>CM031239.1:792317705-793625263 GCA_018340775.1 Taxus wallichiana var. yunnanensis
TTTGTTTTCTTCCTCCGCCCGGTCTGTGCTTTCTTTCTCCTCTCCCTCCCTTTCGGATTTGATGGGAAAGGGAGGGATGGTTTTATTTTGGCTTGGTCTAATCCTATTTTATCAAACTAAGTGATGCCAAGCGTCCTTTGAAGTGGAGGTTGAAATGTGAAAATGCTTAAGTATTTCAAGTATTCCCCATGGCGCGTTACGCGTCATGTTGCACCAGACAAACGATCGCGCCCCTAGCGGTCTACCCAAAGATGCTTTGCGATTAAAAATCATGCGCCCCTAGGCGCACCCTTTCGGCTTTCGTAACACGCTCGAGACCGCGCTGGCGCACCGCCATCTTGCTGCAGTTTAAATTCAAGCGCGCGCCCCTCTTACATCTTTGCGAGTTTAAATCCCGCGCTTCCATAAAAACTTTTGGCGCACCTTTTACCCCCTGTTGCATCCCTCTTCTATGCGCCAAAGGCGCGCCTAGCCTTCCATGCAACGCAAGAGTTATTTGCAAGTATAAAACCTCCAAGGCGCGGGCGCACCTTCCGTTGCAAGTACATGATGTTGTGTAGACCCTCCATGCGCCGCGCCATATACCTTTGGCGCGCCTTTTTTCCATGTTGCACAATCTGCCCATGCGCCAAGGGGCGCACCAAATCTCAATGTAACATGCATTTCCTGTGCGCCCTTCTATATAATGCAGTCTGCTTCATCCATGCGCCATGCGCCTTTGGCGCCAACTTAACCTCTGTTGCACCCTTTTCCTGTGCGCCTTGACTATTCAGCCTGTTATATACATTTTTCATGCGCCCTGCGCCCCGAACCTTAAAAGTTCTAACTCTTTCTTCTGCTAGTATTCCAATGGAAGATCAAATGACTAATTCAAGCTTCTTGGATTGGGTTTCGCTCCTTCTACGTGCAGATCATCAGATAAGCCTTGAAGAACACATGTCTACGTCAAGCAAGAGACCCACCAAACCAAGAGGGAAGGCAAAGCTAACAGAAGAAGAAATGAAATACAAATATCAGAGGGTCAGGATGCCCGAATCACAGGCAGAGTGTAATATGGATGTCAGGGATTCTGAATTGGGCCACATTGACATAGAGGAATTCTGGGTAAGGACTCAGAAAGTGACAAGGAGTCCATGGATGGATAAATTGATAGGCAGCGCCCTGCACTTCGCCGGTGGGATTCCTGTCAGTGCTGTTAATAACGAGTTTATGATGGTTGTTGCACAATCCTTCAACAAAGACACAAGATGTGTCGAGAATAGCAAGGGCGAGGTAGTTATAAACCTTACTGCCCGTCGCTTTGAGTTAATGCTTGGCATCCCTCATCACCGGAACTATGTGGCTGTTAGCCAGCAAGAATGCATCAAGGCTTGGGAGGACAACGAGGACCAGTGCATGCAGTTAATGAATGAGGTCTACCTCAAGAATAAGAAGGTAGTGACCCGGTGGCCTCAAACTATCCACCGGAGTGATTTCTCAGAGGAACTCGGTGATCTGATCACCTTCTGAGCAGAGTCTTGGTCTTTCGGATGCTCACTACTTCCATAAGTGGATCTTTGCGTATACTGGACACAATGAATAAGAATCGCCCGATCGGCGTTTCTGCTTTGGGGGAGATAATAAGCGACACAATATCCGAGCAAGCTAATGACGATTATTCTACAACAGGAGTGTTCCACATGAACTCCTACGTAGTGTATCTTTGCTGCGTCTGAAAGGGATTATCCAGGGCTGCACCGAAGTGGAACTTGGCCTCAGGCCAAAATATATGAATACTATCAAGAGCTGAAGCTGGAGAACAGCATCCAACACTTCGCTAAGATCAATGATGTTTTCTTCTATCACATCATGTGCATATTGCGGCCAAATTTGACTCATGGCCGGACAACCAAAAACATAGTGGCGATCCACGAGAGAAGTGGGGGCCTTGTTCACTCAGTTTCCCACATTCACCTATCTGAGGGCGGTCAACTTTTTGGGCGAACCAACCAGGTTGCCAAGGTATGCTGGACCAAAGCTGATTTTATTGGAACTATCAAGACAGCTCGTCACATACCATGAAAAGTGCCTCAAGAGAAAGAAGGGCGGAACTCCTTTCCCCCTCACAGTAGGCCGTTACACATGCTCCAGCTATCACAAGGCGAAGGAGATGTTTCTTTGAGCTAGAATTGCTCAACCTAAAGCATGATTTCCCGTGCCAAGGCCTACATTCGACCCTAGGGGCTGTCTACCAAGGGCTAAGCTTGATCCGATTCATGTCCCTCAGATTGAGGATATCTACATTGACGTTCTCCATGAGGTAGAACTCAGAAGAAAGGATCACTCTCGCTTAGCATTAACGGAAATCATCCATTACGGAGTGGCCATTGTCCCAAAAGGCTTCCAAACCACGGAAGACGAAGTAGACAAAGTGTATAATGACACAGAAGGGGATGATTGGCCCTTCCCGGACATTGACAGAAGCAAGGCTCCTCAGACAATCGAGGAGAGGGTCAAGGAGACTATGCGGAGAACAGAGCATTGGTGCCGCATGAATGGGTTAATCTACCTCGGTGTAGATTTTACAACTTCTCCTTTGGGTAATGCACCTCCAAGGTCAAAGAAGCAGCTAAAAGGCAAAGCTGCGGAAGGTGAGCCTAGCACCATTCAGGAGGAAGCCCCTGAAAGTCCTCTTCCTTCAGAGCCTGAACAAGTAATAACCCTGGATTCGCCAGAGAAGGAATTGACAGAGGATAGTCCTATACGCCCATCCACCCAGGATGTCGGCATCGCTGCTACAACTACGAGAGGTCCCTTCTATCCCTTCTTCTTCTCTTCCTCCCCTTCCTCAGATATCGGCAACCACTCCTTTGGTTGTGTCCTCTCCCCCTTCTTCTACTCTCTCCCCTGCCTCTTCGTCCATCTTCTCCTCTCTCGCTGATTTGTCTTCCTCCATTTCTTCCCTCATTTCCGGGCTCCCTTCCCTTCCCATGTCTTCTACAGCTGCGGTTTCCCTTCCTCCCGTGGGCATGTCTTCGGCTATTCTTTCAATGCCGCCGCCGCGTGTCTCCACGTTCTTCCCCTCTTCTACCCATTTTTGCTTCCCCCTCTGTCTCTGGTCCTTCTTCAATAGGACCAGCTTGGATCTCTCAGCAGCTGAGCCAACCAAAGAGGAAAGTCCCCATCGCTCCGATGGACTTTTCAGTCATTCCGGCTAAAGGAGCAAAGAAGCACAAGCCGGTTACACGCTTCTCAAAAGCGCTGCGGTGAGAGGTTATGGAAATTGCCTACCCCGATCCCACAAAGAGAAAGAAGATCTGTCTCGGCAGATTTCACAGTGACCCAAGTCACAATGGGGACATCCTCAGAAAGTCTCCAGGGGGAAGCTCTTTCCGCAGTTGATGCACTCTGCGAAAAGCTTCGAGAAACAAAGGAAGAAAAGAGGCTACTAAAGGAGCAGAATAAATACCTGCTTCAAGCCCTACAGAAGATGGGAAGTGCACCTCCCACAATGCGCGAGACTCTGAGTGCTCGGTCGGGAGAAGATCAATGAATATTCAAAGATCGGCGAGCAAGGTATGGCTGTTTCTGCTTGGAGAAGCCAAATCCTTAAGGATAGTGAAAAGGTGATCGCCGAGTATATCAGTTTATACCTGAACATCGAGAAGGCGAATAAGGAACTCCAAACATTAGCAAGTCCAGTATCAGAAGAGCTCGAAAAGCGCCGAGACTCCAACACGAGGCCTTCCAACAAATGTTCGATTGTTGATCGAAGATTTGGTCAAGTTTGGAGTATTCGGTCATCGAGGACCCTCAGCAAGACCATGTCCACTCTGGACTATCGGATAGATCAGCTCGAATTTGTGTTAGAGAAGATAGACAAGGTGAAGGAAGAGGCCCTGGATGCGATGCATCAAATGGAGAAGATTGTTCTATCTATGACTCCAGGGTTGCTCACTCCTTCCCTCACCTTGAGATCGGTGCGATACTATCCGAATTTTCAAGGAGTTAGCTTCTCGGGACGGGGCGAGAAGTCACTTTCGACATCGAATCCATCAACAACCCTCACGGCAGAGAGACTTCGCCGGGTCCCTAATCGAGGCGGGTAAAGACTATTCCAAGGTCCCGAAAAGCTCATTGATGAGCGGGAAACTTGCGAAGCAATCGGTGAAAGGCACTGAGGATCCATCACAAGATCAATTTGCGCCGATGATCAGCAAGTTCTTGGAATACCGCGCTCAGTTCCACATCTCATCTCCTGATCAGCATCAGAAACAGGCAACCCCTTTTAGGCCACAGGATGATGATGATGAATTCTTCTTCTTCTTCTTCTTCTTCTCCTCTCTATTCTCCGACTTTCTCTTCGAAATATCATAAGTGTGTTGGCATGAACGATGACATCATCCATGTTGCATCATGGGATGATGTCATCCATCCAAGTTGTCAAAGTCAACATGACTTTTGGATATTTTGTAAATATCTTGTGAATAAGTGGTTGGCTCCATTTTGCCTTCTCTCTCCCTCACTTTCTATAAATACTAGAATACTTGTTGTATTCAAGAGGGGTGAACATTTTTCAGATAGAAATAGAAGTGAGGAGAGAAAGACTTTGAGCTTTCTTGTAACAGATAAAAACAATTAATACAATTATTCAGACTTTGTGCTCAATAGCTGTGTTATACATTAGATCTTTCTTATGTTAGATCTGCATGTGTTTATTCTGTTGAATTCATATCTACTTTTCCGTCACTTGTTTATCAGTATTGCTTTGTTTATTTATGCAAGTAGGTTTGGCTCTGTTTACTACCAAACTAAAAGCATAGATCTTCTGACCCTTCTGCTTTGGAATTCATTTCTTTTCTCCCTTCGGATCTGTTCTTTCTCTTCTCCTTCTTTTATTCCTTTCTCTTCGCAGCCTAGAACACTCTACTGGGATGAGATCCCAACCCCCGAAGGCAGAATCTGTGAGACTTGCATAGGTTCCTGCTAGTAGAAGTAGCAATAAACCAGTTTCGCTTTGCTGTCTCAAAGAGGGGCTAAGCCCTGCACACTGTTGGCTCGTTTATCCATAGATCTGCCCACGCGACAGATTTTCGGACCAACAGTTTTTGGCGACTCCGCTGGGGATCGGATTTTCTAACAGATTTCGCCAACAGAAACAGATAAATCTGTCAGATCTATGCTGGTAGTAAAATAAAAAATCAGGAAAAATCAGCAGGTTGCTGCCAGTTTGCAAATCTAAACCTTTTTGTTAAAAATCCTAAAAATTTGCAAAAGTACTCAAAATTGAAAATTTTCTTCTGAGAATCATAGATCTGGGCCTGTTACATATCTTTAGTTCGCTGAGTTTTTATCAAAAATCATCATTTTCCGTAGATCTGAGTTTTTAACTATTTTCTGAAATGTTCTAAACCCTCTGAAAATTAAAAACCAGATCTGAAAAATCAGCTTACTATATTCCCTCCATCTTATCCTCGCTGTTATTATTTTCATTTAACATGATCGGTTTAGAAGAGGATAATTTTCAAATATTCGAGAAAAGTGCATCTGCTGGTTTTGTCGAGAAAAACCAGAAAATCAGCAAGTACACCCAAAAATAAAGTTTAAATCTGCTGTTTGTAATATTACAGATCTGCAAAGGTACACTGGCGAGTGAACCTTTTACGCGCAGCAGAAGAGCCCGTGGAGAAGCTGATCCTACTTTCGATCTGCTTCAGAGGCACAATTTCAGCGTAACACCGGCACGTTTTTCAGCGCTAAGCTCAGCTAGCCGGTCATCCAGGAGTGTCTCGCCTTCACGAAGAAAAAGTCTTTTGCAGAAGCATCCACATCCCTTTGTAGTGCTTTGCTACTCAGCGGAACTACACTTCCGGCTCGTGTTCTCTTTCCGGCTTTTCAGATGGCGGTACCATGGGGAAACGCTATGGGTCCGTTGGCTTTACCACATCCAGTTCACGCACTCCCTCACGGAAATCGAAAGAATTTTCCTAAATTCGACGGGAGCGGAAATCAAAGCACGGATTCCCACATTTCTGCTTTCATTATGTCATGCAGTATTTTGGACGTGACTCACGAAGATGTGTCGGTCCGCCTCTTTCTGGAAACTCTACAAAGGGCTGCAGCTGAATGGTTTCAGCATTTGCCGGCCGGATCTATCACTAGTTGGGCAACTTTGCGGGACGCTTTTGAAGACAGGTATAAGCCTTCGGAAGATGCATTTACTTTATTGTCACGAATCACTCATCTGAAGAAGGAGGCAAATGAGACCATGCGCGATTTTGTCGCCCGGTTCAATGCGCTAATCAACCGTGTCCCTACTGCCATGCTTCCAACACCGGAGAACCAGAAGTGTTTTTTCGTAAATGCCATGAGTTCAAAAGTTAGCTTCTTACTCCTTCAAGAGCGAGTGGCTACTCTACCTCTCGCTCAGGCTGCTGCCATCCGTATAGAAGACAATTTGATAATATCTGGCGAGTTAAGAAAAGAATCAGTAAAGCCTAAGTCTTTGGGCCCTTCGCCTATCACTTCGTCTGATCCAGCATTCCAAAAAATGGCGAATGATTTGCTTGCACTAAAAAGCAGCTGGCCCAAGCCTCTCCCAGTTCCTCGTATCGGGATATCCCGCGGAGGAATTTTGTTCCTAACAATGCTTCACAAAGGCCGCGCTTGCCTGCAGCTGCTCCACGGTTGGCGCTTGAAGCTCCTCCGGTCAATGCTTTGGCCGAAATTGAAGAGGAAGAGGAGCAGTACTATGAAGAACCTTCGTCTCAGGGCGAAGATGATCAAGATGTCGGTGAGCCGACTGGCGACTCTACTATTGGATACATGGAATTTGACGAGGATGAATCTGATGAAGAAGAGAGTACTCAGGGCTATGCAAGCGGACAATCCTACGCTGTTTTTACCCGCTCGCAAGGAAAGGAAGCGGAAGTTGCTGCCCATACGCAAAAAGAGAAGGCCGTGTCAAACGCGCCTCCAACCATTGTTAAAAGAGGTAATCCTCTTCCCACTCAACTCCCTGTTAAATCTTTTGCAAAGAAGCCTTTTCTACCTATCTCTCCTCCGAATCAGCCCTCTCATATTCCTATCAAGATCAGTAACCCTATTCCATCATCGCGGGGTGAAGGACTCATTCCTTTACCACATGACCCTTGGCCGCATTTGATATAATAGATCATGCAAAAAAGACCAAGATCCAAATGTCTGAAGCTGAGTATCTTCAGTCAAACCCCGAACAGCTTGTAAGATTGACTAAGTATATCCAAAGTCAAGCTGTTATATCTAGTCAGGCTTCCCCTAAAGGAATCCTTTCTACTCCTCCTGAATCCCACATAAATGTTGCCTCAACATCTGCATCAGGCAAGATAGAGCCTTTCTATCTCTCCCTCCTAATCAATGGCCATAAGTTGAGCAACTGTATAATTGATTCCGGAGCTTCAGATAACGTCATGCCGGCGAAAGTCGCCCATGCTTTGGGCCTCACTCTTACCAAGCCTTTCGGCAGATGCTACTCATTGGAAACCAAGCAAGTGCCATTGATTGGTCAAATCAAAGACGCGCAATTCGCGTTCGCGGCATTCCACGAAAAAGAGTAAAGATGACCGTTCTTGTCGGCGACATTCCGGCGACTTATGGAATTTCTTTGGGAAGGAGTTTTTGCGGCGTGAAGTTGGTGGAGAAATTCATATGGACTGGTCTAAAGCTAGAATTCGAGTCAAAGGCGTAATGCAAACTTTGAAGCCGGAATCCCAAAAGAAATACTTGGTCACTAGCTCGAAGACCCCAAAGCCCAAATCCTTTTGAATCATCGGGGATGGGGAACTACTTCTTATCCCAGGCGGATACAAAGGAAGTTTTCGTTCAAGAAAAGGACCTTAATAAAGTCTGGACCTTGCGATTTGATGGCATTTGCATGCAACTAGTGGATGCGGCGGCATTTGGGGTTGTGCTAATATCTCACGAGGAGGAGGTCATTCCTCTCTCTTTCAAATTGCAGTTTTCAAATACGAATAATAATCTTTGAGTATGAGTCTCTCTTACTCGGGTATGCAAGCCGCAAAGGAAAGAGGAATAAAAAATCTAAAAGTCAAGGTGATGCCGAGCTAGTTGTAAATCAGGTTAAAAGGATTTACCAAGTAAAAAATGAAAGGCTCAGGCACTACCGTAATGCAGTATGGGACAGCATTGAGGAATTTGATGCCTTTTCAATAGGAGCGATTCCAAGAGCTCAAAATGACATGGCTGATTCGTTGGCTGTTTCAGCATCTCTCATGCTCCGCACCGGGTTTGAAAACAAACAAGTACACCATTGAAGTGGTTTTCCGCCCAAGCGT
The DNA here is from genome assembly GCA_018340775.1 of Taxus wallichiana var. yunnanensis. NCBI lineage: Eukaryota > Viridiplantae > Streptophyta > Pinopsida > Cupressales > Taxaceae > Taxus > Taxus wallichiana. The sequence continues at coordinate 792,326,018 of CM031239.1, forward strand.
GCCAGACAACTCTCAGCATTGGCAGGTATTCAACGATGATAATCACCTTATTGCCTTTCTAGAAAAATCAGAAAATTTTGATGAGTTGTATTTTGAAGGATCCACCTCTACATGCCGTGAATCAATCAACAGTCAAAACCACGAAACAAAAAGGAGAACGATGGCATTTGTGTCGGCTTAAGGAAATAAAATTCCAAAAGGCACTGGTTTCTCTGGGCGCTTTGTTTGTGAGCATGACCGTTTTGTGAAAAAGAAAAGGCGAGATGATCTAGCTCATCTCCAGAGACAGAACCGGTCAATATAGGTTCTGAGGCACATCCGCAATTCGTGAACATCGGGAAATGTTGCACGCCAGAAGAAAAGCGGAAATTTGTCAAGTTGCTGAAAAGATATATGGATGTATTGGCATGGTCCTATGCAGATTTAAAGTCCTTGAGCGAGAGGACGTTCGGCATAATATACCAGCGAAAGAAGATGCCAAAGCCTTAAGTCGAAGCAAAGGCATTATAATCCCAAGGTTTCGGGCACCATTCGGGCCGAAATTCGGAAGATCTTTGGGCCTTGAGAATCATCTTCCCTATCCATCACTGACACTTGGGTGGCAAACATTGTGCCGTGTGCGCAAGAAAAGCGGTGAAATACGCATCTGCGTAGACTTAGAAACTTGAATCAAGCTTCATTTGAAAGACAACTACCCTCTTCCCATAATGGACCAAGTTCTGCAAGCAGTAACTGGGTCAGAGATGCTGTCTATGCTTGACGGTTTTTCAGGCTATAATCAGATTGAAGTCTCGCCTGAAGATCAATTCAAAACAGCATTCACTACTCCATGGGGTACATTTGCCTACAGCAGAATGCCTTTCGGCCTAACCAACGCTGGTGCCACTTTTCAGCGGGCCATGGACTTTGCATTCAAAGGCATGATGGGAAAAGTCATTGTAGTTTACCTAGATGACTTAACCGTGTTCTCTAAACAGCGAAGTGATCATTGTGATCACTTGGAGCAAGTATTGGCCAGATGCCGGGAACATGGAATTTCCCTAAATCCCAAAAAGTCTGTTTTTGGGGTTACAGAAGGGAAATTGCTAGGCCATGTGGTTAGCAAAGAAGGAACCAAGATCGATGCCGAAAGAGTTAAGGCTATCCAAAGCCTTACTCTGCCTACAAGCAAGAATGGTGTTCATTCTTTCTTCGGGAAGGTGAACTTTCTTAGGCGTTTTGTTCCTGATTTTGCTGAGAAGACCCGCCACATATTGAACATGATGAAAGGGTCACCCACTTTCAGATGGAGTGAAGAAGGGAAAAGATCATTTGAGAAATAAAAACTTACATTGCTCATGCCGGTCTGGTATGTCGGATTTCTCCAAAGACTTCATTATGTATAGCTATGCATCGGAACATACGTATGCAATCCTAATGCAAAAGAACTCGGAGGATATTGAATCTCCAATCGCATTCATGAGTTCTCCTCTTAAGCCTCACGAACTGAAAATGACTCAATTAGAAAAGCACGCCTTTGCCGTTGTCAAAGCGGTGAAGAATTTCAGGTATTATATTCTGAACTCACATACGGTGGTGCTTGGTTCGACGACACTTTGCGGTGAAGTCAATTCTAACTCAGCAGGAGTTAGGAAGCTTAAGAGGGAATTGGATCGCAAAGGTCCAGGAATATGACCTAGATATTAAACCCACCAAGCTGGTGAGGGGCAAAGGCCTGTGTCAGCTAATGGCTGAGAACAAGGGTTCAGAAAATCATGATGAAAGAGAAAATTGTACCAATGAAGAGCAAACCCCTCTAGAAGGGCCTGATTCTCTGCCTCTGGTTTTGTTTGTGGCAACTAGTGACGAATGGTACTCCGACATTGCTTTCTTCCTCACCTACGGCGAATGCCCGATGCACCTAACTGTAAAGGAGAAGCGTACTGTAAAGCTCGGAGCAGCTAAGTATGTCATCTGGGATGACGGTTTATATAAGCGCGGGATAGACGGTGTCTTCCTGCGATGTGTTGACAAGCCCCAGCAAGTAAAACTGCTGGAAAGTTTTCACAATTCGGCTGTGGAGGCCATTTTTCTTCTTCAGTGACAGCGCACACAAGATCATTCGAGCGGTACTCTTGGCGGCCGCGCTCTTCAAGATACGGCTACTGGGTGGCAAAGTGTGAACCACTGTCGGCTGATTCGTCGGCAAGCCCAAGTTGGCTGCCCTCCCCTAAGGCGGTCATTATCAATGAACCATTCGAGCAATGGGGAATTGATTTTATTAGTGCACTCAATCCTCAATCGAGTCTTTGGACATAGCTATGTCCTCACGGCAGCAGATTACTTCACTAAATGGGTGGAGGCCATACCTATCAAGCATGCCACTTCCGAGGTGGTTTGCAGTTTTATCAAGGAAAATATCATTGTCAGGGTTGGCATTCCAAATAAAATCGTTGCTGATAATGCTTCTAACTTCTCTTCCCGGGAAGTTATTAGCTTTTGCTATGAATATGGGATAACTTTAGCACATGCCTCAGATTATTATCCTCAGGGAAATGGTCAGGGAGAATCCAGTAATAAGAACTTGGTGACCATCATACGGAAATTAGTAGATGAAAATCAGCGGATGTGGCACAAGTCTTTGTACGATGCTTTGTGGGCGGACCGCATTACCCCCAAGAGATCCCTCGGCATGTCACCTTTTCAAGTGTTATATGGCACTGATGCCGAACTTCCCATTTCTGCGGAACTTCCTGCTCTACGCTTGGCACGAGCAATCGAAGATGAAACTTTTCAGAGTTCTCTAGAAAAGAGAATCATGTATTTGACAGAACTTGAAGAAAAGAGAGTAAAGGTGGTCGACAGGATCACCGAACATCAGAATCAAGTAAAGAGGCTTTTTGATAAGAAAGCCAAACAGAGAGATTTTCAAGTGGGAGATCTCGTCCTTCTTTGGGACAAGCGAAGAGAGCCAAAGGGTATGCACGGAAAATTTGATTCCCTATGGAGAGGGCCCTTCAAAATCAAGCAACTCAATGGAGAGAATAGTTTCTATCTCTCATATTTGGATGGAGCTGAACTCCCGCTTCCCTATAGCGGGCAACATCTCAAGATCTTCAGGAAGTAGAGCTTGCTCTCTTCTTTGTACAGTTTATTTTGGTTGTGTGTTTGCTTTCGGTTTTTGTGTTTTGTGTGTTTCCTTTTTCTCCCTCGGCCCTTGTTTTTGACTCCGTACCCAATGGATAGGCACATGTGATCTGGGATTCTCTACCCCGAGTTTCACTCGGGGATAGTCCCAGAGAAAGAGCATTTGTTATCTGTAAAATTGACAAGGGCAATTTTACCGATAACCATACCGAAAATTTTGTCTCGATCCCTCGTTAGGGATCCTTCGCGTTCAAAATATTGTAAAATCCCTTCCCGGGAAATTCAGTTTTTGAACTTAGTCTTTTTGAGCCTTTTTGGTGGGCGCATGGTTTTGCCTTGCAACATCAATTTTTGATGCGCCTCCTTAAAAGCCTTTGGCGCATGGTTTTCCATGTTAGCACGTCTTTCGGTGCGCCAAAGGATGTTGAGTAAGTTTTTGGTGCGCCAAAGGGCGCACGTAATATCTTTGTTACATCAAGTTTTGGTGCGCCAAAGGGCGCACATAGCTTCATGTCGACAACTCGTTTGATGCGCCAAAGGCGCGCTCATTTCTCTGTTGTCATTTCCTTCCATGCGCCAAAGGGCGCACGCTTTCCCCTGTCGACAGCTGTTTCCATGCGCCATTTCAAAAGTTGGTGGCGCATTAATGACAAAGTTTTGTTATATATACCCGTGCCCGCCCTGTCATTTTCATTGCATTTTGTCAAGGCACGTGATCGCTCTGGATTTGTCAGCCCCTGCTCTGTCATTTTCATCAAGTTGTGGACCCGCTCAAGGATTTTGGCTATATTGTTAAGGTAAGAGGTTCATCCTCTTTTCATTTAGTTCTTGGTGTGTGCTTGCTTGCTGGTTTTCATCAGTTGTATTTGTGCCTGGCTTGTTTCCCTCGAGCTTTTTGTTTTCTTCCTCCTGCCTGGTCTGTGCTTTCTTTCTCCTCTCCCTCCCTCTTTCTGGATTTGATGGGAAAGGGAGGGATGGTTTTATTTTGGCTTGGTCTAATCCTATTTTATCAAACTAAGTGATGCCAAGCGTCCTTTCGAAGTGGAGGTTGAAATGTGAAAATGCTTAAGTATTTCAAGTATTCCCCATGGCGCGTTGCCGCGTCATGTTGCACCTTAGACAGTCGCGCCCCTCGGCGCGTCTACCCAGCATGCTGCAGTTAAAAATCATGCGCCCCTAGGCGCACCCTTTCGGCCTGTAACACGCTCGAGACCCGCGCCTAGGGCGCACCCTGCCATCTTGCTGCAGTTTAAATTCAAGCGCGCCCCTCTTACATGCTGCGAGTTTAAATCCCGCGCTTCCATAAAAACTTTGGCGCACCTTTTACCCCTGTTGCATCCCTCTTCTATGCGCCAAAGGGCGCGCCCAGCTTCCATGCAACGCAAGAGTTATTTGCGCAAGTATAAAGCCTCCAAGGCGCGGGCGCACCTTCCGTCGCAAGTACATGATGTTGTGTAGACCCTCCATGCGCCGCGCCATATACCTTTGGCGCGCCTTTTTTCCATGTTGCACAATCTGCCCATGCGCCAAAGGGCGCACCAAATCTCAATGTAACATGCATTTCCTGTGCGCCCTTCTATATAATGCAGTCTGCTTCATCCATGCGCCATGCGCCTTTGGCGCCAACTTAACCTCTGTTGCACCCTTTTCCTGTGCGCCTTGACTATTCAGCCTGTTATATACATTTTTCATGCGCCCTGCGCCCCGAATCTTAAAAGTTCTAACTCTTTCTTCTGCTAGTATTCCAATGGAAGATCAAATGACTAATTCAAGCTTCTTGGATTGGGTTTCGCTCCTTCTACGTGCAGATCATCAAATAAGCCTTGAAGAACACATGTCTACGTCAAGCAAGAGACCCACCAAACCAAGAGGGAAGGCAAAGCTAACAGAAGAAGAAATGAAATACAAATATCAGAGGGTCAGGATGCCCGAATCACAGGCAGAGTGCAATATGGATGTCAGGGATTCTGAACTGGGCCACATTGACATAGAGGAATTCTGGGTAAGGACTCAGAAAGTGACAAGGAGTCCATGGATGGATAAATTGATAGGCAGCGCCCTGCACTTCGCCGGTGGGATTCCTGTCAGTGCTGTTAATAACGAGTTTATGATGGTTGTTGCACAATCCTTCAACAAAGACACAAGATGTGTCGAGAATAGCAAGGGCGAGGTAGTTATAAACCTTACTGCCCGTCGCTTTGAGTTAATGCTTGGCATCCCTCATCACCGGAACTATGTGGCTGTTAGCCAGCAAGAATGCCTCAAGGCTTGGGAGGACAACGAGGACCAGTGCATGCAGTTAATGAATGAGGTCTACCTCAAGAATAAGAAGGTAGTGACCCGGTGGCCTCAAACTATCCACCGGAGTGATTTCTCAGAGGAACTCAGTGATACAATCACCTTCCTGAGCAGAGTCTTCGGTCTTTCAGATGCTCACTACTTCCATAAGTGGATGCTGCGGTACCTGGACACAATGAATAAGAATCTGCCCGATCAGCGTTTCTGCTGGGGGGAGATAATAAGCAGCACAATATCCGAGCAACTGCAACAGTTCGCTACAACAGGAGTGTTCCACATGAACTCCTACGTAGTGTATGCTGCTGCGTCTGAAAGGGATTATCCAGGGCTGCACCGAAGCGGAACTTGGCCTCAGGCCAAAATATATGAATACTATCAAGAGCTGAAGCTGGAGAACAGCATCCAACACTTCGCTAAGATCAATGATGTTTTCTTCTATCACATCATGTGCATATTGCGGCCAAATTTGACTCATGGCCGGACAACCAAAAACATAGTGGCAGTCACAGAGAAGTGGGGGGCCTTGTTCACCCAATTTCCCACATTCACCTATCTGAGGGCGGTCAACTTTTTGGGCGAACCAACCAGGTTGCCAAGGTATGCTGGACCAAAGCTGATTTTATTGGAACTATCAAGACAGCTCGTCACATACCATGAAAAGTGCCTCAAGAGAAAGAAGGGCGGAACTCCTTTCCCCCTCACAGTAGGCCGTTACACATGCTCCAGCTATCACAAGGCGAAGGAGATGTTTGCTGAGCTAGAATTGCTCAACCTAAAGCATGATTTCCCAGCAAGGCCTACATTCGACCCAAGGGGCTGCTTGCCAAGGGCTAAGCTTGATCCGATTCATGTCCCTCAGATTGAGGATATCTACATTGACGTTCTCCATGAGGTAGAACTCAGAAGAAAGGATCACTCTCGCTTAGCATTAACGGAAATCATCCATTACGGAGTGGCTATTGTCCCAAAAGGCTTCCAAACCACGGAAGACGAAGTAGACAAAGTGTATAATGACACAGAAGGGGATGATTGGCCCTTCCCGGACATTGACAGAAGCAAGGCTCCTCAGACAATCGAGGAGAGGGTCAAGGAGACTATGCGGAGAACAGAGCATTGGTGCCGCATGAATGGGTTAATCTACCTCGGTGTAGATTTTACAACTTCTCCTTTGGGTAATGCACCTCCAAGGTCAAAGAAGCAGCTAAAAGGCAAAGCTGCGGAAGGTGAGCCTAGCACCATTCAGGAGGAAGCCCCTGAAAGTCCTCTTCCTTCAGAGCCTGAACAAGTAATAACCCTGGATTCGCCAGAGAAGGAATTGACAGAGGATAGTCCTATACGCCCATCCACCCAGGATGTCGGCATTGCTACAACTACAGAGGTCCCTTCTATCCCTTCTTCTTCTCTTCCTCCCCTTCCTCAGATATCGGCAACCACTCCTTTGGTTGTGTCTTCTCCCCCTTCTTCTACTCTCTCCCCTGCCTCTTCGTCCATCTTCTCCTCTCTCGCTGATTTGTCTTCCTCCATTTCTTCCCTCATTTCCGGGCTCCCTTCCCTTCCCATGTCTTCTACAGCTGCGGTTTCCCTTCCTCCCGTGGGCATGTCTTCGGCTATTCTTTCAATGCCGCCGCCGCGTGTCTCCACGTTCTTCCCCTCTTCTACCGTTGCTGCTTCCCCCTCTGTCTCTGGTCCTTCTTCAATAGGACCAGCTTGGATCTCTCAGCAGCTGAGCCAACCAAAGAGGAAAGTCCCCATCGCTCCGATGGACTTTTCAGTCATTCCGGCTAAAGGAGCAAAGAAGCACAAGCCGGTTACACGCTTCTCCAAGAGCGCTGCAGGTGAGAGAGTTATGGAAATTGCCTACCCCGATCCCACCAAAGAGAAAGAAGATCTGTCTCCGGCAGATTTCACAGTGACCCAAGTCACAATGGGGACATCCTCTGAAAGTCTCCAGGGGGAAGCTCTTTCCGCAGTTGATGCACTCTGCGAAAAGCTTCAGGAAACAAAGGAAGAAAAGAGGCTACTGAAGGAGCAGAATAAATACCTGCTTCAAGCCCTACAGAAGATGGGAAGTGCACCTCCCACAACTGCCGCCGAGACTCCTGAGCTGCTCAGTCAGGAGAAGATCAATGAATATTCAAAAATCGGCGAGCAAGGTATGGCTGTTTCTGCTTGGAGAAGCCAAATCCTTAAGGATAGTGAAAAGGTGATCGCCGAGTATATCAGTTTATACCTGAACATCGAGAAGGCGAATAAGGAACTCCAAACATTAGCAAGTCCAGTATCAGAAGAGCTCGAAAACGCCAGACTCCAACACGAGGCCTTCCAACAAATGTTCGACTGTTCAGTCGAAGATTTGGTCAAGTTTGGAGTATTCGGTCATCCAAGGACCCTCAACAAGACCATGTCCACTCTGGACTATCGGATAGATCAGCTCGAATTTGTGTTAGAGAAGATAGACAAGGTGAAGGAAGAGGCCCTGGATGCGATGCATCAAATGGAGAAGATTGTTCTATCTATGACTCCAGGGTTGCTCACTCCTTCCCTCACCTTGAGATCAGCTGACGATACTATCCGAATTTTCAAGGAGTTAGCTTCTCAAGGGACAGGGCCAGAAGTCACTTTCGACATCGAATCCATCAACAACCTACTGGCCTGTAGAGACTTCATCGGGTCCCTAATCGAGGCGGGTAAAGACTATTCCAAGGTCCCCGAAAAGCTCATTGATGAGCGGGAAACTTGCGAAGCAATCAGTGAAAGGCACAAGGATCCATCACAAGATCAATTTGCGCCAATGATCAGCAAGTTCTTGGAATACCGCGCTCAGTTCCACATCTCATCTCCTGATCAGCATCAGAAACAGGCGACCCCTTTTAGGCCACAGGATGATGATGATGAATAGCTTCTTCTTCTTCTTCTTCTCCTCTCTATTCTCCGACTTTCTCTTCGAAATATCATAAGTGTGTTGGCATGAACGATGACATCATCCATGTTGCATCATGGGATGATGTCATCCGTCCAAGTTGTCAAAGTCAACATGACTTTTGGATATTTTGTAAATATCTTGTGAATAAGTGGTTGGCTCCATTTTGCCTTCTCTCTCCCTCACTTTCTATAAATACTAGAATACTTGTTGTATTCAAAGGGGTGAACATTTTTCAGATAGAAATAGAAGTGAGGAGAGAAAGACTTTGAGCTTTCTTGTAACAGAAAAGAACAGTAATACAATTATTCAGACTTTGTGCTCAATAGCTGTGTTATGCATTAGATCTTTCTTACGTTAGATCTGTATGTGTTTAATCTGTTGGATTCATATCTACTTTTCCGTCATTTGTTTATCAGTATTGCTTTGTTTATTTATGCAAGTAGGTTTGGCTCTGTTTACTACCAAACTAAAAGCATAGATCTTCTGACCCTTCCGCTTTGGAATTCATTTCTTTTCTTCCTTCGGATCTGTTCTTTCTCTTCTCCTTTTATTCCTTTCTCTTCGCAGCCCAGAACACTCTACTGGGATGAGATCCCAACCCCCGAAGGCAGAATCTGTGAGACTTGCATAGGTTCCTGCTAGTAGAAGTAGCAATAAACCAGTTTCGCTTTGCTGTCTCAAAGAGGGGCTAAGCCCTGCACACTGTTGGCTCGTTTATCCATAGATCTGCCCACGCGACAGATTTTCGGACCAACAGTTTTTGGCGACTCCGCTTGGGATCGGATTTTCTAACTGATTTCGCCAACAGAAACAGATAAATCATCGGATCTATCTTTGGTAGTAAAATAAAAAATCAGGAAAAATCAGCGGAGTTCTTTGCCGGTTTTGCAAATCTAAACCTTTTTGTTAAAAATCCTAAAAATTTGCAAAAGTACTCAAAATTGAAAATTTTTCTCCGAGAATCATAGATCGGGCGGCTCATTACATATCTTTAGTTCATTTGAGTTTTTATCAAAAATCATCATTTTCCGTAGATCCGAGTTTTTAACTATTTTCTGAAATGTTCTAAACCCTCTGAAAATTAAAAACCAGATCTGAAAAATCAGCTTACTATATTCCCTCCATCTTATCCTCGCTGTTATTTGTCATTTAACCGCAATCGGTTTCTGAAGAGGATAATTTTCAAATATTCAGAAAAGTGCATCTTTGCTGGTTTTTTGAAAAACCAGAAAATCAGCAAGTACACCCAAAAATAAAGTTTAAATCTGCGCTGTAATATTACAGATCTGAAAGGTACGCTGGCGAGTGAACCTTTTACGCGCAGCAGGAGAGCCCGTGGAGAAGCTGATCCTACTTTCGATCTGCTTCAGAGGCACAATTTCAGCGTAACACCGGCACGTTTTTCAGCGCTAAGCTCGGCTAGCCGGTCATCCAGGAGTGTCTCACCTTCACGAAGAAAAGTCTTTTGCCAGAAGCATCCACATCCCTTTGTAGTGCTTTACTACTCAGCGGAACTACACTTCCAGCTCGTGTTCTCTTTCCGGCTTTTCAGATGGCGGTACCATGGGGAAACGCTATGGGTCCGTTGGCTTTACCACATCCAGTTCACGCACTCCCTCACGGAAATCGAAAGAATTTTCCTAAATTCGACGGGAGCGGAAATCAAAGCACGGATTCCCACATTTCTGCTTTCATTATGTCATGCAGTATTTTGGACGTGACTCACGAAGATGTGTCGGTCCGCCTTTTTCTGGAAACTCTACAAGGGCCTGCAGCTGAATGGTTTCAGCATTTGCCGGCCGGATCTATCACTAGTTGGGCAACTTTGCGGGACGCTTTTGAAGACAGGTATAAGCCTTCAGAAGATGCATTTACTTTATTGTCACGAATCACTCATCTGAAGAAGGAGGCAAATGAGACCATGCGCGATTTTGTTGCCCGGTTCAATGCGCTAATCAACCGTGTCCCTACTGCCATGCTTCCAACACCGGAGAACCAGAAGTGTTTTTTCGTAAATGCCATGAGTTCAAAAGTTAGCTTCTTACTCCTTCAAGAGCGAGTGGCTACTCTACCTCTCGCTCAGGCTGCTGCCATCCGTATAGAAGACAATTTGATAATATCTGGCGAGTTAAGAAAAGAATCAGTAAAGCCTAAGTCTTTGGGCCCTTCGCCTATCACTTCGTCTGATCCAGCATTCCAAAAAATGGCGAATGATTTGCTTGCACTAAAGAAGCAGCTAGCCCAGGCCTCTCCCAGTTCCTCGTATCGGGATATCCCGAGAAGGAATTTTGTTCCTAACAATGCTTCACAAAGGCCGCGCTTGCCTGCAGCTGCTCCACGGTTGGCGCTTGAAGCTCCTCCGGTCAATGCTTTGGCCGAAATTGAAGAGGAAGAGGAGCAGTACTATGAAGAACCTTCGTCTCAGGGCGAAGATGATCAAGATGTCGGTGAGCCGACTGGCGACTCTACTATTGGATACATGGAATTTGACGAGGATGAATCTGATGAAGAAGAGAGTACTCAGGGCTATGCAAGCGGACAATCCTACGCTGTTTTTACCCGCTCGCAAGGAAAGGAAGCGGAAGTTGCTGCCCATACGCAAAAAGAGAAGGCCGTGTCAAACGCGCCTCCAACCATTGTTAAAAGAGGTAATCCTCTTCCCACTCAACTCCCTGTTAAATCTTTTGCAAAGAAGCCTTTTCTACCTATCTCTCCTCCGAATCAGCCCTCTCATATTCCTATCAAGATCAGTAACCCTATTCCATCATCGCGGGGTGAAGGACTCATTCCTTTACCACCGCAACCCTTGGCCGCATTTGATATAATAGATCATGCAAAAAAGACCAAGATCCAAATGTCTGAAGCTGAGTATCTTCAGTCAAACCCCGAACAGCTTGTAAGATTGACTAAGTATATCCAAAGTCAAGCTGTTATATCTAGTCAGGCTTCCCCTAAAGGAATCCTTTCTACTCCTCCTGAATCCCACATAAATGTTGCCTCAACATCTGCATCAGGCAAGATAGAGCCTTTCTATCTCTCCCTCCTAATCAATGGCCATAAGTTGAGCAACTGTATAATTGATTCCGGAGCTTCAGATAACGTCATGCCAGCGAAAGTCGCCCATGCTTTGGGCCTCACTCTTACCAAGCCTTTCGGCAGATGCTACTCATTGGAAACCAAGCAAGTGCCATTGATTGGTCAAATCAAAGACGCGCAATTCGCGTTCGCAGCATTCCCTGAAAAAAGAGTAAAGATGACCGTTCTTGTCGCTGACATTCCGGCAGCTTATGGAATTTTGCTGGGAAGGAGTTTTTGCAGCGAAGTTGGTGGAGAAATTCATATGGACTGGTCTAAAGCTAGAATTCCAGTCAAAGGCGTAATGCAAACTTTGAAGCCGGAATCCCAAAAGAAATACTTGGTCACTAGCTCTGAAGACCCCAAAGCTCAAATCCTTTTGAATCATCAGGGATGGGGAACTACTTCTTATCCACCGAGGCGGATACAAAGGAAGTTTTCGTTCAAGAAAAGGACCTTAATAAAGTCTGGACCTTGCAATTTGATGGCAGCTGCGCAACTAGTGGATGCGGCGCTGGGGTTGTGCTAATATCTCCTGAGGAGGAGGTCATTCCTCTCTCTTTCAAATTGCAGTTTTTCAATACGAATAATACTGCTGAGTATGAGTCTCTCTTACTCGGTATGCAAGCCGCAAAGGAAAGAGGAATAAAAAATCTAAAAGTCCAAGGTGATGCCGAGCTAGTTGTAAATCAGGTTAAAAGGATTTACCAAGTAAAAAATGAAAGGCTCAGGCACTACCGTAATGCAGTATGGGACAGCATTGAGGAATTTGATGCCTTTTCAATAGGAGCGATTCCAAGAGCTCAAAATGACATGGCTGATTCGTTGGCTGTTTCAGCATCTCTCATGCTCCCGCACCCGGGTTTGAAAACAAACAAGTACACCATTGAAGTGGTTTTCCGCCCAAGCGTGCCAGACAACTCTCAGCATTGGCAGGTATTCAACGATGATAATCACCTTATTGCCTTTCTAGAAAAATCAGAAAATTTTGATGAGTTGTATTTTGAAGGATCCACCTCTCCATGCCGTGAATCAATCAACAGTCAAAACCACGAAACAAAGGAGAACGATGGCATTTGTCAGCTTAAGGGAAATAAAATTCCAAAAGGCCTGGTTTCTCTGGAGCGCCTGTTTGACAGGCATGACCGTTTTGTGAAAAAGAAAAGGCGAGATGATCCTAGCTCATCTCCAGAGACAGAACCAGTCAATATAGGTTCTGAGGCACATCCGCAATTCGTGAACATCGGGAAATGTTGCACGCCAGAAGAAAAGCGGAAATTTGTGAAGTTGCTGAAAAGATATATGGATGTATTGGCATGGTCCTATGCAGATTTAAAGTCCTTCAAGCCAGAGGACGTTCAGCATAATATACCACTGAAAGAAGATGCCAAAGCCTTCCGTCAGAAGCAAAGGCATTATAATCCCAAGGTTTCGGGCACCATTCAGGCCGAAATTCAGAAGATGCTGGACGCAAGAATCATCTTCCCTATCCATCACAGCACTTGGGTGGCAAACATTGTGCCGGTACGCAAGAAAAACGGTGAAATACGCATCTGCGTAGACTTCCGAAACTTGAATCAAGCTTCGCTGAAAGACAACTACCCTCTTCCCATAATGGACCAAGTTCTGCAAGCAGTAACTGGGTCAGAGATGCTGTCTATGCTTGACGGTTTTTCAGGCTATAATCAGATTGAAGTCTCGCCTGAAGATCAATTCAAAACAGCATTCACTACTCCATGGGGTACATTTGCCTACAGCAGAATGCCTTTCGGCCTAACCAACGCTGGTGCCACTTTTCAGCGGGCCATGGACTTTGCATTCAAAGGCATGATGGGAAAAGTCATTGTAGTTTATCTAGATGACTTAACCGTGTTCTCCAAACGACGAAGTGATCATTGTGATCACTTGGAGCAAGTATTGGCCAAGTGCCGGGAACATGGAATTTCCCTAAATCCCAAAAAGTCTGTTTTTGGGGTTACAGAAGGGAAATTGCTAGGCCATGTGGTTAGCAAAGAAGGAACCAAGATCGATGCCGAAAGAGTTAAGGCTATCCAAAGCCTTACTCTGCCTACAAGCAAGAATGGTGTTCATTCTTTCTTCGGGAAGGTGAACTTTCTTAGGCGTTTTGTTCCTGATTTTGCTGAGAAGACCCGCCACATATTGAACATGATGAAAGGGTCACCCACTTTCAAATGGAGTGAAGAAGGGAAAAGATCATTTGAGGAAATAAAAACTTCTGTTGCTCATGCACCGGTCCTGGTATGTCCGGATTTCTCCAAAGACTTCATTATGTATAGCTATGCATCGGAACATACTGTGTCTGCAATCCTAATGCAAAAGAACTCGGAGGATATTGAATCTCCAATCGCATTCATGAGTTCTCCTCTTAAGCCTCACGAACTGAAAATGACTCAATTAGAAAAGCACGCCTTTGCCGTTGTCAAAGCGGTGAAGAATTTCAGGTATTATATTCTGAACTCACATACGGTGGTGCTAGTTCCTGACACTGCGGTGAAGTCAATTCTAACTCAGCAGGAGTTAGGAAGCTTAAGAGGGAATTGGATCGCAAAGGTCCAGGAATATGACCTAGATATTAAACCCACCAAGCTGGTGAGGGGCAAAGGCCTGTGTCAGCTAATGGCTGAGAACAAGGGTTCAGAAAATCATGATGAAAGAGAAAATTGTACCAATGAAGAGCAAACCCCTCTAGAAGGGCCTGATTCTCTGCCTCTGGTTTTGTTTGTGGCAACTAGTGACGAATGGTACTCCGACATTGCTTTCTTCCTCACCTACGGCGAATGCCCGATGCACCTAACTGTAAAGGAGAAGCGTACTGTAAAGCTCAGAGCAGCTAAGTATGTCATCTGGGATGACGGTTTATATAAGCGCGGGATAGACGGTGTCTTCCTGCGATGTGTTGACAAGCCCCAGCAAGTAAAACTGCTGGAAAGTTTTCACAATTCAGCCTGTGGAGGCCATTTTTCTTCTTCCGTGACAGCACACAAGATCATTCGAGCCAGGTACTACTGGCCGACGCTCTTTCAAGATACGGCTACCTGGGTGGCAAAGTGTGAACCCTGTCAGCAATTCGTCGGCAAGCCCAAGTTGGCTGCCCTCCCCCTAAGGCCGGTTATTATCAACGAACCATTCAGGCAATGGGGAATTGATTTTATTGGTGCACTCAATCCTCAATCGAGTGCTGGACATAGCTATGTCCTCACGGCAACGGATTACTTCACTAAATGGGTGGAGGCCATACCTGTCAAACATGCCACTTCTGAGGTGGTTTGCAGTTTTATCAAGGAAAATATCATTGTCAGGTTTGGCATTCCAAATAAAATCGTTGCTGATAATGCTTCTAACTTCTCTTCCCGGGAAGTTATTAGCTTTTGCTATGAATATGGGATAACTTTAGCACATGCCTCAGATTATTATCCTCAGGGAAATGGTCAGGCAGAATCCAGTAATAAGAACTTGGTGACCATCATACGGAAATTAGTAGATGAAAATCAGCGGATGTGGCACAAGTCTTTGTACGATGCTTTGTGGGCGGACCGCATTACCCCCAAGAGATCCCTCGGCATGTCACCTTTTCAAGTGTTATATGGCACTGATGCCGAACTTCCCATTTCTGCAGAACTTCCTGCTCTACGCTTGGCACGAGCAATCGAAGATGAAACTTTTCAGAGTTCTCTAGAAAAGAGAATCATGTATTTGACAGAACTTGAAGAAAAGAGAGTAAAGGTGGTCGACAGGATCGCCGAACATCAGAATCAAGTAAAGAGGCTTTTTGATAAGAAAGCCAAACAGAGAGATTTTGAAGTGGGAGATCTCGTCCTTCTCTGGGACAAGCGAAGAGAGCCAAAGGGTATGCACGGAAAATTTGATTCCCTATGGAGAGGGCCCTTCAAAATCAAGCAACTCAATGGAGAGAATAGTTTCTATCTCTCATATTTGGATGGAGCTGAACTCCCGCTTCCCTATAGCGGGCAACATCTCAAGATCTTCAGGAAGTAGAGCTTGCTCTCTTCTTTGTACAGTTTATTTTGGTTGTGTGTTTGCTTTCGGTTTGTTGTGTGTTTCCTTTTTTCTCCCTCCGGTCCCCCTTGTTTTTGACTCCGTACCCAATGGATAGGCACATGTGATCTGGGATTCTCTACCCCCGAGTTTCACTCAGGGATAGTCCCCAGAAAGAGCCAGCTGTTATCCTGTAAAATTGACAAGGGCAATTTTACCGATAACCATACCGAAAATTTTGTCTCGATCCCTCGTTAGGGATCCTTCGCGTTCAAAATATTGTAAAATCCCTTCCCGGGAAATTCAGTTTTTGAACTTAGTCTTTTTTGAGCCTTTTTGGCTGGGCGCATGGTTTTGCCTTGCAACATCAATTTTTGATGCGCCTCCTTAAAAGCCTTTGGCGCATGGTTTTCCATGTTAGCACGTCTTTCGGTGCGCCAAAGGATGTTGAGTAAGTTTTTGGTGCGCCAAAGGGCGCACGTAATATCTTTGTTACATCAAGTTTTGGTGCGCCAAAGGGCGCACATAGCTTCATGTCGACAACTCGTTTGATGCGCCAAAGGCGCGCTCATTCTCCTGTTGTCATTTCCTTCCATGCGCCAAAGGGCGCACGCTTTCCCCTGTCGACAGCTGTTTCCATGCGCCATTTCAAAAGTTGGTGGCGCATTAATGACAAAGTTTTGTTATATATACCCGTGCCCGCCCTGTCATTTTCATTGCATTTTGTCAAGGCACGTGATCGCTCTGGATTTGTCACCCCCGCTCGTCATTTTCATCAAGTTGTGGACCCGCTCAAGGATTTTGGCTATATTGTTAAGGTAAGAGGTTCATCCTCTTTTCATTTAGTTCTTGGTGTGTGCTTGCTTGCTGGTTTTCATCAGTTGTATTTGTGCCTGGCTTGTTTCCCTCGAGCTTTTTGTTTTCTTCCTCCTGCCTGGTCTGTGCTTTCTTTCTCCTCTCCCTCCCTCTTTCTGGATTTGATGGGAAAGGGAGGGATGGTTTTATTTTGGCTTGGTCTAATCCTATTTTATCAAACTAAGTGATGCCAAGCGTCCTTTCGAAGTGGAGGTTGAAATGTGAAAATGCTTAAGTATTTCAAGTATTCCATGGCATGGCGCGTTGCGCCATTTCATGTTGCACCTTAGACAGTCGCGCCCCTCGGCGCGTCTACCCAGCATGCTGCAGTTAAAAATCATGCGCCCCTAGGCGCACCCTTTCGGCCTGTAACACGCTCGAGACCCGCGCCTAGGGCGCACCCTGCCATCTTGCTGCAGTTTAAATTCAAGCGCGCCCCTCTTACATGCTGCGAGTTTAAATCCCGCGCTTCCATAAAAACTTTGGCGCACCCTTTACCCCTGTTGCATCCCTCTTCTATGCGCCAAAGGGCGCGCCCAGCTTCCATGCAACGCAAGAGTTATTTGCGCAAGTATAAAGCCTCCAAGGCGCGGGCGCACCTTCCGTCGCAAGTACATGATGTTGTGTAGACCCTCCATGCGCCGCGCCATATACCTTTGGCGCGCCTTTTTTCCATGTTGCACAATCTGCCCATGCGCCAAGGGGCGCACCAAATCTCAATGTAACATGCATTTCCTGTGCGCCCTTATATATAATGCAGTCTGCTTCATCCATGCGCCATGCGCCTTTGGCGCCAACTTAACCTCTGTTGCACCCTTTTCCTGTGCGCCTTGACTATTCAGCCTGTTATATACATTTTTCATGCGCCCTGCGCCCCGAATCTTAAAAGTTCTAACTCTTTCTTCTGCTAGTATTCCAATGGAAGATCAAATGACTAATTCAAGCTTCTTGGATTGGGTTTCGCTCCTTCTACGTGCAGATCATCAAATAAGCCTTGAAGAACACATGTCTACGTCAAGCAAGAGACCCACCAAACCAAGAGGGAAGGCAAAGCTAACAGAAGAAGAAATGAAATACAAATATCAGAGGGTCAGGATGCCCGAATCACAGGCAGAGTGCAATATGGATGTCAGGGATTCTGAACTGGGCCACATTGACATAGAGGAATTCTGGGTAAGGACTCAGAAAGTGACAAGGAGTCCATGGATGGATAAATTGATAGGCAGCGCCCTGCACTTCGCCGGTGGGATTCCTGTCAGTGCTGTTAATAACGAGTTTATGATGGTTGTTGCACAATCCTTCAACAAAGACACAAGATGTGTCGAGAATAGCAAGGGCGAGGTAGTTATAAACCTTACTGCCCGTCGCTTTGAGTTAATGCTTGGCATCCCTCATCACCGGAACTATGTGGCTGTTAGCCAGCAAGAATGCCTCAAGGCTTGGGAGGACAACGAGGACCAGTGCATGCAGTTAATGAATGAGGTCTACCTCAAGAATAAGAAGGTAGTGACCCGGTGGCCTCAAACTATCCACCGGAGTGATTTCTCAGAGGAACTCAGTGATACAATCACCTTCCTGAGCAGAGTCTTCGGTCTTTCAGATGCTCACTACTTCCATAAGTGGATTTGCGGTACTGGACACAATGAATAAGAATCGCCCGATCAGCGTTTCGCTGGGGGAGATAATAAGCGGCACAATATCCGAGCAATCGCAATTAGCTTACTAACAACAGAGTGTTCCACATGAACTCCTACGTAGTGTATGCGCCGCGCTCGAAAGGGATTATCCAGGGCTGCACCGAAGCGGAACTTGGCCTCAGGCCAAAATATATGAATACTATCAAGAGCTGAAGCTGGAGAACAGCATCAACACTTCGCTAAGATCAATGATGTTTTCTTCTATCACATCATGTGCATATTGCGGCCAAATTTGACTCATGGCCGGACAACCAAAAACATAGTGGCAGTCACAGAGAAGTGGGGGGCCTTGTTCACCCAATTTCCCACATTCACCTATCTGAGGGCGGTCAACTTTTTGGGCGAACCAACCAGGTTGCCAAGGTATGCTGGACCAAAGCTGATTTTACTGGAACTATCAAGACAGCTCGTCACATACCATGAAAAGTGCCTCAAGAGAAAGAAGGGCGGAACTCCTTTCCCCCTCACAGTAGGCCGTTACACATGCTCCAGCTATCACAAGGCGAAGGAGATGTTTGCTGAGCTAGAATTGCTCAACCTAAAGCATGATTTCCCAGCAAGGCCTACATTCGACCCTAGGGGCTGTCTACCAAGGGCTAAGCTTGATCCGATTCATGTCCCTCAGATTGAGGATATCTACATTGACGTTCTCCATGAGGTAGAACTCAGAAGAAAGGATCACTCTCGCTTAGCATTAACGGAAATCATCCATTACGGAGTGGCTATTGTCCCAAAAGGCTTCCAAACCACGGAAGACGAAGTAGACAAAGTGTATAATGACACAGAAGGGGATGATTGGCCCTTCCCGGACATTGACAGAAGCAAGGCTCCTCAGACAATCGAGGAGAGGGTCAAGGAGACTATGCGGAGAACAGAGCACTGGTGCCGCATGAATGGGTTAATCTACCTCGGTGTAGATTTTACAACTTCTCCTTTGGGTAATGCACCTCCAAGGTCAAAGAAGCAGCTAAAAGGCAAAGCTGCGGAAGGTGAGCCTAGCACCATTCAGGAGGAAGCCCCTGAAAGTCCTCTTCCTTCAGAGCCTGAACAAGTAATAACCCTGGATTCGCCAGAGAAGGAATTGACAGAGGATAGTCCTATACGCCCATCCACCCAGGATGTCGGCATTGCTACAACTACAGAGGTCCCTTCTATCCCTTCTTCTTCTCTTCCTCCCCTTCCTCAGATATCGGCAACCACTCCTTTGGTTGTGTCTTCTCCCCCTTCTTCTACTCTCTCCCCGCCTCTTCGTCCATTTTCTCCTCCCTCGCTGATTTGTCTTCTTCCATTTCTTCCCTCATTTCCGGCTCCCTTCCCTTCCTATCTCTTCTACTGTTGCGGTTTCCCTTCCTCCCGTGGGCATGTCTTCGGCTATTCTTTCAATGCCGCCGCCACGTGTCTCCACGTTTTTCCCCTCTTCTACCGTTGCTGCCTCCCCCTCTGTCTCTGGTCCTTCTTCTATAGGACCAGCTTGGATCTCTCAACAGCTGAGCCAACCAAAGAGGAAAGTCCCCATCGCTCCGATGGACTTTTTCAATCATTCCGCTAAAGGAGCAAAGAAGCACAAGCCGGTTACACGCTTCTCCAAGAGCGCTGCAGGTGAGAGAGTTATGGAAATTGCCTACCCCGATCCCACCAAAGAGAAAGAAGATCTGTCTCCGGCAGATTTCACAGTGACCCAAGTCACAATGGGGACATCCTCTGAAAGTCTCCAGGGGGAAGCTCTTTCCGCAGTTGATGCACTCTGCGAAAAGCTTCGAGAAACAAAGGAAGAAAAGAGGCTACTGAAGGAGCAGAATAAATACCTGCTTCAAGCCCTACAGAAGATGGGAAGTGCACCTCCCACAACTGCCGCCGAGACTCCTGAGCTGCTCAGTCAGGAGAAGATCAATGAATATTCAAAGATCGGCGAGCAGGGTATGGCTGTTTCTGCTTGGAGGAGCCAAATCCTTAAGGATAGTGAAAAGGTGATCGCCGAGTATATCAGTTTATACCTGAACATCGAGAAGGCGAATAAGGAACTCCAAACATTAGCAAGTCCAGTATCAGAAGAGCTCGAAAACGCCAGACTCCAACACGAGGCCTTCCAACAAATGTTCGACTGCTCAAATCGAAGATTTGGTCAAGTTTGGAGTATTCGGTCATCCAAGGACCCTCAACAAGACCATGTCCACTCTGGACTATCGGATAGATCAGCTCGAATTTGTGTTAGAGAAGATAGACAAGGTGAAGGAAGAGGCCCTGGATGCGATGCATCAAATGGAGAAGATTGTTCTATCTATGACTCCAGGGTTGCTCACTCCTTCCCTCACCTTGAGATCAGCTGACGATACTATCCGAATTTTCAAGGAGTTAGCTTCTCAAGGGACAGGGCCAGAAGTCACTTTCGACATCGAATCCATCAACAACCTACTGGCCTGTAGAGACTTCATCGGGTCCCTAATCGAGGCGGGTAAAGACTATTCCAAGGTCCCCGAAAAGCTCATTGATGAGCGGGAAACTTGCGAAGCAATCAGTGAAAGGCACAAGGATCCATCACAAGATCAATTTGCGCCAATGATCAGCAAGTTCTTGGAATACCGCGCTCAGTTCCACATCTCATCTCCTGATCAGCATCGAAACCAGGCGACCCCTTTTAGGCCACAGGATGATGATGATGAATAGCTTCTTCTTCTTCTTCTTCTCCTCTCTATTCTCCGACTTTCTCTTCGAAATATCATAAGTGTGTTGGCATGAACGATGACATCATCCATGTTGCATCATGGGATGATGTCATCCATCCAAGTTGTCAAAGTCAACATGACTTTTGGATATTTTGTAAATATCTTGTGAATAAGTGGTTGGCTCCATTTTGCCTTCTCTCTCCCTCACTTTCTATAAATACTAGAATACTTGTTGTATTCAAGGGGTGAACATTTTTCAGATAGAAATAGAAGTGAGGAGAGAAAGACTTTGAGCTTTCTTGTAACAGATAAAAACAATTAATACAATTATTCAGACTTTGTGCTCAATAGCTGTGTTATACATTAGATCTTTCTTACGTTAGATCTCGTATGTGTTTAATCTGTTGGATTCATATCTACTTTTCCGTCATTTGTTTATCAAGATTGCTTTGTTTATTTATGCAAGTAGGTTTGGCTGTTTACATTACCAAACTAAAAGCATAGATCTTCCGACCTTGGCTCGTT
The DNA here is from genome assembly GCA_018340775.1 of Taxus wallichiana var. yunnanensis. NCBI lineage: Eukaryota > Viridiplantae > Streptophyta > Pinopsida > Cupressales > Taxaceae > Taxus > Taxus wallichiana. Next base: position 792,347,197 of record CM031239.1, read on the forward strand.
GCTTATCCATAAAGATCTCGCCCACGCGTTGCTCGTTTTCGAACCAACACCTGCGGAGGGTGGGGCCTCTCTCAATGGGTCTACCGGGATCAAAATCGGCAAATCCGTCTCTCTGCTATCCCGCCTATACGGCGTGTAGGTGGCGTGGCATCTTTGTCTGTACTAGGCCAAACTGTCTCAGTATCCGCATAAACGGGACTCACTCCCACATATCTGGCCTCCGGCCCCTGACCACCCGACTCCGTCTCAATGCGCCATTGTGGGCATCCCGGCCAGCCCATGTCGGGAATGCCCGGTATGGCCTCCAGATGACCTGATCTGGTGTAAGCGTCTGGCGCTTTCAGTACCACTCGGCTGATCTACCTGTATCTCCTGCGGCCATGTCAGCCCGCCATCTCCGAAATCCATAATCAACACCCCCCACTGCTGCTGGCATCCAAGGAAGCCCGGATGGCCTGATCACCGCTATGTGCTCATATGCCCAGCAATGGAGCACAAAGCTGACATCGATCCCTGTCCTCCGACCAGTGGTGTACATCCATAGCTCATAATACACCTGAGCTATCAGGGCATCGGCAAAGGCAAAAACCTGTCTGTACTGCAAGATGTCGCAAACGCAGTCTAGCAGTAGCAATGGGAATCTCCCACCTCCTGAGTCTGGCAGGGCAAAATAGGAGATAGCCATCTGAATCAAGGCTATCCGCCTGCTCCGAGGGCTATCTCGCTGTCTTGTGAGGATATCCTCACCGCCCTGGATACTATCTCGTAAATCGTCCCCTGCCTCTCTCGTATAGTCGCACTGAGCCCTCTCGCCGCCGCTGCTCCCGAGGTGTGATCTCGATCGGGTCCCCAGTAATCGGTAATCTGAGGATCCTGAATACATCCTCATGGGTGATCGTCATCTCACCCGTCCTGAACCAAAATGTGCACGTGTGGCTGTCCCACCGTCGCACTAATGCCCGCATGAGCTCCACATCTCGTGGCACTCGTCTATAATATCTGAAACCCCCGAGCCCGGCTAGCTCTAAATGCTGCCAGTCTGCATCTGTCACATCAGGAAGGATCGTCTCCAATAGCTCAGGGATGGCATCCCTCATATGAAGAGCCTCTCGTGCCTGCATCCACGACATCACCAAACATAATTAGTCTCTTATTTCCCCAAATCTCATCTTCCAAAACACAAAAAAATGCATATCTTTCAATCGGCGCCGATTTATTAAAATCGGCGTCGTTCATTTAAGTCGACGCCGATTACTACCAATCGACGCCGATCCAAAAACAAATCGACGCCGATTAAAACCAATCGGCGCCGACTGCCTGGCTGGATGTAAACCAGACCCTGGCCTCCCATGCACAAAAAAATCAAACAAAAAAAAATAAAATAAATAATAATAAGAAAAGTGGGTTCAAGAATGATCACTTACCCCAGGTCGTGTCCTCCTGCGCTTCTGTCCGCTCCCAGAGGCTTCCATTGTGTTCAAATCAAAAATCTATCTCTGTCTGAATCAATCGTCACGTTGCAAATAAATCGTTTACGTTTTCCGTTCGCATATTTATATGCGTCTGGATTGGTCGGCGCCGATTTTTTGGGTCGACGCCGCTTGTTTTGGTCGGCGCCGATTATTTTGGTCGCCGCCGATTTTTCATGTCTCTTTGCCATAGTGTTGATGCTTGGCTTACTTATCTATCTGATCATTGTGGTGTGCTGAAAATTGCCTTTTGGCACCTCTTTTTGATATCACGATCTATTTCGAGTTTGTTCCCTTTGCGTGGAGCACTCGCCTTTTGTTTGGCCGCTTAGAGTTACGCGGGTCTGTAGGCACTAACGTCGTCTGATTTATGGACCGTCTAGTTGTCCCTACCAATGTGTCTCTCTCTAGATGCTGACTATTTTTGCAGTTCTCCTTACACTCATGGGTCTGTAGGCACTAACGTTGTCTCATGAGGAGACCGGCTAGTTTTCCCTACCAATGTGAGTTCCTTAGGTTGCTGCCCTTTTGTTTATTTTTATGCGTCATCAATGATCAGATCTACTCCAGATATCCGACTGGGGCATCCTGCATTTTTCATCTACCTCTTTCAAACTCGGGATCGTCTGTTCTATTATCCATCCCATCCCTAGTTTGAGGGGGATCACATCACCACAAATTCTTCTCTTCTTCCATCTCCTTGTTTTTGTCTCATAACCTTGCTTATCGCAAGTTACTTGACAAAAAGGGGCAAAATGTAGACACTTAAATTTGGTTACCCAATTTAGTGTCCCTCTCATTCGTTTACCTGCTTAGGTAACCTGGGGCACGTTTACGTCACCATCTATCCCCTTGGGATATTATCCAATTTGTGATTTAATCACTTACTCTAAATTTAATTCATCCCATCACATCTTGCCCATGAGTGATTAAATATTAAATATTTAATTACGCTTCTTCCCATGCATCTTAATCACTTATCCACCCCAAATTTATTCTACCCATGTATCACATCTATTTTTAATCTTCCCTAAGCGGGATATTTTCCCGTAGTCGGGATAAGTCTTATCTTTCTCGAATCAATCAATTTGGCCATCTCGGGAGTCTTTTCCGCGATCGGCGCCGACCCATATGGTCGGCGCCGATTTTCTAGGAGCGGCGCCGATTATAAAAGCAAGTCCAGAACTCAGTTCTAGGGACGGAAGAGACGGAAGAGACCGAAAGAGACCGAAAAGAGATCACGAACAGGCGAAAAAAGGAAGCACTTACGCACGAACAGAGAGCGAGAGAGATACAGGGTGTGAGAAAGAGAGATCTTTTTAGCATCAATTGTCTCAGATTAGGACAGATCCTGTCCAAATCAATCCCTGAGAGGAGCACCGTTACTCTGTCCCTGTCACGACCATCTATCATCTGGTGACTCTGTTCCAGTATCTCGCCAACTTCGGCACATCCAGCAGACCACATTCACCTTCCAATTCCCGAATCTTGTCGCACAGTCCCTGATTGACTGATCTGTCTCCAGTCGACGCCGATCTTATCCAGTCGACGCCGATCCCCTCAATCGACGCCGACCAGTCTCAATCGACGCCGATTCTACCCAGTCGACGCCGATTTATCTGCAGATAGGTAAAAGGATACAGGTAACACAAATCCAGCATTTATTTCATAGTTCCCTGTTTTCTGTACTTTCTGTCTGCTGTTTAGATTCTGTCTTATTACTGCAATCAGAAAATCTAGTCTTTATTTACATCTTTTATCATGTATGCTTCTTTTCTTAATTGAAAACGTGGACTGACATCCGCCGAGGAAGCTTATCGCTTCTCGGACCCGCTTCTCGGGCAGTCCACTAAAATATCTTTTAACGTGGTCTTTTTCTGTCAAGCATCGGTGTTTTACAGGTTATTCGGATCTATTGTGCGAATTGCTCGTGTGCGCCCGTCTTATCTACATCGGCTTCCTCATCCGTCTACATCTTCATCAGGTATCAATTTCATTGAGGTTTTTCAGGGTTTTTGTGTTTAGTTTGGTGCATTAACTTGGACAGTAATGTAAGCGCGAAATTCTTGATCTACGAAGCGTTCATGTGTTCAAACGATGCATCGTCAAGGGAAAAGCAAAATGTGATTCCCAAATGAGCACCATCTCACCACATGTTCAGGGCCCAAAAAAGTAAGAGTTGCCGTTGAAAATTCCAAGAGCCTACAGAGGCTTCCACATGTCAACCTAATGCTCCTTTAAAGGTAAAATCATGAGCGGGTTTCCAAATGAGCGCAGACCTTCCACATTTCCCAGGGTCGAAAAAGGGGGCAGGGTTGGGGTTGAATAGTCAAAGTAGAGATAGGCTAGTGGAGGGAGCCAAGTGTTGGCACGGCGCTACTTCAAGAGTAAAATTTGGGGAGGGTTTCCAAACAAGCGCCAAGCCTCCACATGTCCCTGGTCAGATGTATGGCCCCGCCGAGTAAAAGGACTTAGTCAAAACATGAGGAAACTAAGAAAGCGTGGAATATGCCACATGTCGTCCCGGCACAACTTCAAAAGAAAAATCCAAAAGTGGTTCCCAAACATGCACTAGCCCTCCATGTGTCCATTTTCAAAAGACCTATTTTGATAACTGGTTCCCACCATTTTGTACGGGCCCAACTCAAATTTTCAAATGAGCATATCTTTTGATTCAGTGCTCGAAATATGACAAATTTGGCACCATTGGAAATATCTCGACCTCGTCCATGCCATGGAGATTTGAAAATTTAATTTTGAAGAAGCTAAGTGGGTAAAAATTGAAAAAATGTCTTCGTGCCATTAATATGAGATCTATTTTCTCCAACAACCAAATCAGATTTGATCTGATCCACCGTTCTTCCTCCTTTAATGCGCCAAACAAGTAATCAAGGCAGACATGACAGATTTGGGGTGGATTCACATGAGCATTAATGGCTAGTAGTTGAGCTTCAATTTTTTTCCCACCTCTCTCTCCTTCTCTCTATGCTAAAACTATAAAGGAAGGGTTGGGGCTCATTGTAAAGGGTTGGACATTTCTGTTTTGCACCCTCCCTTCTTCTTTTTCTTGCAAGAGGATTTGTGGAGCTTTCCTAACCTCTCATTTGGGTTGTAATGTAATTTTTTTCTTCTTGGTCACTATAATATACTGTATCAACTCCTGAGCAATAATATATATCTGTGGATGATTCTCAACCCTCTCATGTATTCGTTGTTGTCTCTCTAATCTCTTATTGCAGTTTGGTCATATGTGCATGGTGTTTGTATTGTATTTTTTCGTGGTCTATGTTAAATTGCAAAATGAGTGTCTAACATTCCTTTGGTGCATCACCTCGTTAGCTTAGTTTATTTTCTTGCATCTCCTCAACCCTGTCTCCTTGGTAGAATAGAGTAGATTTAGAATAGATCCTCTGCAATATATTTGTATGCACCTGAATAGAGGAATAGGAACCAACCTTAATCTAGAGAGATCTCTCAACTTGTAAGGTCCCACACTTTGAGAGATGCTCCATGTTGTGTAATCACACGAGAGAGTCTTAACCATCTAATCTAACTATAGGAATTCGGGGGTGTTGTGATTCTACATTAACACTAAGTCTTAGAATCAAGGTGAAACAAACTTGTTTGATAAAAAAGTATGAATATAAGTTGAATTTGACAAAGAAGTTACTCCAGTTCATAAGAATTAGGGAAAAAGGAAAGATATAATAGAGAGAAAAAGAAAACAAGAGAGGATGAGAGAGCTAGATGAAAAGAGAATATTATGGATCAAGCAAGAGATAAGAGAGTTGAGAAAATATATGGAGAAAATAAAAAATTGATGAAAAGAGAGAAATAAATGCAAAGACAAGGTCTTGAAATATTGATAAGAAAGGTGGTTAAGTGGCCTCTAAGGTCACTCATGGAGAAAAGAAGAAAAATACAGCTGAGAACAAGGTTGAGAGAAGAGGAAAGAAAGCTAAAGAGGATGAGTAAGAAGGGAAACAAGAAAGAGGAAGAAGAAATCAAAAAATAGTGAAGGATGCATTAATATTTGAGGAAGAGATTGATTGGAAGTAAGAAAACATTGATTTTTTATTTTTGTATGTGAGTCAAGAGAAATTGGAATTTAATTATAGGCACTCGAATGTTCTCTCGCATGGTGAAGAAGTGAAGAGTAGGAAGAGAAATCAGAGAAGATGGATAAAAGATTTAAAATGAAGAGGAAATAGTGAAGCAAGAATGTGAAGAGACTCTAAATTATCACTCTCTTTCATCTAAGGTTTTTTTTACATGTGTGTTTGCAGGATTACTTAAAGAAGAGGTGAAGAAAATTGAAGAAACAACTCATATAAGATCTCAAATTAAGAGACCAAGAGAATACATCTTCATTTTTGAGGACCAAGCAATAAAGAAGAGGTTGAATATAGTGAATACTAAAGGAAGAATGATGTTGATGATGATGGAAAGAGAACAAAAATGAAAAGAAGGAATTTACAAGTGGAACACAATTGAAAGAGAAGAAAGAAAAAGGTGTAATGGATAGAGCTCAATTCTCTCCACTTGGGAGTATGATGTAGGACAATAATTGTAAATAGTCTTATTTTGGCATTTCATAGTTAATTAGGTGCTTTTGGGTCCATTTGAGTGCTCACAAGATAGACACCAAATTTGGGTCACACTCCCCATTTACCCTCATGTATATTAATTTAATTACCTAAAATTAAATTAATGCCCAGTCTCACAATATTCATTTTTAATTACCTTAATGGAACTAATATCCACCTCACCTAGACACTTCATCATAGACCTATTCATAGCATGTTTCCTTTTAACTAAGACTTAGTCCTACCTACCTTAATTAACTAAGACTTAGTTGAACCCTAAAATCACATGCCTATTCTTCCTCTAACTATATGCCCGCTTATCTAAGTGTAACATTCCATTTTAATCGTGATAGTGGACAGAATGGACAAAAATATTGCAAGATCTGTCATTTTAGCAAACCTAGGAATTCTCACCTTAACCGATGCTGGTCAACCCTAAACTGATGTCCGGTCACCTCTAACCATCATTGGTTACCTTATAGTCATTTTGGGTAACCTTTTCTAGAGGTTGGAAGAATTATTCAAGTTTTGGAGAAGAGAGATCTACATGCAAGCACGCACTAGAGCACTCTTGCACATCCAGACATCCTAAACTAGCACCAAGCACTGATCTGAAGGGAAAGCATCTACGATAATGTTACAAGAAGCATGACCGTGAAACTCGACCACCAGTTCCATAGATCAACCATCACCTACATCCAACCACCAGGTTTGTAAGTACAAGTAAGTACCTTTGGATCTACATATTTACATACTTAGATTAGTTTCTTTATCCCTGTTTAGGAGTCCTACTCTCCTTTGCATCTCATCAATTCTCACCTTATTGATAATCCCTCCACCTAACCACCTATAACATCCCCGCCTCCATACCCAATTCAAAACATCTCTCGAGTATTCCCAACACTGTCATCAACCTCACCATTCTTTTTCTACTCTTTGTGCAATCACGAGAGAATCATCAAAACCCAACCTTATTGAGTCCCTATCAACATGACCGTATTCGACACCGTTAACCTAAACCATCATCGATTTCCTATAAACCGGAATCAGTCATACCAGAATGTCATTGGTCTCTATATCGGTAAATCTTCCGTAATAGAAAACTCATAACATTCACCCAAATAACCCAAACCACCCAAAACTTGACCCTGTATTGTCTCAACTACCTTATTCACCCGCCTAACTTCTAGATCTGATCATAATATAGCATGTTAGATTAGATTTTCTTATTTTACTTAAATGAGAAACCTAAATCATATCAACTACAGTAGGATATTATTGGTTTACGTTATTTCTTGCATTAAGTTGTTTTAAATAGTGGATTGAAAACCATCTAAGAAGTATCACACTTCTAGATCTAGCATACGCTAGGTAGTCCACTGACATATATTGTTTAATATTCCTCTTGTGGTCTTGTTTTACATTTCAGGTAGTACCTCCAAGAAAAAGGGAATTTCTCGCAATCAACACTAGATCGGGAAGTCAGAACACACACACTCTACCTTCCACCTTCATTCATAGGTATTCCTCCTCACCCTTACCCTATATATATTTTTCTTATACGCACGTAACTTGTCGGTGAAACATTTTCGCATGCCCTGGTGGGACCCTCTTTTGGGTTCATTGCATTTTATTCATATAGGGAAACTTTTTGTGTGTTTCTTTCCTTTTCAAAAATACACATTTAATCTTCTCCTTGGTAATATTCTTTTCTTCTAATTTTCTAAACGACATTTGTCATTTGGTGCTTAAAACAAACCAATTATTTCTTCTTGCATTTGCATAGTAGTGAAAGAGCATGTTCTTGACCTATTCATCATTTGCTTCATTGAATATAATTGTTGATTTGGGTTATAAAATTTGTTGCATTTTATCCTTGTATGTTGCATTATTAGCTCACATTTAAAAATGAGGGCAACCTATACGCTGGAAGTCATGCCCAGTTGATGGTTGACATAATTGAACCATAGAAAGCACTTTTCTCTCTCTCTTTGCCAAACTACACAAAATTTGAATTTACATATCTTCTTAAACAAAATCCCACCTAGAAAAATCTGTCAACGATCACACGATTAGAGGATTGATAGTGAGCACCTAGCTGGTTATCTCTATCCAGTCATAAAGGAAGAGAAAAGACCTCCCCACCATAACATAACCTGAAACCACCCTTTTATAATTTCCTTCTTCGTAGGATGCCTTCCCAACCAAAATATCTATTCTAAATTCACAAGTTAGTCTTAAATAGCATAAGCTAAAACAAACATAAAATTCACTTTTAGGATTGTGTGTTTCTCTTAGCTTTGTTCTTGACTTGCATTTTGAGGTGTGAGGTTACAATTCTTCATTTTTCTTATTCCTTTCACACTCCACCATCATAGTTGGATTATTCTGACTGTTTCTGAGTGTGTTAGGACCTCATTTTATCAGTCTCATATTTCGGGTTGATTATTCATCTAATTTAATTCATTAAAATCCATTTTTCTTCATTTTTCTAATTTCTGATACCACCAAAGATCATCCAAATGACCACTTTGTCGGTTTATATCTAATCATCATCAGTTTACCCAACCACGTTGTCGACTTCTAGCTCTTTTGGTTATTTTACAAACAACCTTCATTACCTATTCTTTTCTATTTTTGGTGCTCATAACACCATCATATACCCAACATTTTGATATCTCTGTCAGATACAGTTTCCCGATTCATATTCACAAATCTTGTTTCATTTGTTGAAACTGGTATTTCCCACAAGAACAAGTATCGCATATCATAACCATCATCGGTTCACCTTTAATGATCATCGGTCATATCGACCATCGTCATTTACTGTGTTTGATTGCTAATCAAAACAATGACTAGATTTACCCCCAGACTTCATCCTTCTCTACTACATTCTTTTTGTGCCATTTACGAATACGTTTTACTAGGTCATCACTAATTCACATGGTTTTGAATCGCAACCAAACTATTTCCCTTGTATTTCACGCTAGTGTCAGCCACTCCCACCTAGTCCATCTTTTTTTGTCCATCTTGTCACCTATGGATCCAACTCAAACCATCACCATTTTTATTGACGATGAGGAGTTTGCAAGACTCCTTGATCAAAATCTTGTGGCCTTACAATACTATCTTACCCACTCATCTACCCGAGACTCCTTAGGACAACTAGTGTACGACATGCCTATATCTATTCCTCCTACCCTCACACCCACTTCGTGTAAGATACCACTAGCTCAGTGCTACCCTCATCCACATTACCCCCTGTGGTCTCACAATTAGGTCCCACCTCTACCATAACTACTTCCCCAACAACATCTATTGCACCCATGGTGTCAATTGTTCCTTCACCAACCGCTTTGAACATGGCCCCATTTGCCCCTTTTCCTCATATATACCAGTTACATCACAACCACCTCTAGTGTCGGCAACCCACACCCCATTCCAAAACCTAGTTCTTTCCATCCTTAGTTTCTATGACCCATTACCATGAGATTCGTTATGAACCCCACCTATTTACACGCATCACCAACAATCTTCAATCTCGTCTATCGCTTATTAGAAGGTACATTCCACTGTATATATTCACCCTTCGTAGTTTTCATATTCAACACCCTCATGTACTAGGATGTTATCCACATCATACACCCATCATCAACCTCCCTTTACTGCTAGGAGGCACCCATTCCTCATAACCCACCAATGACCTCATTAGGATAATGATGGAAAAGATGTAGACATTAAAAGCATAAATTTCGGCTCTCATAACTCCTTAGCCTATGATGAAATCTATAATGAGCCTATTCATCCATCCATTCCTATTTGCCCATACCTTGTGCATTGGGAAATGCCCAAGTTCAACCATTTCAACAGTAAAGAGGACCCGCAACAGCACTTATGTTAATTCAAACATGGGTGCTACCTAGTTTCCCATGACGATGTTTTACTCTTACAAACATTTCCCATGTCCCTAATAGGACTTGCCTTAGATTAGTACAACAGTTTACCTAGACATTCCATCTACTCCTTCAACCAAGTGGCTCAAGCATTCCTAGACCACTTCTTAATCAATGTAGTCAAAAAATTCACCATGACTGACCTATATTTGACACAACAATATGAAAACGAATCTATTGCAGATTTCATTGCTCACTGGAAAAGTCTTATCAACCAATTAACGTTCCATTTACCTCAAGATGAACTTATTAATTTGTTCACTATATCTTGTGCTAGACACATCTCATCAAATATGTAGGTACAAACCTTCCGTACATTTGACGAAGCATTTACCATGGCACAAAAGATGGAAATTTGCTCCATTGAAGAAAATAAAATCCAATTATGAAATAAGAATGCCCCATTCAAACCAAATGATTCTTCTTCATCTTCAAAACCCCAAAATAATTATTCAAAAGCCAAACAATCTACCAATGTGGTAGTTCTTAGAGTGAGTCCATCTTTTTTTCATCGATAAGTTACGTACATAAGAGCAAAACAAATAAGGTAAGGGTGAGGAGGAATACCTATGAATGAAGGTGGAAGGTAGAGTGCGTACATCCTGATTTCCCAATCTAATGTTGATTACAAGAACTTCCTTTTTATAGGAGTAATTTCATGCAAATACAAACAAGACAACAAGAGGAATATTAAACAATATATATCAGTGGACTGCCTAGCGTATTCTAGATCCGAGAAGCGTAATACTTCATAGATAGTTTTTAATCCTTTGTTTAAAAAATTTTAATGGAAGAAATGATGTAAACAAATAATGTCCTACCGTATTTGATATGATTTAGGTGTCTCATTCAAGTACAATAAACAAATTGTTTCGCTTTCGGAATGATTCGGCTTCTAGGAATAGAGTTGTTTCTATCCTTTCATTCCTTTTAGAAACAGATAGGGTTAGGGCTAGGAGGAATACCTGTTAAATGTCGAGATGGTGTGCGCGTACCATAGAGAAAGATCAGGCTGATTGCGAAGAACTCCTTTTTGTCTTGGAAGGACTACCTGCAAATAAGAACACAAGACCACAAGATTTTGATTAGACAATAAATGAGGAAACTGCCTTGGGCCCAGGAAATATAAAACTTCCTTTCGAAGGTGGTCAGTTTCCCTGCTAATATGAATTAACACAAAAGACTGTAAAATATCAATTAAGTTGCTTCGTTGAACTGGGTAGGGGAAAGGCTGGTTTTCTGGTTTTGATCAGAGGAACCGATGCCGGTTACTGATAACCGATACCGGTGGGTTCTAGGATCTGTAGGTTGGTCGCTTTATGGGGTAGTTGTGTTGTTTGTAAGGCTGTATATAGGTGGTATTAGGAAATAAGGTGATGAGAGGTAGATGAATGATAGTTAGAGGTAATATGCATGTTGGGTAGTGGATTCAGGGATGGATTTATGAGGACTGTAATTCAAAAGGCATAAGAAATGTTATAACAGAGGACATGCAAGATGTGACTTACTGGTTTTGACAAAGATGCAAGTTGATCTCCTTTGCTGCAAACGTTTCTGGTTTCTTCACTCGTCTCTGCTCGGTCAAGTGAAGATTTGGACTCTGTTTTTCTTCTCCCAATGATCTCTATTCATTCAAAAATCATTCGACACTGATCCAAAATGAAATTCTGATCCTTTGTTTTTGGTTTGGGGAGGCCATTTACTGAGGAACCGATGGCGGTTACGTAACCGACGGCAATCGAGTAGGAACCGGCATCAGTAAGGAAAAAGTAGGCTATTTTTAGTAAAATAGCCCACCTTCCTAACTTTTCTCCCAAGAGATCAGATTGCGGGATTGGTCAAGTGGCTAGAAGGTCGGTTTTGGGTGCGAGTAAGGAGGCATTAGTTATGGATGTGAGTCTAGACCAAGTCATAGGTCTTAATTAGGTTAGTTTAGGATTAGGGCTAGGTCATGATGAGGTGGCAAAATGAGGTAAGGGTGAGGTGATGGGGATTTATCAATTACAAGGTAATTAATAAATAATTGTGTAAGGTTTAGGTAATGAGGTTAGGTTACGAAATGGGATGCGGGTCACAAGGGTCGTAAGACACGAATTTGGTGTCTACATTAGCCCCTTATTGTCGTGTAGCTTGTTTTGTAAAGTCTGCACTGACAATAATATGAAGTGGTTTCCCTGTTAAGGGTATAGGTAATCAAAAAATGTTTCGCTCGGAATGATTCAGCTTCTAGGAATAGAGTTGTTTCTATCCTTTCATTCCTTTTAGAAACAGATAGGGTTAGGGCTAGGAGGAATACCCGTAAATGTCGAGATGGTGTGCGCGTGCATCGTAGAGAAAGATCAGTGATGTGAAGAACTCTTTTTGTCTTGGAAGGACTACCCGCAAATAAGAACACAAGACCACAAGATTTTGATTAGACAATAAATGAGGAAAGCGCCTGGGCCTGGAAATATAAAACTTCCTTTCGAAGGTGGTGGTTTCGCTAATATGAATTAACACAAAAGACCTAAAATATCAATTAAGTTGCTTCGTTGAACCGGGTAGGGAAAGGGTTGGTTTTCTGATCGAGTTTTGATCGGAGGAACCGATGCCTGTTCGATAACCGATACCGATGGGTTCTAGGATCTGTAGGTTGGTCACTTTATGGGGTAGTTGTGTTGTTTGTAAGGCTGTATATAGGTGGTATTAGGAAATAAGGGGATGAGAGGTAGATGAATGATAGTTAGAGGTAATATGCATGCTGGGTAGTGGATTCAGGGATGGATTTATGAGGACTGTAATTCAAAAGGCATAAGAAATGTTATAACAGAGGACATGCAAGATGTGACTTACTGGTTTTGACAAAGATGCAAGTTGATCTCCTTTGCTGCAAACGCTTTCGGTTTCTTCACTCGCCTCTCGCTCTGGCCAAGTGAAGATCTAGACTCTTTTTCTTCTCCCAATGATCTCTGTTGATTCAAAAATCATTCGACCTCGATCCAAAATGAAATTTCGATCCTTTGTTTTTGGTTTGGGGAGGCCATTTACAGGGAACCGATGGCGGTTACGTAACCGACGGCGGTCGAGTAGAACAAGCATCCAGTAAGGAAAAAGTAGGCTATTTTTAGTAAAATAGCCCACCTTCCCTGCTTTTCTCCCGAGAGATCAGTTGCGGGCTTGGTCAAGTGGCTAGAAGGTCGGTTTTGGGTGCGAGTAAGGAGGCATTAGTTATGGATGTGAGTCTAGACCAAGTCATAGGTCTTAATTAGGTTAGTTTAGGATTAGGGCTAGGTCATGATGAGGTGGCAAAATGAGGTGGCAGGTGAGGTGATGGGGATTTATCAATTACAAGGTAATTAATAAATAATTGTGTAAGGTTTAGGTAATGAGGTTAGGTTGCGAAATGGGATGCGGGTCACAAGGGGTCGTAAGACACAAATTTGGTGTCTACATTAGCCCCTTATTGTCATGTAGCTTGTTTTGTAAAGCTGCACGGACAATAATATGAAGTGGTTTCCGTTAAGGGTATAGGTAATCCCCTCAAATCTATCATGATTGAGTGAACGGGAAATTAGGGATAGGGTGATAAAGGGTAAATGGGGTAGAGGGGATGGTAAGATGGTGGGGTAGGTCCAAGGAAGCAGACGCATGGTAAAATGTAATAGTACGACTAGGGTACATGATTTGACGAGCAAACCAGCAGTGCATAGGCAAAGGTCGATAGTTTATCCAAACAAGGGTGATATAATCCTGGTATCCAAGGCATAGGAAGTAGCTGTGGTATATAATGTAAGGTACAGGAACGTTTAGGCATGTCCGGCAGTACCAAATGGTTGGTTTGGTTGAGATAAACGTCACGGTCTAGGTCTGAGCAAAGTTGGTCGACAGATCAAGTCAAGGACCCTAATCATGCTAAAACACGAACAGGTGAGCTCGATTGAACAAAAAACTACAGGATGGGTGGATAAAAGTGGATGGTTTTGATTTTGGGTAAGGTATTGGAGTGATACGGCCGTGGGTCGGGCCGAGTTGTTGGGTTGCAGCCTTGGGTCGGGCCAAATGGGTAGGGCGAGGCCTTGGGGCGGGCCGGTTGGTTAGGGCGAGGCCTTGGGTCGGGCCGGTAGGGTAGGGCGAGGCCTTGGGTCGGGCCGCTTTTTTAGGGCGAGGCCTGGGTCGGGCCTGGGTAGGGCAGGCGAGGCCTGGGTCGGGTGGTAGGGTAGGGCGAGGCCTTGGGTCGGGCGGTTTGTTAGGGCGAGGCCAGGTCGGGCCGGTAGGGTAGGAGGGCGAGGCCTTGGGGTCGGGCCGGCAGGGTAGGCGAGGCCTGGGGTCGGGCCGTAGGGTAGGCGAGGCCTCGGGGTCGGGCCGGCCAGAGGGTAGGCGAGGCCTTGGGTCGGGCCGATAGGGTAGGCGAGGCCTTTGGTCGGGCCGTGCAGGGGTAGGCGAGGCCTGGGTCGGGCCGGTGCAGGGTAGGGCGAGGCCTTGGGTCGGGCCGGGTAGGGCGAGGCCTTGGGTCGGGCCGGTAGGGTAGGGCGAGGCCTTGGGTCGGGCCGGTTTGTTAACAAATGGTGTTCAGCAAAGGTGGATATAGGCGATATGTGGTTAAAAAGGGGCAAATGGTAAATAAGGGCAAAAAAATTGGGGGAAAGTTGGAAGAAAAACCGATGTCGATTCTACGTGACCGATATCGGTTAAGGGACCGATACCGGTTCATTAGGGCAACATGAAACCGATATCGGTTAAGGGTGAAAAACCTATAAAAAGAAAAATACGGCTTGTCATTGTCACTTTGTTATTTTGAAAACCAAATTGACTTGTCTGACGTGGAGAGTTGAGATTGGAGGTTTATTGAGTGAGGTGGAGCTATTTTGCTGGAGGAGTGAGTTGTTTGCGGGCCCGAGTGAGGAGGAGGCAGCAGTTGATTGGCCGGGGACCCAGCAGAGTAGAATTGGAGCCATGGCACAGGCAGGAGGAGCAGGAGGGGCTGGACCAGCTGGACCACCACCACCCATCCCACCACGACGACGTGTCGTCGTACGGGTAGGCTCGGAACTCTTTATTTTGTGCATTTGAATGGTATTAAGCTTAAATTGGGGTTTGGGTAGGAATTTACATTTTTAGGAAATAATGAGTAAATTGACGTAATTTGAAAAACGAAGAGGATAGATGGGTAAAATAGGGCAAGTCGGCTGGGTGGGTAGGTTTTTATGGTGTTTGGGTGGGTAGATAAGTATAAAAATGCAAAAATATGGGCGGGGGGCCGCATGGGGTTCGCTCCAAGAATCACAAATGACAATTCGACCAAGATGACCGATGGTCGGTTGCTAAGCACCGACCGGATCGGTCAAAAATTGTGTGGACAGGTGTGTTGGGCTAGACCGACGTCGGGTCGTATGTGGCCGGCGTCTGGGTTTGGGCTTGTATGGGTATGGGTTGGGTTGGGTTTTGGGTGAGTGTGGGTTGGGTTAGGTTTTGGGTGAGGGTTGGGTGTGTTTGGGTTGGGTTGGTTTTGGGTGAGTGTGGGTTGGGTTGGGTTGGGGTGAGTTTGTGTTTTGGGTTGGTGTGGGGTGGGGGTTTGGGTGTTGGGTGGGTTTGGGGTTTTGGTTGGGGTGGGTTGGGTTGGGTTTGTTTTTTGTTTTGGGGTTGGGTGGGTTTGGTTTTAGGTGGAGTGGGTTTGGGTTTGGGTGGGGTGAGTTTGGTTTTATAGGTGGGGTGAGTTTGGGTTTTGGGTGGGGTGGTGAGAGAGTCGGGGTGTGGTCGGGGGGATAAAAGGGGGTTTAGAGGATAAAGTAGATGTTGTGATAAAAAGTAGGTCTAAGGATGTGGGTTGGTTTTGCAGGCACGTCAGCAGTTGACGATGCGGGATAGGATGCCCCCGCTGTTGGTGCGGATGAGACCACATGTGTCCGCAGCTCACTGGGCGATCATGCGCGAGGTGGGACTTGGTGGAGTCCAGAGGTACAGAGCGATAGAGAGAGATCACAGCCTGATGGTCGCCCTCATCGAGAGATGGGATCCGGCGACCAATGTGTTCCATCTCCCGACTGGGGAGATGACTATCACGTTGGAGGATGTGTATCACATCCTTCGACTACCTATCGAGGGAGAGGCAGTCTTCCAGGTAGATTCAGAGACTGCCATGGACAACATATTACAGGTTTTTGGAGATGCAGCCGCGCTACTTACCTATCACAGCGTGAGCATTGGGTATGGTGACATGTACCGTGCGCATCGACACGAGACACGGCTGGCTGTGCTGATGATGATTGGGATCACCTGCTTCGCCCTCCCGGACTCAGAGGGAGGCCGCTTTCCACGGGCGTTGATGGGGGTGTTGCTTGAGATGATTGAGGAGCATACTTGCTATGCGTGGGCACCAGTGTATCTGGTGCAGCTATACAGAGAGCTCTGGGGTTATCGCCGGATGAGGCGATTCGGTATCTGTTCGACATTTTTGCTGCATTGTTGGGCATATGAGCACATCATATGCATCAGACCAGTAGGGCTGCCCCAGCAGCCAGGGCCACAGGTTATATACAGATATGGCTTTCAGAGGTGGTTGGGAGTCGTGGGGCAGCCACGAGTAGCAAGCAAGCTCTTGGGGAGAGACGTTGCCTACTAGAGCATTTTTAGAGGGCCCGACAGTGGTAGATATCGTATGGAGACCTTACAGAGGTCATCACCCACACAGAGGAGGCCGAGTACAGTTACGCTGGATCCAGTACACTTTCTGGATAGCAGGACGGAGGCCGGGAGAGTACGAGAGGATACCCCTAGAGAGGGTATGCAGGCAGATGGGGCTGCGACAGGACGAGCCACCTCCCTTCCCTCAGTACAGGAGGGATGATGTAGAGGCCCCACTGCCTGCACCACAGCCCTTGGATCCAGATTGGGTTGCTGAGAGGCCAGCAGATGACACAGTAGATGATGCTGGTTGTACAGGAGCATACATGGTGTGGTGGGCTGGTCAGAGAGCGGCGAGGGTAAGATGCCCCGCACAACCTGACTGGGCACTGTGGACAGAGAGAGATCAGCCTGGGGTCAAAGTGCAGCTCTTACAGGGCAGCTTTGTCTGCACAAGCAGCACGATAGGGGTCTTACAGGGCAGCTAGCTGTGCTCAGCATTGTGCAGTGCACAGCACCACCACCACCAAAGAAGACAGCCCGCAGTGTAGTGCACAGCCAAAAAGGTGCAGTGACAGTGTGAGCACAGAAGAACCACAGCAAAGCACACACCAAGCACCACCAAAGACACAAGGGGGTACCGGGCAAGTAGGAGTCCGGGGACCAGCCCCAGTACCGACGGTGGCACGGGATAGATACATGGAGGTGAGAGCAGAGGCCCGGTACTATCAGGATGTCCTTGATAGTACCGGAGCTGAGTATCAGCCATATGCGGCACACCGAGCGGAGACCTCGCATAGTCAGAGGTCGCAGGGAGGCGCAGCTACAGCCGGTGTGTCCGTTACAGGTAGGAGGCGAGAGGCACCGCAGGGACCAGCAGGGAGAGGTGCTGAGGGTGGTGGGGAGAGCTGAGGGATCCCCACATAGTTTTTGTATAGGGACATGGGCACCGGTCTGCGAACCGGTTGTGTTGATAGAGGCCTGCGTGCCGTCATTTATTCATGTATGGATTCATTTATTCATTATATACCGGCCTGCGAGTCGAGTACGGGTTGTATATTTGATACCGGCCTGCGAGCCGAGTATATTTTTGATATGAGGGACCGGCCTGCGAGCCGAGTCGAGATTTTGGATAGTTATTGCGCTCGCGTGCCGGCTTAGTTGTATGATGAGATCACAGAGGCCCCGATGCAGGGCACATTGTATATTTGAAAATTTGTATATATATATATAGAGATGATGTTTTGATCCACATGCAGTGTTCAAAAATGTGTTTAAGTATTTTGTCGATGGTTTGTGATATAGAATGTAGGATGAGTTTAGTTGACATGTTGATATATGGATGATGTTGATGTTTTTGTTTTTGCACGTATATATGGATGACATGTTATATGATGAAATGTTGCATGTTGTGGGCTGGTTTTGTGACATTGTTATATATGTATCTGATGAGTTGGATCCAAATGATGAGTTTTTGGTTTTGTGTAGATGTGACTTAGTTGATGGTTTGTTTGTTTTTGTAAAATAGATGATGTTATGGACATTGTAATGATATGTGTGGTGGATGGAGAAATATGGATAATGGTGTTGTTATGCAGGAAAAAGGGCGGGCGCGACAAAAAATTAGGTAGAAAATGAAGAAAAGAACCATGTTTCAAAAAGGCAGGTGTATAACCGATATCGGTTATATAACCGACGTCAGTAGATAGTAGACCGATATCGGTTACATAACCGATACCGGTTATTTAGGTATGAGCTTTTCTAAAAATAAAAAAGCTAGGGTGGCAACTTAAGTTCTAATTTTGAGAGCCATGCAAGAAGTTAAATACGCGAACGCGACGCTTTTTGACGACTGAGACATGTAATTGCATGAGAGATTTGAGTGATTAGGAGTAAAGAGACAGGGAAAGTGATTGTGATCTGAGATTCAGAAGACAGAAAGGCAGGTTTGAAAAAGGTGGTGATAATGGCAGGACGAGGAGAAACATCCAGCAGGCAGGGACAAGAGGGAAGACAAGGGCCACCTCAAGCTACTGCAACCCAAGAGGTAACGTTTTGTTTGTAATTTGACTACTGCATGTTTTGGGAATAAGCTGAGGGAGAGTAAGTGGGTAGATATGAGAAAGAAAAGATGATAACAATGGTTATAAATGAGGTGAGTGTTACGTGGTAGGTAATCGGGGGTTTTCGGGTATGTCTGTGTATACAGAGAGGAATAAACGAGCAATTTATTGTCGTAGGTGGTTGTTTTTAGGCAAGGTGTATGAAAGTAACAGTGACCGATATCGGTTAGGATAACCGGTATCGGTTACTCAACCAACCGCATCGTTACTAGTAAACGATACCGCCTGGTTCTTTGTGAGGAATTTTAATTTGAGAAAACCGTGGGGATTGGAGGAATTGAATGGTTTTTTGTTATTTGGATGTACGCAGCAGAGCAAAGGTGGTTGAGGATGAATGATAGTGTACCAGCGTTGTTGTCACGAATCCGAGCGGATGTAACACCAGCTGAATGGATGTTGATAAATCATTTGGGGTTAAGTGGGATCCGCTATTATTCACGAATTGCACGGAACCATGCTATGTTACAGGCGTTGATTGAGAGATGGAATCCTGAGAAAAATACCTTCTATCTGCCAACAGGGGAAATGACAAGAATATGGAAGATGTGTTCCGTATTTGAGACTCCCAATTACAGGAAAACCAAGATATCGTGCATTACCTAGCACGGCACGGGGAGCGATAACAAGCAAAGATTTGGTCCATACGCACGAGATTTAACACAATGAGGTTTGTCATTTACGTATGGGATAATGTATGCAAGACATCCCGAGGAGACAAGGTTAGCATTGATATTAATGATAATGTAGGGTATTACGCGTTACCGAGGGTGGATGGGGGAAGATTTCCAAAGGCATTGATGTGTGTTATTTGGGAGATGATAGAAAGGAACGTGACTTTTGCATGGGCACCTGCATATTTGGCGGAGCTATACAGGGGTTTATGGGCGTGTAGGCGAAATCATAGGATGACACTGGATTGTTCATACTTATTACACTGTTGGGCCTATGAGCACATTGTTTGTGTGCGACCAATAGGCCGACCCATCCAGTCAGGAGAGACCGGAGTACAGAGGTTAGGATTCAGACGATGGGTCCAGACAGAACAAGAGGCAAGATCTCAGGCCGTGACGGGTGACATTGAGTTTTACAGGCAGATATGGGAGAGGGTGACGATTGCGGATATCTGTTGGAGGCCTTACGGGAATTATATGGTAACAGAGAACATAGCTGAGGAGTTGAGGGGTGTAGAGCGATTGAGGTGGATCGCATGGGCACAAAGCCAGTGAATATGAGAGGATTCCTATAGATCGCGTGCGGCATGACAATTTGATTTGCAGGCAGACATACCACAGCTTATAGACCATATATGAGGATCGACGCAGGCAGATTCTCACCTCCCCAGCCAACACCTCCGTAAGGTCTCAAGAAGTAAAGCAATGATCGCAGGTAATGGACGCAGGAACGACAGAGGCCTATAGATTATGGTGGGTAGCAGAGCTGCAAGGTGTACGTGATCGTCCTGACATAGCGGTGATTACAGCAGAGAGAGATCGTTGCAGCGTTTGGTTCAGCAGCTCCAAACGCAGGTGAATGAGACAAGGGGATTGTTAGTGGTTGCGGAGTCACGGGCGGAGAGACTAGAGGCGGGAGTCCTCCATGCGAGAGGGCGTATTCATATGTTACAGGAGAGGTTGGCAGATCAGTGGGCGGTACCAATAGCCGTGGTACCTTTGAGGACAGAGAGGCCTGGCGAGAGGGGTCGACGATCACGATCATCACCTAGTTCGGGATGAGGCGTGAGGGTCTAAATAAATGTTAGCAAGGTATAAGAATAAATAAGGATGCCGACCTGCGTGTCGATGATAGAGAAGATGTATTTGTTTAACATCTAAATAAAACTGAATATGTATGTTGATTTGAGTTATGATAATAATAAGAATGTTTTCGTTTTGACTTTTGGTGTTTTGAAAAAGGATAAAGAGGAATGTGATTAAATAGAAATACACAAAAATATTTATATTTACCACACATGATAGGTTATGGTAGGGGATGGTCGAGCTAACCTTGGGAGACCCCATGTCTCCGAAGTGCTGCCTACATAGCCCATTGCACAAAGCAAGGAGGGGCCTCAGACCGATGTAGTTCTCCCTTAGGACCAGGGAGAGGTGAATTCAGGCAATTTAGGTATGGTTAGGCGATTGGTTGGTTGGTAAAGGTATTGATAGTAATATTGGTAAGGTAAGGTTGATGGTGTTGGTAATGAATTGGTGACGTTGTAAAAGGTACAAGAGAAGCGAAAGTTAGCCTACCCAAGTGGTAGGGAACCATGTCCTGATTAAGATCAACACACAATCCTAGATGCGAGGCAAAAGGAAAGAGTGCTCCGTAGGTGAAAAGAGCTAAACAAACCACCAAACGTAGAATGAGCTTGAAGCCCTAGGTACCGTGCATAGACGAGAAGTCCATAGGTGAAAAGAGTTGTATGATCACAACCTATCAGGTGTACGTCACGTCCCTTGAGTTTGAAACAGATGGTGAGGTGAGGTGGATGATATAGCTGAGGTACGGAGAACTCATTACAAAGTGAGTGTTCTGACATAAGAGAACCTACCCTAAATAGACAAGTCCATGACTCAAAAGTTCTTTTGAATGAGGCTTTTATTTTATCGAATATAGATCGATCGATGCGGGAAGTCTACAAGGGATATTGATTGTGCTATTCTTGAGGTCTTCACGAAGCTGATCAATGCGAGAAGCTTCTGATAAAGGCTGACTGTGTATAGCTGTCCTTCGAGGGAGCAGTCTATTTATAGTAGCAGATATGATTTTAGTGCATAGGCTGTCCTTCGGGGAGCAAGTCTATATAAAATAGCAAAGAATAATTTGGCATATATAGCCTGTCCTTCGAGGGAACAGTCTATATATAATTTAGATAGCTAGATGTTCTTTTGGCGTGAAGCATCTAGTTTGGTAGGAAGTTTGACTCAAGAAAATCCCATAAGAATACGGCTTATTTTAATACTTTGAAGTCATGGACTAGACTAAAAAGGGGAAGGCATCGTTTAGGTGAGGTGAGAATCAAACTATGTGAGCTTGATTTTTATTATGAGGTGTAGGAAACAAAGTGCATGTGGTGGTATGTGAGCTCAAGGGATGAGCGGCAGGTAGATAAGAAGTGATATAACACTAAATTCAACAGTAGAATGGTCGAAGATGCAAGGCATTAGGGGTTGAGCTCAGGCTTACCATTAAGTGAAGCTAAACGATAAGTGCCTGATCCATAGGTGTGAGTGATTATATAAGGCCCAATCCAATTGGGAGCAAATTTTCCACGTTTGCTCTTTTCTAGTTTGGTTACATGTTGATTCTCTTTGAGGACAAGATCACCAACCTTAAAGGTACGCTCATGAAGTCACTTATCATAAGCACGTTTGATGCGTTTTTGATAGATTTGAAGGTGATCAAGAGCTGTAAGACGACGTTCGTCAAGAAGCTCCAATTGGGCTAACCGCTCTTGGTGGAAATCATCATTAGTGAGAATATCCTGAAGGGATATTCTGAGGGAGGGTATTTGTATTTCGAGAGGTAAGACAGCCTCGGTACCATATACCAAAGAAAAAGGTGTGGCATTAGTAGAGGTACGGATGCTAGTACGATAAGCCCAAAGGGCAAAGGGGATGTGATCGTGCCAATTTCGTCCGGACTCATTGACAACTTTCATGAGGATTTTGGTTAGGGTTTTATTAGAGGATTCGGCTTGACCATTGGCTTGTGGATAGTAGGGTGATGAGAAGCTGAGTTTGATACCAAAGTTGTCACAAAGGTCTTGCAACAACCTATTTTTGAAAGATTTTCCATTATCTGTAATCAGGCGATGAGGAACACCAAAACGACAGATAATGTGGTGGTTAATGAACTCTACAATTTTTTCTTTTTTAGTTGAAATGAGTGGAATAGCCTCCACCCATTTTGTGTAATATTTGGTTGCTGTGATAATCCATCGGTGACGTTGTGAAGAGGACGGGTGAATCTCACCAATAAGGTCTAAACCCCATTGTGAGAAGGGCCAAAGATCTCGAGCGACCTGGAGCGGGTGGCTAGGAGTATGTTGAAGGTTGGCATGTTGTTGACACATAACACAACGCTTAACATATTCGTAGCAGTCGTTATTGAGAGTAGGCCAATAATAACCAAGGCGAAGGATTCGTTTGGCCACGGCAAGGCCACTAAAATGTCCACCACAAATACCGTCATGGACTTGTTGGATGGTATGGGTGATCTCCGCACCGGTGAGACATCGAAGGAGGATGCCATCAAAGCCACGTTTATAAAGGAGTCCCCCCATAACTACATAACGAGAAACGCGTTTAAGAAAAGCACGTTTACCAGTACTAGTAAGGTCAGAAGGGAGAACAGAGGTTGTAAGGTAGTCATGGAATTGGTGATACCAAGTATCCTGCGAGTTAGCAGACACAGTATTTATCGTACAAACAACCGGGGCTGAATAAGATGGGGCAAAGAGTTGTTGGACCAAGACAAAAATGTCAGAGTCAGTTGATGAGGCTGGAATTTGCGAGGCTAAGCAAGCCATAGTATCCGCAAATTTGTTAGTAGAGCGTGGAATGGTTTGGATAGAATAGTGAGTAAATAAGGCTAGAAGTGAATCCACGTAGTGTTTGTATTTTTGAAGTTCCTCATTTTTGCATTGGTAGATGCCCATAACTTGATTGACTACCAATTGAGAGTCGCCAAAAATATTGATAGATTTGATACCTAAGTGCAGCGCAACCTGGAGACCCAGAACAAGGGCCTCGTATTCCGCTGTATTATTAGTGCAAGGGAAATCAAGTCGGAATGAAAGAGGCATAGGCTCAAGGCCAAGAGGGACGAGAACAACGCCAGCCTCCTCCACCGCGTTGGCATTTAGATCCATCAAGAAGAGGGTCATTGATACGACTCCTCCCGAGTGAAAGAGTGGCGATGAGTTCGTTGGGAATGTAAAATTGGTAAATTGTTCCCTGTAAAGGGGCTTCCGCAAGTTGGTCTCGCGATGGTTTGTCCTTTGATTGATTTCTGGTGGACGAACTCAAGGTCGAGGTCGGCGAGGAGCATGAGCCATCGGGCGATGCATTGGTTTAGATGAGGTTTGGCATACATGTAATGGATGGGGTCCGTGTTGGTGATGACGAAAGTTTTGTGATTCGTAAGGTAGTGTTTGAGCTTTGTAGCCACGAATGATAGGGCTAGGCACAACTTTTCTACATGTGTATACCTAGTCTCATAATCCACCAAAGTACGACTTATATAATAAACGGCTTGTTCTCGATTCTTAGAGTCACGATGTGCAAGCATGGCCCCTACAAAGCGTGGTGGTGGCAAGTGAAAGGTAAAGGTAGAAAGGGCGGTCGTCTTGAGGTGGGATAAGCACGGGTGGTGCAAGAGATAAGTTTTGAGAGCTTCAAAGGCTTGGTGGCACTCTTCTCCATTGAAACTCAATGTCCTTTTAAGGAGGTGATGGAAAGGTTGACATCGATCCGAGAGTGGGAGATGAAACGTCGGATAGATTGAACTTACCTTGTAAGCTACGCAATTGTTTGAGATTAGTAGGTGGGGGCATTTCTATGATAGCTTTGACTTTAGATGGATCGACCTCAATGCCATGCAAAGAGACGATAAAACCAAGAAGCTTTCCCAAAGGACACCAAAGACACATTTCTTTGGTCAAGACTTGATGTAATATTGTAACAAAGTATCAAAAATAATGGTTAAAACATCGAGATGTTCACCGCGATGTTTAGACTTGCCAAGAAGATCGTCGACGTAATCTTCAAGGATAGTGCATAATGTCATGAAAATATAGGTCATAGCCCGCCGATAGGTCGCACCAAAGATTCTTAAGGCCAAATGGCATTACACGGCAATGTGTAAGGTTCCCAAGGAGTTATGAAGGCGCTTTGTGTTGATCGGCAGGGGCAACCAAAATTTGGTTGTATCCTGAAAAGCCATCCATGAGAGAAAGCATTTCATGACCCGCAGTGAGATCAACAAGTTGATCAATACTTGGGAGGGGGAAGTCATCCTTAGGGCAAGCGAGGTTAAGATCCCGAAACCGTGCATATCCGAAGTCCCCCCGTCGCTTTAGTGACAGGTACGATGTTAGAAATCCATTGAGGATAGTCAATAGGCAAGATGAAGGAAATAGAAAGAAGTCGTTGAAGCTCTTCTTTGACCAAGAGGGCAATGCGTGGATGCATTTTTCTCAGTTTTTGTTTGACTGGTTTGGAATCGGGGTTTAGAGTGATGTTATGGATGGCAATGGTAGGATCAATTCCTGGCATGTCAGCGTAGGACCAAGCGAAAGCTTGGTTGTGAGCACGGAGGAAAGTAGTAAAGGTGACTTGTTCTGATGCGTTAAGGGATTGTCCGATCTTCACAATGTGAGGATCCTCCTCCGTGTGGATGTTGATTTCTATAGTAGATTCATTCAGCATGGTTTGGGTTTCAGATGGTAAGGCTCGTTGAATATAAGAGTCATCCGCGCCAAGGTAAGTGAGGATGGAGTCATCATCCTGGCACTCAACAACATTAATCAAAGGCGAATCCTCTTCGATCATGTCTGGATACGAAGGGGAAGAGAAGATGGGTCCTCATTATCGCGTTGATAAGTGAGAGGACCTATGAAGATAGCATTTATGAAAAAAAAAAAGTTAGGAGGGATAGATTCGGGGTCTATAGATTCGTGGGTGATGATGGCAAAGTGGGTGATGATGGTTGGTAGGGGTGAGCGTCATCATCTTCTTAGTAAGACAACCTATCACGAGGTTCGTCGATGTAAGTGTTTAGGAAACCGAGACCACTACGATCATTATGTTTGCGTGTGGTGATGGGGATGAGCGTATGTCGGCCTTGTTCATAAAGACCAAAACCAAAGCCTTTCCAAGCACAGCGAGTCAAGAAGGTGAGGGCGAAGCGACGATTTGTCAGGTATTGAAAATCGGATCGAAAGGAACCACACCAAGAGGAGGTTCAGGGGTAATGGAAGATGCGTCAACACCCCCATACGTTAGGTTGGTGTGGCAATGGGGTGGTCCGTAAGAGATTACCTCCCCCACGCGACGGTCGTAGGTGGGATGTGCATGTAATTGTCCGTACTCCTGCGGGGTAGGGAAAGAACTAACGTTATATAGGCGGTACTCCTCAGCCAGTAAGGCGCTGAAAAACATCTACTAAGGGGTCCGCGGTTGGGATGTTAGTCACGGGAAGGGAAGTGGTTTTGCGACGGTGGTTTCATCACCAAGGCGTAGGCGCGGTTGAAGTGGATGGTTGAGGTACATTCAAGAGGATGGTTGGGTTGAATGTATGGGTGTCTTGATTGGTATAAGCACATCGTTAGGGTGGTATAACATATTCGCAGGTTTTAAAGGGGGAGGATCAGCTTTTACTTGTGTAGGACTTCCCTCGTACTCAAATTTTATGCATCTATGTAATGTTGAGGGAACGCATCCCATGGCCCCGGATCCAAGGACGACCCAAGAATATATTATATTGGAACTCTCCCTCAAGGACATAGAAGAGTTCGGGTAAAGTACGTGGTCCTACCCGAATGTTGAGGATCACGGTGCCTAAGGTAGAGGTAATAGCGTCATTGAATGACCGCAACATGATGGGGTTGGCACACATGTAGCTAGAAGGGATATTCATTTGTTGAAAAGCTTTTGAAGAGATGATGTTTAGGCTAGCACCCCCGTCAATCATAACACGACGTACACGAATGTCCCGGACGTAAGCTGAGATGAACAGGGCAGGGTCAGGATCTTCTGTACCAAAATCGACAATTTCATCTTCAGAGAAACTGACTGCAGCAGCTTGTGGTACAGAGACAGAAGTGGTTGGGGTGGTGGGTTGTTTGGTGAGAGAGGCAACGTGATTGGGTGTTAGAATGGAGGCAACGGGTAGGGTTTCATTAGGTAAGACCTCGATCCCCTGAAGAATTTCAACGAGAGCTTGTCGATGAGATTCAGAAGTCTGAATGAGATCATATAGTGTCATTTTTACGGGTGATGGTGAAGTCGCGTTTAATCATGGCTCGATGGGCAGCTCCATTAGAGACGGGGTAAGTAAGCAGGTCCACGAATAACCACTTTAGGTGGTGGTGCAATCGGGATCTTTGGATGGAGAAGGAGAGGACGCAGGTGTGCTTACTTTCGCTTTCTCATTGTTTTTCTGCGCTCGAGTAGCAACACTAATCATATTAATCTCGTAGACCGGAGATGAAGAAGATGATTGGGATAAATCATGGTCTTCAAGAGGTGGGGTCAGAATAATGACAGATCTTGGTGAGGCGGGACAGATGGTATAGGAGAGGGAATGGAAACTAAAGGTCTCCCCTTCGTAAGTTGTCTTTCTTAACCTTTCTATCTGGGAGAGGTGACTGACGAAGGATGGTTTTTAAAGCTTTGCATCCCTCCACATCATGTCCTGGTGTGCGGTGATAAGCGCAGATCTTAGACTCATCATAACCTATAGGTCGAGGTTTAGACGGGTCATAAGGTCCAAGTGGGGGTAGGGAAATGGTCGCATTCTCTACTAACATAGCAAGGATTTTGGCGTAAGATCCTTTGAGTGGGTCAAAATCAGAAGAGGATGAGGGTATTGATTGTGGGTTTTGGTAATGTTTGGGCGTGGTTAGTTCGTATGGGTGGTGGTTTAACCGAGGGGTGTTGATACGTGTTTTTCAATAAACGTGGTTTCTTTGGCGCAGAAGCTATATTGGATGATGAGGCCACAGATGGTGTGGTATCAGAAAACAACCACTGGGAAATAGGAGTGACCGAAAACAAATCTTTTGATGATGGAATTTGTTTAGGGTTGATAGGTGGACAGGATACGCGGAGTGATAATGTTGATATACCCTTTGATCCCTGTATGGGTGCAGAAGGTATAGATCATTTTGAAGAAAACGCAGGAGGTATGATATATTGGTGCAAGGTGGAAGGATGAGGTCCCAATATGGAAGGTAGGTATGACGATGATGGTTTTGATTGTGATAGAGGCACGGATTGAGCTTGTCTTCTAGGTGGCAGGGCGGCTTTATTCTTGGACAAATCTAGTCGCTTAGGCGGGTGTGTTAGACTGGGTATGGGCAAGGTCCCAAGCGTAGGGGAAGATTTGGCTAAGTTAATAGAAGTGGACGGGGCATTTGGTAGAGGTGAGGGGGGTGAAGGTGAGAACATGGGCATTTTAAGCTTCTGTAAGCACTTTGGGTATATGGTGGAGGCCTCAGGATCGGTCATTTGCATTTGAGTAGAATAAGGGGTACTCAAACGTTCCCATAGGATTCGTCTATCTTCTGTGGAATGACAGTCCTCACGTGTGAATGTGAACTTTTGTACGGAAGAAAGGTGGGTTGTGATTCCAGTCCACTGTGGGTGTGATACAGTGAGTAGATGAGGCACTGTATCAATAGATGTTAAGAGGTCAACCGGTCGTTGAAAAGATTTAGGCGATGAAGAACTAATAGGTAAGAGGGCGTGTTCGAGAGGATCCGTCATGGTTAAAGAATTTGGTGATGTCGGTGCAAGAGATTTCTCGTCTAAGGATGTCAAAAGGAGTGGCGTACCTTCCTCTTGTGCAACAAGAGTGGTAGAAGGGGAAGTCTGGGAAATAGATAGATTAGATAACATCCGTTCGCAGTCTTGTAGGGATGTGGTATAAGAAGACTCATCGATGGGAAGAGGAGTCTGGGAAGTTAACTCCTTTATGGGTAAAGGAATGATTTCGCTTTGGCTTGATGGTGGTAAAGGAGGTTCGGGCTCCCGTGTTAGTGAAGAGGCTTGATTCAAAATTTTCTCGATAGAGGCTTTTGGCTGGGTATCGAAGACTGCATGGATCTCATGAACACTCTCTTCGGCTAAGATATCCTGGTTTGTGTTACTGTTGGAAGAGTGATTCGGGAATGGTTTGTTGAAGATTTTCAAATTTCGGTTGGCAGGGGCATTAGGATTATCGAGGGTTATATCCCCTGGTCCACCATTTCCTGCACTATGTTTTTCAACATCTTGCAGTTCTCATGACTGTGTCCCTTCACGCGGTGGAAGTTACAGAAGTCATTTTCTTTGTACCAGGAAGGTATGGCGCGAGTGGAATCAAACCCGGAATGAGGTTTAACAGGAGGTAATGTAATGGCTCCTGCTTTGAGCAATTTTTCCAATATCACACCATATGTTTCTCCCAAGGGAGTGTAGTTGATGGGCTCTGCTTTATACTTATAGGTGGTTTTTGGTGGGGCATTAGACGGTGTTTGAGATTTAACCATCACCGCGTGGACAGCTCCTTTTGATTTAGAAGAAGTGGACGCGTGAGGAGTGGTGGTATTTGGTTTATTGGTAGAATCAGGAGTTCGGAAATTGGGGTTTTTGTTACGCAACCGCAATTTCTCTTCCTCTAAGGCTCGAATCTCTAGTTTTCGAGCCATAGTAAAGGCTTCATCGAATGTACGGAAAGTTTGAATTTGGAGAGTAGGAGAAATGTGCTTAGCACATGCCCGCGTGAAAAGTTCGATAAGTTCAGTCTGAGGCAAGGCATATGTAAGTTGGTTGATAAGGCCGCGCCATCGTCCGATGAAATCTGCGATAGATTCATCGAATTGTCGAATGGCATAAAGGTCGGTGATGGATACTTTCTTAGCAATGTTAATGGAGAAGTGATCCAAGAAAGATTGGGCTAGTTGGTTAAAAGAGAAGATTGAGTGCTGGGTTAAAGCACTGTACCACTCCAAGGCAGGTCCTGATAAGGACATGGGAAAGGTGCGGAGTAACAAGGCATCATCATGGGCAATCAAATAACAAGCATGTCTAAATGATCGCAAGTGTTGTTGAGGATCCTCTTTACTATTAAAACGAGTAAATTTCGGTAGTTCCCATTGAGGAGGATATGAGTGAAGGGGAACAGAAGGGTGAATGGGCTCCCGACAAACTTGCTCGTATGTCAAGGCGCTACGACTTCCCGACACAGAAGCCTCCAGATTTTGCATTTTGTCCATCATTTGTTTGATGAAATCTGTGGTTGGATGAGATGATGGTGCGGTTGTGGCAAACGGAGGCAAATTGGGCCAAGGGCCTCCACTGGACAATGGTGGGGTTAAGTGTTGATAAGGTATGGAGGATGAATATGTTGAGGCGACAGAATAGGGATGTCCCATATAAGGTGTTGAGGTTACTGGATACGTGTATGGGAATGAAAAGGTAGGCGGAGCTTGAGAAGGAAAGCTCGTGTGGATAGGTGGCAGAGAGCAAGTCATGAATGGAGTAGTCTGCAAGAGAGATGAGGTAGGGGCAGTCAGTGGTAATGATATGTGGGGTCCAAGATTAGCCAAAGAAAAGCCAATCTGAGTCGTATGAACCTCTGAAGCTGTCGGATTGGGAGATGGGGCTAAAGGTGCCGGAAGCAAGGCGGTGTTATCAGGCGGAGTGGGGGCTAAATGAGCAGCTATACTAATAGGCATGCCAACAAAGAGCTGACCATCAGGCGTACGGTCAGGGGCATGAGACAAATAGTATCAGACAAACGCTAGGATTAGCATCCAGAAATTTGGCAAAGTCCTTATCTCCCACAGGAATTTTAGGAACCTCGCTGGTATCCGTAGGATTCCCCACAGAATGTGAAGGGGGTGATTCAGGCAAAGAAACAGAGCAAGCATGTGAAACCATGGCGGCGGCTTGCTTTCGAGTGATAACAACCATGGACAGGAGTTCACAGTAGGGTTTCAATCTGTCAGGAATAGAAACAAACTCAGACTGGTAAAATTGGTAGGTTGCTGGTTTGTCAGGAATTGGAAAAGAGAGTAACCGATATCGGTCTAGTAACCGATGTCGGTTATACTATAGCCGACGTCGGTCAGGTAACCGATGTCGGTGTAAGAAGTCTGGGCTAACAAGATATAAAAAGGCTGCTAATTTGATTTTTAACAACGTTTAGTATACTTGTCCAATTATTGATCACAGAAGACAGAGTATGAGAAAGAAAACAGAACTAAAAACAAGCAAGATGCACACACAAATCCAGAGATTAACCCTAGGGTTAATTTTAATTATCGTGGGCTTATGCCTTTAGACGTAGAATGATGTCAGAATCCTAAACAAGAGACTTAGGGGAAATGTCAAGTTGTTTTGGCTTATAAGGTTACCTCAATCGGGCGGAGGAATACCGCGGAAAAAAGGGGGATGTTTGAGCTGTTGTGTTAATTGTGAAGTGATTCGGTATGTGTTGTGCAGTGAATGTAAGATTAATTTCCTGTCAATACCGTGGATATCACCCCCACATGTATGACCTGTTACTTAATCTATGTTCACTAGAATTGAAAAACAACAAGCAGGAATGCAATGCATGTGTTTTAAACCCAAATCGAAAATGATATTCGATGAAGCAAGAGAGATGACTTTCACTAATGCAAAACTAGGAAAGCCAGACAAATTCTTTACGAAATATATAACAAAAAAGCAAAGAAGCAAGTATGCTTCCTAAAATGAAAATAAGCAAGAGAAACAAACCCAAAATGGGTCCCACTAAGCGTGCCAAAATGTTTCGCTTGGAATGATTCGGCTTCTAGGAATATAGTTGTTTCTATCCTTTCATTCCTTTTAGAAATAGATAGGGTTAGGGCTAGGAGGAATACCGTTAAATGTCGAGATGGTGTGCGCGTACATCGTAGAGAAAGATCAAAGCCGATTGCGAAGAACTCCTTTTTCTCTTGGAAGGACTACCCGCAAATAAGAACACAAGACCACAAGATTTTGATTAGACAATAAATGAGGAAATTGCCTTGGGCCCCAGAAATATAAAACTTCCTTTCGAAGGTGGTCGGGTTTCCTTCGCTAATATGAATTAACACAAAAGACCGTAAAATATCAATTAAGTTGCTTCGTTGAACCGGGTAGGGAAAGGGCTGGTTTTCTCGGTTTTGATGAGGAACCGATGCCGGACATCGATAACCGATGCGGTTAATGATAACCGATACCGGTGGGTTCTGGATCCGTAGGTTGGTCGCTTTATGGGGTAGTTGTGTTGTTTGTAAGGTCAGTATATAGGTGGTATTAGGAAATAAGGTGATGAGAGGTAGATGAATGATAGTTAGAGGTAATATGCACGCTGGGTAGTGGATTCAGGGATGGATTTATGAGGACTGTGATTCAAAAGGCATAAGAAATGTTATAACAGAAGACATGCAAGATGTGACTTACTGGTTTTGACAAAGATGCAAGTTGATCTCCTTTGCTGCAGAACACGTTTGGTTTCTTCACTCATCTCGCTCGGTCAAGTGAAGATCCGGACTGCTTTTTTCTTCTCCCAATGATCTCTGTTCATTCAAAAATCATTCGACACTGATCCAAAATGAAATTCCGATCCTTTGTTTTTGGTTTGGGGAGGCCATTTACAGGGAACCGATGGCGGTTACGTAACCGACGGTGGTCGAGTAGAACCGGCATCCAGAAGGAAAAAGTAGGCTATTTTTAGTAAAATAGCCCACCTTCCCCGCTTTTCTCCCGAGAGATCGCCATTGCGGGCTTGGTCAAGTGGCTAGAAGGTCGGTTTTGGGTGCGAGTAAGGAGGCATTAGTTATGGATGTGAGTCTAGACCAAGTCATAGGTCTTAATTAGGTTAGTTTAGGATTAGGGCTAGGTCATGATGAGGTGGCAAAATGAGGTGGCAGTGAGGTGATGGGGATTTATCAATTACAAGGTAATTAATAAATAATTGTGTAAGGTTTAGGTAATGAGGTTAGGTTGCGAAATGGGATGCGGGTCACAAGGGGTCGTAAGACATGAATTTGGTGTAAATGTTATGGGGGTTTTGTTATTGGCGGGTTAACTATACACGAGAGACAAATGTCGGTCTAGTGTGACCGATGCCCAATTGAGGATAGACCAACGATGGTTAAGGTTAAGCTGGAATTGGTAGGGTCGGGTTGATAGAAACTTAATGAAGTTTGGTTTTGGTGATTCTCTGTGATTACACAGAGAATGGAAAGAGAATGGTGAGGTTGATGAAAGTGCTGGGAATACTCAGAGATGTCTAGAGGTAGGTATGGAGGGTTGAGAGGTTGTAGGTGATTAGGTGGAGGGATTGACAGGAGGGTGAGAGATGATGGGATGCAAGGGAGACTAGAACTCCCAAACTAGAGATGAAGAAACTAATCTAAATAAATATAGGAAGGTGCAGATCCAAATGTACTTACTTGTACTTACAGGACCTGGTGGTTAGATGGAGGTGATGGTTGATCTGTGGAATTGGTGGTTAGTGTTGTCACCAAATCGCTTTGCACCCCCAAATAGTAAGAGAATGAATCATGGCATTCGGTGTGATTGGGACACATGTGATCACCTCTCAAGCTATGGGACTTGGTCTCGAGGTGAACCTCTAGAGAATTAGGCTGTTTCATTTTTCACTTTCATTCTCGGTCATGGCCATTGTCACATCATTTGCATGGCAATCTATTGTGAGAAAAGGGAGCTATTTTCCACAACCAATTGCAGGGTTTGTTTAGTTCACTTGTGCTTATGGTTAGTGTAGGGTAGTATAGGTTTGCTTTCAGTAGAATAAGTGCAATGCACATCTTGCATGATCCACTTGGGGCATGTATGATTTTCAGATTGTTATGTATGTTTTGTTTTATGTTGTCATTCTTGTGTTGTTCTACACATTTCTACATCATTGGTACGTGTCAAGGAGAAAGGAAGGTTCAAAATTTCCGTAAGAGTTTCATGATTTGCTTCATTCAAAGTTCTAGATGCAAAGTGTTCAATATTTTTGGCACGCCCGGTGGGACCGCAAGAGACACATTTTCATAGGTGTGTGTATTATGTTCATTTCATTTCATTAAGTTGTTTTTTCTCTTAGAGAAATTTCAGCCTTAGGAGGTATACCCCAGCCTGTTGACAACTCCATTGGTCTAGGTACCCTACTCTCTGTGTTACAGACTTTCATTTTATCCATTTTCCATCTAGTTTTCTTCCATATTTTTCATTTTCTCTCATTCATGAAGTTGTACAATCATGGCTTCATTTCCATATTGGGACTCCCACTTAAAGTAGCGGTGGTTCTTTCCATCTTGAGCTATTACAATTCCCCTCCAAACTAATTTTAGGATGAATAGCAGTTTGAGAATGCATGTTAACATAAGCAAGATGTAGGTCAATTCGGTTATCCACCAAACATGGGGGTTACTAAAGAACAAAGGCATACAGATTTTGGAATCTATTATGCACAGAAGAGGATCACTTACGAGAAGAAGGCTTGTGAGTTGGAACATAACATGGTATAAATAAGGATCTTACGACCCCCGTGCCCCGCATCTCATTTCGCAACCTAACCTCATCACCTAAACCTTACACAATTATTTATTAATTACCTTATAATTAATAAATCCACATCGCCATACCTGCCACCTCATTTTGCCACCTCATCATGACCTAGTCCTAACCATAAACTAACCTAATTAAGACCTATAACTTGGTCTACATCCACACCCATGACTAATTACTCCTCACCCGCACCTAAAACCAACCTCATAATGACTTGACCAAGCCCACAACTAATCCCTCGGGAGAAAAGGAGGGAAAGTTGGCTATTTTACTAAAAATAGCCCACTTTGACCTGACCGATACCGGTTCCTACTCGACCGCCGTCGGTTATGTAACCGCCATCGGTTCCCTGTAAATGACCTCTCCCAACCAAAAACAAGGGGTTGGATTTTCATTGATCCAAATCGAGAAGTCATTGGAAGGATCGGAATTTACTTGGCTGAACAGAGACAAGTGAAGGAAAGAGAGGAGTTTGCAGAGAAGGACATCAAGCCCAAGACTGCAACTGAATAACCAGAGCCCAGTGACACTCATCCAAGCATTAGGAGAGGAGATAGCTCATCTCGGATTGTCAGACCATCCTACCTGAACCCTACCTTCGTCATCACAGTCCTTGAACCTGCATTTTTCATCAGGAACTAGTAAGTAAGTCTTATACGTTCTTTTAATAATATTTCTTGGATTTCTGAATCATAGTAATTACAAGTCTACTCCCAGATCCACTACCCGGTAACACCCCCCATCTAACTATCATTCCTCTACCCCTACACTACCCCAAGAATAGCTCCCATACCCTCTGAGCCTTCTCTATCACCCCGTTACCCATCCCCAATCATTTACTAGCCTTATAAACACCATAGTCATCTTATAGCCAACCTTTTACCAAACCCCTTAAATCACTACCCCTACCGATATCGGTTATCATCAACCGGCACCGGTGACACTGACCGGCATCGGTCACTGTGATTCAAAACCAAGACCAGCCTTTTCTCTATTGTTCTAACAAGGTAAACAAATTGTAATTGGACAATAGCTTATTTGTTAGAATTTGTGTTAATTCATATTAGTAGGGGAACTGACTACCTTCGAAAGGAAGTCTCATATTTCCTGGGCCCAAGGTAGTTCCCTCACTTATTATCTAATTAGAATCTAGTGGTCTTGTATTCTTACTTGCAGGTAGTCCTTCCCAGACAAAAAGGAGTTCTTTGCAATCGATCTGATCTCTCTCTACAGTACGCGCACACCCTCTCAACATTCAACAGGTATTCCTCCTAGCCCTAACCCTTATCTATTTCTCAAAGGAATGAAAGGATAGAAGCAACTCTATCCTGGAATGGAAGCATTTCTGTGTGAAACATTTTGGCATGCCCGGTGGGACCCATTTCGGGTTTCTTTCTTTCTTGCTTGCTTTCATATAGGGAGCATACATGTTGTTTTCTTCTTCTAAAAATTTCACACGATATTTTGTTATATTTGGTAAAAGAATTTGTCTTGCTTTCCCAGCTTTGCATTAGTGAAAGTCATCTTCTTTGCTTCATCGAATAACATTTTCAATTTGGGTTTAAAACACGTGCATCCCATTTTTGCGTGTTGTTTTCAATTCTAGTGAACGTAGATTAAGTAACAAGTCATACGTGGGGGTGATTTCCATGGTATTGACAAGAAATTAATCTTACTTTCACTGCACAACACATACCGAATCACTTCACAATTAACACAACAGCTCAAAACATCCCCCTTTTTCTATGGTATTCCTCCACCCGATTGAGGTAACCTTATAAGCCAAAACAAACTTGACATTTCCCCTAAGTATTTTGTTTAGGATTCTGACATCATTCTGCATCTAAGGGCATAAGCCCAAATTGATAAAAACTAATCCTAGGGTTAGTCTGTTAATTTGCTTGTGTATCTTGCTTGTTTTCAGTTCTGTTTCTCTGTCATACACTGTTTTCTGTGATCACTTCAGAACAGTTTGGTAGGTATACTAAGCACTGTTAACCCCAAATCAGCAGCTTCTTACAGTTTCTTATACCAGTCCTATTATACCGACATCGGTTAAGTGACCGACGTCGGCTATAGTATAACCGACATCGGTTAGACCGATATCGGTTCATGGGCTTTTTTGATCCCTCGACAAACCAAAGAACCTACCAATTTTAACATTTTGGGGTTGTTTCTGTTCCTGATAGATTGAAACCCTACTGTGTACTCTTGCCCATGGTTGTTATCACTCGAAGCAAGCCGCCACCATGGTTTCACATGCCTGCTCTGTGCCTTTGCCTGAATCGCCCCCTTCACATTCTATGGGGAACCCTACGGACACCAGTGAGGTTCCCAAAATCCCTGTAGGAGATAAGGAATTTGCAAAATTTTTGGACGCTAATCCTAGCACTGTACAATATTATTTGTCTCATGCCCCTGACCGTACGCCCGATGGTCAACTCCTTGTTGGCATGCCTATTAGTATAGCTGCTCATTTAGCTCCTTCTCCGCCTGATAACTCCGCTTTGCCTTCTGCATCCTTAGCCCCGTTTCCCAATCCAAGTGGCTTTAGGGGTTCATACGGCACAGATTGGCTTTCCTTTGGTTAATCTTGGGCCCCACATATCATTACCACCGACCACTCCTACTCGTCTCTCTTGCAGACTGCTCCTTTCATGACTTGCTCTCTGCCACCTATCCACACGAGCTTTCCTTCTCAAGCTCCGCCCACCTTTTCATTTCCACACACGTATCCGGTGACCTCAACATCTTATATAGGACATCCCTATTCGGTCACCTCAACACATTCGTCCTCCATACCTTATCAACATTTAACCCCACCATTGTCCAGTGGTGGCCCTTGGCCCAATCTGCCTCCGTTTACCGCAACCGCACCATCATCTCATCCAACTACTGATTTAATCAAACAAATGATGGACAAAATGCAAAATCTGGAGGCTTCTGTTTCAGGAAGTCGTAGTGCCCTGACATACGAGCAAGTTTTTCAGAGCCTATCCACCCTTCTGTCCCCCTTCATTCATATCCTCCTCAATGGGAATTACCAAAATTTACTTGTTTTAATAGTAAGGAGGATCCTCAACAACACTTGCACTCATTTAGACATGCCTGCTATCTAATTGCTCATGACGATGCCTTACTACTCCGCACCTTTCCCATGTCCTTATCAGGACCCGCCTTGGAGTGGTACAGTGCTTTAACCCAGCACTCAATCTTCTCTTTTAACCAACTAGCCCAATCTTTCTTGGATCATTTCTCCATTAACATTGCAAGAAAGTATCTATCACCGACCTCTATGCCATCCGACAATTTGAAGACGAATCTATCGCAGATTTCATTGGACGATGGCGGGGCCTTATCAACCAACTTACGTATGCCTTGCCTCAGGCCGAACTTATCGAACTTTTACGTGGGCCTACGCTAAGCACATCTCTCCTACCCTCCAAATTCAAACTTTCCACACATTTGACGAGGCCTTTACTATGGCTCGAAAACTAGAGATTCGAGCCTTAGAGGAAGAGAAATTGCGGTTGTGCAGCAAAAACCCCAATTTCTAAACCCAAGATTCCACCAACAAACCTAACACCACCAATCCTCACCCATCAACTGCTTCGAAATCAAAAGGAGCTGTGCACGCGGTGATGGTCAAATCCCAACCACCGTCTAATACCCCGCCAAAAACCACCTATAAGTATAAAGTTGAGCCCA
This sequence comes from Taxus wallichiana var. yunnanensis, assembly GCA_018340775.1. Lineage (NCBI taxonomy): Eukaryota > Viridiplantae > Streptophyta > Pinopsida > Cupressales > Taxaceae > Taxus > Taxus wallichiana. The sequence continues at coordinate 792,384,935 of CM031239.1, forward strand.
TCAATTACACTCCCTTGGGAGAAACTTATGGTGTGATATTGGAAAAATTGCTTAAAGCAGGAGCCATTACCTTACCTCCTGTTAAACCTCACTCCGGGTTTGATTCCACCCGCGCCATACCTTCTTGGTACAAAGAAAATGACTTCTGTAACTTCCACCGCGTGAAGGGACACAGTCATGAAAACTGCAAGATGTTGAAAAACATCGTGCAGGAAATGGTTGATGCAGGAGATATAGCCCTCGATAATCCTAACGCTCCTGCTAACCGAAATTTGAAAATTTTCAACAAACCATTCCCGAATCACTCTTCTAACAGTAACATAAACCAAGATATCTTAGCCGAGGAGAGTGTTCATGAGATCCATGTAGTCTTCGACTCCCAGCCAAAAGCCTCTATCAAAAAAATTCTGAATCAAGCCTCTTCACTAACGCAGGAACCCGAACCCCCTTCATCACCATCAAGACAAGACGAAATCCTTGCCGTTCCTTTACCCATCGAGGAATTAACCACCCAGAGGTCTCTTCTCACAGATGAGCCTTCTTACACCACATCCTTGCAAGACTGTGAGCGGATGTTATCTAACTTATCTATTTCCCAAACATCTCCTTCTACCATTCTTGCTGTACAAGAGGAAGGCTCGCCACTTCTTTTGTCATCCTTAGATGAGAAACCTCTTGCACCGACATCACCAAATTCTTTAATTATGACGGATCCTCTCAAACATGCCCTCCTACCTATTAGTTCTTCATCGCCTAAATCTTTTCAGTGACCGGTTGACCTCTTAACGCCCATTGATACAGTGCCTCATCTACCCCCTGTATCACACCCACAAAGTGGACCGGAATCACAACCCACCTTTCTTCCATACAAAAGTTCCTATTCACACGTGAGGATTGTCATCCCTCAGAAGATAGACGAGTCCTATGGGAACGTTTGAGTACCCCATATTCTACTCAAATGCAGATGACCGATCCAGACGCCTCTACCATATACCCGAAGTGTTTACAGAAGCTTAAAATGCCTATGTCCTCATCTTCACCCCCCTCATCTCTACCAAATACCTCATCCACCTCTATTAGCCTAACCAAATCTTCCCCTACGCTTGGGACCTCACCAATACCCAGTCTAACACACCCACCTAAGCGGCTAGATTTATCTAAAAATAAAGCCGTCCATCCACTTAGGAGACAGACTCAATCTCCTCAACCTATGCCTCTATCACAACTAAAACCATCGTCGTCACACCTACCTTCCATATTGGGACCTCATCCCTCCACCTTGCATCAATATATCATACCTCCTACGTTTTCTTTAAAATGACCTATGCCTTCTGCACCCATACAGAGATCCAAGGGTATATCAACACCATCATCCCATGTATCCTGTCCACCTATCAACCCTAAACAAATTCCATCATCAAAAGATTTGTTTGCTGTCACTCCTATTGCTCCGTGGTTGTTTTCTGATACCACATCATCTGTGGCCTCATCATCTAACCAGCTAAACATAGCTTCTACGCCAAAGAAGCCACGTTTAGTTAAATCCCATTATCAAAATCCCTTGGCTAAACCGCCACCCATACAAATCAACCATACCCCGTCATTACCAAAAACTACCCAGTCAATAGCCTCATCTTCCTCTGACTTTGACCCACTCAAAGGGTCTTACGCCAAAATCCTTGCTATATTGGTGGAGAATGCGACCATTTCCCTACCCCCACTTAGACCTTATGATCCATCTAAACCTCGACCTATAGGTTATGATGAGTCTAAAATCTGTGCTTACCACCGCACACCAGGACATGATGTAGAAGGATGCAAAGCGTTGAAAGCCATACTTCATCAGTCACCTCTCTCAGACAGAAAGGTTAAACAAGACAACTTACGAAGGGAGAAACCTTTAGCTTCAATCTCCTCTCCTATACCACCTGTCCTCGCTTCACCAAGATCTATCATTATTACAACCCCACCTCTCGAAGACCATGACTTATCCCTACCATCCTCCTCCTCTCGTGTTCACGAGATCAACATGATTAGTGTTGCCACTCGAGGGCAGAAAAACAACGAGAAAGCTAAAGGAAGCACACCTGCAGCCTCTCTTTCTCCGTCCGCCATCCCGATCACACCACCACCTAAAGTGGTTATTCATGGACCTGCCTACCCCGTCTCTGATGGAGTTGCCCACCGTACCATGATCAAACAGCTTCACCAATCACCTGTAAAAATGACACTGTACGATCTCATTCAAACTTCTGAATCTCATCGACAAGCTCTCGTTGAAATCCTTCAAGGGATAGAGGTCTTACCTAATGAAACCTTTCCTGTTACCTCCATTCTAACACCCAATCACATTGCTTCGCTCACCAAACAACCTATCTCCCCAACCACTTTTGTCTCTATACACAAGCAAGCCGTTCTTTGTGCTTCTCTGAAGACGAAATTGTCGACTTTGGTGCAGAAGATCCTGACCCTGCTCTGTTCATCTCAGCTTATGTCCGGGACATTCGGGTACGTCGTGTTATGATTGATGGGGGCGCTAGCCTAAACATCATCTCTTCAAAATCCTTCCAACAAATGAATATCCCTTCTAGCTGCATGTGTGCCAACCCCATTATGTTGTGGTCATTCAATGATGCTATTACTTCTACCTTAGGCACCGTGATCCTTAACATTCGTGTAGGACCACGTACTTTACCCGAACTCTTCTATGTCCTTGAGGGAGAGTTCCAATACAATATGTTGTTAGGCCGCCCTTGGATCCGGGCTATGGGATGCGTTCCCTCCACCTTACATAGATGCATAAAATTTGAGTACGAGGGGAAGTCCTACACCGTAAAAGCTGATCCTCCCCCCTTCAAAACCTGCAATATGTTATATCGCCCTAATGATGTGCTTGTACCAGTCAAGACACCCATTCATCCAACCCAACCATCCACTTTAACCGCACCTCAACCATCCACCTCAACCGCACCTACGCCTTCAACCAATGAAACCACCGTTGCAAATACCACTTCCTTTCCCGTAGACAAAATCCCAACCTCAGACCCCCTAGTAGATGTTTTTCAACGCCTTACGCTGGGGGAGTATCACCTATATAATGTTAGCTCTTTCCATACCCCGCAGGAGTATGGACAGTTACATGCGCATCCTACCTACGACCGTCGCGTGGGGGAGGTAATCTCTTACGGACCACCTAATTGCCGCACCAACCTAACGTATGGGGGTGTCGACGCATCCTCCGTTACCCCTGAACCTCCTCTTGGTGTGGTTCCCTTCCAATCCGATTTTCAATACTTGACAAATCGTCATTTCGCCCTCACCTTCTTGACTCACTGTGCTTGGAAAGGCTTTGGTTTTGGTCTTTATGAACAAGGCCGACATACAATCATTCCCGTAACTACACACGCAAGCACAATGATCGTAGTGGTCTCGAGATTTCCTGAAACACTTACACCAAAAGAACCTCGTGTCAGTTGTATTCTGGAAGATGAGGACGTCACCCCTACCAAACCATCATCACCCATTTTGCCATTGTCACCCACAGAGTCGATAGACCCTGAATCTATCCCTCCTAACTTTTTTTTTTCATAAATGCTATCTTCCTGGGTCCTCTCACTTATCAACGCGATAATGAGGACCCATCTTCTCTTCCCCTTCTGTATCCAGACATGATCAAAGAGGATTCACCTTCAATCAATGTTGTTGAGTGCCAGGATGACGACTCCATCCTCACTTACCTTGGTGTGGACGACTCCTATATTCAACGCGCCTTACCGTCTGAAACTCAAACCATGTTGAATGAGTCGACTATAGAAATCAACATCCACACAGAGGAAGATCCTCACATTGTGAAGATCGGACAATCCCTTAACGCATCGGAACAAGCCGCCTTTACTACCTTTCTCCGTACCCGCAACCAAGCTTTCGCTTGGTCCTACGCTGACATGCCAGGAATTGCTCCTGACATTGCGGTCCATAACATTACCCTGAAACCCGATTCCAAACCAGTTAAACAGAAACTGAGAAAAATGCATCCACGCATTGCCCTCTTGGTCAAAGAAGAACTTCAACGACTCCTTTCTGTTTCCTTCATTTTACCTATTGACTATCCTCAATGGATTTCTAATATCGTACCTGTCACTAAAGCAACGGGGGGACTTCGGATATGTACGGATTTCTGGGACCTTAATCTCGCTTGCCCAAAGGATGACTTCCCCCTACCAAGTATTGATCAACTTGTTGATCTCACTGCCGGTCATGAGATGCTTTCTCTCATGGATGGCTTCTCGGGATACAATCAAATTTTGGTAGCCCCGGCCGATCAACATAAAACTGCCTTCATCACTCCTTGGGGAACCTTCTGTTATCGTGTCATGCCGTTTGGCCTTAAGAATGCTGGTGTGACCTATCAGCGGGCTATGACTTACATTTTTCATGACATTATGCACACTATCCTTGAAGATTATGTCGATGATCTTCTTGGCAAATCTAAACATCGCAGTGAACATCTCGATGTTTTAGCCATTATTTTCGATCACCTGTTACAATATGGTGTTCGTCTTCAACCAAAGAAATGTGTCTTTGGTGTTCTTTCGGGAAAACTCCTTGGTTTTATTGTCTCTTTGCGTGGCATCGAGGTCGATCCAGCTAAAGTCAAAGCTATCCTAGAAATGCCCCCACCCACTAACCTCAAACAATTACGTAGTTTGCAGGGAAAACTCCAATCTATCCGGTGTTTCATCTCACAACTCTCGGATCGATGTCAACCTTTCCATCATCTCCTTAAAAAGGATATTGTCTTTCAATGGAGCGAGGAATGTCACCAAGCCTTTGAGGCTCTTAAAGCCTATCTCTTGCAGCCACCCGTGCTTATCCCACCTCAGGATGATTGCCCTTTCTACCTTTACCTTTCCACCACCAACCATGCTATAGGAGCCATGCTCACACATCGTGACTCCGAGCATCGAGAACAAGCCATTTATTATATAAGTCGTACTCTCGTGGATTACGAGACTAGGTATACACATGTAGAAAATTGTGCCTAGCCCTATCATTCGTAGCCACCAAACTCCGACACTACCTCCTGAATCACAAAACTTTTGTCATCACCAACGCGGACCCCATTCATTATATGTACGCCAAACCACATCTAAACCAACGCATCGCCCGATGGCTTATGCTCCTCGCTGACCTCGACCTTGAATTTATACACCAAAAGTCAATCAAAGGACAAACTATTACAGACCAACTCGCGGAGGCCCCTTTACTGGGGAACAATTTACCAATTTTAATTTCCCTGATGAACTCATCGCTACTCTTTCACTTAGGGAGGAGTCGTATCCAATGACCCTCTTCTTCGATGGATCCAAATGCCGGCCAGGCGGAGGAGTTGGCGTTGTTCTCATTCCTCTTGACGTTGAGCCTATGCCTCTTTCATTCCAGCTCGATTTCCCCTGCACTAATAATACAGCGGAATACGAGGCCCTTGTTTTGGGTCTCCAGGTTGCGTTACACTTAGGTGTCAAATCTATCAACATTTTTGGCGACTCTCAATTGGTAGTCAACCAAGTTATGGGCATCTACCAATGTAAAAATGAGGAACTTCAAAAGTACAAACACTACGTGGATTCACTTTTGACCTTATTTACTCATTATTCTATCCAAACCATTCCCCGCTCCACTAACAAATTTGCGGATACTATGGCTTGCTTAGCCTCACAAATTCTACGCCTCACCAACTCGACTCGACATATTGTCTTGGTCCAACAACTCTTTGCCCCATCTTACTCAGCCCCGGTTGTTTGTATGATAAATAATGTGTCTGCTAATTTACAGGATACCTGGTATCACCAATTTCACGACTACCTTACAACCTCTGTTCTCCCACCTGACCTAACGAGTACCGGCAAACGTGCTTTTCTTAAAAGTGTTTCTCGTTATGTCATCATGGGGGGACTCCTTTATAAACGTGGCTTTGATGGCATCCTCCTTCGATGTCTAACCGCGCGGAGGTCACCTATACCATCCGACAAGTCCATGACGGTATTTGTGGTGGACATTTTAGTGGCCTTGCCATGGCCAAATGGATCCTTCGCCTAGGCTATTATTGGCCTACTCTTAATAACGACTGCTATGAATATGTTAAGCGTTGTGTTATGTGTCAACAACATGCCAACCTTCAACATACTCCTAGCCATCCCATGCTACAGTCGCACGAGATCTTTGGCCTTTCTCACAATGGGGTTTAGACTTATTGGTGAGATTCATCCGCCCTCTTCGCAACGTCACCGATGGATAATCACAAAGCAACCGAATATTACACAAAATGGGTGGAGGCCATTCCACTCATTTCAACCAAAAAAGAAAAAATCGTCGAATTCATTAACCATCACATTATCTGTCGTTTTGGTGTTCCTCATCGCCTGATAATGATAATGGTAAATCTTTCAAAAATAAGTTGTTACAAGACCTTTGTAACAACTTCGGTATCAAACTTAGCTTCTCATCACCGTACTATCCACAAGCAAATGGCCAAGCTGAATCTTCTAACAAAACCCTAACCAAAATCCTCATGAAAGTTGTTAATGATTCTGGAAGAAATTGGCATGATCACATCCCCTTTGCCCTTTGGGCTTATCGTACTAGCATTCGTACCTCCACTAATGCCACACCATTTTCTTTGGTATATGGTACCGAGGCTGTCTTGCCTCTCGAAATACAAATACCCTCCCTAAGAATATCTCTTCAGGATATTCTCACCAATGATGATTTCCGCCAAGAGCGGTTAGCCCAATTAGAGCTTCTTGATGAGCGTCATCTTATGGCTCTTGACCACCTTCAAATCTATCAAAAACGCATCAAGCATGCTTATGATAAGTGACTTCATGAGCGTACCTTTAAGGTTGGTGATCTTGTCCTCAAAGAGAATCAACATGTAACCAAACTAGAAAAGAGCAAACGTGGAAAATTTGCTCCTAATTGGATTGGGCCTTACATTATCACGCATACTTATGGATCGGCACTTTATTTAGCTTCGCTTAGTGGTAAACCTGAGCCTAAACCCCTTAATGCCTTGCATCTTCGACCATTCTACTGTTGAATTTAGTGTTATATCACTTCTTATCTACCTTGCGCTCGTCCCTTGAGCTCATTTACTACCTCATACACTTTTGTTCCATGCATCTCAAAATAGAATCAAACTCACATGGTCTAGTCCTTATCACCTCCTTTTAAAGAGGCCTTCCCCTTTTTAGTCTCGGTCCATGACTTCAGAAGTATCAAAATAACATGTTCTCAATTAAACATTATGGGATATTCTTGAGTCAAACTTCCTACAAAACTAGATGCTTTATGCCCAACGGACATCTAGATCTCTAAGTTATACATAGATGCTCCTCGAAGGGCTATATGCCAAACTATTGCATGCTATTATAAAATCACTCCCGAAGGACTACTATCAAATAGATCTCTACTACTATAAATGAAGGACAGCTATATAGGAAGTTAGCCTTTGTCGAAGCTTCTCACATTGATCCGCTTCGTGAAGACCTCAAGAACAACAAAATATATATCCCATGTAGACTTCCCGCATCGATCAGTCTATGTCCAAAAACATAAAAAGTAGTATTCCAAAAGCACTTTTGAGTCATGGACTTGTCTATTTAGGTTTGGTCCTCTTTCGTCAGAATAATCACCTTGTAACAAGCTCTCAGCACCCTCGCCCATATCTACCACCTCACCTCACCATTTATCAAAGCAACAAAACTCAAGGGACGTGACGTAATACCCGATATATTGTGATTATACAACTCTTTTCACCTATCGACTTCTCGTCTATGCAAGGTACCTAGAGGTTCAAGCTCATTCTACGTTATTATGTGGTTTGTTTAGCTCTTCTCAACTACGGGACACTTTTGCCTCTTTTGCTCGACTCTAGGATTGTGTGTTGACCTTAATCAGGATACGGTTCCCTACCACTTGGGTAGGCTAACTTTCGCTTCACCTATACCTATACCAACATCGCCAATTCCTTACCAACACCAACAACATTACCCTACCAATATCAATATTTTTACCAACCAACAAATTGCCTAACCATACCTAAATTGCCTGAATTCACCTCTCCCTGGTCCTAAGGGAGAACTACATCGGTCTGAGGCCCCTCCTTGCTTTGTGCAATGGGCTATGTAGGCAGCACTTAGGAGACATGGGGTCTCCCAAGGTTAGCTCGACCATCCCCTACCATACCCTATCATGTGTTGTAAATATAAATATTTTTGTGTATTTCTATTTTGACAACATTCATCTTTATCCTTTTTCAAAACAAACAAAAACAACATCCAAAACACAACCATTCTTAGTACTATCATCACTCAAAACAACATACATATTTAGTTTTTAGATGTTAAACAAATACATCTTCTCTATCATCGACTCGCAGGTCGGCATCCTTATTTATTCTTATACTCCTATGAAATTCACTTAGACCCTTGCACCCTCCCGAATCGGTGGTGATCGTGATCATCGACGCCACTCACTTGGCCCTCCATCCTCAAAGGTGCCACTACTATTGGTTCCTCCCACTGATCCACCAACATCTCCTGTAACATACGAATACATCCTCTAGCGTGGAGGAATCTTGCCTCCAGTCTCTCCACTCGTAACTGTGAAACCTCTAACAATCCCGTTGTCTCATTCACTTGTGTTTGAAGTTGGTGAACCAAATCTCAGATGATCTCTCTCCACTATAATCACAGCTATGTCGTGGTGCTCATGTGCACCTCGCAGCTCGCTACCCACCATACTCTATAGGCCTCTGTTGTTCCCGCATCCATTACCCTACGATCGGCTGCTATCTCTTCTGGCCCTTCTGGAGGTGTCGGCCGGGGAGGTGAGAATGCTACCTCGGCGTCAATCCTCATGTATGGTCTATATGTCATAGGTATATCCTGAACGAACCCAAATTATCACCACACGTGATCTAGAGGAATCCTCTCGTACTCACCCGGCCTGTGCCCTGCGATCCACCTCAAGCGCTCTACACCCCTCAACTCCTCAGCTATGTTCTCTGTCACCATATAGTTCCCGTAAGGCCTCCAACAAATATCCGCAATCATCACCATCTCCCATACCTGTCTATAATACTCGATGTCATCTATCACGGCCTGGGATCTCGCCTCTTGTTCTGTCTGGACCCATCATCTGAATCCCAACCTCTGCACTCCTGTCTCTCCCGACTCGATGGGTCAGCCTATTGGGTGCACACAAACTATGTGCTCATAGGCCCAACAATGTAATAAGTACGAACAATCAAAGTGTCGTCCCCGTGTTTTCACCGCAGCCCATAAACCCCTGTATAACTCGCCGGATATGCGGGTGCCCATGCGAAAGTCACATTCATTTCTATCATTTCCCAAATAACATTCATCAATACTTTTGGAAATCTTCCACCATCTCGCCTCGGTAATGCATAATACCCCACCGCTATCATTAATACTACTGCCAACCTTGTTGCCTCAGGGTGTGCTGCATACATTATACCATAAGTGAATGTCAAACCTCACTATGTCAAATCTCATGCGTATGGACCAAATACTATTGTTATCGCTCCCCGCGCCACGCTAGGCAATGCCTGATATACTAGTCTTCCTGTAATTGGGAGTCTCAAAATACAGAACACATCTTCCAATGTCACTGTCATCTCCCCTGTTGGCAGATAGAAGGTATTCTTTTCTGGATTCCATCTCTCAATCAACGCCTGCAACATAGCATGGTTACGTGCGATTCGTGAATAATAGCAGATTCCACTTAACCCCAAATGATTTATCAATGCCCATTCAGCTGGTGTTACATCCGCTCGGATTCGTGACAACAACGCTGGCACAGTATCATTCATCCTTAACCCTGCTTCCGCCTGCATACATCAAAACGACACATAATTATTCAATAAAACAAATCTCCACGGGTTTTTTCTCAAATTAGGAAACTCCTACAGTAACCGCTATCGGTTATAGATAACCAATACCGGTTTACTAACCGATACTGGTTATCTCTAAACGATACCGGTCACTGTCAAAAATATACACCCTGCTTAAAAACATACACCTACGGTAATTATTTTGCCCGTTTACTCCTATCTATACCTAACAACATACGTGAACACCCTGCTTACCTACCCCATAGCACTCACCCCATCCCAAACCCTTCTTATCACCTTTTCTTTCTCATCTTTACCACTTACTCTCTCTCATCCTCTTCATAAAACATGCAAGAATCAAATTACAACCAAACAGTTTACCTCTTGGGATGCAGCAGCTTGAGGTGGAACTTGTCTTCCCTCTCGTCTCTGCCTGCTGGATGCTTCTCCTCGTTCAGCCATGTTCACCACCCTCTTCAAATATAACTTGTCTTTTTGCCTTCTGAATCTCAGCCCACACTCACTTCACCTGTCTCTTTCCTCCTTATCACTCAATTCTTTCATGCAATTACCTGTATCCGTCGTCAAGCAGCGTCGCATTCTCGTATTTAACTTGTTGCATGCTTCTAAAAATAAGAACTTAAGTTACCAACCAAGCAGTTCTATTTTTAGGAAATATAATTTTGGAATAACCGATATCGGTTACATAACCGTTATCGGTCATATAGCTACCGACATCGGTTACATAACCGATATCGGTCATGTGCCCCGTTTTGCTTAAACCTAGGCCGTTTCTTCGTTTTTACAAATTTTTGTGGCGCCCGCCTCTTTTTCCTGCATCACAACACCATTACCAATATTTTTCATCAAAATCACATCAATATATTATCGCTATTTCATCAACATCATCTATCTACAATAAAACAAACCATCGACAAAACACATACAACATTTCATATACACCATGTAGATCAAACTCATCATACATTAAATAAAACAAACCATCAACAAAACACATACAACATTTCATATACACCATGTGGGTCAAAATCATCATATATATATATCAAAGGTTTCAAATATACAACTTTCCCTCCATAGGGGCCTCTGTGATCTCAAGATAATACAAAGCTAGCGCAGGCCGCAATAACTGTCAAAATATCGACTCGGCTCGTAGGCCGGTCTCTCATATCAAAAATATACTCGGCTCGCAGACCGGTATCAACTATACAACCCGTACTCGGCTCGCAGGCCGGTATATACAACAAGATGAATAAATGAATGAAAGAATCATATGTGGGCACGCAGGCCTCTCTATACATAACCGGTTCGCAGACCGGTGCCTCTATCTAATATCCAAAAACACAAACTCTCTCCTCTGCAAGGATACCTCAGCTCTCTCCACCGCCCTCGGCCTGTCTCCCTGCTGGTCCTGTGCTTGCCTCTGCCTCCTCCCGTAATGGACCCACATTGTGTGTGGCTGCACCCCCCTGGGATCTCTGGCTCCGCGAGGTCTCGGCTCTGTGTGCCGCATATGGCTGATAGTCAGCCCCGGTACCATCAAGGACGTCCTGATAGTACCGGGCCTCTGCTCTCGCCTCCATATAACGGGCTGTGCACCACCATAGCTACTTTGGGGCTGGTCCCCGACTCCTAATAATAATGGCCCTGTCCCTACGGTACAGTACACTGTCATGCCTGCGGTGGCGGTACCTGTGCAGTCGTGGCTATGTCGTGTGGCAATACATGGTGGTGTCTGTACTCGTGGCGCTTGTGTGCTGTGCTTATACTGTTGTACTGCTGCTGCGTGCCTGGATAACTACCCCTGGAATACACATGTCCCCGATAACAACTATGCATGTCCCCGATAAGCTACCCCCCTGTAACAACTGCACCTATCCCAAGAGTTGGTCCCTCTCTGCTATAACAGCCACTAAATCTGGTTGTGCGGGCTGTGCTCTCCTCGCTACTCTCTCCCCTACCCACCATACCAAAAATGACCCTGTGCAGCCGGCGTCATCCACGGTATCATCCGCCGGCCTCTCTGCTACCCAATCTGGGTCCACGGGCTGTGGTGCAGGTAGTGGGGCCTCTACATCCTCCCTCTGGTACTGAGGGAAGGGAGGTGGCTCATCCTGTCGTAGCCCCAACTGCCATCATACCCTCTCCAGGGGTATCTACTCATGCTCTCCCGGCCATCCGGCTATCCAGAAAGTATACTGGATCCAGCGCATCTGTGATCGGGCTCCTCCTCGGGGCTGATGACCTCTGTAAGGCCTCCATACAATATCCAATGCGGTCAGGCCCTCTAGCATATGACGGTAGTAAGCTACATCCCATCCGCAAGCACCGCCGTGGGCTAGCCCACGACCCCCAACCACCTCAAAGCCATACCTATATATCACTGTGGCCCAGGCTCTTTGGGCAGCCCTCTTAGTTGAATACATATGATGTGCTCATATGCCCAAAGCAGTGTAACAGAAATGTGGAACAAATCCCGAATCGCCTCATCCGCGATAACCCACAGCTCTCTCAGTATATTGCACGGGTATCTTGGTGTCCAAGCATAGCATGTATGCTCCTCCACCATCTATGCAGCACCCCATCAACGCCGTGGAAAGTGGCCTCCCTCTCGAGTGCGGGAGGGTGAAGCATGTAATGCCTATCATCATCAACACGGAAAGCCATGTCTCATATCTATGGGCGCGATACATATCACCATAAGCAATACTCACGCTGTGGTAGGTCAATAACGCAGTGTTGCATCCCCAAATACATGAAGAATGTTGTCCATATCCGTCTTTACATCTACGGAATCTTTGTCTCTCCTATGATCGGTAGTCTCAGGATGCGATATACATCCTCCAGGGTAATAGTCATCTCCCCAGTCGGGAGATGGAAAACATTGGTTGCCGGATCCCATCTCTCGATGAGGGAAACCATAAGACTGTGGTCCCTCTCCATAGCCCTATACCGCTGGACTCCACCGAGTCCCACCTCGTGCATAATGGCCCAGTGTGATGTTGACACACGTGTGGCCGCATCCGTCTCAATAACGGGGGCATCCGATCCCGCATATTCAACTGCTGACGTGCCTGCATAAATAACCCACTTCATTAGACCTACCCCTTCAAACAACAACTACTTTAACCCTCTATATCCCCTTTTACCCACCCGACCACACCCCGACTCTATAACACACACCTACACCCACCTATTTTACCCTAAACACATTTACGATATCCCCTTTCCTTATCTCGCACCCTACCAATCACCCAGATCTACTCTCGCCATTTACCTATGCCCCTACCAATTTAACACCTCCCCATTCATACCCAACACCTAATCTATCCTAACCGCACCAACCACACAACCGCCCCATTTCCCCCACCCACCAATCACCCTTCCTATCAACCTCTACCCCTTCCCTCTTCACCCCCAAAACACAAAACCCAATAATAAACACAACACCCAAACAACAACCAAACACCCAAAACCACAACAAAACCAACCCAACAAAATAACTAATCCTAACTAAGGACCGGTACCGGTCACCCATGACCACCACCGGTCCCTCCCCAGCATCTCTCCACCACCGCCGGTCGACATCCGACCGACACCGGTCAACTAAAACCCAACTTTCCCGAAGAATTCGTGACCGATGCCGGTCGCTAAGCGACCGGCATCGGTCACTGTAAAATCGTGGAGCCGAACCCGACGCGGCCCCCCAAACCCATTTTTTTGCCTATTACTCCCCTTTTACCCATTGAAAAACCCTAAAAACCTACCCACCCTACCATTTTAACCTCACTAACCACCTACCCTCTCCATTTTTCAAACAACTTCAATTTATTCATTCTTTTATTAAAAACATGGATTCCTACCCAAAACCCAAATCTAGCTTTAAAACATTAAATTCACATAATGAGAGGTTTCGAACCTACCGGTACGACTACACGTCATCGTGGTGGGATAGGTGGTGGTGGTCCAGCTGGTCCAGCACCTCCTGCTCCTCCTGGCTGTGCCATGGCTATAAATCCCCTCTGCTGGGTCCTCCACCAATCAAATGCTACCTCCTACTCACTAGGGCCTACCAACCACTCACTTCTCCACTCAAATAGTGCCACCTCGCTGAAAAATTCAAACAATCTCACTAATACACCTCAGACAACTAAAATTGGTTTTTAAATTGACAATATGACAATGACAGGCCGTATTTTTTCTTTTTATAGGTTTTTTGACCTATAACCGATATCGGTTATGTTGTGCCCTAATGAACCAGTATCGGTCCCCTAACCGATACCGGTCATCTATAGCCGATATCAGTTTCATACCTATTTCACCCCAACTCCCGCCCTTATCCACCACTCTCTACTTTTTTCCCACATCACCTACACCCACCCTTGATAAATAGCCCTTTTTGACTTCATTGGCCCACTTCACGGCCGCAACCAACATTTGGCCCGACCCAAGGCCGCCTAAGGCCATAACTAACCATTGGCCCGACCCAGGCGGCCGTAACCAACCATTTGGCCCTACCCAAAGCCGTAACCAACCATTTGGCCTCGACCTAAGGCCGAACCAACAATCTGGCCCGACCCAAGCCGCATGACCAATCATTTGGCGCCCGACCCAAGGCGCGTAACCAACCAATGCAACCAACCAGGCCCACCAAGGTCAGAACCAACCAATTGGCCCGACCAAGGCCGCAACCAACCAATCGGCTGTAACCAACCACTAATTGGCCGACCCAAGGCCACACAACTCAAATACCTCGCCCAAAACCAACAAATTACAATTTTATCCACCCATCATGTAGCTTTTTGTTCAATCGAGCTCACCTATTCGTGTTTTAGCATGATTAGGGTACTTGACTTGATCAGTCGACCAACTTTGCCTAGACCAAGACCGTGACATTTATCTTAACCAAACCAACCATTTGGTACTGCCGAACATGCCTAAACGTTCCTGTACCTTACCCGTTATATCCCCTGGAGCTACTTCCTATGCCTTGGATACCAGGATTATATCACCCTTGTTTGGATAAACTATCGACCTTTGCCTATGAATTGCTTGTTTGCTCTTCAAATCATGTACCCTAGTCGCACTCTGCGCATTTCAACGTGCATCTCGCTTCGAGGACCTACCCCACCATCTTACCATCTTACCATCATCTCAACACCATTTACCCTATATCAACCCTATCCCTAATTTCACACTACCTCAATTTGTGATAGATTTGAGGGGGATTACCTATACCCTTAACAAGGGTAACCACTTCTTATTATTGTCCAGTGCGGCTTTACAAGACAAGCTACACAACAAGGGGCTAATGTAGACACCAAATTTGTGTCTAACGACCCTCTGTGCCCCGCATCTCATTTCACAACCTAACCTCATCACCTAAACCTTACACAATTATTTATTAATTACCTTATAATTAATAAATCCACATCGCCATACCTGCCACCTCATTTCGCCACCTCATCATGACCTAGTCCTAACCCTAAACTAACCTAATTAAGACCTATAACTTGGTCTACATCCACACCCATGACTAATTACTCCTCACCCACACCTAAAACCAACCTCATAATGACTTGACCAAGCCCACAACTAATCCCTCGGGAGAAAAGGAGGGAAAGTTGGCTATTTTACTAAAAATAGCCCACTTTGACTGGCCGACCGATCGGTTTACCTACTCGAGCCGTCGATTTATGTAACCGGTTCCTCTGTAAATGACCTCTCCCAACCAAAAACAAGGGGTTGGATTTTCATTGATCCGAAGAAGTCATTGGAAGGATCCGAATTTACTTGGTTGAAGCAGAGACAAGTGAAGGAAAGAGAAGAGTTGCGCAAGAGAAGGACATCAAGCCCAAGATGCATGCAATGAATAACCGCAGAGTCCAGTGACACTCATCCAAGCATCGGGAGAGGAGATAGTTGATCTCGGATTGTCGAGACCATCCTACTTGAACCAGCCCTCGCCTTCGCGTCATCACGGTTCTGAACCTGCATTTTCATCGGGAATTAAGTAAGTCTTATACGTTCTTTTAATAATATTTCTTGGATTTATGAATCACGGTAATTACAAGTCTACTCCTAGATCCACTACCCGGTAACACCCCCATCTAACTATCATTCCTCTACCCCTACTATTTTGCCCCAAGAATAGCTCCCATACCCTCGAGCCTTCTCTATCACCCCATCACCCATCCCCAATCATTTTACTAGCCTTATAAACACCATAGTCACCTTATAGCCAACCTTTTACCAAACCCCATCCTCATTTTATACATTAGAACAAGTCAATTTTTTTTTTTTTTGATAAATGCTTCCTGGTTCTAAATACATAATTTAGAACTCACAAATCAAATAACCATTCTTATAACAGATAACCATATGCAGCTGTAATGACTCGGAGTACCTCCGATCTATTCATTCCATGACTCGGTAATCTACCGATCTATTCATGAGTAATAAGAGTTGGAATTTTTATTTAACACATCACTCTTGCGGTTCTCTTCCCTATTCTGGGATTCAGAATGCTCTGTCCAAGGAACCTAACTGAATAATTGTTACCATTATTCATCGGCATCTCATCCCTTAGACCAGGTGACTCAGGACAACGCAATCAGCAGCTTGCGATACTTTGGCCAAAGATTTGAAACATACTGCTTATGTCTCGTATTCCTTAACGGCATACTCGTCAATCTGGAATACGTCCTTCACCCCATTCTTATGTTATATAGAATGTCTTATACCGACTTCTGTCAGTCCTCCTTATCCCAAGTTATTCACTTGGAAATGGATTAGTAAGGTGACAACGTTATATGGATGCACTCGAGGACTAGGGATAAGATGACATACTGGGTCAACCCTAGTTGAACCAGTGTGTCAAGATACCCCGAGTCTCCTAGGCAGCCATATAATGTGACCACATTCCTAATCGGTCCCAGAGTAACTTGTTCGAGTTAAAGGTGTAAATCTTAACGATCAATGCAAAGGGTGTCGTCATAAGTCACCTGCATTGTTGTATCTTTGAGAAGATCCTAATCTTCTCGAAGGTACAACCCCTGATTGACTTGTGCCGTTAACCTTTAAATCCGCCTCGAAAAGGTCTACTTATTAATAAGCGTTATGCACATTGAGTTTAAATTATATTAAAAAGCGTTCCCCTAAGGTTAGCCTTTCCCGATCCCTGGATTCCTCATCATAGAATGACCTTTCTCAATAAAACTCACTACATAGAGAAGTTATTAAGGCCAAGGTCTCATCAAGGAGTTCATAGAATATACATAATTCTAAATCAACGAAATTGGACAATAACTCATAAACTTCACATGAGATTGCCATTTGAACCCCATTTAGGTTTATATCAGTTCTCATAATTGAATTTATATCATACTTATTAGTATCAAGATATAATGATTAAGAATCCAATTAAATGTTGTCCTGGCATAATCAAGACTAGGGATTAATAATTTAATTCAGCTTGTTTAGCGTTCTGCTTAGGTTTATTTTAACCCTATCTTTCAGAAAGATAGTGATCTATATTTCAATTTAGCTTTAGATAGAACATACTAGAATTGCTAAACAATCATAAGTATTCAGTCACATATTCTTGCAAGCTTACATTGATAATCACAAAAGTCTCCAAATTTTACAATGATAACAATGCCCTCCAGATTTTGAACCGAAGAAAGTCAAACTATCATATAAGAATACAAACACATAAGTAACAAATATTATTTCCATTCCTTTCAAAGCTAAACAAATACATTTTATGCATTGACATACTTGATACAATACTCTACGGAAAAAGAACATCTTTCCTCATATAGTACATTTAGAAAATCAAGCTGTATTTCAACTTAAAATCAAATTAAACAATCTGATCATCCTATCAGATCTGCGTGCTTTTACCACTTACGGCATCCATCTGCAAAAATTGTCAACATGGGTCGAGTTCGATGGAAGAGCATGATAAGCACTAACTCTTAAAACAATTGCAATCCATCAATTGTTTTCATTAAACACCCTGTTTAAATGAGATCAATTCACCCAACAAGTAAACATATTTCATCAAAATATTAGGGATCAAGAAGAACGAAAGTATCTGAGACAACTATCCATCTGAAT
The DNA here is from genome assembly GCA_018340775.1 of Taxus wallichiana var. yunnanensis. Lineage (NCBI taxonomy): Eukaryota > Viridiplantae > Streptophyta > Pinopsida > Cupressales > Taxaceae > Taxus > Taxus wallichiana. The sequence goes on from CM031239.1 coordinate 792,402,993, forward strand.
CCCCAGGACAACAAACATCAGACAGATCATTACATTCATCATAGTAAAATGAATATCATAACAACCCATGATTCAGTAGTAGTTAAAACAGTTCCCACAGTTAGATAAAAATATATATATCAACATATACTTTACAACAGAAGAGAAATAAACGAATCATACATATTTCCCTCAGAACTGGCTCATGACTGTACCGTCTTTCCAAGAGACAAGCATTCACTTAAACACATGCGGATATAATAGACGAGACCGCCATAAGCACCACAGATTTGTTAAAGATCAAATATAACAAACTACTGTAGTTATCCAGTAGTACAGTAGCTCTCACGCCAAACAGTGATGACCATCTACCAAACAGACTCCACAAGACCTTCCACATGAAGCGGCAAACAAGAAGATATTCACCACATCGCCTGTCGAGGTGCAGTCGATGGCTTCTTAGTTCAGTCAAGCTCAAGGCAGGATAGTCATGCTACAGAATACATAAACACGACTACAATCCCTCACATCAACCTACAGCCCCCTTCTAGTCCCTAATAAACACTGTAAGGCTTCTAAACCCAAGGTCGAAATCAAAGAACTTCTATTTTATCGCAATCAACAATAGACTCCTTGACATTAAGCAATTGATGTTTCCCTAAGACTATGCAGAGATAATCATACAAAATCCCGTAACATGCACAGCCTCATCTAACTGGAATAATCAGAAAGGAAACATAACATTCCGTATTCACATCTGAACGTATTCAGAGTTTGAAGTATGGTATTCACGACCCATTTTTACAGAGCCACGATACTTGATATCATTCAATACTCAAGGAATCCCAACAGTGCCAAAAACAACAAGTGTACCAATCAGACTTAAATAGAGGCAGATACACTGGTTACCTATCAAAGATTCAACTGAATCCGAACAACAGTATACAAGATAAATAATAGTTAATGATTCTAATCTGTGCCAACAATGGTAAACATTCAAAATCAGGCTTATTCAAAAGCTAAATACTGAATTTGTAACAAGGAATCCAACTGAGCCTCTTCCATATTTTTCGCTCAAGCTTACACAGAAAGGAAACGTAAAAGTACACTAAAGAGTCTGTACCAAAAATTCATTACAAAATAACAGAGGTCGTATACCTGTTACTCCTTCAGGACTCCAACAAAATCAAATTACCAGTATTCAAAGATATATAGCCTCAACAGTGGACCATAATATACGAACCATTCAATGTACTCCACAGAGTTGTTTTGAATATAATAAATATAATGCAAACTATCATCGAGTTAAATCCCGTAATTGCAACACAAGGGAGGGAGAAACAACTTCTACAGGGTCGCAATAAATACTGAAACACAGCCAGTTATCCATTCAACAAAACCTAAATATCATAGCGAAACCCAACAAGATTCAGTAACCACTACCTTAATAACCTCGACAGAACTTACAAAGAAGTCCAATCAAACTGAACAAAAAGTCCATCAGTATCCTTTCCAACGAGTATCAACAACAAGCATCAACAGTAAGCATTAACAACAAGTATCAACAGTAGCCTGTACCCATCAAGAGAACAATTCATGGGCTCTCACAGAGCAAGCCTAGTATACATTCTTGCATATATATTTCACAAATTAAAGCCGGAATGCAAAACACCAAGAAATATTGCAACAGTTCGAAAAATAAAATACACCCATCAAGGTTTAAATTGAAAAATCGAACCAGCAAGAAGATACAGTGACAAAATCACACAAGGCTACCATATAAATCATCTAATTCCAAAAATCATCTGAACAGAGTTGTTCTAATGAAATCATTTGAAAGAGAGCAAGATTTTTAAAGGTTAGGGCCTAACATGCCTAGTTATTTGCTTAAAATTTGAAGCGAGACCAATGAAAGAGCTCGAACCTTCTCCTCCTTTTCCAAGTTAGATCCACCAACAAAATTTTGCTATTTCCATGACTTATATATTTTCCTTGCCAGAGAAAAGAGCTAGTTACGCTCATACTTGCCATGCAACTCCAAGAAGACTGGTGCGATGAACCAGTGAACAGACAGAGGGAAAACCGGAGCTCATGAAAAACCAAACAAACCATTAACTTTCCATTTTGCATGCCTTCCCGTGAAATCCGAGCTCGACTACCGAGTTCATTAATTGCATTTACTCCCAATTTCCCGCTCAATCTCCACTGCCACCGACCGCCATAGTTGGCGATGGACAAATGCACATCAAAGACCATTTCCAACTTTGGCGACCTGCCACGTCGGCTCTAGTTAGCCATTTTAAAAACCTCCACCAAATTACCTGTCCCTCATGCTTATCCATGCATTTAATAACATAGAAACTGCCGCCCATGGTTCGCACCCTTCCATAGGTCCCCTTCTTCCTTGTTCAATAGTTAGGTTAGTAACTTAGGTTAGGATTTAGGATAACACCTAGTCTAACCTCTTAGCGCATAGATACTAACTTAGAACATTAGCTCTTAGCCTAGGTCTAGGTTAGATTAACACTAATCTAACCCCTAGGTTAGGTTTAGTTTTAGGTTACTAACCTTAACAAATCCAGTTAGGTCTAATATTTCAAATGCTCAGAAAAAGAACCTACAACATACATTCACGAAGCAGGGGTTCACTCACTCTGCATTTGCCAATAGGCTATAGAATTTTATGTAACTGAATTATTACCTGGTCCACGATCAAGACCTTCCAGATATATTACGATATCGGGAACCAATTCATTTAACACGATCAGCCTGAGTTATACTCCGGACTAGCTTATTCAATGCATCCAGACCTTGCAACCTGCTTAAGGTCTATAATTTTAATTCATCACGAATAAACTTAAAGCACCACTTGGATCAATACCACTGATCCAAGGCTAGGTCTTATAGATGGATAACTCCATAATTCATTCCAAGATCAGATTAAACTCAGGTGTAAAATGAAAGAAATAAAAGAGTCCAATCATATTCCGACTCAGTCAAAGATCTGCAATCTTAAAGAAGATACAGTACATATCAAGCATGACTTCTCAATCAAAGGAACACATCCTTTTTACAAAAGAAATCACATATCAACACTTGTATGCTCAGGAGGAAGTAACTACAGTCCAAGGTGTTACATGCTTCCCTCCTAAAAGATTCATCGTCCGATGATTACATATTTGATTAACCTTCAGGTCAACCAATTTATTAGTTCACAAAACAATGCGACTATTTTCCAACTTGAATAGTTCCAGAAATCAATGTCACAACACATTTTATTCAACCTGAATAATGTTTGCCTTCATCTGGCTTTCATAATTACTTAAAAAAATAAGTTCATAAAAGAAATGTTTTGTCAACAGATTTCATTCTGTTGAAAAAGAGAAGGAAAAGCAATTTTCATCTCTTCCAGATTTTCCCAAGTTGCACTTTCTTCATTAAACTGGTCCCACTGGACCTTACATTGTTGTATTTCACGATTTCTCAAATGCAATTGGCGAGTTTCCAGCACTCGTGTGGGTTTAACCACGATTATTCCTGGGTCTTGGACCTGCAAGGAATTCCAATTTAAAACATGTGACAGATCTGAAACGTATTTCTTAAGCAAAGAAATATGGAAAACATCATGCATGCGAGATAAAGCAGGTGGTAATGCTAATCGATAAGCTACAGGATTGATTATTTCGACAATTTCGAAAGGTCCCACGAATCGAGGTGACAACTTGGCAGCCTTGCCAAAAGTTATAGAACTCTTTCTGGGTTTAACACGAAGAAAAACCTTCTCACCAAGTTCAAACCTGCGATCAATCCGCTTAAGGTCAGCATAGCTCTTCTGTCTATCCATTGCTTCCTTTAATCGTTCTCGAATCAGCTTAACTTGTTGTTCCATTTCTGTGAGAATCTCTGGTCCAATTACCACTCTATCCTCAACACTATCCCAGCTAACAGGAGTTCTGCACTTTCTTCCATAAAGTGCTTCAAATGGTGCCATTTTGAGAGATGAATGATAAGTGTTGTTGTATGCGAATTCAACTAATGGAAGATACTCTTCCCATTTATACTGTTGATCCATGCAATACATTCGCAACATGTCCTCCAACACTTGATTTACCCTCTCAGTTTGTCCATCCGTTTCTGGATGATATGCAGAACTGAAGTTTAGTTTCGTTCCAAGAGCTGCGTTAAGCGTTTGCCAAAATCTTGACGTCATTCTTGGATCCCTGTCAGATATAATCAATTCTGGTACACCATGCAATCTGAAAATTTTGTGTACGAATCTTTTGGCCAGCACTGGTGAATCATCCTTTAGATTTCCAGCGATGAAATGAGCTACCTTAGTCAGTTTATCTACAACTACCAGGATAACATCATGTTTATTCCTGGACATGGGTAATCCTTGTACAAAATCCATGGTTATTACTTGCCATTTGTACTGCGGTATGCTATGAGGATATAACAGTCCGAGGTGCATATGTTCTGCCTTAACCCACTGACACTCCAAACAATGGGTCACAAAATTTATGACATCCTTTTTCATACCTTTCCAAAAGTATTGTTGTTTTAGATCAGCAAGCATCTTTGTGATACCCGGGTGTCAGAGAAAGGTGAATTATGAAATTCAACTAACAACTTCTTCCTCAAGTCATTCAACATAGGTACATATACCTGTTTTCATAACGCAAGATTCCTTCATTATCAAAATGAAAACCTTTATACCTTTCATCATTAGGTTCTGCAGCAAGCGCTGCTTTTACTTGCTGAAAGTAATTATCAGATTCTGAGGCACTCTTTACCTCATCCTTGAACTGAGTTCTTAATGTTATAAGAGCAGAAATGTGCCTCCTATGACTTAGAGCATCAGCTACTCTATTCTCCTTCCCTTTGATATAGCTAATATCAAAATCATATTGTGATAAAAATTCTAACCACCTTCTCTGTCTGGCATTAAGATTAGGCTGAGTGAAAATATATTTCAGTCCTAAGTGATCAGTTTTCAACTCAAAAGGTTTCCCAAGTAAGTAGTGTCTCCAGACTTGAAGTGCATGAACAATGGCAGCAAGTTCCAAATCATGAGGGGCATAATTCAGCTCATGTAATTTAAGTTTTCTACTTTCATATGCTATGACTTGATCATTTTGAAGCAAAACACCTCCAAGGCCTTCCCCAGAAGCATCCGTTACAACAGTAAAACTCCCATTAGGGTCTGGTACAGCTAATATAGGTGCAGAAGTCAACTGGTCTTTCAAACTTTTGAAAGCCGCTTCGCACTTATCATTCCATATGAATTTCTTATCCTTCTTTTGCAATGAAGTTATTGGTGCAGCTACTTTAGAAAAATCCTTTACAAATTTTCTATAGTAACCAGCAAGACCCATGAAGCTTCTTACTTCGTGCACATTCTTTGGTGCAGGCCACTCAGTTATTGCCACTATTTTTGAAGGATCTACAGCAATTCCTTCTTTACTTATGACATGACCCAAATAGTGAACTTCTGAATCAAAGAAAGAACATTTGGATAACTTACCATACAACTTTCTTTTTCTCAAAATTCCCAAAACTATCTTCAAATGCTCATTGTGCTCCTCAACGCTTTTAGAATAAATGAGAATATCATCCAAGAATACAAGTACAAACTTGTCCAGGATATTCTTGAAAATATTGTTCATTAAGTTCATAAAGGCTGCGGGTGCATTAGTTAATCCAAAGGGTAGAACCGTGAATTCATAATGTCCGTACCTTGTTCGGAAAGTTGTTTTATGAATATCTTCTTCTCTAATCCTTAACTGATGATACCCAGATCGAAGATCTATCTTAGAATAAACCGCTGCTCCACGCATCTGATCAAATAGATCGTCGATCCTTGGAAGTGGATATCTATTCTTGATTGTTGATTTGTTCAACATCCGATAATCAATACACAGCCTTAGTGTTCCATCCTTCTTTTTCACAAATATTACAGCGCTCCCCAAGGTGAAACACTTGGTCTAATCAAACCTTTAGACAAAAGCTCTTGCAACTGTGCCTTAAGCTCGACTAACTCTGTAGTAGTCATCCGATAAGGTGCTTTGGAAATAGGTTTTGTTCCTGGTTTGATTTCGATGGTGAAGTCAAATTCTCTCTTGGGTGGTAACCCTGGTAATTCCTCGGGAAAACATCCCTGAAACTTTGTAATAGAGGAAATTGTTTCATGCAATCACCATCTTCTTCTGAAAATTCAGATATCTTTACTGCATAAAGGGTACATCCTTTATTCTTAGCCTTTTTAAGCTGCATAGCTGACAGTTTTCTAACTGAAATTTCCCGTTTCACACCTTGAATCTCTGTTGTTTCCAGCTGATCATCTAAACATTTTATGTTCTTTTCATAGCAATCTACCTTTGCTTTATGGTCAGCTAACCAATTGACACGATAACAATGTCATACGATCCCAAAGGTGTAACATAGAGGTCAACTTCCGTGGAGAAATTAGGTAAGTCAAGGACTGCCCCAAAAAGACACATACTCACTGTATGAACAAAGTTATTACCATATTGTACAGTCCAAGATTTATCCATTTTTCTAGCTTTTCTTTTAAGTTTAGAAGCAAGTTTATTAGAAATAAAACATTCAGTAGCTCCTGTATCAAAAAGAATAGTGACAGGTATGCCAAATAACTTACCCGGAACTTCTATAGGTGTCACTTGCTTTTCAGCTTGCTTGTCTGCTACTGCAGCATGTATCTTATGCTGCTGATTCCGATCATCCTTCTTCAAAGGGCATTGATTTGCGTAGTGATCTTTGCCACAATTGTAGCAGCCTCCTACAGGTCCCTTTTTAGGCTCAAAATTGCCTCCAGTTTTGTAATTGTCACGTTGTCCTCCATAGGGCTTCTGCCCATTGTTATAATTTTTAGCAAAATTATCTCTTATATTTCCAGCAGGCTTATTTACTACTTTGCTTTCTTACTATTATCACTGAAACTTACTCTTGTTTCCAAACTTTTTCCATGGTCCTTTTTGGGTGCAAGAGAGGTTGAAGAAGGGTTTGCAGTCTTCTTCCGCACTTCCTCTTTATGAGCAGAAATAGCCTTTAATTTCTGTTCTTGCCTTATGGCCTTTTCAACAACTCCTTCCATAGTGGTTGGATTGTGAACATCGACCTCTCCCCCTATCACGGGATTCAATCCCATGATGAATTTCCATATTCTGAACTTCTCGTCAGTTTGATACTGCGGTACATACTTGAGGAGTTTTGTAAACCGCTCCCAGAATTCAGTTACCGTTAGCTTCCCTTGAGCTAAGTTCTGGAATTCCGTCATTTTCTGATCATAGAAAAGTTGTGGCAGCCAACGTTGCCTAAAATAGCCTTTAAATTGATCCCAAGTAATATTGGTCTCATCAATATTTAGTTCAGCTTTTCGGCTATCCCACCACGAAGATGCTTCGTGGGAAAGCTGATAGGCTCCCCAAATAGCTTTGGTTTCCTCTGAGAAGTTCCTTATTGCAAAGTACTTCTCCATTTCGCTGAGCCAGTTCTCAGCTCCATCTCCTAATGTGGTGCCATCGTACTTAGGTGGGCTTATCCTTTTTATATCATTAGTGAGTTCTGCTGCCAACCTGGCCTTTTTATTTTCTGGTTGGACAGGTGCATTTCCAGCATTAACATCAACACCCATATTGGGGTTGTCCTCAGGAGGTTGCTGATTGTTATTATCAGCTTCTTCATCCTCCTCATTTCCCATCACCTACTGTTCAAGTACAGCTAAGCGATCTCTTGTGTCCAACAGGGCAGCAAGGATCTCATCAAGTTTTTGGGTTGTTGCCGCTCCTCCTTCAGGTGGAGCATTATTCACAACATTCCCCCTTGTTCTAACCATTTTCTGTTACAAGAAAATTCAGGTTTTATCAGATTATGGACACAATAGGCCCAAGAGCTGCAACCTTCAGCTCTGATACCAAGATGTAACATCCTCATTTTATACATTAGAACAAGTCAATTTTTTTTTTTTTGATAAATGCTTCCTGGTTCTAAATACATAATTTAGAACTCACAAATCAAATAACCATTCTTATAACAGATAACCATATGCAGCTGTAATGACTCGGAGTACCTCCGATCTATTCATTCCATGACTCGGTAATCTACCGATCTATTCATGAGTAATAAGAGTTAGCGTTTTTATTTAACACATCACTCTTGCGGTTCTCTTCCCTATTCTGGGATTCAGAATGCTCTGTCCAAGGAACCTAATCTGAATAATTGTTACCATTATTCATCGGCATCTCATCCCTTAGACCAGGTGACTCAGGACAACGCAATCAGCAGCTTGCGATACTTTGGCCAAAGATTTGAAACATACTGCTTATGTCTCGTATTCCTTAACGACATACTCGTCAATCTGGAATACGTCCTTCACCCCATTCTTATGTTATATAGAATGTCTTATACCGACTTCTGTCAGTCCTCCTTATCCCAAGTTATTCACTCGGAAACGGATTAGTAAGGTGACAACGTTATATGGATGCACTCGAGGACTAGGGATAAGATGACATATTGGGTCAACCCTAGTTGAACCAGTGTGTCAAGATACCCCGAGTCTCCTAGGCAGCCATATAATGTGACCACATTCCTAATCGGTCCCAGAGTAACTTGTTCGAGTTAAAGGTGTAAATCTTAACGATCAATGCAAAGGGTGTCGTCATAAGTCACCTGCATTGTTGTATCTTTGAGAAGATCCTAATCTTCTCGAAGGTACAACCCTATAGTTGACTTGTGCCGTCAACCTTTAAATCCTCTCGAAAAGGTCTACTTATTAATAAGCGTTATGCACATTGAGTTTAAATTATATTAAAAGACGTTCCCCTAAGGTTAGCCTTTCCCGATCCCTGGATTCCTCATCATAGAATGACCTTTCTCAATAAAACCCATTACATAGAGAAGTTATTAAGGCCAAGGTCTCATCAAGGAGTTCATAGAATATACATAATTCTAAATCAACGAAATTGGACAATAACTCATAATCTTCACATGAGATTGCCAACAGAACCCCTTTTTGGTTTATTTCAGTTCTCATTACTGAATTTATATCGTACTTATTAGTATCAAGATATAATGATTAAGAATCCAATTAAATGTTGTCCTGGCTTAATCAAGACTAGGGATTAATAATTTAATTCAGCTTGTTTAGCATTTTGCTTAGGTTTATTTTAACCCTATCTTTCAGAAAGACAGTGATCTATATTTCAATTTAGCTTTAGATAGAACATACTAGAATTGCTAAACAATCATAAGTATTCAGTCACATATTCTTGCAAGCTTACATTGATAATCACAAAAGTCTCCAAATTTTACAATGATAACAATGCCCTCCAGGTTTTTGAACCGAAGAAAGTCAAACTATCATATAAGAATACAAACACATAAGTAACAAATATTTATTTCCATTCCTTTCAAAGCTAAACAAATACATTTTATGCATTCAACATACTTGATACAATACTCAACGGAAGAAGAACATCTTTCCTCATATAGTACATTTAGAAAATCAAGTTGTATAATTCAACATAAAATCAAATTAAATAATCTGATCATCCTATCAGATCTGCATGCTTTTACCACTTACGGCATCCATCTGCAAAAATTGTCAACATGGGTCAGTTCGATGAACTGAGCATGATAAGCACTAACTCTTAAAACAATTGCAATCCATCAATTGTTTTCATTAAACACCCTGTTTAAATGAGATCAATTCACCCAACAAGTAAACATATTTCATCAAAATATTAGGGATCAAGAAGAACGAAAGTATCTGAGACAACTATCCATCTGAATCCCCAGGACAACAAACATCAGACAGATCATTACATTCATCATAGTAAAATGAATATCATAACAACCCATGATTCCAGCAGTAGTTAAAACAGTTCCAACAGTTAGATAAAAATATATATCAACATATACTTTACAACAGAAGAGAAATAAACGAATCATACATATTTCCCTCAGAACTGGCTCATGACTGTACCATCTTTCCAAGAGACAAGCATTCACTTAAACACATGCGGATATAACAGACGAGACCGCCATAAGCACCACAGATTTGTTAAAGATCAAATATAACAAACTACTGTAGTTATCCAGCAGTACAGTAGCTCTCACGCCAAGCAGTGATGACCATCTACCAAACAGACTCCACAAGACCTTCCACATGAAGCGGAAAACAAGAAGATATTCACCACATCGCCTGTCGAGGTGCAGTCGATGGCTTCTTAGTTCAGTCAAGCTCAAGGCAGGATAGTCATGCTACAGAATACATAAACACGACTACAATCCCTCACATCAACCTACAGCCCCCTTCTAGTCCCTAATAAACACTGTAAGGCTTCTAAACCCAAGGTCGAAATCAAAGAACTTCTATTTTATCGCAATCAACAATAGACTCCTTGAAATTGATGTTTCACTAAGACTTATGCAGAGATAATCATACAAAATCCCCGTAACATGCACAGCCTCATCAAACTGGGATAATCAGAAAGGAAACATAACATTCTGTATTCACATCTGAACGTATTCAGAGTTTGAAGTATGGTATTCACGACCCATTTGTACAGAGCCACGATACTTGATATCATTCAATACTCAAGGAATCCCAACAGTGTCAAAAACAATAGTGTACCAAACAGACTTAAATAGAGGCAGATACATTGGTTACCTATCAAAGATTCAACTGAATCGAACAACAATATACAAGATAAATAATAGTTAATGATTCCAACTGTGCCAACAATGGTAAACATTCAAAATCAGGCTTATTCAAAAGCTAAATACTGAATTCGTAACAAGGAATCCAACTGAGCCTCTTCCATATTTTTCGCTCAAGCTTACACAGAAAGGAAACGTAAAAGTACACTCAAGAGTCTGTACCAAAATTCATTACAAAATAACATAGGTCGTATACCTGTTACTCCTTCAGGACTCCAACAAAATCAAATTACCAGTATTCAAAGATATATAGCCTCAACAGTGGACCATAATATACGAACCATTCAATGTACTCCACAGAGTTGTTTTGAATATAATAAATATAATGCAAACTATCATCGAGTTAAATCCCGTAATTGTAACACAAGGGAGGGAGAAACAACTTCCACAGGATCGCAATAAATACTGAAACACAGCCAGTTATTCATTCAACAAAACCTAAATATCATAGCGGAACCCCAACAAGATTCAATAACCACTACCTTAATAATCTCGACAGAACTTACAAAGAAGTCCAAACAACTGAACAAAAAGTCCATCAGTATCCTTTCCATCGAGTATCAACAACAATCATCAACAGTAAGCATTATCAACAAGTTCCAACAGTAGGCATGTACCCATCAAGAGAACAATTCATGGGCTCTCACAGAGCAGGCCTAGTATGCATTCTTGCATATATTTCGCAAATTAAAGCCGGAATGCAAAACACCAAGAAATATTGCAACAGTTCGAAAAATAAAATACACCCATCAAGGTTTAAATTGAAAAATCGAACCAGCAAGAAGATACAGTGACAAAATCACACAAGGCTACCATATAAATCATCTAATTCCAAAAATCATTTGAACAGAGTTGTTCTAATGAAATCATTTGAAAGAGAGCAAGATTTTTAAAGGTTAGGGCCTAACATGCCTGGTTATTTGCTTAAAATTTCGAAGCAGACCAATGAAAGAGCTCGAACCTTCTCCTTCTTTTCCAAGTTAGATCCACCAACAAAATTTTGCTATTTCCATGACTTATATATTTTCCTTGCCAGAGAAAAGAGCTAGTTACGCTCATACTTGCCATGCAACTCCAAGAAGACTGGTGCGATGAACTAGTGAACAGACAGAAGGAAAACCGGAGCTCATGAAAAACCAAACAAACCATTAACTTTCCATTTTGCATGCCTTCCCGTGAAATCCGAGCTCGACTACCGAGTTCATTAATTGCATTTACTCCCAATTTCCCGCTCAATCTCCACTGCCACCGACCGCCATAGTTGGCGATGGACAAATGCACATCAAAGACCATTTCCAACTTTGGCGACCTGCCACGTCGGCTCTAGTTAGCCGTTTTAAAAACCTCCACCAAATTACCTGTCCCTCATGCTTATCCATGCATTTAATAACATAGAAACTGCCGCCCATGGTTCGCACCCTTCCATAGGTCCCCTTCCTCCTTGTTCAATAGTTAGGTTAGTAACTTAGGTTAGGATTTAGGATAACACCTAGTCTAACCTCTTAGCGCATAGATACTAACTTAGAACATTAGCTCTTAGCCTAGGTCTAGGTTAGATTAACACTAATCTAACCCCTAGGTTAGGTTTAGTTTTAGGTTACTAACCTTAACAAATCCAGTTAGGTCTAATATTTCAAATGCTCAGAAAAAGAACCTTCAACATACATTCACGAACAGGGTTCACTCCTGTACTGCCAATAGGCTATAGAATTTTATGTAACTGAATTATTACCTGGTCCACGATCAAGACCTTCCAGATATATTACGATATCGGGCACCAGTTCATTAATACGATCGGCCTGAGTTATACTCCGGACTAGCTTATTCGATGCATCCAGACCTTGCAACCTGCTTAAGGTCTATAATTTTAATTCATCACGAATAAGCTTAAAGCACCACTTGGATCAATACCACTGATCCAAGGCTTGGTCTTATAGATGGATAACTCCATAATTCATTCCAAGATCAGATTAAACTCAGGTGTAAAATGAAAGAAATAAAAGAGTCCAATCATATTCTAACTCAGTCAAGATCTGCAATCTTAAAGAAGATACGAGTCCATATCAAGCATGACTTCTCAATCAAAGGAACACATCCTATTTATAAAAGAAATCACATATTCTGGTGGTCTTGTATTCTTACTTTGCAGGTAGTCCTTCCCAGACAAAAAGGAGTTCTTTGCAATCGATCCGATCTCTGTCTACGATGACGCGCACACCCTCTCAACATTTAATAGGTATTCCTCCTCGCCCTAACCCTTATCTCATTTCTCAAAGGAATGAAAGGATAGAAGCAACTCTATCACGGGAACGGAAGCATTTTGTGTGAAACAAAGGGATATTTATGAATGCGGTGTTAGTCAATCCTATTAATGGGAGGCCCTGTATTACCACCTTACAACCCTCTTACTATGTTTCCATCTATCCAGTTTCAACTTGAACCCCATAGTCCTAATCTTCTAGTTTCTACTCCTATTGAGAATTCCTTTCCTTCACTTCCTATTCCTCCATTTCATCATGAATCTTCCATGCCTCATCCTTCTAAAGTTCCCTCTTTTCTACAAGGTCCATCAAGACAAGATAATGAATCTCTTCCTCAAACAGTGAGGGAATCGGTTGAATCCCAACCCAACCCTCCTCTTGTGGTCCCAAATCCATTTTGGGAGGAGAATTGTCAAGAAATGAGAAAAAGGGAGGAGTATGTGGTCGAAGAGAATAGAAAAAGAGAGCATGCAGATAATCTAAGGAAATGGGCTACAAAACTTAACATCAAGCAAACTTCGTTCCTGACTAAACCTTCTGCAGAAGTTGAGGCTCAAGAACAAGTGGAACAAACTAGTTTTGTACTAAAAAAATCTAGAGTCAAATGAAGAGGACCAACAGTCTATTATTCAGAATGTAGTATTCATATTGGCTCAATTCCATCAGAGGAGTTTGAATCACCAAAGGTGGCAGAGTCTATTGGAGAAGAGAATGTGGAAGATGAAGAAGAAAGACTCTCAAGTGTACAAGTTGATTCTTATGAGTGTAATGATCCTATCTGTCAAGCACGTCAAGAAATTACATCACTTTTGGAGCATTGTAGAGAATTTCCAACATCATCATTGAATACAACAACTGATCATAGCAGGATTCTTTCCATGATGGACTCAAAAGTTTCAAGTATAGATTATACCATGCAGGAAGTTTTAGATTCTTCCCCTTCTTCGTATTTTCAAAAATCTATTTTCTTAGATGAATTTGATCTTGAAAATTTTATGTTTGAAGATGAGGAAGGTCATGGGAATCAGTTTCTAATTCAGGAAACACCATAAGGGAGGTTGAACCCTTTGCACATTCGAGAGAACAAAGAAGCAAATTTTCTGTCAGATTCGGAGGAGTATTTGGATGCAGAAGAGCCTATAGAAATACCCACTTTTGGAGTTTCAAGTTATCTCCTTGAATGGGAAGACTTGGATCATCTGCAATATTCATTGAATGAAGAAAGAGAGGAGCATGTGGGAGAAACTAAGTCAAATTTGAAGGTTTTGGGTGAAGATGATATTATTGAGAGTTTCTTACTCTCAATTATGGGCCATATTTTTTTGATGAATAAGTGATGGTGGAAGAAAACCAAGGAAGTTTTGATTCCCTTAATTGTTATGAACAACAACAGGTGAAATTATTTGATCTTTTAGGTTTCATGTGGGATGAAGAGCTTAGAGTTGCTGAACAAATTTTCTTTCAGATGAAAGTCGAACTCCTATATGATCAGTATGCTTCAAACACTTGCAGTATCCTTCTAATAACTTCATTTAAGGTTGTAAGCTGTCCAAAGAAACTACATATCATGGATGAACTGCTTGTTATCAAGGAAGGAAAAAGAAATGGATAAGACATCACTTTTGTACCATTCACACAGGTAGAAGGTCAGTTGTTTGTAGATGGTAAACAAGAGAAAAGTCAGGTCATGGATCATCATTCTTTTCAAGGATGTCTTCAACAAGACTTCCTTGTTAAAATTGAAGTTCAGACAAGTAGGGATATTCAATGGTTTAGACCATGTCCTATCAGGTACCTGGCTTCATTGAAGCCAGAGGAGAAGCCAAAACTGGTCACATTCACTTCAAAATGTGAGGATGAGTTTCAAAGTTACGAGGATCAGTTGTAATGCTTCTACAGGAAAAATGCAAAGAAACTAAAAGAGGAATTATTTCTCTTTCTAGTTGATGTCTCAGTAGACCAAGTGGAGAATTGGGCATGTTTCAGTTTTTCACTCTCATTCTCAGCCATGTCCATTGTCACATCATTTGCATGACAATCTATTGTGAGAAAAAGGAACTATTTTCCACAACTAGTTGCAAGAGGTTTGTTTAGTTCACTTGTGGTTTTGGTTAGTGTAGGGTAGTATAGGTTTGCTTTCAAAAAATAAGTGCAATGCAAACCCTACATGATCCACTTGGGACATTTATGGTTTTTAGTTGTTATGTATGCTTTGTTTTCCATTGTTTTTGTTGTGTTGTTTTGCACATTTATGCATCATTGGTAGGTGTCAAGGAAAAGGAAGGTTCAAAGTTTTCGTAAGAGTTTCATGATCTACTTCATTCAAAGTTTCGGATGCCAAGTGTTCAATAGTTTTTGGAGCGACCATGTTTCCCAATCACTGCCGAATGCCATGATTAATTCTCATGACATTTGGGGGTGCGGTGATTTAGTGACAACGATTAGTCTTGTGGTTGTGCTTCTGGAATGTTACCGAAAATGATTGCCTTTTAGATTAGTGTTTGGTGTTGGTTCGGGATGTCTATATGTGCATGAGTGGTCTACTGCGTGCTTGTATACTGAGATCTCTTGTTTCCAAAACTTGAATAATAATTTGAACCTCTCAAACAAGGTTACCAAAGTGAATATATTATAACCAATGATGGTTTCGGGTGACCAATGTCGGTTAAGGTAGGAAATCCTAGGTTTGCTAAAATGACAGATCTTGGCTAGCTTTGTCTATTATTGCGGATCATAACAAAATGTTGCACTTAGATAAGTGGGAATGTGGTTAGAGGAAGAATAGGCATGTGATTTTAGGGTTGAACTAAGTCTTAGTTAATTAAGGTAGGTAGGACTAAGTCTTAGTTAGCTATGGCAAGTGGATATTGAGTCCTAGTAAAAAGGAAACATGCTAAGAATAGGTTTATGATGAGGTGTCTAGGTGAGGTGGAAATTAGTTTAATTAAGGTAATTTAATAAAGAATATTGTGGGAGTGTGCATTAATTTAATTGTGGCTAATTATATTAATATACATGTGGGGTAAAGGGGGAGTGTGACCCAAATTTGGTGTCTACATTTTCCCCCTTTTTGTTGCATAGCTTGTATTGGTAAGCAATGTTGACAAAAATAGGTAGTGATTGCCCCATGTGTGGGTGAAGGTGATCCCCCTCAAACCAGACATTGATGAGGTGTAATACAAAATTAGTGAGTGGTTTGAAAAATGTGGAGTTGGTGGAAGTAGAGGTAGGTGGGAAGGGTATGAGTACTATGGGAAAGGGTGATGGTCAACATGGGTAATAGGTAATAGGCCGGGGAAAATCTACTAATGGGTAATGGTCAAATTGGGTAATAAGTAATGGGCCAAGGTTAAATTAGGTAATGGGTAATGGAAATAAAATGCACGCACATTTATAGATTTCAAAATGGTACCAGGTTGAAGAGCTTACAAACTCTACATCATCCAAGGTTGATATGTTTATCCAAAAAGGGTGAAGTGATTCAGGTATCCAAGGCATAGGATATGGTCTAGAAACACAACATAGGTCAGGTGCAAGAACATTTAGGTATGTTCCGGTACACCAAAGGTTTGGTCGGGATAAACAACACGAAAATAGGAAAGGTATGGTTGTTAGGATAAAACAACATAGGTAATATAATTGCAAGGTATAACAAGTACATAAGGTCAATGGTCACACCAAGTAGGTCAGGTTCAAGAAAATAGGTCATGGCATGGGTAAGGCCAAGGTATAGGTAAAATAACAAATCCCAAGACGCAACTAAGGAAATGTAGGGGTAGTTTGGGCTTGTAGGTATGGTTCAATAGGTGTCCATAATGATAAAAGGTGTTTGAGCACTAATGGTTACAGGTAAAAATAATCTTAGCAAGGGAAAATAGCTATAAGGGTTGACCAATGTCGGTTATATGGTAACCAACGTTGGTTGGCTAGGGCACAAATATGACCAATGTTGGTCATGTCGAATTGGGGTTAAAAAAGGAAAATTCTACTTTTACGGAATCATTTGTATTTTACCAATTTTAGAAAATGATAGAGAGGTGGAAAGTCAGAAAGTGATAAAATGCAACAAAGAGCTGAGTTGGTGAGCTTCATAGATGGTAATTGGGATTTTGTTGGTGGGTCCGTGAGATTAGTTTGAGCGATTAAATTGGTTGCAAGAAGGGGAGGTGATTTGGTGATGGGAGAGGCGGGAGAGGTTTTAGGTGGACCACCAATGTAGAAGTTAGACATACCACCATACCACCAATGGCACTTTGTGATGAGGTCGGATTCAATCTCGATCCCTCATTTGTTTGAAATAGGTTGGTCAATATTGGTTTTGTTTAAAATTTGGGTGAAATTTTAATTTTTGAAAGTTATGGGTAAAATTGAAGGAAATGAGGAGGGGGAAGGCCCAATTTAGGTTAAATAGGAGTGGGAATGAAGATAGGATAGGTTTGGGTAGGTTAGAAGTTATTTAGATTAGATTTGAGAATTTTGTTAGAAATAGGGTAGGGGTTTGTGGATTTTGACGCCTTGATGACAGGTGACTAAC
The DNA here is from genome assembly GCA_018340775.1 of Taxus wallichiana var. yunnanensis. NCBI lineage: Eukaryota > Viridiplantae > Streptophyta > Pinopsida > Cupressales > Taxaceae > Taxus > Taxus wallichiana. Next base: position 792,420,507 of record CM031239.1, read on the forward strand.
AATGGTCAAGGGTAGACCGACGTTGGTTTTCCTTGGCCAACATCGGTCAAGTGTTAGATGACCGATGCCGGTTATGATGGACCGATGTCGGTCAATAGTAACCGATGCTGGTATGCTTTAGAGGAAAATAGGTCAATAAAAAAAAGAAGGGTGGGAGGAAAAAGGGAAATAAATGAGATTTGGGTTTAGGGAGAATGGGTAGGGTAATATGCTCACATAGGTACTTGTTGAGGGGAAAAGGGGTGGTATTTAGGGTTGGGGTGTGTTGACAGGGCAATAAGTAGTAAGGGTCTTCAAAATATTTTGGTTGGTTAAGAGTGATGTTGGGTGAAATCAAGGTTTAACAATGTTTTGGTTTGTTGGATGCAAGATAGGGACCAGATGTAGATGAGAGACAAAGTATCACCTCTATTGGTAGCAGTATAATTAAGTGTGACCATCAAGGAGTGGAGGCACATGATGGATGTCAACTCGATTAGGGTCCAAAACTACGAGAACATAGTTTAGGAGCTAATCTTGATGGTTACATTCATTGTGAGATGGGATTCAGCGACCAACACATTTCATTTACCGACGGGTGAGATCACAGTCACCTTGGAGGATGTATACAGGATCCTATGGCGACCTATAGTGGGAGAGTAGGTGTATTCGATTTCTTCAGAGGTAACAAAGGATATGATGATGGAGGTGTTTGGAGAGGGGATGGTGGAGATGAGGTTCCATAGTGTGAGCCTAAGTTATGGAGATATGTAAGTGGTCGTTCCTCATGAGATGAAGTTGGTTGTTACGATTATGGAGGCAAAGTGTGTTATTTTGCACCTTTGTCAAATGTAGAGAGGTGGGAGATTCCTATAGGAATTGATGGGGGTTATCCATGACATGATGGAGGAGAGGACCCATTTTTCTTGGGCACCAACATTCTTGGTGTAGTTATATAGGGAGTTATGGGCCTATGGGAGGCTACAGAGGTTCAATTTTTGTTGTACCTTTCTACTTCATTGTTGGGCATATGAGCACATCGTATGTGTGCATCTAGTTGGTATATCCCAGCCTAGACATATTCAAGGTGGGTTTGGTTTGAGTTGGTTATAGGTGTTGGGTGCATGTTTTTGAGAGCACAGGGTGCTTAGGGCTATACAAGATGTAGTGTACTACGGTACATACTAGAGGGGTTATCCAGAGTGGACATTATTTGGAGGCCGTATGTTGGTTTCCCTTCATACAAGTAGATGGAAGTAGAGTTAGATGAGCTACAACTTCTTAGATGGATAAAGGGATGTTATTCCAAAGAGTGTGATATAATACCCATGGATAGGTTTAGATGATAATTTGGGCTGCCTCAGGATGTGCCTCCACCATTCCCTTAGTACAGGAGAGAGACGAAGTGGAGAGGCCCATGCCTCTACCACACCCAACGGTTACGATAGGGTAGGATGAGTAGGAAGTGGATTAACAGATTGATGATGCTAGAGTTACGAGACATATACATATAGTGGTGGGCAGCGTAGCTACGGGAAGCACCACCGAGGCCAGGGCAGCCTGATCTAGCCATGGTTACGGTTCAAAGGGACACATTACGAGGATATGTGCCCACCCTTCCGACACAGTGGGAGTAGTGCAAGGGTATCTCGACAGATCTAAGGCACAAGTTGCCATATTATAGGCCCAGGTTGCATAGGGAAAGGCACCCGCATAGGGTGGAGATGGATATGGGGGACAGGTGGCCTCCTACATGTGTAGGTAGTAGGTTTGCATGGCTAATTGGTCACTACAGTGTAGATTGTGGCCTTATAGGCCTATGTCATAACACAGACACCCTCACAAGCCTATGGCTAGGGTTCCATTTTATAGGTAGCAGCAGGACAGAGTCCCATGGTATAGAGAGGAGGGAAGCGGTCATAGATACGGAGGTTGAGGCCACCGTAGCGGGGACAGAGCTCATAGATTTCTGCAAGACCTATGACACCCCCATAGATAGTGTCGATGGCCAGATTTAGGGATGCCTTGAATGAGGCTAGATACTATCATGATCATTTGATTGCTACTGGGATATATTTCCCTTCCTATGTAGAGTATAAGGTATAATAGGCCTTGAGTGAGAGGATGAGATCTCACATGCATAGTGCAGAGAGTATAGGGGTTCGACGAGCCCAGAGATAGGGTCAAGGTGAGGCCACTAGTTCACGAGAGGCTTGACCCAACTGTAGGCCAAGTAGAGGCAAGACCTAGACCCATAGAGGGTGGAGAGATGATGGTAGGGCACCAGGATGGAGGAGAGGAGGAGGAGACAGATGAGACCGACCTGGACATCAGATGGGCTGATGATTGATGTCATCATTTTGATTATTATTTTTGATATATACCGGCATGCGTGTTGATGATAGTGAGGCTGTACATGATATTTTTCATATTTTTGATCATATATTGGCCTGCGTGCCGAAGATGGTGAGGTTGTATATGAGAGTTTTTGAGATACTGGTATTTATTTGTATCTGTGTATATATGTATTAATACACAAACTCTCCCATTTATATAGTTGATGATGTTTATTGGATGGATGATGTACTTGTGTTGTAAAATTTTCATTATTATATGTATATGGGTGGAAACTAGGTGGATTAGGCATGATGGAGTCAGGTTGGTTTAGGCATGATGGAGTCATGTTAGTTTAGGCATGGTGGAGTTAGGTTAGTTTAGGCATGGTGGAGTCAGGTCATTTAGGCATGGTGGAGTTAGGTCATTTAGGCATGATGGAGTCAAGTTAGTTTAGGCATGATGGAGTGAGTTCGTTTAGGCATGGTGGAGTTAGGTCATTTAGGCATGGTGGAGTCTTGTTTTTAATTTTGATTTAATGTCCAAGTTATTGGTAACATGGGAAATAAATGATGAGTTATATGTATGTTATGGTGTAGATTTCCAAAATATTTGATATTATGGAAATGTGAAATGATTGATTGGATGTTTTTATGATGTGGTACCATGGTAGATATGTATGTTTGGTAATTTTCCAAGTGTTATAAAAATGAGAATTAAGAGAGAATTTGAATAGGAAAATGGGGGAAATAGGTTAGGGTAAAGAGTGGCTGAGCTAACCTCCAAAGGCCCCATGCCTTAGGCATGCTTTGCCTATATAGCCCTGGAAAAAAGGGGCCTTAGGCTGATGTAGTTATCCCACAATATAGGGAAGAATATGAAGAATTTAGAGGAATGGGTTGGTAGGTTTTATGCATGATTAAGTCTAGGTCACAAGCATATTTGAGTCTAGGTCACAAGCATGGTTAAGTCTAGGTCATAGGCATGGTTGAGTCTTAGGTGATAGGGAGATATTTTAAAATGTAGGTCTTGATGGTTTGTTCCTATATATGGTAATCAATAAGTAATGAGGAAGGTGAATGGTACGAAGTGGTAAAATATTTGCCTAATTGATAAGAACCTTAATGATTCTCTCATATCGAATATTGGCTTATGAATGTGAGACCTTGAAGGCATTACATGATTGACTATTCTAAGGATGAAGAAGGTCACATGATCACGAAATTTCACATTTATGGAACGTCCCTTGAGTAGGTGGAAGGTTAGAAATGCAAGGTGGTGAGGTGAAAAAGTTGGTTAAGTGTAACCTAGTGTGTGACAACATGTTTACTGGAAAGAAACCCATGATCAAAAATAGGCAAGTCCATGAAAAAAAATATTATTATTATTATTATTATTATTATTGATAGACTGATTGATGCGGGAATTCTATATGAGATGTGTATATTATCTCCTTGAGGTCTTCGTGAAGTTGATCAATGCGGGAAGCTTCTAAATATTTTATTGTATTTTTGCAATGAATTTATATATCTGTCCTTTGAGGGAGCAATCTATTTATAGTGGCAAGATAGAGAGAAGAGATGTCCCTTTTGAGGGAGTCATATTTTTGCTGGAAGTTTGACTCAAGGATTTGAATCCCATTTCTTTTGGACTTTGTAAGTCATGGAAAATACTATAGGGGAAGATTAGGTTCTTGTTTAAAAGACAAATACATATCACACATAGGTTAACTATGAAAGAGAAGGTTTCAAGTGATGAACAACCATGGGATTCCATATTTGAAAAGATGAAAAATTATCCATGAGAATCATGCCATGAGTAGAGCTACAATACTCACATTGAAGATAAGGTTGAAAGGTGACGTGTAATCACAGGATTCTTTTTTAGTCGTTGATCCTCAAAATAGGGAACATGAAAGGTGAATAACGCTCAAGGGATGAGCAATCAATAGACAAAAGGTGATATAGGACTTGAATTCAACAATAAAATGGTCTAATATGCAAGGAATTGAGGGGCTCAGGTTTGGGTTTACCTTCAAGTGAAGACAAATGATAAGCACTTGATCCATAGGTATGAGTAATGATATAGGGTCTGAGCCAATTAGGAGAAAATTTACCCCGTTTACTTTTCTCTTCTTTGGTTACATATTGATATTTATATAGGAAGAGGTCACCAACTTGGAAGGTTCATTCATGGACATGTTTATTATAGGCACGCTTGATACATTTTTGGTAGATTTGGAGATGATCAAGAGCATTAAGATGATGTTCATCTAATAACTCAAGTTGTGCCAAATGGTCCTAGAGAAAGTCATCATCATTGAGCATGTCTTGTAGTGAGATGCAGAGAGATAGAATCTAGACTTCAGGAGAAAGGTTTGGCTACAGTCAAAGTGTGAATACTAGTGCGGTAAGCCCATAGGGCGAAAGGAATGTGCGTATGCCAATCCTTCCCAGTATTGTCAACTACTTTCATAAGAATTTTGTTCAAGGTTTTATTGGTTGATTCTACTTGGCCATTTTTGTGGGTAATAAAGTGATGAGAAACTAAGTTGAATGTCAAAGCTGTCACAAAGTTTTCATAGGGTTTTGTTTTTGAATTGCTTTCCATTATTAGTGATGAGGCGGTAAGGAACACCAAAGAAAAACTGATGTGATGGTTGATGAATTCACATAATTTTTCTTATCTTTTGTAGAAATGAAGGGAATGGATTCTACCCATTTCTTGTAGTATTTGGTAGTGGTTATAATCCATTGATGGCATTGTGAAGAGTCAAGATTGATCTCTCCCACAAGATCCAAACCCCATTGAGAGAAAGGCCAAAGGTCTGTGCGACTTGTAAGGCATGACTAGGTGTATGATGAAGATTAACATGTTGCTAGAATTTCACACAACGTTTGACATAGTCACAACAGTCATGGTTTAGGGTTGGCCAATAATATTCTAGGCAAAGAATGCATTTAGTGATAGCTAGGCCATTAAAGTGACCACCACAAATTCCGTTGTGAACTTCCTTGATGGTGTAAGGAATTTCAGAACTTGTAAGGCATTGTAAGAGAATATCGTCAAAGCCACATTTATAAAGAAGACCACCCATGATGACATAACAAGAGACACCTTTAAGAAAGGCACGTTTTCCATTACAAGTGAGATCGGGAGGTAGAATGGAAAGGGAAAGGTAGTTTACAAACTGCTTATACCAAAGGTCACGTGGGATGGGCGTAATAATTCCTACGGAGTTGACACCTTGAGATAAATATGAGGGTGATTGCAACCTTTATATTGTGAAAAATATTTTGGAGTTGGAAGGCGAAGCGGGTATCTGAGAAGCCAGGTAGGCCATGGTATTTGTAAATTTATTAGTAGAACGTGGGGTGGTTTGAAGTTCATAACGATCAAAGGTATTCAAATTTATGTTGACATGACATTTGTACTTTTGGAGTATTTCGTTATGACACTAGTATGTACCATTGAATTTTTTTACAACCAATTGTAAAATAAACAAAGATATTAATTGATTTAACATCTAGGGAGATGGTGGTTTGAAGTCCTAATACGAGTGCTTCATATTTGGTGATGTTGTTAGTGCAATAAAAATCTAGTTTGAAAGATAAATGCATAGGTTCACCATTAAGGGGAATGACGATAACACCTACACCACCTCCATGATAAAATTTGGAACCATCAAAGAATAAGGTCATCGGTAAGTGGTATCTCCTAAAGATAGGGTAGAATGGATTTGTCTCGGGAAATCAAAGTTAGAGGATTGATCTCTAGAAAGAGGTGTGTTTTCTAGTTGGTCGGTGATGGCTTGGCCTTTGACAGACTTTTGAAGGGTGAATTCAAGGTCAAGGTCCAGAAGCATGAGCCAACATGAAACACGTTGATGTTGGTAGGGTTTAACATACATGTAATGTAGAGGATCAGTGTTAGTGATGAAAAAGGTTTTTGGTTGAGTAGGTAATGACAAAGTTTAGTGGAAAAAAAAACTAAGGCTAAGAATTTTTTTAGCACGGGTGTACCTAGTTTCGTAGTCCAAATGGGTGCGGCTTATGTAATAAACCACTTGCTTCTCTGTTCTTCTCATTGTGATGAGCGAGCATGGCACCTAAGGAATGGTCAGTAGAAGAAATGTATAGGTAAAAGGGTTGGTCATCCTTAGGGGGAATGAGCATCGGTGGTGGAAGAAGGTATTGTTGTAAGGCATCAAAGGCTTTGTGGCATTCATCATCCCATTTGAATGAGACGTCCTTTTTGAGGAGATGTTGAAATGGTTGGTAGTAGTTGGAAAGTTGTGAAATAAAGCAACGGATAGATTGCAACTTACCTTAAAAACTTCAAAGTTGACGAAGATTAGTAGGAAGAGGAATTTTGAGAATAGCCTTTACTTTAGTAGGATTGACTTCTATGTTGCACAAAGAAATCATGAAACTAAAGATTTTTCCTAAAAGTATTGCGAAGACACACTTCTTAGGTTGAAGGTGAACACAATACTTGACGAGGCGATCAAAAATGACCTTAAGGACTGTTAGGTGTTCAACCCAATGTTTGGATTTGGCAAGAAGGTCATCTACGTAATCTTCTAATATGTGATGCATGATGTCATGGAAGATATAAGTCATGGCTCACTGATATGTAGCACCAGCATTTTTAAGGCTAAAAGGCATGAATCAATAGTAGAAGGTCCTCCATGGAGTGATGAAGGTATTTTTGTGTTGATCTTCTGGAGTGAGTAAAATTTGATTATAACCTGAGAAATCGTGCATGAGTGATAGCATCTCATGGGCGGTGGTGAGATCAACTAGTTGGTCAATGCCACAGTAGAGGAAAGTCGTCTTTAGGGCAAGCTAAGTTCAGGTCATAGAAGTACATGCAAATGAAGAGTCCTCCTATTGCTTTTGTGACATGAATGATTTTAGAAATCTATGGGGGATCAATGGGTAGGATGAAGGAAATTGAGAAAAGGTGTTGAAGTTCTTCGACCGGAAAGAGCAATGCGAGGATGCATTTTCTATAGCTTTTGTTTTATGGGTTTTTGCATCGGGAATGGTTACAATATTGTGGACCACAATGTTTGGTTCAATAACAGTAACATCATCATAGGACCAACCAAAAGCATTACTATGATCCTAAAGGAAATATGTAAAAGCTTCATGTTCAACAACATCTAAAGATTGGCCTATATTCGAATGTGCGGGTCGTCCCGAGTGTTAATGTTGATTGCAATAGTCCATTCTTTCAACATGGTTTGTGTATTGGAAGGTAATGACCGGTGAATATAATAATCTCCGCACCAAGGTAGGTGAGTATAGACTCATTGTCCGACATTGAATGACGTTAATAAAAGGTGTATCGTCATCGATCATGTTAGGATATAGGAAGGGAATATAACAAGGAGCCTTATCATTGCATTGATAAGTCAAAGGTCCGAGGGAAATCGTGTTTACAAAAATTTTTTAGGAGGAATAGATTCGGGATCTATAAACTCCATGGGTGAAGGTGGTGATGTTGGTGAATGAGGTGGAGAAATGTTTTCTTCCTTAGCGAGGTCGATGCATGCCTTCTTGGAATATGGTGTGGTAAATCCAATGCCACTACGATCGTTGTGTTTACGGGTGGTAGATGAAATGACAGTATGGCGGCCTTATTCATAAAATTTGAAACCAAAGCCTTTCCATGTGGAGTGATGAAGGAAAGTGTGGGCGAAGTTGTAGTTAGCAAGAGATTGGAGGTCAGATGAAAATGATCATGTTTGGGATGGAGGTTTGGGTGAATATGTGGTAGTAATAAGTCCCCCATATGTTAGGTTAGTTCAAAGGTAGGGAGGACCATAAGGGAAAACCTCTCCTATGTGGTAGTCATAACGAGGGTTTCCATATTCTTGTGGAGTGAGGAATGTGTTAATATTATAGAGGCGATGCTCCCCAGAGTGAGGCGTTGAGAAATACCTTCTAAGGGATCCGTAGTAGATATATGGGTAGCGGGGATAGAAGAATCACTAGGCAATTGGGCAAGAGGGGTATCAGTTTGTTGGGAAGTAGATGGGTCAGCAGCAGTAGGAATATAAGAGTTAGGTGTAGGAGAGGTTGCGAAGCAATGGTTGATGGGGTCGTGGGTGAAGGAGAAGTGGGGGTAGTGGAAGAGGCCTTGACTGGTACAAGTACATTGTTAGGTCGGTACAACATGTTACAAGTTTTGAATAGTGACAGGTTGGCGGGGATGGTATGGTTATGCCCTTCATGTTCAAATTTCAAAAAGTGGTGTAAATTTGAAGGGACACAACCCATGACGTGAATCTTGATGCTAAATCTCTAGATTTGCATAAATAAATTCAACAACAATAAATCAAATTAACTCATGAAATGGAAAGTATAGAAAATACAGAGAAAATGAAAGTAGAATGGAGCAATTTCTATTGAATATGAGAGGGCATTTTATACAATTTCTTGCTCCTAAAATCATGGAGTCAAGTCTTATCATTTTATCCCCAAATCTCTCCTTTATTCCCTAGTCTTACTCTCAATCCCAAGATATTCTCATACATTCCTGTCTCTATGAGTTGTGCATGACAAGTAATTTTACAACTCACATATTATTTAAATATTAAATAATACTAATATTTAAACCATATGTTCACACTATGAACACTAATTTCCTAACATTCACCCCCTTAGTGTGAACATGGGTGAGTTCTGTCTATTACATGCTCATGTTCTACAATACAATGGTTTTCAAAGAGTACCATAAACTCCAACAGGTTTTCTAGTGGAACCATTAACCACTCTGTATGTGATTTTCTAAGAGATTCACAAAATCTCAAATTGGTTTTCTAGTGGACCACCAACCACTTTCATAGCAGCGTACACGTTTCCTCATCCACAATTTACAAAAGAGAACAAAATATAGGAAAATATGTTCCTTACTATGAACAAGAATTATCCATCTATTCTTTATTTACTACCACACATGTTGAAATTAAACACACCAAACACAACTGAAAAAACATGGCCACCAAAGCAATATTGTAGCCTCATCAATGGTGCCTGACGAGAGGTCGCTAAAATGCCTCCTTCCTCTGTTGCCTCCAACCTCCATGGTGATGCTACTTAGTTAGAAAATGTAGCTTTTAGGCTCATTACACAATTTTTCTGGGTGTCGGATTCAACCGATAATGCACCCCCTGACTATGGATGTCATGTGCAAGTGAAAATGCGTCCAATTAAAAAATTACATAAATGTATTATGCACCACTTTTTTTCAGATCCCTATTTTTATTTCCACTTTTCTCTTAAACTAGAAACTAGGTTTTTGTAAAATTTTAACAAAAGTTTTCTAGATATTAACTAAAGAAACCCAATAAATTTCGTAACATTTCGAATCTATGTTTTTTAGATACATTCAATCTATAAAACGCTTTTTTTTTTAAATAATAAAAACTTTCAATCAACTTACATAGAATTTTAGGCATAGATACAAGATTAATCTGAAGACGATGTAAACTGAAATATTGTGCGTCTTGTTCTTATCTTCTCAAAAAAAAAATGAGACATAAATCGGATGTCATATGAGTAAACTGTATTCTTTTTACTATGATGTGTCTGCCAAAAATTTTCTTACAAGATTCCTTTAACCATCTTCTTCTTCTTCTTCTTCTTATTCTATACTTGCGAGAACAAAACCTGTTTCGATACAAGATGATGCTAAATCTCTAGATTTGCATAAATAAATTCAACAACAATAAATCAAATTAACTCATGAATGGAAGGTATATAAAATACAGAGAAAATGAAAGTAGAATGGAGTAATTTCTATTAAATATGAGAGGGCATTTTATACAATTACTTTCTCCTAAAATCATGGATTCAAGTTTTATCATTTTATCCCCAAATCTATCCTTTATTCCCTAGTATTACTCTCAATCCCAAGATATTCTCATACATTCCTATCTCTATGAGTTGTGCATGACAACTAATTGTGCACACTCACATATTATTTAAATATTAAATAATACTAATATTTAAACCATATGTTCACACTATGAACACTAATTTCCTAACAAATCCAAGGTCTATCAAGAAATAGGTTATACTAGAACTCTCCTTCTAAGATGTAGAATAGTTTGGGATAGTGCGAGGGCCTACACAAACATGAAGGATAATGGTGTTAAGGGTGGAGGTGATGGTTTCGTTGAAGGAGCGTAACATAACTGGGTTATTATGCATACAATTTGAAGGGATGTACATTTTATTATACACATGGGAGGAGATAATGTTAATGATAGCACCACCATTGATCATGACATGTCATACGTGTATGTTATTGATATAGACATAAATGAAAAGGGCAGGATCAGGATCATCTCACTGGAGAGGTACAATTTCCTCATTACAGAAACTAAGGGTAAAGACTTGATTATTAGGCATGGGGGTAGAAGAAGGAGATGATTTGGTAAGAGAGGCCATGTGGTGAGGGGTGATAAGGGAGGCCTTTGGTGTGGGGTAATTGGGTAACACTTCAATGGATTGCAAAACCTTCATAAGGGCTTGTTTATGGGATTCATAAGTTTGGACAAGATCGTACAAAGACATCTTTAGAGGGCACTAATGTAATTATTTTATCATTCTGCGATGGTGACCCCATCGAGAGATAGGTTATGTGGGTCCCCGAATGGTGATTTTGGGCATGGGTGTAGATGGTATTTTGGGCACGAGGTTAGTTGATGGGCTAGTTGCTTTTTCTTTTCCTTTGTCTTTCTAGGTGTGGGTGGTAACTTGAACCATGTTAATATGAGGGGAGGTGGTAAATGGAGAAGGTGTAGGATGAGTAGTGTAACGACATGATGGGAAAAAACCCATCAAGGGGAAAATCCTTGTGAAGTGAGCTAGGCACACTGGCATTTGGGTGGTGATTTGGCCAACTCTCTGATATAGACCATGTTGATCTCAAATTTTGGAGGTGGAAAAAAGGGTTGTGGGGTGGAGATGTAGGTCGTTGAAGAAGCAAGGGATGATGATGTGTGGTGAAAGGTGAATGTGGAACATGGTCCTCATCAAGAAGGTCATCATCATCAAAATTTTGTTCAGGAGGACAAATTTAGAGAAGCACAGTTTTGAGGGCCTTACAACCTTCTACATCATGTCATGGCACACGATGATAGGCACAAATTTTAGTTTCATAAAACCCTTTTGGTTTAGGTTTGAGGGGTCGTAAGGTTGAAGTAGTGGTAATGTGATGATGGAAGTCTCTAAGAGATTGGTTTAAATGTTTGCATAGGACCCTGCTAATAGATCACAATGGGAAGTGAGTGTGGGTTTGGGTAAAGGTGTGGATGATTATGAGGGAAGAGGATTTATAGGAGAGGGAATGGGTTGGGTAAGTGGTATTGTCTTAGGTTTTGATGGTGTCTCGCTTGGGTAAAGGTGTGGTAGAAGAGCTAATGATGGAAGATTTTATTTTTTTAACTACCCTATTGAAGGTAGTATGTTATTATCTTTGGGTTGCACCTTCTTGGGTAAAAATGACACTAGAGTACATGGTGTAGAACGGAAATCAAATGAGGGAAGAGGACGAGTTACCCATGGGGACAATAGAGTTATAGTGGAAGTGGTTAGTAGAGGTTGGGTGGATGGTATGGGTTGAAGTCGTATAGGCAAGGTTGGGGTTATAGTAACTAGTGGAGGTATAGGTGGTAAGAAATGTATGGGTGAGGGTGATGGTGTTTGGTGTTTGGGTGAATGAGGTGTAATGAAGGATCATGATGAAGCAATAGGTTGTTTAGCTTTTGAATGGCCTTGGGTAGGAAACTGTTTGGTCAGGGTTGATGGATGGGGCCCTAGGATGGATGGAAGGGGTGAAGGTGACAAAGGTGTGGTAGGTGAGACTAGTGTATGCGGCCTAGAAGGTTGGGTCTTCCTTTTAGGTGGAGGAATAATGTTGGTGCGGGTTTGGGAAGACATGGCTAAGTCTAATTTGATAGGTGGGTGAGTAAGGATTGATGTCAACATGACACCCAAGGTAGTGATGGGCCTAGCTACAAGAAAATATATAGGTGTGGGTAGGTTTTAAGGTATTGGAATCATGGGTAAAGGTTTGGATGTAGGTAGGGATGATGGAGAAGAAGCCATTTTTATATGCATGGTCAGTGTTGATCTAGTTGCTAGAAATACCTTTGGGTAGATCGTGGAAGTATCTTCAGAAACATTTACATTTGAGTCGAAAAGGGGAGCCAAAGACATCCCAGAGCATGGAGTTATCAATGTAATCTAGGTGATCAAAAAAACCGTGAAAATGGGACTGCTATAGGAAGAGGTGTAGTTGGTTTGGTGGAAATCCTTGTAAAATATGTCTATGAGACAAGAAATTGGATAGCCTCAGATTCTGTGGGTAAAAAATATGAGATCATATCAATGGGGTCTTGGGCTGCTGAGGGAGAATTACCCCCAACATGTAGTGGTATGTCTGAATAATCTCCCATGGGTAGGAGAGATAGTAGGTGGGGTGAGGTAGACTTATCCTTTGGTGGAGGAGAAGGTGATGATGATTCTCCTGTGGATGGGAGAATTAAAAGTGTTGACTATTTGGTAGGTTGTGAGGTAGACAATGAAATGGCATCATTAGAAAATGTTGGTTCCTTCATGGGTGAAGGAAGAGAGGAAGGGTATTCTTCTGTGGGTGAAGGAGTGCAAGAGGTATGCTCATCTGTGGGTAGAGCAGCTTGTGCCATAATTTCCTCAATAGATGAAATAGGTGGGATTTGAGGAACAACCGATACGATATCAAAACCACGTGAAATTCACATACATTGCTGTCATTAGATGAAGGTTCAATATTTTGGTTAGACAATGGTTTTTTGTTAGGGAACATATTTCTAAAGATGTGCAAATTTTGATTTTCCGGTGTGTTCGGGTTGTCCACGATAAGGTCTCCACTATCTATCATCTCTTGGATAATGTTCTTAAATGTTGTGCAGTTACTATCACTATGACCTTTGACGTGATGATAATTATAGTAATCGTGTTCCTTATACGATGCGGGCATAAGATGAGCGGGATCGAAACCAATATGAGGTTTTATGGGAGGAAGTGTAATAGCTCTAACTTTAAGAAGATTTTCCAAGACTGAAGAATAGGGCTCTCCAATTGAAGTGTACTTCTTCTGCTCCCGTCGGAATTGAAAGACTTGGACAAGGGAAATATTGGAAGAAGGTTGGGCTTGATTAGAGGGATGAGATGGACCCGCCTTGAGGACTACCACGTTGGCAGATCCTTTGGCCTTTGAATAATTATTTTGGGGTTTTGAAGATGAAGAAGAATCATTCAGTATGAATGGGGCATTCTTTTTCATAATTAGATTTTATTTTCTTCAATGGCACGAATTTCTAGCTTTCGTGTCATGGTGAATGCTTCGTCGAAGGTTCGGAAGGTTTGTACTTGTAGAGTTGGTGAGATGTGTCTGGCACAAGCTCTAGTGAACAACTCAATAAGTTCAGTTTGAGGTAACTTGAACATTAACTAGTTGATAAGACTCCACCAGCAAGCAACGAAATCTATGATAGATTCATCTTCATACTTTCATGTCGAATCCAGGTCACCATGGTGACCTTTTTACTACATTGATCGAGAAGTGGTCCATGAATGCTTGAGCCACTTGGCTGAAGGAATAGATGGAATGTCTAGGTAAAATTTTGTACCAATCTAAGATAGGTCCTACTAGGGACATGGAAAATGTTCCTAAAAGAAAAGCATCGTCATGGTAAATTAGGTAGCACCCATGATTTAATGACCGCAAGTACTTTTGTGGGTCCTCTTTACTATGAAACGGTTAAACATGGGAATTTCCAAATGCACGAGATACATGCAAATAAGAATGGATGGATGAATAGGCTCATTACATATTTTGTCATAGGTCGGGGAGTTACGAGAGCCAAAATCGATGCTTCTATTATCTGCATATTTTCCATCATCATCCTAATGAGGTCATTAGTGGGTTATGAGGAATGGGTGCCTCTTATAGTAAAGGGAGGTTGATGATGGGTGTATGATGTGGATGGCATTCCACTACATGGGGGTTCAGTATGAAAACCACAAAGGGAGGATAGATACATGTGGAATGTACCCCCGAATAAGTGACAAATGAGATTGGGGTTATTGGTGATGAATGTAAATATATGGAATGGTCGCAAAAACAACTCTTGTGGTGATGGGTCGTAGAGAGGACTGAGGGATAGAAAGAACCAAATTTTGGAAAGGGGTGTGGGTTACCGACACTGGAGGTGGTTGTGATGCAACTAGTACATATGAGGAAAAGGGGTGGATGGGGCTATGCTCAAGGTAGTTGGTGAAGGAATGGTTGACACCACGGGTGCAATAGACATCATTGGGGTAGAAGTTATGGCAAAGGTGGAACCTAACTTAGAGACCATAGGGGGATAATGCTTCGATGACCCAAGCGCCGAGCTAGTGGTAATGACGCAGAAGTGGGTGCGAGGGTAGGAGGGATATATACAAGCATGTCGTATATTAACTATCCTAAATATTCTTGGGTATAGCTGAGTAGGAAAGATCTAGTATTATAGGGCCACGGGATTCTGATCAAGGAGTCTTGCGAACTCCTCATCGCCAGTAGCGATGGGGATAATCTGAGTTGGATCCATATGTGATAGGATGGATGGTGGTGATGGACTAGGTGGGAGTGGTTGATGGCTGGTGTGAAATACAAGGTCATTGGTTTGGCATCGATTCAATGCCATGTGAATTAGTGTTGACCTCGTAAGACTGTATTAAGTAAATGAAACAGAAAATAATAGAAGTAGAGAAGGATAAAGTCCGGGATGAATGAATGGTGAGTTTTTGATTAAAAATCAAACACGTAAACCGATGACTTTTAGTATTACCAATGCGGTTACTAAGGAACTAATGACAATTATCATAATCGATACCGATTCTTTATGGAAAGTGCCAATTTTAGCAAATGAAACAGAATTGATGAATATTAATTGGGGAAACTAGACTTGACAGAGATATTAGAAAGTTGGGGGATATGATAGTGTCCTGAGGACCAAAAACATAAAATAATGGGTGATGAAGGTTGTTTCAGGTAAAATAACCAAAATATCTAGAAGCCGACACCGGTTAGGTAAACTTATGATAGTCAGATTTAAACTATCAATGGTCACTAGAACGACACTAATTTACTATAAAATTAAAAGAAATGAAGAAAAATGGATTTCTACCGACTTTGTTTTGTCCTAATACATCTCTACCAAAGCCCGTGCATCTAACTACACCAAGGATGCATAACTACTCCTCTATCTCATACTCAAATCTGCAATCCCAAACCATGCATGTGTAACAAAAACATACAAGCACTGCAATACCAAGATAAAACCATACCTATGTAACTTGGATCTGTAATCTGACCAACATGTTTGTGCCTCCAAGAACTAGGGACACCTCAATAAACAAGACACATTCCATGCATCTCTCAATTTCTTTAGATCTATGATTTTCTATTTAAAACCAGGTTTCCTAATAACCACTCGTGGTCACCTTGTAATCGACCATGATCACCTTGTAACCAACCATGGTCACCTTGTAATTGACTGTGGTCACCTTGCCAATGTTGGTTGCCACCTAACCGATGTCGGTCACTGTATTCTCCAGCAACCTCACATTTCTAGCTTCCACTTGACATTTAAATCTCTTCCCTGAATTTCACATTACGTAAAATGAAACGTGCTCTCATATGCCTATCAAGAAACCACTAACAATTTACTAAAGAAAAACCTTGCTCTAAAATAACCAAGCTCAGATACAATTTGTTGGGAATTTGGGACTACAGAATAGTTCTATGATTAAATAACATACCAAATCATGCACATAGGATCTAAACAATTCCCCAAAATCTACAACAATGGAAGTATAAACTAGAATAATCCAAATAAAAAAAAAAAAGTATACACACATAACACAACATGTATCATGGTTCACCTAATGTGGGATACATCCACCAAAGATAAAGATATCAATATATATAATAAACAAGAGGACAATGCATCTCTCCAAGAGTATCTCCTCCTCTGCTCTAGATCTTTAAATGGATCTCCATGAGTGTAATACAACCGTGTCACTAAACCACCAATATATTTCACATAACCAGAACAATTACATACTGTCATTGTGTACCAAGCTCTCCTATGGATCTGTGTTGGTGAGAAAATTTTTCGAGGGAAAAATTGGTGGTTAGCTTTCCAACGCTTTGGGAGTCTAAGTCCCTCTACTTAATCGGTGCAGCTACCATATGTGCATCCACAAGTAAAAAGTGAGTTTTATCCTAGTGGCCTTTCAGTTGGGGATCTAACATGGGCATTCCACTGACCCTATGAAAAAAACTTGCATATATCTGCAAGGGAGGAATTTCTAGGAAAGCGAGAAAGGGAGTGAGAAAGTTAGAAAAGAGAAACTAATGTTGCAAGTATAAAATTAGAGACTTGCATACACCAGACATAAACTTCATTACATGCACTTGAATTTAGAAGAAAATAACTCCACATAATAGAATAAGACCAAATAGCGTTTAATGAGCACAAAGTACCACTAAACTCCTTAGTCAAAAAAGGCTAAAATTCCTTCTTCCTTTATTGAAGCTCAAGCAGAAATTATACATAGCATAGAAATGGAAGACATTTTAGAGTAGGGAAAATGGAAGAAATTTTCTATCTCTTTGTTCTCTTCACAAGGATATCTCTCTCATGAATTCACAAAAAAAAACTCTAAAATATAAGAAGTCTAAGAAGTCATCTAAGAAGAAGCTCAAATGAGGAGCTTGTTACAATTTATAGAAGAGAAAGAAACTCTTCATCTTCCCGGTGAATTTTCAAATACTTTAATATGACTTTAGACTGTTCATATTCCACTTGAATATTTAAGTCCCTTTTATAAAAGCAAGGCGACTTAAATTTTACATTATGTTTCTAAAGTCACTTAAAGTTATATTAAAAATTGCAAACCTCAACGCAAAAATATAACATTGATGAGAGAGAGCATTGGATTAGAGGAGAAGAGAGAAATAAAGAAGAGGAATGAAAAGAAGAGAGAGAAAGGAAGAATTATGTAGAATAATGATCCGTTGCAGTGGATTTGATCTCACTTCCCGACTAGTTTCCACCTTGCGCCCTTGAGAAGGCCTCAATCCCTCCAAGCTCCTTGTTGAAACAAGCTACTCTGCAAGTTCCACTTTTTCAACATGATGAATTCGAACGCAGATCAAGGTATCTATCTATCCATCAGCCACATTGTTGATGTCTTTGCACTTCTCGAACCATGATGAATGTTTCTTTGCATTAAGTGCATTAGAGGCCTGAATCTCTGAGAGGAAGTCAAGGGTACCCTTAGTGAAGGAAAATGGATTGCCTAATTCTTTCTTGACATGTTCTTTAAATGGATCAATCAACTCATCAACAATTATGTCCTCACCCATTCCGGGTACTCCAAGTTTTTAAGTTTTCTCGATTTATACTATCCAGGTAACTTGTAAGCTTGTTCTTGCTATTTTCCTCTAGCTTGGTGATGGCACTGATTGATTGCCTCAAACCTTATTGACAAGGCCCTTTCCCATACAGGAGACAAGTATTCTAAAGGAGTTTCAAAAATATTCCTAGTAATAAGTGTTGCTTATTTCATCTATGTTGGACCCAAAAGTTCCCAATAGTCCCTTTCTTTATTCAAGTCATCTATGAGTGCCCATGTCCTATTTTTTGTCGCACACATGTAAGAAAATATTTTGAACGATTTTTGGAGCATTGACTTCCCTTTTTTAGAAATTGAGTTGATCCATTCATTATTCACTCGCCCCTACATTGTGAACTTGTGTGTCCTCCTAATGGACTCTAGATTGAAGCTATTGATGGGTGCAACTTCCTCCATGGGGATTGTCATTGCATTGGGATTAACTAGATGTTGCACATAAAATGATAGATTTCGTACGTATTCCTTTAGTTCATCTATTAAAAATCTATCATTCTATACAAGCGGAAGATTGTTGATACATGTGCAAATCTGCTTCATGAGTTACCGGTCCCAGTTGCATCGTGCTCATCTCATAGTCAACCAGTGTCATCTCATCCACTAGTTTGATTACCTTGGCCGAGCTACTTCAATGTATTGATTACCCATTTCCCCACTGTAGAACCGTGAGGCCGTATGTGCAAGATTTCTTGATATTTTTCTTTAGCCAATGAGACAATCACTAATAGATCAAGGGCTGCCACTTGTTGCATAGTGTGGGTGTCAAGGACAATCATTTCTGTATTCGGGAAAAATATCTTGATTCGAGAGCTCGATGATAGGTGCACCAACCGTTCCTTGTTTTGGAGGAGGAGGCAAATCCTAAATGAGAGAGGTATGGGTGTCAAAAAGAGGTGAGACCTCCTATGGTGACTCAAAGACTGGGTCTTGAACCATGTGTTCTTCATCCACTTGTGTTTTTGCTGCTGGATTTTCTTCTTGCATTTCTGCGATCAAGTCATCCTCTCGCAGTGACGTAAATGAGTCTTCTTCTACCTTGGCTTTCTTTGGCGTCTTCTCATGAGGAGAAGCTTCCAACTTTGTGGCCTTCCTTTTTAAACTTTCTCCGAGTGTTTAGAACTGGAAGTCACCTCTACAAATTTTGAAGATGACTAATGGGAGGCTCGCTTATAACTTGGAGGAATTCCTTGTGATAAGATGATCATGGTTCTCTCTTCCGAAACCGATTTCTCATTCTCCTTGCCACTTTCTCGATCTGCTCCTTTATATTCCTTGATTCACAAACATACCGTTAACTAGAGGAAAGGGGAACATCTTGACTACCGCATACTCAGGATAATACATCTCTATCCCATCATCATGAAAAGTATCTTCATACCAAGAGAACTTTAGTTTCTTCATCTCACGTGTGTCATCCTCATATGCTCCTTTTCACACACTACAAATTCATAAGGAAAATTGGCCCGGTAGTCCTCGAATTATGGCTCATGTTGCAATTTTGGGACGTAGAAAGATTTGAAATCTTTTCATATGTCAAAATTAGGCCTGGAAATATAGGAATTAAAATTCAAATGAGCAAAGCGGCCTCCAGGATGAGATGTGTCATTTGATCTCTTGCGCATGAATAACCCAAGAGAGATAGGAAATGAAATAAAATTCTTACTCCTACTCCTAAGCCTATTATTCACTTGAATGATCTTCTTGTAGAGCTCAAAAAATACAATTTGGTCATTAAGGTACTTGGGCAGCCTTAGTAGGACTTGGTCAAAGCCAACAACTCATAGGCAAGAGAATGTCAAGAATTGTATGAAATAAGATTCATACTTCTTAATCAAGGATGCCACTTGTGGCGACATCCTAGCTTTAATATCCCCTTCTAAGATTCGGACCACATACATTGTGAATGCATTATTCACGTGAGAAAAATTTATATGGCTTTACTCCATTACCAATTGTGGAAGCTTCTCGAATGCAGGTACCTTGGCAACAATATTCCATGTGAGGGCCAATCCTGAAAGATATTGATCTAGTGTGGAGATAGATCAAGTAATAATTCATGTGGAAATTTGTCTTCATGGGTACTTGGAGAAATTGTATGTGGAGATTACTATTGATGATCTGCCCCCAGTCAATTCTCTGCTTTCCTTTTATCAATGTCAAGATGAAAAGGCCCATCCAGTCTTGGAAGTATCTTGTGCTTGCTTCACCCATAACTCTATTGAGGAGAGTGATGACATCTGAATATCCTTCTTGAAACTCACACCTTAGAAGGTTCTTAGGCATCCTTGAGGTATTTCTCCTGTTTTCAACCACGAACCAAGTGCAACCCCTTGTACATAGGCATCCATCATTTCCCAATCATGCAAGGCTTTGTCCTTTGAGATGATGACCATGTTGGGTGATGTAGGTATCTGCAGAGAAAGTGAGATGGTTCTAGGGCTAATGACTACCATTGCTATTCCATTATCAGCTTGGATGGTTCATTTTTGGGATCATAGTGGTGAGAGCAAGCTAGGACCAACTCAAGACTTTGCCTGGATATTCTTGGGTGTCATGTGGTGGTGAACAAGCCACTTATAAATATCTAATCTTAATTCTTCTTTTTATATTTGGTTGCCATGCAAGTTCTAAGGTCATTCAGGTCCATGTACAAGACATCACTATCTTCTATCTCATACTCGCAGGTGAAGGGTTGTGCCAATTTCTATCCCATCCACTTCTACTTCATGTTTTCCTTAGAAATAAAAACTTACTATTTTTAGTAATTATGAAAAAATAACTCCCTTGAACCTCAACTGGATGTTGCAACTCTGATTTCCTCTTCTCCCTGCATTCCTCTCACCTTTTGGATCAACTTTCTATTTTTGGCAGGTGCTCATGGGACCACTTACTATTTTTAGTAAGTTCCAAAATTGGACCAAAATTCTGTTCTGGTGAATTCTCAGCTATAGTAAATCTTCAATGTCTTCGTCTCCTTCGCAAGTTCTTATGTTGATGAATTTCCCAAAATAGTAGTCCCTTATGCAAAGGACCTGTTATTTTTATAAAGTGGGCTTACGGAGGTCGGATTCATGTGGAAATATTTTTTCGATAAATGTTTTTTCCCAATATCACCCCTCTAAAATTTTAGACCTACCCGCTCAATAGTTAAGGAGATTTTGAACTTTTAATTTTTTAAGGTCCATTATTCGAAAGCAGAAGGAATGAAGGTTAAAAAATAAGCTTTAAAGCACTGAGGGGTTGGAAGATGGTCATATGGGTGACCAAAATTCACCTTAGGGGATGGGCACATTTTTCATGTTTTATTTCCCTGACCTAAAATGGATGTGAGGGACATAAAATTCCATGGCACTCTAGGTGATGACATGTCGCAGTGATCTGATGGTTGAGGCTTTGAGCTCCTGTAAGCACCTGGGAGCTGAACTGGAGGTCGCATGAGGGTCCAAAGGTATTTTGGGGGCTTGGTTCATTTTTCCATTTCTGATGTCCTTGAAATTTACGGACTTGAGGGACTCAAAATCCCTCTAGGCTCTTGGGTGACACTGTCCTCCCAAAGTTTGACTAACTCTGAACTCGCTTTAAGAGGACATCTTGAAATGGCGATAACTTGAGCTTCGATGGATGTTTTTCATGAAAATCTATATGATATTATCTAGAAATAGCCTTTGGAAGAAAATGGTGGGGGTATCATGTATTTATTATTCCATTTGAGCCATGAAAAATTGAATTTTGGATCTGGTGCTCCACATGTGCATGAGAAAACCTCGCTTTCAAACCCATTGCACTAAAGTTTTGAGAAAAACCTAATTTCACTATATTATAGGGCTTGGAATTCAATTCATGGATATTTTTTTTTTTATCCTAACTTCATCCATAGCTATTGGAATCACCTTCGGAAGCTCGGTGGTTATTTTGGCTTATGCACGCTTTAGGCTTGCGAACCCTAATTTTGGTGAAACTACCCCAAAATCTCCAAATATTTCCTGAATCTTCCTAAATCACTTCCATGATGTCCCAAGGCCTTTGACTCACCTCGTGTCTAGTTTGGATTTTCTGTTCCACTCCATGGGGTTGCTCTAGTCCTAGGAAGGCCAATGATAGCCCTTCCCATAACTGCCTGAAGCTTATAATTTTTAATGAACTCCTAAAATCACCTAGGGGGTTGATTTTAATTTCCTAAATCACCTAGGGAATTAATTAACACCAATTAGGAGGTTACTACACTGATTGGGTAGACCCAAGGTTCCTCAAAATTATAAAATGTGAAAAAGTTTGTACATGGGTATAGTTGTCATGCTCAGAAATTGTCAATTTCCTTGTTGCATATTTGTAAGACAAAAATCTGCAAACAAGACTTCTTATAAGGGTCCACCAATGTGTAACCATATTTTTGTGCTAATAAGTAAGCCTCTCCTCCATCTCACTGCATCAACTTGTGCATAGAAGAAGACAACCTCCTCTAGTAAATCTGGATACTATTTGTACCCATAAGCTCTCCAATGAGCTAAAATACTAGATCTACAATGGACCAAAAATATAACATGATCTCATGGATCTACAATACAAGATCTAACAACAACCCATGGATCTACAAAATGAAATACTATGTTCTTTGCATACTATGCAAGCCATTACATTGAGACAAGATAATACAAAGGAAATATAGTGGAAGACATAACCACCTTCTCACCATTTAGATGTACCTACTGTTTCCTTCTATCCAGCTTCTCTCCATTGAAGCTTTGTCTTCATGCAACCTTTTTCTTTTTCTTCTTCTTCTTCTTCTTCATATTCAACCAAGGAGAATTAACATTCTTCTTCTATCCTTATGTTCTAACCCTGGTTTTATAGCTTATATAAGATTATACAAACTTAGGGCACCTTAGCTATGCATTTAAAACCATCCGATCACTTTTACAATCAAGCTGTCGGATCAAATCCTACGCCTAAAATAAAAACATAAACACATAGGTAACCATTGTTGGTTCCTAACTAGTGTTGGTTCCTTGACCGATGTTGGTTCTGTTATCCAAAATTCACCCCGGGGTAAATTTTGATAACATGCATCAGAATATTCAAGTCCCAGGCAAATAGATTGATTCAAAGCCCAAAATCATGTTTTTGGGGCCCCCTCAACTTCTTTCTAACTCTCCCATCCAAGAAGAAAACCCAACAAGTTAGAAAAGGTGAAAAAATTGCAGAAATTAAGCTTGGGGCCAAAAAAATGAAGAAAATCAGCTAAGTCCTAGTCCAGGAAGTCCAAAGTATAGTTGGGACGTCGAGGCACGAATCGGCCGAAAAGCTGCCCAAAGGCGGTCAGCAGTGAGTTGGGACATCGGTACGCGTGGGCGTGAAAAGCCGAACGGTAGGAAAAATAGGAAAAAAATTGCCTAAGTCTTGCTTCGCTCGGTTTGGGACAGTTGGGAAAAAGTACGTGAAGTACGTGGATCTATCATCACCAATCCGGCACTATGATAATTCTTCACCGGGAACTCGTCGTGTTATGATTATTTACTAATGCATAGCCTTTAGTTTGGTGGATGTAATCTGGAAACAAAACAACAAACATAACACAAGAATACCATCGACTATGATAAGACAGAATGATGACAAATCTGAAATATCAAAGTAAATTATAATATTAACATGAAATTGTTACAATCTCACCCATGAGGTACTTCAAGTGTTATTGACTTCACTTGCCTTCCACCAATACTATGGGAGAAACTTTACGATTACAACTCCTAATGACTTCTTCAACACACCTTTAAACCGATGGCTTCCTTTACACACTTCATACAATATTTCTCACTACTTCTTTCTATGCTAAAGGAGGGGTGGCCTCTCTATTTATAAAACTTCCAGGCTTATCCACCTTATCTCTAAGATAGGATAAGAAATCCACTCTGACGAATCATATTCCATACCTTAACTCTTATCTCGTACATGTAAGCTTATCTTTTAAGATAAGATAAACCTTATCATTTTACATGGGTTCCACATTTTTATACTTTTTACAAATAAAATACACAAAATATTTATGACCTCACTCCTTGTCCTTATTACCAATATAATATTTCTAATTCCTAATCATGTAGACCCTACTTCCCTAATTACCCAAACTTTGACATTTTAACATTACCGGACCACTTACAACAAATATTTACTTTTACCACAACATTCCTATTGTACTTTTGACTATTACCGTACTATACATTATTGGTAGCGTCGTATCGACAACGCCGTTATCTTCTATCGGACACTACTACTAATTATACTTAACAACATCCTATTCCTAATACATACATTAATGAAATAGAAATTACGGAGGAAAATTTTAGTGTCGACATCGTCCCCCTTCCTAACTTCTACTCCGTCCCTGAGTAGACTATTCTACAGTGCTTGGAAAATCTTCAACTTGTCATGGTTGACCCATTTCGTAATGGGAGTGCCATCCAATTCCTCCGGTGATCATACGTACCATTTTCATGCACAACTACTATTTTGTAGGGCCCCATCCATTTTGGAAGAAATTTTCTCGTCTTCTTTTTTGTATCCGGAATCATATACTAGAACCAAGTCATTCACATGAGATGGAGACCACCGGATCTTTTTATCAAAGTATTCCTTTCGCTTCATTTTCTTCTTATAGCTTGTATCCTTAGCTATTTCCTCATTTCCTCTAGCAAATGAAGATGTACCAACCTTTCTTTTCTCGAATCACTTTCATCCATCC
This sequence comes from Taxus wallichiana var. yunnanensis, assembly GCA_018340775.1. Classification (NCBI taxonomy): domain Eukaryota; kingdom Viridiplantae; phylum Streptophyta; class Pinopsida; order Cupressales; family Taxaceae; genus Taxus; species Taxus wallichiana. The sequence continues at coordinate 792,445,080 of CM031239.1, forward strand.
TTTCATTTTTCATAACTCTCACAGTGGGAATATCAAACTCAATAGGAAGAACTGGATCAATGCCATAGGCCAACTGAAATGGGGAGTATCCTGTTGCTGACTTTGATGTTGCCCTATATGCCCACAATGCCGCATGAATCCTTTTGTCCCATTTATGTACTCGCAAGGCGCATCTTTGCTAGAATTTGACACAACACAAAATTTGTTGCTCCACCTGTCCATTTGTGCTTGGCTTGTATGTTGTTGCCTTCCTATGCTTGATAGAAAACTTATTGACTAGGGCTTCTACCACCTCATTAATGAAGTGGCTTCCTTGATCTGTTACAATTTCTAATGGACAACCAAATCTGGTGACAATGCGTTCATATATGAACCTTGCCACTTCATCCATGGAAGTTGTTTTCAATGGCCTAGCTTCAACCCACTTGGTTAAATAATCTGTGGCAACTACAATATACTTATTTTGGCGTGAGGTAGTTGGAAGTGGACCTACAATGTCTATTCCCCACTTTTCAAAGGGACCAAGTGGAAGAATAGGGCATAATGGAGCTGATGAAGTCTTACGGTTACCATGTGTTTGACAAATATCACATGTCTTACAATAATTATAACAATCTTTAAAAAGAGTGGGCCAGTGATAACCTGCATCCAAGATCCTTCTTGCTGTAAGTTGTCCAGAGAAGTGCCCTCCACATGTACCATTTTGGAATTCTTCTAGCAGTTCCTTCCCTTGATCACATCCAACTACCCTCTTGTACTGTCCATCAGGTCCTATTCGAAATAATACTCCATGTAGAATAGAATATGGACGACTGGCTTGAGTAATCTTTCTCTTAATCTTTGCATTGGCACCATCAGGAAACTTGAATTCATTCAGATAATTCCAAATATCTATGTATTCACTAGGGATTGTGTCAAGGGATAACAATGTCTGCATCGGGGAAATCATCATCATCACAAGATGATCCTAAATCATCATAGGCTCGAGAGAGTGCATCTGCATTGACATGCTTCTTTCCTGGCCTATCTATAATATCAAATTCAAATTCTTGTAGCAAAATTATCCATCTTGCTATCCTCCCTGATGAGTTAGGCTTATTTACAATATATTTTAGAGCCTCGATGATCTCATTACAACTAGAAATTTTTTCCCTAGCAAGTAATTTCTAAACTTCTTTACAAAGCAAAAATGATAGCGAGAGCTCTTTTTCGCATTCTGGTAAAGATAATTTACCTCAAGATGCTCATTTGTCTGCTCCCAAAGTAAATTAGATGTTCATTCCCATTTTCATCCTTTTGGCTCAAAGTACTTCCTAGTGCTACATCTGAGGCATCAGTGTACACAATGAATGGCTTGCTCCAATCTGGATTCTTTAAAACAGGTGAAGACACCAGGGCTTCCTTCAGTTGTCCAAAAGCTTCATGCGCCTTATTTCCTGGTTCATAAGTAACATCCTTCTTCAAGAACTGGGTTAGTGGCTGTGTAATCTTTGAGAAATTCTTGATGAACCTTCTATAGTAACCCACATGGCCTAAAAATGATCTCAACTTACTTCTATTCATAGGAAATGGTAAATCTTTGATTTTTGAAACTTTATCAAGATCAGTACCAATACCATCTCTGGATACAACATGCCCTAACAAAACGCCTTTAGAACATCCAAAGACACACTTTGTAGGGTTTAGTGAGGCTTGTGCTTCATCTAACCTTTGAAATGTTGTCTCCATTTGGTGCAGGTGGTCCAACTTGCTCCCATAGATGCAAAAATCATCCAGAAATACTCTGATGAAGGTCCCAATGTAGGGTTTGAACACCCTATTCATCAAACGTTGGAATGTTGCCGGAGCATTACACAACCCAAAAGGCATAACTCTATAAGAAAACGTTCCCCAAGGAGTGGTGAACGTGGTCTTCAGCTGATCTTTCTCTGCTATACAAACTTGGTTGTAGCCGCTATATCCATCAGCAAAACTATAGCACTCTGGCCAGCTACTTCGTCTAAGATCTGATCTGAAAATGGAAGAGGGTAATGATCCTTCTTTGTTGCCTTATTGAGCTTCTTGTAATCAACACAAATGCGTAGCTTCCCATTCTTTTTTATTGAGATCACAATGGGAGAAACCCATTCTGAATTCTCCACAGAAAATATGAATCCTGCATCAAGCAACTTATCTATTTCTTCTTTTACAGTCTTGGAAAAATTAGGATTCATTCTATATGGCATTTTCTTTATGGGCTTAGCACTATCTACCAGCTCAATAGAATGTTCTACCCAACTTACTTGACGGAGTTCCTTGTAATCAAAAGTGAATAGGTGTATGTACCTTCGAAAGAGCTGGAGGTAGGATTCCTTCTCACTCTCCATCACAGCATCACCAATCTTTATTTGTTGGAGACGATCATCAACTTCTTCTTCAGATAATTTTATGGGGTCATGAGTTGGTGTGACTGGAAGGATATCCATGACTGAAACATCAACCTCACTTTCTTCATCTTCAGTGTCCACTTCATTGGTACTAGAGTAATTAGAGGATGTCTAATCATCAGTTTCATCACTTGAATCCACAGGTTATGCCTTATGATGTTGAGGGATCACATTTATCTTCACCCTCTCTCTACCACGTCCAAGTGTCATGAAACCTTCATTCCAGTAGTTTCTTGCATGAACTCTCCTTAGCCATGGTCTTCCCAACAACATTGGGTATGCAACAGTACCATTTTTCATCACCTGAAATTCTACCACACATACAACACCCATAACAGATATTGCCACATTTGAAACTACACCTTCTGGTTTAGTTTTTCCTTTATTTAATGACCTTAACATAAGTGTCAAGGGCGATTAATTTTAAACCCAACATATTCATTACTGCACTTGGTCATTACATTAACTGCAGCACCTCCATCAACTAAGACATCATGAATTGAAATACCATTACATAATACCTCAGCTTGTGGAGCATAGGGATCCGCCTTTGCCTCCAAAACAGGGACCTCAACCTCCTTCCTTTGTCGAGCATTGAGTCCACTTCGTAATTCCCGCCTCTTCTCGAAGACATAGCCAAGAGTTGACCATATGTAATATTTGTAGGCCTTTGGACAGATCTAAGATGGAGTATGGTCCTGCCCCTTTGAAATCAGAAAATCCTGCACACCCAACTTTCTTCTCCTATGTTTCTTACTAGTTTCTCCTTTCATCTTCTTAGATCATTTCCATTTTGATTATCTTTTTCTTTCTTTCTTTTTGTTACAAACACATCTACTTCATTATTTCTGCTCTTATCTACTACATCAAAAGAGTTCACAGTGCTTTTCCTTTATCATTATCTCCTTTACCACGGATGTAGAAGCTCTATCTGGACAATTATACTTATAATGACCCTTTTTATAACAACCATAACATACAACTTCAGAAATATTTCTTTTTGGACCTCTATCTCCTCCCTGAGAACTAAATTCTTTTCCTTGAAGAAGATTAATAGTTAACTAACCCATCTTTTTGAGCAGATCTTCATACTCAGTAGATGTACTAGGAGAAATATTTGTGCTCACCGGGAGTGGTTGTGGATTCTAGACCAAAGGTGCTGGTGTAGGCTCTACTTTAGCAACAATTTCTTTGGGCTCCTCTTCCATGCTTTCTTCTTGCCTTCTTGCAATCTCCTTTGCTTGTTCAATGGTAGCTGGGCGGTCATACTTCACTCGTTGTCTGATCTCTGGCTTCATCCCAAGAATGAAGTGCTTACATAGGAGATTATCCATGCCATTCATCAACCCATCCGCTAATCCTTCCTTCCGGATCTGGGCATCGAGCTTCCTCCTTAGCTCTAGAACATGAGCATGATAATCCCTTATCTTCTTCTTCTCTCCTTGGGATAGCTTTGTGATCTCGATCATGAGATCTCGCATATTTCGTTGTTCACCAAATTCTTCAAGAAAACTTTCGAGTTAATAAATCCCATGAATTTTACACATTATCACCTAGTTTTTCAAACCACCTAAGTGCTAAACCATCCAAAAAGGTAGGAAAAAATTCAATCCATTGTTCCCTTCTTATGAGGCCATTACAAATACAAGATCATTTAAACTCTTGAATGAAAGAAGAAGCATCTTCATTAGATTGAGCTGAAAAAACAGGAATCTTTCCCATTTTCAAAAGTAACCACCGTGAAATACCAACCCACAAGTACAATCAACAAGACTTATGTGCACAAATAATTGGAATCACTGTAATAGAAAGTGACTTTACACCTTTCTACAGTCAAATAGAAATGACCACGGTAACTATGGTAAAACTTGACTTATTGCGGTAAAAACTGACTTTACTATGGTCAACACTATTCACGGTAAAAAGTGAAGTTACTGTGGTAAATACTATTCACGGTAAAAAGTGACTTTACTGTGGCAAATACTATTCACAACAAAAATGACTTTACCATGGTAACTACTATTCACGGAAAAAATGACTTTACCATGGTAACTACTATGCACAGTAAAAACAAGGTTACCCTCCAATTGATTTTTGACTAAGTGGGAATATCTCTCCAGAAAATCCACCAATGAGGAATGATCCCGGCAACGGAACCAAAATGTCATCACCAATCCGGCACTATGATAATTCTTCACCGAGAACTCCTCGTGCTATGATTATTTACTAATGCATAGCCTTTAGTTTGGTGGATGTAATCTGGAAACAAAACATCAAACATAACACAAGAATACCATCAACTATGATAAGACAGAATGATGACAAATCTAAAATATCAAAGTAAATTATAATATTAATATGAAATTGTTACAATCTCACCCATGAGGTACTTCAAGTGTTATTGACTTCAATTGCCTTCCACCAATACTATGGGAGAAACTTTACGATTACACCTCTAATGACTTCTTCAACACACCTTTAAACCGATGGCTTCCTTTACACGTACTTCATACAATATTTCTCACTACTTCTTTCTATGCTAAAGGAGGGGGTGGCCTCTCTATTTATAGAACTTCCGTGCTTATCCACCTTATCTCTAAGATAGGATAAGAAATCCACTCTGATGAATCATATTCCATACCTTAACTCTTATCTATACATGTAAGCTTATCTTTTAAGATAAGATAAACCTTATCATTTTACATGGGTTCCACATTTTTAGACTTTTTACAAATAAAATACACAAAATATTTATGACCTCACTCCTTGTCCTTATTACATATATAATATTTCTAATTCCTAATCATGTAGACCCTACTTCCCTAATTACCCAAACTTTGACATTTTAACATTACCGGACCACTTACGACAAATTTACTTTTTACCACAACATTCCTATTGTACTTTTGACTATTACCGTACTATACATTATTGGTGGTGTCGTATTGGCAGCGCCGTTATCTTCTATCGGACGCTACTACTAATTATACTAAACAACATCCTATTCCTAATACATACATTAATGAAATAGAAATTACGGAGGAAAATTTTAGTGTCGACAGATTAATTTGGTTTGGCACAAGTCAGTCCATTTCGAGTGGTTCAGAGATATTTGTCCCAGGTAGTCTGGGACAGTTGGGACAAGAGTACATGGAGGACGTGAACTAGCCGGTTCGGCCGAAACAGAGGACTTTCGTTTAGGACATCCGGACCAAGAGTACGCGGAGGACGCGAAAAGCCAAAAGAGCCGAGAGCCAATGGAATCTTGCCACGTGTCTTCACCGCAGAGAGGGAAAAGGAAGCCCGAATCAGCCAAAGCAGGAGATTTTCATTCGGGACATCTGGCCAAAGGTACGTGAGGGACATGTGGGACGCGAAAAGCTGAAAGAGCCGCCAATGAATCAGAACGTGCCACGTGTCAGAAGGAAAAAAGTTGCTAAGTGGTCGGTAAAAGTTTCAAAGGGGAGTTCGGAGCTCAAGGAGAGCTTTGGAAACTTAGCAAAGTTTTGGCCAAAAACTAAAAGGTAAAGGTTTTCCCCGCGCCCCTGTCGACGAACCAAACGATGCCACGTGTCCCAAGTGGCGGGGCGCGGGGGGAAAATGAAATTTTTCCAAAGTGTAAGAAAAGTCAAAATTTTCAAGGAAAACCCATGGAAAGGGAAGGAGAGAGAATTGCATGGCCAATCAGTGCCTGACACGTGTCATCCAAGTGGCAGAGCACGGAAAAAAATTCAAATATTTTCCCGCCGATCCGTTTTGGCCTGTTTTTGCCCTAAATCTTCATATCGCCATAACTTTCGATCCAGAGCTTGGATTTTCACGTTCTTTATATCAATGGAAAGCTGGTGAAATTATCTACATGATTATGGGTCAATCTTGCATTTTGGTTCAGTTTGGAGAGATAAAATTAAGAAACATCTCTGGCACGTGGTAATGGCGAATGACATTTCAATAACCACTTTAATGTAAAAATACGGTTCACCGCTCTTGCCAGGGTTCTCACCCACCGCCATAATGAGATAAACTAAATGCGACCTAGAAGTGGTTGGGGTAGATCTAACTTTCTCTCTCTCTTCCCTCTCTCATTCTTCCTATATATTGTAAAGAGGGGCTTCTTTCTAAGGGTCAAACATTCTCACTTTGCCCTCCCTTCTTCTCTTTAGCAGCGAATTTGTGGAGCTCGATCCTCCCATTTAAAACTATAATGCAACTTTTCCTCTTGGCATTTTATAGTGTATTTTATCAATCTTTGGATCAAGTAATACATGTCTGTGGATGATTCTCAACCCTCTCTGTGTTCATTTGTATCCTCCTGATCTTTCACTACAAATTTTGTTATCTGTGCATGATCTTGCATCACATTTGAATGGTTTGTGTTTATTGGCAAGATAGGTGTTCTTCATTCCTCGGTGCATCACCTCGTTAGCTTAGGTTTATCTTTATGCATTTTCTTACCCTGTCTCCTTGGCAAGTTAGATTAGGTTTTGAATAAACCCTCTGCATTTTCATGTGCATCTGAACAGAGGAATAGGAACCAACCTTCTCTGGAGATTCCTTTCTCATTTTTGCAAGTCCCACGCTTGGAGAAAGGATTCCATGTTGTGTAATCACATTGGATGCTAGAGTGATCAAACTAGAAATCTGATCAATATCCAGGGGTGCTTTGTGATTTTACATCAACAGTTTTACATGCCCGATGGGACACTAGAGGTCTCATCTTTATTGCAGCAAAGTTGATGTGCATCTGCTACAATTTTCTTGCTTGAAAAAGAGCTATTATTATTTGCAAGGGGAAGAATCAACGGTGACTCTCATGAGAAGAGAAGGTCAAGAAGAGAAGAAGAAGTGTTGTTTGAATACTCCGTAATTATCTCCAGAAGGCAAAAGAGGAAGAAGGATTCAAAGGTCTCCATCTCCACCAAACAGAACTCTCTCAACTCCTCCACCTGGTAGGCCTTTCATTCAGTCAACAAGGGTTTTAAGACCAATTAGAATGGCACAAAACAACCCCTATGTCAACTTCATAGGCAGCAGCCCACTTGCCCTCAATGCACAACATCCAATTCCTATTGCAGCCTTGAAGAACATTCCATACTTCACTGGAGAAAATCAGACTACTCCAGGTGATCATGTTAAAGATATTTCTAACCTTTGTGTAATCCATGAAATCAATGAGATGTAAGTGGTTGTCAAGTTACTGGCATTTTCATTCAAGGGGAAAGCATTGCAATGGTTTAGAAGCCTTGGAGCTGATTCTATCACAAATTGGAATCAGCTGTGTATAGCACTTCATGAGCAATTTGGAGAAAAGGGAGACAACTTGTCTCTTTTGGAGCAGCTGACAACCATCAAGAGAGCTCCCAATGAGTAGATGACCGATTTCAACTTCAGATTTCAAAAGACTTGGGAGAGAATTCCAGTGGCAGTCAAGCCAACAAAAGGTGCTTTTCTCTACTATCTCAAAGCTCTAAATTCTGATATTTCTATGTCGATTCAGTCCATGGGAGGCATAACTATCCCTATGGCTTATAGCATTGCCATTAGGGCTGAAAATTATTTGATCCAAGCTGGCAAACTTGCCCCTAGACCTCCCATGCCACTGTTTCCAAGTTTAGAGAGTCCAAACACCAATCAAGCACCTAATTTGGCTCCTTCTCCCACTCCTAGAAATCAGAGTTCAAATGAAGCTTCCACTTCATCTCTAAGTGCCCCAAATGAGCTTCAAGAAGTCATGAAGCAATTGCAAAACCTAGGCAATGAGCTGGTTACTCTCAAGAGGCAACAAGCCCAAGGTTTTAGACCTTCTTATCAGCCCCAAACTCATCCTAACAAGCAGCCATACCAACCACAAAGGCCACCTAATCTAGTTACAAATATGAATCAAACAAGGCCTCCTACTAATAGACCATTCCAGCCCTATAATCCAAATGCCATATCTGCCTCTAAGGCACTGGTGCCAACACAAAACAACATTGCCCAGGAGTACGATTGGTGTTTTCCATGCAATGAGCCTCATAACCAATCCATGTGCTTCAATGGTGCTTTCAATCAAGCATTAATGGTGACAACTACTAGTGTGGAGGGTGAGGGAAGTCAAGGAAATAGCCAACAACAAGAAACATTCCAACAGTAATCAGCCCCAAATGACACCACATTGGTAAATTGGCAAGCAGAGGATTTTTGTGGCATGAACCAGTAATTTCTCAAGGTGTTGCAGCCAACACAAGGTCAAAAAGAAGAATATGGGTGAAGAACAGCCATTAGCCCCAACCAATCCACAACCTTCCATGGTTCCACAAATGGTTGGCAAGTAAAGTCCAATTTCAAATGCACAAGGGCAGCCAAGAACAACCCCTAGGCCAACTCAAATACCAATTGTTGTTGCCCATGTGCAAGGAATGAATGTGCAAACCAAGGGACAACAAAGAGATCCTTCATCACCATTCAAGTATCATCGATCAGATGAAGAAGATAAACGTCAATATATCAATGTGGGAATCCCTATCCATCCCAGGCCAAAGAGATCTGCTGCAAGCTGCCATGAAGGACTAGCCAACTTCGAATCAGCAAGTTCAGATGCAAGACAAAGTGCTTACAAATGTTGCCCAGCCTGAGGGAAATCATGGAGGACAACAAGGTAAAATGTTGAAACCCCCTCCTTTCTATGTTTCATTGATCATTGGAAATCAGCTAGTGCACAATTGCATGATAGACTCGGGGAAAGTAGCTCAGTAATGCCTAAACAAATAGCTGATCAGCTAGGGCTCTAGTATGAAACAATATCCAAAGGGGTAGTGCAGCTAGATGGGACAGCAGTAGCAACAGTTGGAGTGATTAAAAACTTGAGTCTTACCTTGCATGCATGTCCAAACGTTGTTGTTTTACAAGATGTATCAGTCATAGACCTTCCACCACTCTTTGCCCTTTGCTTGTCAAGGGACTTCATAGCCAAGATTGGAGGATATTTGTCTGCTGATTGGTCACACATGTTGTTTAGAACGAGGTATGGAACCAAAGCCACAATCAGGTCAGAACCTATTGCAAACTTCCATATTGAGCCTTACACTCCAAGTCAGATTAATGCCAATTGCTCAGCATTTGATCAAGAAGATCACCCAAGCTCTGATGAAGCTGACACTAAGGTTGGAAGCATCCCGGATCTAACTCTTGATGAATGGGCAAACAAGATACATGCTTTTGATCCTTATCAAGAAGTAGAAGAATCTGAGCTAGGGGTCTATTGTATACATGAAGAAAATCAACCTATTCCTAGCATCACCAAGCCAAACCACAAGGATGATAATGAGGTATGGCAGCTGTTTTTTGATGGATCAAGGAGTAGACAAGGTGCAGGAGGTGGAGCCGTGCTTGTTTCACCTCGAGGAGTAAAGTACTATTCAACTTTTAGATTTCAGTTTACATGCTCCAATAACACTACCGAATATGAAGCCTTGGTGCAAGGGATGCATTGGGCAATCAAGAAGAAAATAAAGAACTTGTAAGTCTTTGGGGACAGTGAATTGATTGTAAATCAGGTCAAGGACAACATGCTACCAAGAATGATCTACTCAAGTGCTACAAGAACAGGGTGTGGGACCTCATGGAAGATTTTGAGGGTTTTGGCATCAAATCCATTCCTAGGAAAGAGAATCAAGCTGGCATTGACAGCTTACAGCAGAATAGGGGCAGCCTTTGACATTGTGGAAAGTATTCAACAAGACAAGGTACAACCAAACATCCACATGATTATGAGGCCTTCAGTGCCGGATAACAATGTCAGTTGGCAAGTGTTTGAAAATGACCAGCAAATCATCCATTTCTTAAGAAGAAGCTGAGTTCTCACCAAGAATCAAGAAAATTGGAACAACAAGTATGGTGACCAAGTGGTACACCGAGAACTAACAAGCTACCCAAGGGACTTATCACTTTGGAGTCCATTTTTAATCCCAATGATCAGTTTAGAAAGAAGAAATCAAACATTCAGATCAAGAGAGAGGATTCAGTATCCATCTTGGTAGAAGAGAACAAACCATTGCAAATTGGAAGGATGACAACTGAACAAGAAAGGTATGAGTTCATACAACTATGTCAAGAGTTCCCTGACGTGTTTGCTTGGAGCTATGAAGACTTGAAAGGTTTCAATCCCAACTTAGCTCAGCATACCATCGAATTGGATCCAAATACTAAGCCTGTCAGGTAGAAACAAAGACCAGTCAATCCACACATGGAGCCTCTCATGAGGAAAGAATTGGACAAGCTGATTGAGTCAAGAATCATATTCCCAATCAAGCATTCTAGTTGGGTTGCCAACTTAGTTCCAGTCAGAAAGAAGAGTGGAGAGATCAGATTGTGTGTTGACTTTAGAGACTTGAATAGAGCCTCTCTCAAGGACCATTACCCACTCCCTTCCATGGAGCAAATATTGCAGGTTGTAGCTGGTTCAGAAAGGTTTTCATTGCTAGATGGATATTCAGGCTATAATCAGATAATGGTGAAGGAAGAAGATCAATTCAAGATGGCCTTCACTACAAAATGGGGCACATATGCTTACAAGAAGATGCCATTTGGACTGTCAAATGCCGGAGCAACATTTCAACGAGCTATGGATATGGCATTCAAAGGCTTAATCAACAATATAGTGTTGGTATACCTAGATGATATCACTGTCTTCTCAAAGAATGCAGCAGACCATCTCTTTCACCTCAGACAAGTGTTTCAGAGGTGTAGAAGGTTTGGAGTATCGTTGAATCCAAAGAAGTGTATATTCTTGGCACATGAAGGCAAATTGTTGGGTCACATTGTCTCTAGGGAAGGGCTAACAATTGATCCTGAAAGGGTTGAAGCCATCCGAACACTTCCATTGCCACACCACAAGAAATCTCTTCAAAGCTTCTTGGGAAGGATAAACTTTGTCCGCAGATTTGTGCCTAATTTTTCCACTCTTGTAAAGCCTTTAACAATGATGTTGAAGAAGAATCTGGCATTCAAATGGACAGCAGAAGGCAAAGAGAGTTTTGAAAACATCAAGCATGCAATATCACAAGCTCCAACTCTTATCAACCCAGACTTTTCAAAGGACTTCATGTTGTATGCATTTGGAGGATCAGATACAATCTCAGCTATCTTGACACAGCTAAATAGAGAAGGTTCAGAACAACCCATAGTGTTCTTCAGTCAAACCTTGGAAGATTACGAAATAAAGTACTCTTTCATCGAAAAGCACATCCTTGTTGTCATCAGGAGCTTGAAGAAGTTCAGACATTTGGTCTCAAACAATAAGATTCAACTGCTGGTGTCTCATGCTGGTGTCAAGGACTTTCTCCTAAACAAGGATTTAAATGAGAAGAGAGTAGGTTGGATCACTCGGGTGATGGAATATGATATTGAAATCAGAGTAACCAAACTGGTTCGTGGCAAAGGTTTGTGTGAGCAGCTCACTTCCAAACAACCAAACGGTCGGTTGAAGAAGGTGAAGAAGATGTTGTCTCGCTACTACTACTGAATGATAAAGAACAACCGACTGAAGATGCACCCATTCCATGTTGGACTCAAGACTTGGTGCATTACCTCCAAACAGGCTTGTGCCCTCCAGAAATGAGCAAGGCAAAGAGGAGATACTTTAGATTACAAGCTATCCCATATGTACTCATTAATGGTATCTTGTTCAAGAAAGACATCCATGGTGTTCTATTAAGATGCATTGGAATAGGTCAAGTTGAGAGGATCTTACACGAGTTCCATGATGGGGAAGCAGGAGGCCACTTTGCCCCATGAGTAACAGCTCTCAAAATCATGAAAGCTGGTTACTATTGGCCTACTGTATTCAATGATTGCTACTCATGGGTTAAGAAATGCAAGAAATGTGCATTCTTCATAGGAAAGGAAGGTTAGCAGCGCTGCCCCTTCATCCAATTTCAGTAGATCAGCCATTCATGCAATGGGGACTGGACTTCATTGGAGTCATCAATCCCAATTCGAGTCAAGGTCACAAGTGGATACTGCAGCAACGGACTATTTCACCAAGTGGACCGAAGCAGTGGCACTCAAGGAGGCAAGTGAGTCTAACATACTAGACTTTTATGAAGGAATAGTGACCAGGTTCGGTGTGCCAGCCACTATCATATCAGATAATGCATTAGCATTCATAGGTTCCAAGATTACAGAATGGGCTGTCAAGAATGGAATCTATTTGAGCACCTCTTCAAATTATTACCCACAGGGTAATGGACAGGAAGAGTCCACGAACAAGAATTTGCTAAGGATCATCAGAAGAACTCTGGATGAAAACCAAAGGACATGGCATACCAAGCTAAAATCAGCATTATGGGCTGACAGGATAACACCAAAGAGGTCTACAGGTAGTTCTCCCTACAAATTGGTCTATGGGAAAGAGGCAGTATTGCCTATATCATTAGAATTTCCAGCATTGGAGCTCATGAAGCAGTTGGAGTTGTCTGAGTTCAAACCAATGGAGGCCAGGTACGCAGAGTTGATGGAATTGGAGGAAATAAGAGAACATGCAGTTCTGATGATTGAAAAGGATCAGACCATAGTAAAAAGATGGTTTGACAGGAAGGCAAGAGCAAGGACCTTCCAGGAGGGGGACCTAGTTCTGAAATGGGATGCAGATCGGGTGAAACCTGGAAGGCATTCCAAGTTTGATGCCATTTGGAGTGGCCCCTACATGGTCACGAGATGTAAAAGTGGTAATGCCTTCCAATTTTCTGCATTGGATGGAGAAGAACTCCCGATTCCAGTTAACGGAATCTATCTTAAACATTGCTACTAAAAAGGAAAAGGTTTACCCTTGTAAATATTAGCCTAGATTTCAATTCCTCTAAGTGCGTATGCACATTGTCTTGTTGTAGTTAGGTTTCTTTTTCCCTAAGTGCTTTGGCATAGGTTTTGTCGCTCTCAGGTTGAATTTCTACAGTTCAGAGTGCTCTCAAAGAATGAGTTGCGGTATCAGGATCGGGATCAGAGATCAAGTTGGTTTTAAGTTATTACTCCATGCCCAATGGATTGCTATAAGCGGTGACCAGTTCTTCATATCGGGTAGATAACCCCGCTCTTCATCGTCGGGTAGATAACCCCACTGAAGTCACCAAAACTGTTATCCAAAATTCACCCTGAGGTAAATTTTGATAACATGCATCGAATTATTCAAGTCCGAGCAAATAGATTGATTGAAGCCCAAAATCATGTTTTTGGGGCCCTCGGCTTCTTTCTAACTCTCCTATCCAAGAAGAAAACCCAACGAGTTAGAAAAGGTGAAAAAATACGAAATTAAGCTTGGGGCCAAAAATGAAGAAAATTGGCTAAGCTAAGTCCTAGTCCAGGCGATCCTTGGGACGGTTGGGACGTCGGGGCACAAAATCGGCTAAAAGCCGCAAAGGCGGTCACGTAGTAGTTGGGACATCGGGACGCGCGGGGCGTGAAAAGCTGAACCGGCCGGAAAAATGGGAAAAAATTGCCTAAGTCTTGCTTCGCTCGATTTGGGATTGGGACGTGAAGTACATGCAGATCGCGACGGTTTGGCCACAAAGTCACCCATTTCAGGTGGTTGGAGATATTTTCCCAGCTGATCTGAGGCAGTTGGGACAAGAGTACACGGAGGATGCGAACCGGCCGGTTCGGCCAAACAGAGGACTTTCGTTTGGGATATCCGGACCAAAAGTACGCGGAGGACGTGAAAAGCCGAAAGAGCCGAGAGCCAATGGAATCTCACCACGTGTCTTCACCGCAGAGAGGGACAAGGAAGCCCGAATCGCCGAAGTAGGAGATTTTCATTTGTGACATCCGGGCTAAAGGTACGTGAGGGACGCGTGGGACGTGAAAAGCCGAAAGAGTCACCAACGAATCGAAGAATGTGCCACATATTAGAAGGAAAAAAAGTTGCTAAGTGGTCGGTAAAAGTTTTAAAGGGGAGTTCAGAGCTCGGGGAGAGCTTTGGAAACTTAGCAAAGTTTTGGCCAAAAACTAAAAGGTAAAGGTTTTCCCCGCGCCCTGTCGACGAACCAAACGATGCCACATGTCCCAAGTGGCGGGCGCGGGGAAAATGAAAATTTTTCCAAAGTGTAAGAAAAGTCAAAATTTTCAAGGAAAACCCATGGAAAGGGAAGGAAAGAGAATTGTGTGGCCAATCAGCGCCGACACGTGTCATCCAAGTGGCAGAGCGTGGAAAAAATTCAAATATTTTCCCGCCGATCCGTTTTTAGCCTGTTTTTGCCCTAAATCTTCAGATCGCCATAACTTTCGATCCAGAGCTTGGATTTTCGTGTTCTTTATATCAATGGAAAGCTGGTGAAATTCTCTACATGATTCTAGGGTCAATATTGCATTTTGGTTTAGTGTGGAGAGAGAAAATCAAGAAACATCTCTGGCACATGGTAATGGCCAGAACTGACGTTTCAACAACCAGCTTTAATGCAAAATATAGTTTATCGCTCTTGCCAGGGTTCTCACCCACCACCATAATGAGATAAAATAAATGTGACCTAGAAGTGGTTTGGGTAGATCTAACTTTCCTCTCTCTTCCCTCTCTCATTCTTCCTATATATTGTAAAGAGGGGCTTCTTTCTAAGGGTTGAACATTCTTGCTTTGCCCCTCCCTTCTTCTCTTTGGCAGGCGAATTTGTGGAGTTCGAACCTCCCATTTAAAACTGTAATGCAACTTTGCCTCTTGGCATTTTACAGTGTATTGTATCAATCTTTGGATCAAGTAATACATGTCTGTGGATGATTCTCAACCCTCTCTGTGTTCATTTGTATCCTCCTGATCTTTCACTGCAAATTTTGTTATCTGTGCATGATCTTGCATCACATTTGAATGGTTTGTGTTTATTGGCAAGATAGGTGTTCTTCATTCCTCGGTGCATCACCTCCATTAGCTTAGGTTTATCTTTATGCATTTTCTTACCCTGTCTCCTTGGCAAGTTAGATTAGGTTTTGAATAAACCCTCTGCATTTTTCAAGTGCATCTAAACAGAGGAATAGGAACCAACCTTCTCTGGAGATTCCTTTCTCATTTTTGCAAGTCCCACGCTTGGAGAAAGGATTCCATGTTGTGCAATCACACTGGATGCTAGAGTGATCAAACTAGAAATCTGATCAATATCCAGGGGTGCTGTGATTTTACATCAACAGTTCCTCCCAGTAGTGACGTCGATTCTTGTGTTGTTGGTCGTCAAATAGGACTTTTAAGAAGAGCAACAGTCAGGGGACAAGAAGTCCCTCCTCTTTAATGGGAGAGGTTCCCTTATTCAGAAACGAACTTATTTACAAATATACAAAACATGATTTTATGGTTGAACTTTGATATTACGGAAGTGTTTTCCACAAGGATCATCGATTACAAAAGGGTCGAGGAAAGGAAATACGAGGATGAGCGAGAAGAGCAACATGCAGAATTATAGATAGCAGAATAATCCTTTATGTATACGAAGTTGCAGTGAATTTAAAACAAGATCGTTTGCACAAGATGAGATTACCAGACACAAAGTTCTGTAAATAACCTTCTTTAGATTCATTAATCAAGGACACAAAGTTCCTTCTTGGTTATACAAGATCACTATACTCGCAATATTTGAAAATATGCAATCAGTGAGACTAACGAACTAGAAACAAATGATCTCCACGAAATTAAAAGAAAACACAGAGATAACAGAGATTAGATAGACAATGAATGGAAAGCCCTTTTGTATTGATTTCTTTCTGATCTATTTACACTTTCAGAAAATATGCCAAGTTCTTCCTCCCTTGGAATGGCGTGGAAAGGCCATTATATAGCTTACAAATCAGTTATTCTTTGTAACCGCTTCTTTAATCAAGAATAGTTAAGGACCGCCAATCGCGCCTTAAATTCTTACAAAGAAAATGGAAAAAGAAAGGGAAGAAGAGAAAAGAACAAGGAGAAGAAGAGCGGTGGGACAGTCATCCTTTCGAGAGGGACCCACCGTCTTGAAACCGCTGCTTGAATTTTGTTCCACGTATCAGCTATGTCCTTGCAAGAGGGACACACTGAATTTTCATCTTGAGGATGACAATGAATATCTTTGAAAACCGATGTAACCAGTGTCTTGAGAGCTTCGTCATTCCGCCAATTGTCCTTGAAATTTGATCTTGGATTGATAGCATCGAGCCGCAACTTAAATTCATATTTTAGAATATTCGGTCGAGCGGGAAAACTAAGTATGAATTGCATTAGGTTCACTTGGGACATGTGAGACGCGAATGCGCAAACACGTGATTCGGGAGATTCGGGTGAAACAGGGAGAAGACGCACAAATGCATTTTGGGACATTGGGGACGAAACGCGCAAGGACGCCTTGATTCGGGTGTTTTGGCTGAAATTGGACAGATTTGCATTTTTTTGATTTGGGACAAAGAGCTCGAGGTACGCGACTCGGGAGTTTCAACTGATCGGGAACAGAGAGCAATTTGGAACTCGGGGCGATTGGAACAAAATTGCACGAAGGAGGCGCGGTTGGGCGAATCACCGAAAATGGAGCAGTTTTCCGATTAACTTTGGGACATTTGGGACATGAAAGCGCGGTTCGAGCGAATCGCCGAAAATGGAACAAAAGGCCCGTTTGAACTTGGGACATTTGAGACAAGAAGTTCCGGAGTACGCGACTCGGCAGTTCGGGCAAAAATGGAACAACTCGCACTTTTTGATTTGGGACATTTGGAACAAGAAAGCATGAAGTACGCGGTTCGGGTGATTCGGCTGAAATTGAAACAACTTGCACAATAAGTTTTGGGACACTTGGGACAAAAAGTTCTGACGGGCCCGAAAATGGAACAACTTCAGGGATTTCAGCCGATCGGGGAACAGAATGCACTTTCGTACTTGGGACAGGCGGGACAAAAATGTCCGACAGGCCCGAAATACATACAAAATGACCCGAAACACAGATTTTCTCAATTTTCATGACTTAGGCACTTTAGAGGAAAACACTCATAACTCAAAATTTTGAAATTTTACTTTCATTAGGGCAGGGAATTTTGAGTGGACAACAGCTGGCTCCTTCTGGGGATGACTTGGTATAAATTCAAGGAATGAGGCAAGGCAAGAACTTAGACAAACTCGGGGAAAGCAGACCAGTGCCTTATCCATTGGGCCACGAGTCAAAAAGAACACCAATACAGAGGGCAACACACCAGAACAACAAAAGGAAAACACACCAAAAGCAGAGAAGCAAAAACACTGTACAGAATATACAAGGGACTCCCTAATCACCTAGGACTTGAACAACTTGAGGTACTGCCCACTATAAGGAAGTGGGAGGGGGGAACCATCCATGTAATCAAGATAGAAAGAATTCTTACCAGCAAAGTGCCTGATCTTGAAAGGCCCGAGCCAAAGGGAATCAAACTTTCCATGGCTGCCACGAGGTTCATGTCTTTTATCCCATAGCAACACAGTGTCTCCAACTTGGAAATCTCTGAACCTAGCTTTCTTGTCAAACAGGGCCTTTACCTTTTGCTGGTGAACAGATATCCTATCAGCAACCATCAATCTGTCCTCATTCAGTTTATGCAGGTACATAATCCTCTTATCCAGAGCATCACTGAAACTAGTATCCTCAATGGCCTTCATTAGGTGCAAGGCTGGTAGTTCCACTGTCACTGGCAATTGAGCTTCTGCTCCATATATCACTTGAAAAGGAGACATTCCAATGGCTCTCTTTGGTGTAATTCTGTCTGCCCAAAGAGCATCATAGAGCTTCTTGTGCCAGTTTCGTTGAGACTCATTGACCAACTTCCTTATGATAGTCACCAGATTTTTGTTTGTGGATTCTGCTTGCCCATTGCCCTGAGGGTAGTAATCTGAAGAGTGAGCCAAAGAAATGCCATATCCGTAGCAGAAGTCCATTATCTCAGCTGAAGAGAAATTCGAGGCATTATCTGTTACAATCTTGTTAGGTACACCATACCTTACCAAGATATTCTCCTTGATGAAGTTGCAAACCACTTCGGAAGTAGTGCTCTTAACTGGAATAGCTTCCACCCATTTGGTGAAGTAGTCAGTGGCAGTTAGCACATGAGTGTGACCAGCACTAGAAGCAGGATTGAGTGCACCAATGAAGTCCAAACCCCACTGTTGAAATGGTTCCTCAATCACAACTGGCTTGAGAGGCAAAGAAGCCAATTTAGGTCTTCCCACAAAAGTCTGACAAGCCTCACATTTATCAACCCACTTGGATGCATCTCTAAACAAGGAAGGCCAATAGTATCCTCCACGGAGTATCTTGTGAGCAGTAACCGTTGATGAAAAGTGCCCTCCACATGCATGATCATGAAAAGCTGAGAGCAACTTTCTCTGCTGTTCCTTGTCTACACACTTCAAAAATCTCCCATCTAAGCCACGCTTGAACAAAGCATTTTCCCATAATACATATTGCGCTGACCTCAATTTAACAGTCCTCTTTTCCTTGGCAGTTAAATGAGAGGGACATTCCCCATAGGTGAGAAAATGGGCGATGTCAGCATACCATTCATCAACTGAACTCAGGAACAGAACAGTAGGAAGGTCAACTTTCTCCTCAAGCAACTCATGTTTGGCTCCTTCAGCAATGAGCTCACAAAGACCTTTTCCACGAACCAGCTTGGTCGGTTTGATATCAATGTCATACTCTTGGACCTTAGCCACCCAGTTCCCTCTCTTGGATCCAAATTCTTGCTGTGTAAGAATCGACTTAACAGTTGTATCTGGAACCAGCACCATGGAGTGAGAGTTGAGGATATAGAAACGAAATTGTTTAACAGCTTTGACCACTGCAAAAGCATGTTTCTCCATCATGGTGTATTTCAACTCGTGATCTTTCAGAATATAGCTCATGAACGCAATCGGTAGCTCATGTTCATCAGAGTCTTCTTGAGTCAAGACAGCAGCCAAGGTATTATCTGTAGCATAGCAATAGATGATGAAATCTTTGCTGAAATCAGGACAGGCTAAAACTGGAGTTTTAGCGATAGCTCTTTTGATACCTTCAAAGGATTCCTTTCCTTCAGAAGACCAACCAAATGTTTGTTTCCCTTTCATCATTTGAGAAATATTCAAAGTTAACTCTGCAAAATCAGGGATGAACCTTCTTAAAAAATTGATCTTACCGAAGAAGGAGTGCACCCCCTTTTTACTGGTTGGGAGAGGAATTTGCTGGATAGCTTGAACTCGTTCAGGATCAATCTTAATACCATCCTTGGAAATGATGTGTCCTAATAACCTTCCCTCAGTGACACAAAAGACAGATTTTTTAGGGTTCAGAGAGATCCCATGCTCTCTGCATCTCAGCAGAACTGTCTCTAGGTGATCAAAATGATCCGCTCTTGTCTTGGAAAACACTGTCAGGTCATCAAGGTAGATGACAATACACTTCCCTTTTAAGCTTCCAAAAGCCAGATCCATAGCTCTCTGGAAAGTGGCACCAGCATTAATAAGCCCAAAAGGCATTCTCTTGTAAGCAAAGGTGCCCCAAGGAGTAGTGAAAGCTGTTTTATGTTGATCTACAGTATCAACCTCTACCTGATTGTATCCAGAAAATCCATCAAGCATAGATAACATTTGAGCTCATCACGCTTGCAATATCGATCCATCATGGGCAAAGGATAATTATCTTTCAGAGAAGCCTGATTCAGGTTCCTGAAATCAACACAGATGCGGATCTCACCATTCTTTTTTCTGACAGGCACAATATTTGCAATCCATGTTGAATGGTGAATAGGAAAGATAATTTTAGCTTTCAACAACTTCTGTATCTCCTGAAAGATGGTGTCAGCTACTTTGGGGTTGTATTGTCTCTGTTTCTGCTTGAAAGGCTTAATTCCAGGCTTGAGGGGAATAGAGTGCTGCATATCTTTTGGTTTGAAAGCTTTCAAATCTTCATAAGAGTAAGCGAGAACATCTTTATACCTTTTTAGAAGATCAATTGCTTTTCTCCTCTCATTTGCTGTGCAACATTTCCCAATGTTCACTAGCTTAGGGTCAGTAGGACTCCCAATGTCAATCTTATCATACTCAGCTGATTGCTGAGGCCCAGAAGAAGCTCTAGATTTCACATACCTATCATGCTTATCAAATAGTTCCTCCAAACTCACCAGCCCTTTAGGAATCTTGTTTCCTTTGAGCTTAATGCACCCTTCCTGATCTGTTTCTTCTCCTTGGGTGACAGCTTGGCCAAAGGACACACTTTCACGAGGCAGGTTGTCACTTCCCTCAAAATACAGTTGTTCAAAATTACCTTTGAGTTCCAGGAAGGAAAGCAAATGCTGATCATTATTGAAAACCTGCCAGTTATTGGCATTATCAGGTACACTAGGCCGATGGACCATCTCAATGGTGAATTTATCCCGAGAAAAGTCAGGATGAGGAATCAGCAGTGACCCTGAGACAGCCAACGAATCAGCCCTGCTGTTCTTTTCCCTAGGTACTGCTTCAATAGAGAAAGCATCAAGGAACTCAATAGAATCCCAAACCTGATTCCGGTAATGCCTTAACCTTCCATTTTTTACTTGAAAAAGGTTTCTGACCTGCTTTACAATCAACTCTGCGTCACCACGAGCCAGAAGATTCTTTATACCTTGTTCTTTGGCCACCTGCAATCCGAGAATGAGAGCTTCGTATTCTGCTGTGTTATTAGTGTTCTCGAACTGCAACTTAAATGAAAAAGGATGAAGGACACCTTCTGGTGACACCAGTAGAACACCAGCTCCAGAACCAGCTGAGGAACAACTTCCATCAAATTCTAAAATCCAAACCCCATTAGGATCTCTAGGAGACACTTTGGGGGGTGGGATTTCGTCAGGGGACATAATCATGTAGTTTCCATGACCCATATCCTCATAGAGTATTTGTGCTCTAGGATCATCCATTTTCTGCACAATATACTCAGACTGCTTTTCAGGCAACAACTTCTTCATTTGTCCATTGACAGGCACGAGTGCATGCGACCAGTCCATCTGGATTTCCCCACCCACATCTTTGCAGAAGTTCCTACTTAGCAACATCCCGTATGAAGGAGGGATATCTGCTACTAGGATGGTAGCCAACACTTTCTTTTCAGGCAAGGCAGCAAAAGCCACTTGTGCATCTTTAATCCTTCCAACCAGAGGCACTTCTTTACTCTCCATAGAGTAGCAAGATCCATAAGTACGAGTGAGGGTTAAGCCTAAAGCATGAGCTACTTTAGCTGGCATGACATTGTCCGAGGCTCCTGAATCTATGACACAATTACTGAGTCTATGGCCAGCTATGAGAAGTGTTACATAAAATGGTTTAATTTTGTCACCAGGCGAGGTGACAAAGCCTGACCTGGCCGGGCGCATGGCGCGAAGGAGGAGTAGGTAGAAGGCCTTTAGAAGTGGTCTTAGAGTTGGAATTAACAAAGTGGATCATTTTGGCAAAGGCTTTGGGATGGGTTTGATAGTACTCAGCTTCTGAGATTTGTACCTTGGTCTTTTTCAGGTGATCAACAATATCAAAGGATCCAGAAGTGGACGGGCCATCATCATTTGGAATTCTAGGCTTATCAACTTTAGGAGAAAAAGAAGAAGCAACTTTGGTAACTGGATTGATAGGACTCACCTTCTGTGTAGACGAAGTAGGGATAGGAGATCCTCTTCTTGCAATTACAGGGATAGTTACCGACTACTCCTTGGATTTCTTAGGTGGCTGGGTCACCTTCTCCCTCTGCTTTGTCTGTTCTCGAGTCATGACAAAGCAAAAGATTTGTTGTTCATGTCTGCTACCACTTCATCATAATCATCAATGCCCTCGGTGGTAAAGAAATTCACTCGAGATCCCTCAAGTTCCCTCGCCTCATCATCAAATTCTCTCGCAAACTCTTCGCAAGCTTCGTTACCTTCATCATCATCTGGTTCTTCCACCTCGCAGTCGCATTGACAGGACTCTACAGAGGTCCTTCAAGTGCTAATCTTGTTTGAGAAGCGTGCAAACGATTCTGGCTGGAAATTTCTCCTCGGGCGCTGCATAAGGAGCGTCTTTGAGCCGATTGTTTCTTTATAGCAAGAAGATCATTCGCAAGCTTCCGAACTAATGGGTCGAGTGTTAGGTCCAGGTGGAAGAGGAAGAAGCAAAGAGACTTAGATTTGGAAGTGTCTCTTCTCAACTTCCCTGACATGATCAAGTCATCCTCAACACTAACAGCCAGTTCTTGATCCAGAGCTAACGTTCCGAGATTAGCCCTTCTTAGTGCATAACTAACTTTAGGTGATTGGGCATTCATAAAGAAACATTTTTGAATCCGATCAACAGGTCGAGTGTTTGTTGGAATTTTATTTATCAACCTGTTGAATTGAGCCACAAACTCTCTCATGGGTTCTTGCGAATCTTTCTTTATATAAGAAATTTGGGCAAGCAAAGCATGCACATCTTCTGCCGGCTTGAAACGATTCTCGAACTGGGTTCTCATGGTGTCCCAGTCGGTTATAGCACCGGCAGGAAGGTGATAGAACCAATCAGCAGCATTGTCTTGTAACGTCTCAACGAACAGCCTCACGGAGACGTCTTCATGTTCGACTCCCAGAACTCCACAGGCAACAATGAAAGCTGTGATGTGTTCATCCGGATGCACTTTACCGTCGTGTAACATCCTCATTTTAGACAATAGAACAAGTCAATTTTTTTTATTTTTTTTTGATAAATGCATCTTGGTTCTAAATACATAATTTAGAACTCACAAATCAAATAACCATTCATTAATAGATAACCATATGCAGCTGTAATGACTCGGAGTACCTCCGATCTATTCATGAGTAATAAGAGTTGGCGTTATTATTTAACACTTCACTCTTGTGGTTCTCTTCCCTATTCTGGGATTCAGAATGCTCTGTCCAAGGAACCTAACTGAATAATTGTTACCATTATTCATCGGCATCTCATCCCTTAGACTAGGTGAATTAGGACAACGCAATCAGTAGCTTGCGATACTTTGGCCAAAGATTTGAAACATACTGTTTATGTCTCGTATTCCTTAACGGCATACTCGTCAATCTGGAATACGCCCTTCACCCCATTCTTATGTTATATAGAATGTCTTACACTGACTACTGTCAGTCCTTCCTTTCACAACTTAATCACTCGGAGACAGATTAACAAGGTGATAATGTTATATGGATGCCCACGAGTATTAGGGATACGATGACATACTGGTTTAACCCTGCAGTTAGACCAGTGTGTCAAGATACCCCGAACCTCCTAGGCAGCCTTATAACATGGCCACATTCCTAATTGGTCCCTGAGTAATTCGTCGAGATCAAAGTGTAAATCTTAGCGATCAATGCAAAGGGTGTCGCCATAAGTCACCTGCATTGTTGTAACCTTGAGAAGATCCTAATCTTCTCGGAGGTACAACCCTGCAGTTGACTTGTGTCGTCAACCTTTAAATCCACCTCGAAAAGATCTACTTAATAATATGCGTTACGCACGTTGAGTTTTAAATTACTTTAAAGACTTTCCCCATAGGTTAGCCTTTCCCAATCCCTGGATTCTTCGTCTTAAGACGACCTTCCTCAATAAAACCCATTACATGGTAGAGGTATTAAGGTCAAGCTCTCATCAAGGAGTCATTAGAATACACATGATTCTAAAACAACAGAATTGGACAATATCTCATAACCTTCACATGAGATTGCCATCTGAACCCCATTAGATTTATTTCAGTTCTCTTAACTGAATTTATATCATACTTATTAGTATAAAGATATAAATGATTAAGAATCCAATTTAATATTGTCCTGTCATACTCAGGACTAGGGATTAGTAATTTAATTCTGCTTGATTAGTGTTCTGTTTAGGTTCGTTTTAACCCTATCCTTATAGAAAGTCAATGATTTAAATTTCAATCACATTCTCTTTAAGCTTTCATTGTCAATCACAAAAGCATCCAATTACACAAAGATAACATTGCCACTCGGTATATAAACCGAAGAAGGTCAACTATCGAATTAAGAATACAACACATAAGTATCAATACTTATTTTTATTCCTTTCATAATCAGTACAAATACATTTTATGCAAGCAAAGCATACTTGATACAATGCTTAACGGAAAAGAAACATCTTTCCACATATAGTACATATAGAAAATCAATTTGTAATTCCTTATAAATCAAATTAAACAATCGATCATCCCGTCGATCTCGCATTGCTTTTACCACTTACGCAACCATCTCGCAAAAATAGTCAACATGAGTCAGTTCGATGAACTGAGCATGATAAGCACTAACTTTTAAAACAATTGCAATCCATCAATTGTTTTCATTAAACACCCTGTTTAAATGAGTTCCATTAACCAAACAAGTAAACATATTCAGACTATGCCCTTGTAATACAAAATGACTACAAACGTGTAACTCTATCATCGTTACAGAATAGTCCTAAACACTTCTCAAATATTTCATCAAATATTAAGAATCAAAGAACGAAAGTATCTAAACAATTATCTTGAATCCAAGATCAGCAACATTGGACAGATCGTTACTTTCATCAGAAAAGGAAATATCATAGCAAGTCATGATTCCAACAATAAGATACAAGAACAATTCCAACTGTTAGACAGATACCAACAAGTATTAGAATAATAGAAGAGAAAGAAACAAATCATTCATATTTCCCTTCACACAAGTTCACTACTGTACCGTCTCTACATATGGAAAGCATTCATCCAGTATGTATACGAACAAGTCCGACAACCCACAAGAAGATTCACTGTCATATTAAAAATCGAACACAGCAAAAACTCCTGTACAGTGGCTAACACGTCAATAGTGCAGACTATCAACCAAACAGACTCTACAGAAGCTTCAAACAACATGAAAATCACCACATTGCCTGTCGAGGTACAGTCGACGGCTTTTAGATCAGTCCAGCTCAAGGCAGGATAGTTATGCAACAGAAGAAAAACACGCCTACAATCCCATATATCAACCTATAGTCCAATGCTAGTCCCTTTTACACACAGTAAGGTTTTTTTGAACCAAGTTCGAAATCAAAGAACCTCTAGTATATCACGGTCAACAACAGACTTCATTGCATTAAACAATTTGATGTTTCCATAAGACCATACAGAGATTATCTTACAAATACCGTAACATACACTGCCACATCCAACTAGGAAATCGAAAGGAAACATATCATCCTGTATGTACATCTGTACGTAATCGGAATCAGTCATATAGCACTCACGATTCATTTATACAGAGCCGCGTTACTTGATATAAATCATTACTCAGAAAATTCCACAATGTCAAAACTACAGTATACCAAGTCAAGTTTTCAACTGAGGCAAAAGAAGATACAGGTTAACTTCCACAAGTTCTACTGAACCCGGACAACAGTGGCATGACAAATGATTGCCAATGATTCCATCTGGTCAAGTCAATGGTGTACATATTAAAATCAAGCAAAAGCAATTTAAATACTGATTTCAAAACAAGATACCCGACTGAACCTTTGCCAATTCTTCGCACAAGTTTGCACAGAATGCAAACGTAAAATACACCCAAAGAATCTGTACCACAAAATCCATGCAACACGAAGGTATTCCTATAAATAACAGAGGTCTTAGTACATGTTATTCCCTCAAGTCACTGGCTCATCGAATCACCAATATTCAATTATATTTAACTTGAACAGAGGTCCAAATGTAAATAAATCATTCAATCGACTCCACAGAGTCGTTCTGATTACAACAATAATATGAATATACACATATTGCATACTGCTAACGGGTTGAAACCCAGAACCACAAAGCAAGGAATACACAATTTCCAAAAAGGGGTAGAACGAAATACAGAAACACAATAAGTTATTCGTTCAAAATAACTTAAAATACCATAGCGAAGCCCTACTAGGTTCTGTAATCTTCACCAATGATAACCACCACAAACTTGCAAAGAAGTCCAATAAGACTGAACATTCACACAAAAGTCCAACAGTATCTTTTCCGACAAGAATCAACAACAAGCCTCATCAACAAGTTACAATCAACAAGTTTCTATAAACAAACTTCTATCAGCAGTTTCTACCAACAAGTTTCTACTGAATCCTGAACCCAGCAAGAGAAGCATGCACGAGTTCTCACGGAGCAGGAAGATACTCTTCAAGCACATGTTTTACAAACCTACGCCGGAATGTAAAGCACAACAAAACAGTGAACAGTTCGAAGTACAACACACACCCATTAAGGGTTAAATTTGAAAAACGAACAGCATAAAGATACAAAGTAGCAAATCACACAAGAAAACCATAGAAAATCATTTATTCCATAAATCATTTGAACAGAGTTGTTCTAATGAAATCACTTGGAAGACAAAGCAAGATTTTTAAAGGTTAGGGCCTAACATGCCTGGATTTTTTTGCTCAAATTTCAAGCAGACCACTGGAAGAGCTCAGACTTCCTTTTCCTTTTCCAAGTTAGAGCGACCAACAAAATTTTGCTATCTCCAAAACATATATATTTTCCTGCAGAAAATAGCTAGATATCCTCATGTTCGCCATGCAACTCAAAGAAGACTGGTGTGAAGAACCAGTGAACAGGCAGAAGGAAAACTGAAAATCACGATAAGCCAAACAAACCAACAACTTCCCAGTTTGCATGCCTTCACGCGAGTTCCGAGCTCGACTACCGAGCGCATTGAATGCATTTACACCAACTTTCCCACTCAAACTCCACTGCCACCGACCGCCAAAGTTGGCGACAGTCAAATAAAATTCCCAGTTCATTTTCAGTTTTGGCGACCTGCCACGTCGGCACAAGTTAGCTGTTCCTTAAACTTCTGCCAAGACCTGTCCCTCATACTTATCCTTAGCATTTAATGACATAGAAAATGCCACCCATGGTTCGCACCCCTCCATAGGCCCCTTTACATTCTTTCTCATAGTTAGGTTAGTATCTTAGGTTAGAATTTAGGATAACACCTAATCTAACTTCCATAACATAGATACTAACTTAGGACATTAGTACTTAGCCTAGGTCTAGGTTAGATTAACACTAATCTAACCCCTAGGTTAGGTTTAGTTTTAGGTTACTAACCAATAATAATTCCAGTTAGGTCTACATTTTGTACACTCAAAAAAGGCCTACATCATACGTCTTCGAACAGGTTTAGCTCCTGTTCTGCCTTAGGCTGCAGAATCGTATGTAACCGAATTATTACCTGGTCCACAATCGAGACCTTCCAGATATACTTCCATATCGGGAACCAATTCATTTCACTTGATCAGCCTGAGTCATACTCCTGACTAGCTTATTAAATGCTTCTAGACCTTGCAACCTGTTCAAGGTCTGTAATTTTTAATTCATCACGAACAGACTTAGAGCAATACTTGGATCAATTCCACTGATCCAAGATTAGATCTTAAAGATGGATAACTCTATAATTCATTCCGAGATCAGATTAAACTCAGATGCAAAATGAAATAAATAAAAGAGTCTAATCATATTTTGACTCAGTCAAGGATCTCGCAAAGAAATTACAAGACATATCAAGCATGATTTCTAAATCGAGTAACACATCCTTTTATAAGAAATCACATATCAACACTTGTATGCTCGTGGAGGAAGTAACAACAGCTTCTCAACGAACAGCCTCACGGAGACGTCTTCATGTTCGACTCCCAGAACTCCACAGGCAACAATGAAAGCTGCGATGTGTTCATCAAGATGCACTTTGCCGTCGCCTTTGAACTTGGGGAAGTTCTTCCGGTTACCTCTAGGTAACTCATGCAAAGGCTGAGTAAGGGCCAGGGGCCCGACACGATGACCCCATGGTAATGGCGCCGCCATTCTTGGAAAAACGGCTTGGAGAGGAACTTTAACACCAGCGAGGATCAAAGCTCGTAGATTGGGACTAGCAAGGCTTTGAAGGAATACCACCCATGGACTTCTTTCTTGAACAGGTGGTGTGCTTGTCGAACGAGTCCTTCTATTTCTTGTTGAAGGGAAAGGAAAACCCTGCTGCTCCAAAAGTTGAAACTGAGAGTCTTCAATACCAAGGGTCCTTCTCCCTCGAGTAAAACGCGGAGTCGCCAGATCAAAAGATGATCGAAAAATTACAGAACTGGAAAGTGATTTTCCCCAGTGGAGTCACCAAAAACTGTTGGTCGTCAAATAGGACTTTTAAGAAGAGCAACAGTCAGGGGACAAGAAGTCCCTCCTCTTTAATGGGAGAGGTTCCCTTATTCAGAAACAAACTTATTTACAAATATACAAAACATGATTTTATGGTTGAACTTGGATATTACGAAAGTGTTTTCCACAAGGATCATCAGTTACAAAAGGACTGAGGAAAGGAAATACGAGGATGAGCAGAAGAGCAACATGCAGAATTATAGATAGCAGAATAATCCTTTATGTATACGAAGTTGCAGTGAATTTAAAACAAGATCGTTTGCACAAGATGAGATTACCAGACACAAAGTTCTGTAAATAACCTTCTTTAGATTCATTAATCAAGGACACAAAGTTCCTTCTTGGTTATACAAGATCACTATACTCGCAATATTTGAAAATATGCAATCAGTGAGACTAATGAACTAGAAACAAATGATCTCCACGAAATTAAAAGAAAACACAGAGATAACAGAGATTAGATAGACAATGAATGGAAAGCCCTTTTGTATTGATTTCTTTCTGATCTATTTACACTTTCAGAAAATATGCCAAGTTCTTCCTCCCTTGGAATGGCGTGGAAAGGCCATTATATAGCTTACAAATCAGTTATTCTTTGTAACCGCTTCTTTAATCAAGAACAGTTAAGGACCGCCAATCGTAACGCCTTAACTTCTTACAAAGAAAACGGAAAAAGAAAGGGAAGAAGAGAAAAGAACAAGGAGAAGAAGACAGGTGGCCAGTCACTGAGAGGGACCCACCGTCTTCGGAAACCGCTGCTTGAATTTTCTTCCACGTATCAGCTATGTCCTTGCCACGAGGGACACACCAGAATTTTCATCTTGAGGATGACAATGAATATCTTTGAAAACTGATGTAACCAGCGTCTTGAGAGCTTCGTCCTTCTGCCAGCTGTCCTTGAAATTTGATCTTCGGATTGATAGCATCAGAGCCGCAACTTAAATTCATATTTTAGCATATTCGGGTCGAGCGGGAAAAACTAAGTATGAATTGCATTAGGTTCACTTGGGACATGTGAGACGCAAATGCGCGAAACACGCGGTTCGGGCAATTTGGGTGAAACAGGGAGAAGACGCACAAATGCATTTTGGGACATTTGGGACAAAAACGCGCGAAGGACGCGGTTCGGGTGTTTCGGCCGAAATTGGAACAGTTTGCATTTTTTGATTTGGGACAAAGAGCTCTGAGGTATGCGACTCGGGAGTTTCGGCCGATTGGGGAACAGAGAGAAATTTGGAACTCGGGACAGTTGGAACAAAATTGCGCGAAGGACACGGTTTGGGCGAATCGGCCGAAAATGGAACAATTTGCCCGATTAACTTTGGGACATTTGGGACATGAAAGCACGGTTCGGGTGAATCGGCCGAAAATGGAACAAAAGGCCCGTTTGAACTTGGGACATTTGAGACAAAAAGTTCCGGAGTACGCGACTCGGCCGGTTCGGGCGAAAATGGAACAACTCGCACTTTTTGATTTGGGACATTTGGAACAAGAAAGTGCGAAGTACGCGGTTCGGGTGATTCGGCCGAAATTGAAACAACTTGCACAATAAGTTTTGGGACACTTGGGACAAAAAGTTCCGACAGTTCGAAAATGGAACAACTTCAGTGGATTTCACCGATCGGGAATAGAATGCACTTTTTCACCAATAACTACAAAAGATAAAATAAGTGATTAAGGACTATTTCACCCGATTCTAGATCGTTTTTTGAAGTATCGACGAAACAAATCGGGTAACGAGCATAGGATGAATACTTGTTTAAATAACGGTTGATGGATTGTTGCGCGTGTATGACTTCTTCGAATCCACAACTAATTGTGAGAGCTTCCTTTTGGCTAGGAGGAACTACTTGTAATACAAAACAAGACCAGAAAAAGTTAAGCAATATATGCAATGAACCGCCTAGCGTATGCTAGATGCGGGAAGTGTGACACTTCCTAGATGGTCGATCCACTATTTTAAAAAATTTAATGCGATAAATAAGGTAAATCCTATTGTAATTCGAAATGATTTAGGTATCTCACTTAAAACATAATAAGAAATAGATCTAATCTAAAGCTAGGTTAGAATGGGATTCAAGATCAAGTAATCGGTTATGGGTCTCTGCAAGTCCGATAGAGGTCTCTGTATATTCATAGATGGATGAGGGTGAGATGAAATTAGGTGGGTAGGTCTCTGTTTTGGGTTGTATGGGAAAATACAAATACCGATGTCAGTTAAGGGTGACCGACAAAAATTAGGTGTAACTGCACTGGGTTCTAACATGTGGAAATCTAGGGATGCCACATAACAAGCTTTGGGTCTCCTTTATGATTGCACAAAGGATTTTGGTTGGTCGGAATGAGGTATTGGGTGAATTGGGTAGTATTTTGTGATATTTTAATGGGTATATGGAGGTAAAAGTGTTGGAGGAGGTCAATAGGTGGCTAGGTAAACAATAGATGATAAAATAATGATGAAATGAAATAAACCAGAGAAGTATGACATTATACTTACTGGGATTCTAGTCCTAGATGTCTGTGAGTGAGGGATGGAGGTGCTGATGAGAGGTTTGAAGGCTACAAGTGATCACCAACTAAAAGAAAGCTTCTGCATGGGCTGCATGTACATTACTCTTTGCTTGGTTAGATCAAATCATGGCTAGGATGGTTGTAAGAGAAAGTGTTTGATCTCCTTCCTTGCATGCATGTTCTCTTTGGAATTCACTCTCTGAAGATGTGTTAATGCTTGCCAACCTTATTTTTTTCACTTTCAACCTTGAGAATAAGGTTGTTTTGGGGTTAAAAGGGTAAATGGGTTCCGACTTAACCGGTGATGATTAGGGGTAACCTTAGGTGTGTTGGCCAAGGTAGGATTTCCTAGGTTTCCTAAACTAGGGATATCCTCTTAATTTCCTCGGATCTCATGTTGTTAACCCGCGGATTAGACTGGGAGCTTCTTGTAAGCATGTGGGAATGTGGTTAGAGGGAATGTAGGCATTGATTTTTAGGGTTTGGGTAAGTCTTAGTTAGTTATGGCAACTTACTAAGAATAGGTCTTAGGTTGAGTTGGATTGGTGAAGTGTCTAAGTGAACTGTATGTGTGGGTATTATTTAAAATAAGATATTTAAATAATAAATATAGTGAGGATAATGAATTAATTTAATTAAATTAATATTAGTGAGGTGAAAGGGGCATGGCTAGGTGAATGTGATGAAGGGTGTTTATTCATCGAGGGACCAAACGAGAGTGTGACCTAATTTTAGTGTCTACATTTTTCCCCTTTTTGTTGCATAGCTTGTATTGGCAAGCGACGCTAACAAAAATAAGATGTGCTTGCCCCATGTGTGGGTAAAGGTGATCCCCCTTAAACTAGAACGCGACGAGGTAGCAGGAAGAATTGGTGAGTGGTTTAATAAAAGGTAAATGTGAGGAAAAGGTAGGTGGGCATAGGGAAAAAGGGTAAAAGGTCTACTCGGGCCATTCTAGGTAATGGGTCAGGGTCAAAGGTAGCAACAATCAAACACACACACACGTATAAACCCAAAGCATGCTACTAGGTGAACAACAGGAAAACGCTACATCATCTAAGGTTGATAGGTTTATCCAAACAAGGTTGAAGTGATTCTAGTATCCAAGGTATAGGATATGGTCAGGAAACACGATCTAGGTTAGGCACAGGAACATTTAGGTATGTTCCGATACACCAAAGGTAGGGTCAGGATAAACGATCATGGCAATAGGCTAGGTAAGGTCATTAGGTCAACAACACAGGTAACAGTGTCGTAAGATATAGAGAACACATGAGGTTAAAGGTCACTAGCGATGGTCCAGGTCTAAATATCTAGGTCATGACATGGGTAAGGCCAAGGTAGGGGTAAAATAATGAGTCCCCAAAGGAGGACAAAGGGAGGTATTAAATGATGAGGTCAAGAAAGGTGAGGTAAATGGGTAGGGTAAAGGTGATAAAGTAGGGAAATCTAGTTGGTGGTGACCAATGTTAGTCATGGATAATCGACGTCGAGAGGGAAACCAACGATGGTTATGTTGGGCAGCACACGACCGATGTCGGTCAAGGGTAACCAACATCGGTTTGGTTAGGTTTGTTATAAAAACAAAAAATCCACATGTTTTTTTATTCATTTGTTATTGTGCAAAGTGAGAAAATGACAAAAAAGAGAGAAAAGTGTCTAGACGAAATGGAACAGTGAGCTGGCAGTGTGATTTGATGAGGGATTGATTGGTGAGCAAAGTGGGTCCACGGGATTAGGGTGAGACATTTGATTGGTCGGAGGTGCAAGTAGTTATTTCAAAGTGATGGAAAAGGCCGAGAGAGGGATCGAGCGAGCCACCTTGGTATAGCGGTCGAGATGTTCCACGGAGATGGCAAAGAAGCACGACGAGGTAAGAACCCTACTTATTGTTGATTTGATAGATTAGAGGATTATTGTAGTGTTGGTTTAGGTTTTGTTTGGTTTTTCAGTTTTGTGGGTGGGTAAAAATGGAATTTGGGAATGGGGGAATATTGGGTAAAAGGAGGAATGGGGAGGGTAGTAAATAGTATAGGTGGGATGGGTAGAGGTCTAGGAGTAGTTTAGGTCATTGTAGGTGGGGTAAAAGGGGTAGGGGAGGTTTTTAGAAAAGGGGGGTTTTGGGAAGTCATGGGTTTTTCCATGATAGTGACTAGCATCGGTCAAGTTTGGCTGGTGTCGGTTAGGTGGAACCGGTATCGGTCACCAAACAGGTGACCGATGTCAGTTAAGGGGTAACCATGGTCGGTAAGGGTGAACTGGTATTGGTCACCAAACAGGTGACTGGTGTTGGTTAAAGGGTGACTGAGTCGGTTAGGATGAACCGGTACCGGTCAGATTAGTGGGCACAAGGGTCCAAAAGTGATGTGGGCTAGGTGGTTGAGATGGGTAGGGTGAAAATAGGGTGTAGGAAAATGATAATTGGTGAATAGGGATTGATACATGTAAATTAATGTTGTGTTTGTATTGGATGTAGGGGAGAGTGTAGTTACATATGCGGATAGGGTTCCACCACTACGGTGACAATGCGCATGTAATGACCCCATATGAGCTGCAGTATGTGGAGGCAGTGGGTTTGAGTGGGGTTTGCCGCTACATACATGTTGTTTGGCAGCCCAACTTGATGGTCGCACTCATCGATAGATGGGACTCCGTGACCAACATGTTCCACCTACCGACGGGTGAGATGACTATCACCTTAGAGGACATGTTCTAGATTCTTCGGTTACCCATATTGGGTGCCCAGGTGTATTCTATCTCCTCCAAGGCCTTAGAGGAGTTGATTGTGACTATTTTTGGTGAGGGGGTGGCTGATCTGAGATTCCATAGTGCCAGTTTGAGCTATGGAGAGATGTACCTAGCCTGTCTAGAGGAGATGAGGCTAGTGGTCCTATTGATGGAGGCAGTGTGCTGCTATGCACTACCAAATGTAGAGGGTGGATGCTTTCCCGATCACTGATGGGGGTACTCCACGACATGATGGTGCATGAGACCTACTTTTCCTAGGCACCAACATTCTTGGTGTAGCTATACAAAGAGTTGTGGGCATATGGGTGGTCTGTACAGGTTTAGCCTGTGTTGTACATTTATACTGCACTGTTGGGCCTACAAGCACATAGTTTTTGTGCGGCCTATAGGGATGCCTCACGAAGATGCATTCCCACCTAGATTTGTGTGGGTGGGATACAAGAGATGGGTGTTGGTGATAGGAGAGCAGAGATCGAGATAGGCTAACATATGATGTGGCCCATTTTTGGTAGTTACTAGAGGGATTTTCCAGAGTGGACATTATATGGAGGCCATATGTGGGATTCCCCTCATATAGGCATATGCATGAGGAGCTAGCTAAGCTCCAGCTAGAGAGGTGGATACAGGTCACCATGCCGAGGAGGATGAGATGATCCCGGTAGATAGAGTTCAATGGCAGTTCGGGCTCTTACAAGACATTCCTCCACCCTTCCCATAATATCGAGAGAGATGATGTGGAGAGGCCCTTACCTCTACCATAGCCTACAATGCCCACAAGGGAGGAGGAGTAGCCATTGGATCGATAGATAGATGATGCCGATGTACGAGACAGTACATGCAAAGGTGGTGGGTGGGTGGCTCAATTACAAGCCATACCACCTAGACCGGGGCAGCTAGACCTAGCTACCATTACAGTGTAGAGAGATGCCCTACAGGGGTAGGTAGCTACGTTGATTACCCAGTTGGGTATACTGCAGACATAGCTGGAGGGTTCGGAGGTAGAGGTAGCAGAGCTACACATACAGTGGCTAGTCTGCAGGACCAGATGGTCAGTGGAGGAGATGGAGATGGAGAGGAGGGGGATGGTCAGGTGGCAGCCTTACAGCTCGGGTGGCGGGTTTACAGGCTGGGCCATTTGGCCATAGCGAGCACGGATTGGGGTCTTATAGGCCTAGATACAGGCACAAGGGTAGGGGGCACCACCACAGCTCTGGGAGCAGTCCGATTCATAGGAAGGTGCGGGCGGTGGTGTTACAGGTAGGTATAGGGCTAAGACCTATGTGACCACCACATACCATGTCTCGTATCCATGTTACGGGATGCCCTAGGTGAGGCGAGATACTATCAGGACCAGCTTATGGCAGCCGAGATAGATTTCATATCCTATGCCAAGTACAGGGCACAACAGGCATCCAGTGAGAGGACGAGATCCCACACTCATAGTGTGGAGAGCATGAGGTCAGTGAGCTCCAAGGCCGATTAGGGAGAGGCCACTAGCGCACGAGACCAGCTCTAGGTGAGGTGCCAGCAGGGACACAGGAGGCCAAGGTACAGGTGACACAGAGATGGAGGACATCCGGTGAGATGCCTGATATGCGGTCACCTAGTTTTTGATGTATGATAGCTATTTTTGAGATATATATACCAGCCTATGTGCCGAAGATAGTTGTATTTTTGATCACATACCAGCCTACGTGCTAAAGAGATTTTGTATTATTTTAGTATTTTTTGTATATATGAGACCGGCCTGCGTGCCGATGACATTTTGTATTGTATATCAGCCTACGTGCCAACATTTTTGAGATGATGGACATGATGAGATAGCCATGTATATTTGAGATACACATTTATTTATTTATATGATGAGATACATGGTATTTTTTTATTTGTTGATGTGTTTATGAGATTGTGATTTATGGCTTGTGTTAGATGAGATATGGATTTGTTGTTTTGGTATGGATGTAAATTAGGTGAGTTAGGCATGGTGGAGTTAGGTTAGTTTAGGCATGGATTGAGTCAGGTCGATTTAGGCATGGTTGAGTTAGGTTATAGGCATGGATCGAGTCAGGTCGATTTGGTTGAGTTAGGTTATAGGTATGTATCGAGTCAGGTTTGTTAGGCATGGTTATGTTGAAAGTAGGTGAAGTTGTGATTCATTATTTTTTGCAATGAATGATACTATGGGTCATATGTGAGATGTGGTATAATCTATGCATAGTGATGATAGAGAAATGGTAGGCGTAATAAATGTATGCTATGATAATGTTTAAAATATGAAACAACTTGTTATGTATGTGGTTTAATTTCCAATGTTGGGTATAAAAGGGAAATGAAGTTAGGTGTGATGTAATGTGAGGCACATGGAAGATGAATTTTTGAGGGTAGAGGATGGCCGAGCTAACCTCCAAGGGCCCCATGCCCTCAGAGTGCTGCCTACATAGTCCTAGTGAAAAGGGACCTTAGGCCGATGTAGTTCTCCCATGAGCTAGGGAACAATAGGAGGAGGTATGAAAATGAGTTGGTAGGTTTTTGGGCATGTTGTGGGTAGGTGTGGGTGGATTATAGGTAAAGTGATGTAGGTGGGGTCGATTGTGGCAAAAGAAGAACATTACCCCAAAATTAAGCGTCGAGGACCAAGTCATGTATAAGGTAATCAAAATGTCAACAACTACGGTTCAAAATATAAAAGGGGACAATAAAGCCACTTGATTGGGTAGGATCATACCGAGTAGATCATACCTTGGCAGAGGTGATGAACGTAAGACCCTAAAGACATTGCATGATGGACTATCCTATGGTGAAAAGTAGTCACATGATCACCAAATGTCTAAGTTCCAAGAAGTCCCTTGAGGCAGTAGGAAATGAGAGTGGGCATGGTTTGAAGGGTGAAAAGTGGGTAATTTGCATATGGTATAGGTAGCATGCGTTTCTAGCAAGAGAACCTAGGTCACAATGGGCAAGTCCATGACAAAAGGTTGTTGTTTTGACTTATAGTTGAAATAGACTTGATCGATGCGGGAAGTCTATATGGGATGAATGAAATTTAACTCCTTGAGGTCTTCGTGAAGCTGATCGATGCGGGAAGCTTCGGCTACTCTCATTTTTGTGTTTTTTTAGAGAGCTTTACATAGTTTTCCTTTGAGGGAGAAGTCTATTTATAGCAGCAGTTGTCGAGAGGAAGATGTCCTTTATAGGGAGTCATCTTTTTATTAGAAGTTTGACTCAAGGAGTTTGGTCCCATGTGAGGTCTTTGTAGTCATGGACAAGACCAATGTGAAGGATATGACTCTTGTTCAAAAGGCAAGGAGAAAAACCATGTAATCTCATCTAAAGGTAGACAGAAAAGTACCCATGAGAATCATGCTATATGCAGTGCCGTGGTACACATATTCAAGAGAAGATAACTAGTGACGGGTACTCACATGATTCTTGTTTAATTGTTGGTGAGGTGTATGGAGTGAATAGTGCTCAAGGGACGAGCATGGAAAGAGACAAAAGGTGAGGTAGGATGACAAGTCAATAATAGAATGGTCGAAGATGCAAGGTGTTAAGGGGCTCAGGTTCAGGTTTACCATCGAGTGAAGATAAACAATAAGCTCCTGATCCATAGGTATGAGTTACGATGTATGGTCCAAGCTAATTAGGAGAAAATTTGCCCCGTTTACTTTTTTCTACTTTGGTTACGTGTTGATTTAGTTCAGGACAAGGTAACTGACTTGGAAAGTTCATTCATGAACATGTTTTTCATAGGCACATTTGATATGTTTTTGGTAAACTTGAAGGTGATCCAGAGCGTTAAGACGACATTCGTCTAATAACTCTAGCTGTGCTAAATGGTCCTGACAAAATTCATCATCATTGAGCATGTCATGGAGAGAAATACAGAGTGAGGGGATTTGGACTTCGAGAGGTAGAACTGCCTCTATACCATAGACCAGAGAAAAGGGTGTGGCCATAGTGGAAGTGTGAATACTAGTGTGGTATGCCCATAGGGCAAAAGGAATGTGCGTATGCCAATCCTTCCCAGTATCGTCAACCACTTTCATAAGAATTTTGTTTAAGGTTTTGTTAGTGGATTCGGCTTGGCCGTTGGTTTGTGGGTAATAAGGTGATGAGAAACTAAGATGAATGCCAAAGGCGTCACAAAGTTTTTGCAATGTTTTATTTTTGAATTGTTTTCCATTATCAGTGATGAGGTGATGAGGAACACCAAAGCGACAAATAATGTGGTGGTTGATGAACTCACATATTTTCTCTAC
The DNA here is from genome assembly GCA_018340775.1 of Taxus wallichiana var. yunnanensis. Classification (NCBI taxonomy): domain Eukaryota; kingdom Viridiplantae; phylum Streptophyta; class Pinopsida; order Cupressales; family Taxaceae; genus Taxus; species Taxus wallichiana. Next base: position 792,483,177 of record CM031239.1, read on the forward strand.
TTTCATGGAAATGAGTGGTATGGCTTCCACCCATTTTGTATAATATTTGGTAGTAGTGATGATCCATTGATGACGTTGGGATGAATGAGGATTGATCTCTCTCGACAAGATCCAAACCCCATTGAGAGAAGGGCCAAAGGTCACAAGCGACTTGTAAGGCATGACTGGGTGTATGATGAAGATTGGAATGTTGTTGGAATTTTACACAACATTTGATGTAGTCGCAACAATCATGGTTAAGGGTCAGCAAGTAATAGCCTAAGAAAAGAATATGCTTAGCAACAGCAAGGCCACTGAAGTGGCCTCCACATATGCCATCATGAACCTCCTTAATGGTATAAGTAATTTCAAAACTTGTGAGGCATCATAAGAGAATACCATCATAGCTGCACTTATAGAGGAGTCCCCCCAAGATGACGTAACAAGAAACCCTTTTAAGGAAGGCGCCTTGTCCATTACGGGTAAGATTAGGAGGTAAGATGGAGAGAGAAAGGTAGTCGGAGTATTGTTTATACCAAAGGTCACTCGAGTCAAGGGTATCGGTTCTGATTGAGTAAACATCATGAGGTAAATAAGAAGGTTATTGGAGTCATTGTACGGTGATGAAGATTGTAGAATCGGCAAGTGAAGTAGGTATTTGGGAAGCTAAACAAGCCATGGTATCTGCAAATTTGTTGGTTGAACGTGGGATGGTTTGAAGGGTGTAACAATCAAAGGTGGTCAAAAGTATGTCTACATATTGTTTATACTTTTGAAGTATCTCATTACAACATTGGTACATACCATTGACTTGGTTTATGACCAATTGAGAATCACCAAAGATGTTGCTTGATTTAACATCTAGAGCATAGGTGGCTTGGAGACCTAGTATGAGTGCTTCGTATTCGACAATATTGTTGGTACATTCAAAATCTAATTTGAAAGAAAATGCATGGATTCACTATCAAGAGGAATGATAATAATACCAGCCCGCCCCCACGCCGACACTTGGAACCATTGAAAAAGAGTGTCATTTGGTAAGGAATTTCATCCAAGGAAAGGGTAGCAATTGACTCATCTGGAAAGTCAAAATTAGAGGGTTGATCCCCTGGAAATAGGTGCATCGACCAATTGGTCGGTGATAGCTTGGCCCTTGATGGAATTTTTATGAATGAATTTAAGGTCAAGATCAGCTAAAAGCATAAGCCATCGTGCAGCCCGCTAATTTTGATAAGGTTTGGCGTACATGAAGTGTAAGGGGTTGGTGTTGGTCACAACATAGGTTTTTTGGTTGAGTAGGTAATGATGGAGTTTGGTAGCAATGAAAACTAAGGCTAAGAAAAGTTTTTCGGGATGGGTGTATCGGGTGTCATAGTCCAAAAAAGTATGGCTTATGTAATAAACTACCTGCTCCCTGTGTTGTTCATCGCGATGAGCAACATGGCTCCCAAGGAATGATCGGTAGCAACATGTATAGGTAATAAGGTTGATCATCTTTAGGTGGAATGAGTATGGGTCATTGGAGAAGGTATTGTTTTAAGGCCTCAAAAGCTTTGTGACAGTCATCATCCCATTTAAATGAGACATCCTTCTTGAGCGGATGATGAAATGGTCGACATCGATCAGATAATTGCGAAATGAAATGACAAATGGACTCGCAACTTACCTACGCAGACTACAGAGTTGTCTAAGGTTAGTAGGCGGAGGAATTTTGAGAATGGCCTTGATTTTAGCAGGGTCAAATTCTATACCATGGAGGGAAACAATAAATCCCAGGAGCTTTCCTAAGAGAACCGCGAAGATGCACTTCTTAGGCTAAAGGCAGATGTAATATTTAATGAGATGGTCAAAGATGGTTTTGAGGATAGTTAGGTGCTCGGAGTGGCGTTTAGATTTATCCAAGAGATCATCCATGTAATCTTCCAATATGCGATGCATGATGTCATGGAAGATGTAAGTCATAGCCCGTTGATATGTGGCACTAGCATTTTTAAGGCCAAAAGGCATGACTCGATAGCAGAAGGTCCCCCAAGGGGTGATGAATGAGGTTTTGTGTTGATCCTTTGGGGAAAGTAGGATTTGGTTATAACCCGAGAAGCCATCCATGAGTGATAGCATCTCATGGCCAGCAGTAAGGTCAACCAATTGGTCAATACCAGGTAAGGGAAAGTCATCTTTCGGGCAAGCTAGGTTGAGGTCACTAAGTCCATGTAAATGCGGAGTCCCCCGGTTGCTTTAGTGATAGGGACAATGTTATAAATCCAATGAGGATAATCAATGGGTAAGATGAAGGAAACAGAAAAGAAGGTGCTGAAGTTCTTCTTTGACGAGAAGAGAAATGCAAGGGTGCATTTTCCTCAGCTTTTGTTTGATGGGTTTGGCATCGGGAATGGTTACGATATTGTGGACCACTATGGTGGGGTCAATACCGGGCATGTCTGTGTAAGACCAAGTGAAAGCATGGTTATTATATTTGAGAAAAGAAGTGATGGCTTCCTATTCGGAAGCATCTAAAGATTTTCTGATCTTTAGGATGTGCGGATCGTCCTGAGTATGAATGTTGATCTTGATAGTCGATTCATTCAACATGGTTTGCGTCTCGTAATGTAATGACCGATTAATATATGAGTCTTCTACACCACGGTAGGTGAGTATGGATTCATCATTCTGACATTGAATGATGTTAATTGAAGGTATATCATCATTGATCATTTCAGGATACAGGAAGGGAAGAGTGGAAGGGGCCTCACCCTCATGTTGATAAGTTAGAGGTCCCAAGGAAATGGTGTTTATGAAAAAAGTTAGGAGGGATAGATTTAGGATCCATCGACTCCATCAATGAAGGTGGTGATGAAGGTGGAGTGGGTGAAGAAGGTGGAGAAGGGTTAGTGTCCTTAATGAGTTCAATGCGGGCCTGTTTGGTAGGTGGTTTAGGAAATCCAATACCACTACGGTCATTATGTTTATGGGTGGTACATGGAATAACAGTATGGCGGCCTTTCTCATAAAATCCAAAACCAAAACCCTTCCACACACATCAGTACAGGAAAGTGTGGGTGAACTGGTGATTGGTAAGTGATTAGAAGTCAACAGAAAATGGGTAGGTTTGTGGCGGTGGTTTGGGTGTGTAAGTGGTAGTATCAAGTCCCCCATAGGTGAGACTAGTATGAAGGTAAGGAGGACCATAAAGGATACATTCGCCTATATGGTGATTGTAGAATGAGGGTGTTGGTGAAGGATTTCGTACTCTTATGGAGTAAGGAATGTGTTGACACTATATAGGTGGTACTCCCCCAGAGTGAGGTGTTGAAAAACACCTTCCAAGGTATTAGTGGTTGGTATGTAGGTAGCTGGAATGGATGACATGTCGGAGGTCGATGCGGAGGTGAAGTTAACAAATTAGGAAGTGACGGGTCAGTCATGGAGGTTATGGCAATGGTAGGAATGGAGGAGGTATGTGTGGTAGAAGTAGCGCTGCACCTTTGGTAGGTGGAATTGTAGGTGAAGAAGTAACGGTTGCACAGAGGTAGTCACTTAATAGGTATAAGCACATCTTTGGGTTGGTAAAGCATGTTGCATGTTTTAAAAGGTTATGGGTCACTGAATGGTAAAAGTGTGTCCTTTGTGTTTAAAATTTACACAATGATGCAAAGTGGAAGGACACAACCCATGACATGAATCCAGTGGTCTCGCCAAGCAATATGCTATATTGGAATTCCCCTTCCAAAATGTAAAACAATTCTGGAATAGTGCAGGGGCCCATGCGAATGTGGAGGATGATGATGCCTAGTGTAGAGGTGATAACATAATTGAATGAACACAACATGATAGGATGTTTATGCATGTAATTATCAAGTATGCACATTTGAGTGAATGCATGGGATGAAATGATGTTAATCCTAGCACCTCCATCAATCATCACACAACATATCTGTATGTCATCGATGTGGACAGAGATAAAGAGGGCTGGGTCTAGGTCATCATTTTTGTGTGGCACAATCTCTTCCTCCGAGAAGATAAGGGATGCCACTTGGTGAATAGGGTGGGGTGATGATGAAGGTGGTAATTTTGTGAGAGACGCTACATTATGGGGTGTGATAATGGAGGCTATGGGTGTAGGGTCATTGGGTAAAACCTCAATAGATTGAAGAACCTCCATGAGAGCTTGATGATGGGATTCTGAGGTTTGAATGAGGTCATATAAGGACATTTTGAGGGGATATTGATGTAATTGTTTGAGCATGGTGTGATGTGTGACACCATTAGAAATGGGGTACATGGGGTTGCAGATAGTGATTTTAGGTATGGGTGTAGATGGTATGTTGGGTATAGGATTGGTTGGTGGGTCAGTTGCCTTTTCTTTTCCCTTATCCTTCTGAGCACATGTAGTGACATGTATCATGTTGATCTAAGGGGAGTTGGCAAATGGAGAAGGTGTAGGGTGAGTGGTATAATGATAAGATGGGAAAAAACCTACCGGAGGATAAAACCCCGTGAGGTGAGTTGGGTGCAATGACATTTGGGTGGTGGCGTGGCAAGTTCTCTCGATGCAAACCATGTTAATTACAAATCTTAGGGGTGGCCCTAGGAGATGTGAGGGTGGATTTTGTGGTTGTTGAGTGGGTAGTGTGGGAATGGGTGTTGGTGAAGAAGGATCCTCGTCAAGAAGGTCATCATCGTCAAAGTTGGCTTCCGGGAGGACACAACTAGATAAGGATAGTTTGCAAGTCCTTGCAGCTTTTCCACATCATACCCTGGCACATGATGATAAGCGCAAATTTTAGTATTGTCAAACCCTTTTGGCTTGGGTTTGATGGAGTCGTAAGATCTCGAGTGGTGGTAATGTGATGATAGAAGTATCCAGGAGGTTGGTTAACATTTTGGCATAGGACCCTGCTAGTGGATCGCAATGGGAAATGATCGTAGGTTTAGATGTAGGTGTGGTTGATTGTTGAGGAATGTTCTTTGGAAGAGGAGGAGTGGATTGAGCTATGGGTTGAGGTGTTGGTGTGGTTTTAGGTGTCGGTCATGTTTGTTTAGGTAGGGGTATAGTAGATGGATAGGTAGGAGGGTGTGTGGTTATTTTGACTACCTTATTGTGGGGTAGTGGAGTTTTGCTTTTGGGTTGCACCTTCTTGGGTAAAGGTGATGTGGGTGTACGAGGTCTAGAAGGAAAAGTAGATGGAGGAAGAGGGCAAGTTACCCATGGGGATAACGGGGTGCTGTGAAGGTAGATGATGTGGGTCATGCTTGGGGTGTGAGAGACAACGACTGAAGTGTAGTGGGTAGTGAAGCAATAACTGAGGGTATTAGAGGTATGGGTGGTAAAGATGCTACTGTGTGCTGTGTGTAAGTCATGTTGGGCATCTAGGGAGATTAGAGGTTTTTGAGGAAGGAATGGGTTTTTGTGGGTGGAGGTTTCTTGACCATGTGGGGAAGTTGAGATCCTAAGATGGACAGGATAGGTGCAGGTGTGATTGGTGCAGCTGGGGTATGAGGTCGATGGGTTTGGTTCTTCTATTTGGGTGTAGGAGTAGGTATGGTGTTGACTTTGGAGGATGTAGCTAAATCTAGTTTGATAGGTGGATGAGTAAGGCTGGTGGTTGGGGTGACCCCTAAAGTGGTAATAGGTTTAGTCGAGGAAAATGTTGTAGGTATGGGTAAGGGTGTGGTTTGAGCTATGGTTTGAGTTTCATGGAAGGAGTTATGATAGAGGTGGTTGTGTTTGGTTTGATTGGTCGAAATATTTTTGGGTAGATAGTGGAGGTATCAAGTAAGTGACCTCTGCATCTACGTTGAGACAGGAAGCAAAAGGTGCCCCCATAGTAAGGCTCTATCCACATAATCTAAGTGATCAGCCAAATGTGAGAACGACACGTCTGTAGGTGGAGTTGATGAGGAACTAATGGAAATTCTCATAAAATGTGTCTTAGAGATGGGAAATTGGCTAGCTTCAGCTTCCGTGGGTAAGAGAGCCGAAAGTAGGTCTGCAGGATTTTGGGTAGCAGATGGAGAATGCTCACCAAGAGGCAACGTTATCTCAACTGGGTCTATGATAGGCAAAGGAGATGATGGGTGCTCCTCTATGGGTGGAGGAGGTGCTGTGGGTAAAGGTTCTCTAAGTGGAGAAGCTAGGGGTGAGATGGTCTCGATGTTAGCAGAAGACTCCTCCGTAGGTGATGAAGGAGATGAAATATGTTCCTCTGTGGGTGAAGGAACATGGGAGGTTGGTTCTGATGCGAAAGGAGGAGTTTGGGCTAGGTTTTCCTCTATAAAAGGAATGTGAGGTAATTGGGAGGTGACGGGTATGTCATTAAAGATAGCATGAACCTCGCGGGTATGGGTATCATGAGTTGAGGTCTCACGGTTTGATCGGATGAAGTGGCATGGTTGGGAAACAGCTTCTTAAAGATGTGTAGGTTTTGGTTGGCCGGTGCATTAGGATTATCCATGATTAACTCACCTTTCTTGAGCATTTCTTGGATAATATTCTTGAAAGTGATGCAGCTTTCCATCACTATGACCCTTTACTTGATGATAATTACATAAATCATGTTCTTTATACCATGTAGGCATCGGGCGAAAGGTGGTCAAAACCAAAGGTGTGGTTTTATGGGTGGAAGGGTAATGGTCCCAACTTTGATAAGATTTTCTAAGACAGAAGAGTAAGGTTCCCCAATGGGGTATATTTCCATTGCTCTCATCATCCGAATTGAAAAGTATGGATGGGTGAGAGATTAGATGAGCGGGTATCCTTATTTGATGGATGTGCTGGGCCGACCTTGAGTACCACTATGTTAGCGGTGCCCTTAGCTTTTGAATAATTGGTTTGTGGTTTGGAAGAATAAGATGTATCATTTGACTTGAATGCCGAATTCTTATTGCGTAATTGGATTTTCTTCTCTTAGATGGCCTGAATCTCTAACTTTGTGCCATAGTGAATGCTTCATGAATGTTCGAAGGTTTGCACTTGCAAAGTCAGTGAGATATGTCTAGCACAAGCCCACGTGAAGAGCTCAATGAGTTCTATTTGTGGTAGTTGGAAGGTGAGTTGGTTGATCAAGCTACGCCAATGAGCAAAAAAATCTCGATAGATTTGTCCTCATACTGACACATGGAGTATAGATCGGTCATGGTATCCTTCTTGATGATATTGATAGAGAAATGATCCAAGAAGGCTTGGGCTACCTGATTGAATGAGAATATAGAGTGTCTAGGTAACCCACTATACCAATCTAATACAGGTCCAGTGAGGGACATGGGAAAGGTTCTCAAGAGCAAGGCATCATCATGAGCAATTAGATAACACCCATGTTTGAACGACCACAAATATTGTTATGGGTCTTCTTTTCTATTGAAATGATTGAATTTAGGCATTTCCCAATGCACGGGGTATGAGCGGATAGGAATGGATGGGTGGATGGGCTCGTTACAAATCTCATCATAGGTGAGAGTGTTGTGGGAGCCTAAAACCAATGCCTCCAATGTCTGCATCTTGTCCAACATCAATTTAATTAGGTCGTTGGTGGGTTGTGATGATTGGGTGCCTCCTATAGCGTGAGAGGGTTGGTTTTGGGCATATAATGGGGTGGCACTCCAGTGTATGGGGCTGCCATGTAGGTTGATTGAGAAGAAGGTAGTGAAACAGGGGGTACGTACCTAGAGTGAATAATGGATGAAATGGGAGGTTGTTGGTAGTATGTATAGGGAGGTGGAAGGGTCATGGTAACCCTAGTGGAAATAGGGGCTAACGATTGTGGAATGGAAAGGACCATGTTCTAAAATGGGGTAGGGGTCACCGACATGGGAGGTGGTAATGTAGCTACGGGTATGTGTGAGACATTAGGGGCGGATGAGGTTGTGTTTGGGGTAGTTTTCGAGGGTATGGTGGATGTAACGGGTGCCACAGAGATGGCAGATGTGGTAGTCATAGCGGGTATAGGACCTAGTTGTGAAACGACTAGGGGTAAGGTAGATGCGGGCAGCATAGAGCCAGATGGGGCTGATGTAGGAGTGGGAATGAGAGTCGGGGGATAGATATGGGCATGTCATATATCAACTGACCCGAGGCATCTCGAGTGGACGAATGGGAAAGGTAAAACTGCAAAGCGGCAGGGTTTTGGTCAAGGAGTCGTGTAAACTCCTCATCTCCAGTAGTGATAGTGATAGGTTGGATGGGATCCATGGCTGGTGATAAAATGGAAGGTAGTGAAGGACTAGGTAGGAGTGGTTGACAACTTGTGTGAAACACAAGTGTGCTTGCTTGTCTTTGAGTCAGCACCATGTGAACCCGTACTAATAATCAGAATGCGGCCGATTCTTTGTGAATGACCCATAAAAAACAACAGGAACAGGTGAATCTAATGGTAAAAAGTGGATTATGTATCAAATGGTGGTTGGAAAGTGAAATAGGCTAACCAATGCCGGTTAAGGAAAACCGACACCGGTCGGGGGTAGCTCAGCTGCACGGCCACCGTAGAAAATGGTCAAGTGAGTGAAAACCGGGAGAAGGTCAAATTTGACAGGTATGCCAAATTTGATGATGTTTACAATGTCAATGGGTATGATGGTAGTGACAAGGACTGTGAAAAGTGGAAGATGATGAATAAAATGTCCTTTTGGGTAGGTTAGAAAAAGGACCCGAACTAACGTCGATTGGGTATAACCGATGATCGGTCAAAGGTAAGGTATGATGGCGATTCTATGTGAAATTGAAACAATGATGAAAGAAAAGTGGTTGTGAATTAAAATTTGATGTAGAATCAAACCCAGAATTCTGAGAATGATGATGATATGGCCCGAGCACACTCGGTGAAGCTGGAATACACCATTTGTGATGAGGACCATGGAAGGATGAACAATGAAAATGAAGAACATGATCTCTCACTTCAAAATGCAAGAGAAGCAAAAATACTAAGAAAAATGTGATCCTAGGAGTGCCTTTTGTATTATGTTTGTTTAGCTTATGCTATTTAAAGACCGACACATGTATTATGAAATAGAGTTTTTGGTGAGGATGGCTTCCTACAAATAAGGAGATCTAAAAGGTGAGGTTTCGTATGTATGTTATGGTGGGGGCGGGCTTCACTTTGAAGTATGACTGACAGAGCAAATGAAGTTGGATGCCCACCGCACCGTGATCGTGTGATCACCTACAGCTTCTTCCAGGTAGGATGTTGTTTAAGAATGTGTATATTTGAATTTTTTGTGAGGCTTGGTAAGACTTAGAGAAAGAGAAAAGGAAAGAAGTGCTTTTCTATGATTTGTTTGTCAACCATCAGCTGGTCATGACTTCCAGCGTATAGGTTTCCCTTAATTAATGTGAGCTAATGCGATAAATCAGAATGCAATGCACTTATTTTTAAGCCCAAATCGAAGTGTGAAGTTGGATGACACAAAGAGATGAAGAGGAAGAGGGATGCTCTTTCACTACAATGTAGAAAACACGAAGAAATGGTTCTTTTTAATTACACCAAAAGAAAGGTTTCCTTTAGAGCAAATAGAAAGAAAAGGTGGGTTACCAAGGAAGAAGATTAATGTGTATGATTTTTAGAAGGGAAACAAACACACAATTTTTCCTAGGAATGAATGAAATGCAAGGAACCCCGGATGGGTCCCACTAGGCGTGCCAAAATGTTTCACTTGATTCTAGATTGTTTCTTTGAAGTATTGATGAAACAAATAGGGTAATAGGCATAGGAGGAATACCTGTTTAAATGATGGTTGATGGGTTGTTGCACGCGTATGAATTCTAAATCCACAGCTAATTGTGAGAGCTTCGTTTTATCTAGGAGGAACTACTTATAATACAAAACAAGACCACCAGAAAAATTTAAACAATATATGCAGTGAACTGCCTAGCGTATGCTAGATCCGGGAAGTGTGATACTTCCTAGATGGCTGTCAGTCCACTGTTTTAAACAATTTAATGTGATAAATAAGGTAAATCCTATTGTAATTCGAAATGATTTAGGTATCTCACTTAAAACACAATAAGAAATAGATCTAATCTAATAGGATAGGTTAGAATAGGATCCGAAGGTCAAGTAATTGGTTCTGGGTCTCTGTAGGTCTGACAAAGGTCTCAGGTATATTCGCAGATGGATGAGGGTGAGATGAAATTAGGTGGGTAGGTCTCTGTTCTGGGTTATATGGGAAAATATAGAGACCGATGTCGGTTAAGGGTGACTGACAACGGTTAGGTGTAACCGGTGCCAGTTACTGTGGAAATCTGGGAATGCCAGTAACAAGCTTTGGGTCTCCTTTGTGATTGCACAAAGGATTTTGGTTGGTCGGGATGAGGTATTGGGTGACTTGGGTAGGATTTGGTGAGATTTTAATGGGTATATGGAGGTGGAAGTGTTGGAGAAGGTCAATAGGTGGCTAGGTAAACAATAGATGATAAAATAATGATGAAATGAAATAAACCAAAGAAGTATGACATTATACTTACTGGGATTCTGGTCCTGGATGTCTGTGAGTGAGGGATGGAGGTGTTGATGAGAGGTTTGAAGGCTGCAAGTGATCACCAACTGAAAGAAAGCTTCTGCATGGGCTGTATGTACATTCCTCTTTGTTTGGTTAGATCAAATCATGCCTGGGATGGTTGTGCAATAGAAAGTGCATGATCTTCTTCCTTGCATGTGTGTTCTCTTTGGAATTTTCTCTCGAAGATGTGTTAATACTCACCAATCTTCTACCAACGTTTGTCAACCTTTTTTTTCACTTTCAACATAGAGAATAAGGTTGTTTTGGGGTTAAAAGGGTAACCGACGGTGGTTCCGGCTTAATCGGCGATAGTTAGGGGTAACCGTGTCGGTCAAGGCGGGATTTCCTAGGTTTACTAAACTAGGGAGATCCTCTTGATTTCCTCATATTTCATGTCGTTAACCCATGGATTAGACTGGGATCTTCTTGTAAGCATGTGGGAATGTGGTTAGAGGGAATGTAGGCATTGATTTTTAGGGTTTGGGTAAGTCTTAGTTAGTTATGGAAACTTACTAAGAATAGGTCTTAGGTTGAGTTGGCTTGGTGAGGTGTCTAAGTGAACTGTATGTGTGGGTATTATTTAAAATAAGATATTTAAATAATAAATATAGTGAGGATAATGAATTAAATTAATTAAATTAATATTAGTGAGGTGAAAGGGGCCATGGCTAGGTGAATGTGATGAAGGGTGTTTATTCGTTGAGGGACCAAAGGGGAGTGTGACCTAATTTTAGTGTCTACAAGGACCATTACAAATAAGGTTGTTTAAGTTACTGACACTTGAACATTTTCCTTTTCTCGAAATATATATTATGACTTGTCATTTAGTTATTTTTCCTTTACATATATTTTTATATAATGTTTGTAAATTTTAAATCACTTCTATGTTTTTATATATTGTTTGAAATAAAAAAATATAACTATTTGTGCAAACCGCATGATGTAAAACACTTAATTACATTACTTAGTAAAGTATGTTTAATCAGAACATCCTCGACAATTGTTATATTACTCTTTTGCATTGCAAGCGTCGACATCTGATTTTCGGACAAATTTATGTTTCGTGGATGTTGACAAAACATGCTTGTCGTGAATAAATCATTTTTGCTCTTTGATTATAGGACTGGTATGTTGTTGCTTGCAATAATCTATTTCACTTCTTATGAGTAAGTTGTAATCTAGTCAGAATGATTGCAAACTTATCCTTTGCAATTGGACTCATCCTTGGATCAATTCCATTGATCCAAGGTATGTTTTAAATATTCTTATCTAAATTGAATGAAAAACTGACATTCATTGATTAAGAGACTTAATTTGAACTTGTGTTTGTTGCAAATTATTTACTATCTCGAAAGACCGTGCCTACATTTTGTTTTGTGTTGTGCTTGGCTCTTCTTGATTGACCCTTGCAGGGTGCCTAATGGCATTAGGGGAAACTTGTTTCAGGATTCTGGTAAAAGAGAGAAAAATGTGCCCTATATCTATAAGGTCTATCCTAAAGAGATTCGGGACTCAGGTAATTTACCTAACTCTTTCTACACCACTCTACGTGGGATGACATCCTAACCTAAGTTGTTAACACTAAGTTAATATGAAAAGGGGAAATAACCTAAGGGATGTTAAGTTATTTCTAACCTATTGTTTTGGTTAATCTACATCCTAACCTAAGGTGGCAATTTATTGTTTGGGGGTTATATCCTAAGGTTATATATTTTAAACTAACCTAAGATCTAACCTAAGAAATTCAATGTATCCTAAACTAATGGGTTTGTGAGGGAACCTATGGGTTGATTGGAAAGTGGAGCTAAGTGGAGGTTTCTAAGCTTTCAATGCGATGGGATTTTGATTGATTTGACATTAAGGCATGGTTGTAATGCTAGTTTGGCATGGGCTAGTAAAATTTGGAGGAACCTATGTGAAATATTCACTAAGTTTAGAAATATATGTGGAATTTCAATGTGGTCTTGCCAACTTTGGATGGCGATGGTAAGGAGAGATAGGTGGGAATATGTAATTAAATGTCATTAATTCGCATTGGTTCTCGTGAGCAAACCGTCGAGAAGGCATGTTGGTAGATTTGTTGGGGGTTATTTTAATTTGCATGCTTCACGATTTTTGCTCTGCATGGAGCTATCTAGTTTTTCGAACCAATAGATTGATATGCACTTAGTGGTTATTTTTTAATTCTTTGATCTATTTTCAGTTCGAGGAATGTATAAGAGACATTGTGGAAAAATATTATTGTTGTTTGATCTTGCTTGGAGAAGAAAGGGTGTTGGAAACTCGGCTGGAAGTATTCTTTAAATTAGCAGAGGCACTATCATGCATGATAGGCTCTACACATTAATATTTCTTGCTTTCTTCTAAATGATTCATTAAAAATATTCTACTCATTGGAGATATATATTTTTGCATAATATGTCTGGTTATTTACTTGCATGCTTTCATGAAATTTATGTGGGTTTTGGAATATGAATCCTTGGTTGTTAATGGTAGTTCTTTGGAACTTTCTCTGTACTAGTTGTTAGAGGTTTGCATGTGATTTGTATTGGAACTCTGTAACCTGTACTTGAAGCTCTATTGAACTCTATAGCTTGTATTTGAAGCTTTGTTCTAGCATTCGAGACTAATGTTGAATGAACTAGTTAGTTGCTTGTTGGGTTCTAAATCTCTATTTAGTCTTGTGTTTCGTGAGCTGGAAGTGGAGCTCGTAGTTGTTCTAAACTTGTATTGAAGCTTCGAGATCTGTTATGAGTTTTATTGGGACCTTGTGTTTGTTTTGGACTGTGTTGGAACTAAGTGTAGTTCTGAACCTATGGTTGAATCTTCATATTCAACAACAGTACTTGTGCATTGTTCTTTTGAAAATGGAACTTACTGTTGAGTTGTTGCATTGTGACCTGTACTTGAGCTCTGAATTGGAATTTTACTCTTCCTTAGGGAACCGGAAATGCTTGAACCCGTAATAGAGTGTTGGTGTTTATTCGAACTTGTATTAGGGCCATGGGTTTTATTATAGACTTGTATTTGAGCCTGTGTTGTTAGAACTTATGTTTGAAGCTTGTACTTGACTCAATATAGGTGATTCCATTGTTGGTTGTTTTGATCTTGTATTGGAATCGACGTGTTGATTTTATATAGGTATTCGAACTGGGTTTTGGTTAGTTTTGGTTTGTAAAGCTTTATTCTCATGAATATAGTCTACCCGAAGGGGCCTTTGGAGTTTTGTACTTGTCAAATGTAGTCTGAGTATCTTCTTTCGAAACCTCCTCTGTCTTGTTGCTTGTGCGAGAATTGTTGTATTACTTCTGTCTTGCGCAGCCACATGGTGTTCTTGAATATGTCAAGGCATGTGAGTTTAAAGTAAAACCTTTCCCTCTCTACCCTGTGTAATCTCGTGTCTTGTGGGAAGCTTGACTGTTTTATTCTTGAAATTTTGGACTGGAATTGCGATCTGTTGTGGGACAGTCGTATCAGTGTAGAGGTTTATGGAATGTATTATTTACTTCCTTTCTATCTTGAGGTTGAACAAATCCTTACCTGTCTTAAGATTTTAAGTGAAACTCATGAGGCTTGTGGTTATTCTATTCAGTCGAATGGAGGAAGATGGGGATAGTACTTGTCTTGAATAGTTTTCTTAGTTCCTTACTCTCTCCAGATATTGCATCTGATGCGTGAGGTTTTATTGAATGTGGAATTTAAACTTATTTTCAATGTGTGTCGTTTTAAGGGAATACAAGTATCTCTATCCCGAATGTTTGGGGAAAATCAAAGTCCTCGGACCATGATTTTCATCAACCCTTGTCTATCTTACACTGTTGCATATTTCTATTCCTTGTTGGGATCTCAGAATGGACCTCCGGGTTTTTAACAGAGAAGTGAATAGGATCACTTGGGGGGACAAGAATGTTGTTTAGAAACAATACTGTTTGAGATTGAAATTGGATTTGAGCTTGGTGAATGAGAATAGGTAAGTAGTTGTAAGTTTTGTGATGAGTGTTGGTAATGTGCATCCTTTGATTGTGCATTCTGTTTGAGTTCTCTTTTGGGAATTAGCTAGGGAATTTCTATGTTGTATTTATTAAAGGATTTCATTTCATAGTATAAATGAAATGAAACATGGATTGGGTCCATTTTGGTTTGAGATCCTTTTATGTTGACTGATAAGTTCATTGATTGAACTTCTCGTTATTTGATTCTCTTCTTTGTCTATATGGAAAGATGAAGCATACTAATATGAGATATGTTGTAACTAACTCCTTTGCAGATTGGAAAAAGTTAAATGTGTCTTTCTATCCTTATGAATTTATGAAATAATTTAATGACAAGACTTGTTGACTGTTTAAAGTGATTGATAGGATCAAATAAGTCTTGTGATATAATTTTGATGTTACAAATTATAATATGTTCTTTTCTTAAAAGTAAATTCAGATTTTCTTAATTGTACTTATTTCTAGATGTTATTACTTATGATTATTTGCATGATGTTTATTAATTGTTTCATTAAAGTAGAGTTGTTTAATGAAACAATTAGTGGAATGCACTTTACTTTAATGCTTAGTGCTTATCATGCTTAGTTCATTGAATTGACTGTGTAAACAATTTTACAGATGGACATCATAAGTGATAAAGGAAGACAAGAACTTTCATGTTGTATTGGGCTTATTTAATTCTGTATCTTCTATAAAGAATTTTGATTTATTCTTGATTGTATAGACAAAGAAAAGTTGTATTCTTTTTGGAATAAGGGTTGTTTGTTATACCACATGCCTGAAATGCATAGTCTTGTAATGTATAGTTTTATAACGATGAATTGAAAGTTGAAGATTTACTTGGTATTGGTTGTGTAAATTATCTTGTATTTATGAAGAAGATGGAAATCCTACCTAGATGATATTTTTCCTATCTGTTATATCCTTAATTCAGATAAAATTGATCAGTTGGATAAAGGGAATTAGTTAATTTCCCTTATTTAGATGCAGCTTGTTAAGTTGCATATGATAACAAATTTTATCTAAACAATTCTAACATAGTGATGGAATGTGTAAAGAATATAAGGTAAAACTATAGAAATTGTGAAATATAAGAAGGGTATGACAAACCCGAGCACTTAATCATGTAGAGGAAGATTCTTCCTCCTAAAATAAATGTAATCCAAAGAATGGTGATATGATCGTTAATCGTTAGACTTCATTTCTTATAAATTCTACTACTAGTTGAACCTATTTGGTTGCTACACCTTCTTTGAATGATTAAATTACATTTAATGGAACTTATGATGTTGCTGTCCTATTTTAGTTATCTACTTGTTAAACTAAGTAAACGAACATTAAAAGCAATCATGAGTTAAAGGAATTTCTTTAATGCTTAATTGATTCAAGTATAGAACAAGAACCTAAGGAGTGTTGGATTAGGGTTTAGCATGGATGTTGTAATCTTTTAAAATCTAAATTAATTAAATATTAATAACCTCCTTGGGTATGTACATCTTGATGAGGTAGTTTCTGTAGGATGTTGGCACATGCCAACTGCAAGACTGTACCTTCGAGAAGACGAGGGTTTTCTTGAGGATACAACATTGCAGTTGACATGTGGTAATACCCTTTTGCATTGATCATCTAGATCTACACACAAATAAGGACTTGAACTTAGTTTCTCTCTAGGTCAATTTAGTGGCATGTTTAGGATAGGTAGTAGATTTTAATGGCTCAGGGTACCTTGGCACATCTGGCTGACTTAGGTCAATCGAGTATGCCCATTTACCCTAAGTCATTGTGAGCATCTTCCTATAATAAATTATGTTTATAATCAGGGCTAGGGTTAAATCTTGGAAAAGTGGACTGATAATAGTCAGTAAAGACCATTCTTGATAACAAAAGAGTGAGGTGAAGGACGTATTCTGAAGTGACGAGTATGTCGTCTAGGAATAGTGACATAAATAGTATGTTGAAAATCTTTGGCCAAAGTTTCAAAATTTGTTGGTGGTTGCGTTGTCCTATGTCACCTAGTTTAAAGAAATGTGATATCAAATGAATATTGGTAACAATTATTCAAATATTTTCTTTAAAAAGATGATTTAGTACCGGTTTAGGGTAGGAAAACTAAGTATACGATAAGTATTCAATACTTAAAGTTAACATAAATAGATCGGTAGATCACCGAGTTATGAAATAAATAGATCGGTAGATCACCGAGTTATGAAATAAATAGATCGGTAGATCATCGAGTTATGAAATAAATAGATCGGTAGATCACCGAGTTATGAAATGAATAGATCGGTGGATCACCGAGTCATTTACAACTACATATTTCTATTTGTTGAGATTGATTGGCATGGAATGTTTGTTCTAAATAATGCTTTATTTAGAACAGAGAACATTATGTAAAAAAATTTCCCTTGTTTCTAAAGTCTTAAAATGGGAATGTTACATCTTGGTATCAGAGATGAAGGTTGCAGCTCTTGGACCTATTGTGTTCATAATCTGATGAAACTTAAATTTTCTTGTAACAAAAATGGTTAGAACAAGAGGAAATGTTGCAAATAACCCTCCGCCTGAGGAAGGAGTAGAAACTTCCCAGAAACTAGATGAGATCCTTGCTTCTGTTGGACACAAGAGATCATTTGGCTGTACTTGAATAGTAAGTAATGGGTAATGAGGAGGAAGATGATCGTTGGTAAAAACAATCAGCCACCTCCTGAGGACAACACCAATGTAGGTGTTGATAATAACAATGTGAACATACTTGTTCATCCTAAGAACAAAAAGGCTAGGCTGGTAGTTGAACTCACTAATGATATAAAAAGGATAAGTCCACCCAAGTTTGATGGCACCACATTAGGAGATGGAGCTAAGAACTAGCTTAGTGAAATGGAGAAATACTTTGCAATAAGGAATTTCTCAGAAGAAACAAAGGCAATATGGGGAGCATATCAACTTTCTCATGAAGCATCTTCATGGTGGGACAACCGTAAGGATGAGTTAAATATTGATGAAACTAATATCACATGGGATCAATTTAAAGGTTACTTTAGGCAACGTTGGCTGCCGCAACTTTACTATGATCAGAAAATGACTGAATTTCAGAACTTAGCTCAAGGAAAGCTAACTGTAACTGAGTACTGGGAGTGGTTTACAAAACTTCTTAAGTACGTACCTTAGTACCAAACTGATGAGAAGTTCAGGATATGGAAATTCATCATGGGATTGAATCCGTTATAGGAGGAGAGGTGGATGTTCACATCCCAACCATGATGGAAGGGGTTGTTGAAAAGGCCATAAGGCAGGAACATAAATTGAAGGCAATTTTTGCTCATAAGGAGGAAGTAAGGAACAAATTTTCTAACTCCTCTTCATCATCTCTTGCACCTAAGAAAGGACCATGGAAGAAATTTGCAATGAAAAG
Source organism: Taxus wallichiana var. yunnanensis (assembly GCA_018340775.1). Lineage (NCBI taxonomy): Eukaryota > Viridiplantae > Streptophyta > Pinopsida > Cupressales > Taxaceae > Taxus > Taxus wallichiana. The sequence continues at coordinate 792,501,048 of CM031239.1, forward strand.
TAAGTTTTCATCTGATACTAATAAGAAAGTAGCAACAAACAAATTCTTGGTAATGCAAAAAAACTTTGCTAAGAACAATAATAATGGACAAAAGTCCTATGGGGGTCAGAACGATAACTCTAAGGCTGGAAATAAACCCAAGCCTAAGAAGGGACCTATAAGAGGTTGTTATAACTATGGAAAAGATCATTATGTAAATCAATGCCCTTTGAAAAAGGATGATCATAATCAGTAGCACAAGATACACACTGCAGTAGCTGACAAGCAGGATGAGAAACAAGCACTACCTATAGAAGTTCGGGTAAGTTATTTGGTTTACCTATAACTATTATTTTCGATACGAGCTACTGAATGTTTTATTTCTAGTAAATTAGCATCAAAACTAAAAATAAAAGATGGAAACAATGTTGTTCATATAGTTAGTATGTGTCTTTTTGGAGTAATCCTTGATTTACCTAACTTTTCCATTGAAGTTGATCTTTATGTTACACCTTTGGGGTCTTATGATGTAATCATAGGTGTTAATTGGTTAGCAGAACATAAGGCTAAAGTGGATTGTTTTGAGAAACACATTAGTTGTTTAGATGACCTACGAGAAAACAACAGAGATTTAGGGTGTGAAACATGAGATTTCTGTTAGAAAACTGTCAACTATGCAACTTAAAAAGGCCAAAAATAAAGGTTGTACCTTATATGTAGTGAAAATTGCTGAAACAACTAAAGAGAATAGCGATGTTATGGAACGATATCCGTTGTTACGAGACTTCAGTGATGTATTTCCAGAAGAATTTCTAGGTCTTCCACCCAAAAGGGAGTTTGATTTCATGATTGAGATCAAGCCTAGAATTGAACCTATTTCTAAAGCACCGTATCAAATGACTACTACTGAATTAGTAGAGCTTAAGGCTCAATTGCAAGAAATTTTGTCTAAAGTTTTGATTAGACCAAATTTTTCACCTTGGGGAGCACCTGTAATTTTTGTGAAAAAGAAGGATGGAATACTTAGATTGTGCATTGATTACGAATGTTAAAAAAGAAATAATCAAGAATAGATACCCACTACCTAGGATTGATAAATTATTTGATCGAGATGCGTGGAGCATCGGTATATTCTAAGATAGATATTCGATCTGGATATCATCAATTACGGATTAAGGATGAGGATATTCATAAAACAACTTTCAGAACAAGGTATGGACATTATGAGTTCACGGTTTTACCTTTTGGATTAACTAATGCACCTGTAACATTTATGAATTTAATGAATAATATCTTTCAAGAATACTTGGACAAATTTGTGCTCGTATTCTTGGACGACATTCTCATATATTCTAAAAGTATTGAGGAACACCATGAGCATTTGAAGATAGTTTTGGAAATATTAAGAAAGAGACGATTATTTGGTAAGTTGTCTAAATGTTCTTTCTATGACACAAAAGTACACTATTTGGGACATGTAATAAGTAAGAATGGAATTGTTGTAGATCCTTCAAAAATTGTAGCTATAATGGAGTGGCCTACACCCAAGAATGTACATGAAGTTAGAAGCTTCATGGGACTTCTTGATACTATAGGAAATTTGTAAAATATTTTTCTAAGGTGGCTACACCAAGTAACTTCTTTACAAAAGAAAGATAAAAATTTTCTTTGGAGTGAGAAATGTAGAAATTAATTTGATCTAATACAAAGAATCCATGAAATAGCTACACAGAAAATAATTGAAATCAACAACTCTATATTATATTTTTTATTATTCATTCACTATTTCATTACACTCCATTATATAGGAGATGTAAAATAACAATCCTTACAACAACATTTGTCTTCATGTACAACCATACACCCATATGGTTTCAACCTCTCACCAATATAATAATAAAACAATACTAATTGTTTTATTATTCTAACTTACTAACTTACCACATACTAACCACATTTTACATTTACTATTTACATTTACATAGTAAATGTACTTTCACTAATTTACCATAATAATAATTACACATGTAATTATTATTCACCCATACATACAAATGGAGCACTAAGATATATTTCCTAACATTCCCCCCCTTAGTGCGAACATGGGGAAAACTTGTCTTATACTTGCACCTGCTCATGATCTGATGATTTTATAGGATGATCATAAACCTAATAGATGGTTTTTCATAGGGTTGACCATAAACCAAAAATGATGGTTTTGCAATTGGTTTACCATAAACCAAAAAGGGTGATGGTTTTGCATAGGGTTTACCAACAACCAAAAATGGTGGTTTTACAAGTGGTGTACCACAAACCAAAAGGGTGATGGTTTTGCATAGGGTTTACCAACAACCGAAAATGGTGGTTTTACAACTGGTGTACCACAAACCAAAAATGAAGGTTTTCAAGTGGTTTACCTACAACCACATCATGATATGCCAAGTATTATTATTAGCCCTCATCACATCTCACTGCAGGGAATAACATAGGAAATTCTGCTGAAATCTGTTGCTCATATATAGAAAATACCAGAAATGTAGAAAACTAGAAATGGAACATTGAGATCATGTTCCCCCCTCAATGTGAAATTTCCTTTATTCTGTAAACCACAATAGGAACACTGCAACCAAACACTCTACCAGAAATACAAAGAAACAACAGGAACACACTGTATTAAAAATAATCACCATAGCTGATACGGCCCCGTCGTTGGTGACTGACGAGAGGTCGCTGAATGACCTCCAACCTCCTGTGCCTCCTTCCTCCAAGAACTTCACTTAGTATAGAAATTCTTCATAGTTATAGTCAATTTCATCTATTATTTGTTCATCTCTAGCTTCCCATTCTACAATTTTGCTTATATCTGTAGGTGTTTTTTCTTTTCCATCTACTATCCTCCATAGGTTTTTATTCATTAACTGCATCTGAATTTTTACTCTCCATGTATGGAAGTTCAGCCCATTAAATTTATCTAATGGTGTATCCATTTTACTGAATCTAAATATCCAAAAAAATTGAATGTAGATTTGAATTACCTTTGATTCTCTGATTTCTTCAAAAAATAGCAGTGATCAATGTGTTGTATAGTAAATTGCACGTTTCTCCCAAACTACGAACTGGGTTATGCTGAAATTTCTCCTGTAGCTTCCTGTATAACAGATCGTTCCACGCACAAAATTTTGGAGAAACCCAGATCACGAAACAAAAGTTACAAGATCATCTTCGAGACAGATTTAACCTGCTCTGGTACCAAATGTAGAAATTAATCTGATCTAATACAAAGAATCCATGAAATAGCTACACAGACAATAATTGAAATCAACAACTCTATATTATATTTTTTATTATTTTCATTCACTATTATATTACACTCCATTATATAGGAGATGTAAAATAACAATCCTTACAACAACATTTGTCTTCATGTACAACCATACACCCATATGGTTTCAACCTCTCACCAATATAATAATAAAACAATACTAATTGTTTTATTATTCTAACTTACTAACTTACCACATACTAACCACATTTTACATTTACTATTTACATTTACATAGTAAATGTACTTTCACTAATTTACCATAATAATAATTACACATGTAATTATTATTCACCCGTACATACAAATGGAGCACTAAGATATATTTCCTAACAAGAAATGTGAAATTGCATTCAAAACCTTGAAGGAATAGTTAACTCGAGCACCTATTCTTGCGCAGTACTAGATCCTAATGGAGATGTTATGGTGGTAATTGATGCATCGGTGAAGGTCTAGGAGGCATTTTGTTACAAAATGGTCATGTCATAGCTTACAAAAGTAGAAAACTAAAGTTACATAAGTTGAATTATGCTCTACATGATTTAGAGCTTCTTTGTCATTGTTCATGCACTGCAAGTTTGGAGGCATTACCTGCTTGGTAAACCTTTTGAATTGAAAACTGATCATCTTGGGCTAAAGTATATCTTCACTCAGCCAAATCTTAATGCAAGACAACGAAGGTGGTTAGAGTTTTTGTCTCAATATGATTTTGACATTAGTTATATTAAGGGAAAAGAAAATAGAGTGGTTGATGCTCTAAGTCGTAGGAAGCACATTTATGCTCTTATAACATTGAGAACTCAATTTAAGGATGAAGTAAAAAGTGTTATGGAATCTGATTCTTATTTTAGCAAGTAAAGACAATGCTTATTGTAGAACCGAATGATTTGAGGTATAAAGGTTTTCACTTTGATAATGAAGGGATCTTATGATTTGAAAACAAATTATTTGTACCTTCTTTGAATGATTTGAGAAAGAAATTGTTAGTTGAATTTCACAATTCACCTTTTTCTGGACACCCTGGTATTACAAAAATACTTGCTAATATAAAATAATAATATTTCTAGAAGGGAATGAAAAAGGATGTTATAGACTTTGTGACACATTACCTTGAATGTCAACGTAAGCATAACATTTGCACCTAGCCGAGTTTATTGTATCCTCATAGCATACCGCAATACAAATGGCAAGTGATAAGCATGGACTTTGTACAAGGGTTGCCTATGTCAAGAAATAAACATGATGTTATTTTAGTAATTGTGGATAAACTAACAAAGGTAGCACATTTTATTCTTTGGTAATCTAAAGGATGATTCTCCTGTGTTAGCTAAAAGATTTGTACATGAAATTTTTAGATTACATGGAGTACTGAATTAATCATTTCAGATAGAGATCCTAGAATGATGTCAAGATTTTGGAAAATGCTTAATGCAGCTCTAGGAACTAAGCTGAATTTCAGTTCTATGTATCATCTAGAAATGGATGGATAGATTGAAAGAGTTAATCAAGTTTTAGAGGATATGTTACGAATGTATTGTATGGATTAGCAGTATAAGTGGGAAGAGTACCTTCCACTAGTTGAGTTTGCATATAATAATACATATCATGCCTCTCTTAAGATGGCACCTTTTGAAGCATTATACAAAAGAAAATGCAGAACCCTTGTTAGTTGGGACAACATGGAGGATAGAGAGGTAATTGGACCTGAAATTCTTACTAAAATGGAACAACAAGTTAAATTGATTCGTGAGCACTTGAAAGAAGCAGTAGATAGACAAAAGAGTTATGCTGATTTAAAGTGGGTAGACATGAAATTTAAACTTGGTGAGAAAGTCTTTCTTCGGTCAAATCAAAAAAGAGCTCTATAACTTTTGGAAAGGCTGCCAAGTTATCACCACATTGTGTGGGACCTTTTGAGATAGTTGAAGTAATCAGCCACGTAGCTTACCGCTTAGCATTAGCTCCGCTTTATCATGAATGCATGATGTTTTCATTATTTCTTTGCTTAAGAAATATGTTTTGATTTATCACATGTGTTAAATTGGAATTCCTTGCAGGTCAAGACCAGGAATAATCATGGTTAAACCCATACGAGTGCTTGAAACTCACCAGTTGCATTTGAGAAATCATGAGATAAGACAATGTAAGGTCCAGTGGGACTAGTTTAACGAAGAAAGTGCAACTTGGGAAAACCTTGAGGATATGAAAACTACTTTTCCATATCTATTTGAACAAAATTGATTCTGTTGACTGATAAAAAATTTGTGATTTTATCTTTATAATACAATAAGTATGCCAGTTTTGGGTAGATATTTATTTGTTTTGAATAAACAACTATGTAATGCTGATTTCTGGAACTTAAAAATTCTGATATGTTTTTGACATATGATAAGAAAAGTGAATAAGTTGATTTTCCTAGATGCAAACTGTGAAAGTGAGGTAATCATCGGGATGATGATTCTTTTTAGGAGGGAAGCATGTAACACCCTTGACAATTGTTATATTCCTCTTTTCATTGCAAGCATTGACATGTGATTTTCAGGAAAAATGTATGTTTCGTGGATGTTGGAAAATCATGCTTTCTGTGGATAAATAATTTCTTCTCTTTGATTGTAGGGTTTGTATTTTATTGCTTGCAATAATCTATTTCACTTCTTATGAGTAAGTTGTAATCTAGTCAGAATGGTTGCAAACTTATTCTTTGTAATTGGACTCATCCTTGGATCAATTCCATTGATCCAAGGTATGTTTTAAATCTTCTTATCTAAATTGAATGAAAAACTTACATTCATTGATTAAGAGACTTAACGGACTGAACTTGTGTTTGTTGCAAATTCTTTACTATCTCAAAAGATCATGCCTACATTTTGTTTTGTGTTGTGCTCGGCTCTTCTTGATTGACCCTTGCAGGGTGCCTAATGGCGTTAGGGGAAACCTACTTCAGGATTCTAGAGAAAGAGAGAAAAATGTGCCCTATATCTATAAGGTATATCCTAAAGAGATTCGGGACTCAGGTAATTTACCTAACTCTTTCTACACCACTCTACATGGGATGACATCCTAACCTAAGTTGTTAACACTAAGTTAGAATATAAAGGAAATAACCTAAGGGATGCTAAGTTATTTCTAACCTATTGTTTTGGTTAATCTACATCCTAACCTAAGGTGGCAATTTATTGTTTGGGGGTTATATCCTAAGGTTATATATTTTAAACTAACATAAGATCTAACCTAAGCAATTCTATCTATCCTAAACTAATGGGTTTGAGAGGGAACCTATGGGTCGATTGGCAAGTGAAGCTAAGCGGTGGTTCCTAAGCTTTTAATGTGATGGGATTTTGATTGATTTGGCATTAAGGTATGGTTGTACATCTTGCCAGTTTGTCATGGGATAGTAAAATTTGGAGGAACCTACACTGGAAGCTTCACTAAGTTTATAAATGCATGAGGAATTTCAATGTGGTCTCGCCAACTTTGGATGGCAGTTGCAAGAGGAGAGATAGGTGGGAATATGTAATTAAATGTCATTAATTCACCTCGGTTACGCAAGCAAACCATCTTAGAAGGCATCTTTGGTAGATTTATTGGGGTTGTTTTACTTTTGATGCTTCACAATTATTGCTCTGCATGGAGCTATCTAGTTTTTCGAACCAGTAGATTGATCTACACTTAGTGGCTATTTTTTAATTCTTTGATCTATTTTCGGTTCGAGGAATGTATAAGAGGCATTGTGGAAAAATATTATTGTTTTTTGATCTTGCTTGGAGAAGAAAGGGTGTTGGAAACTCGGCTGGAAGTTTTCTTTGAATTGGAAAAGGCACTATCAGGCATGATAGGCTCTACACATTAAGATTTCATACTTTCTTCTAAGTGATTCATTAAAAAAAAATTCTCATTGGAGATATATGTTTTTGCATAATATGTCTCGTTATTTACTTGCATGCTTTCATGAAATTTATGTGGATTTTAGAATATGAATCCTTGGTTGTTAATGGTAGTTCTTTGGAAATTTCTCTGTACTAGTTGTTAGAGGTTTGCATGTGATTTGTATTAGAACTCTATAACATGTGCTTGAAGCTCTATTGAACTATGTAGCTTGTATTCAAAGCTTTGTTCTAGAATTTGAGACTAATGTTGAATGAACTGGTTAGTTGCTTGTTGGGTTATGAATCTCTATTTAGTCTTGTGTTTCGTGAGCTAGAAGTGGAGCTCCGTAGTTGTTCTAAACTTGTATTGAAGCTTCGAGATTTGTTATGAGTTTTATTGGTACCTTTTTGTTTTATTTAGACCGTGGTTGAACTAAGTGTAGTTCTGAACCTATGGTTGAATCTTCGTATTCAAAACTATACTCGTGCACTATTCTTTTGAAAACAGAACTTACTATTGAGTTGTTGCATTGTGACCTGTACTTGAGCTCTGAATTGGATTTTACTCTTCCTTAGGGAACCGAAATGCTTGAACCCGTAATAGAGTGTTGGTGTTTATTCTAAACTTGTATTAGGGCCATGGGTTTTATTATAGACTCATATTTGAGCCTGTGTTGTTAGAACTTATGTTCGAAGCTCATACTTGACTCAGTACAGGTGATTCCATTGTTGGTTGTTTTGATCTTGTATTGGAATCGACGTGTTGATTTTATACAAGTATTCTAAACTGGGTTTTGGCTGGTTTTGGTTTTGTAAAGATTTATTCTCATGAATACAGTCTACCCGAAGGGGCCTTTGGAGTTTTGTACTTGTTAGATGTAGTCCAAGTACCTTCTTTTGAAACTTCCTCTATCTTTCTGCTTATACGAGAATTGTTGTATTACTTCTATCTTGCAGGTCGTACAGTGTTCTTGAATATGTCAAGGCATGTGAGTTCAAAGTAAAACCTTTCCCTCTCTACCCTGTGTATTTCCGTGTCTTGTGGGAAGCTTGAATATTTTGTACTTGAAATTTTGGACTAGAATTGTGATCTATTGTGGGATAGTCGTATCAGTGTAGAGGTTTATGGAATGTATTATTTACTTCCTTTCTATCTTGAGGTTGAACAAATCCTTACCTGTCTTAAGATTTTAAGTGAAACTCGTGAGGCTTGTGGTTATTCTATTCAGTCGAATGGAGGAAGATGGGGATAGTACTTGTCTTGAGCAGTTTTCTTAGTTCCTTACTCTCTCCAGATATTACATCTGATGTGTGAGGTTTTATTGAACGTGGAATTTAAACTTATTTTCAATGTGTGTCATTTGAAGGGAATACGGTATCCCTATCCTGAATGCTTGGGAAAATCAGTCCCTGGGACCGTGATTTTCATCGACCCTTGTCTATCTTGCACTGTTGCATATTTCTATTCCTTGTTGGGATCTCGGAATGGACCTCCAGATTTTTAACAGAGAAGTGAATAGGATCACTTGGGGGACAAAATGTTGTTTAGAAATGATATTGTTTGAGATTGAAACTGGATTTGAGCTTGGTGAATGAGAATAGGTAAGTAGTTGTAAGTTTTGTGATGAGTGTTGGTAATGTGCATCCTTTGATTATGCATTCTATTTGAGTTCTCTTTTGGTAATTAGCTAGGGAATTTCTATGTTGTATTTATTAAAGGATTTCATTTCATAGTATAAATGAAATGAAATATGGATTGGGTCCATTTTGGTTTGAGATCCTTTTATGTTGACTGATAAGTTCATTGATTGAACTTCTCACTATTTGATTCTCTTCTTTGTCTATATGGAAAGATGAATCACACTAATATGAGATATGTTGTAACGAACTCCTTTGTAGATTGGAAAAAGTTAAATGTTCCTTTCTATCCTTATGAATCTTTGAAATAATTTAATGACAAGACTTGTTGACTGTTAAAAGTGATTGATAGGATCAAATAAGTCTTGTGATATAATTCTGATGTTACAGATTATAATATGTTCTTTTCTTAAAAGTAAATTCATATTTTCTTAATTGTACTTCTTTCTAGATGTTATTACTTATGATTATTTGCACGATGTTTATTAATTGTTTCATTAAAGTAGAGTTGTTTAGTGAAACAATAAGTGGAATGCACTTTACTTTAATGCTTAGTACTTATCATGCTCAGTTCATTGCACTGACTCGTGCTAGCAATTTTGCAGATGGACATCGTAAGTGATAAAGGAAGACAAGAACTTTCATGTTGTATTGGGCTTATTTAATTCTAGATCTTTTGTTAAGAGTTTTGATTTATTCTTCAGTTGTATAAAAAAATAAAAGTTGTACTCTTTTTGGAATAAGGGTTGTTTGTTATACCACATGCCTAAAATACATAGTCTTGTAATGTATAGTTTTATAATGATGAATTGAAAGTTGAGATTTACTTGTATTGGTTGTGTAAATTATCTTGTATTTATGAAGAAGATGGAAATCCTATCTGGATGATATTTTTCCTATCTATTATATGCTTAATTCGGATAAACTTGATTAGTTGGATAAAGGGAATTAGTTAATTTCCCTTATTTAGATGCAGCTTGTTAAGTTGCATATGATAACAAATTTTATCTAAACAATTCTAACATAGTGATGGAATGTGTAAAGAATATGCGGTAAAACTATAGAAATTGTGAAAGATAAGAAGGGTATGACAAACCCTAACACTTAATCATGTAGAGGAAGATTCTTCCTCACTAAAATAAATGTAATCCAAAGAATGGTGATATGATCGTTAATCGTTAGACTTCATTTCTTATAAAGTCTACTACTAGTTGAACCTATTTGGTTGCTACACCTTCTTTGAATGATTAAATTACATTTAATGGAACTTATGATGTTGTTTTCCTATTTTGGTTAACTACTTGTTAAACTAAGTAAACGAACATTAAAATCAATCATGAGTTAAAGGAATTTCTTTAATGCTTAATTGATTCAAGTATAGAACAAGAACTTAAGGAGTGTTGGATTAGGGTTTAGCATGGATGTTGTAATCTATTTTATAATCCAAATTAATTAAATATTAATAACCTCCTTGGGTATGTACATCTTGATGAGGTAGTTTCTGTAGGATGTTGGCACATGCCAATTGCAGGACTGTACCTTCGAGAAGACAAGGGTTTTCTCGAGGATACAACGTTGCAATTGACATGTGGCAACACCCTTCTGCATTGATCATCTAGATCTACACACAAATAAGGAATTGAACTTAGTTTCTCTCTAGGTCAAGTTAGTGGCATGTTTAGGATAGGTAGTAGCTTTCAATGGCTCAGGGTACCTTGGAACATCCGATTGACTTAGGTCAACCGAGTATGCCCATTTACCCTAAGTCATTGTGAGCGTCTTCCTATAATAAATTATGTTTCTAACCAGGGCTAGGGTTAAACCTTGGACAAGTGGACTGACGGTAGTCAATAAAGACCATTCTTGATAACAAAAGAGTGAGGTGAAGGATGTATTCTGAAATGACGAGTATGTCGTCTAGGAATAGTGACATAAATAGTATGTTGAAAATCTTTGGCCAAAGTATCGCAAGTTGTTGGTTGCGTTGTCCTATGTCACCTAGTTTAAAGCAACATGATATCAGATGAATATTGGTAACAAATATTCAGATATGTTCTTTAAACAGATCACTCAGTACTCATTTTAGGGTAGGAAAACCAAGTATACAAAGTATACGATAAGTATTCAATACTTAAAGTTAACATAAATAGATCGGTAGATCACTGAGTTATGAAATAAATAGATCAGCAGATCACTGAGTTATGAAATAAATAGATCAGTAGATCACCAACTTATGAAATGAATGGATCTATGGACCACCGAGTCATTTACAACTACATATGGTTATCTTTTGAGATTGATTGACATGGAATGTTTGTTCTAAATAATGCTTTATTTAGAATAGAGAACATTATGTAAAAAAAATTCCCTTGTTTCTAAAGTCTTAAAATGGGAATGTTACATAATCACGATTTCTCAATATTGAATCCACACATGTTCATAAATATTTTATCATCCATATATCCATCAAGATTCGGGGATTAATAAAATACATACGAGTCTAGAGATAATGTTTTCTATATTTAATTCAGCTGATTTGAAAATACATTATAAGTATAATCTATCTATACATCAAGAATCAACTATCAAGATTCAAGAGTACAATGTACATCTAAGTTTTCAATATTGAGTCCATCCAAGTTTGAAACTAAATTGTAAATCCATGTATTCATCAACTATAGATGTTTTAAAATAAGATAATGTTTTCATTTGAAAAATACAATGATTGACATCAATAGTTTATCTTCATTTGGATCCTTGTCCTAGAGTAGCTTCTACAACATCAACATTTGTACTATCTTTAATAACACTAAACTGGACTAATTCATTTGCAATATCTCCTAGTTGTATCCTCACTCACTAATTATATCTCTTATGGAGAGTAGGATCCTAATTAAGTTTTTCTTCAACATAATATCAAGATCCAACCCATGCTCCTTTATAATCCTTCGCAATGTATTGTTATGATTGTCTAACAGGACAAGTTTCTCTTTGAATACTATTACTCCTTGTACACTTTATCTTTATTTTTTAAGGTTCTTATCTAACACCTTCACAAAAGTATTAAATGTCAAGTATTTGGAATGCATGTAAAAATCACATTGTCAGAAAGTATACAAACTATATAGCAACATAAAATATGATCTTCAAAATATTAAGTACTTACAAGGCCGATTATTTCTCCACATTTGCAATAGTGACAATTGTTTTTGTCTCTATTCCACTTATTGTAATATGATTGTGCCTCAACGTTAAAATTTTCCAATCTATTAAGAATTATATTTAAAACATTATCATTATTATAATTATTGTTGGTGACAATATTACCAGATTGTGCTTGAGCAAGTAAAGCATCAATCTTAACAGTTTATTTTTATCAATGAAAAAATTTGTTCCCTATGTGAAAAATTATGATATCATTCATTAATTTCTTTGATAAGATATTTTCTATGATCTCCAATATTCTCAATTCCTTAATATCATACATGATATTTTCCATCATAAGGGTTGTACAATTATCAACGACAAAAATTTCAACCAATTTGTTATTTTTCCATCATCATCCAAAATTTCCACCCCAATTAGTGGAGGATCTGAAGTGGCTTGTTGTTATGGCAATGGATGATCCTTTTGTGTAGATTGAATAAGATCATCATGATTGAATTTTTGTTTCTATGTTGCTTCTATATCATAAAGGCTATCAAATCCAATATACTCCTAATCCATATCAATATAATTTAAATCAAAAGTGCCTCTAGCTCATGACACGTATCCCAATGAAATGTTGGGGAACTCTGAAGTGGTATAATTTTTCATTGACCTTTTCATTGTAGGGAACACTATCCTCTTTCCACTACCATGAGGTGGAAGGGGAGGTGACCATGGTGTACTCTTTAAGCGCAAATAAAAAAGGGTGGTGTGGGTTGAACATGAGATTGAGGTTGCAAAATTCTATGAGCATCAATAATTTAACAATATCAATAAGATCTATGTATAAATTCAAAAAGAAAACACAAAGCAATTAAAAATAATGAAATCAATATCCATTTTTTTACGTTGCAAATGTTATTATTGTCCATAATCGATATACTATGGCTTTGGATAGAAGGGTACAAGAGGTAGTGGAATTGTAAGCCCTAGTTATAAAGAAAACCATTTAAATTGAATAATAAAATCCTATAACCAAGAATAATATAAATTAAATTTAAATCTATGATTTATTCATACGTGAATTTCAAGGGTGAAGAACTTTTGTAGACTAAATTATTAGGTTATGGAGCTGAATTGCTTCACAAAGGCATGCATTTGAGGTTTACACGATAACCAACATCAGTTGGGTAACTGGCACTGGTCACTTGGAAGCAACTGACACCGGTTGGGTAAATGGCACCGGTCACCTGGCAGCAACCGACACCGGTTACCTGTGTGTTTATGTTTTTATTTTAGATGTAGGATTTTATCTTCCAGTTGATTGTAAAGGTGATCTAAAAGTAGTAATTGCATGCAAAGGTGAGCTAATTTTGTATAAGATTATATAAGCTAGAAAACTAGGGTTAGAATGTAAGGATAGAGGAAGAATGTTAATTCTCCTTAGTTGAAGATGAAGAAGAAGAAAAATAAGGAAAAGGTTGCATGAAGACAAAGCTTCAATGGAGTGAAGCTAGAAAAAGGAAATAGTAGGTACATCTGAATGGTGAGAAGCTGATTATGTCTTCTACTATATTTCCTTTTATTTTCTTGTATCAATGTAATGGCTTACATAGTATGCAAAGCACATAGTATTTCATCTTGTATATCCATAGGTTGTTGTGAGATCTTGTATTGTAGATCCATGAGATCATGTTGTATTGTTGGTCCATAGGAGATCTAGTATTGTAGCTTGTTGGAGAGCTTATGGGTACAAATAGTATCTAGATATTGTAGAGGAGGTTGTCTTCTTGTTTGCACAGTGGAAGATGCAGAGATGGAGGAGAGACTTACTTCTTGGTGCTAGAGTTATGGTTGCACATTGGTAGACCCATGTGAGAGGTCTTGTTTGTAGATTCACAGGAGAGCTTGGTTGCACAGTGGGAGATGCAGTAGTTCCTGGTTATGTGATATCTCTAGTGGTGTTTTGGAGGCACGGTTGTAGTGCACTCATGTAGATCCATTTATAGATTTGGAGAAGGATATACTCTTGGAGAGATGCATTATAATCTTGTAGGAAGAGTTAGGTTGTACTATTTTTATTATATATTGAGATCTCTATCTTTTGTGGTCATAGCCCACATTGGGTGAACCACGGTACATGTTGTGTTATGTGTGTATAATTTTTTTATTTGGTTTGTTATTGAACCATAACACTATTCCGCATGATCCTAATTCCCAACAACTGGTATTAGAGTGATGGCTTTAGTTTTTAGAGCAAGGGTTTTCTTCATAGTTTTGTTAGTGGTTTACTGACAATTGTATGAGAGCATGGTTTGTTTTTCCTGATGTGAAAATCGGAGGAAGAGATTTACAATCAAGTGGGATGGAAATATATGGTTGGTAGAAAAATATAGTGATAAACATTGGTATGGTATAATGATGTCGTCACTTCCTAATTGATATTGGTAAGGTGACCATGGTCAATTAGAGGGTGACTGTGGTTGGTTAGTGAGAAATCGAGTGTTGGTGACTGTTTAAATATAAAATCACATATTTGAAGAAATTGAGAAGATGCAGTGAATGTGTCTTGATTGCTGAGGTGTCTCTGGTTCTGAGAGGCACATACATGTTGGTTAGATTATAGATCTAGAGTATAGAGGTATGGTTTTTATCTTGGTATTATAGTGCTTATATATTTTTGTTGCACATGCATGGTTTGGGATTGCAGATCTGAGTATGAGATAGAGGAGCAATTATGCATCCTTGGTGTAGTTAGATGCACGAGATTCACTAGAGAGGTTGAATATAATAACACAGAACAAAGAAGAGGCTTCTATAAGAGAGGCAAGTACTTTGGTTGAAGATGCGAGTGAGTGTCTTGGTGTTGGTAAGGTGATGTGTTTCATCTTGGTGTAATTTATTTGCATGTATTATTGTTGTTAAGTTTTTGTACAAGATTTGGGTGCTTCTTGAAATGATTGGCTCAACACAACTATTAGATTTGGTTGGAGTAGGCACCTGGTTTGGTGTACTATGCCAATTTTGGCATTGTGATCATTCCAACAACACCGATGTTGGTCATTAAACCAACATCGGTCATAGAGGAAGCCCGGTATTGGTTAGTTGACCATGGTCGAGTCTTTGTGATAGTGAATTTATACTAAGTTTTTTGCAGCAGAAGAGGGCATGGATGGTTTTAGTGTCCAGTTTGGAGGATCAAGTTTCTTGCACATAGTGTACAGGAAGAAACGAATTAGATCACTTCAATGTTTGAATCAGAAAGAGGATAGAGTTGGCTCAGGAGTCCAGTGAGACTTGGGTCAAATTCAGGTATCTCTATTTGGTTCATGTTTTATTTCTTTCATTTGAAGAAACTAGTATTATGTTTGGATTGTGTGCACAAGTAAAATATGCACCATGGATATTTGGTGTGTTTGAATTTTATTTCCGAGATGTGTTGGAATCTTGAGGATAAGGGTATCTAGTCTAAGGATGATATCCTCAATGAAAATTCATGTTTAGACATAGTTGCAGGTAATGCAGGATATGTTGAGTACATATGGATGAAAAGAAGGTGGTTCAGCCTACTTCACAAGAAGTCTAAAATTCTATGATATACAAGTATTCTTTGATAAGAAGGAATTGTTTTATATTTTCTTTCATTTTTTTTTTATTTCTTAGTGATATAAATATATATTGGAGCTTTTGAGCTTGATCATTAAAGGTAGTGTAGGGGAGTTCACGTTGAGTGGGAGAAAACCATGGTTGTTGGCATTACAGAGTTGAACACATATGTATGTGCAGAGTGAGAGGAGGATGTTACTATTTGGAGTGGAATGAGGCACAAGTTGTTTTGGAGGACATTCATGGCTTTACTGGTACTTTGCGTTTAGAACATGTTGATGTCACTTCTAGTTTTATTTTGTGGTGCTTGGATATCCTTATGGGATGGAAGTTGATGGTTGTTTATCTGGGTTAAAAAGAGAGAAATATTTTAGAGTTTGAAGGGTGAAAGAAGGAAAATATGTTTATTACTGATTGTGAGTGATTCGCAGGATATGTCATGGTTTGTCAAAGTTACTGAGGGTTGACAGTAGTGTGTATTTACAGTTTATTGATGTTACCCTTGTTTTATTTCATCTTGGATAATTATGTAGTATGGTTGATGACATTTTTAGGGTATTTTCACTAATTATTAGTAGCATGGTTAGTAGGGTTGTTGTTGACATTGATTAGCACAAGATTCATGAGTGGCTTTAGAGTTTGGTCGGTGGAAGACTTGGAGCTTACGGAGAGCCTAGAGATATGGATGGATGTACATGGTGAGTTTTGTACATGTGGATAGATTATGTTTTGTGAGTCTATGATGATGTAAATATTTGTTTTGCACATGGATGCCTATGAGCATGGTTTAGATGCCCTTGAGCATGAGTAGGGGATGTTTGAATTTCCTCTTGTTACTATGTTACTCCATGATAGATATGTTTTCTATAGATGGTTGTCTTGATTATGTAAGTTGTTTATGCGGGGTTGGATTTCCAAAATACGGTGTTGAATTGTTTGAGTTACGTATTTGTTGTGGAGTAATTACCCACTAGATGCATGTAGAACTCATTTTTAGGTTTTCTTTTCCTAGGATCTTATTTTTCTTATGCATATTATAGTTTGACTTGTCTTTGGTCAGTTGCATTGGTGGTTTCATGGAGACATGTGTAGTCACTTTTTCACCCACTAAGAACAAGGGAACCTCATGCGCGCCATCCTATCACCCAGCGGGTGCTGGGTGCTCACGAGGCATGCGAGAGGGAGCTGAGTCTCTCTTTTATGTGAGTCTAGGGAAGGCATAGCTCGTGATTCTGACCTAGTGATTTAACAAACATGAAGGGCTATAGAGCTCAGGACGGCTTCTACACCCCTTCAATCATAATAGAACCAAAGCGTGCAACAGAAATAATAGAACTAAGAGTTGTACATCTACTACTATACTTAACCATTCAAGTAAGATTCATGATTATATATGAATAGAAGTACAATAGAAGTATGCAGGTAATACAAGGAAAGATTCTTAACACATTTGACATGGTAACCTTATCACATTCATTCATAGTGTTACTTATAAAAGATTACAGAAGGTAGACCGTAGTCATGTGCCATGTGTGGATCCATACATGTATTCTTACAAGTCAAAAACTTCATTCCCATTTCCCATTACATCCTTACTTGAATTTTGTACCCATTTTCATCCCATAGTTCTCGCAAAGTAATCCTATAGATCTCTACTACCTCACTTTCATCTCTCCTTCTTTGCCAAGGGTGCACGTATAAATAGGCCTCTGAGCTCTAACAAACTCCTTTGTAGCCTTAGATCTGGCCCCAAGTGTCAAGGTATGGGTTGCCCGGGCGCATGCATTTCCATGTCATGATTAACTTTTGGGATCTCTCTATCGCAATGTATATTCCTTCTAGGACACCCCTGCCAGCTGGTGCTGACCTTATCCAAAGCAGAACAGTTCTTCATGTGTTTGGTCTAAAGGCAAGAAATGGCTAAGTCCTGAATTTTTCTTCGTGCGGCGTGCACATCCTGGGTTCTTCGAGAAGCCTTTTGAACTCTTCCTTGTGCACCTACACCTACACACTTCCTTCAGTCATGCGCGCCCATGTGCCCTTAAGATTTGGAAGCTAAATTAGGGGCCCAAAATTACCCCACACTTCACCTGTTCTCCGCCCTCGGGAACCTTCTCAAAGAATGTAGTACAAAATAATGCAAGGCCTTGCCTTGGAAAATAATGGGGGGAAAGAATAAAGAAAGGGGAAAAGAAAGAATAGGGGAAAATTTCCTAAAGAAGGAGGAGGGGAAATTTTTCGTTGGAGGTCGGCCTCCAGTGTACTCCAAGCACTGACTTCCTTCTATACTTTAGTGCAAATTTCACCAACCAAGGTGCTCACCTCATCGTAAGTTAGCCCCTCCCCCTGTGTGGTAATGGTTTCCACCACAGTCTCCAGTTCTTTAGCGTGGTCTTCAGGGCATCCATCTTCCTTGTGATGACCTTGTAGAGCTCTTTTAGCCAGGTTTTGATTGAGACTCGCTGGTTCTCAATGGCTTCAGATTTCTTTTCTACCTTGGCTATGATCCTTTCCCGCTCAGCTCTATTGCCCTTATTCTTCTCTCTGAATTCCTTCAACTCAGCCTCATCGCTGGCAAGCAGTATGCTTTTCACCTTGTCTTGATCTGTGTAGTGGTTGTAAGTGACCCCGCGGTTTGTGCAGTTGTTCTTACGTTGGCGAGCACCTTGTTGTATTCAGCCATAAGCACGATGACCTTCAACTTGTCTTCTTTCTCCAAGCATGCCGCTACCTCTTCTGCCAACTCTAAAGCCAAGGGCTACCTCTCCATGGTGAGGATCCGAGTCAAGTCCTCTAGGCACTCCAGGGAGGATCTATACTTTTACGCAGGAGGGTTAAGGTCCAGGTGCTTCGTGATAATCGATTGGGAGATGAGCTCCACCTTCTTGGAAACTTCACGCACCCTGGCCTTTTCCTCTTGAAGCTCCCTCTGCTTGAGCGCTGATTAATTTCTCTAGGCTGAGATCCTTCGTCAGCTTCACCACTTCTTCCTTCCTCTTCTCCAACTGGTCCTCCAAGACTCTAACCCTATCATTTCTACCGAAGATCCTAGCCTCGATTTCCACTGAGACTTTGTTCAGCACATTGCACACTTTCTCGTCTGATAGTTGTTACGTGTTTACAATGGGGTTGTCCCCTTTCCTTCAGATAGCTTCAATACCACTCCTTGGTTAATCTCGAATTCAGGCTCATTGAGGTGGGAGTCGAATGCCCAAGATAGCATTTTCCTCATTTGTGGGTATCCTCCCTCAGGGTCAAAGGACTCCATGGCGGTGAGCTCCTTGGTGGGCATGGTACTTTGGAAATGCACACATAAAACTTTGTTGGGGTCATCAATGTAACTCATTGTTGTCCTTCCCCCTTCCACACATTTACTTCCCGTGTGCACGCCCTTGGGAATAGTTACCGAGAGAGTTGGTCCTTTCGTGCTACTTCCACTCTTCTCCCTCTGTTCCTTCTTGAACTCGCTGAGCACAAGGTCCGTAGTTGTGCCCCAACTCTTCATTGACTAAGGCATCAATTATCTTCTCTACCTCTCTTGTTTCCTTCTCATCCACCTCCTCCTGAGTGAGCTTGGGTATATTTGGTTCCTTGGTACTAGCCCCTTTGCTCCCCTCTTTGCGCATGCACCTTCCTCCCTTTGGGTGCCTTTCCTCCTTACAAAGATGAAGGCATCATTTGCATTCTCAGCCTCCTTTCTTCTTCGAGTCATGGATATTAATTGGTTCTTGATCCACCTCCAGCTCCTCCCCTTCATCGTCATCCCTTTTGCCTACATAGGCGTTCAGGTCGTTCATATCTTTAGACCCTTGTTCCTCCATTCCTTGTTCTTCTTCTCTGGTAGAAAATTCTGGAGTGGGGGATGTTGTCTTTTCTTCATCTGAAGGTTCTTCAAGGGATGGTGGCTTCATAGGCTCTAGGGTCTTTTCCTTGACCATTGTTCTTCTCTTCTTCGGACATAGGTACTCGGCCCCATGCGGTACCTACATCTTGCCTCTCCACCACCCCTTGTTCTTCCTCTTCTTCTTCTTTCTCCTTGCGCTTTAGTGTTGGATTCTTCCTTCCCATGGGGTCATCTGGGATGGATATTTTGTTCTCTATGTACGCGCCCTTCTCAAACTTTGGCCTTATGCACGGTAGATTTTGGTAGCAGTGCTTTCAGCAATTGGTAAGGTCATCAACCTTACGATGTGCATGTCCTGTGACACATATCTTTCAATGTACGCGCACTTCCCTAGGTAGACCAGCTTCTTCCTCATCTCTCTATGTTCACTGTCGAGGGTGGATAGGTCGAGTCTTAACTTCTTCGACTCCTTATATCTGTTTACCCCTGCTTGGAAGAATTGGGCAGTAAATGAGAAGGGGAGTTTACACCAGGGACTCCAACTGCCATCCACCAAGATAAATCTACCAATGCAGAAGTATTTGGTACACCACAAAATCTACTTCTCCTTCAATCATCATGAGGAGTTGCTCTAGGATCTGCCATTCTACCCCAAATGCGTTCCTAAGGCGTGTATACCATTTATCTAAGCGTGCCTTGTGCACCCCCATCATTGACTCACAAGTATACTTCTAGAACCTATCCGTGGGCGAAGGGTCTTCATCGGGGTACTCCCATATGAACTTATCAGATGCATCTGACACCTCGATTTCTGAGAACACAATGGTTAGTAGAATGTTCCCAAATAATATCTTTCCTCCATCCTCCCACTGCTTATAATCTCGTCTGCTATGTACTAGGAGATATTGTACATGGTGTCTTCTGCGACCTTTCTGCAGACATTCAACTAGGGCTTGCTCACTTGGGTCCACCTCTCTTGTCCATTTAACTTAGAAATGAGGTGTGTGGCCATTTTCATCACCAGATCACTGATATCCATGATGTTGTAGTACCTCGATCCCTTCTTATAATCCTGGGATGCGATGGTTTCCTTAATTACCTCCTCATCCTGGAGGTCATCTAGGATTGCATCCCCTTTATAGCTCAGGCCTGTAAAGTGTGAGATTAATTGTGGGGTTATGTGCATCTTACGCCCTGTGAAGCAGAAGAAATCTTCATGCACGTGCGTCATTAACCATTGGTATAGGCACTCGGGCTTCCCAAGTAGGGAAACTCGTAAAGCTGGAGAAGCCCTACCTTCTCCATTTTCACCTTGACTACATCACTGTAAATCGGCATCCCATCAGGTGTTCATTTATTTACGGGGCGCACTAGCTCCAAAGCACCATTTCCTTTTTGCAATTATACTTGATCGATGATTGTAATAGATTACGGCTATCATCCGTCCGATGTGGGACTCCCACTCCTTCCCTAGCAAAACCCCATCCGGTATTGCATCTCTGAGTACCATTCCTCATTGGTATCCAAGGGGATTTCATCTTCTTTCTTCTTTCCTTTTCCCTTCCCCTTTCCCTTTTGGATTGTACTATAGGCTTATCAATTGGTTTCGTGGCCGTCATTTTACCCTTTGCTTTCATTCCTTGGTTTCCTTCGAGTTGTCTAAGAGTTTTCTTCACGTGCCCCGTGCCCTAGGGTACAAACCCTAATTTTTGATTTCCCTCTTTCGATCACGGCGTTCTTTCACAACTTTCCTCACACCCATAAATCACTTCTACTCTAGTTTTTAGATCAACCGGACTAACTACACGTGAGTTTTGAGATTCTCCTTCACATGAGTTAGCTCTCGAACCCTAGCTCTTGAAAGAAAATTGTTCTCCTTATTTTCGCAAAGTAAAATAATGAACTTACCATCCTTGTATTTATAGCTTTTCCCGCTTTTACGCATTAAAGGCTAGGCTACCTACCATTGTATGACAATATTTAATGCGGTGTTTTCAAACAAACGACTTTAGTTTTCCTCGTGCGCCCAATCCTTGCGCGAAACATTTTTCACCTGCGCCCAATCCTTGCGTGAAATATTTTCCAACCTTCTAGCGTGAGACAATCCATCTTGACAGAAGACTTTTGCACACGTGTTACCAGTGCCAAAGGCACCTCTTCCATCCTCATGATTCTTGCTTTTGCCTACCTCGTGTTTTTGCACTTTTTCTCCTTTGTACGTGGATTTCCAATGGAACTCTATTTTTTCATCCATCTACCTTCCTAATGCATCTTTTCAACAGGCCAGTTCGAACGGCCTACCAACTCAATCTTTTTGCATAATATCTTCAAGCTTCTTTGTTTTAATCACCTCACCCCACACTAAATCGATGTGCGGTCCTCTACATAATCATAAGTTTAAAAAGTAATAAGGTTACCGGTGCCCAAGGCGTAAAACAAGACAACAACGTGAAAGGGAAAAACACGAAAGGAAAAGCATAAAAGGAAACTCTAAACTAACTGGTAGAGTTACCTTATTTACAAACACCAAGAAGCATTATTTATAGTAGGGCTTCAACCTACTCCTCCCATTGAAGTGTCAGTAATTTCGTTCCATCCAAAGACTTGAGTGACATTCGCTGAATCAAGGATGTATGAAATTACATAAGGACCCAACCAATGCACCTTCAATTTTCCACGATGGCGTAGAAATTTAGAATCATATAGAAATACCATCTGGCCAACCTCAAACTATTTGTTTTTAATGTGTTATTCATGCCATGCCTTTTGTTTATCTTTTCAGTTGTTTGGCTCCATCTTGCTAGTGAGTGCCTTTCATCCAACTTTATTAACTCATCAATTCTCTCTTCCAGCACTTGTTCATCATCCAACCCTCCTACGCACACTATACGTAGCGATGGTAGCATAAATTCAACCGGAAAAACAGCCTCCGCACCAAACACTAGTTGAAATGGTGTGGCCTTGTTCAACCTTTTATACGTTGTTCTGTATGCCCAAAGGACTATTGACACCTTGTCATCCCAATCCTGCCTTCCTACGTCACATATCTTAGTCAATGTGTGACTAAGGATTTTGTTGAATGCCTCTATAGTCCCGTTTGCTTGAGGGTGATAAGGGGTAGTCTTGTGATGGGCTACCATGAATTCTGCCAATAAGATCCTGATTGTTTCATTTAAGAAGTGAGTGCCCCTATCACTTGTTAAACTTAATGGGCACCCATACCTGTTGATAATGTTCTCCCACAAAAATCTAGCAGCCGTGGCTACGGTGCAATCCTTAGTGGGTGCGGCCTCTGCCCACCTTGTCAGATAATCAGTATAGGTAATAATATACCGTGAGTTAGTCCTTCGTGCAGCTGGTGAGATTGGTCCGACAAAATCTATTGCCCACTTTTCAAAAGGTTCTACGTTGGCGATGGGGTGCAAGGGCATCTCATCCCTTTTTCTAGGTTTTCCAAGGTGCTGGTAGTGGTCACAGGCCTTGCAAAACTCAATACAATCTTGGTGAATCATCTCCCACCATATTCCAGTGACTAGGATCTTGCACGTAGTTGCATTCCCTGCATAGTGTCCTCTAGCAATCCCACCACAGCCTCTTCTATTATTGCTACACGTTCATGTTCTCGTACACACCGGCAAAAAACCTCATCATGGCCCATCTTATACAAATCCCCATTAATCAACACGAAGGGCATTGCGCGTATGGATAACCTTTTCCTTTCTAGAGCATTCATCCCTTCGGGCACCACACCTTCCTTGAGAAAGATAGCAATGTCTTCTAGTTCTAAGGGTGTGCGCCATAATCTAAATAGTTGTGCATCCAACATGGTTTCCTCGATACTCTATGCATCCTCTCCCGAATCAATCCTTGATAAATGATCTAGCCCACAATTGTTCTTTCTCGGTTTTACCACCACTTTGAATTCAAACTCCTAAAATAGAAGAACCCAATGGCATATGCACCCTTGTAACACTACTTTTTTACCAAATACTTCAAGGCCATATGGTCAGTGTAGAATATGAAAGGAGTTGCCAGTAGATATTGCCTAAATTTGTGGAGCGTGTAGATCATTGACAATGCCTCGTGCTATGTCGTTGTATAATTTTGTTCTCTCATTGTCATCAACTTTCTACTTACAAAACACAAAGGATGATCAACAATCCCCTCTCCTGGTTGAGAAAGAATGGCTCCCATTGTTGTACTAGAGGCATCCACGTGGACATGGAAAGGTTTATCCCATGATGGGAATCGTAGAATAGGTGTGGTGATAAGCCTTTCTTTTAGAGTGTCAAATGCCCTCTGTTGCACCTCTCCCCACTGAAAGGCACTCTTGTGTCTGAGTAATATCTCCAAAGGCACGGTGATCTTGGCATATCCCTTAATGAACTTTCTGTAGTACCCAGTGTGTCTAAGAAATCCACGCATGGCGCTTTGGCTGGTAGGCTCCCCTAATCCCACAATAATTGCAACCTTCGCAGGATCTACCAAGTAAGCCCTCTTTACATATGATATGCCCCAACAATATCCCAAAAGGAGTTGCAAAGATGCATTTCTTGATGTTGAGGGAGATCCTCAACTCGCTAAAACCTCTCAAACATCAACCTTAAGTTGTCACAATGGTCCTTTACTAATCCATACACTATCCAATCATCCAAATATACCTGAAGGAACTTGTGGATGAAGTCCTTAAATGCTTGTACCACTATGCGCGAAAATACAATGGGCACATTCTTCAACCCAAAGGGCATGACTGTATATGCAAAGCTTCCCCACTCGGTGGAAAAAGTTGTCTTATCTTTGTCTTCGTTGGCAATCCTTACTTGGTGATATCCCGAGAATCCATCCGTAAAGGAATAGACCTCGCGCCCAACAACTCCTTACAAAATATCT
This sequence comes from Taxus wallichiana var. yunnanensis, assembly GCA_018340775.1. Lineage (NCBI taxonomy): Eukaryota > Viridiplantae > Streptophyta > Pinopsida > Cupressales > Taxaceae > Taxus > Taxus wallichiana. The sequence goes on from CM031239.1 coordinate 792,525,340, forward strand.
TGAAAGGGGGTGGGAAAATGATTTATGATACAAACAGCGTTTAATTCCCGTAATCCACACATATCCTAATCTACCCATCCTTTTTTATATTGATCACCATTAGACTTATCCATTCTTATTCCTCCCAGATTCAATGATACTGGATGTTATCATCTTGTCTAGTTCTTCTTTAACCCTTACGCACATGTTGGGATTCATCCTGTAAGGCCTTTTCCTAACTGGGTGTGCACCATCTTTCAACCTTATCCTCATTTCCCCCAATGAATGGTGGATGCCTTTCAACTCATGGTATCCACGTGGGAATAAATCCTCAAATTCACGTAAGAGATCGATGATCTTTGATACTTCCTTGTCTGACCAATAGTCCCCAATGATAGCCTCCTTGGGTTCCTCTTCCGAGCCGATGTTAACTTTCTTGGTTTTGAGTGGTTCATGATACGCGCGTGCACATGCATCCACACTATCAACTACTTCACGTGCCCCAACCGAATGGTCAACATTCAGGCTTTCTATCTCCTCTCCATCAACAAGGTATACCATCTTTCCTTTCTCCTTTTCAACACATGTGCACTTGAATTGTATGTCTTCTAGTTCCTCCTCTTCGAACCACACTTCTAAGCTAGGTCCACTGAGTAAGTTTACTAACCTATCTTCGCCATGGTGCAATCCCCCAGAGTGAGGTACTTTATAGTTTGCACCGCCTCATCAACTGGTTGCTTGGTACTTCGATACTCGAACGTGTGGACCAAGTCAGTCGTTAATTCCTGCCAACTTCCCGTTTGGTGGCGTGTTTCAGAATGGATATACCACATGTGCGCACAACCTTGTAGTGTCGAATATAGCTTATGCACCCAAAGAGAGGGTGGTAAAGCTTCCACGCCTTCTCCCTAGACCCTCTCACATGCCTGGATGTGGGAAGAGGCGGGTCCATTGCCATTGTAATCCTTAATAGCGGTGGGTACGTTACTTTTCGAGAATCGGATAGTGAGTGCAATTTGAACTTCACACCATTCCAACAAGTTTTCACTATGCATGGCCCACCACCTTTCCATTGTGCCTATCAACACGTAACCTAGCATACTTCGCCGCTCTTCCTCCTTCCAGTGAGCTTCCATCTCTCTCAAAAATACCTCAGGGTATGCATCCCTAGAATACTTTGTTATTGTCTTCCCTCCTAGGCGCCGAATCACACGCCATTGTTACCTTGGTTACTGATCCTTTCAGATGTCACCCAATCAATTCATAAGTCCCACGTGCCCAATTATCGCATGCTATACTGGTAGTATCACTGATAGATTGTGCATCATCAAACTGGATGACTCCTTCTATAGGGTGGATGGTCTCTGGATCTCTTATGGAGCACACATATATTCAGTCCAGGCTTCCTCCCAAGGGGTTCAGTATAGGGGTGGAATTCCCATCAACCAGTGGTATAACTACCCGCTCTTCCTTGTTTTCAAAGCTTATGTACCCCTTGTTAAACCGGAGATCTGCATTATTCTTATAAAACCACGGGCGCCAAGTAGAGCTGGGAAATTATGTGCCTTGGCAAGCACCAAGACTTCAAAATCCCCAGTGAACCTAGTCCCCTGAATTGTAATCGTTGCATCCTTCAAGACACCTATGGGCATCACCTTCAACACATTTGAAGATGGTTGTAATGCAGGTCTTCCCATTTGATGCCAGGTATCTAGAGTGAGAACATTAACCTCCACACTTGTGTCAATGAGGATGTTGCTAAGTAACCATCCATCCACTACTACGTTTAGGGTAATATCTTTGTCATAATCAAGGCTGTGAGGTGGGAGGTTTGCATATAGGATCTACATTTTCTGCTCTACCCTCGCGTGTGACACCTTTTCTCTTAACCATGCCCCTAGTAGGGGAATAATATTCTCCTACCTTAGTAGTTTACACACCTCCTTAACCTCATCCAAGTCATCCCTTGGTGCTTCTACTAGTCTCCTTTGCTCATCTTTTCTAGTCTTCTCTTTTAAGCATTGGATCTCCCCTTGTAAACTTCAAATTACGTCCATGGTTTCCTGGTAAACTTATTTTTGGTGAGCCAGGTTTGGATACTTCCCATGTACTACTTCTCTTGAAGCGAGGTCTCGCCTAGATGCTTCCCTTGTGCACGCGGATTCTTCCCTCCTTGTTACCATAATAGGCTCTAGTTCTTATTCACATATTACTCATGAAGCCACCGCATGTCAAAGCATTCTTAATACTCACCATGGCAGCGCCCTTATCCTTCTAGTACTGCTGGCTCATATGTTTGTACAACTCTGGGCATTCTTCATACTTATGTTTCTTTCCACACCAGGAGCATTGTAGAAGATCTGGACATTCACGCTTATAATGGTCTGTGGCTCCACAATTAAAACACGTCCCACGCAGGAACTCACTTCTTCCTCCATGGTTACCACGACCACAAAATCCTTCGAAACCCTCTTCCACGTGCATCTCCATCTCTGCGCTCCTCATACCGACGTTCATCTCCTTTGGAACTGCTGGCAATGCTAGTCTGGTGCACACCAAGATCAATTGCCTCATGAATCTAGTCAATCAATCTACAATCCTTGGTGTCATGAGTGGTTGAGGTACATATTTTGCAATAACAAGATACATTTTTATGGATCACGTTGTAACAGGGGCACCTACTTGCATCATGGTCCTCGTGACATATCTCATAGTTTACTGCCATGGCGCGTACTACCTTCCGAGTACATATCCCACCATTATCCTTTGTGTGTCCTTCCACGTTACAATCTGTGTACCACATTCCTCCACGAATCTTTGGAAGTGTGTTGGCAAACAATTTCTCCAATTTCTTAGCCATGGCAGTAATTTGAGCCTCCAGAAATGGGATAACACCAGTGTCAACACTACCAACTGCTTCAGCGCGTAAAGCAGCTTCCAATGCTTCGCGGGTCCGTGAATGTTTTATGAGATAAGGCCCTCCTAAAGGGTGTGATCAATCCTCTCGAAAAAACACCGAGCAATGTGTGAAGGGTGGATATCATAAGAAAACTTAGACAAAATATTTTTGAAGGGCGCATCATATTCCTGTACGCTCTCTACCATTCCCTGCTAGATTTCTTTGAGATAGCTAAAGTTCTTCTACTCAAACGCAAGTATGTGGAATTCCACCAAGAAAGCATTTCTCAGTGCGGTATAATCCACAACAGTCTGATGAGGGTCATACTTTCTATACCAACTATGTGCGCGTCCTTGCAAGGTCATCACAAATTGATTGGCCTTTCGATCCTGGATTGTGATTCCCTTCACCCGCCATAGCAACTCGCACTTATGCACATGCTCCATGGCATCTTCTATTCCACTATAATCTGGGAGAGGTAGAGACATCTAGACTTGAGGAGGTGGTTGAGGCCCTTGCCCTCCCGATCCAGTCCCTTGGTTTTCTCCAGTGTTTCCTCCTCCACCGAATCCACTGGATCCTGAGCCACCAGCTCCCCCACTTCCACCTCCAAATCCTCCTGTGTTAGGTATAGGGCTTGTGTATGTTGAGATGAGCGCTCCCATCATCCCACTAAATTACACGCCAACAGTTTGTGAACTAGTACCATTCCAGTCGTAGTTCCTCCACCACTTCCCAATGCACTTCTAAAACCAACCGTATATGTGCCTTGTCCAAACATTCCACCAAATACTGGAATAGTGTGTGAAGCCATAGAAGTCCCAAATGAGAAATTGTATGTTCTAGACACCGATCGGTTTCTTCCACCGATATCAAATGGATCAACTATACTATTCCCTCGTTCAAAAATCCAAGCACCAAGGTCCGGTCGTTAGGTGGGGTCAAATACGCACCTATGACTCTTCTCTCTTTACATGACATGGACTCCCATCGAAGCCGTAAGGTTTTCTCTTCCACACTTACCAAGATGGGGTACCACAGAGTGTTCGGGTTTGACATCCTCCATGTGAACCTCAACTCCTTTCCACCATGTCTGGCTCCATAACCCACTTATAATCCCACACTATCTATCGATCTCCTTTTCATGCACTTTGTTATACTTGAGCCGTCTCTCCTCCCTTTCTGTTCAGTCGTCAGATCAGCCATCCTTCCCCAACCTAGCTTCCTCACCTAACACTCAAGGTGGTTTAGCCGGCCATAGGGAATGCCTCTAAACCCATGGTTACCATCAAGATTTTGATCGTAAGGGGAATAACATGTAGAAATGATCCCCTGGGATCTCGCAAGAACTCAAACTTAGCAACTTCTGGACAGGAATACGTGGAAATGGCGTATTCCAGAGTGTAGCTAGTCAGTACTCCCTTCCACCAATGATCTATAGCACGGGTCCACTTTAGATCAGCATCTTGCAAGTTCTGATATGTTTCTTGGGTCCAAGGGTATGATCTATAATGCCACCCCGATCTATATGTATAAGCCGAGAGCCATTCGAATAACTCTACTGGGAAACAACAAAAGAAGGTTTCATATAACTCATGATAAAGAGTGTCTTCCACCCATATTCACGTATCAAACCTAGATCCAAAGAAGAAATCTCTAAGTGAATTCATCCTCTATGCTTTTAACCAATCTTCAACACCTTCAAGTGTTAAGCGCTCCACCATCACTTTTTACAGAGATCATGATATATGCCATGTTCCCCTACAACTTTGAAAAGAGGTCCTGGTAATGGAACCAAGATGTAGTCACTTTTACACACACTAAGAACAAGGGAACCTCATGCGTGCCGGCCTATCACCCAACGGGCACTGGGTGCTTACCCGAGGCACGCGAGAGGGATCCGAGTCTCTCTTTTATGTGAGTCTAGGGAAGGCATAGCTCTTGATTCTAACCTAGTGTTTTAATAGACATGAAGGGCTATAGAGCTCAGGACGGCTTCTATAACCCTTCATTCATAATAGAACCAAAGCGCGCAATAGAAATAATAGAACTAAGAGTTGTACATCTACTACTATACTTAACCATTCAAGTAAGATTCATGATTATATACAAATAGAAGTACAATAGAAGTATGTAAGTAATACAAGGAAAGATTCTTAACACATTTGACATGGTAACCTTATCAAATTAATTCATAGTGTTACTTATAAAATATTACAGAAGGCATACCATAGTCATGCACCATGTATGGATCCATACATGTATTCTCAAAAGTCAAAAATTTCATTCCCCATTTCCCATTACATCCTTACTTGAATTCGTACCCATTTTCATCCCATAGTTCTTGCAGTAATCCTGTAGAGCTCCACTACCTCACTTTTGTCTCTCCTTCTTTTCCAAGGGTGCACGTATAAATAGGCCTCTGAGCTCTAACAAACTCCTCTGCAGCCTCAGATCTGGCCCCAAGTGTCAAGGTGTGGGTCACCCGGCGCATGCCTCTCCGTGTCATGATTAACTTTTTGGATCTTTCTATCACAAGGTATATTCCTTCCAAGACACCCTATCGCCAGGCTGGAACCTTATCCAAACAGAACATGTTCTTCATGTGTTCTGTCCCAAAGGCCAAAAATGGCTAAGTCTGAATTGTTCTTCGCGCGGCGTGTGCATCCTGGGTTCTTCGAGAATCCTTTTGAACTCGTGCATTGCGTGTCCACACTCTACGCGCTTCCTTCCGTCATGCGCGCCCATGCGCCCTTAAGATTTGGAAGCTAAATTAGGGGCCCAACAACATGGATAGATGGTTGGATAACATGGTTGGTTTTATAGGTATGGTTAGGGTTGTGATTAAAACTTAGTACTTCATTTTGAGTGTGAGCTCTTGCAAGTGTGTTATTCATGGTGGCTTGGTTGAATGAGAGGCTTGGTGGTATGATTCATGGGAGCTTGATGTATGGATAGCTTATGTATCATGGATTAATAGTAGCTTCGTGCGTGGGTATATGGTAGGTCATGGGTTTTTTTATCTTCAAGGTTTTAGAATATGGTTTAATCTTCCGATTTCATTTGAGAGAATTGTGAAAGTTAGGAATAGTTGGTCTTCACGGTATGTAGAGGAAAGTGATGTCTAGGTAAAGGTAAAGGTTTAACAATTTATCTCCATATGGGAATTTGTTAGGTCGTGGAGCTGAATTGCTTCATAAAGGAATGCATTTTAGGTTCTTGATTTACACAAGAATCGACACTAGTTGGGTAACTAGCAGCGGTGACTGGAACTAACCAACACCGGTCATCGACAATAATCGCACCAATTACACGTGCGTTTATGTTTTTTAGAGCTGGAACTAACCAACACCGGTCATCATTGTAAAGGTAATATAAATTTTGTAATTGCATACAAAGGTTCCCTAAGTTTTTATAAGCTTATATAAGCTAGAAAACTAGGGTTAGAACATAAGGATAGAGGAAGAATGTTAATTATCCTTGGTTGAAGATGAAGAAGAAAAAAAAGAAGAAAAGGTAGCATGAAGACAAAGCTTCAATGGAGAGAAGATGCATAGAAGGAAATAGTATTGTGAGATATTGTATTGTAGATCCATGAGATCATGTTGTATTATTGGTCCATAGGAGATCTAGTATTGTAGCTCATTGGAGAGCTTGTGGATATATAGATAGTATCTAGATATTGTAGAGGAGGTTGTATTCTTGTTTACACAATGGTAGATGCAGAGATGGAGGAGAGACTTACTTCTTGGTGCAAAGTTATGGTTGCACATTGGTAGACCCATGTGAGAGGTCTTGTTTGCAGATTCATAGGAGAGCTTGGTTGCACAGTGGGAGATGTAGTAGTTCCTGGTTATGTGATATCTCTGGTGGTGTTTTGGAGGCACGGTTGTAGTGCACTCATGTAGATCTGTTTAGAGATCTAGAGGAGGAGATACTCTTGGAGAGATGCATTATACTCTTGTATGAAGAGTTGGTTTGTACTCTTGTTTATTATATATTGAGATATCTATCTTTGGTCGACATAGCCCACATTTAGTGAACCGGGGTACATGTTATGTTATGTGTGCATACTTTGTTTTGATTTGGATTTTTAGTTTATACTTGCCATTGCTTTGTAGATTTTGGGGAATTTTATAGATCCGTATTTGCATGATTTGGTTTGTTATTGAATCATAGCACTATTCCACAGCCCCTAATTCCCAACATAAATATCTTGTTTCTCGGGTATGTGAGTATTTCTTGGAGCATTAAACACCATAGGTGATGTGTCGAACGTGGTTTCACATCGGAAAATGACATATGTAATTATCAAGACTCAAATTATCATTAGTCTATTAAAAAAATTAATCAAAATTAACATGATTATGCATTGTGGATTAATTAAAACCCGGATTGGCCTGAGAACACATTTTTTCATGGTTTTGGGATGATCCAAATGAGCGGCGCATGAATTGTATCTACTTGTAGGTTTTTTTGGGCTAGTGATAGTCATAACATCATCTATAATGATGACATCAACTGCAGTTATCACCAAACCCTCGGGCCTAATAAGTTTATGTCCATGAACTTCCGTAACACATCAAGCCATTTTTTTGCTTTCTTTGACTTGTTGAAAACAAATTATTTATTTTTCTAGAATTGATTTAAAATGATTATTTTTATGAAAATAATCAAGATAAAATGCTTTAAAAACAAAATTCTCACCAAATTTTGGTCCATATACATTACATATTTTTCCATCTTCTCATGTAGTGCAATTGGAATAGTTGTTGATTTCAGTGCATGAAACCCTCATAATAGAAAGAAAGAATAAAATAAGAAGAAGAAATAACTACACTATGATTCACAAATAGCTATCTCAAGATAAGAGAGAATCCTTGTTGAAAGATATGAAAACCAATCGAATCTAACACTCGGAAATGGTTTGGAGAAGGTAGTACACTACCCACTGAGGAAATTCAGTGTATATTCCCTATAAAATGATGCATGTCTAGAGAAATTCCACCATGGCAGGAGAAAGGGTCTTTGATTGATTGAGTTCTAATCCCTCTTTTGTAGGGATTATTAACCTCATCCTCAATAGAAAGCTTGCAATGAAACTCAAAATTTTTGTTTCTTGACGGGTAGAATGTTTTTTTAATACATTCAATGCATTTTGATGGGGTAGCCTTGTTAGATGATGAATATCATTGAGGGTTATTCGATAAAAATTTTGTGATGGTAATGCAACTCGGAAAGATAAATCGAACTATTATATATATATATATATATATATATATATATATATATATATATATATATATATATATATATATATATATATATATATATATATATATATATATGCATTAAATTGTCTATCAAATTTGTTTCTATCTCATACTTGAGGCATGTATAATAATCCATGGAATGTTGATTTTTCAATCCAATCAAATTGATCTTTAATTTATTGGTCTTTCAACAAATGATGTATTAAATTTGGATACATTAGGTTTTCGTAAACAAAAGACAAAGTGCTAATTAAATTTTTTTCTTGGTGCTATGAATGATGATTCTTGATCTTTTGAAAAAAGAGGTTTTGCAGAGATACATGTATCGCTACCGTGTGCGTGTCATGTAAAGAGCTAGTCCTGTGGATGATGTAGTGGAAGTGTATTGTAGAACAAACCGTTTGGAATAGTGGTTGATGTTGTGAAAACCGTAGTTGAAAGAAACCTACAAGTGCTAATGGGACAAAAGGAATGGGGATGGGTATGTATATACGCAAGGAATGGGCCTAATGGTTGAGGACAGAAACAAAGAAGCGGTAACCTATGGAAACATGGGAATTTCTCTTTGTAGAAACACAAAAGGGGAACCCTACGGTAATTCTATAATGTGTCGTTCAAGTATCACTATTTGTGTTGTCCATGGCATCGATATTAATGGCAGCGTTCAAGCTTTGGAAATGGCATCATGTTCTTTGGATGGAAACTTGCATTTGAAAATTTCGACAATGTGTACGAGATCCTATATGCCGCCATTATTTGTGATCTCGACCAATGACAAGGCTATGTGTTTATTGGCATCCGACAACGTGATAGCGTAACCGGATGGAAATAGTAGTGTGTTGTCAAGGGAACATCCATGAGGGTACCACACATCAACAAGATGTTGTCCTCAAATAGTAAAATTATTTGATTACCAAATGGGAACACATATATGCAGACGTTCGACAACTTGGAAAAAAGTGCATTTTCCACCATCCAAAACCCTCCTTTCGTAGATTCACCAACAATGAAAGTACCATTTTTGGAACATTTTCCACCCATCCTATAATATTTTTTTTGAAGGGGTAGTCTTAAAATGAACCCATGATAATCTCCTATCACAATGTACGAGTTATGCTAAAGACTCATACACATCTACATGAGAGCAATTCCTTTTCCCCTAAAACCCCATCACCACACCTTTTTTATTTATTAAACCAAGAGGTGATAATTCAAATTGAAAACCAAGTTTTAGATAGATTTCTAGATGCTTATGTGAGTTGAGGTACTACTACATGATTTTCAAGTTCGCATGGTGGATTGTTGCGAGCCTTTGAGTGGCCTTACACAATTATCCTCTATGTATTAAATCAATAAGTCACATTAAAAATTAAACTTCTAATAGAGCCTTATTTTATTCATTACTCCGATTCAATGTTGATCAATAAGGAATGTAGAAGAATGGGTTTAATAGACATATCAGTTCGGATAGGGAAGCATTTTTATGTAGAAAGAAGGCACAACTTAAACTACCTTTTTATTTATTAAACCAAGAGGTAATAATTCAAATTGAAAACCAAGTTTCAAACAGATTTCTAGATGCCTATGTGAGTTGAGGTACTACTACATGCTTTTTAAGTTGAGTGGTGGATTGTTCCAAGCCTTCGAGTGGCCTTACACAAATATCCTATGTCTATTACATCAATAAGTCACATTGAAAATTAAACTTCTAATAGATCTTTATTCTATTCATTACTCCAATTCAAGGTTGATCAAGAAGGAATGTAGAAGAATGGGTTTAATAGACTTATTATTTCGGATAGGGAAACATTTTAAATAGAAAGAAGGCACAACTTAAATTACCTTGACTTCTTACAAGGTAATAATGGTCTTCATTTTTTCATGTCATATGAAAATAATATACCATCAATAGGTCATAATAGCTCATCCAAGATAGGTTACATAGGTTTTCCTTGATTCCTCATGTTTCAAAGGTGTTAGAGGTCATAAAATTTTTATTCTCATACTGAAAAATGCCTCAAGGTAACAGGAAAATTAACACCTTCATGACATGAGAAAAATATGGAATTTAACTATAGTGGTCGTCTGAAATAAGTGTTGAAATGGATACTAGAAAATTTATATGTAATCCCGACCTCATTCCTTGTCTCTATTCAAGATTATCCCAACGATAAAGCTATTTATGGTCTCCTATATCACTCTCTATTTTCCCTCACATTCTCATGTGGGTGTAGAGGCATGAATTCTATGAAAAATAATGGATTTACATTTCAAATATATTTACACACAGATTTTGAATGGATTAAGCATTATGGTTTGCTGGTTTATTTGCGGCTATGACATTTGATCACAAGTTTAAATCATTTTAAATCTAAAAAATGAAATGACTAGTTAATTTCCATGCATGTGTTGGTGTCAATAATAATATCTCTCACATGTACACATGCACAAGAAGGAAAGAAAAAAACGTATATAGATTGAAATCCCCTGTCTTTCTGATACGTTCTCGCTTTCCCATATTTTGATGCAAGTCAAAATATAAAAAAACCTGAATGAATTCCTAGCATTTGTGTGTGCATTGGTGCAGTCGGTGAAGACTGTTAAATTGCATTTGAAAGGTCTCAGGTTTGAGATATTTTGAATTTGTCATCACAGAACGTACCAGAAACTTACATTCAATCGTATAGATTGACCACAAATTCTAGATAACACTACCACACTCACCTTATACTAACAACATGTCTCACAAGTCACCATTGTATATGATAAGAATATACATTGTATATATGTTTAGTTAAAAAAGTAGCCCCAACCCTGACCCCACTAACCCACGTATGTTGGACTTAGGACTAGAAGTTAAAAGAGCAGTTGATACAAAGTTAATATGTCACTATAAAGTTTAGTTACCTTACATGGTGTGGATTTTTAATGCAAAAGGCATTTTCCAAGGTTGACGAAGGTTGTTATTTTTGACAAGTGTAAGATATGCAATTGCTTTTGGTCATTGATGTACAACATAATTGCAATCATCCACGTGGCAATTAGCCACCAGTAGATGTATAGATTTCGCAACATTAGTTAAATGGAGGACTAGGGGATGTCATTTTCTTGTTCGAGCTTGGAATAAATGAAGCCATATCAAGTATCATTCTTGTCTTGATACCTTGGCAATCTAAACTCCTTAGCTTATTTTGCAAGCTTTTTTCCCCCTCTTAGCTTTAAAATAAAATTCTTATGCCAATTAGCTTTTAATTCTAATGGGAACATTCAATGTCATATCAAATTCACACTTTCTAGGTTCGAATGAAGCCACAAGGTTGATTTCAGTAATCACTTTGAAGATGTGACTCTCACATCAAAATCTAGTGTCCAACGCACCTACAAAGACATCATTTGTGATCTCAAACTCCACACACAAGCCATTGTTTCGATTTAATCCCAAAACCCGAGGAGAGAACGTGGTGTGAATATCATATACATTCTTTGTATGTACAACCAAATCTCAATCCATCTTCTATATCATGATCATAATTTATACTAGTATTTCCATTCCATTAAACATGTTGAATGGCTATACCATTAATAACATAAGCATGAAAATTAACATATAAGTATATAGGTTTTATACAAATCTAAGACGCAATCTATGTTTTTCTAACATACTCTATTCAAAACTAACACATTTTACTTAATCAATTATTCTATCATTCCATACTCATAACTTGTACCAAGGGATCCATAATCTTCAAACTTCATATCTAAGGAATATACTTTTATAAGAAACATGTGTATGATAGGGAATCATAGTCACTATGATTATCCTCTTTTAACCACCAACAACACACAAATCAAGTCATACACTATGGAAACAAAAACTAAATGAAATGTACACTAAATCCAACATAATCAAAATAAAAACTAAATCAAATACATATGTTCATTATCTTGCCGAAGGTAGGTATATAGTTTTCACCAACACTAATAATCATTTTGACATAGACCAATCAAAATATTTCCATGTCCGATTTTATTTCTTTTCTATAATATTTTATAGTAAAATTCAATAAAAAATTAGAAAAAATTAATTTTCCTCAATTTTATTAGTTGAACCTTTATTCTTAATGGGGCATAATAAGTATAATGTTTTTGAAATCGCATTATACTATAGTATAGATTTTGCTTTTATTTATGAATGTTCATATGAAATCAATAAACGTAAACCATAGATAATAAATAGAGAACACTAGAATTTGAATAATAACTATAATTACTTTAATTTTAATAATTAAAGTATTATAATTAAACTTATGGTTATTATTATTATTGTTATTACAAATATAATTATTTTAAAGTAGTGATAATAATGATGGTGAAAATATTTACATTTGTATCAATTAAATTTAAAATATAAAAAGTTAAATTTTTAATGAATTATTATTATTATTATTATTAGTCCTTTTGTAAGGTAACTATAGGAATCATTTTCTTATTACTTAAGTCCTTTTTCAACCAATCACACTCACTATTTTTCTTTAATATGCTCTTAGCAATAGTTTCAATCAATATTTAATTTTTATTCATTTACAAAAACTAATTTTCTCATATGTGATTGGTTGATACATTTTTCTCCTTATTCTGTACAAAAAAATGATGTCATAATTCATTCTATTTTCATGAAACACTTCACTATATTCTTGGACGACTTCCCTATTTTCATGCAACTTCTGAAACAACTTTATTTTTAATTGGAAAGTGATAAAAAAATACGCTAAAGGATTTGCCAAAAAAATTCTTCATGACATTTGTCAAAATTCACTTATATTTCAAAACCATTTCGGGGACACACATAAATTTGTTTTCAGTCCATTTCCCATTTCTCCAGTAGGCAGTAGAGTTCTTCCAAACGAGCATGAATTCGCTAATTTTGGCGGAGTTTTCACCATTCTCCACCAAATTCATCCGCAGGTTAAAATCTTCAAGCACTAGATCCGATAGGGTCTTCCACAATGTCAGAAGTTTACCGTAGGTGATCTTCAGTCCTGAAAACCGTGTGTCTTTCGGGTTATCGAAGCTCTCCCAAACCACAATACCATTGTTATTCTTCTTCTCCTTCGTAGTTTTTTAAATTAATGTCCTCCACCTTTAAAATCAGGTTGTCAGAATCCATAATCACGGCGCTGGAAGCCATCAGGTGGTTTTTAGTCTCCCAAATGAAGGTACTGTTGGCCTCCACGACGGCAAGGTGACCCTTTTCTGAATTGGAAGTTACTAGTTTTCAATTTATCAAAATCACTTTTTTACTACTTTTGCATGATTTGAATGTTGATGAATTCTACTGCCACAACTGCACAGTTAACATCCCCTGTTTTTGTATTTGCAGGACTGTCAACATCAACAATATCTGGTTTCAGCACATTACTGGAGTTGCTATCAATATTGTCTGCTACCTGTTTGTTCCCAACATCGACAACACATTCTTTAGCTACACTGGAACAATTAATCTTTGTTTTCATATTTGCAACACTGTCAACCACAATAATATTTTTGCACTCATTCACAATATTAACCTCTAAACCATTCGCAGTGTTCACACTATCTTCTTCGGTCACAACTTCACAATTCATATTACATGTTTTCATATGCTTAGCACTGATAACATCAACAATCTCTAATTTCAAAACACTTTTACAGTCCTCATTTACAATATCAGCTTCCAACCCTTTCCGAGCATTCACAACATAATCTTCTGCACTCAAATCTGCAAAGCCTCATATTTGATTTCATCATATTTGTAGCCTCATGGTCAACATTGTCTGTTTCCAACCCCTTCCCTACAACATTGACAAAAGTATTTTCTCCAGTCACAATTGCATGGTTAATATCCCTTGTTTTTCTATTTGCAGCACTGTCAACAACAATTTCTGATTTCAGCACCTTCATAGATTCATTGTCAACATTATCTGCTTCTAATGCATTCCCAGAAATAGCAACAACCTCTTCTTCAACCTCAATTGTACATTTGATATCCACATTGTTTACTTTTGACACACTTACGCTTATGTTCACCATATCAACACTCTCTCTTTTTGGCGTGGCTCCACAATCTGTATCTGATCTTTCCTTGTTCACACACTGATCAATGTCAACACTAATAGTTTGTGGAGCAAATCTCCTGCCAAAAACAAAATGTCTGCTTTCTGTGCATTTTTGGGACTAACATCTAAGCTATCTAATTATGAGGCATTTATAGGGCCACCTTCAACTTCCTCTTCCTGTAGCACATTTACATAAATACCATCTCCATTAATCAGTTCTCCTTTTAATCCAGTACCATTGGAGGTAGATAAAAAAACAAGGTCCATGGTCCTCATAAGCATTGTTACTCACCAATACTGGTATTGATGGAGCATCAGTGGTCACAAGCATAGGATTTTTTGGTATGCAATCAACATCCACGCTCTCTGTTTTTGGCATATTTTCCCTCCACATGTCAAAAATACAAACCAGGTGATGTTTGAGAGATTGAATGACTGGCACCATCAAAATCTACACCGTTATTTGAAGGAGCTATCTCCTGTAAACATATGTATTACATTCAGGTAAATAAAGAACATGAAAACCTAATCACCAAGGTAGGACTCATCGCCCTGTAAACTGTTGCATGTTCCACAAGGATTAAATTCTACAAAAGTGCACTTATAACCAGGGCCTATCATTTTTATATTTCAAATAAGTAGAATATGTTGTTCATCAATCAAAATGAGGCCTATAACAATTACAATATTTTCTGAGTCTTCTGATCATGTTTCTCAAGTGATCGAAAAAAAAAAATCAATGCCCATTTTTTTAATGTTCGAGTGTCTAGATCATGTATTTCTACTGATTATAAAATTTCATCCAGCACCCATCTTAGATCCTGGGAACCTAGATAGCCTTAAGCAACTACTACTTTACTCAACCTTCCATAAAAGCCTATTCGAAACCACATATATGTTGTTCTCATTGATACCTAAGAGACATTATGATTGTACTTAACCCACATATGGCATTTAGTGTACACTTCAAAATTACTCAACATTATGTACCATTTTCTTTGATTTCATAATACAACTATTAATCTTGGCGATTCAAACATTTTCAACAATCTCACATGATCCTTGATCTTGTTCTAACAGACCTAATGCTTCTATAGTTTCATAATCAACAAAAACAAATCTATACTGAAAACTAAGGGCTTGTAACTATTCAAAATTCACTAACACATTCAAACCCTATGCACATAATGATCTTATTAGTTCATTATTACTCATAACAACATACCACATTTTCTACACCATGGATGGTTGTTGATCTGAGAGAAATCCAATCAATTCATTTTACTAATACATATATTTAAGCCTCAAGATCTGACAACTAGTACATGTTTACTTCTTTATAACAAACACATTTCTTTCTAACATAATTACTTTAAATCAATTTAATGTCATTTACTTTAAAACAATAAACAATTCACCTTAAAGGTAGGGACTAGTCGCATTGCGTCTCTTGTTATATTTAACTTTTTTAATAATAATTTAATTACTATTATATATGTTATAAATTATAATTACAAAGGTTAATATATTTAATATTTTATAATCAAGCCTATTATTTAATTTGTTATAATTTTAAATATTAAGACTTATTATTTTTATTATTATTAGATTAATAATAATTTATTACAGCTATTATAGTAAATAAATCAATTATTATTTTATACTACTACTACTAAGAATAATAATGATAATATTAAACTAAACAAACATATTATTTAGTTTATAATAAATCTAAATATTAAGATTTACTATAAGTATTGTATTAAATAATTCATAATATTTTTCTTAAAATAATTATAATAATTATTATTATTATTCTAAACATAATACTAATATTAACATAAGTTTTTTTACTATTTACTTTTAAAAAATTAGATTTTGTTTAAATCTAAATGTTTAGGATAAAATTTATAGAATTTATAATTATAAAGTTTCTCAAATTTAATATTTTAAAAATTTAAGTTAGTATTGTTAATTTTAATAATTATAATAAATAAATAATAGTAAACTATTATTAATACTATAATAAAAACAAATAAATTGATGTGAATCTAGTTGCAAGAGGTTGAAATACCTCCAAAACACACATAAACATATTTGCAAATAAAAATCAGAAGTTTCAAAATAGCTTTCTTCTCATTCTGGAATCCACACTAATCTTTTACATCATTACAATTCTTTTGTTATTTCACGTCTACTCTAAAACCCTAAAATGCCAAAAATTTCCTACTAGCAAAACAACTCGGATGTGCCCCAAAATTTGCATGCCAAATATGCCTTCATAAATTAAGGCTCACACAAATTTTTGACTTATTCTAACAAGCACAACAAAAGTTATTAAAGTTCTAAGACCTAGTCAAAAGTGAAAAAAATGTTCGGAGCCAATTTTAGGCCACTAGATGAAGGAATCCAGGCCTTAAAATGTGCCAAAATAGCATTAACCGTGTGAGAAAAGTTGACCCCAACATAGTAGTACTCATGTATATCTATCACCTTGTAAAATTTCAAGACGATCCAACGGTCAGTCAAAAGTTATGATCTCTCCAAGTTATGTTCCGCATCATTCTCCCCTGGTTGAAAAGAACTCAACTCTGTGAATTCAATTGATGAAATTCATCTCATTTTGCATTGTCAATCTTCTTCAATTACCACTCAGAATCCAAGTATTTTCTTCTTATTACAAACCTTCCCACTATGCCAAATATTTGTTATAGCTCCCATGTCTAGTAGTGACTGTCTTTTGATCCAAGACACACATTACCCTTTCCTTTTTCTTCTTTCGCATCCGATGCTTCAAGTATATTTCTTCCTCCTCCACAACATTTTCATCATAACTTGGAAACTTGTATAAGTCATAAACATTAAAAACTGGTGAGATAGCAAAGTTGTCAGGTAGCTCCACCTTGTAGGCATTATCATTCATTTTCTTCATAATCCTACACGACCCAATCTTCTTATACTTGAGTTTATTATATGTCCATTTTGGATTCACGTCTCCTTTATAAGATGAACTATCACCATATCCCCTTCTTCAAATACTCTTAATCTCCTACTAGCATCTGCAGCTGCTTTATATTGTGCATTACTCACTTTTAGATTTTCCCTCACTTCATCCTGTAGCTATAGAATGTGTTCTACAAATGCTTCTACATCATCACTAGTTTTATCTTCACTGGGTAGCACAATCAGATCTAGGACCCCTTGGGATTCCTACCATATACAATCTGGAAATGAGACCTCCCTATTGACATGTTTACTGAGCTATTATAGGCAAACTCAACTTGTGGTAAAGCTAAGTCCCATTGTTTTGGCTTTTCTCCAACTATGCAATGTAGGAGATTTCCCAAGATTATATTCACTACTTTTTTTTTCCCATCAGTCTAGGGGTGATATGCACTACTAAATTTTACTTGTGTCTACAGTTTCCTCCACAGAGTCTTCCAAAAGTGACTCAAAAACTTCATGTCCCGATCCGAAGTGATCTTTCTTGGAACTCCATGTAATCTAACCACTTCTGAAAAAACAAATCTGCAACTCTGGAAGCATCATTAGTTGTTTTACAAGAAATGAAATGTGCCATCTTAGAGAACCTATCAACCACAAAAATATAGAATCATTCCCTCGTTGTGTGTTAGGAATTCCTAACATGAAATCCATACTAAAATCAACCCATGGCCATGTAGGGATAGGTAATGGCATATACAACCCAATATTTTGTGCATGGCCCTTAGCCATTTGGTACACTCTACATCCTCGCTACAATCCTACTTATTTCCATAATTTCCTTTTGTCAATAATACTTTTCTACAACAATATCAATTTTATTACTTATACCAAAGTGTCGGCCAACCCCCACTATGCAATTATCTTATAATATTTTCTCTCATTGAACTAGAAAGGATGCACAATTATTTCCCCCGAACAAAACCATCCTGCATCAAATAATCGAAGAACCACTACTACCATGTAGGATCCTTAAGTTGTCTCACAACATCACCAAAATATGGATCACCTTCATGATAGGAACTCCAAAAGATTGTATATATTGCTATCTCTTAAGAATACAGAGCACGCGCCTTTATATAGGCCGAGAGGGAGGCAACCGTGGGAAAAACGGTTATACAAAAGACCACTAACAAATATAAACAAATGTATTAATTAACTAACATTCCCCCCCTTAATACATTGCTCTTACAAATGTACCCCCTAAATAAATCAAACTTCACCTTGCCGAGAGGCTTGGTGAGAATATCTCGCAATCTAAAAATCGGTAGGGACAAGATCGAGCTAAATTTGGTGGTTCAAGACTGCTCACGAATGTAGTGACATTCGACCTCAATATGCTTTGTTCTGCTCATGGAAAATAGGATTCTTCACAAGCTTCAACACACCTTGATTGTCGCGTTGAATGATGGGAGGTTTCTCTTCAGAATCCCTATATCGCAAGAATGCGACGTAACCAAATTGCTTCACACACGCCTCCTCGTGCGGCGTGGTATTCAGCCAAAGTGGAGAGAGAGCAAGCAACAAGCAGTTTGCTTCTTGCTGATCCACGAGATAGGTCTAGATCCGAGATGAAAACATATCCTCAAGTGGATTTCTGTCATCAACGGATCCCTGCATAGTCCGAGTCTCAGATATCCCTCGTAAGAAGAACCGAGTGTTCTTCTCGATACCTGCACTCAAAGTCAACTGTACTTCGGACATATCTCAACACATGCTTTGCTGCTATCCAATGACATTTCTTCAGCTCCGCATAAATCGCGAGATAGCTCACAACAAAGCAAAGATCGGTGTCCGTATAAGTCAAGTAAATGAGACTCCCACAAGCTACCCGTAGTGAGTGCCATCTACCTATGGTGAATCCGGAATCTAGATAATTGCAAACCTTTTTCCATAGGTGTGGACATTGGTTTACAATCCGACATTCCATACTTTTCAGAGTGTCTTGGCATATTTCATCCGGGAGATGAAGATATGATTCTTCTTTCGCCATATCTCTAAGCCAAGACAATAGTGAAGTAGCCCCAAATCGGTCATGTCAAGGATTTCTTCGATCATTCTTTACATCATCTACAAGATTGTCGAACTTCCCGTGATCACAAGATCATCTACGTACAAAACCAGAATGACAATCTCTGTTCCTACCTTCTTGATATACAAATTTGTATCTGAGGGGCTACGAGTGAATCCATGCTGCAATAGGTGATCATCAATTTTTATATACCATGCCCTAGGTGCTTGTTTAAGTCCATAAAGAGACTTTATCAGATGACATACCTTGTGTGGTTGATGCTCATCTACAAACCCTTCAGGTTGGGCCATGTACACTTCTTCTTGTAGATCACCGTTTAGAAAAGCACTCTTGACATCCATCTGCTGAAGTTTCCATCCATTTTGTGCTACCAATGCACATACAACTCTGATGGTTTTGATCTTCGCAGTGGGTGCAAAGGTCTCGCCATAGTCAATTCCTTCTTTGAGCATAACCCTTCGCAACAAGTCGTGCTTTGTGTTTTTGATTGAACCATCTCGCTTTATATTTTGTTTTGAAAATCCATTTGCAGCCAATGGATTTCTTACCGGAGGCAGATCGACAAGTTCCCACGTCCGATTCTCAATCGGGAATCATATTCAAGCATCCATAGCCTATTTCCTGTGGTTGATCTAATGCCTCATGAAAAAGTGTCAAGTTCGGTGTTCTCAACAACCGAACTCATGAGTGCAAAATTTACCTCATGTCTTGCTTGACTTCGTGTTCTAACTCCCGTAGAAGTACCAGGAAGTGAGTTCGTGTGTGCATCCCCGATAGTACTGACCCATTTCGACGTTGGCGCCGCCGATGTGAAGATGTGTTTTCCAAAGGTGCCAAGATCAACGAACAAGTCTCCACTCAGCCTGCTTCTTCTCTCTCGAGAAGAATCATCTTGCTCATCATCCTGGATGTGTGAGCAATCTATGTGACGAGGTCGGTACTGGATCTCCATTGTGTGGCAGGAGTCAAAGGACGACTCATCACATACCACATCTCGACTCTCGTAGATCTTCTTCGTCTCAGGATCCATGAGATGATATGCCTTTGAGGTAGTACTATACCCCAAGAAAAGACATGGCAGTGTCTTTGGATCGATCTTCTTCCTTCTCTTATCTGGAACATGCATATATGCAGTACAACCAAAAACTCTCAAATGATGAATAGAAGGTTTACGACCAGTCCATACCTCTTCCGGTGTCTTGTTCTGCAAGATCTTCGTGGGTGCCCGGTTGAGTAAATACACTGCTGTCTGGACTGCTTCTGCCCAAAACTGATCCTCCAACTTGGCGGTCGAGAGCATACAACGAGCCATCTCCATGACAGTCCTGTTGTGGCGCTCGGAAATCCCGTTCTGTTGGGGCGTATAGGGAGCAGTCAAATGTTGTTGAATGCCATGCTGCTTCAGGTATGCTAAGAACTTCTTTGACACAAATTCCCCCCCTCGATCTGAGCGGAGGAGAAGAAGAGGCTTCCCAGACTGCCTGGTGGCTTGCTGGTAGAAGGTTTGGAAATTTGCAAGTGCCTCACTCTTCTTCCGAAGGAAATATACCCACATTTTCCGTGAGTAATCATCAATGATGAGCTGAAAGTATGCAAAACCTTGAAAGCTAGCTGGCAGAGGTCCGCACAGATCGGTGTGAATGACCTGAAGAGGCTCTGTAGAATGATAAGAGCTCTGTTTGAATGGACCTCTATGTTGTTTGCCCGCAAGACATCCCGAGCAAACAGGTAAGGAATGGGAGAGTGGAGGAAGCCCTCTTACCATTTCCTTCGCACTGAGTTGATGCAGAGCCCCGGCAGAAAGATGACCATATCGAAAGTGCCAAAGTGCAGTGGACTCTGCCGTTGATGCAGAGAGAGCAACGCTAGATGAAGTGACCGCATCCAGTGTAAATAGACGGCCCTTCATAAATGCTTGAGCAATGACTGACTCTCCCTGGGAAATGATGCAGGACTTGACCCCTTTCTCAACAAAGAATTCAACCTGCATTCTATGGTTAAGAAGTTGACTTACAGACAAAAGATTTGAAGTCAAACCTGGAACATAGAGCACCTTTGTGAGTGTACATCTTCGTGTTCCAAGAGGAATGATGACATCACCAATCCCTGCTGCAATATACTCTTGATTGTCTGCAATGGTGATCCGATCTCCAGTGGGCCGGTCACTCAGAGTATGGAACAACTTCTTGTTGCCAGTCATGTGTTTGCTGGTGCCTGAATCAATCAACCAGACATCTTCTGATGGCTGCGAAGTCTGTGAGACTAGAACAATGTCAGAATGAGTCGTATCTGGTACCTCTTCATCGGAGGTGGCATCCTGCTGAGCAGCAATGTGGCCCTTCTGCCTCTGATTACGAGCATGCCATCGGGATTTCTTGGAATATCCTCGCCGAAGTCTCTCTTCGCTGTAATTTCCATACTGCATCATTGTAATAAACAGTCGCAGTCGTGTGCGTATCCGTGGAGCAAATGTGGCACCACCGATCCGCCTTGTGATTATGCTGCTTCTGGGGTGGCCGCTGTGGTGGCCGCTGTGAAGATGGCTGCTGAGCATGCTGCTTCTGATTTTGGGGGGCAGATTGCCCTTTCCGAGGCTTATGTTTTTGCCTCGTGATGAGAGCCTTGTCTTCGAAGGCTTCTTGTACATTTTGCATGGCTTCTTCCTGCTGGAGATAATTCACCAGGGTTGCAAAACTCACCTCCTGTTGAGTGATTGTCAACGTGGTGATCAGTGTCTGAAACCGTGAAGGAAGAGCTCGCAGGGTGAGCGGGACTAGCAACTTGTCATCCACTGGTTCACCGAGTGCAGAGAGTTCTGCACGTAACTCAGCTACACGCCGCAAGAAGGCTTCTACTGATTCGCCATCATGCATACTCATCGTATGAAGCTTTGTCTGAAGTTGTAACTTTGTCGTCAGATTCTTAGCTTCGTAGATGGTACACAATGCGCTCCATGCCTGAGAAGAAGCGGTTGCTTCCCGAATGTATGGCTGCACCTCATCAGAAAGACTCAGGGTGATGAGCATTAGCGCTTTCGCATCAGCCTTTTCATATTTTTCCAACAGATCATCGTCTGTGGGAGGGGCGTCTTTGCCAGAGACAATCCCCCAAAGATCTTCGAATTGAAGAATCGTCCGCATTTTGGTTTTCCATGCGGCGAAATTTGGCCCTTTCAAGAGTTGGGCATCGGATAGCAATATTTTTGGAGCAGACATTTTCAAAAACTCAAAAATGTATTTTATTTATTTATTTATTTTTCAAAAATGGCTACAATGCTTACTGAAGGAATCTATCCCGAAGATGGGCTCTATAGGCTCGTGCAGTGAGACGCCGACGCTCCTGTGGGCGTTCTATTTTGCGTTCATCATCTCGCATCATAACCACGTTCAAGTTCTGCACGAATCCACCATGCTTAACATCGAACGTCGAACCAAAAGTATTCCAACATCCCTCGCACACAATCTCGCCAAAGAGAATGTTCCCAAAGTGTTGTGTAGCTCGTTGATCAAGGCAAAGAATGTACCAAAGTGGCGTCTTCGTTGTCATTCAATGCCCAAATATTTGGTGCATTGCTCGCGGTGCTTTGTGCATCGGAAATTTGAGACATACGCGCACACACTGATTTGCTTCCACGCTCCAAGGACAAACACAACTTGCTCGCAGGCAGAGTTCACGCACGGATCTGATTCTCCACGCACAGCAAGCAACTTCCTTGCAGGCAGAGGTCACGCACGGGTTCTGAATCTTCACTCACAGCAAGCAAAGATCTTTCACGCTCAGCGGCTCCTTCAACTGTCCCTCCACGGCCACAGCTCACAATATGCCAAAAACTGTTTTCTTCAATACATGTCTGCAACTTTCAACTTCCAACGTAGGTAGGCAGGCTGGATTTGAATCTCCTCGCCAGCAAG
This sequence comes from Taxus wallichiana var. yunnanensis, assembly GCA_018340775.1. Lineage (NCBI taxonomy): Eukaryota > Viridiplantae > Streptophyta > Pinopsida > Cupressales > Taxaceae > Taxus > Taxus wallichiana. The sequence continues at coordinate 792,548,532 of CM031239.1, forward strand.
GAGTACAAAACGCCAAAAGACCAGTCGCTCCACTTCAATGCAGATTGCTTCCTGTTCTTTGCTGAGTCTCCACGAACTCACGCACCTCCAGCGCCACGCACAGCACAAACGGGACAGTTTCAGTCTCCACGCTTCGCACGCACAGAATTGGGTGGTCTCAGTCTCCACAGCAAAGAAATGGTGGTCTCAGTCTCCTCGCAAATGCGGGACAGGCACACTCCTCCTTCACGCGGGACAGGCGCACTCCTCCTTCACGCGGACAGGCGCACTCCTCCTTCACGCGGGACAGGCACACAAACACGCTCTCTTCACGCACCAGCAAAGGACTCTCCACGGCGGGACAGGCACTCAAACCTTGCTCCCTTCATGCACCAGTCTGCTCTTCCTCTCTTCCTTCACGCACGACCTGCTCTGAAACCAATGATAGGAACTCCAAAAGATTGTATATATTGCTATCTCTTAAGAATACAGAGCACGCGCCTTTATATAGGCCGAGAGGGAGGCAACCATGGGAAAATGGTTATACAATGCACTCACTAACAAATATAAACAAATGTATTAATTAACTAACACTTCATACAATTCCTTAACTACCTCAAACCCTACTTCTTCATTTTCCATTGTTGTCAAAAGTACTACATGCCGACTCAAGGCATCGGTAAAATGATTCTCGCTTTACCCGACGTATGTTTAATGACAAAATTATATTCTTGCAAAAAAACCCATTTTGCATGCCTACTATTTAGTTTCTTTTGTGTGTTTACATACCTCAATGCTTCATGGTCAAGTGAAGACTATAAATTCCTTTGCTACCAAGTAATGTCTACAATGCCTTAATGCCTAAACAATAGCATAAAATTCCACATTTAATGTAGAATATTTCCTCATGAATTCCTTTATCTTTTCACCGAAGAATGCTATAGGACATCACTCTTGACTCAAGACTGAGATCCAATCTCGATAAGTGAGGCATCACAATCAACCTTGAAGACCTTTTTAAAATTTGGAAATACCAAAAAAACAGTGCTTCGACACTTTCTTCTTCAAAAATTGAAACTATCTATTTGCCTTAGTCCATACATAATCCCTCCCTTTTGTACACTGTGTTATGGGTACAACAATGCTAGTGAAATTCTTGATGAACTTCCTATAAAAATTTACCAATCCATGAAAACTACGAACCTCTGTCACATTCCTTAGAATAGGCCATTCCAAAATTTTCTTCATTTTTTCCTCATCCATCCTCACTCCATCCTCTAATATGACAAACCCCAAAAAAACAAGACTCTTCTAAATAAATCTACACTTCTTTAAGTTTGCATATAGACCCTTTTTACGTAACAAGTCTAACACCAATTTCATATATAACAAGTGTTCTTCCACTGTCTTATTGAATATCATAATATCATCAAAATAGACAAAGAATAAACTTACCATTGTACTCTCATAATACTTTGGTCATCATGCTCACGAATGTATCTGCGGCATTAGATATCACAAATGGCATCACCATCCACTCATACAACCCTTCTTTTGTTTGAAATCCATTTTCCATTCATCCCCTTCACGGATCCGATTTGGTAGTACCAACTCCACAGTCAATCTTGCTAGAATATCGGGATCCCACCAAAGACATCCATAATATCATCTAATCTTGGAATTGAGAACCGATACTTAATTGTGATCTTATTTACAGCCCTACTTTCTACACACATTCTCTAGTCTCCATCTTTTTGGGGATTCAATAGAGCTAGGGTTGCACATGGACTCATGTTTTCTCTCACTATTCATTTATGTATTAGATATTTCAATTATATGTTCAACTCTTCACTCTGCTTTGGACTCATTCAATAGGATGTCTAGTTTAGAAGGAACGATCCCGGGATCAAATCAATATGGTTTTGAATATCTCTCTTGAAGGTAACCCATCTTGTAGCTCATCCGGTATGACATCTTTGTATTCTTTTAGTACCTTTGCTGTAGAACAGTATATTAAAGTCCTCTATTTCCACCTTCATTGACATCATTGCATAACACCAAATAACTTCTTCCATTTCCATAACAAACTCTTTTGTTGCAAATAATCCCTCCGATGGGTGTCGTTATTCCCTTCATTTAATCAACTCTTTGTTGATGTCATATTCAAACCAGGGGTGTGTTCAAGCTATATGCAACAAGAAAATCTTAGTGATCTAGTAATTGACTGTAGGTATTTGTTATTTTATTTTTGGAGGTTTTTTGCAGTGTCTTTAGGATTCCATGGCCAAAGCCTTATTATCTCTATGCTATAAGAAACTTGCTAAAATAAACACTCATTGTTGGAATGAATTGCTGGAAATAAACACACATACATGAATAAATAGATTGCTAGAAATAAACACAATGTAGAAGTAAACACACTTTGCTTGGAAATAAACACACAGTTGAAAATGTTGTGAAAAGATTGCAAGGAAATGAAAATCTAGTCTATAACACCTGCAGGATGAGTATAAAATAGAGTTTAACTTAAAGAATCAAAAATCATTTACATAATTAACAAATCTACACTATTTTCTTTAGAAATATAAATACCAATAAAACGAGAATCCTGGTTCTTGGAGGAGTGGGCCCTTGCTCCACCTTGAATTAGGATTTGACAAAGTGATACTCTCTCAAAATGAAGTGGCTATTTTATTGCTGAAATATTTTTTTACACAAATGTACTTGATCTTTTTATATCTCTATGTCTATGTATAGGTTTAAAAAAATCTATTTACAAGTCTTTTATATATATATATATATATATCATTTAAATATGCATTTACAACCATAGTTATTATATTGATTCAGAGATGGAACCAAATTATGCCCAAAAGAAATGTTGAATTTGGAACTCTTGCTAGACATATAGTTGTCTAATATGTTACCCTTGGATCTTCGAGTATGAAGAATTGGAAATATTCTGATATGCTCCTGATTGAAAGGCTCATTGATTGCTCTATCATTGGATGTCGTCAAAATAAATCGATTCCCATTGGTTCCGGAACTTTGGAGAATTTCCGGAACTAAAGGGGACTATTCTTGATCTAACCATGAAAGTTTCGAAGCTAAACGTAGAAGTTCCAGAACTAAGTGTTAAGCTCCTAACTAAGTCTGAAAGTTTTAGAACTAAGTGATAGAGCTCATAAATTGTGTGATAGAGTTCCAGAACTAATTTTGGAAGTTCTGAAACTAAGCCGTATTGAAGCCAAGGTTCCCAAAACATGTTGATCACTTCATACTTCGTTCTTTGACTGATTATGACTTGTTTTATTACAAAAACTGAATTTCCACACACTTTGTTAGGAATTACAGAGCTTTTAAAATTTATAACTAAATTCAAAAAATATGGAAAATTACATCCTAACTTACATTAGATCAAACAAAAGTCACAAAATGCAGTCAAACTTGATAAAAAGGAGAGTAAAATAAGATCATTTATTGCACATTAACGAGACATATTTTGGCCTTATCATCTCCCCTATACTTACTTGTTTGTAAGTCCCCTTACAAACTTTACTCTTCAAATCTTGGGTTGTGTATTTTGCATTCCAATTGACTGCTTAGGTCAAATGGCTGAAACTGAATATCCCAGTGTTTTAGTTCAGAAGTACTATACCCTGATCCTGCTTCTACTTTCCTCTGCCATTCCTCAAATTGAGTGGGATCTTGAGGCTCTCTGTTTTTCCATGGAGACATGGGAGTGAGAAGAAGGGGAGGCCTTGTTATCATTCCCATCCATATGCCCCAACATTTTCATTGACTGGGGATTAGTGTGCACAAGGCTTTAGCTCTTTCTAAGCTCCATATTAAGTTTGTGGGAGATATCACTTCTCTTCTTCTCAATGCAACTATGAGAAACTCCCATCTTTTCAAACATCCATCATAAATCTCTTCAAATTTCTCCTCCTCATAAGAGGTGAAGGCATCAATACTTTTCTATAAACTGGATCAGATAGTGTGCCTTGAATCGAATATCAAAGGCATGGGATTTGAAATGTATAGCAAAGGTAGATGGTTTACCATAGTGAGCCCTCATGCAAAGACCAGATGAACTAGCTTTTAATAAATGCTTAGAATATCTTTCTTTCCATGCAACCTGATTTTGAAGAACAGAAACAAATGCATTCAACTAGCTTTCCCTACATACAAATTGATCATGAAGCCTGTGTTCTTTTCCAACATAAGATTGCAGAGATAGAATTCGTAGAGAAGATTTTTATTCTCTATACTAGCTGAGGAATATGATGTCATGAACTCATATTCATTTTTTATTTCATGTGGAAGGCCACATGCAATTATTGACAACTGTCAGTGAATAAATTGTTCTTCCAAAAATATATTGTAAGCATGAGAAGATCTCCGCATGTGAGTAACTTTTCACTCATTATGCAAACCATTTGTATTTTTACAAGACATTTAAATTTGTCTTCTTCCTCTTTGTATAATTTTTCTTCCCATTTCTTTCTTTCTTTCTTTTCTTCTTCCATCTTATTTCTCAGGTCCTCATTTGATGTTTTGAATTCATTAAGTTCCCTTCAGGTATCATCCCACAACTACTTGAGTGGGCAGTAAGTCAGTTCAATCTGTGTAGATACTGTTGACATAACACTTGGTCTTCTAGAAAATTAAAATTCTCCTTCTTTTTCCATCATCTTTTGTTTGACCCTTGTCAATTCTTCAGTCCTATTTGTTAGCTGATTTGTTAGTTGTTCAATGAGCATTTCCCTTTGTTCTAACTTGAGTTTGAGGAATTTTAATTCCTCATCCTTCTCTCTGATGATGATTTCTGCTCTAGAAAAAAACAAAGTCTATTTTAAGTGTTGTTTTCCTCCTTTTCTAAAAGTTCATTGGGAAATGAGAATTCCTCTTCTACCAAAGGGGATTTCCCTTTCCATTTCCAAGATGCCAATTCTTCTTCTTCATGTGATGTGTTATTGGTTCACCAAACTCTTGAAAAGCATGTTCTTAAAATCTTTCATCTTCCTTCTCCACCTCAGTTTGGCTTGGCTCAAGAAGAGTCATGGCATGCTGCCCAAAATATTAGCAGACTTCTTTTTCCAACCCATCATGTTCTTCCATCTCTTCTGGAATTTCCCTAGATCTCTTATGAACTCTTCTTCTTTGGGGAGCTTCAAAATGTCTAGAAATGGGTTTCCTCCTAGAGCTTATTTTAACTTTCACTTCATGCTCTAGCTTAGGTGAACTATCACTGTCAGAGATAGATATTAGTTCTCTTGGTATTATTGCAGAGGAAGGAGTTTCTTTGACAGGAACAGTAGGTTCTTGTAGCTTTAATACTTCTTCCAAATCTCCTTCTTTTTGGTAAATTGCCCCCACCTATTTCCTTTTTTTTTCCTCTCGTAGCGGCATCAATCTCCAAATTACTTATAGGAGAAAAATGGGTTTATATTCCCTCTTGATAGTATCAAGATTTTGCTTAAATTTGTTAAGAAACTTTTCCCATATTTCTTCTCCATTTTTTTCAAAAGAAAATGGTACTGGCATACCAAATGGATTAACCCATGATGTCTAATTAATCCAACTCCCCAGAATACCTTTGAGCCATTTTCTAGATCAAGTCGAGAAAGGAATCCTCAAGATTTACTATATATTCTGGTTTTGAATTCCCATACCTAAGATATATTAACATCTTAAGGACTTCTCTTCCCACAATCCCAAATTGACCATCGCAAGTTAAATACTTAACTACCCAAAATGATACCGTATCAAAGGGTTTGGGAAAGCTAGCCCTTCTTACCCCCTTTATGATTTTCTTAGTGTTATAGATATATTAGGGCTCAAATACCCCCTCTTGTATCAAGGTTTCCATCATATCTTTAAGGGTTCCCTTGATACGATTTGGGACATGCACGATTGGTATTCCAGAAACATTACTCATTGTATTAATAGTAAAAGGAGTTAAAATTCTTATAACTTTAGTTCGGATTCTTCTAAGTTTATAACGAATTCCCTTACAAATTCGTCATTGTACCTCAAGAATTTTTTGGAACTCCAATACCACCCTGCTCGTCCAAAAATGGTTGTCACTTCTTCATCTACAATAAGTTAGGTATCATCCTCTAGCTTTGAATTCTTTTTAATCCCCATGGAAAAGTGGATGATTCAAATTCTTCTTTCTTAAAATTCGATGTATCAATCAAGAACTACTCGATTTAGCTACAGAACTATTGTGTTTAGCTGTGGAACTGTTGTGTTTATCTGTAAAATTGATGGGTTTAGATGTGGAATTCAAATACAATTCTTCACTTCTTCTTTGAAATTATTCCGCACCGCTTCTCAACTTTGTTTATTCCTCCAAAATGATAGGTAATTATAAATATGCCACACAATAAATGACTCAACATAATGCACAATAAATGACTCAAAGATATCGACCCTTTAAATCAATTCTAATAACACATGAAAACTTTTAATTTAACCTTTAATAAGTTCAAGACATAATTATTGTCCGTTGCTGATGTAATCCCTCCGTCTTGATGACTCATCATTCCTAAAAGTGAAAAAGGAAAACGGTTAGAAAAGATAGTTGGAATTCAAACAAATTCTTTTTATTTTGCATTAACCATTTATTGAGGAGACCAATCACCATTGTTGGTTTTCAATTGATCTTTGAGAGATTTGTTTTTGGGGAAGAGAATGCCATTTACTAGTTTTCATTCCTTCCCTTTTTATTTTTTTTCTTTTCTTTTTTGGGGAAGAGAATGCCATTTTTGGTTTTCATTCTCTTCCCTTTATTTTGGATCCATGCATTTGATTATTTGATCATTTTGGAAGAACTGGGTTCTTCCATATGATCAAATTCTTTGTTTTCTTCAATCTGCTTCAAGAATTCATCCCTAGTAGGAGGCTTCCTATAAATTTTTAACCTATTTCCATTGACCAAAAGTGTCCTTCTACTGCCATCAATGGGAAGTAGCTGAATAGAGCCATTATCAAATATTTTCTCAATTTGATAGGGTCCTAACCATCTGGTTCTCAACTTGCCCTTGAATTCTTTGGTACTTGGAATCAAACAGTAATGCCCAATCTCCTACCTTGAATTGTATTTTCTTGATATGTGTGTCATGCCACTACTTCCTTTGATCTTGGATTATCTCTTTCTGTTGAAGTGCTTCCATTCTCAACTCATCCAATTCATTGAGTTGAAGAATTCTTTCCTTTTGTGTTGCATCCAACTCAATACCCACTTTAGTTGTTGTCCTTAATGTTTGTAGTTCAAATTCAATAGGTAACAAGGTATTTTTCCCATAGACTAACTTATATGGTGAAAACATTTTTGTATTCTTCCAAGTTGTATTATAATCCCAAACAGCCTTAGGTAGTCTCTTTACCCAATCTCTTTTTCCTGATTCAATTGTTTTGGTAAGGATGTTTTCCAATTCTCTATTTGCTACTTTTGTTTGTCCATTTGATTATGCGTGATAAAGAGATGACTTCCTATGATTGATCTGATAGTACGTTGTGAAGGCTTGGATCATATTATACATGAACTGTGGCCCCTAATATGAAACTATACTCCTTGGTGCACCAAATTCATCATAATTATGTGTCAAAGGAAATCAACAATTGCTTCTTCAATGGCATTTGTTAAAGCCTGCACCTCTTCCCACTTTGTCACATAATCAAGTACACACAAGAATGTGATCATTTCCTTGTGAAGGAGGACTAAAGGGACCAACAAAATCCATCCCCCACCTTTCAAATGGTTCAATCACTACTTGAGGTTGTAGAGGCATTTCATTGGTAAAGGTTGGTTGTCCCATCCTTTGACAAGGATCACACCGCTTGATATATCTCTTCACATCTTTATACAAAGATGGCCAATAATAGCCAAGTGCAAGTATCTTGTGAGTTTTTCTTTTTATTGAAAAGTGTCCTCCACTTGGTTCATCATGACATGCCTTGAGTATGTCAAAGATTTCATCTTCTCTCACACACTTGCGTAAAACCAAATCAAGACCACATTTAAACAACATTCCATTTAACCATTTAAATTGTGCACTAGTTTTGATCAACTTCTTCATTTGTTTCTTAGTGAAAGAAGGAGGAAACTTCCTTGTTGCAAGATAATTTTCCATATCAGAAAACCATGGTGTATCAGCTGAAATAGCAAACAATTTTTCATCTAGAAAGTTGTCCTTAACTGGATCTTGCTCCCTATAGTGTTTGATCTTGAAAAGAAATCAACTACCACATTAGATTTTATCCTAGATTATCTACTATGGTAATATAAAATTCTTGTAAAAGTAATAACCATCTAATTATCCTACCTCTAACCACTGGTTTGTTCATTAAGTATCTAATTGTTGAGTGATCTTTATGTACAAATATTTTGTAACTGTAATATAATGTCTGAATTTATTAATTGCATAGATCACAACAAGAAATTATTTTTCAATGGTAGTGTAATTTCTTTCGTGGTAGTAAGATATTTACTAAGGTAGTAAATATCATACATTTTCTTGTCTTCATCTTTTTTTCCCAAAACTACACCTATTGAGTTATTTGAGGCATCTGTTTGAAAGTGAAAAGGTTTATCCCAATTAGGTCCTCTCAATATTGGGGTAGTGATTAATTTTTCTTTAATTTCCTCAAAAGCATGTTGACAATTTTCATCCCAACAGAATTCACAATCCTTGGTAAGTAAACTAAACATGGGGAAACAATTTTACTAAAATCCTTAATAAAACACCTATAGTATCCAACATGCCCTAAAAATGACTTGATATCTGTAGGGGTTTGGGAATAGGCAAGTCTGAAATAATCTTAATTTTGTCTTGGTCAACCTGAATTCCTCTTTTTGAAATGTGGTGTCCTAATACAATCCCCTCATCAACCATCATTAAAAATTTCTCATGACTAAGAGACAAATGGTGTTCCTCACATCTTGTTAGTACTCTATCCAAATTCTTCAAAGCATCATCAAATGTGTTTCCATGTATAGTAAAGTCATCCATGTATACTTCTACACAATCATTCGTTAGGTCTACAAAAATTGCTAATACAACTCTTTGGAAGGTTGTTGGAGCATTACATAGTCCAAATGGAAATACCCTATAGGAAAAGGTACCCCATGGAAAAGTAAAGGTATTTTTATCCTGATCCTTAGCAACAAATCTGATTTGATTATATCCACTAAATCCATCCAAGAAGGAAAAATATTGTTTACATGTAAGTCTGTCCAAAACTTGATCTATAGATGGTAAGAGAAAATAATCTCTCAGTGTGGCTTTGTTCAAATCCCTATAATCAACACAAATTTTCCATTTTCCATTATTTTTAGGCACAATTACAAGAGGAGACACCCACTAACTATCTGAGATAGGGTAGATAAATCCTACTTGTAATAGTTTTACAATTTCTGCTTGACTATGTCCCTTAAGACCTGGATTAATTCTTCTCTAAGGTTTCCTAACTTGGTTTAATGTTTTCAGTATAGATGTGATGAGTGAAAATACTTGGATGGATTCCTTTCATGTCTTTATAGTTCCAAACAAAATCTCTAGTATGATCCTTTAGAACATCAAACAATTTAGCTTCTTCATCATTCTTCAAACAACTATTAATGTTCAAAATTTTACCCGGTTGAATCTCAACATGTTTGGTTCCAATGTGTGATGAACTGATTTGTTGAAAGGGTTCCATTAAGGTGTTTAGTGGACATGGATGTGGTAATAACATATGATATGTAAAAACATCTCCAAAATTCCCTTGAGAAAGAATACTAGACAAAGGACAATAGGAAGAGTTATGATACTTATCTTGTTGTCGGTCAAACTCCTCGTCATTGTTGTTTTCCAAAAATTCCCCACCATTTCCTGATATATTTGAAATTGAAACTACTAATTTCATAGCTATTTCTACTCCCCCAAGATAAATCTCGTTCCTATGGAGTTAAATTATTTTAATTTTCATGGGATCCATGTTGCCGTGGTTTTAGAGATAAGTCCAAAGGTTTCAGAACTAAATGTGATGGTTCCAGAACTAAATCTGTAGGTTTTGGAACTAAGTTCGTAGGTTGCAGAACTAACCAGATTTTTCCAAGGACAGTTGGTGTTCATTCAACGGTTGATTAATCATATCTTCCATCTCTCGTATGTGATCCTACAATGTTATCATAGCCAAAGAAGACATATTTTGTTTATTAGTGTCAGGATCATCAACCCACAATTGCTCTTGATTATCAATAAAAGGTCGTGTAAAGGGGTATAAAGAAATTTTCTTAGAACTCTTACCATTTGAGATAGTCATATCACCTGATCTGCAATCAATTAAGGCAGTAACTGTAGCTAACCATGGTTTGCCCAAAATAATGGGATAACCAAGTGTTTTACCTTTTGGTTGCGATATAAGTAAGTCCATTAGACATTCCCACAACTCCACCATAACTGCCACATCTTCAATAAATCCTTCTAGTTTTGTTACAAACCGGTCTAATATCTATAATATGGTGTTAGTAGGTTGGATACATGTTAATGGTAATGTTTTCAAAGTTTCCATTGTCATCACATTTATAGTTGCTCCCAAATCAACCAAAACATTATGTATATATTTATTCCCTATAGAGACAAAAATAATAGGGCTACTAGGATCTCCATATTTGGGAAGTAAGAGTTTTCTTGCTAATAAATCAACAAGTTTCCCATCTACTTTAATAGTCCTGGGGTACTACTTCTTCCTTCCAGGTCTTCTTAAACATAGCATCTTGATTAACTTGTTCAACTCCGAAATGTCCTTGATTGCTTGTAACAATGGTATTTCAATATTTAATTTCCTCAACTCCTACACCAACTCAGATTCCTTGGTCCCTATAACTTCTTGAAATCTCTTTGGGAATGGAGTTTTAGTAGAGTTGCTACCTGACTCCTTATCTTTTTCTTTTTCATCTTTCTTGGGAACAACCGCACTAGGGGTTTCAATTTCTTTTGTCATTTTAGTAATTATAACAGGTGGACTGCTAATTAATTTTTCAGATCTGGTTTGAATATCTTTACAATCCATGGCATTTAGATCCACTATTTTTTCTTGTTCTGTCCCATAGACAGGAGTTCTTTTTTTGTTTCTAGGATTAACAACTGGTTATGTTGGCATTTGTGTTTGAACCATATTTTCATTTTGTGAATTTTGTGTTGGGGAACCCATTATGGCTTGTTGATTCTGATTGGGATATGTCATCCCTTGAGCATAATTATTAGGGATCCACTTAGGTTATGACAAAGCATTCAGGTTACCTTGACCAAACCATGGTTGTTGGTGTCCTTGGGCATACCAAGATTGTCCTGACCAATCCTGAGGATTCCACGTCGGTTGAGGGACCCAAGGTGGTTGTCCCCAACCTGTTTAGTCTTGTCTAAGCTGTTGGGGTGTGTTATTTTCCACATCATTAGGTTAGTCATCTCGCTTAGGTGAGATCGTAGGTCCATGTGTCATTTAGGGGTCATTATGAGATTCTCTTACGCATTAGTGCATCATATGTGTCATTGGGAGTTACACTTCTATTCTGGGAATGTAACTACCCCTCTCCACTTGAGTTGTCATGATTGCAGCACTAGGGGTTACTCAAAGACCTCGTATATGTACACCCCATTTGATATATGAGATAGAGGAGAGTTTTATGGCTTAACCAGTTCGGCCCGTGTTTCAAATCTTTTCATGCACATACGGTTGATGCTTGCTCCTCCCGAGATCTCTTCACGTTGTCGTTCACACGTCCGTTGATATGCACGTCCTCCTCATGATCCTCGTTTGCGGGTTTTAAACCCTCTTTCATGGTATCGAGTGGATCTTGTGGATCATGCACCCTTCGGAATTGCGCGTGTGTGTTTTCCGGCTTTCGGCGTGATATCCATTCTTGTTGCATGTGTTATAATGGATATTCCATTATATACTTGATGCGTTGATTTGGGTGTTTATACCTCCATTCAAGTTGTTCATGTGATCATGGTTTTTCAGATTTTGCATGAGGTCTTTAGAGGTGATTTGCATTTTTGGGTGTTGTTTCAGGGCTTAGATCATAGTTTGGGTTTTGCTTTCGATGTCATTTTGTGGTCTAACGTTGGCTCGATACATATGCTTGTGCTTGTCTAATCGCTGCGTGGTTTTTATGCTTGGTTTCTCGGGTTCATTTTGTTTGACTCACATTTTGGGCATGTCAAAACCCCCTACAACATTTTTGGCACCTTCGGTGCTGGTTTCACACATCTCTGGCTCGGGTTTGCCAATGGATGGTCTTTTTTTTTTTGCGTTTAACTTTCTGTTGTGAGTTCCCTGCATTTTTTCCCTTTGTTCTCTGCATTGGGTTCTTCTCCACACGCATTCCCAGCTCCACCGGTTCAACCTCAACCTGCTCGTGAACATCTCCAGCTCCAACACTCGACGAAGATGCTCTGCAGCTCTCCCAAGCATCCACCGCCTTCCACCGGTGTCCTTTTATATTGGAAAAACATTTTTTTAATGCAAGTGTTTGGATTGCTCGTGGTTTTTGGATTGCAGTGTTTTCTCTGCTCGTGCTCTTCCTTGGTTCCTGCAAACGCGTTAAGCTACTAATGTCCGATAAAGACGTTACAACCTTACACGTAGCGACCTTCGTTTTCTCTCCAACCTGCATTGGAAAAACGTTTTTTCTTTGCTGCAATTTCTGGATGTGTTGAAAAACATTTTGACCCAACCGTTACCACAGCACGCACCTTGGTAGCCTTAAACGTGTCTACAACACCCTCAAGTAGCCTCCCACGTGTCTCGCAACACCCTCAACAACCTATATTATTCTTTTTTTGGTGGTTTTCCCTCCAAACAGCGGTTACACCAAGCAACGTGGGATGTGGCATCTCCTTGTTGTCCACTCTTCCAACGTGGGCCCTCCTATCACCTTCTTTTTTAATGTTTTAGGGTGATTTAAAAAAAAAATCATTCATTCGGCATTGTAATAATTTATTGTGTTGTATTTTGCTTGTAATTTAACCTTCCTACGCTTGTGGAAGATGGAGGGCGAGGTCTGGGGTTGGCAGGAGGCTAACCCCCCCTCATATTCAAAACAAACCCCGCTAAAATTCCATGTCATTTCCAACAAGTACCCACACGATACCCTTTGCACCCATCTCGTGTACTTTTTTAATGCGTTTGCAACATCTAGTGTATTTTTCCATCAGTTGCGGGAATCGTTTTAATGCTATAACTTTTGACTCGTTGCTCATTTTTTAGTGCTTCTTTAGTCAAATTTACATGATTTTTCACACTTTACATGATGGAATTTCCAATTTTGTAAACACACTACTTTTATAAAGTGCCGCATTTTGGGGGGGTTACTTGTACTCTTGGGTTTTCACACGCAGATGCATTATCGGCCGAGTCCGACATCTTGCTTTCGTGCACCTCGCATCTTGCATTTTCATCATGGAGAGTGCTCCTTCCAGACTTGAGCATCACAGATCACTTTACACCTCCACCACTTCTCACCGGGAGAGGGAACTATTGCCTAGCGTGCTTCCATGGAACGTTACTTCACCCATGAGGGTATTTTACCCTTCTTGCTTGTGCCAATTCCTCGCATCCACCGATCATCATCATCCGGAGGACTTCTTCTTGACACTTGTGACCATGTTTTTGTCACACGATGATGCATGTCTCTAGATCTCTCTAGTTTCATGTGGCACACTCAGATCGACCTCACCGTGTATGCGGAGCATTCTTCAGTCCCTCTATGGAGGCTCTTCACATTCTTCGTTGTTATTCTTTACTACTAATTCAGTTTTCTTCTCCATTTTTTCATGTGATGGCAGCCCACCGACATAGAATCACTTGGTTACTACTTCGATGACGAGAATTGTGCATTGATTCGATGTTGAGAGTACTACAGAGGACTCTTCTCCTCTTTCTCTCACTATTCTAGAGAGTGTTGACACTTCCCACATCTCATCAGATATCAAGCAGTCTCCTTCTCAGTCTCATATAGTCATCACACCCACCTCCTTTCCACTTCCAGTGTGCGAGGCCCCTTCCACTCCTCTACCTTCATTGGATGACTCATACCTATTTGACATCACTCTTCTGTTTGTTGAGCCCCCTCATTGGGATGAGTATCTACCTGACCTTTTTCATCTTTTTACAGAGTCCACTTGTGATGCTCTATAGGTTCATCATCCATCTACAGGTATTTCAGAGGAGTTCATCATCTCTGTTGTTGGGAGTGCCCCTTCCGGGAATCATGTCACTTCCACATTTCCAGAGACCTTCATTGATCCACCCTCAGCTATGGATCCCTTTTTTATTGTGGAGGATGTTTTTTTCCTTCACATCACTTGGACATCCTTTCTATGGGTGTTCCTCTTCACTCTGATAGTTCTACATACGTGACATTACCTTCGGTTCCTTGGCACTCACTCGCTAGACCTATGTCACACTTCAGTGCACCAAACTTGGAGTTCTTCGTGTTCCTGCCTTCATTTTCTTTTGTGGAGTGGGCGGAATTTCATCACGTCATTTCTGTCCTTCCCAACGGCAGGCACACAGTTCGTTGCGGGTGGTTCTTCTTCAGTCTAGAGGAAAAGGATCTCGTCATCGACATTCTTCTGGGAGACCTCCTAGAGCTATAGAGTTCAGATCCATCCATGGCATCTTCTGCATTCCTCTTGTCTGCCTCTTCTTCTCTCTTCTTCTTCTTTCGAGAGATTCCTCCTTGTACATGGGTACCCCTTCAGCTCATCTATGGCCGGGACCCATATTTAGCATCTTTTTTAGATTAGAGAGTGTGTTGTTCTCTTGTGGTGGATGTTTTTCCCACTAGGTTTTCCTTCACTGCTTGGGACTTCTTTTTGTACATGGGTACCTCATCAGGCTTTGTGTCGAGACCCATTTCTCATTTCTGACTTGCCGCGTTATCCTAAGTTACGATGAAGAGGGGGTGTTGGTGTGTGTTATTCTCCACATCATTAGGTGATTCATCTTGCTTAGGTGAGATTGTAAGTCCATGTGTCATTTAGGGGTCATTATGAGATTCTCTTACGCGTCAATGTGTCATATGCATCATTGGGAGTTACACTTCTATTCTGGGAATGTAACTCCCCCTCTTTACTCGAGTTGTCATGATTGTAGCACTGGGGGTTACTCATCACCTCCTATATGTACACCAAATTTGATCTATGAGATGGAGGAGAGTTTTATGGCTTAACCATGTTCTACCCATGTTTCAAATATTTGCATGCACATTCGGTTGATGCTCTCTCCTCCCGAGATCTCTTCACATTGTCATTCGCATGTCCGTTGATGTGCACGTCATCTCTTGTGATCCTCGCTTGTGGGTTTTAAACCCTCTTTTGTAAGTTGCTTGTGGCATCATCTAGTGGTTAGGAACTAACCCGAGTAGGAACTTCCCTGGCTAGGTTGTCTCTGGAAAAAATTTACTTCTTCTGATGTGGATGGAGTGCTAGTTTGTTTAAGATGATTTTTAATAAATGGAAGAAGAGAACAAACATTACTCTCATGGTCCCTAGATTCATATATAAGACACATTTCTATTTTATCCAGAGGAAAATATCTTATTGCATGTTTCTTCCTGCATCTAGGACAATACATAGCTAATGGTTTAGTTTTAGCATTTTCTTTAGCTTGCAATCCATCCATGGTGGAGGTTAATTGAACTAAAATGTATGTTTTAAAGTTTTCAGTTCATCCATCAGTTTGTTCATATCTAGGTTCAGACTTTTAACTGTTTTTCCTTTTCTAGGTCCACCCCTTATTCTTGAATAACTTCTACAAATTTCTTTAATATCATTCATTCTTAATTGATCAATTTTTCCACCTCCCATCAAAACAAGGGCTTACATAGATTCATCATCCAGACCTTTAAGAAAAATGTTTTTTCTCAACTCTTCTTGTAGTACAAATCCACATATTTTACTTACAAAGAGGAATCTATCTAAATAATCTTCCATATTCTAATCCTCCTCCTATTTGATTTTGAAAAATTCTTCCTTCCTATTCCTCCCTCTATAGTAGTATTGATACTTTTCTAGGAAGGAAACTTCCATTTGTGCCCAAGTGGTAATAGAATTAGATGTTAATCCCATAAACCACCTCATTGTTGCATCCTTCAAGGTGGATGGAAACAACTTGAGCTTCTGATTATCTATTTTGTAATCATAAGTTAGAAAAATTAATTTAAATTTAAACAGAAATTGGTCAAGATATTTAGATGAAATTCCTCTAAATGTGGGTAAATGTGTAGGTGAAATATTCTTCATGGGTGTATCATCATCGTCCAACTGAATTGGATAAGTAAAGGTCCTATCAGGTTCTCTTTCAGCTTCTCATGCCATTTCTGCAGTACCTTCTAGACTTTTCTCCCAATCAATATGGTATGTGATCTGTTTTGGGGAAGGTGAAAAGTTAGGAGTAGGAGGTTGACTACTCAATTGTGAATCAAAAATTGCTCTAAACGGGTCTTGGGATATAATCCTCTTTCTAAAGGTTCCACTTCCTTCTAGTGACTGATCCAAGAATTCCAAAGGTGGCAATTCTGCTTCTTTTCTAACAGGGGACAATGGTGCTTCTAATTCTTGGTCAACTTCCTTATTTGATCGAGAAGATGCTGATGATTCTTGTTCATATATTTTTGGGAGGAATCTACCCTTGGAGTCTCTTGGTCTACTCATAAATTTTATGATGACGTAGGGAAGATTCTTCAATTACTAGATGTATGATTGTTGCTCTTGTTGACACCTAATTAGAAAATTCTAACTATTGGATCCCCAACAACGGTGCCAAAAATGATGGGTGTCGTTATTCCCTTCATTTAATCAACTCTTTGTTGATGTCATATTCAAACCGGGGTGTGTTCGAAGCTATATGCAACAAGAAAATATTAGTGATCTAGTAATTGATTGTAGGTGTTTGTTATTTTGTTTTTTGGAGGTTTTTTGCAGTGTCTTTAAGATTCCATGGCCAAAGACTTATTATCTCTATGTTGTTTTGAAAATTGTTGAAATAAACACTCATTGCTAGAATGAATTGTTGGAAATAAACACACATACATGAATAAATAGATTGTTGGAAATAAACACACAATGCAAAAGTAAACACACTTTTCTTGGAAATAAACACACGGTTGAAAATGTTGTGAAAATATTGCAAGGAAATAAAAATCTACTTTATAACACCTACAGGGACACGTATAAAACAAAGTTTAACTTAACGAATCAAAAACATTTACATAATTAATAGATCTACACTATTTGATTTAGAAATATAAATACCAATAAAATGAGAATCCTGGTTCTTGGAGGAGTGGGCCCTTTCTCCACCTTGAATCAAGATTTGACAAAGTAATATTCTCTCAAAACAAAGTGGCTATTTTATTGTTGAAATGTTTTGTCTTACAAAAACGTACTGTATCTTTCTATATCTCTATCTCTATGTATATGTTTTTTTAAAATGTATATATATTTTTAATAATATATATATATATATAGTCTTTATATATATATATATATATATATATATATATTTCATTCAAAGATGAATTTACAGCCATAGTTGTTCTACCGATTCAGATGGAACCAAATTATGCCCAAAATAGATGTTGAATTTGGAACCTTTCTAGATATATAGCTGTCTGATAAGTTATCCCTGGATCTTCGAGTATGAAGAATCAGAAATCTTCTTATCTGCTCCTGATTGAAAGGCTCATTGATTTTTCTATCATTGGATTTCATCAAAATAAATAGATTTTCATTGGTTTCGAACTTTGGAGAAGTTAGGAACTAAAGGGGACTATTCTTGATCTAACCATGAAAGTTTTGGAGCTAAATGCAGGAGTTCTAGAACTAAGTGTTAGAGTTTCGGAACTAAGTCCAAAAGTTTTGGAACTAAGCGATAGAGCTCATAAACTTTGTGATAGAGTTCCAAAACTAAGTCCGGAATTTCTGGAAATTAGTCGTATTGAAGCCAAGGCTCCCAAAAACATGTTGATCGCTTCATACTTCATTCTCTTGATTGATTATGACATGTTTTATTACAAAAACTGAATTTCCACACACTTTGTTAGGAATTACAGAGCTTTTAAACTTTAGAACTAAATTCAACAAAATATGGACAATTACATCCTAACTTACATTAGATCAAACAAAAGTCACAAAATGTAGTCAAACTTGATAAAAAGGAGAGTAAAATAAGATCATTTATTGCGCATTAACGAGACATATTTTGGCCTTATAACCCTCACTCTTCTCTTCTTCCTGAAGGGTAACAAGACCACCTTTAGATCATCCTTCCAAAAGGCATATGTATTTTTACTCCATCATGTCTAACCTTCCTATTCTATTTCCAAGGCCTCCCCAACAATATATGGCATACATCCATTGGGATAACATTACACCACACCTCATCCTTATAGGTATTCCCAATCGAAAAGTTTATAAGTCATCTTTTATCTATGGTTACCTCATTCCCTTTCTTGAACCATGATATACAATAGGCATATGGGTGCTTCTCACATTTCGATTGAGTTTATCAACCATCACACTTGAAACCATATTTTCACAACTAACACCATCAATAATAATTTTACATACCTTTCCTCTAGAGGTGCATCTTTTCGAATGTATATTTGTTCACAACCACGAATCAGCATGAGCAACATCTTAATCTTTCTCCTTCCTTGGGACAATAATCTTCTTCCTTATAATGAGGGTTTCACCCAAGTCTCATAACCTCCATTTCTTCTTCCTCTTCAACTTCAACCAAATTTAATCATGCTTATTCTCCTTGCCATTTATCTTTTGTAGGATAGTGTGGACACTCAAAGTATCTATGACCCTCTTCACCACATCATAACCTATAACCTCTTCCACATTATAACCTCTTCTCCTTTCAAACCCCTTACCTCGTTGGTAGTTACCAAAACTTTGACTAGAATCTTCATGCCCTTCTCGCATTAGAGGATTCACTTTTTGTAGATTCAAATCTACCCCTATCTCTCATTGGAGATGATGATGGCTCTCTTTTCACACCTCTTTTAAAATTATTCCTCTTGTTCTTTTCTTATGCCTTTAATGCGAGTTGATAAGCATCATCTAGATTATCAATCCGAAGCATAATTAGCTCATCTTGTATGTCAGTAACTCAATCCATTTATATATCGTGTAGCCTTCTATTTTGAATCCTTTGAAAGAGTGTCTCGAACTTAATCTATATGAAGAAATTTTTCTTTCAACTTCTTTACCATTTTATTCTAGTTTCGGATCTTGCCCTTTCCATTCCTTTGTCTTTCATTTTGTAGGTGATCCCACCAAATCAATGCATGTCTGACCAACTTAGTGTGTGAAAACTTAACCTTCTTCTCCTCTAAAAGGGTTTTCCTCTCAAAGAATTTTCCCATGTGATTCAACCAATAATCAACCACTCTGGTCGTAACCCTCCACCATAATCGGGAACATTAATCTTGATGACGTCATTCTTTCCCTCTAAAGCCTGGATCGATCTCTCCTCAAATGGTCTCTCAATCGACGTTTCTTCATCTCTCATTTTCTTCTTCATCTCTTCCTTCATTCATTAATGGAGGTACTTCTTCAATATCACTATCTAGGTCTCCATCCCCATTTGCATGTCTCCTTCTAAAGAAGGTAATGTCTCATGTGAGCTCAAGAACTGTCTCTATAGCTCCTGCGTGATATGCCTATTCATCGGGCATAATCTCCCCTTCGTGTCTATCCATCATTATATAAAATAGAGGAAAAAAATTATACGAAAAATGTAATATGTTACCTTAACTATTTCCGCAAGATCAAAATCCAGCTCTCGATACCAATTGATGTGAATTCATCTCGTAAGAGGTTGAAATGCCTCTAAAAGTCACATAAACACTTTGAAAATAAAAACTAGGTGTTTTAAAATAGTTTTCCTCTTATTCTAGAATCCACACTAATCTTTTACATCATTACAATTCTCCTTTTATTTCACGTCTACTCTAAAAACCCTAAAATGCCAAAAATTACCTACTAACAAAACAACTCGGATGGGCCCCAAAATTTGCATGCCAAATATGCCTTCATAAATTAAGGCTCACACAAAATTTTGACTTATTCTAACAAGCACAACAAAAGTTATTAAAGTTCTAAGACCTAGTCAAAAACAAAAAAAATGTTCGCAGAGCCAATTTTAGGCCACTAGATGAAGGAATCACGGGCCCCAAAATGTGGCAAATTGGCCATATTTTTGTAAGCACAATTAACCCGATATAACACCGATGTAAAATTTCAAGACGATCCAACGGTCACATCAAAAGTTATGGTCTTCGCAAGTTATGCTCCCACATTATAAATAATATAAAATTTAATATTAATAATATTATTTATATGTTTCCATCAATTATAGTAATAATAATAATAATAATAAATCAAATATGGAATTCAAAAATATGTTTTTGATTTAAAATATAATTTTTAAGTTTTATTATTATTAATTTTTTAATTTTTAATTTTTATTAAATATTTTAAATATAGATTTTTAATTATAACTAATTTTCATTTTATTAATTTATATTAATTTTATTTATAAATAATTTTAATTATTAATATTTTGTTTATTTTTAATTTTTTTTTCTTTTATTAATTTATATATTTAATTTTTATTATTAATTTTATTTAAATTTTAAATTTTATTTTAAGTTTTTAAATAATTTTTGTTATAATTAGTTTTTAATTTTTATTAATTTTTAAATTTTTGTTGTCTTTTTATTTTTTTAATTAATTTGTCATTTTTATATTTATTTTTCATTTTAAATTTTTAAATTTTTATTAATGTAATTTTAAAAATTATTAATTTTCAATATATAAATTTTTAATTTTTATTATTTATAATTTGTAGATTTTTTTATATTTTTAATTTTTTATTCATTTTAATTTTAATTTTCAGCATTTTTAATTTATAGTTTATAATTTTCATTAATATTTAAATTAAATTTTTTTCTCTTCAATTAATTTTTTCATTCTTAATTTTAATTTATCTTTTTTATTACTTATTAATTTTTTTATTTTTAATTTTTTTATATTATCATTTTGTATATCTTATTAATTTTTATCATTTTTTAAATTTGTATTATTTTTAATTTTTAATTCTAACTTTTATCAAAACAAAATATTAGACCTACATGCTTGGATTTCCAAACATTGGAACCCGCTTTTTGACGAAAGGTTGGACCTTTCCCCCTGTGCAAAAGGTATTTTTATTGTGGTTTTCTATTCAATAGTTGATAAGGAAATCATAGTGTCTAAACTATGGGTTTGTCAATCATGCTACCTCATTATAAAACCCTAGTTTCCCTTGTTTAGTCTGCTTTCAATGAATCATTTTTTTGCAACCCCTGTTTGTATTAGATTGCCCCATCTATCCCTACAATTTTGGTCTAGTGAATGTTTGATCTCCATTGGAAATGTCTTGGGACATATTATTTACATTGATTCTCAAACCACCGACTATACCCATACTACCTATGTCAGGATCTTAGTTGAATTGGATACCTCTAAAAGCCTCCCTGCAAGCATAGATCTTAAAGTTCATAATCAGAACTTGGTCACAGCCGTTAGATTATGAAGGTATACCTTTCATATGTAGAAAGTGCTTTTGCTTAGGTCACCTTTGCTACTAATTGTGGGATAACAAAGCGCTTGATGAAAGAAAAAATTGGTGAAAATATACCCTACTAAAACATATAGTTATTGATGCCAAGGAGGATCTGGACTCAAACGCTGATTTTGACGTTGGTTTTGAATCAGTTCAAAACTCCTATCTCGAAATTCTAGTTGTTGACAACAAGAACAACACAAAAGACTTAACTACAACAAGCAAATTTATTGTTCCAACTGATAGTGTGACGGAAAAGGAAAATACCACTCCTACCTCTTCTACAGTAACAAAATGCAAATTTGTTGATTAATTCTATTGAGGTGGTTCTGCCTATTGAGGAGGTTTCGAAAGGATGGAAAATGGTGCACAAAAAGAAGAAACTTGCTGGCAAGAATACCGGTTCTCCACCTAGATGATTGTTGATTTGCTATCGTGTTGTTGTTGTTGTTTCGTTGTAGATTCGTTGTTTTTTGTTGTTTGTTGTAGGTTTCGGTTCTATTCTTGACAACTTTTTCTCGCTTTTGGACTTTCTTTTAAAAGCCTGATTTTGATTACTTTAGATTTGATTGTAAAATTTGGGTATTGAGTTTTCTTGTATAGTCACTTTCAAAAACTATTTACCAATAATAAAAATATATATGTATTTTAATTTTTTATTAATATATAATATTTAATTTTATTGATTTTAATTTTTAATTTTATTAATTTTTTAATTTATATTAATTTTTAACTTTTAATTTTTTTATGAATTATTTATCTTTATTAATTTCAATTTTTGATTTGTATCAGTTTTTATTTTTATTCATTTTAAGGTGTAGTTTTTTAATATTTATTTATTTTATTAATTTATTATTTATACTATTTTTTATTTTTTATTTGTAATTTTGATTATTTTTTCATTTTTTATGGTTTTTTATTTTTATTTTCAGATCCTGGGATTGTAGATGCAGCAATTGTGTCAGAAGCTCTTAATACATAATTTGGCTATCTAAGCTTGTTTCTCTTTTCTTGTAAGTATTATTAATTTCATGCTATGGAAAATCTGGTTCAGGATTCCTGATGAAGAAGCACTCCAAATGTACCACTGGCATATGTCCTAACAAAAGCTGGAAGCAGTTTAGATGAATAAGATGTTATCCGCTTCGTTGCTGCACAGGTATAGTAAACCAGAAAGATTTCTCTACATCAAGGGGCTTTAATCCCTTGTGTTATCATGTAGAGGTAATTAGTTCTACTGAGTGGAGCAAATGAGTGTGGAGATGGCACCATACAAGAAGGTTAGAAAAATGTTCTTCCTGAAGGGCATAACCAAATCTGCAGCAGGAAAGATCCTTCGTAAAGATCTTGTAGTCCTTTGCTACTTCAAAGTTGTGATTTTTAATTTTTTTTTTTCAAAAAGTCCTATATTTGATTGAAAGTGATTATTATTGTGGTTATGTGGGTACTCTCCAAAAAGCAATGAATGAATGCTTCCACCTCTCTTAAATGATGGATTCTAAACGCCTGAATCTTTCTTAACGGAAACTTTGCAATGAATCTAATATAAAACCTTTGCAATGTCTAAGTTTAAGTTAAACAAAATTTGTCTTATGTTTTTAATAATTAATAATAGCATCCATAAGTTTTTGTGAAAGAGTGATGCAAATGTTTGCTATTAAGGTGTTGTGGAAAACCTATACTTAAATGTTAGCCTTACACAAAGAATTTTTTCATAATAATAAACAGATTCCTCTAGTAACAATTCCGCGCACTTCCCAGCTAGTTATGAACCGCATTCTGTTGCAATCTTAAAGTTTATCCACCCCCAATTCACCCTCAAAAAGATTTCTACGTAGATTAGAACTCTGAAAGCAATGTCAACTTGGTAAACAAATAAAAATTGTTTGGGAAAGACAATGGTGTTTGACAATTCAACTTTAATCATACATAACTGTTTTTGTTTTCGATACTTTATGTAAATGTGAAACCTACCATGTATGACCCAGATCCCTTTCTCTTAGGCTTTGAAAATATTGCCCACTTTTTTGGAATTCATTACAAGTCACAAGGAAAATTTTCTCCTTTCCCTCAGCATTTTATAAAAATTGTAAAAATTAGTGTGTGGATTCAAGGACCTATTTCAATTATTCCCTCTATGTTAGATGTCATGCAGAAATGCACACTTTATGTTGTTCGACAATGAGTTCAATATATACAAATGTGTCAATTCTTATATTTTAAATATATGTTAAAAAGTCAGTGCTAGATGTTCTATAACTTTCTAATTATTTTCTTGCCATGGAGATGTTCTTTAAATCCATAAATTCTACATTCTTACAACTTTAATATCACTTAATTTCATTCAACTTGCACCCTTTGTATATCTCTATATAATTTTCCTAAATGCAATAATGCGCTCATGTATTTATAAGACTTCTTGAATTCAAATTAGAACCTTATTGATGTGAAATCTGACATGCAACAAGAGAGAAATAATGATAAAGGAGGAACACAAATCCATAGGATCTAAAACATTTTACATACATATCTACCTAAGCACATACAACTACATTTTCCAAAACCCATTTGGTCTTTATTACTCATCAACCTCTTAAATATTTGAGAAATATTATATTCATCCCCACATACCACAAAGTAGTATATTTCTTGATAGACAGTTGTATGCCTCACTCTCTGTATAATCAGTTTTCATTATCATCTATACAATGATATTATACAAATTAATTTTATTTATTTTTTTAGTATGTGTAACGGTTAAATCATAAGAACTCTCCGGTAAAAAAATAAAATGAAACAAATCATCTTATTCACATGTTTCCATTTTCATATTTCACATGTTGTCCTCGACATTATTAGCAAGCCAATCTTGCAACGTTGGAGTATCTAGTAGTGCTGCTGAGTTACTCGAATATTGTTGAAATTCCATCAAGGTATCAGAGGGAAGGCCTGCTCCATAGTCGTTTGTATTTACCATAGAAGATAATGATGGTACTTCAAGCTGACCATTGTAAGTCCCAGAAAGTGGAATTGAATTGGGACTTTCCCATTCAAAGTTATTAAAGCCACTATCAAAAATCATTTCAGAATTGAAGTTTACTGAAGTACCTTGTATCTCTTGAGATTTCTGTAGCAAATGTTGATACGAACTGTGAACATTATAAGCCTCATAGTTGTCGGTCATGATATTTTCCATTGGTCGAGAAGTGTGTGGTGGTGTATTTGGAACCAATGATGAAAGTGAAGTGGAACTATGGTTTGTTGCAGACAATAGAATACCCAGGTCTACGTTGATATTTCCATTGTTTGCAAGCTGGTTAAAGATCAAGAGTCTGGCTATTTGTGCTTCAGCCTCAAGTACTGTAGCAAAGTATGATGATAATGGAGGAGGAACAAACATGGTTTCTTTCAATCGCCTCTTCAGACATGTATTGTAATGATTCTTTATTTCGTTGTCTGTTCGTCCATCTAAATGTTTGGCTATTTTGGACCACCTGAAAAATATTACAAAATAATCAATATAAAAGTTACAAGGTTATAATATTTCATGATATTATCAATATAGAAGTGCTCTTTCAATCACAAAAGATTTCGTTGGAATTACTTGTTTCCAAGCTTGCTATGGTGGAAGAGTATGATTTCTTCTTCTTCCTTGGAAAAATCTCCTCTTTTAATACCAGGTCGTAAGTAGTTTATCCATCGTAATCTACAACTCTTGCCACATCTTTGTAAGCCTATACCATTTCAACTATGCATTTATATCAGTACACACATAATTTGTTTTGATACATCAATAAATAATCAATATAGTTTCTGGATAGATAAATAAATATTGTCAATTTCCTATTTTTTATTTTTTATTTTGTTAGATTATTTTCCCAAAATATTTTAACTCAATAAATTATGTATAAAATTACAATTTTAGTTCTTTACAATTTTTTAATGTTTAAAACATTTCCAAAAATATATGTTTGTAGGTTTTTTTAGTTTTCTTTAAATCAAAAGTCATAGTTTCCTAGCAACTTAAATGGAGATTGTAGAAGCCATGTTTTCCCAAAACTTAAAATCTGTCTATTCAATTGTTTATTTAGGTGGGTCTTTAAATAAATTTTGAGCTTGGCTATTTTTTGAACTTTGAGATCTATTGTTATTAGATTTCTAAGTTTTGATGTGCTTTTCATTATGTTTGACCTATATTTTTATTTTAAAGATATTATCAAATTTAAACGTAAATATCTATCATATTAATATTATAAATCTCTAATATTTTACAAAATATAAATTATGTATTTCAAATAAAATTGAAGAAAAAATTTATTATTTTTTTATCATAGAAATTATATAATGATATAATTCATTCTTATATTAATATCCATATTCATTATTTCATAATAACAATTGTTAAATTATTTTCGTGAAATTAATTTGAGAAGAAAGAATGTATAAACTATATAACTTAAATGTAAGTTCATTTTCTACTATAAAAATTATATAATGATATAATATATTCTTACACTCATGTAAGGAATCAAGACTTCGATTTCTAATAAAAGTTTATTAGTTGTATTTGAAATATAAACAATTGTCGAATTAATTATTGACATAAATAAATCTTGTTTATCACATAATATTTCTTTTAACAATTAAGATTTTTTAATAATTAAAACGTCAATAATTATTTCTAACTTCGTTTTATTTCTATATTTTATTGTTCTCACATATTTCTAATTCATTATTTATTTTAGAGATGTTAGATCAGCTCAATTTCCCCATATCCTAAAAATAAAATATTTTTTTATTATTTTATATTAATTTTGTGAGATGACAAATTTTATGTAAAGAATATTGAAATTCATCATCACATTTCTCTTACCACCTATATTTAATACAAAGCTTGTATGTATCTTAAATTTAATATGGTGTAGGAAAGATTAAAATTTATTTTCCTTGTATTAAATATATTATAACTATAGGGTTTCAAAGTTAATTAAAATATTTTAATATTTTTTATTTTTTATTTTTATTATTTATATGATGGTTTTAGTACCTATCAACTTAAATATTTACTAGTGTTGAATTGAAAAGTTTTGACCAAATAAATGCATTAATAAGTCATACAAATAATGTATAAGAAAATGATTTTTTTAATATAATAATTACTATAATATTTAAAATAAACACTACTATTACTCATATTTAAATATTAAAAATGTGAAAAAAGAATAATATAAAAATCAAAAAATTTAAAAATGCAATACTAAATCTTAAAATTGGTTAAAAAATATTAGTATCTTGAATTTATGTATATTTTAAGAAATTATTTAACACACTTTGAAAATTGAGATCAGATTTTGAAAGTGTTTGAACTAAATCTAAAAATACAAAACTTTATATCTTAAAAATAACAATTATTAAAAGATTATATATTGAATCAATGGAAATGTATCTATATTTTAAAACATATTTTGATTTCATTTGAACACATTTCATGTGTGTAGACATATACATATACATATACATATACACACACTATATTATTAGTTATAATATAATATTATACTTATTTATTGTCAAAACAAAGTTACCCATATGTATTTTTTTCTTATGTAATTATTAAAGTGCACCAAGTAAAATTAATTTGTATTTGTTTTTTTAATGTAATTATTTAAGTGCAACAAGTAAAATAACATTCTTTCACTCACCCACACACATCAGACTCTTTCACTCCATATATCCAACTCTAGATGCCTCTCAGCGTAATAATTACTGTGTGAAGTGCTCATATTTGTATAAAAATATAAATATTTATAATTATTCAATATGAAGTGCTCATATATTGTAAAATGAAATCTACCTGCGTGCTTGGAAAGGTGATGCCATTTACCATGGCCATGCTCATAAATGTATTGGGTTAGTTTGTCATCCTCTTCTGCCGTCCATGGTCCCCTTTTCAGTCCCTCTCTATTGCAACAAGGAACCCTCATTATTTCTCCCACTGCATTTTTGAACATCAGATCACTCTTGCTTTTGTTAACACAATCCATTGCTCACGTAACTTATGTCAGTTTTTTTTTTTTTCATTTGGATAATATTGTGAACTCTGTTAAATGAAGGTTTTAAAGTACATACCTGATGAATGGAAACAGTGGAGGAAAACAATATTGTACCGACTGTATCTGATCAAAGGAAACCATTGCCCTTCCAAATTTATATGGGGTTGCCTTTGGCAATTTGATTTGTTTATTTAAGAGTCGTTGGATAGTGTTTAGGTAGTTAAAAATACCTACCCACCACATCAAAAAAATTAAAAATACAGAAATAAAACAAAACCTTAGAAATACAGAAAAAAACAAAAACTAAGAAATTACAAGTTAATGCTATGAAACTTGGTTCATACATTTTCATTCAAGATTTATTGTTGTTTAATACGTGACATGATGGATATTGATCAGTGTTGTTTTGTACGTATTGTTACGACCAGAAAAATTCAAGATTTCTTTACAGAAAATATCGTCCAAGTGTTTCGACTTGGAAATAAATTCATGCACTAAATTATATTCAAAAGATATTTTTATAATTTAAAGATAGAACATGAAGTGACAGTTAACGTGCAATATTGCAATGGCAATCAAAATATGTTACTGTCTTTGAAATTTCTTTTAACGTGTTGGTATTGCGTTGCTTATTTATATGTACATATGACGGATGTGATTTATTGACAAATTCATGACAGTAAAGGAAATTATTTGTTAAAAAATTTGTAAACAACCTATCAAATAATGCTTCTCTTCTGCCTTGGTAGGGCATTGCGTGTTTTTATGTCATACCTTTCGTTATATATTCACTTCTACAAATTAAATAAGCTATTGTTTGGTAATATTATATAAGGAAAGTGACACAGACTAAATTTTAATTGTCTTTTAAATTGTCACATATGGTTATTTATTTTTAAAATAATTGGAATCGTCTACTAGAGCTTGTGTGTTACGTGGTTTTAGATACTACTAATTAATTCACAATTTTTAAAAAATAAAAGTTGGAATTAGTCATTAAAATTTTATTTAGGTTTACAATATATAATGGATTAGGGGAAAAGACCTTATAATTGTTCATGTACCACAATATGTAAACTTGATTTCTATATAATTTGACGGAAAAAGTACCACTAATTTTTCACTTTTTTATTGATGATATTTTTGAAGAGTTAACGACAATGTGACATATAGGGTGTTTAGTTATTAGTAGACTTTTCAAATGCTTTATAAACTTTCTTTGTGTACTAAATTGATTCAAAATCTACTTCTCCTTCCAAATAAACTTGTGAAACGAAAAGATGATGTGACATAGTCATACAATACATAATGATATAATTTTTGTGTTAACAAGACACCTACATATTTCTACGCACCCCTAAAGTTAAGGTGCAAGGTTATGGGGCCCTCTACCTTACTCCTTATTTTTCTAAAGATGTGGTTTTGATTTTTTCTCAAATTGAAATGAGCTTAAGTTTTTTCAATAAATATTGGATTAGATGTCTTTTGCTTAGACATAGATTCATCTATATCAAGAATTTTTTTGTTTATTTTGTTAATCATGGAAATGGAGTAATTATTTCTCACTCATTTTCCATTTTTTTTTTTTTAAAAGATGTTTTTAAACAAAAAAAGAATCAAATTTGCCCTAGAAATTTGTATTTATGTCTTGAAAATATTAAAATAAGGAATTTAGTGAGATTGGAGGATTGATAATCGTGTTTAGAAAAATAATTGTACTTACATCGAAGTATTGAGATGGCATAAATTGAAATATTGTTTTAAACCCTTTTGAAATTCATGATCCTCTATTTGTAAAACAATTTAAGGTTAGATCCAATACTATGAAAATCAATGTGAGTAGACATGAAATTTTTGTATCACCAAAAGAAAACAATAGTTAAGATTTAGGAACAAATAACCTCCTCTGCAATCTTACATAGGTGTGCACATTCTTGTGGATTGTATTCCTTAGAATAAGAGGAAGACAAGACGTGAAGAGTTGGATTTTTTTTTCCCATTTGATGCATCTTTTTTTTTCCATGTTTTATCCTATGTGAAACCTTGTGTTACCATGATATCATTTTGCACTATGTATAATATTGACGTTTTATAATTAATACTTTACTATGTTTTAGAAGGAAATATTGTGCATATTCTTGTTATTTTCATCTTGTTATTGTTTCTTCAAATATGGATTGAATGAACCTTTATGAGTATGAATATTAATGTATTTGGAAAAACATATATCTTGATTCATCAAAGGAGTTAACTACGAGACTAGCATAGGACTCGCTTATGCACTAGCGCAGACTTGTTTATGCACTAGCATAGGACTCACCTTTGTATTAGCAAAGGACTCACCATGGAGCATAGGACTCGTCCTCTAGATCACTAATTTGGACTCGCTTGAAATGAGGAACTCGCACAAAAGAGGAAAATGGGTCGGATGGTTGAACGATGAGTTTATGTAATGGCACACCCGGATTGACACAATGATAGGATCATGAAATGTGTACTACTACCTCAACCTTCATGCAGATTATGAAATCCCGCGATCCCAACTTAACTCTAGTTGCTCATGAAATAGACAAACACTCATCGATTTATAATCATCATTATTACAGAGAATCAATTCAAGATCTGCAATATCTTCTGGCACTGATTGATTTTCTAAAAAGAGTCTATTATGGGCCTCATCTATAGTTAACAGGATGAATTCAATCCAAACACGACATAGATTAATCCTTCCACGATTGTGAATGTACCATATTTAAGTGGGAAAGGATATCATAATTGTGCATGTACCACAACATGTACACTTGATTTTTGTACAACTTGATGAAAAAAGTACCACTAATTTTTACTTCTCTGTTGATGAAATTTTTAAGAGTCAACGAAAACGTGATAGATAGGGTGCTTAGTTATTAGTATACTTTTCAAATGCTTTATAAATTTTTTTTTTACTAAATCGATTCAAAATCTACTTTTCCTCCAAATAAACTTTGAGCCAAAATTAGCAGGAACTTGAAAAGGTCATAACTTGTGCTCTGGGTATCCGTTTTATTTAAACCACATGTTTTGATGAGAAGAACACACTGATCAACTTGTTTGACCAGTTGGAGCACATTTTGGCTCATTTTTGGGCCCAAAATCCATCATCTTGAGGCAAAAATTTAGGATTTAAGTTTTAGTTTGGTTTTTTCCTATTTTAGGGCATTAGTTAATTTTAGTCTCTTAGTTGCATTATGAGTTGGAAAGTTGGAAATTCCTCTAATTTAGGCATGTAGAAGATGTGTGGCAATTCTGTGCCTGCATTTAATAAGCATGTGAGCTTACTAAGAATAACGGGTTATAGTAAACTACTAAAAATAGTAATTTTTGCCACCTAGAGTAGATTTAGTCAAAGTTAGTTAGAGTTTTCTTGGAAAATCAAGTTGGGAGTTGTTTTCCTATTTAGGAAACATTGTAATTCATGATTCAATAATGAAGAAGGAGATCTATTTTATTTTGGAGTTCATATTATTTGTAGTATATTGAGTTTGTTTAGAATTTGGCTGCATTATCTAGTATCAGATCTGGTTTGAGTCTTTTAAAAAAAATGGTGGGAAGAGGAAGAGGAACAGAACATGAAGTGATATTGCCAGATGAATAGAAATATGCAAGATCTACATAGGCAAGTTATGCGGTTGTTGCAATGATAACCCAGAGAGGAAATCAAGGCGAGAGATGACACACATGAAGAATTTTGTGAAGAGGAGGAAATGCAAGTTCCGCCCTTAGATTTTGACGGGAAAGATGTTTCGAGCATTCGAAGGAAAGAATGATGGGATAAGAGTTAATGTTTCATAGTATGGAGGTAGTCTAAAACTAGAGGAGCTAATAGACTGGTTGAATAACATGGGGAAATTTTTTGAGTGGAAGGCTATGTTAGAAGAAAAGAAGGTAAAATTTGCATACACGAAATTGAAAGGTCATCTTTATGTTATGGTGGGATCACCTATAGAAAGAGCGGTCAAGAAAGGGGAAAGAAATAATTAGGACATGGAGTAGGATGGAGAAGAAGTTCAAAGATAAATTTCTCCTGTGGATTATGCACAAACCCTTTACAGAAGTTTCGGAATCTCATACGGACCTTACAAACCATGCAAGAATACACAGATGAGTTCTACAAGTTGTCCATTCATGTAGAGCATGAAGAAAATGAGGAACAAATGGCTACAAGGTATGTAAATGGATTAAAATTTTCTATTCAAGATGAGATAAGTATGCACATGATTAAGAGCATGGAGGATGCTTCTTAATTAGCCTTAAAGGCCAAGGAAAAACAAATTCATCAAAATTTTAGGAGATCACCTAGAATGAATAGGGGGCCTCATCTTCCTTTCGAGGATGAGCTAGTTTCAGCCAAGGTAGGGGAGAATCACCTCGTGGAGTGGAAAAGCAAGAAGATACAAGACAAGATTCCTAGAATCAACAAAGAGGAAGAGGACATGTTTGGGGATAGAGGATGGGAGGCTCCATGAAGGCCATTTTCTTATTACGGATGTGGTGAAGAAGGGCATCGGGATTTTGAATGCGTGCATTATTATAATCATGATAAAAGACAAGAAAAGTCTCCAAGAGTAAATCTTGTTGAAGCTAAACAAGTACAAGATGAACATGACCTAGAAATTCCACTAGATGTTGGAGAAAATCTGATGATCAAAAGGACGATGATTGCTCCAAGAAAGGATATCAAGGGGGATGCATGGCTGCATACAAATATTTTCATAATAAGATACACTTCGGAGAAAAGGTATGTAATGTTATTATTGATAGTGGTAGTTGTGAGAACATGGTTTCAAATGAAATGGTTGAGAAATTAGGTGCATTGTGAGAACAATCTTAACCCTCACCGTATTGCATGGTTTAAGAAGGTTATCGAAGTTTTGATAAAATATTTTTAATAAGTTTTACTATTAGGAACAACTACAAGGATGAGATTTGGTGTGATGCTTTATTCCTATGGATGCATGGCATATGTTGCTAAGAAGAGCATGGCAATTTTATAGAAAATTTATTCATGATAGAGGAAAGAATACTTATAATTTACGGAAGGATGGCATAAAAATAGTTTTGCTACTTCTTAAGGAAGAGGGGAATGCTGAAAATATGCTTTCTAAAGGAATTTTAAAGGAGACAAAGGCAACCAGTTTTTGTTATGCACTAGTTAAAGCAAATATAAACGGTCTACAAGTGCACAAATACCAGTAGAAACAACAAAATTAATAGAATACTTTTATGATGTTATTCCTTATGAGCCACCAAATAGATTACCACCAAAAACATATATTTAACACCATATTGATTTGATTCCATGTTATTCACTCCCAAATCAAGCGACTTATAGGATGATCCAGGACATTGCATGCATAATTGAATAGGCAAGTGGCTGAGCTCGTGAGAAAGGGGGTCATAAGGGAGAGCATGTGTCTGTGTGCAACCCCGACTTTATTAACACTAAAGAAGGATGGAACATGGAGAATGTGCATGAATAATAGAGCAATAAATAAAATTACAATCAAATATAGGTTCCTAATACCTTACCTTGATGATACATGATGGATGTGCTTTTTGGATCTAGGTATTTCACCAAGATTGATCTTTGAAGTGGTTACCATTAGATTCGGATCAGAGAAGGAGATGAGTGGAAAATAACATTCAAGATAGGAAATGGATTATATGAGTGGTTGGTGATGTCATTCGGGTTATCCAATGCACCTAGTACTTTTATAAGACCTGATGAACATTGTGTTGTGGGTGTATAACGGTAAGTTTGTTGTGGTTTATTTTGATTATATATATATAGATCTTTAGTAAAACTAAATAAGAACATCCGAGGCATTTGAGGGTAATATTTGAGGTGTTAAGGAAAGATAAAATCTATGAAAATATGAAGAAGAGCATGTTTATGTAAGAGAGTTTGGTATTCTTGGGCTTTATTATTTCAACACATGGCATATAGATGGACTCAAAGAAGATAAAGACAATTATTGAATGACCTACTCCATGGTATAGGAGAGATAAGAATATTTCATGGTTTAGAAACATTTTACAGAAATTTTATTAAAATTTTCAGCAGTATTGTAGCACCTATAACTGATTGCACAAAAGGAAGGGAGTTTTTGTGGAAAAAAGTAGCTAAGGACAGTTTTCAGTTCTTGAAGAAGAAGGTGACAGAAGTTCTCATTTTGGTACTACCATATTTCGATAAAGTTTTTGAGGTTGATTATGACGCCTCACATATGGGTATTGGTGTTGTCTTGAGTCAAGGTGGAAAGCCAATAACTTTCTTTAGTGAGAAACTGAATGAGGTAAGAAAGAACTACTCTACTTATGATGTGGAATTTTATGCAATTGTATAAGCATTGAGACATTAGAGGAATTACTTAGTACCTGAGGATTTTGTGTTACTTACAGACCACATAGCCCTGAAGTATGTGAATACAAAAATAAGTTGTTAGTTTGCATGGTGTTCCAAAACAAATTACTTCGGATAGGAGAAAAGGTTCTTAAGTCACTTTTGGAGGACTTTATGGAAGAATTTGGGAACTCAACTACAGTTCAGCAGTGCCTATCATCCTTAGACTGATGGGAAAATAGAGGTGGTAAATAGGAGTTTGGGAAACCTGTTAAGGTGCATAGTTGGGGAAAATCCAAAACAATGGTACTAAACATTACCACCAACTAAGTTTGCATATAATAGTTCCATAAATAGATCCACACGAAAGTCTCCATTTTCGATTGTGTATTGGAGTAATCCAAATAGGGTGTTAGATTTGGTACAGCTACCATTTGATGGTAGAATCAGTGATGATGCAAAAGCATTTGCTGAACATATACAATAATTGTAGGAAGAAGTGCGGAAGAAGCTACAGAATAGTAATGATAAGTATAAGGAAATAGCAGATGTGCACTAGATGGAGAAAGTTATTTATAGTTGGTTAGTTGGTTATGGTATGTCTGTGAAGGAAAGGTTTCCAAAAGGAACCTATAACAAGCTAAAGTATAAGAAGATTGGTCCCTACAAAATCATGAAAAAAATAAATGATAATGCTTATGAGGTAGAATTGCAATGGAATTTTGATATTTCTCTAGTGTTTAATGTTTCAAACTTGTATTATTTTCATGGGGATGGTGTATAAGGGGATGTTATTGAATAAGTAGTATATTGGAGGTAGTAGGTTCCATGAAGAAGAAAGAAGAAGTGGATCAGATTCTATATAAGAAAACAATGGACATATGACATGGGAAATATAACAAATATTAAGTACATTGGAAAGGAATGGAACAAGAGGAAAATACTTGGGTCATAGAGTGGGAGATTAAGAAGTGGATGCGAGATAAATGGAAGCATTTTGAAGAAGACAACTTATCAGAAGCAGCTACATTTTTTTCAAGCATGGGAGAATGATGCGCCAAAATTTAGCACGAACTTGAAAAATTCATAACTTGTGCTCGAGTGTCTGTTTGAGAGTCTGGTTTTCTTAAGCCATATGTTTTGATGAGAGGAACACACCGATCAACCTTCACTATTGGTTAGAGCATGTTTGGGCACATTTTCGTGCCCGAATTCCTCCATCTTGACACCAAAAAGTTAGGATTTAAGTTGTAGTTCATTTTTTTCCTATTTTAGGGCATTAGTTAATTTTAGTCTCTTAGTTGCATTATGAGTTGGAAATTTGGCAATTCCTCTAATTTAGGCATGTAGAAGATGTGTGGTAATTATTGTTCCGTACAAATAAGCATGTGAACTTACTAAGAATAGCATGTTCTAGTAAACTACTAAAAATAGTAATTTCCACCACCTAGATTATATTTAGTCAAAGTTAGTTAGACTTTTCTTGGCAAATCGAGTTGGGAGTTATTTTAATATGTAGGAAATATATTAATTCACTATTCAATAATGAAGAAGGAGATCTATTTTCTTTTGGATTTCATATTATTTGAAGTATATTGAGTTTGTTTAGAAACCGGCTACATTATCAGTATCGTGAGTGGTTTGTGTTCTTTTTAAAAATGGCGGGAAGAGGAAGAGGAAGAGGAAAAGGAGGCAAGTATTTTCTAGATAAATAGAAATATGCAAGATCTAGAAAGCCAATTTGTTTTGCTTTTACAATGATAACCTAGAGAGGAAATCAAGGTGGAGATGAAACAAATGAAGAAGAAGTTTGTGAAGAGGAGGAAATGTAAGCACCACCCTTAGCTTTTGAAGAAAGGATGCTTCGAGCATTAGAAAAAAATAATGATGGGATACGATTTGATGTTTCATTGTATGGAAGTAGTCTAAAACCAGAGGAACTGAGATAGACTGGTTGACTAGCATGGGGAAATTTTTTTGAGTGGAAAAGAAGGTAAAATTTGTATACACCAAATTGAAAGGCCATGTTATGTTATGGTGAGATCACCTATAGAAATAATAGTCAAGAAAGGGGAAAGAGAGAACAAGGATGTGGAGTAAGATGGAGAAGAAGGTGAAAGATAAATTTCTCCTCGTGGATTATGCACAAACCCTTTATAGGAGGTTTCAGAATCTCGAGATGGAACTTACAAACCATGTAAGAATACACAGATGAATTCTACAAGTTGTCCATTCTTGTAGAGCATGAAGAAACTGAGTAAGAAATGACGCAAGGTATGTAAATAGTTTAAAAGTTTCTATTCAAGACGAGATAAGTATGCACATGATTAAGATCATGGAGGATGCATATCAATTACCCTTAAAGGATGAGGAAAAAAAAAGTTGTCAAAGTTTTAGGAGATCACCTGGAATGAATAGGGGGACTCATCTTCCTTTCGAGAGATGAGCTAGTTTAAACCAAGGTAGGGGAGAATCACCTTGTGGAGTGGAAAAGAAAGAAGATACGAGACAAGATTCCCAAAATCAACAAAGAGGCAGAGGATTTTCTAGGGGCAGAGGATATGTTGGTGATAGAGGATGGGAGGCTCCACAAAGACCATTTTTTTGTTATAGATGTGGTGAAGAGGGGCATCGGGATTTTGAATGCCTACATTATTATACATATGACAAGAGGCAATCATAAGCTCCAAGAGTAAATCTTGTTAAATTTGAACAAGTATAAGATGAATAGGACCTAGAAATTCCACCAGATGTTGGGGAAAATCTGATGATCAAAAGGATGATGATTGCTCCGAGAAAGGATATCAAGGGGGATACATGGCTGTGTACAAATATTTTTAGAACAAGATACACTTCGGGAGGAAAGGTATGTAATGTTATTTTTGATGGTGCTAGTTGTGAGAACATGGTTTCAAATGAGATGGTTGAGGAATTCGGTGCATTGTGAGTAGAATCTTAACCCTTGCCAGTATTACATGGTTTAAGAAGGTTATTGATAAAAGATGTTTAACAAGTTTTACTATTAGGAACATTTACAAGGATGAGATTTGGTGTGATGTTATTCCTATGGATGCATGCCATATCTGCTAAGAAGACCATGGAAATTTTATAGAAAAGTTATTCATGACGGGGAAAGAATACTTATACTTTACGGAAGGATGGCACAAAAATAGTTCGATACCTCTTAAGAAGAGGGAAGGCTGAAAATATTCTTTTTGCAAAGGAATTTGTGAAGGAGGAAAATGCAACTAGTTTTTTTATACACTAGTTGCAAATAAGGATGAAACGCAAGTGGACAAATACCAAGTAAAAACAACAGAATTAATAAAAGAATTTTCGATGTTATTCCGATGAGCTACTGCATTTAATTACCACCCAAAAGACATATTCAACACCATATTGATTTGATTCCATGGTCTTCACTCTCAAATCAAGCGGATTACAGGATGAGCCCGATATTGTGTGCAGAGGTGAATAGGAATGTGACAAAGCTTGTGAGAAAGGGGGACGTAAGGGAGAGCATGAGTCTGCGTGCAACCAAAAAAATTTAGCACCAAAGAAGGATGGAACATGGATAATGTGCATGGATAATAGAGCAATCAATAAAATTACAATCAAGTATAGGTTCCCAATACCTCACCTTGATGATATGACGGATGTGCTTGCTCAACTAGGTATTTCACCAATATTGATCTTCAAAGTGGCCACCATCATATTTAGATTAGAGAAGGAGACGAGTGGAAAAAAAAACATTCAAGATAGGAAATGGATTATATGAGTGGTTGGTGATGTTGTTTAGGTTATCGAATGCACCTAGTACTTTTTTATAATCGATGAACATTGTGTTGTGGGACTATAATGGTAAGCTTTTTGTAGTTTATTTTGACGATATATTGATCTTTAGTAAAACTAAAGAGGAACATATGAGGAATCGAGGGTGATATTTTAAGTGTTAAGGAAAGATAAAATTTATGCAAAAATGAAAAAGAGCACATTTATGCAAGAGAGTTTGGTATTCTTGGGATTTATTATTTCAATGGATGGGGTACAGATGGACTCGAGAGAAGATAAAGGAAATTATTGAATGGCTTACTCCATGATATAATAGAGGTAAGAATATTTCATGGTTGTTGGTCCGAAAATCTTTCGTGAGAGCATATCTATGGATAAACGAGCCAACAAAGCAGCGGGGCATAGCCCCTCTTTGAGACAGCAAAGCGAAACTGGTTTATTGCTATTCTACCAGCAGGAACTTGTGCAAGTCTTACAGTATTCTACCTTTAGGGGGTTTGGGATCTCATCCCAGTAGAGGTAGTTTTGACGAAGAATAGAAAGGAATGAAGGAAGGAAAGGAAGGAAGATGGATCTGAAGGGAGAAAAGAAATGAATTCCAAAGTAGAAAGGTCAGAGGGTTTATGTTTTGGGCTGGTAGTAAACAGAGCCGAACCTACTTGCATAGATGAACAAAGCAATACTGATGAACAAGTGACAAAAAAGTAGATATAGATCCAACAGAATAAACGCACAGATCTGACATAAGAAAGATCAGATGCCCATAACACACATATTCATCACAAAGTCTTAATATTTGTATTCATGTTTCTTCTATTACAAAAAGTACAAATCCTTTTCTTCACACTTCTATTTTTCATCTAAAAAGTATCCACCCCGAATACAACAAGTATTCAAGTATTTATAGAAGAAGAGAAGGAAAGAAGGCCCAAGCAAACCAATCACTTACAAAATATCTAGAAAATATCTAAAAAGTCAACAGTTGACTTGGGCAAGTTTTTGGATGGCAACATCCCATGGTGCAACATGTAGGAAGTCATCGTGTATGCCAACATGCCTTTTAAATATTTTACAAAAATGATCAATGGATCCCAAGAAGAAAGTACTCTTCAGTGTAAAAGCGTGCACTTTTCAGCATGTCGACAGGAACTTATCAACACCCTTTGCGCACTTTTCAGCATGTCAACAGGACATTCTCAGCGCTTGGTGCACTTTTCAGCATGTCGACAGGAACTTCTCAACGCCCTTGGCGCACTTTTCAGCATGTCGACAGGAACTTATCAGTGCCCTTGGCACACTTTTTTCGTGTCAACATGAACTTCCTTGCACCTTGGGTGCACTTTTCAGCATGTCGACAGGAACTTCTCAGACCTTTGGCACACTTTTCAAAGCATGTTGATAGGAACTTATCAACGCCCTTGGCGCACTTTTCAGCATGTCGATAGGAACTTATCAGCGCCCTTGACGCACTTTTCGCCGTGTCAACATGAACTTCCTTGTGCCTTGGGCGCACTTTTCAGCATGTTAATAGGAACTTCTCAGCACCTTTGGTGCACTTTTCAGCATGTCGACAGGAACTTCTCAGCGCCCTTGGCGCACCTTTCAGCATGTCAACATGAACTTCTCAAAGACCTTTCTCGAAAAGACTGAAAAATGGCTAAGTTCTTAAAACTTGTTTTCGGAAGAGAATTTTGGGCTTCTTTCGAATGTTGTCAAACTTCCTTGGGGCCAAAACAAAATTTTGGTTATGGTTACCTGTAAATTTCCCTTGACAATTTTGTAAGATAACAGCTGGCTCTTTCTGGGGACTATCTTTAAGCGAAGCTTAAGGGTAGAGAATCCCATATTTTCATGTGCCTATCCATTGGGTTGGAGAGAGTTAAAAAACAAGGGCGACCGAAGGGCGAAAAAGGGAACACACAACCAATAGAAAGCAAACACACAACTAAAGCAAATTATACAAAGAAGAGAGCAAGCTCTACTTCTTGAAGATCTTCAAATGCCGCCCACTATAGGGAAGTGGGAGCTTGGTTCCGTCAAGATATGAGAGATAGAAGCTATTCTCTCTGTTGAGCTACTTGATCTTAAAAGGCCCTCTCCACAGAGAATCAAATTTCCCATGCATACCCTTTGGCTCTCTTCGCTTGTCCCATAGAAGGACAAGATTTCCTACTTGGAAATCCCTCTGCTTGGATTTTTTATCAAACAAGATATCCTGACTTGATTCTGATGTTTGGTGATCCTTTCAACCACCCTTACTCTCTTTTCTTCAAGTTTTGTTAGATACATGATCCTCTTTTCAAGAGAATTTTGGAAAGTTTCATCTTCAATTGCTCGTGCCAAGCGTAGAGCAGGAAGTTCTGTGGAGATAGGGATCTCAGCATCGATTCCATATAACACTTGAAAAGGAGACATACCGAGGGACCTCTTGGGAGTGATACGATCTACCCACAAAGCATCATATAATGACTTGTGCCAGGACCACTGATTCTCATTGACCAGCTTCCGTATGATGGTCACTAGGTTTTTATTGCTGGATTCTAGCCTGACCATTTCCTTGAGGGTAATAATCGAGGCATGGGCCAAGGTTATCCCATATTCATAGCAAAAACCAATAACTTCCCATGAGGAGAAGTTGGAAGCATTGTCAGCAACAATCTTGTGTGGAACGCCAAACCTTACAATGATATTTTCCTTGATGAAGTTGCAAACAACTTCAGAAGTGGCATTCTTAATAGGTATGGCCTCCACCCATTTGGTGAAGTAATCTGTTGCTGTCAGGACATAACTATGTCCGGCACTCGATTGGGGATGGAGTGTGTTGATAAAGTCAATTCCCCACTATTTTAATGGTTCATCAATAATGACGGCCCGAGGGGAAAAGGCATAATTTTGGCTTGCCAATAAATTGTCAGTAGAGCTCACATTTTGCTACCTGTGTGGTCGTATCCTGGAACAACATCGCCAATAGTACGGCCGGATGATCTTGTGCGCCATTACATTTTAAGAGGAGAAATGGCCACCATAGGCCGAATCATGAAAAATCTCAAGTAACTTCACCTGTTGTGGCTTATCAACACATCGCAAGAAGATGCCATCTATTCCACGTTTGTATAGACCGTCATCCCAGATGATATATCTGGCTGCTCTGAGCTTTATAGCGCACTTCTCCTTTGTAGTTAGATGAGTTGGGCATTCACCATAGGTGAGAAAGAAAGCAATATCGGAATACCACTCGTCGTTGGTTGCGACAAATAGAACCATAGGCAGTGAATCGAATTTCTCCAGCTGGCTTTGTGCTCCATTGGCACAATCATCTTTTCCCCGGAAACTTCTGAATCTTGGTTTTCAGCCATAAGTTGACATAGGCCCTTGCCTCTTACTAACTTGGTTGGTTTTATATCCAGATCATACTCTTGGACTTTTGCAATCCAATTTCCTCACAAACTCCCCAACTCCTGTTGAGTTAAGATGGACTTTACTGCCGTGTCAGGAACTAGAACCACTGTATGAGAGTTTAGAATGTAATACCTGAAGTTCTTAACTGCTTTGACAATGGTGAAGGCATGTTTTTCCAACTGGGTCATTTTTAATTCATGAGGCTTGAGAGGAGAGCTCATAAACGCAATCAGGATTCAACATTTTGAGAATTCCTTTGCATTAGGATGGCTGACACAGTGTGCTCAGATGCATAGCTATACATAATAAAATCCTTGGAGAAATTGGGACATACCAGGACTGGCACGTGAGCGACGGAGGCTTTTATCTCCTCGAACGACTTCTTCCCTTCTTCGCTCCATCGGAAAGTTGGTGACCCTTTCATCATGTCTAATATGTGGCGAGTCTTTTCAGCAAAGTCAGAACAAAGCACCTGAGAAAATTCACTTTTCCGAAGAAGGAGTGAACGCGGTCTTGCTTGTAGGTAAAGTAAGGCTATGAATAGCCTTAACTCTTTCGGTATCTATCTTCGTCCCTTCTTTGCTAACGACATGTCCCAGCAAATTTCCTTCTGTGACTCCAAAAACAGACTTTTTCAGATTCAGGGAGATTCTGTGCTCTCGGCATCTAATCAATACTTGCTCCAAATGATCACAATGATCATTTCGCTATTTGGAGAACACAGTTAAGTCATCCAAGTAGACTACGATGACCTTCCCCATCATACCTTTGAACGCAAAGTCCATGGCTCACTGAAAAGTGGCACTAGCATTGGTCAAGCCAAAAGGCATCCTGCTATAAGAAAATGTACCCCAAGGGGTAGTGAATGTTGTTTTGAATTGGTCTTCGGGTGAGACTTCTATCTAATGTAGCCTAAAAACCATCAAGCATGGATAACATTTCTAATCCTATTATCTTGCTTGTAGAACCTGATCCATTATGGGAAGCGGGTAGTTGTCCTTCAAGGATGCCTGATTCAAGTTACGGAAATCCACGCATATGCGTATCTCACCATTCTTCTTACGCACTGGCACAATGTTCGCGACCGACCTGTGCATGTGATGGATAGTAAAAATGATCTACGTTGCCTAGCATTTTCTCGGATTTCATCTGGATAGTACTTGAGATCTTAGGATTATAGTGTCTCTACTCGGTGAAAGGGTTTGACATCCTCTTTCAACGGGATGTCATGCTAGATGTCCTTTGGCTTGAAAGACTTTAGATCGGCGTAGGACCATGCCAATACATCCATGTATTTTTTTAACAATTTGACAAACTTCCACTTCTCTTCAGGTGTGCAACATTTTTCAATGTTTACAAATTGTGGATGTTCAACCAAACCTAAATTGATTGGTTTGGTTTCTGGGGAGGAGCCAGGATCATCTTGCCTTTTCCTTTTTACAAAATGATCATGCCTGTCGAACAACCACTCTAGGGAAACTAGGCCTTTCAGGATTTTATTTCCTTTGAGCTGACATATGCCGTCGCTTCCTTTTGATTCTTCATTTTGATCAGCAACTGATTCACAGCATGTAGAAGTGGATCCTTCAAAATGAAGTTCACTAAAATTTCCCACCTTTTCGAGAAAGAAAATGAGTTGATTGTCATCGTTGAATACTTGCCAGTGCTGAGAATTGTCCGGCACGCTTGGGCGGAAAACCACCTCAATGGTATATTTTTTTGTTTTCAAACCTGGGTGAGGGAGCATGAGGGATGCTGAAACGGCCAATGAATCAGCCCTGTCATTTTGAGATCTTGGGATGGATTTTATTGAAAAAGTGTCAAACTCCTTGATGTTTTCCCCACACGCGTTGCGGTAATGTTTGAACCTTTCATTCTTAACTTGGTATATCCTTTTAACTTGATTTATGACCATCTCGCATCACCTTGTACTTTCGATTATTTATTCCTCTTTCCTTTGTGGCTTGCATGCCAAGTAGCAAAGATTCATACTCAGCAAGATATTATTTGTATTGAAAAACTACAACTTGAAGGAGAGAGGGATAATCTCCTCTTTGGGAGAAATTAACACAGCTCCGGCGCCGCATCCGCTAGTCAGACAAACTACCATCAAACCGCAAAGTCCAAATCTTGTTAAGATCCTCTACTTGGATGAGGACATCCATTTTGTCAAACTCGGTAGACAAGAAATAGTTTCCCATCCTTGATGATTCGAAGAGAATTTGGGATTTGGGGTCATCGGAGTTAGTAACTGTACTTCTTTTGCGGTTCGTGCTCCAACGTTTGCATTATACCTTTGTGGGGATTCTAGCTTTAGACGAGTCCATATGAATCTCCCCACCAACTTCACTATAAAAACTCCTTCCTAGTAGAATTCCATAGGCTGTTGGAATATCGGCAACAAGGACAGTCATTTTTACCCTTTTTCCAGAACACTACAAATGCAAATTACACGTCTTTGATTTTACCGATCAACGGAACTTGCTTGGTTTCCAAGGAATAACATCAGCCAAAAGGCTTGGTAAGGGTGAGGCCCAGAGCATGGGTGACTTTTACCGGCATGACATTATCAGAAGCTCCAGAATCAATTATGCAGTTGCTTAGTTTGTGGCCATTGATTAGGAGGGAGAGGTAGAAAGGTTCTATCTTGCCTGATGCGGAAGTCGAGGCAACGTTTATGCAGGGATGAAGGAGGGGTGGAAAGGATTCCTTTTGGGGAAACCTGATTAGTTACGACAACCTGACTTTGGATGTATTCGGTCAACCTTACAAGCTGTTCGGGGTTTGACTGAAGATACTCGGCTTCAGACATTTGGATCTTGGTCTTTTTAGCGTGGTCAATTATGTCAAATACGGCCAAGGGTTGCGTTGATGAAGGAATGAGTCCCTCATTTCGCGATGGTAGGGTAGGATCACTGGCCTTGATAGGAGCCTGAGAGGACTGAAAAGATTTTTTTGAAAAAGATCTAATAACAGGTTGAGCCGGAAGGGGACTACCTCGTTTAGCGATGGTTGGAGGCGTGCTTGACATGGCCTTCTCTTTTTGCATCCCGACAAAGAACTTCGCTTCTTTTCCTTAGGAGGTGAAAACAAGCATATGACCTGTCTCGCTTGCATATCCTTGGGTACCCTCTTCTTCATAAGACTCTTCATCTTCAAATTCTATATACCCAATAGTAGAGTCGTTAGTCGGTTCACCGACATCTTGATCATCCTCACCTCTTGCAATGAAGGTTCTTCATAAATTTTCTCATCTTCTTCAATCTCAACTAGAGCATGACTGAGGAGCCTCAAGCGCCAACCATGTAAGGTTGCAGTAAATGCAGCCTTTGGGGGCATTGTTGGGAGTGAAGTTCCTCCGTGGGATATCTCTCAGACGGAGTGTTAGGAGAAGCTTGAGCTAATTTCTTCTTTAATGCGAGCAAGTCATTCGCCATCCTTTGAAATGCCGAATCGATGAAGTGGCGGGAGAAAGAGTTGAAAATT
The DNA here is from genome assembly GCA_018340775.1 of Taxus wallichiana var. yunnanensis. Lineage (NCBI taxonomy): Eukaryota > Viridiplantae > Streptophyta > Pinopsida > Cupressales > Taxaceae > Taxus > Taxus wallichiana. The sequence goes on from CM031239.1 coordinate 792,593,301, forward strand.
TCAGCTTGGATGGCTCTCGTTTTAATTCGCTTGAGATATATAAGTAGGTTGTAAGAAACTTACTTTTGATCTCATGGCATTTACGAAGAAGCACTTGATTTTTGGCATTGGAAGCATGGTAGGTGGAACCTGATTGATTAGTGAATTGAAACGAGTGATGAAATCACGCATAGTTTCATTGACCTCCTTCTTCATATGGGTGATTTGTGATAACAATGCAAATGCATCTTCGAAGGCTCATATCTTTCTTCGAATGTAGTTCGCAAGGTTGCCAACTGGTAATAGATCCGGCCGGCAAATGCTAAAACCATTCCGCGGCGGGTCCTGCAAAGTCTCCGAGAAAAAGTCAAACCGACACATCTTCATGGGTCACAACGAGAATACTTCATGACATGATGAATGCAGATATATGTGAATCAATGCTTTGGTTTCCGCTCCCATAAAATTTGGGAAAATTCTTTCGTTTCCATGTGGGAGCGCGTGAACAAGATGTGGCAAACCCGTGAGGTCCCATAGTGTTTCCCCATGGTATGCGCCATTTCGACGGGCGGAAAAAGAATGTGAGATGGAAGCACAGTTCCACTAAGTAGCAAGGCACTGCAAATTGATGTGGATGTCCCTGGTGAGAGATGCTTCCTTCGTGGAGGAGAGACACTCCTGGACAACCGGCCTACCAGATTGAGATTAGTGACGAGAAGCATGCTTTGGTGTAATATCGAAGTTGTTCCTTTGAAGTAGATCAAAAGTAAGATCAACTTCTTCACGAGCTCTCCTGCTATGAGTAAATGGTTCACTCGCCAGTGTACCTTCCAGATCTGTAATTTTTGGAGCAGATTTAAGAACTCTTTTTTATTGTACTTGCTGATTTTTCCGATTTTTCCGACAAAACCAGTAGCATGTAATTTTCTAAATATTTCAATTTATCCTTCTTTTGAAAACTGATTGCAGTTTTAATGACAAAGATCAACGAGGATAAAATGATGGTAAAGCTTAGTAAGCTGATTTTTAGATCTAGAGTTGACTTTTTGAAGAGTTTGAAAATTTTGGTAAACTGTCAAAAACTCAGATCTACGGAAAAATATAGATTTTTGTAAAAACTCAGTGAACTAAAGATCTCTAACTAGTCCCGATCTATGGACCTCTGAAGAAAATTTTCAGTTTGGGTCACTTTTGCAAAAAAATTGGATTTTGAACAAAAGTTAAAATTTGCAAATAGGTAGTGATTTTTCTAATTTTTACTGATTTTCTATCATACCACTATCATAGATCTGATAGATCTGTTCGATCCCCAGTGGAGTCGCCAAAAATTTTGGTCCAAAAATCTGTCGTGTGAGAAGATCTATGGATAGACGAGCCAACAGTGTGCAGGGCATAGCCCCTCTTTGAGACAACAAAGTGAAACTGGTTTATTGCTATTCTACCAGCAGGAACCTGTGCAAGTCTTACAGTATTCTGCCTTCAGGGGTTTGGGATCTCATCCCAGTAGAGGTAGTTTTGACGAAGAACAGAAAGGAATGAAGGAAGGAAAGGAAGAAAGACGGATCTGAAGGGAGAAAAGAAATGAATTCCAAAGTAGAAAGATCAGAGGGTCTATGTTTTGGGCTGGTAGTAAACAAAGCCGAACCTACTTGCATAGATGAACAAAGCAATACTGATGAAAAAGTGACAAAAAAGTAGAGATAGATCCAACAGAATAAACACACGATCTGACATAAGAAAGATCGGATGCCCATAACACACATATTCAAAGACAAAGTCTTAATATTTGTCTTAATGTTTCTTTGTTACATAAAAAGTACAAATCCTTTTCTTCACACTTCTATTTTTCATCTAAAAAGTATCCACCCTGAATACAACAAGTATTCAAGTATTTATAGAAGAAGAGAAGGAAAGAAGGCACAAGCAAACCAACCACTTACAAAATATCTAGAAAATATCTAAAAAGTCAACAGTTGACTTGGGCAAGTTTTTGGATGGCAACATCCCATGGTGCAACATGGAGGAAGTCATCATGTATGCCAACATGCCTTTTAAATATTTTACAAAAATGATCAATGGATCCCAAGAAGAAACTACTCTTCAGTGTAAAAGGGCACACTTTTCAAAGATGTTGACAGAACTTATCGGTGCCCTTGGCGCACTTTTCAAAGATGTCAACGAGGACATTCTCAAAGCACTTGGCGCACTTTTCAAAGATGTCAACAGGAACTTATCAGTGCCCTTGGCACACTTTTCAGCATGTCGACAGGAACTTATCAGCGCCCTTGGTGCACTTTTCGTTGTGTCAACACAAACTTCCTTGCGCCTTGGGTGCACTTTACAAAGATGTCGACGGGAACTTCTCAAAGACCTTTGGCACACTTTTCAAAGCATGTCGATAGGAATTTATCAACGCCCTTGGCACACTTTTCAGCATGTCAACAGGAACTTATCAGCTCCCTTGGCACACTTTTCGTCATGTCAACACAAACTTCCTTGTGCCTTGGGCGCACTTTTCAGATGTCGACAGAACTTCTTAGCGCCTTTGGTGCACTTTTCAAAGATGTCGACAGGAACTTCTCAGCACCCTTGGCACACCTTTCAACATGTCAACATGAACTTTTAGCACCTTTCTCAAAAATACTGAAAAATGGCTAAGTCCTTAAAACTTGATTTTCGGAAGAGAATTTTGGGCTTCTTTCGAATGTTGTCAAACTTCCTTGGGGCCAAAACAAAATTTTTGGTATGGTTACCTGAAAATTGCCCTTGACAATTTTGCAAGATAACAATGGTTTAGAACATTTTACGTAAAGTTTATTAAAAATTTCAGTAGTATTGTAGCACCTATATAGCAGATGCGAAAAAGGAAGGGATTTTTTGGAAAAAGGTAAGCTGAGGATAGATTTCAGTTCTTGAAGAAAAAGGTGACAGAGGCACCCATTTTGGTGATACCATATTTTGATAAATTATTTGAGGTTGATTGTGACATCTCACATGTGGGTATTGGTGTTGTCCTAAGTCAAGGTGGAAAGCCGTGAGCTTTCTTTCATGAGAAACCGAATGAGGTTAGAAATAACTACTCTACTTATGATGTGGAATTTTATTTAATTGTATAAGCATTGAGGAATTGAAGGCATTAATTAATGCATAAGGAGTTTGTGTTATTTACAGATCACATAGCCTTTAAGTATGTGAATACAAAAAAGAAGTTGAATAGTAGGTATGTAAAGTGGGTATCATTTTTGCAAGGTTATAATTTTTCTCTAAAACATAAATCAGAAAACATAATCAATTTTAGATGCATTAAGTAGGCGTGTGACTCTATTTACCACTAAGGAAAATGAGGTGGTGGGTTTTGAAGCAATAAAGAGTTTGTATTCTTCGATTCTAATTTGAAGAATATTGTTGAAAGGTTAATTTGTCCATTTTTAGACAATGCGGGAGATGTCCAAGATGAGTACATTTTATAGATGGTTATCTATTCAAGGGACACCTACTATGTATTTTAGTTGGGTCTATGAGAGAGAATATAGTGAAAGAGCTGCATAGCAGAGGATAGGCTGGGAATTTTGGTAAAGATAAGATGATAGCCTTAGTAGCGAGAAATACTATTTCCCAAAGATGAAAAGAGATGTGGTAAGATATGTGGAGAGGTTTCAAATTTGACAAGTTTCAAAAGGCTATGCACATAATATAAGGTTGTATATGTCGTTGTTTGTACCTAAAGGGTCATGGATAGAGTGAGCATGGATTTTATTTTGGGATTACCAAAAGCACAATGAGGTAATGACTTAATTTTTATGGTTTTTGATAGGTTTTCTAAGATGGTTCTTTTTATTACCTACAAGAAATCAAGTGATGTAATAGGCATAGAAGATTTATTTTTAGAGAAGTTGTTCATTTGCATGGTGTTCCAAAACCATTACTTCGGGTAGGGACACAAGGTTATTAAGTAACTTCTGGAGAAATTTATGGAATAAGTTGGGAAATCAACTACAGTTTAGTAGTTTCTATAATCCTTAGACCGATGGGCAAACAGAGGTTTTAAATAGGAGTTTTGGAAACCTCTTAAGTTGCATAGTTGGGGAAATGCCAAAATAATGTGACTTAGCATTACCACCACTTGAGTTTGCATATAACAGTTCCATAAATAGATCCGTAGGAAAGTCTCCATTTTTTATTTTGTATGGGAGTAATCCAAATGGGGTGTTATATTTGGTACAGCTACCAATTGATGGTAGAATCAGTGATGATGCAAAAACATTTTCCGAACATATACAAAAATTACATGAAGAAGTGTGGAAGAAGCTGCGTAATATTAAGTATAAGTATAAGGAAATATCAGATGTGCATAGATGGAGAAAGGTATTTACAATTGGTGAGTTGGTTATGATATACTCGTAGAAGGAAAGGTTTCCAAAAGGAACCTATAACAAGATAAAGCACAAGAAGATTGGTCCTGCATAAAATCATGATAAAATTAAATGATAATGCTTATGTGGTAGAATTACCAAGGAATTTTGATATTTCTCCAATGTTTAATGTTTGAGACTTGTATACTTTTCATGAATATGGTGCAAATGGGGATGTTATTGATTAAGTAGTATATTGGAGGTAGCATGTTTTGGTGAAAAGAAAGAAGAACTGGATCAGATTTTAGATAAGAAAATAGTTGACACGGGACATGGGAAATAAAACATATATTTGGTACATTGGAAAGGATTGGAATAAGAGGACTATATTTGGGTCACAGAGTGGGAGATTAAGAAGCTAGATGTTGATAAATGGAAGTAGTTTGAAGAAGAAAACTTGCAGGAGTTGTGTTTTTTTCAAGCAGGGGAGAATGATGTGCCAAAATTAGCAGGAACTTGAAAACGTCTTAACTTGTGCTCCAGGTGTCCGTTTGAGTCTATTTTTTTTTTAAACCACATGTTTCAATGATATGAATACACTGGTCAAGCCTCCCTATCGGTTCAATCTTGCTTTAGCACATTTTAGGGCTTAAAATCCCCATCTTGAGGCCAAAAAATTAGGATTTAAGTTATAGTTCGGTTTTTCCTAATTTAGGGCATTAGTTAATTTTAATCTCTTAGTTACATTATGAGTTGGAAATTTTGAAATTACTCTAATTTAGGCATGTAGAAGATGTTTTGAAATTTTTGTGCCTATATGAATAAGCATGTGAAACTACTAAGAATAGCAGGTTCTAGTAAATTGCTAAAAATAGTAATTTCTACCACCTAGAGTAGATTTAGTCAAAGTTAGTTAGAGTTGTATTGGCAACTTGAATTGGGAATTTTTTTCCTATTTAAGAAACATTGTAATTCAGATTCAATAGCTAAGAAGAGATCTATTTTATTTTGGATTTCATATTATTTGCGGTATATTGAGTTTGTATAGGATTTGGCTACATTATTTGGTATCAGAGTTAGTTTGAGTCTTTTAAAAAAATGGCAGGAAGAGGAAGAGGAAGAGGAAGAGGAGGTGGTATTGCCCAGATGAATAGAAATATGCAATATCTACAGAGGCAATTTGTTGTGCTTACTAAAATGATAACCCAGAGAGAAAATCAAGGTGGAGATGACACATATGAAGAATAAGTTTGTGAAGATGAGGAAATGCAAGCCCCATCCTTAGATTTTGAATAAAATATGCTTCAAGCATTAGACAGAAATAATGATGGGATAAGAGTTGATGTTTTAGAGTATGGAGGTATTCTAAAACAAGAGAAGCTAATAAGACGCGCTTAACTAGTATGGGTAAATGTTTTGAGTGGAAGGTTATGTCAAAAGAAAAGAAGGTAAAATTTGCATGCATGAAATGAAAGGTCGTGGCTATGTTATGGTGGGATCACCTAAAAAAAGAGCAGTTAAGAAAGGGGAAATAAATAATTTGGAGGTGGAGTAAGATGAAGAAGAAGGTGAAGGATAAATTTATCCCTATGGATTATGCACAAACTATTTATAGGAGGTTTCAAAATCTCGGGTAGAAATTACAAACCGTGTAAGAATACATTGATGAGTTCTACAAGTTGTCCATTCGTGTAGAGCATGAATAAACTAAGGAAAAAATGGTTGTAAGGTATTTAAATGGATTAATTTTTTCTATTTAAGATGATATAAGTATACACAGGATTAAGAGCATGGAGGATGCCTATCAATTAGCCTTAAATGCCAAGGAAAAAAATTGTCAAAGTTTTAGGAGATCACCTGGAATGAATAGGGGGCCTCATCTTCCTTTTGGGGACGAGACGGTTTCATCCAAGGTAGGGGAGAATCACCTCATGGAGTGGAAAAGCAAGAAGATACGAGACAAGATTCCTAGAATCAAAAAAGAGGGAGAGGAACTTTTGGGGTAGAGGATAGGCTTGCAATAAAGGATGAGGGGCTCCATGAATACCATTTGTTTGTTATAGATGTGATGAAGAGGGGCATCAGGTTTTTGAATTCCCACATTATTATACACATGAAAAGAGGAAATAAGATGATCTAAGAGTAAATATTTTTGAAGCGTAACAAGTAGAAGATGAACATGACCTATAAATTGCACTAGATGTTGGAGAAAATTTGATGATCAAAATGACGATGATTTCTCCAAGAAAGGATATCAAGGGGGTTGCATAGCTACATAAAAATATTTTCAGAACAACATACACTTCAGGAAGAAAGGTATGTAATTTTATCATTGATGGTTATAGTTGTGAGAACATGGTTTCAAATGAGATGGTTGAGAAATTGGGTCTGCATTGTGAGAATAATCCTAACCCTTCATCAGTATTACATGGTTTAAGTAGGGTAATGAAGTTATTATTGATAAGAGATGTTTAATAAGTTTTCCTATTGGGAATAGTTACAAGGATGAGATTTTGTGTGATTTTATTCCTATGGATGCATGTCATATGTTCTTAGTAAGACCATGGAAATTTGATGGAAAATTTATTCATGACAGGGGAAAGAATACTTATACTTTCTAGAAGGATGGCACAAAAATATTTTTTCTACCTCTTAAAGAAGAGGGAAAGGCTGAAAATATGCTTTCGCACAATAATGTGTGAAGGAGACAAAGGCAACTAGTTTTTGTTATGCACTAGTCATAAATAAGGATGAACCTACAAGTGCACAAATACTAGTAGAAATAGCAGAATTAATAGAAGAATTTTTTGATGTTATTCCTGATGAGCTACCAGATGGATTACCACCCAAAAGAGATATTCAGCACCATATTTATTTGATTCTAGGGTTTTCACTCGCAAATCGAGTGGCTTATAGCATGAGCCCAAAATTACATGCAAATTTGAATAGGTAATTGGTAGAGCTTGTGAGAAAGGGGCCGTAAGGGAGAGCATGATTCCGTGTGTAACCCTAGCTTCATTAACACCTAATAAGGATGGAATATGGAGAAATTGCATGGATAGGAGAGAAATTAATAAAATTACAATCAAGTATAGGTTCCCAATACCTCGCCTTAATGACAGGATGGATGTGCTTATTGGATCTAGGTATTTCACCAAGATTGATCTTCAAAGTGGTTACCATCATATTTATATCGAGAGAAGGAGATGAGTGAAAAACAACATTCAAGACAAGAAATGGATTATGCGAGTGGTTTTTTATTCCATTTGGGTTATCCAATGCACCTACCGATTTTATTAGGTTGATGAACACCGTGATGTGGGAGTATAATGGTAAGCTTGTTGCGGTTTATTTGATGATATATTGATCTTTGGTAAAACTAAAGAAGGACATATCTAAGGCATTTGAGGGTGATATTTTAAGTGTTAAGGAAAGATAAACTCTATGCAAATATTAAGAAGAGCACATCTTTGCAAGAGAGTTTGGTATTCTTGGGCTTTATTATTTCAGCAGATAGGAAACGAGATGGACTCGAGAAGATAAAGGAAATTATTGAATTGCCTACTCCACAAGATAATGAGAGGTAAGAAGCTTTCATGGTTTAGAAACATTTTAATGAAAGTTTATTAAAATTTTCAAAGTGTTATGGAAACCTTATAACATATTGCACAAAAGGACTAGAGTTTTTGTGGAGAAAGGCAAGCGAGGATATTTTTCAGTTCTTGAAGGAGAAGGTGATAAATGCACCCATTTCAGCACTACCATATTTTAATAAAGTGTTTGAGGTTGATTGTGACACCTCACATGTGGGTATTGTTGTTGTCCCAAGTCAAGGTGGAGATCCAAAGAGCTTTCTATTGGTTGGATATTTTGTCGACCAAAATATGAGGTTCAACCACAATACATGGGATTAAATCCCTCCTCAAAGATAGGTGAGGCTTCCTATTTATTACTAATCTAAAACACAATAGAAATAATATATACAATATTCACACTATTCTAACCATTGGGGTTGGGATAGAATCCCGAAATCCATATCCACACAAGGTGAAGATGTTGCAGTTTTAGAAATGGAATGGATTGGAAAGGAAATTATTATTATGGAAGAAACACAATGGAAAGGAAATGAGAGGAACATATTTTCTTTCAAGCAAACACAGATCACGAAATAATCATATGAGTTTTAGATAACAAATGTAATGTTTGAAACAATTAAAATAATCGAGAGTGCTAAACAAAGAATAGCTTAAGATTCTGAACATAAGAACAATATCTTAAGAGAGATGAATCTCACAACACAAAGTTTGCAAAATAGCATTGGTTTCTATTCCTCAAATGATTAAAAGAAAACAAATTTTTCTTCTTCACAATAGTTCTCAATATTCCAAAAATCTCAACCCTTTGGAATGCATAAGTATCCCTTATTTATAATAAAAAGAGTTGAGAGAAAATAGGATAAATCCTAGAAAATAGTCTTTTAATGAGAGTCCTATTTTGCTTGACTCTCACGTAGGAGACCAAGTCAAAATTTGCTTCCTACACGACGAAACAAAAAGACATGTCAATTTCAAGATTGAAATGACATGAAACATTATGCCTATTATGTTTCATCATCTTTGTCTTCCTCTAGCAAAGCCTACTTGTCCCGAAATTCTTGGAACTTTCAGATTATGTCCTGCATCTCATCTTCATCAAGCGCGATGGAGTGGTCACTTAGGACCTCACATGTTTCCTGAGTATCACTCACATTACCAGGAAGTTTCTTCAATCTCTTGTTGAGTTTCCTCAGTGATTCCAAATCATGTTCAATCTTCACGAACCTATCAATGATTTCAGACTAAATCCATAAGTTGGTTCATACTAAATTGATTCTTGGATCTACTTGTAAAGATCGTTAGTAGGCAGAATACTCGAGCTTTCATTCAACACTTTAGCGTAGATCTTGGTTAGCTCTTCTTCTATGTCATTTGTGGCATCAATCAATTGATCTCTTGATTCCCTCAATTTGCTGCAAGATTCATTGAGAATATTTATTCTGAATCTGATGGCTTTGGTTAGTTGAAAATGCTTTTCCCCATGTGGAATGATTCCTTCTTCGATCAAGATGTGGGATGGAACTTGTTTCAGCGTATTGAGAGCTTCAAAATTTAACTCTAGGTTCCCGACTTCTACCGAAAACTCATCATCCATTTTCTTGCCATCCTTCTTTATATTCTCCAAGGATTTGTAGACTTCCATGGTGTCATCAATGACCTCTTTTCCTTGTAGGAGTAGCCTCTAGATCCATTCATCAACCGTTCTCCCCTTCTCATTAATCTTCTCAATCCTGGGTACTGATGAGAAATCAAACCTGATAGGAGTAGGGGTAGAGGATGATAGTGTTGACTCAGGAGGCTTTGAGAGCTTGAGTAGTACTTCTGTTAGCTACTCTACTTTCTCTTTTAGCTCATCTCTACTTGCCTTTGTTTCCTTCAACTTCTAGCACAACACATTCATGGCATCTTGTGTGTCCTGTTGTGCTCCCTCCATTGTTACTTTTCCTAGATCAACCCTTGTGATTTGATAATTGGTGACCATTATATCATTCTTGGTTTTGTCACCGTAGGAGTGGCAATCTCTGCAAACTTATGCCTGAGGAATCCACTGAAACCCTTGAAACCATTTTGGGTTTCTTGGCAGACTTGGCAGGAGTGACCTTGAGAACTGAAATCAAAGGTTGGTAGGGGAACTACCACCTTCCTCTTCCTTGGGGTCTGATCTATTAACCATTGAGGCATACTGGAAGAAGTTTCTCCCATCATAGGTGTTACGGTCACATCTGTAGGTGGAGGAAGGTTTTCTTATGGAGTGGTGATCACTGCGAGTGTAGTGTCCATGGGAATGGACTCAGGGAATGAAGGTATAGAAGGAGGAGGCATATCCATGGTTAACTTGGGTCCAACAGGAGAGGTGAGAGGTCAGAGAAGATGTTGGCCATGGCTGAGGAATTTGGTGAAGAAGTCTGAAGCAAGGAAGGTTGAATGGGAGGAGGTAATGATTATGAAATTAAAGCTTGAGAGGTAAGAGGAAGACTTACCTTTGATGAGCTACCAACCAAAAGGGGAATGAGAGGTTGACCAACCTCTTCTCCTAAAGGAATATTTCCTTGTTCTGGTGGTGGAGGTGAATCAAGTATCTCAACCATTTGTGGGGAGTGGCCAATGATGTGGTCACTTGCTCTTCTCCCTTTCTGAAAAATTTAACCTTTATTGGCCTCTTGGAAGGGTCCTTATCCTTTTCCTTTTTTCCCTTGGAGGGTCCCGCTTCCAAAGTAGCTAGCTTTGAAAAAATCTTTTCTTTATAACTCATTCCCCAAGAAATGAGCCACGCCTTAGTACGAGCAATAATTTGAGCAACTCTTCCTACAATAGAAGCTTTCTCAGCAATGGACCAATCAATGGCTGGGAATACATATTGGTCTTCATTCAACCCATCATACGAGGTGTCAAGGACACTTTCATTGTCCATGGTGCCTTCTGGGATGTCAGATAGATCTAACATTTGAATCTCTTCAAGTGTTAACCTACTATTTTCCTTTCTTCAGATGGAAACTTCATCCCAAAGATCAACCCAAATGTCTTCTACGTTGGGCACATGTAGATATAAGGTCCTATATGACTTAAGGACTCCTCGGAAATCAAACCCATCTCTATGCTTCATGTGCTTCTTCAAATTTTCCTATAGCTCGTGCACCATGTTCTTGGCTTTAACCACTATTGAGCATGTGTACCTTCGATGGAAATAGGGAAGGAGATGGCAGCCTTATGCTTACTCTATTGGAATTTGTGAAAATCCAAAATTGTCTAACCAACTCCATTAGGATCAACTTATCACTTGGGAACTTGGGAAAATGGAAAGGATCACCGGGTACATGACCACTTGAAGGTATGTGAACTTCTTGAATTGCAAGAAGATACAACCCCATTTCGATACTTCGGCCCATGCCTCATCAAAGACTCTTCTTTCCTTAGATCAGGGTTCATCCTGCAGATGTTTTCATAAAAGAAGGTGTCATTCACTCTTCTGAATTGATCCTTGGACCCCTTCATTGTCAGTTGAGGGAAGTACTAATATATGTGTTTTGTTGCCCTATTTCCCTTTGCATCCAACCCTGGATAATTTCTCATGCCGGCTGCTGCATAGGTGACATATGATGACATATAGAACTTGCTCAGTAGACAAGACTGTTTTCATCTGGGAGTCTATCTCATCACTTATAAGACTGCTCCAATCGATCCCTTGGTCATTCTTCTTTATGATGACCATGAATTGATACATCCACCCTTGGAAGTCTCTCGACTCGGGAGTCCAAATACTCGACTTAGTAGGGTGATGATATCACTAATTTCAAGGATGAAATCACTCCTAGGGACAAACTTGGGAAACCTAGAGATGGTTGGCTTGGCCTTGATCAAGAAATTTTTATTTACATGCCTGATGTAATCTTCTTGATCGTTGTCCCAGGCCTTCTGTGTTGATTGAAGATTCAAATCAACATATTCTTGAAAGTTGGGCAATCTTAAGAGGTCATCAAAGTAACCTCCGTCCAACTTCACTATGGTTTCTCCTGCTTGATTTCTCACTAAGCAAGAAGTTGAGTCATAATTGGAAGCGCAAGCCGAATGAACTTGGGGCATTGAGTAGACATTGGGAATCCTAGCTGCAAGAGGGAGGCCACTGCCGGCTATTGACTTCATCCAGGGACTCGAGAAGAATCCTTGATTCTGTTCCAAAAGTCTTCCATGTCTATATTACCAAGCTCCATGTCCCGGATGTCGTAATTACAATCTATGTAGGAAGGGGACTCCATCTTCTCGGTACTTGTACTTCATCTTTCCTAACCTGTCTAACTTATCCTTAGATTGTCCAGGATCTGACATGAGAAGTCTTGAAGAAAGAATGCCTAGATGACTTCTGGTTGAACAATCGGGCTTGAAAGCTTGCTGAGCAACCCTACAGACCCACCACACTAACCAGACTTTGGGACTTGCAAAGCACTTTGTGAAACCCAACACACTGTAATGTATATCAGAAATTAGGTCATGTCGAACACTTTGTGAAACCCGACACAAAGGCGGAACTCAGGGGATGTTAAGCACTTCACAAAACCCGATACAGCAGAGAGCTAAGGTGATGTTGAACACTTTGTGAAACCCGATACAAGTGGAGCTAGAGGATTTTGAGCACTTGGAGAAACCCAATACACTGCGGAAGCCAAATGATGTCAGACACCCTATAAAACCCGAAACAAAGGTGTCGGGTTTCTGGGATGTCAGAACACGTAAAATTCCCACCAAGTTTGTAAGTTAGGATTTTTAGATTCTTCTCAAAATAAAAAGAGTATATCCCATGGGAAAAATAAGAAAACACCCAAAGGGTGAATTCCAAACAAGAGGTTTCATGGGAATACAATAGGAAATGAAGAAAACAACCCAAAACCCTAAACCTAGAGGAAAGAAAAAGAAAAGAGAGAAAAATGCCAAATGAACACCTCAAAAACAACCCCAAAGACCTCAAAGTGGTAAGAAGAGAAAAATACCTTCAATAAATTTGAAAAATGGTCAAAGATGGATCACGAAATCGATCAAGAAGTTTAGTTGGGTTTGGAGGTCGAAGGAACATGCACGAAAAATCCATGCAGTGAAAATATACCAGGTAAAAATGACATGTAAAATCAAACTATTTATAAATCCCTAGCATTAATTACACCTCATCCAACATGTGTGCCAACTACCAGACAACTCGACATTAATGCCATGTCATCATGCTCAGAGTGTCCGAAAACCCGATACAAAGGTTTTACTATCAAATCAGTTTTAGGAAACAACTGTCATGAAGCATGAGATGTTTGGATGTTATCAAGTTCTGAAAACCTAACACAAAGGATCATTTTGGGTTTCAGGTTTCAGAAACAAGCGACATGGAGCATGCATTTTGCAAGGTATGTTCCGATGCTTCTGAGTTCCAAAACCCGATACACTGGCTTGTAATCGGGTTTTAGGTTTCGGGAAACAATTGACATGAAGCATGCAAAGGATATGTTTCCATGCGATGGAAACTCGAAAGCCAAAAAATCCTTCAAAGGGCATTTTTAGGATATTTTGTCAAAAATTTTCTATGGTTATCTCAATTTTAGCTGAAATCACTAAAAACGAGATAACACTTTCTTTAGTGAAAATTTTAATGAGGTAAGAAAGAACTACTCTACTTATGATGTGGAATTTTATGCAATTATACAAGCATTGAGGTATTGGAGGCATTACTTAGTGCCTAAAGAGTTTTTGTTATTTACCGACGACATAGCCCTAAACTATGTAAATACAAAAAGAAGTTAAATAGTAGCCTTTTAAAGTGGGTATCATTTTTATAGGGTTATACTTTTCTCTAAAACATAAATCAGAAAAAATAATCAAGTTGCAAATGCATTGAGTAGGTGTGTGACTCTATTAACTACTATGAAAAATGAGGAGTTCAGTTTTGAAGAAATAAAGGGTTTGTATTCTTGATTCTCGATTTCAAGAATATTGTTGAAGGTTAATTCGTCCATTTGTAGACAATGTAGGAGATGTCTAGGATGATTACATTTTATATGATGGTTAACTATTCAAGGGACGCCAACTATGTATTCTAGTTGGGTCTATGCGAGATAATATCTTGAAAGAGCTCCATAGCAAAAGATAGCCTTGGTAGTAGAGAAATACTCTTGGCCAAAGCTGAAAATAGATGTGGTAAGATATGTGGAGAGGTTTTGAATTTTCCAAGTATCGAAAGGCCATGCATAGAATACAAAGTTATATATGTCGTTGTCTGTTCCTAAAGGTTCATGGACAGAGATCTAAGTATGGATTTTCTTTTAGGATTACCAAAAACAAAATGAGGTAATGAATCAATTTTTGTTGTTGTTGATAGGTTTTCTAAGATGGTTCATTTTATTTCTGTAAGAAAACAAGTGATGCGACAAGCATAGCATATTTGTTTTTAGAGAAGTTGTTCATTTTCATGGTGTTTCAAAAACCATTACTTTAGATAGGGACACAAGGTGCTTAAGTCACTTATGGAGGAATTTATGAAAGAAGTTGGGAACTCAACTACAATTCAATAGTGCCTATCATCCTCAGATTGATAGGGAAATAAAAGTGGTAAATAGGAGTTTGGAAAACCTGTTAAGGTGCATAGTTGGGGAAAATACAAAACAATGGGACTTTTCATTACCACCACATGAGTTTTCATATAACAGTTCCATAAATAGATCCACAGAAATTCTCCATTTTAATTTTGTATGGGAGTAATCCAAATGAGGTGTTATATTTAGTATAGCTGCCAATTTATGGTAGAATCAGTGATGATGCAAAAGCATTTTCCAAACATATACAACAATTACAAGAAGAAGTGCGGAAGAATCTACATAATAGTAATGATAAGTATAAGGAAATAACAGATGTGCCGGAGAAATTTATTTACATTTGGTGAGTTGGTTATGGTATACCTGTGGAAGGAAAGGTTTCCAAAAGGAACCTATAACAAGCTAAAGTAGAATAAGATTCATCCCCTGCAAAATTGTGAAAAAAATGATAATGCTTATGAGGTAGAATTGCCAAGGCATTTTGATATTTCTCTAGTGTTGTAGTCATTTTTACACCCACCAAGAACAAGGGAACCCCATGTGTGTTAATCTATCACCCGGGCGCCGGCACTCATCCGAGGCATGTGTGGGTACCGAGTCTCTCTTTTATGTGAGTTGAGTGGGAAAACATCATCTATGATCTAAACTTAAAGGAAGTGAGTGGAAAAGAGACATGCAAGAATCATAGAGCTTATAAAAGCTTCTCGATCAACGAGGCATTCCAGCATGAGAAAATTACTTAATAGATTAAGAACTAAATCAAAACAGAAAGGGAAATGTGTAAGGATTCAGACTCATTCCATAAAAATGCATAACACGAACCATGAAGATATGTAAATGCACTAGAATCATTACTGATCATATTCATATAAACTAGTAACCTCATTACATTCATTAGATTCATTACAGAGCATCGTAGAAAGGTAGACCAAAGTCATGCATCATAATTGGATTCCTATCCTTTAACTCTCAAAATGAAAATTTAAACATCCAAGCCCTTGATACATCCATCTCCTATGTTTTATCTACCCAACCCAAACAGAAATCCTTTACAACATTTCTAGAGATATCTTCTCTCTTCATCTCTTATATATATATATATATATATATATATATATATATCCCTTTTCTTCTGTGGGCGCTTGTATATATAGGCATCCCGAAGTGCCAACTCATCCTTCTGCGGCCTCAAATTTGGTGCCAAGTGTCTAAATGTGGTCCTCCATGCATGTATGGCCCTCTAGGCTTAAGCTCCCCACTCCTTTTCATGATGGTCTTCTAGGATCTTCCATCACATGAAATATTCCTTCTTAGGCCAACTTATCACCAAGTTAGAACCTTATCCACTCCACATGCAGTCAAAGTAACGCTTTTGTTATGTCCTACCTTATACGCCAAATATGACTAGGTTTTGAGACCTTGTCCTGTGGACACGCATCACGGGTTCTACTAAGACCCTCCTAGAACCTTTCCTTGCACGCCTTCTCCTTGCGTGCCCATTTCTTAACTTCAGTCTTGCACACCCATGTGCCCTTTTGGACTTAGTCAATATTTTAGGGGCCCAACATCACCCCACACTTTACTTGTTCTCCACCTGTGGGAACATTTCTCCAATGAATAAAGAATCACAATAGACTTAATGTCTTGGGAAAATAATAAGGGAATGAAGAATTTGGGAAAGAAGAAAGAATGGGGAAGTGATGGCATTATTGCAACAAGATAGGAAAATATTTTTGCAAGTCAGCCTCCAACTTGTTCCAGGCATCGAATTCATTTTGCACTCTCTAGTAGAGGTCACCAACTAGGATGCTTACTTCCCAAAGCTTAGCCCATCTCCTTAGGCGTTCATAGGGTCAACAATTTTTTCCAACTCCTTTCCCACATCCTCAAGTGCATCCATCATTCTAGTACTTTGTGGGTATAGCTCCTTTAGCCAATTCTTGATTTACTTACCCCTTAGGGCCTCAATAGCTTTGGAATTATTTTCAACCTCAACCAAGATTCTATCACCACTCTACTGTTCCCTTTTTCTTTTCTTAGAACTATTTAAGCTCTACTTCATAGTTGGTGGCTAGAATACTCGCCACTTTTTCTCTGTCTACGCTATTATCATATGTGGCCTCAACAGTATGGGCAGCAATCTTTACATCAGCAAGGAATTTTCTGTATTCAGCCATGATTGCTACTACCTTTAATTTTTCCTCCTTCTCTAGGCACGCTGCTACTTCTTCCTCGATTCTAAAGCTAGAGGTTGCCTTTCCATGGTGAGGATGCACGTTAAGTCTTCAAGGCACTCAAGGGAAGATCCATACTTTTGCATGGGTGGTGCTAGGTCCGGATGCTTCAAAACAATGGCATCTATGATGGATTCTACCTTCTTATGTACTTCATGCACCCTTTCCTTTTCTTCCCTAAGTTCACACTTTAGTTGCATGCTAATTAGTTCCTCTTGCTTTAAATCCTTGGTTCTCTCTTCTAGCTCCTCTTCTCTCTTTTCTAGCTCTACCTCTAGAAATTTTACTTTGTCATTCCTCCCGAATAACTTGGCTTCTAGCTCAACCGAGACTTTATTCAATGCGTTACAGACTGTTCATCTGAAAGTTGCTAAGCATTTACCAAGGGGTTGTCTCCTTTTGACCCAAGAATTTCCATTAGTGCCCCCTAGCTTACCTCAAACTTTGGCTCGTCGATGTGGGACTCAATTTCCCAAGAGAGCATCTTCCTCATCTAAGGGTATGCACCTTCTTCATCAAACAAATTCATTTCCAAGATTTGATCTGTTGGGACAAAGTGCTTTAGAAGCACACGCAACACCTTGTTTGGATCATCAATGTAGCTCATTCTTGGCCCCTAGATCTCCATGCACTTTCCCCTGTGCATGTGCCCTTAGGAATAATTACCGATAGACTGGGGCCTCCCGCACTACCATGATCTTTCCCTATGCTTTCTTCCTTATCTTATTTCATGACAATTTCAACGTTGCGCTCCAACTCTTATTCCACTAAGGCCTCAATGATTTTTTTGCTTCTCTTTCTACCACCTCATTTATTTCGCTCCTTCATGAGGCTTGGATTTTTCTGATCCTACACACCAACCTCTTCACTTCTTCCCATGTTTTGGGTGCCTTCCTCCTCCTGGCTACCCTTGCACCGCATGAAAAGGAACTCATGTTCTTCTTCTCCACCCTCTTCTTCTGAATCATGCATGCTAAAAACAAGTGGTTCCTGGCCTCCTTCAGATTCATCTTCTTCATCGTCATCCCTCTCACCCATGTATTTCTCCAAGCTCTCTGTGTCTTCCGAATCAGCCTCCTCCATCACCTTTTGTTTCTTCCTAATTGGGGATTCTAGTATAGGAGATTCTTCTTTCTCTTCCTCCTCCTCGGTGATTTCTCCTCTGCGATAAGATTTCCTTGTTTTGGCACCTCCTCTCTAACTGGTGACCTCTTCCTGCACATGTAAGTAATTTTTCTAGTGCTTGTTCCTAGGGCACCTATTCCTATGTAACTTGGGCACTTGGTGCATTTTTTACGCATTTCTTTTTTCTTTTAAATCAGGTGTGGGCTTCTTCCTACCTGTTGGGTCCTCAAGTATAGATACTTCACTTTCAAGATAAACACCCTTCTCAAACTTGGGCCTTATGCAAAGGTATACTCACACTTTGTGGACCTCCCCAATGATCGAGTCGGGGTTTCACCATTTGGACTTCATGGGACACGTACATTTGCACATACACATGCTTGTTGGGGTAGACCAACATCCTGCGCATCTCCCTGTGGTCCTGGTCCACCTCACTAAGGTAAAAATTTAACTTCTTGGACTCCTTGAATCTATTAACTCCCACCTAGAAGTATTGAGCTATGAAGGTGAATGGGAGCTTGCACCATGGGCTCATGGTTTCATTAGTCAACTTGAACCTACCAATATAAAAGTGTTGGTATACAAAGTGAACTCAGCTTCTCCTACTGTAAGCATTGGTAGTTGTTTGATATTCTCCATTCTACCCCAAACGCATTCCTTAAATGTGTATACCACTTTTCAAGATGCACCTTGTGAACGGGCATCATGCTATCACAAGTGTATTTCTCAAATATTTTTGTAGGTGAGGGGTCTTCCTTTGGGTACTCCCAAATGAAATTTTCATTGCATTTGGTACTCTAATCTCTAAGAACATAATGGTTAAGAGGAAATTACCAAAGAGAATCTTGTCTCCTTCCCATGTGTTAGTGATAATTTCATATGTAATATATGCAGTAGATTGTATATGGTGCCTCTCGATATTCTTCTAAAAACATTCAACTAGGACTTGTTTACCCGTGTCCATCTTTCTTGCATGTTGATTTTTGTTATTAGGCATGTGACCATTCTCATCACTGGGTCTTGGATATCCACGATATCAAAGTACCTTGACCCCTTCTTGTACGCATACGCAGCCACTATTTCCTTAATTTCTTCCTTGTCACATAGGTCATCCTCTAAGCTTTCTCCCTCACAAATAAGGCCTATAAATATTGAAATTAGCTGATGGTTTATGTGCATCTTGTGCCCCTGCGAAGTGAAAGTGGTCTTCATGTACATACGACATTAGCCACTGATAGAGGTGCTCTAGCTTTCCAAAGTAGGGAAACTCATAGAGTTGTAATAATCCCGCCTTCTCTAACTTCACCTTGACTTCGTCGCTATAAATTGGTAACCCCTTAGGTGTTCTCTGGTTAGTCGGGTGCACTAACTCCAGCGCCATTTCCTTTTCAATCACATTCATGCAATGATTGTAGTCACTTACTATCATTTTTCTTAAGTGGGATTCCCATTCCATCCCGAGAAAAACCCCATATGGGTACTGCATTTCTACATACCATTCCTCATTGGTACTTGTGGTAATCTCTTGTTGTTTTCCCTTGCCCTTGCCCTTCTTAGGTGTTACTGTTGGTTTCTTAGGTGCCATTTCTTGGGTTATCACTTCAACTTCTCTTCCTAGCTCTGCTCTTCTATCTTTTCCAAGTTCAAATCTTGAACTTGTGAAGAAACTCCTTTCCAACCCGTGCCCTAGCTGCCAAACCCTAACTGGAATATCCCTTTCACAAGACGACGCTTCTCCACAACCTTCTCTATCTCGTGAACTACTTCCCTTCTGGTTTATAGATCCAAACTAGTCACTCATGGTTTAAATATTTCCAATTTTTCTTCACACAGATCAACTCTGGAAACCCTAGTTCGCAAAATCTCTTCCTCTTCATATTCACAAAGTAAATAATGAAGTTCCCAACCTTCTATTTATAGTTTTTCCTACTTTTAGCATTAAATTCCACTTCACCTACCACTGTACTTTAACACTTAATGTGGCTTTTTCAAACAAACCTGTCTTTAGTGCCTTAACTCACACACCCAACCTTGCATGGAAAATTCTCCAACCTTTTGGCACACAACCAATCCATCTTGACAGAGACTCTTGCGCATGCGTAACTAGCACCGAAGGCACTTTTTCTATCATGATTTTTTCTCTCGCCTACCTCGTGTTACATTTTCATTTCTTCATATCTTATACGTAGATCCATAATGTAGCCTTACCCTAACACCAACCATCCTTTTTCACCTTTCCTTGCATGCACTTCCTTCCACAGGCCATTCAACTGGGATTTCCGATGCAATACTTCCTGGCACTTAACACTTTGCATTTTCTTCCACCTTACTCTACCCCACACTAAAACAATGCGTGGTCCTCTGTGCATTCACAACCTTCAAAAATTAATGAGGTTACCAGCACCCAAGGCGCAAAACAAAACAACAATGAGAAAGGGAAACACAAGAAAAGGAACATGCAATAAAGGAAATCCTGAACTATCTGGAAATATTGCCTTATTACAAACACCAAGAAGACTTATTTATAATAGGGCTTCAACCTACTCCCATTAAAGTGTCCTAGCAATCTCATCCCATCCAAAGACTTACAAGGTACGCACCTAAATCAAGGATGTACAAGATGATTTAGGGGCCCAACCAATGGAATTTTAACTTCCCAAGATGGTGAAAAAACTTTGAATCATATAGCAAGACCATATGCCCAACCTCAAACTTCTTGTTTTTAATGTGATGATTATACCATGCCTTTTGTTTTGCTTTTTGAATTTTCTAGCTCCACCTGGCTAATGATCATCTCTCATCCAATCAAATTAACTTTTCAATTCTCTCTTCCAGTGTTTGTTCATCATCTAATCCTCCTACACGCACTATATGCAGAGAAGGTAACATGAATTCAATTGGTAGGATAGCCTCCGCACCAAACACCAATTGAAATGGTGTGGCTTTATTCAACCTCTTGTAGGTTATCCTATATGCCCAAAGAATAGCTGATACTTTGTCATCCCAATCCTGTCTACCAAAATCATAGATCTTAGTCAATGTGTGGCTAAGTATTTTGTTAAACACCTTAGTAATTCCATTTTATTGAGGGTGATAGGGAGTAGTTTTGTGATGGGCCACCATGAATTCTGATAGCAGAATCCTAACCATTTCATTGAGGAAGTGCATACCTCTATCACTTGTCAAACTTAATGGGCACCCATACCTGTTGATTATGTTTTCCCATAAAAATATAGTAGCGGTAGCCACTGTAAAATCCTTTGTAGGCATTGCCTTTTCCCACCTTGTCAAATAATTAGTGCAAGTGAGGATATGCCATGAACCAGTCCTTCGCACCACTAGCGAGATTGGTCTGACAAAGTCGATAGACCACTTCTCAAATGGTTCTATGTTGGCTATTAGTTGCAAGGTCATTTCATCCTTTTCTCCAAGTTTTCCAAGGCATTGGCAATCGTCACAGGCCTTACAAAACTCAATGCAATCTTGATAAATGGTCTCCCATCAAAGCTCTACGAGTAGAATCTTCCACATGGTTGCATTTCTCGCATAGTGTCCTCCTGCAATCCCACCATGCACCTCTTCCATAATTACAATGTGCTCATGTTCTAGTATGCATCGGCATAGAACCTCATCACGACCCATTTTGTATAGATCTCCACTAATTAGCATGTAGGGCGCGACGTGTATGGCCAAATTATTCTTCTCCAAGGCCTTCATCCCAATGACACCACACTTATTTCGAGAAATATTGCAATATCTTCTAATTCTAAGGGTGTGTGCCACAACCTAAATAGTTGTGCATCTAGCATGGTATCCTCAATGCATTATGTGTCCTCCCCTGGATCAATCCTAGACAAATGATTAGGTTCGGAATTACTTTTTCCTGGTTTAACAACCACTGTGAACTCAAATTATTAGAATAATAGTACCCACCGACATATGTGCCCTTGTAGAATGGGCTTGTTCACCAAGTATTTCAATGCCATATGGTCAGTGTAAAATATAAAAGGGGTTGCCAACAAATACTATTTGAATTTATGAAGTGCGTAGATCATTGACAATGCCACAACCTAAATAGTTGTGCATCTAGCATGGTATCCTCAATGCTTTACGTGTCCTCCCCTGAATCAATCCTAGACAAATGATTAGGTCCAGAATTACTCTTTCCTGGTTTAACAACCACTGTGAACTCAAATTCTTAGAACAATAGTACCCACCGACATATGTGCCCTTGTAGAATGGGCTTGTTCACCAAGTATTTCAATGCCATATGGTCAGTGTAAAATATAAAAGGGGTTGCCAACAAATACTGTTTGAATTTATGAAGTGTGTAGATCATTGACAATGCCTCGCGCTTAGTTAGAGTATAATTTTGCTCTGCTAGTGTCAACTTCCTTCTCGCAAAGCACAAAGGATGATCAACAATCCCTTCACCAAAGCCTATGTAATCTGCTCCAATGGTGGTTCCCGAGGCATTAACATGAACATGGAAGGGCTTATCCCAAGAAGGAAAACATAGGATGGGTGCGGTGAGAAGCCTATCCTTCAAAGTGTGAAATTCCTTCTATTGTGCATCTCCCCAATGAAAGGAACTTTTATGTCTAAGAAACTCTTCTAAGGGTACGGTGATCTTGGCATATCCTTGATGAACTCCCTATAATACCTAGTATTCAGAAATACGTGCACCGCACTTTGACTAGTAGGTTCTCTCCATCCCACATTATTGCAACTTTTACAGGATCTACTAGCAGGCCTCCTTACATATGATGTGTCCCAATAATGTTATAAATGGGGTAGCAAAGACACATTGCTTAATGTTGAGGAATATCCTCAACTACCAACACATTTCAAACATCAGCATTAACTTTTCACAATGGTCCTTTACTAACCCATATACTATCTAATCATCCAGGTAGACTTGAATAAATTTATGGATAAAGTCATGGAAATCTTGCACCACAATGCATGAGAACATAGCAGGCACATTCTTCAACCCAAAAGGCATGACTATATAGGAAAAACTTCCCCACTCAATGGAAAAAAATTCTTCCTCTAGTATTCCTTTACAATTCTTAAGCGGTGATAGCCCATTGAGAATCCATCGTGAATGAGTAGTTCTAAGATATCTTGAGTAAATGGGGTTGGGAAAGGATCAATGATACACAATGCATTTAGGTCCCTGTAATCAACACAGATCCTTAGCCTTCAATCCTTAATAATAATCACCATTGGAATTATCCATTCCAACTCTTCAACAACTTCAATGATGCCCGATGCTATCATCTTATCTATTTCTTCTTTGACCCTCACGCGTAGGTTAGGATTCATCCGGTATGGTATTTTCCTGACTAGGCACACACCTTCCTTCAGCTTTATCCTCATCTCCCCCAAGGAATGGTGGACACCTTTAAGCTCATGATACCCACATGGGAATAAATCCTCAAACTCATGTAAAAGATCAATGATCTTAGAGACTTCTTTCTCTGACCAATAGTCTCCAATGATTGCCTCTTTAGGCTCTTCTTCTGAGCTGATGTTAACCTTATTTGTCTTTAAAGGTTCATGATAGGCATGCGCCTGTTCATCAGCACTATCTATGACTTCGCACGTCCCTACAGAGTGGTTAACATCCAAGTTCTCTACTTCTTCTCCATCAATAACATACACCATTTTCCCCTTTTCTTTCTCTATACATGCATGCGCTCAAATTGTATCTCTTTTATTTCTTCCTCCTCAAAGCACGCTTTCAGGATAGGTTCTCCTAACAACTCTTGTATTTTGTCTTCTATCATAGCACTATCCCCTATTGTAAGGCATTTGACAACCTGCAACGCCTTATGTACTGATGGCTTTGTACTCTGGTACTCAAATGTTTGAATGAGGTCAACCACCAATTCTTGCCAATTACCAGTTTGGTGACGCATCTCTAAGTGGATATACCATGCGCGTGCACAACCTTGCAAGGTGGAGTATAACTTGTGAACCCATAATGAAGGTGGTAATGCTTCTATGATTCCCATCTAGGCTGTCTCACATGCATGGATATGGAAGGAAGAGGTCTCTTTACCATGGTAGTCTTTTATAGTTATGGGCACATTGCTCCTATAAAACCTTATAAAGAAGGTAATTCTCACCTCACGCCATTCTAAGAGATTATCCCGGTGCATTTCCCACCAAAGACGCAAATAGTTATGAGTAGGACATAACTTAACATCCCTCTTTGTTTGTTCTCCTTCTTCTATTGATCTTTCATCTCCTGTAAAATGACCTCAGGGAAGGATTCTCCTTAGTACTTAGGTAGCTCCTTTCCCCCTAGGTGTCGAACTATACGTGCCTTTGTCACCTTTGTCACCGATCCCCTCAAATGTCATCCAATTAACTCATAGGTCCCATGCACCCAATTATCACACGCTATACTGGTGGTGTCACTTAGGATTGAGCATCCTCAAACTGGATAACTCCTCTGTGGGATGAATTGTCTCTGGATCCCTGATTGAGTGCACATATATTCTATCCAGGACCTCTTCTCCCAAAGTTTTAGTATAGGGTGTTGATTTTCCATTAGCCAGGGGTATGATGACCCATTCCTCCTCATTCTCAAAGCTTATGTATCCCTTGTTAAACCAAAGATCCACATTTTTCTTATAGCACCATGGGTGCCCAAGTAATGCTTGAGAAATTTTCTACCTCGGCGAGCACCAGACTTGAAGTACTCAATAAACTTATCCCCTAAATGGTGATAGCTACATCCTTTAGACATCGATGGGCATTACCTTCATTTTTCTTGCCATATATAGTACATTTAAAGATGGTTGTAATGCAAGTCTTCTTATCTGATGTCATGCATCCAAGGTGAGAACATTAACCTTTGTGCCTGTGTCAATGAGGATATTACTAAGGAGCCATCCATCCATGACTACATTTAATGTGATCTCCTATCATAGTCAAGGCTATGAGGGGAAAGGTTTGCATGCAAGACCTACCTCTCATGATCTTCTCTGGTGCATGGTACCTTCTCTCTCAACCATGCTCCTAGCAAGGGAATAATATTCTCTTGCCTTAGCATTTGACATACTTCCTTAACCTTATCCGAGTCATCTTTTAGTGCCTCGACCTTCCTTCTTTTCTCCTCCCTCCTAGACTGCTCCTTTAGACATTGGATTTCTCCTTGTAAACTTTGAATGACATCCATGGTTTCTTGATATACCTCCTTTTAATGTACAGGGTTTGGGTACTTCCCATGTACCACTTCTTCCCTTGAAACTAGGTTCTTCTTCCTTGGCATTTCCTTTGTGCGTGTGGCCTCTACTCTTGTTGTTACCATAACAGGTTCCAAGCCTACATCATGTGTCACATGTGGCATCCATTATGTGTTAGCATTCTTAATGCTTACCATTTGCAACACCATTGTCTTTCTAGTGTCTTTCTTTGATTCATATGTTGAAACAACCTGGGCACTCCTCATACTTGTGCTTCTTCCCGCACCATGAACACTGCAACAAATCTAGAAATTCATGCTTGTAGTGGTCTGTAGACCCACAATTAAAATAGTTTCCATTTGGGAACTCACTTCTTCCTCCTCCATGTTACCATGACTATGGAATCCTCCATAAAATCCCCTTTCGTGTACACCTCCATCTACACATTCCTCATGATAGTGATCATCACCCTTCAAATTACTAGAAATATTGGTCGGCACACACCATGATCAATGGCCTCATGGATCTGATCAATAATCCTACAATCCTTAGTATCATGGGTTGTAGAGGTGAATATTTTATAGTAGCAAGATACATTCTTCTGAATTGCACATTGTAACAAGGGACATCTACTTGCATCATGGTCCCCATGAAAAATCTCACAATCTACTACTACGGGCGTTTACTATCTTCCAAGGAAACTATCCTTGACATGCCCCTCTACTTCACAATATGTATACCACATTCCACTGCAAGTCTCATGAGCTAATTTTGTAGACAAATTTTCAAACTGCTTAGCCATAGCAGTGATTTGAGCTTCTAGGAATGGGATAACCCTAGTGTCAACACGCCAACAGACTTGACATGCGGGCGGCTTCTAATGCCTCATGCAGGTATGTGAAAGTTTTATGAGATACATCTCTTATAAATGGAGTTATCAAACCCTCCAAAAAACCATTGAGCATGTTAGAAAGGGTGAATTTCATATGAAAATTCTGACAGGAGAGTCTTAAACCATGTGTCATACTCCCACACACTCTCCGCCATTCCCTATTGAATCTCTTTAAGGGTGTTGATGTTATTTTGCTCGAACTCAGGGATGTGGAAATATTTTAGGAAGGTTTTTTTCAACATGGTGTAATCTACCACCGTCTGATGGGGGTCATACTTCCTATACCAACTATACGCATGCCCTTACAATGTCATTACAAACTGACTATCCTTCCACTCTAGGGTTGTGATCCCCTTTGTGTGCCATAGAAATTCACACTTGTGAAGATGCTCCATAGCATCCTTAATACCCCTATAATCTGGAAATTGTAAAGACATTTCAAAGAAAACTTGAGGATGTATTTGAGGCCCCTATCCTCCTAGCCTCCAGACCCTTTGTTTTGCTCGATGTTTTCTCCTCCACTGGATCCACTAGATCCACTAGGTCATATGCCTCTAGATCCACCAGTTACACCTCTAGATCTTCCTTCCGATAGTAATGGTCTGAAGAAGTCGTTCCTAGGGACCCCAATGTCTCATTGAGGCGCACACCAACCATTTGCGAGATTTTGCTACTACCATATGTGTTTCCTATACCACTTCCCAACACATTACCCAAGCCTTATGTATTTGCTCTTGGTCTAAAAATTCCTTCAAATACTGAAATATTTTACATAGCCATAAAAGTAGGAAATGAAAAATTGTATCTCTTGGGTGCAGATCTATCATTTCCATTGATACCAACTGGGTTAATGATACTCCTCCCTTGACCTGGAAAACCAAGCACCAAGGTCTGGTTACTAGGTGGGTTTAGATGCATGCCAATGAATATTCTCTCTCCACGCGATGAAATCTCATCGAATTTGAAAGGGTCTCTCTTACATAATTGCCAAGATGTGGTAGACCGAATGCTTAGGTTCCACGTCCTTTGCATAAACCTCAAATCCTTCCCACAATGTCTATCTCCATATATCCATCACACTTGTAACCTTGCATTGTCTAAAGCAATCTCACTTTCACGTGTTTCACTATACTTGAGCCATCTCTCCTCCCTTTCTTTCTCCGTCGTAATGTCTGCCATCTTCCTCCACTCTAGCTTCCTCACCCAAGTGCTTCAAATGGTTTAGCCGGCCATTGGAGATGCCTCTAAACTCAAGGTAAAAATCAAGATCTTCATTCTAGAGGGATAACACGTAGAAATGATCCTATAGGATCCCACAGAAACTCGAACTCAACGACTTCCGAACAAGAATATGTAGAAATAGTGTACTCCATAGTATAGCTAGCCAACACACCTTTCCACTAATGATCCACAACACAAGTCCATGTCATATCTACATCTTGCAGCCTCTGGTATTCTTCTTGGGTCCACGCGCATAATCTATAATACCAGATTGATCTAGATGCATATGCCGAGAGCCATTCATATAGCTCTACTGGGAAGCAATAGAAAAAAATTCATACAAATCATGGTAGAGGTTCTCTTCTACCCATCTACATGCATCAAAATCAGGTCCAGTGTTGAATCTTTGAGAAAATTCTTCCTCCGTGCTCTTGAACCATGATTCAACACTTTCCAAAGTTAGGCATTTTGTCATCACTTATTACACAGATCATGATGTATTTTATTTCCCACTACAACTTTGAAAAGAGGTTCTGGTAATGGAACCAAGATGTAGTCATTTTTACACCCACCAAGAACAAGGGAACCCCATGCGCTCGGCCTATCACCCAGTGGGCGCTGGGTGCTCACCTGAGGCACACGTGGGCTTCGAGTCTCTCTTTTATGTGATTTGAGTGGGAAAACATCATATATGATCCACAATTAAAAGGAAGTGAGTGGAAAAGAGACATGTAAGCATCATAGAGCTTAGAACAACTTCTAGATCAAAGTACAGTCATTCCAGATAGAAAAGTACTTAACAGATTAAGAACTAAATCAAAAGTAAAGGGAAATGCACAAGGATTCAGAATCATTCCATAAACATGCATAACACAAAACCATGAAGATATGTAAATGCACTATAATCATTACTAATCATATTCATATAAACTGGTAACCTCATTACATTCATTAGATTCATTACAAAGCATCACAGAAAGGTAGACTGAAGTCATGCATCATAACTGGATTCCTATCCTTTAACTCTCAAAATGAAAATTTAAACATCCAAGCCCTTGATACATCCATCTCCTATGTTTTATCTACCCAACCCAAACAGAATTCCTTTGTAACATTTCTACAGAGCTCTACTCTCTCTTCATCTCTCTTTATATATATTCTTCTCGTGAACGCTTGTATGTATAGGCATCCCGAAGTGCCAACTCATCCTTCTGCAGCCTCAGATCTGGTGCCAAGTGTCTGAATGTGGTCCTCCATGGGTGCATGCCCCTCCAGGCCTGAGCTCTCCACTCCTTGTCATGATGGTCTTCTAGGAGCTTCCATCGCATGGCATATTCCTTCCTAGGCCAACTCTGTCACCAGGATGGTACCTTATTCACTCCGCATGCATAATCAAGTCATGATTTTCTTGTGTCCTTCCCGATACACCAAATATGGCTAAGTCTTGAGACCTTGTCCTGTGGGCATGCATCACGGGTTCTACTAAGACCCTCCTAAAACCTTGCCTTGCATGCCCATTTCTTAACACTAGTCTTGCGCGCCCATGAGCCCTTTTTGACTTAGTCAATATTTTAGGGGCCCAACAAGTGTTTAATGTTTCAAACTTGTATTATTTTTCTTGGGGAGGGTATAGAAGGGGATGTTATTAATGAAGTAGTAGATTGGAGGTAGCAAGTTCGATGAAGAAGAAAGAAGAAGTGGATTAGATTCTAGATATGAAAAGAGTGGACACGTGACATGGGAAATACAACAAATATTTGGTACATTAGAAAGGAATGGAACAAGAGGAAAATACTTGGGTCATAGAGTGGGAGATTAAGAAGATGGATGTAGATAAATGGAAGTAATTTGAAGAAGACAACTTGCAAGAGTTGTTTTTTTCAAGCAGGGGAGAATGATGTGCCAAAATTGATAGGAACGTGAAAAGTTCATAACTTGTGCTCGAGTGTTTGTTTGAGTCCATTTTTTTAAACCACATGTTTCAATGAGAAAAATGTATACCAACCCATTGCTATGTACCAGTTGGAGGATGTTTTGGCACATTTATGGGCCCAAAATCTGCCATCTTGAGGCCAAAAATTAGGATTTAAATTGTAGTTATGTTTTTTCCTATTTTAGGGCATTAGTTAATTTTATTCTCTTAGTTGCATTATGAGTTGGAAATTTTGAAATCACTCTAATTTAGAAATGTATAAGATGTGTGGAAACTTACGTGCCGTCTGCACAAATAATCATGTGAACTTACTAAGAATAGCAGGTTCTAGTAAACTACTAAAAATAGTGATTTCTGCCACCTAGAGTAGATTTAGTCAAAGTTAGTTAGAGTTTTCTTGGCAACTCAAGTTGGGAGTTATTTTCCTATTTAGGAAACATTTTAATTTAGGATTCAATAATGAAGAAGGAGATCTATTTTCTTTTTGAGTTCATATTATTTGTAGTATATTGAGTTTGTTCTAATTTGGTTACATTAGTTATTAGTATACTTTTCAAATTCTTTATAAAATTTATTTTTGTATGAAATCAATTCCAAATCTAATTTTCCCTCCAAATAAACTTCTAAAATGAAATTGGTGATGTTGCACGATCATACAATAAATAATGGTATAATTTTTTGTGCTAACAAAGCACCTACATATTTCTTCGCACCCCTAAAGTTAAATTGTAAGGTTATATGGCCCTCTACCTTACTCCTTATTTTTCCATAGGTGTGGTTTTATTTTTTTCTAAAATTGAAATGAGCTTAAATTTTTAAATAAATATTGGATTAGATGTTTTTTTGTTTAGACTTAAATTCAAGGAAATAAATTATTGTTCTATATCAAGAATATTTTTGTTTATTTTTGTTAGTCATGGAAATGGAGTATTTATTTCCTATTCATTTTTCAATTTGAAAAAAAAATCACATGTTTTTAAACCCAAAAAAAAATTCCTAGAAATCGGAATTTATGTCTTGACAATATTGAAATAAGGAATTTAATGAGATTGAATGATTAATAATCATGTTTGGAAAACAATTGTACCTATGTGCATAAATTGAAATATTATTTTAAACCCTTTTGAAATTCATGATCCTTTATTCGTAAACAAATTAAGGTTAGATCCAATACTATGAAAATTGATGTGACTGGACATGAAATATTTCTATCACCAAAAGAAACCTATAGTTAATACTTACGCTCAAATAACCTCCTCTACAATCTTACATTGTTTTGCACATTCTTGTGGATTCTATTCCTTAGAAGAAGAGGAATATAATGCGTGAAGAGTTGGAGGTTTTTTCTCATTTGATGAATCCTTTTTTTTTTTGTTTTTATCCTATGTGAAACCTTGTGTTACCATGATATCATTTGGTACTATGTATAATATTGATGTTTTATAATTAATATTATACTATGTTTTTGGAACGCAATATTGTGCATATTCTTGTTATTTTCATCTTGTTATTGTTTCTTAAGTCATCCCAGGAGTTATAAGTATGAACATTTTTTTGGAAAAACATATCTTGAGTCATCATAGGAGTTAAATGCATACTAGTGTAGGACTCGCTTATGCACTAAAGCACAGAATTTTCTTTACATTAGCTTAAGACTCACCATAGAGCGTAGTACTCATCCACTAGATCACTAATTTGGAATCACCTAAAATGATGAACTCACACAAAAGAGGAAAATGGCTCGGGTGGTTGAACGATAAGTTGATGTAGTTGGCACACCATTTAACATAATTATAGGATCATGAAACATGTACTACTACCTCAACCTTCATGTGGATTATGAGGTCCCTACAATCCTAACTTAACTCCAAGTTACTTGAATACGTGAAATAGAAAAACACTCACGTGGAATTATAATCATCATTATTATAAAGAATCGATTCAGGATCTGCAATATCTTCTCGCGCTAATTGACTGTCTCAAAATAGTAAATTACAGGTCTCATATGTAGTTAATAGGATGAATTCAATCCAAACGTGACATAGATTAATCCTTCCGTGATTGTAACTTCTTAAATTGTTAATGTTGTTAAAGGTATATTCTAGTTAAGTAATTGTCATTAATTTTGCTAACTAGTCCTCTTTTAGAGATACCAGAATCGCTCCAAATATAAAAGATCAAGTGTACTAGGATTAAAAAGTTATTTCGATTAATCATTGTAAAATAAATTCTTTCATTCAATAAAGTGCATATTCAAGGGAAAATTCTACTTGTGTGACTTACAAATTTGAACTGGATTGGTGGGAAGTAGCAAGGGCCACTCCTCCCCAACATGAAGGGATAATTTATTGTTCCTTTCCATTTTTTATTTTGCATTAATTTTATTTATCAACATCATATTATTTTTCAATAATTTTAATTTACATTCAATAATTTTTTTGTTAATCAACTTTGTTTATTTATGGTAATTAGTATAAGCATTGGGTTAATTTCCTTATTAAATAAATGCTTAGCATAGTTCCAAATGTTTCCTTTGTTGCCAATATCCATGGACACCGATTTTTACCGACAAACATAAGATAACTAAAGTACTAGTAATGATAATGCTCATCTCTTTTTAGCACGGTTGTTGAGGAAACTCTTAAGGTGTTATCAAAGATTAAGCTACTAACTTAAAGTGCTACCTGATTTCTTGGTGAGTTTCCATTTAGAAATTTTATTTCCATAACTCTTTCTTTTCAAGTAAAGAGACCTTGTAGTGTGATGAAGAATTTGTTGTTCTTTGGAGTATGTGGAACAAAAACAATCAGTTTTGCACTAGTAGTTAGGAATTGTCCTTAGTATGATAGGATTGTATGTCTAGACCTAGAGACCGCAGAGGTAGATTTATTAGAATTAATTTTTGAAACCCCTCTCAAAACCAACATGTGGAACAACTTGTTCACTAAGAAGTGATGACTAATGAATTAGTTAACCCCAATGGTGCAGATAATGGAAATCCTCCACTTTGAAGAATGTTCATCTATCCCATACAACTAGATCTAAATGATCAAGCCCCCATGAAAATATATCCCCTTTAATTTTACTAACCTTCAGGGGATTAGTCTCAGAAGATCCTAATCAATTCCTATTTGAGTTCAAATTCATATGCCAAACTATGATGATACATTAGATACCTAAAATCTCAACTTATTTTCCTCTACCTTAAAGGATACAACTATGATATGGTTCATGGGATTAACCCCTAACTCCATCCATAGTTGGAAGGAGATGGAAACAATTTTTTTGGATAAATACCAAGACTATTGTAGGGTAAGGGATATAAGGTAGGAACTCTTTAGGATTCAATAGAAGGAGGATGAAAGTATGGAGGGCTATCTTGATCGGTTCCTCTTCCTTCACATGAGGTGTGGTACTAGTTTAGATATTAATCTACTCAAAACATTATTCCTCAAAGGATTAGATGAAGACACACATGAAGCCTTCAATCTTATGGGAAAAGGAGACATGAAAAACTAGAATTTACAGACATCATTGACCTTTATAGGAAATACTCCCAAAATCACCCCAACCTTCGTAGATAGAAAGGAAAAAAGACCAATGATGATATATCCAAACTAAGGGAAGAGATTAAAAATTTGAGAACAAACCTCTTAGTTCAACTTAATACAATAATGGATAGAGAGAAAGCCGGGAATACAAATCCTTTTATCATATGTTGCCCAAGACGTAGGAACAAGCATGGGCGTAAGGACTACCCCTTAGATAAGATAGACATTTTTCTTATCTCGTAATCTAAAGCATACCACAAAATAATTTGGATTTCCTCCCTTACTAAAAACCTATCTAAAATAAAACACACAAGATGAAGCTGAGTTAAACTATATGGCTCAAAGGTAAGGAAGAAATTTTAAATCGAATCAAAATAAAAACTATGCACCAAAAATGCAATGGGTACAAAACCAATGGAATGCACCATGGTCATACCCCCATCCTTGGGCTCAATAAGTCCCATAGGATTGGAGTCCTAAGTGGAATGCACCACAAAATTATTATCCTCAATCCTGGACCTCAAACCCAAACATTCCACTTTTTCAATAGTTCAATCCTCAATTCACAAGATAGTATAATGTACCTCAAGGATTGGGGAAAAATATTATATCCAAAGAATACCCCAAGGTAAACAGGTTCTTTTTACTAGGCCTACAAATTCTACCTCATCCAAAGAACCTGCCCAACCACATATTCCCGCTCAAACCGTGGCAAACCCAAAAAATGTAAGGTAGGGTAACGAAACATACACCATGGAATAATATAGAAACACCCTAATAAACTTTATGGATTATAGAACCATCTTATTGTGATAAGGTAAGGTTACCTCAAAACCTTCATCTCTTATCATAAAATAAATCCATGAAGATGAAGGAAACACAAAAAAAAATGCATCCCAGTCTTGTTGTTGAAGAAACACCTCAACCAAATGTTGATATTCCTTTTCCATTAATATTCTTAGATAAAAAACATTGTAG
Source organism: Taxus wallichiana var. yunnanensis (assembly GCA_018340775.1). Taxonomy (NCBI): domain Eukaryota; kingdom Viridiplantae; phylum Streptophyta; class Pinopsida; order Cupressales; family Taxaceae; genus Taxus; species Taxus wallichiana. Next base: position 792,626,927 of record CM031239.1, read on the forward strand.
TTTATGAACAAATAGAATAAGAGCTAATTCAAGGACTGAGGAAATTGAGTATTAGGGTTCCTCTATTACAAGATCTTAAGGAAATTCTAGAATTGAACAAAACCATAAAAGAGATATGTTTTAAAACTCCGGTGATAAGGCCAAAATATGCCTTATAAATGTGTAATAAATGATCTTACTTTACTCTCCTTTTTATCAAGTTTGATTTGCATTTTGTGGATTTTATTTGATCTAGTATAATTTAGGATGTAATTTTCCATCTTTTGTTTGATTTATTTCTAACGTCTTAAAAACTCTGTAACTCCTAACAAAGTGTGTGGAAATTTAGTTTTTATAATAAAACAGGTCACATTCAGTCAAAAGAACAAAGTATGAAGCAACCAACATGTTTTTGGAACATTGGCTTCAAAACGGATTAGCTTTGGAACCTCCAAGATTAGTTCAGGAACACCATCACACAGAAAAGGAACTCTATCACTTAGTTCTGGAACCTTGGACTTAGTTCGAACTCGAAAATTATTTTCCAAACTCTTGCGCTTAGCTCCAAAACTTTCATAGTTAGTTCTAAAATAGTTCCCTTTGGTTGGAACTTCTCTAAAGTTCCAGAATCAATGGGAATCTATTTATTTTGACAACATCTAGTGATAGAGAAATTAATGGGCCTTCTAATCAGGAGTAGATCAATATATTGTTGATTCTTCATACTCTAGAAATACTTATGTAGGATCAAATAGTTGTATGTCTAGCAAGGTTTCTAAATTCCACATCTACTTTGAGCACTATTTTGTTTCACTAGAACCTATAGATGGATGGAAAACTATTGAGAACTTATGATTGTAAATGCATCTTCGGATGATGAAATATATAAGGACCTATAGATAGATTAGATATAGATGATATATATGATAGATATATAGTGAATTTTGTAAGATAGAACATTTCAAGTAATAAGATAGCCATTTCGTTTTGAGAGAATCATAATTTTTCAACTCTTGATTCAAGGTGGAGCAAGGGCCCACTCCTCCAAGAAGTAGGATTCTTTGTTTTATTGGTATTTATATTTTTAAGCAATTCATGTAAATCTGTTAAGTGTTAATTCTATAAATGCTTTTGATTCTTTAGTTAAATTATGTATGTACTTATCCCTACATGTGTTATAGATTAGACTTTTATTTCCTTGCAAGAATTTTCAACAACATTTTCAAATGTGTGTTTATTTCAAGCAATTTTGTTCCATTCTGCAAATGTTTTACTTCCAAAGCAATTTGTTCCATGCGCAAAGAGTGTTTATTTCTAGTAATTTGTTTCATTCTACAAGAGTGGTTTTATTTCTAGTAGCATGTTTAATTATAAAGATTTATTTATTTTAGAAATGAGTGTTTATTTCAGAAAGTTTCTTATAGTTTAGCTTTAATAAGGCTTTGGCCAGGAAATCCTAAAGACATTAAAAAACCCTAGAAAATATAAAAATAATAAATACCTACAATCAATTACTAGATCACTAAGATTCTTCTTGTTGCATATAGCTTTAGACACACCCCTGGTTTGAATATGACATCAACTAAGAGTTGATTAAATGAAGGGAATAACGACACCCATCATTTTTGGCACCATTGCTGGGGACCCACTAGTTAGAATTGTCTAATTAGGTGTCAACAAGAGCAACAATCATACATCTAGTAATTGAAAAATATTCCCTACGTTATCATAAAATTTATGAGTAGACCAAGAGACTCAAAGGGTAGATTTCTCCCAAAAATATCTCAACAAGAACTATCATCATCTCTTTCAAATAAGGAGGTTGAGCAAGAATTAGAAGCACCATTGTCTCCTGTTAGATAAGAAGTAGAACTTCCACCTTTGGAATTTTGGATCAATCACCAGAAGGAAGTGGAACTTTTAGGAGAAGGATTATATCCCAAGACCCGCTTAGAGAAAGTTTTGATTCTCAATTGAGTATTCAACTTCCTACTCCTAACTTTTAACCTTCACCAAATAGAATCACATACCAAATTAATTAGGAAACAGATCTAGAAGATATTGTAGATATGGCACGAGAAGCTGAAAGAGAACCTGATAGGACTTTTACCTATCCAATTCAGTTGGAGGATGATGATACACCTATGAAGAATATTTCACCTGCACACTTGCCTACATTTAGAGGGATGTCATCTAAGGAACCTAACAAATTCTTGTTTGAATTTAAAGTATTTTGTCATACCTATGATTACAAAATAGAAAATCAAAAACTCAAGTTGTTTCCATCTACTTTGAAAGATGCAACAATGAGGTGGTTTATGGGATTAACATCCAATTCTATTACCACTTGGGCACAAATGGAAACTGCCTTCCTAGAAAAATACCAAGACTACTGTTGAGGGAGAAACAAGAAGGAATAATTTTTTAGGATCAAACAGGAAGAGGATGAGAATATGGAAGATTATTTAGATAGATTCCTCTTTGTAAGTAAAAGGTGTGGATTTGTACTTCAAGAGGAGCTAAGAAAAACCATTTTTCTTAAAGGTCTGGATGATGAATCTAGGGAATCCCTTAACTTAATGGGAGGTGGAAACATCAATCAATTAAGAATGAATGATATTAAAGACCTTTGTAGAAGTTATTCAAGAACAAGGGGTGGACCTAGGAAAGGAAAAACTGTGAAAACTACAAATCAAGACATGAAAAAATTATGGATGAACTAGAAAAATTTAAAAAAAGACATCCTAGTTCAATTAACTTCCACCATGGATGGATTATAAGCCAAAGAAAATGTTAATACTGAACCATTAGCTATGTATTATCCTAGATGCAGAAAGAAGCATGTAATAAGAGATTGTCCTTTAGATAAAATAGAAATGTGTCTTATTTGTGAATCTAGGGAACATGAAGCTAATGTTTGTTCTCTTTTTCCATTCATAAAAAATAGATTAAACTAACAAACACTTCATCCACTATAGAAGAAGTAAACTTTGTGCAGATACAACCTAGCCAGGGGAAGTTCATACCAATATCTGTTCCTAATCCCTACATGATGTCATGGGTAGCTCAGATAGTGCCAAATTTTAGGGAAGCCACCTTGGACCCCTCAACCAACATGGAATCCCTAGGATTGGGTAGGAAAAGCTTGGTATGCTCAAGGACACCAAAAACCATCGTTTGGTCAGAGTAACCCTTATACTTGGTCATAACCTAGGTGGAACCCTAATAACTATGCTCAAGGAAGAACATATCCAAACCAGCATCAACAAGCCATAATGGGTTCTCTAGCACAAGGTTCACAAAATAAAAATGTGGTTCAAACACAAATTCTAGTACAACCAGTGGCTAATCCCACAAAAACAAACCCTTGTCTATGAAACGAGAGAAAGAAAAACTGGTTGATCTTAATGTCATGGACTGTAAGGATATTCAAACAATATCTGGAAAAATAATTAATAGTCCACCTGTTATAATTACTATTATAATTATTGAGATGATAGAAGAAACTAAAATTCCTAGTTCATTTGTTCCTAAGGAGGATGAAAAATAAAAAGAGAAGGATCCAGATAACAACTCTATTGAAACTCCATTTCTAGAAAGATTTAAAGAAGTTATTGAAACCAAGGAATTTGAATTAGTGCAAGAATTAAGGAAACTAAATATTGAAATACCATTGTTGCAAGCAATCAAGGACATTCTGAATTAAAAAAATTAATCAAAATGTTATGTTTGAAAATACCTGGAAGAAAGAAGTAGTACCCTAGGACTATTAAGGTAGATGGGAAACTTGTTGATTTATTGGTAGGAAAACTCTTACTTCCCAAATATGGGGATCATGGAAGCCCTATTATTTCTATCTCTATAGGAAATAAAGATATACATAATGTTTTGGTTGATTTGGGAGCAGCTATAAATGTGATGACAGTGGACACTTTGAAAACATTACCATTAACAGGTATACAACCTACTAGCACCATATTGTATATGGCAGATCAGTCAGTAGAAAAACCAGAAGGAATCATTGAAGATGTGGTAGTTATGGTGGAGTCATGGGAGTATCTAGTGGACTTCATTATATTATGGCCAAAAGGTAAAACACTTGGTTATCCCATCATTTTGGGTAGACCATGGTAAGCTACGATTCTTTACCTTAATTGATTGTAGATCGGGTAATATGACTATCTCAAATGGTAATAATTCTAAACAATTTTCCTTATATCCTTCTGCACAACCTTTTATTGATAACCAAGAACAATTATGGGTTGATGATCCTGATACTAATAAAAAAATTCTTCTTTGGCTATGATAACATTGCAAGATCATATACGGGAGGTGGAGAATATGATTAATCATCCATTGAATGATCACCAATTGTCTTTATAACAATCGGGGGGACAGTTAGAAACCTTCAAACTTAGTTCAGAAACCTTGGACTTAGTTCCAGAACATGCATACTTATCTTCGGAACCACAACAATTCCAGATAGATGCAAATAATTTCACTCTAGAGGAATGAGATTTCTCTTGGGGAGAGGAAGAAATATCTATGAAATCAATAGCTTTAGTCTCAAAGATATCGGGAAGCGATGAGGAGTTTGACCAACAACAAGATAAGTATCATAACTCTACCTATTGTCCTTTGTCCAATATTATTTCTCAAGGGAACTTTAGAGATGTTGCTTCATATCATATGTTGTTACCACATTCATGTCCACTAAACACCCTAATGGAACCTTTTCAAAAAATTAGTTCATCACACACTAGAACCAAACAAATTGAGATTCAACCAGGTAAAATTTTGAACATTAACAACTGGTTGGAAAATGATCAAGAAGATAAATTGTTTGATGTTTTGAAAATTCATACTAGATATTTTTCTTGGGACTATAAATACATGAAAGGAATCCATCCAAGTATTTTTACCCATCACATTTATACTAAAAATGTTAAACTAGTTAGGAAACCTCAGAGAAGGATCAACCCATCCTTGAGGGACATAGTCAAGCAGGAAATTGAAAAGCTATTGCAAGTAGGATTTATCTACCCTATCTTAAATATTCAGTGGGTGTCTCCTCTTGTGATTTTTCCCAAGAAGAATGGAAAATAGAGAATTTTTGTTGATTATAGGGAATCGAACAAAGCTAGACTTAGAGATTATTTTCCCTTACCATTCATAGATCAAGTTTTAGACAACCTTTCAGGTAAACAATACTTTTCCTTCCTAGATGGTTTTAGTGGATATAATCAAATCAAGGTGGCTGCTGAGGATCAAGACAAAACTACTTTTACTTTTCCATGGGGTACCTTTTCCTACAGGGTATTTCCATTTGGACTATGTAATGCTCCAACAACCTTCCAAAGGGTTGTATTAGCAATCTTTTCATATCTAACCAATGATTGTGTGGAAGTATACATGGATGATTTTACTATGCATGGAGAAACATTTGATGATGCCTTGAAAAATATGGACATAATATTAACAAGATGTGAGCAACACCATTTGTCTCTTAGTCATGAGAAATTCTTGATGATGGTTGATGAGGGGATTGTACTAGGACACCACATTTCAAAAAGAGGAATTCAAGTTGACCAAAACAAAATCAGGATTATTTCAAACTTACATGTTCCTCAAACACCCATAGATATCAAGTCATTCTTAGGGAATGCTAGATACTATAGGTGTTTTATCAAATATTTTAGTAAAATTATTACCCCCATGTTTGGTTTTCTTACCAAGGATTGTGAATTTCATTGGGATGAAAAGTGTTAACATGATTTTGAAGAAATTAAAGAAAAATTAATCACTACCCCAATATTGAGAGGACCTAATTAGGAGAAACCTTTTCACATCCAAAAAGATGCCTCAAATAACTCAATTGGTGCATTTCTAGGATAGAAAGATGAAGAAGGGAAAATGTATGCTATTTACTACCTTAGTAAAAATCTTACTCCCATTGAAATAAATTACACCACCACTGAAAAATAATTTCTTGTTGTGATTTATGCAATTAATAAGTTCAAACATTATATTATAGGGTACAAAATATTTATACATATAGATCACTCAAAATTAAATACTTAATGAACAAACCAGTTGTTGGAGGTAGGATAATTAAATGGTTATTAATTTTACAAGAATTTGATATTACCATTGTGGATAATCTAGGAAAATCTAATGTGGTAGCTGATTTCTTGTCAAGATTAACCACTACAGGGGAGAAAGATCCAGTTAAGGACAACTTTCTAGATGAACAATTATTTTCTATTTCAGCTGATACACCATGGTTTGTTGATATGGAAAATTATCTTGCAACAAGGAATTTTCCCCCTTATTTTACTAAGAAACAAATGAAAAGATTAATCAAAACTAGTGCACAATTTAAATGGTTAAAAGGAATGTTATTTAAATGTGGTCCTAATTTGGTTTTACGCAAGTGTGTGAGAGAAGATGAAATCTTTGACATACTCAAGGCATGTCATGATGAACCAAGTGGAGGACACTTTTAATGAAAATAACAACACACAAAATACTTGGCACTAGCTATTATTGGCCATCTCTGTATAAAGATGTGAAGAAATACATCAAGTAGTGTGATCCTTGTCAAAGGATGGGACAACCAACTTTCACCAGTGAAATGCCTCTACAACCTCAAGTAGTGATTGAACCATTTGAAAGGTGGGGGTTGGATTTTTTGGCCCTTTTAGTCCTCCTTCAAAAGGAAAGGAACACATTCTTATATGTATTGATTATGTGACAAAGTGGGCAAAGGTTCAAGCTTTAACAAATGTTAATGAAGATGCAGTTGTTGATTTTATTTGGCACAAAATTATGATGAAGTTTGGTGCACCAAGAAGCATAGTTTCAGACCAAGGTCCATAGTTCATGTCCAATATGATCCAGGCCTTCACAATGTACTATCAGATCAATCATAGGAAGTCATCTCCCTATCACCCACAATCAAATGGGCAAGTAGAAGTGACAAACAGAGAATTGGAAAACATCCTCACCAAAACAATTGAAGCAGGTAGAAGATATTGGGTAAAGAGGTTACTTGAGGCTGTCTAGGCTTATAACACAACTTAGAATACTACAAAAATATTCTCACCATATGAGTTAGTATATGGGAAAAATTCTTTGTTACCCATTGAATTTTAACTACGAACATTAAGGACAACAACTAAATTGGGTATTGAATTGGATGCAACACAAAAGGAAATAATTCTAAAAATAAATGAATTAGATGAGCTGAGATTGGAAGAACTTCAATAGATAGAGATAATCCAAGACCAAAGGAATCAGTGGCATGATACACATATCAAGGAAAGACAATTCAAGGTAGGAGATTAGGCATTACTATTTGATTCCAAGTACCAGCAATTCAAAGGCAAGTTGAGAACCATGTGGTTAGGACCTTATCAAATTGAGCAGATATTTGATAATGATTCTATTCAGCTACTTCCCATTAATGATAGCGAGAAGGACACTACTGGTCAATAGACATAGGCTAAAATTTTATAAGAAGCCTCCTACCAAGGATGAGTTCTTGAAGTAGATTTAGGCGAGACAAAAGAATTTGATCATATGAAAGAACCTAGTTCTTCCAAAATGATCAAGTAATCAGATGCATGCATCCAAAATAAAGGAAAGGTAATGAAAACTAGAAAATGGAGTTCTTTTCTCTCTATATATATATATATATATGTATATATAAGGGATGGAATGAAAACTAGTAAATGGCGTTCTCTCCCAAAAAAATTCTCAAAGACCAATTGAAAACTGTTATCCCATAAAATTGACAAGGGAAATTTTACCGATAACCATACCAAAAATTTTGTTCCGATCCCTTGTTAGGGATCCCTTGCGTTCGGAACGTTGCAAAATCCCTTTTCGGGAAATCTGGTTTTCCAAACTTAGTCATTTTTGGTCTTTTGGCTGGGCGCATGGAATTACTATGTAACACCAACTTTTGGTGCGCCCCCTTTAAAACCTTTGGCGCATATTTTCTGTGTCAACAAAATTTTTGGTGCACCTTAATATGTTGAGTCTTCCCTTCGTGTACCAAGGCACATGCGCCTTCATGTTAGCAACCCTTTTGTTGCGCCACTTAATTCCATGCTGGCAAATGCTTTGGTGCGCCAAAGGGCTCATGCTTTCCTATGTCGACAATAATTTTCATGCGCCCTTTACAAAGTTGGTGGCGCATTTATTACTGACTCACCTATATATATATTTTTGTGCGCTGTAAATGTCATTATCACCAGAGCATCACGTTTTTCTATTATATTCTCTGAGCCTGTCAGCACGCCTGCACTGTCGTTTTCAAATGCCTAGTGGACCCGTTTGCACGTTTTTCACTATTTATCCGGTAAGAGGTTCTTATCTCTTTCGTGTGTTTTACGTTTTTGGTTCTTGGATGCTTGTTGGTTTTGTTTTGGATTGAAATATTGAACTAGCCCCCATCTTGCTGTCTTTCCATATTCCTCCCCTCTTTCTAGATCTATTGGTAGAGGAAGTTGTCTGAAAGCATGGTTCAAATCCCCTCTAGTTAAGCCATTTCATTACCCAAATAACCCTACAAAAAGAGGAAAAGAAGAGAAAAGAGAAGCTAAACCATGTGGAAAACCCCTCTGAGGGAGATTAAAGCTCTAAACAAAGAAGACTCTGTTTTTCTCTTTGGCGCATTGGCACGTCCTGCAACATCAAAAACAGTTGCGCCTTTGGCGCGTCTTTCCCCATGACATGAATAAAATCTGCGCCTATGGCACACCCAGCATGCCTGTTGCATCAAGAACTTTTGTGCCCTCAAGGCGCGCCTCCTTCACATGTTGCAAGTGCTAGCCTTGCGCCCTCTTTGGCACACCAACCTTCCTTGTTACATCACATAAACATGCATCCCTTTGGCGCACCCAGCATCTGCGCAACATCAGCTTAATCTGCGCCAAGTGCAAAACTTGGAAGGCGCAGGTGCTTTCCTCATTGCAAAAACATCATGTTGTGTAAACCCTCCGTGCACCGTGCCAAGTTGCCTTTGGCGCACGAGAAGTTCCTGTTACACAAATCATACATGCGCCTTTGGTGCACCAAATCTCCATGCAATATGAAAAATCTATGCGCCTTTGGTGCATCCTATCTCTATGTAACACGGTGTTTCCATGCGCCCTTTACAAAATGTACCCCGCAGTATCTATGCGCCATGCGCCTTTGGCGCTGATTTAGTCCCTGCAACACCATTTTCCTGTGCACCTTACCATTTTAGCCCTGTAAGCTGCAGCTTTCATGCGCCCTGCGCCCTGAGCCTCAAAATCACTAACTCTTTCTTCTGTTAACATTTCAATGGAAGATCAAATGGCTAATACAACCTTTTTGCATTGGGTCTCGCTTCTTCTTCGTGCAAATCAGCAACTAAGCTCGAAAGAACATATGTCTACATCAAACAGGAGACCTACCAAATCCAAAGGCAAGGCCAAACTTACATAAGAAGAGATGAAATACAAGTATCAGAGATTTAGAATGCTTGACTCCCAGGACAAATGCGACCTAGATATCGAGAGACTCGGAGTTGGGTCACATTGATATGGAGGAATTCTGGGTCAGAACTCAGAAGGTAACTAGAAGTCCATGGATGGACAAACTAATGGGCAGTGCCCTACACTTCGCTGGAGGAATCCCAGTCAGCACCATCAACAATGAATTCATGATGGTGGTGGCGGTCTTCTACAACAAGGACACAAGGTGTGTTGTAAATGACAAGGGTGAGGTCATCATTAACCTTACTACCCACCACTTCGAAATAATACTCGGCATCCCTCATCACTGGTACTTTGTGGCCATCAGCCGAGAGGATTGTATTAAGGCCTGGGATGATAACAAAGATCAGTGCATGCAGCTGATGAATGAGGTCTATTTGAAGAATAAAAAGGTGGTGACCTAATGGCCTCAAATCATCCACTGCAACGACTTCTCAGAGGAGCTCAGTGACACCATCACATTCCTGAGCAGGGTCTTTGGGCTTCCAGATGCCCACTTTTTCCATAAATGGATCTTTGCGGTACTTAGAGACCATGAACAAGAATATGCCCGATCGGTGCTTTTTCTTTGGGAGAAATAATAAGACACAATCTACGAAAGCAGTTTCAACAATTCAATACAACATGGAGATTCTACATGAACTCCTATGTTGTTTGCTGCAAAGATCGAGAGAGAGACTACCTAGACCTGATACGAAGTGCGGTTTGGCCTCAGGTCAAAATATATGAGTACTACCAGGTGAGGTGGAGAATAGCATCTCTCAATTCACAAAAATCAACGATGTGTTTTTCTACCACATCATCTGCCTGTTGAGGCCAAATATGACTTATGGTCGTACGACCAAAAGCATAGTGGCAGCCACTGAGAAATGGGGGGCCCTGTTCACCCAATTTCCCACATTCACCTATCTGAGGGTGGCCAACTTCTTGGGAGAGCCGACCAGACTGCCGAGGTATGCTGGGCCCAAGCTGATTTTGCTGGAGCTGTCAAGATAGCTGATTACGTATCACGAGAAGTGCCTCAAAAGAAAGAAGGGTGGAACTCCTTTCCCCCTCACAGTAGGCCGATATACATGCCTTACCCACCACAAGGCAAAGGACATGTTCGCAGAGCTGGAGCTGCTTAATTTGAGACATGATTTCCCGGCCAGGCCTACCTTCGACCCAAGGAATTGTCTGCCAAGGGCAAAACTTGATCCAATCCATGTCCCTCAGATCGAGGACATCTACATCGACATCATCCATGAGGTTGAGCTCAGGAGAAAGGATCATTCTCGCTTAGCCTTGGCAGAAATCATCCAATATGGGGTAGCAATTGTCCCCAAAGGCTTCCAGACTACGGAAGATGAAATAGACCAAGTATATACTAACATGGATGGGGACAATTGGCCTTTTCCAGCCATTGATAGAACTAAGGCACCTCAGACGATTGAGGAGAGGGTCAAGGAAACTCTGCGCAGAACAGAGCATTGGTGCCGGATGAACGGGTTAATCTACCTCGGGGTTGATTTCACAACCTCCCCATTGGGTAACGCACCTCCTTGATCCAAAAAAGTAGCCTAAAGGAAAGGGCAAAGGCGTAGAGGGTGAATCTAGCACCACTTGAGAGGAAGCTCCTGGGATTCCTCCTTCCACGGCACCCAAACAAGTTATAACTCTTGCTTCGCCAGAGAAAGAAGCAGAAGAGGATGTTCCAATAGGCCCATCCACTCAGGATGTCGGCATTGCTACAACAACCGAGGTCCCTTCTATCCCTTCTTCTTCCCTTCCTTCCCCTCCTCGAGTGACTCAAGCGGCCATTCCTTTGGTCGTGTCCTCTCCCCCTTCTTCTACTCCTCCCCCCGCTTCTTCGTCTATCTTCTCTTCCCTTGTGGATCTTTCCTCCTCCATTTCTTCCCTCATCTCTGAGCTCCCTTCCCTTCCTATGTCTTCCGCAGCTGCAGTATCCCTTCCTCCCGTGGGCACTTCTTCGGCTATTCTCTCCATGCCGCCTCCACGTGTCTCCACGTTTTTCCCCTCCACTACTGTAGCTGCCCCCTTTTCCATTTCCGGCCCTTCTCCCATAGGTCCAGCTTGGATCTCCCCCAGACTAAGTCAAGCAAAAGAGGAAATTTCCCATCGCTCCGATGGACTTTTCTATAATCCCATCTAAGGGGGCAAAGAAGCAAAAGCCCGTCACACGCTTCTCTCAAAGTGTTGTAGGAGAGAGGGTTATGGAGATCGCGTACCCCAATCCCCTCAAGGAGAAGGAGGATCTATCTCCGACAGATTATACTATGACCCAGGTCACAATGGGGACATCTTCTGAAAGCCTTCAGGGGGAGGCCCTTTCTGCAGTTGACGCCCTCTGCAAGAAGCTTCAAGAGACAAAGGAAGAGAAAAGGCAATTGAAAGAGCAAAACAAATATCTGCTCCAAGCCTTACAGAAGATGGGTAGTGCGCCTCCCACAACTGCCGCCGAGACTTCTGAGCTTCTCAGCCAGGAGAAAATTAATGAGTACGCAAAGATCGGCGAGCAGGGTATGGCCGTTTCCGCTTGGAGGAGCCAAATCCTCAAAGACAGCGAAAAAGTAATTGCGAGTTCTCCAACTTATATCTAAGCATCAATAAGGTGAATAAAGAGCTCCAAGCATTAGCGGGACCCATATCGGAAGAGCTGGAACATGCTAGACTGCAGCACGAGACCTTCCAACAAATGTTCGACTGTTCAGTCAAAGATCTGGTCAAGTTCGGCGTCTTTGGCCATCCGGGGCCCTCAACAAAATCATGTCCACTCTGGACTACCGGGTGGATCAGCTGGAATTTGTCCTAGAAAAGATTGACAAAGTGAAGGAAGAAGCCCTGGACGCGATGCACCAAATGGAATGAATCGTTCTTAACATGTCGCCAGGGTTACTTACTCCTTCCTTTACTTTAAGAAAAGATGAGGAGACCATTCAGATCTTCGAGGAGATTATTTCTCAAGGCATAGGGCGAGGTCACTTTTGACGTAGAGTCTATCAACAACTGGCCGCTAGCTACCTTTGAGACTTCATTGGGTTACTCATTGAAGCGGAAAAAGACTATTCCAAGCTCCCCGAGAAACTCACAGATGAGCGGGAGACTTGTGAAGTGATCAATGATCGGCACAAGGATCCTTCCCAGGATCAGCTAGGGCCAATGATCAACAAGTTTATGGAATACCGCTCTCAATTCCATATCTCGTCACCTGAGCAACAACAAAAGCAGTCCACCCCCTTTCGGCCGCAGGATGACGACGACGAGTAGCTTCTTCTTCTTCTTCTTCTCTCTCTCTCTTCTTCGACTTTCTTTTTGGGAATATCTGGAGTATGTTGACACAAATGATGACATCATCCATGTTGCATCATGGGATGATGTCATCCGCCAAGTGGTCAAAAGTCAACATGACTTTTAGATATTTTGTAAATATCTTTGTAAATAAGTTGTTGGCTCCTTTTTGCCTTCTTTTCTCTCCTTCTTCTATAAATACCCCAATACTTGTTGTATTATGGATGGATGAATATCTTTCAGATGAAAAATAGAAGTGAGGAGAAAAGACTTTGAGCTTTTTGTAACTGAAGGAAAATATTAATACAATATTTAGACTTTGTGTTGAATACATGTGTTATGTGCATTAGATCTTTCTTACGTCAGATCTCGTGTGTTTATCTGTTGGATGCTTCATTTTATTGTCATTTATTCATCATCGATGTATTGCTTTGCTCGTTTATGCAAGTAGGTTTGGCTCATTTACTACCAATCCCAAAACATAAACCTTCTAACCTTTCTACTTTGGAATTCATTTCTTTTTCTCCTTTGGACCTGCTCTTTCTTCATCCCCTCTTCCTTTCCTTTCTTTTCGCATTCGGAAACACCCCTACTGGGATGAGATCCCAAACACCCGAAGGCAGAATTTGTGAGACTTGCACAGATTCCTGCTGGTAGAATAGCAATAAACCAGTTTCGCTTTCTTGACTCAAAGAGGGCTATGCCACACTGCTGTTGGCTCATTTATCCATAGATCCGCCCAGCGAATGATTTTCGGACCAACGAGTTTTGGTGACTCATTTGGGGATCGAATAGATCTATCAGATCTATGATGGTGGTAGGATAGAAAATCAGAAAAATAAGAAAATTCTGCTGTTTGCAAATCTGCATATTTTTCAAAAATCCAAAAAAATTTCAAAAGTGACTCAAATTGAAAAAATTTCTTCTGAGATCCATAGATCTGGCCTAGTTGGAAACCTTTAGTTTCGTTGAGTTTTTATAAAAATCAGTATTTTGCCATAGATCTGAGTTTTTGACTGTTTGCCAAAAGTTTGAAACCCTTTGAAAAAGTCAAAATTAGATCCGAAAATCAGCTTACTAATCTTCTCTGCCATTTTATCCTCGTTGTTATTTAACCGCAATCGGTTTTCTGAAGAGGATAGTTTTTAAATATTTAGAAAAGTACATGCTGCTGGTTTTTGCCAGAAAAGCCAGAAAATCAGCAAGTACAACCAAAAAGAAATTTTGAATCTGCACTATTAAATCGCAGATCGGAAAGACACGCTGGCAGGTGAACCCTTTACGCGTAGCAGGAGAGCTCGTGGAGAAACTGATCCTATTTTCGATTTGCTTCAAAGGCACAATTTCAGCATAACACCGGCACGTTTTTCAATGCTAAGCTCGGCTGACCGGTCATCCAGGAGTGTCTCACCTCCACGAGGAAAAAATATTTCGCAAGGGGCATCCACATCCCTTTGTAGTGCCTTGCTACTCAGTGGAACCACACTTCCAGCCCGTGTTCTTTTTCCGGCTTTTCAAATGGCGGTACCATGGGGAAATGCTATGGGTCCCTTGGCTTTACCACATCCAGTTCACGCGCTCCCTCACGGAAACCGAAAGAATTTTCCCAAATTCGACGGGAGCGGAAATCAAAGCATAGATTCCCACATATCTGCATTCATTATGTCATGCAGTATCCTGGATGTAACTCACGAGGACGTGTCGGTTCACCTTTTTCTGGAAACTCTACAAGGGCCCGCAGCTGAATGGTTTCAGCATTTGCCGGCCGGATCTATTACGAGTTGGGCCACCTTGCGGGATGCTTTTGAAGACAGGTACAAACCTTCAGAAGATGCATTTGCATTATTATCATGGATCACTCACGAAGGAGGCAAACGAGACCATGCGTGATTTTATCGCCAGGTTCAATGCATTAATCAACCATGTCCCTGTTGCCATGCTTCCAATGCCAAAAATCAAAAGTGTTTCTTCGTAAACGCTATGAGCTCAAAAGTTAGTTTCTTGCTCCTTCAAGAGCGAGTGGCTACCTTGATTCTCACCCAAGCCACTGCCATTCAAATAGAAGATAATTTGATAATATCTGGCGAATTGAAAAAGGAATCATCCAAGCCTAAATCTTTGGGCCCTTCGCCCGCTACTTCATCTGATCCGGCCTTTCAAAAGATGGTGAATGACTTGCTTGCATTAAAGAAGCAGTTGGCCCAGGCCTCCCCCAGTTCCTCATACCGGGATATTCCACGGAGGAATTTCGTTCCTAACAATGTTTCACAAAGGCCGCGCTTACCCGCAACCTGCTCCATGGTTGGCGCTTGAGGCTCCTCCGGTCAACGCTCTGGCTGAAATCGAAGAAGAAGAGTAGTATTATGAAGAACCTTCGTCTCAAGGCGAAGATGATCAAGATGTCGGTGAACCGACTGGTGACTCTACTATCGGGTATATGGAATTTGATGAGGAAGAATCTGATGAAGAAGAGGGTACCCAGGGATATGCAAGCGGACAGTCATACGCTGTTTTTACCCGCTCGCAAGGAAAAGAAGCGGAAGTTGCTGCCCATGTCCAGCAGGAGAAGGCTGTGTCAAACGCACCTCCGATCATTGCTAAAAGAGGTAATCCTCTTCCTACTCAACTCCCTGGCAAATCTTTTACAAGGAAATCCTTTCCCCCCATCTCTCCTCCAAATCAGTCCTCTCATGTTCCTACCAAGACCAGTAATCCTATTACACCATCGTGAAGTGAGGGACTCATTCCTTCACCAACGCAACCCTTGGCCACATTTGATATCATAGATCATGCAAAAAAGACCAAGATCCAAATGTCTGAAGCTGAGTACCTTCAGTCAAATCCCGAACAACTTGTAAGATTGACCAAGTATATTCAAAGTCAAGTTGTTGTATCTAAGCAGGTTTCCCCAAAAGGAATCCTTTCCACTCCCCCTGAATCCCACATAAATGTTGCTTCAACATCTGCATCAGGCAAGATAGAGCCTTTCTATCTCTCCCTCCTAATCAATGGTCACAAGCTGAGTAACTGCATAATTGATTCCGGGGCTTCTGATAACGTCATGCCGGAAAAAGTCGCCCATGCTTTGGGCCTCACTCTTACCAAGCCTTTTGGCAGATGTTATTCCTTGGAAACCAAGCAGGTTCCATTTATTGGCCAAATCAAAGATGCGTAATTTGCATTTGCGGCATTCCCGAGAGAAAAGAGTAAAGATGCAGTCCTCGTTCTCGACATTCCGACTGACCCCTACGGAATTTTTCTGGGAAGAAGCTTTTGCAGCGAAGTTGGTGGAGAGATTCATATGGACTGGTCTAAAGCTAGAATTCCCGTCAAAGGTGTAATGTAGACTTTGGAGCCAGAATCACAAAAGAAGTACTTAGTTACTAGCTCTGAGGACCCCAAAGCTCAAATCCTTTTTGAATCATCAGGGATGGGGAACTATTTCTTGTCTACCGAGTCTGACAAAATGGTTGTTCTCGTTCAAGAAGGAGATCTTAATAAGATCTGGACCTTGCAGTTCGATGGCAGCTGTGCAACTAGTGGATGTGGCGCCGGAGCCGTGCTAATATCTCCCGAGGAAGAAGTCATTCCTCTCTCTTTCAAGTTGCAGTTTTTAACACAAATAATACTGCTGAGTATGAATCTTTGTTACTTGGCATGCAAGCCGCAAAAGAAAGAGGGATTAAGAATCTGAAAGTACAAGGTGATGCGGAGCTAGTTGTGAATCAAGTTAAAAGGATTTACCAAGTGAAGAATGAAAGGCTCAGGCATTACCGTAATGCGGTGTGGGACAGCATTGAAGAGTTTGATGCTTTTTCAATTGAATCCATTCCAAGAGCCCAAAATGACATGGCCGATTCATTGGCTATTTCAGCATCCCTCATGCTCCCTCACCCAGGTTTGAAAACAAACAAATACACCATTGAGGTGGTTTTCCGCCCGAGCGTGCCAGACAATTCTCAGCATTGGCAAGTATTCAACGACGATAATCAACTCATTGCCTTTCTAGAGAAGGTAGAAAATTTTAAAGAATTGCACTTTGAAGGATCTACTTCCACTTGCCGTGAATCAGTCACCGATCAAGATGATGAATCTGAAGGGAATGACGGCATATGTCAGCTCAAAGGAAATAAAATTCCAAAGGGCTGGTTTCTCTGGGAACATTGTTCATTGACATGACCGTTTTTAAAAAGAAGAGGCGAGATGATCCTGACTCATCCCCAAAACCGAACCGGTCAATATAGGTTGGTAGAGCACCCACAATTTGTGAACATTGGAAAATGTTGCACGCCTGAAGAGAAGCGGAAATTTGTCAAGTTGTTGAAGAAATATATGGATGTATTGGCATGGTCCTATGCTGATCTAAAGTCTTTTAAGCCAAAGGACATCCAGCATGACATCCCATTGAAAGAAGATGTCAAAGCCTTTCACCAGAAGCAGAGGCACTATAATCCTAAGATCTCGGGCACCATCCAGGCCAAAATTCAGAAGATGTTGGATGCGAGAATCATCTTTCCTATCCATCACAGTACTTGGGTAGCAAATATTGTGCCAGTGCGCAAGAAAAATGGCGAGATACGCATATGCGTAGATTTTCGCAATTTGAATCAGGCTTCCTTGAAAGACAACTACCCACTTCCTATAATGGATCAAGTTCTGCAAGCAGTAACTGGATCAGAGATGCTATCCATGCTTGATGGTTTTTCAGGCTATAATCAGATTGAAGTTTCGCCTGAAGATCAATTTAAAACAACATTCACTACTCCCTGGGGTACATTTGCCTACAGCAGGATGCCTTTTGGCCTAACTAATGTTGGCGCCACTTTTCAGTGGGCCATGGACTTTGCATTCAAAGGTATGATGGGGAAGGTCATTGTGGTTTATCTAGATGACTTAACCATGTTCTCTAAATAACGAAATGATCATTGTGATCATTTGGAGCAAGTATTGGCCAGGTGCCGAGAACATGGGATTTCCTAAACCCAAAAAAGTCTGTTTTTGGAGTCATGGAAGGAAAGTTGCTAGGGCATGTGGTTAGCAAAGAAGGAACAAAGATAGATACCGAAAGAGTTAAGGCTATTCAAAGCCTTACTCTGCCTACAAGCAAGACTGGTGTTCATTCTTTCTTTGAAAGGTGAACTTTCTCGATCATTTTGTTCTGACTTTCTTTGAGAAGACTCGTCACATATTGAACATGATGAAAGGGTCACCAACTTTCAGATGGAGCGAGGAAGGGAAAAGGTCGTTTGAAGAAATAAAAGCTTCCATTGCTCATGCACCAGTCCTGGTATGTCCCGATTTCTCCAAGGACTTCATCATGTATAGTTACGCATCTGAGCATACTGTGTCCGCAATCTTGATGCAAAAGAATTCGGAGGATGTTGAATCTCCGATTGCGTTCATGAGCTCTCCCCTCAAGCCTCACAAACTAAAAATGTCTCAACTAGAAAAGCATGCCTTTGCCATTGTCAAAGCAGTGAAAAATTTCAGGTATTACATTCTAAACTCTCATACGGTGGTGCTGGTCCCTGACACGGTGGTCAAATCAATTCTAACTCAACAGGAGTTAGGAAGCTTGCGAGGAAATTGGATCGCAAAGGTCCAGGAGTATGACCTGAATATTAAACCAACCAAGCTGGTAAGGGGCAAGGGCCTATGTCAGCTTATGGCTGAAAACAAAGATTCAGAAAACCCTGATGAAAGGGGTGACTACACCAATGAAGCACAGGACCGGCTGGAAAAACCCGATTCACTGCCTCTAGTCCTATTTGTTGCGACTAGTGATGAATGGTATTCCGATATCACTTTCTTCCTCACCTACGGTGAATGCCCAATACACCTAACTGCAAAGGAGAAGCACACTATAAAGCTCAGAGCAGCTAAATATGTCATCTGGGATGATGGTTTATATAAACGTGGGATAGATGGCATCTTTTTGCGATGTGTTGACAAACCACAACAGGTAAAGTTACTTGAAATTTTTCATAATTCAGCCTATGGAGGTCATTTCTCTTCCTCCGTGACAGCACATAAGATCATCCAGGCAGTACTATTAGCGACGCTCTTCCAAGATCTGACCACGGGTGGCAAAGTGTGAACCTCTTGCGGCGGTTCGTCGGCAAGCCCAAGTTGGCTGCTTTTCCCCTTAGGCTGTCATTGTCAACAAACCATTCGAGCAATGGGAATTGATTTTATTGGTACACTCAATCCTCAATCGATGTCGGACATAGCTATGTCCTTACAAAGAACAGACATTACTTCACCAAGTGGGTGGAAGCCATACTGTCAAGCATGCCACTTCTAAGGTAGTTTGTAATTTCATTAAAGAAAATATCATTGTCAGGTTTGGCGTTCCGAACAAGATTATTGCTGATAATGCTTCTAACTTCTCCTCGCGAGAAGTTATTAGTTTTTGCTATGAATATGGGATAACTTTGGCTCACGCCTCAAATTATTACCCTTAGGGAAATGGTCAGGCAGAATCCAGTAACAAGAACTTGGTGACCATCATACGAAAGTTAGTGGATGAGAATCAGCGAATGTGGCACAAGTCTTTGTACGATGCTTTGTGGGCTGATTGTATTACTCCCAAGAGGTCTCTCGGCATGTCACCTTGTCAAGTGTTATATGGCAGCGATCTTTGAGCTTCCCATTTCTGCTGAACTTCTGCTCGTGCTTAGCACGAGCTATCGAAGATGAAACTTTCCAAAATTCTCTTGAAAAGAGAATCATGTATCTAATGTGAGCTCAAAGAAAAGAGAGTAAGAGTGGTCGACAGGATCTTTGAACATCGAGAATCAAGTCAAGAGATTATTCGATAAAAAAGCTAAGCAAAGGGATTTCGAGTGGGAGACCTCGTCCTTCTGTGGGACAAGCGAAGAGAGCCAAAGGGCATGCACGGAAAGTTTGATTCCTTGTGGAGAGGGCCCTTCAAGATCAAGCAGCTCAATAGAGAGAATAGTTTCTATCTCTCATATCTGGATGGAACCGAGCTCCCGCTTCCTTATAGCGGGCAACACCTTAAAATCTTCAAGAAGTAGAGCTAGCTCTCTTCTTTCTACAGTTTTCTTTGGTTGTGTGTTTGTTTTCGTCATGTGTTTGCTTTCGAGTTTGTTGTGTGTTTCCTTTGTTCTCCCTCCGGTCACCCTTGTTTTTGACTCTGTTACCCAATGGATAGGCACATGAGATCTGGGATTCTCTACCCCCAAGTTTGCTCAGGGATAGTCCCCAGAAAGAGCCAGCTGTTATCCCGTAAAATTGACAAGGGCAATTTTACCGATAACCATACCGAAAATTTTGTTCGATCCCTTGTTAGGGATCCCTTGCGTTCGGAACGTTGCAAAATCCCTTTTCGGGAAATCTGGTTTTCCGAACTTAGTTATTTTTGGTCTTTTGGCTGGGCGCATGGAATTACTATGTAACACCAACTTTTGGTGCGCCCCCTTTAAAACCTTTGGTGCATATTTTCCTGTGTCAACACACTTTTTGGTGCACCTTAATATGTTGAGTCTTCCCTGCGTGCGCCAAGGCGCATGCGCCTTCATGTTAGCAACCCTTTTGTTGCGCCACTTAATTCCATTTGGCAAATGCTTTGGTGCACCAAAGGGCGCATGCTTTCCTATGTCGACAGTAATTTTCATGCGCCCTTTACAAAGTTGGTGGCGCATTTATTACTGACTCACCTATATATATATTTACGCGCCTGCAAATGTCATTATCACCAGAGCATCACGTTTTTCTATTATATTTTCGAGCACTCATCAAGACGCCGCACTTGTCATTTTCAAACACCTAGTGGACCCGTTTGCACGTTTTCACTATTTATCCGGGTAAGAGGTTCTTATCTCTTTCATGTGTTTTACGTTTTTGGTTCTTGGATGCTTGTTGGTTTGGTTTTGGATTGAAATATTGAACTAGCCCCCCTTTCTTTGTCTTTCCATATTCCTCCCCCTCTTTCCAGATCTGCTGGTAGAGGAAGTTGTCTGAAAGCATGGTTCAAATCCCCTCTGGTTAAGCCATTTCATTACCCAAATAACCCTGCAAAAAGAGGAAAGGAAAAGAGAAAAGAGAAGCTAAACCATGTGGAAAACCCCTCTGAGGGAGATTAAAGCTCTAAAAAAAGAAGACTCTATTTTTCTCTTTGGCGCATTGGCATGTCCTGCAACATCAAAAACAGTTGCGCCTTTGGCGCGTCTATCCCCCGCAACATGAATAAAATCTGCGCCTATGGCACACCCAGCATGCCTGTTGCATCAAGAACTTTCGCGCCCTCAAGGCGCGCCTCCTTCACATGCTGCAAGCGCTAGCCTTGCGCCCTCTTTGGCACACCAACCTTCCTTGTTACATCACATAAACATGCGTCCCTTTGGCGCACCCAGCATCTGTGCAACATCAGCTTAATCTGCGCCAAGTGCAAAACTTGGAAGGCACAGGCACTTTCCTCGTTGCAAAAACATCATGTTGTGTAAACCCTCCGTGCACCGCGCCAAGTTGCCTTTGGCACACGAGAAGTTCCTGTTACACAAATCATACATGCGCCATTGGCGCACCAAATCTCCATGCAATATGAAAAATCTATGCGCCTTAGGCGCATCCTGTCTCTATGTAACACGGTGTTTCCATGTGCCCTTTACAAAATGTACCCCGCAGTATCTATGCGCCATGCGCCTTTCGCATTGATTTAGTCCCTGCAACACCATTTTCCTGTGCGCCTTACAATTTTAGCCCTGTAAGCTGTAGCTTTCACGCGCCCTGCGCCTTGAGCCTCATAATCACTAACTCTTTCTTCTGTTAACATTTCAATGGAAGATCAAATGGCTAATACAACCTTTTTGCGTTGGGTCTCGCTTCTTCTTCATGCAGATCAGCAACTAAGCTTGAAAGAACATATGTCTACATCAAGCAGGAGACCTACCAAATCCAAAGGCAAGGCCAAAATTACATAAGAAGAGATGAAATACAAGTATCAAGAGAGTCGGGATGCTTGACTCCCAGGCCGAATGCGACCTAGACATCAGAGACTCAGAATTGGGTCACATTGATATGGAGGAGTGCAGGTCGGGAACTCGAAGGTAACTAGAAGTCCATGGATGGACAAACTAATGGGCAGTGCCCTACACTTCGCTGGAGGAATCCCAGTCAGCACCATCAACAATGAATTCATGATGGTGGTCGCCCGGTGCTACAACAAGGACACAAGGTGTGTCGTAAATGACAAGGGCGAGGTCATCATTAACCTCACTGCCCGCCACTTCGAAATAATACTCGGCATCCCTCATCACTGGCACTTTGTGGCCGTCAGCCGAGAGGATTGTATTAAGGCCTGGGATGATAATGAAGATCAGTGCATGCAGCTGATGAACGAGGTCTATTTGAAGAATAAAAAGGTGGTGACCCGATGGCCTCAAATCATCCACCGCAGCGACTTCTCAGAGGAGCTCAGTGACACCATCACATTCCTGAGCAGGGTCTTTGGGCTTCCAGACACCCACTTTTTCCATAAATGGATGCTACGGTACTTAGAGACCATGAACAAGAACGTGCCCGATCAGCGCTTTTGCTGGGGAGAAATAATAAGTAGCACAATCTCCGAGTAGTTTCAACAATTCAATACAACATGGAGATTCTACATGAACTCCTATGTTGTTTACGCTGCAGCATCAGAGAGAGACTACCCAGGCCTGATACGAAGTGGGGTTTGGCCTCAGGTCAAAATATATGAGTACTACCCAGAATTGAGGCTGGAGAATAGCATCTCTCAATTCACAAAAATCAACGATGTGTTTTTCTACCACATCATCTGCCTGTTGAGGCTAAATATGACTTATGGTCATACGACCAAAAGCATAGTGGCAGCCACTGAGAAATGGGGGGCCCTGTTCACCCAATTTCCCACATTCACCTATCTGAGGGCGGCCAACTTCTTGGGAGAGCCGACCAGACTGCCGAGGTATGCTAGGCCCAAGCTGATTTTACTAGAGCTATCAGGACGGTGATTACATATCACGAGAAGTGCCTCAAAAGAAATAAGGGTGGAACTCCTTTCCCCCTCACAGTAGGCCAATATACATGCCTTACCCACCACAAGGCAAAGGACATGTTCGCAGAGCTGGAGCTGCTTAATTTGAGACATGATTTCCTGGCCAGGCCTACCTTCGACCCAAGGAATTGTCTGCCAAGGGTGAAACTTGATCCAATCCACGTCCCCCAGATCGAGGACATTTACATCGACATCATCCATGAGGTTGAGCTCAGGAGAAAGGATCATTCTCGCTTAGCCTTGGTAGAAATCATCCAATACGGGGTAACAATTGTCCCCAAAGGCTTCCAGACTACGGAAGATGAAATAGACCAAGTATATACTAACACGGATGGGGACAATTGGCCTTTTCCAACCATTGATAGAACTAAGGCACCTCAGATGATTGAGGAGAGGGTCAAGGAAACTCTGCGTAGAACAGAGCATTGGTGCCGGATGAACGGGTTAATCTACCTCGGGGTTGATTTCACAACCTCCCCATTGGGTAACGCACCTCCTTGATCCAAACAGCAGCCTAAAGGCAAGGGCAAAGGCGTAGAGGGTGAATCCAGCACCGCTCGAGAGGAAGCTCCTGGGAGTCCTCCTTCCACGGCACCCGAACAGGTTATAACTCTGGCTTCGCCA
This sequence comes from Taxus wallichiana var. yunnanensis, assembly GCA_018340775.1. Lineage (NCBI taxonomy): Eukaryota > Viridiplantae > Streptophyta > Pinopsida > Cupressales > Taxaceae > Taxus > Taxus wallichiana. Next base: position 792,650,384 of record CM031239.1, read on the forward strand.
GAGAAAGAAGCAGAAGAGGATGTTCCAATAGGCCCATCCACTCAGGATGTCGGCATTGCTACAACAACCGAGGTCCCTTCTATCCCTTCTTCTTCCCTTCCTTCCCCTCCTCGAGTGACTCAAGCGGCCATTCCTTTGGTCATGTCCTCTCCCCCTTCTTCTACTCTTCCCCCGCTTCTTTGTCTATCTTCTCTTCCCTTGCGGATCTTTCCCCCTCCATTTCTTCCCTCATCTCTGAGCTCCCTTCCCTTCCTATGTCTTCCTCAGCTGCAGTATCCCTTCCTCCCGTGGGCACTTCTTCGGCTATTCTCTCCATGCCGCCTCCACGTGTCTCCACGTTTTCCCCTCCACTACTGTAGCTACCCCCTTTTCCGTTTCCGACCCTTCTCCCATAGGTCCACTGGATCTCCCAAACAGACTAAGTCAGCAAAAGAGGAAAGTTCCCATCACTCCGATGGAATTTTCTATAATCCCATCAAGGGGGCAAAGAAGCGAAGCCCGTCACACGCTTCTCTCAAAGTGCTGCAGAGAGAGGGTTATGGAGATCGCATACCCCAATCCCCTCAAGGAGAAAGAGGATCTGTCTCGACAGATTATCGTGACCCAGTCACAATGGGGACATCTTCGAAAGCCTTGGGGGAGGCCCTTCTGCGATTGATGCCCTCTGCAAGAATCTTCAAGAGATAAAGGAAGAGAAAAGGCAATTGAAAGATGGGTAGTGTGCCTCCCACAACTGCCGCCGAGACTTGAGCTTCTCGGCGGGGAGAAAATTAATGAGTACGCAAAGATTGGCGAGCGAGGGTATGGCCGTTTCGCTTGGAGGAGCCAAATCCTCAAAGACAACAAAAATTAATCTCCGAGTTCTCCAACTTATATCTAAGCATCAATAGGGTGAATAAAGAGCTCCAAATGTTAGCGGGACCCATATAGGAAGAGATGGAACATGCTAGACTGTAGCACGAGACCTTCCGACAAATGTTTGACTGTTCAGTCGAAGATCTGGTCAAGTTCGGCGTCTTCGGCCATCCGGGGATCTCAACAAAATCATGTCCACTCTGGACTACCGGGTGGATCAGCTTGAATTTGTTGTAGAAAAGATTGACAAAGTGAAGGAAGAAGCCCTAGACGCGATGCACCAAATGGAACAAATCGTTCTTAACATGTCGTTAGGGTTACTTACTCCTTCCTTTACTTTAAGAAAGGTGAGGAGACCATTCAGATCTTCAAGGAGATCATTTCTCAAGGCATAGGGCCAGAGGTCACTTTTGACGCAGAGTCTATCAACAACCTGCTAGCCTACCGAGACTTCATTGGGTTACTCATTGAAGCGGAAAAAGACTATTCCAAGCTCCCCGAGAAACTCATAGATGAGTGGGAGACTTGTGAGGTGATCAGTGATCGGCACAAGGATCCTTCCCAAGATCAGCTAGGGCCAATGATCAACAAGTTTATGGAATACCGCTCTCAATTCCATATCTCGTCACCTGAGCAACAACAAAAGCAGTCCACCCCCTTTCGGCTGCAGGATGATGACGACGAGTAGCTTCTTCTTCTTCTTCTTCTTCTTCTCTCTCTCTCTTCTTCGACTTTCTTTTTGGGAATATCTGGAGTATGTTGATACAAATGATGACATCATCCATGTTGCATCATGGGATGATGTCATCCACTGTGTGGTCAAAAGTCAACATGACTTTCGAGATATTTTTAAATATCTTTGTAAATAAGTTGTTGGCTCCTTTTTCCTTCTTTTCTCTCCTTCTTCTATAAATACCCCAATACTTGTTGTATTATGGATGGATGAATATATTTCAGATGAAAAATAGAAGTGAGGAGAAAAGACTTTGAGCTTTTTATGTAACAGAAGGAAAATATTAATACAATATTTAGACTTTGTCTTTGAATACATGTGTTATGTGCATTAGATCTTTCTTACTTCGAGATCTTTTTGTTTATCTGTTGGATCTGCTTCATTTTATTGTCATTTATTCATCATTAGTATTGCTTTACTTGTTTATGCAAGGAGGTTTGGCTCTTTACTACCAATCCCAAAACATAAACCTTCGACCTTTTTGCTTGGAATTCATTTCTTTTCTCCATTCGGACCTGCTCTTTCTTCATCCCCTCTTCCTTTCCTTTATTTTTTCAATCGGAAACACCCTTCTCGGGATGAGATCCCAAACCCCGAAGGCAGAATTTGTGAGACTTGCATGATTCTGCTAGTAGAATAGCAATAAACCAGTTTCGCTTTCTTTGACTCAAAGAGGGGCTATGCCACGCACTGCTCGTTGGCTCGTTTATCCATAGATCTACCCAAATGATAGATTTTCGGACCAACAAAACCAAAAATGGATGTTCATCTCTTCAATGAATGGCTAATTCAAAATAAAAGGAACTTCTTTGGAATTCCAACTATCTTTTCTAACCATTTTTCCTTTTTCACTTTTTTAGGAATGATGAGTCATCAAGGTGGATGAATTACATCAGCAAGGATGGTAATTATGTCTTGATCTTATTAAAGGTTAAATTAAAAGTTTACATGTGTGATTAGACTTGATTTAAGTAGTCAGTATGATGAGTCATTTATTGTACATTATGATTAAAAGAAAGTAATCATGAGGGTGATGTCGATTGAACAAGTAAAAGTGGCGGTGTATTAATAATGAGCTATCATTTGGGTGGAATAAATGAAATTGAGAAGTAGTTGTAGAAAAATTCAAGGAAGAAATAATAGAATTATATTTGAATTCTCGCTGACTAAACCCATGATTTGCAGTTTGAGCCAAATCCAATAAGTTCCACTGACTAAATCTAGTAGTTCCATAGCTATCTCCTGACAGAGTAAGGATTTGAAATAAGGAAGAATTTTAATCATCCTCTTTTCCATGGGTATCAAAAAGAAATCAGAGCCATAGGATGATACACAACTTCTTGTGGATGGAGAATTTGTAGCCATTTTTACACAAGCAGGTGGCTGGAGTTTCTAAAGAAATTATCAAAGTACATTGAATAATTGGTAAGGGAATTTGTTGTAAATTTAGAAGAATCCAGAACTAAGGTTAAAAGTATTGTAATTCCCTTTACTATAAATACAATGAACAATGTATCTGGGGTACCAATTTTTCATGTCCTAAATCCTATCAAAGAGACCCTAAAAGAATTGGTTTAAACACGGATACAAGAAGCGGAATGAAACCCAATATATTTATAACACGAAGAAAATCATCAAGGGGGTCAGAAGAGCTAGCCTTCCCAAACCCTTTGACATGGTAGCATTTTGGGTAGTTAAGTACCTAACTTGTGATGGAAAATTTAGGACTGTGGGAAGAGAGGTCCTTAAGATGTTGATATATCTTAGGTATGGGGATACAAAACAAGAGTATATAGTAAAACTTCTAAGGTTCCTCTTTGACTCCATCCAGACTATGGATCAGAGATATTCCTGGGGAGTTGGGACAATTAGACACCATGGATTAGTCTATTTGGTATGTCAGCACCATTTTCTCTCAAATAAAAATGGAGAAGAAGAATGGGAAATTTTCCTTAACAAATCCCTAATATTATCAAGAGGGTAATACCAACTCCTTTCTCCCCTAAAAGTAATTTGGAAATTGATCCCTGTGTAGAGAAAAAGAAGGAAATAGGTGGGGTTAATGTGCCAAAGAGGAGGAGATCTGAAAGGATGATCAAAGCTGCAAAATCTATCATGTCTTTAAAAGAAACTCCTTCCTCTGCAGTAATACCAGAAGAAATAATATTTGTCTCTAATAGTGACAATTCACCTAAGTTGGATCATGAAGTAAAAATTAGAAGAATCTCAAGGAGGAATCCCACTACAGGACATTTTGAAGCTCCTCAAAGAAGAAGAGTTCATAAGAGGTCTAGGGAAACTCTAGTGGATATTGAAGAACATGATGGTTTGGAGAAAGAAAGCTGCTAATATTCGGGCAACATGGCAATGTCTCCTCCTCGACCAAGTCAAACTAAGGTGGAGAAAGAAGATGAAATATTTGAAGAACAAGATTTTCAAGAGATGGGTGACTCAGCAACATTGTCACATGAAGAAGAGGAATTGAAATCTTGGAAACAAAAAGGAAATCCCCTTTGGTGGAAGAGCAATGCTCATTCCCAAGGAAATTTCAGAAAAAGAGGAGAAACAACAAGTTAGACAGGCTTTGTTTTTGTCTAGAGAAGAACTTATCATTAGGGAGAAGGATGAGGAATTAAAATTCCTCAAGAACAAATTGGAGCATAGGGAAATTCTCATTGAGAAACTAAAAACTCAACTCATAGATAGGACTAAAGAATTGACATTGGTCAAACAGCAAATGGTAGAAAAAGAAAAAGAATGTCAATTGGCTAGTAAATAGAGTGCTATGTCAAAGATATCTTCAATGAATCAGGTTGTACAAACTAAATTGACTTATTGGCCACTTAAGCAGTTGTGGGATGATACTTGCAGAAATATTAATGAATTTAAAACATCAAATGAGGAACTAAGAAGAAAGATGGAAGAGGAGAAGAAGGAAAGGAAGGAATGGGAAGAAAATTTTTACAAAATGGAAGAAGACAAATTTAAATGTCTGGTAAAGATACAAATGTTCGTATAATGAGTGAAAGATTACTCACATGTAGGAGACCTTCTCCTACATACAGTGTCTTTCTGGAAGAGCAATTTATTTGCTGAAAACTATCAAGGATTGCATGTGGCCTTCCACATGAAATAAAATATGAATTAGATTTTATGATAGCATATTCCTTAGCTAGTACAAAGCCAAAAATCTTCTCTGTGAATTCTATCTCTACAACTTTATGCTAGAAAAGAATACAAGCTTCATGATCAATTTGTATGTAGGGGAAAGCCAGTTGAATGCATTTGTTTTTGTACTTCAAAATTAGATAGCATGGAAAGAGAGGGATTCTAAACATTTATTAAAGGATAGTTCATCTAGCCTCTACATGAGAGCTCACTATGGAAAACCATCTGCCTTTGCTATACATTTCAGATCCCATGCCTTTGACAGTTGATTCAAGGCACATTATATTGTTAGTCTGCAGAAAATTATTGATGCCTTCACCTCTTATGAGGAGAAAAATTTGAAGATATTTATGATGGATGCTTGAAGAGATGGGATTTTCTCACAGTTTCATTGAGAAGAAGAGAAGTGATATCTCCCACAAACTTAATATGGAGTTTGGAAAGAGCTAGAGCTTTGTGTACACTAATCCCTCAAGTCAATGAAAAATGTAGGGGCATATGGATGGGGATGAGAACAAGGCCTCCTCTCCTTCTCACTCCCATGTCTCCATGGAAAAATAGAGAGCCTCAAGATCCCACTCACTTTGAGGAGTGGCTAGAGAAAGATAGAAGAAGGATCAGGGTATAGTACTTCTAAACTGAAGCACTAGGATATTTAGTTTCAGCCATTTGACCTGAGTAGTCAATTGGAATGCAAAATTCACAACCCAAGTTTTGAAGAGTAAATTTTGTAAGAGGACTTACAAACAAGTAAGTGTGGGGGAGATGATAAGGCCAAAATATGCCTCATTAATGTGCAATAAATGATCTTATTTTACTCTCCTTTTACCAAGTTTGATTGCATTTTTGGATTTTTTGATCTAGTATAAGTTAGGATGTAATTGTCCATATTTTGTTTGATTTAGTTCTAATGTCTAAAAAAATCAATTCCTACAAAGTGTGTGGAAATTCAATTTTTGTAATAAAACAAGTCACATTCAATCAGAAGAACAAAGTATGAAGCAACCAACACATTTTTGGGAACATTGGCTTTAATACGGAGTTAGCTCCAAAACCTCTAGGATTAGTTCTAGAAATCCATCACACAACAAAGGAACTCTATCACTTAGTTCCGAACCTTCAGACTTAGTTCCAAAACTCCAACACTTAGTTTGAACTCCTGCACTTAGCTCTGGAACTTTTGCAGTTAGTTCGAAATAGTTCCCTTTGGTTCCAAAACTTCTCCAAAGTTCCAGAATCAATGGGAATCTATTTATTTTGACAACATCCAGTGATAGAGCAATTAATGGGCCTTCCAATTAGGAGCAGATCAACAAATTACTAATTCTTTATACTCCAGAAATACTTATGTAGGATTAGACAGTTGTATGTACAGAAAGGTATACGAATTCCACATCTACTTTAAGCACTATTTAGTTTCACTAGAACCTATAGATGTATGGACATCTATTTAGAACTTATGATTTGTAAATGCATCTTCAGATGATAAAATATATATAATGACCTGTAGATAGATTAGATATAGAGGATATATGTGATAGATATACAGTGAAGTTTGTAAGATAGAACATTTCAGTAATAAGATAGCCATTTCATTTTGAGAGAATCATACTTTGTCAACTCTTGATTCAAGGTGGAGCAAGGGCCCACTCCTCCAAGAAGCTAGGTTTCTTATTTTATTAGTATTTATATTTTTAATCAATTCGTGTAAATTTTTAAGTGTTAATTCTGTAAATGATTTTGATTCTTCAGTTGAATTTTGTTACGTACTTGTCCCGCAGGTGTTATAGATTAGACTCTTATTTCCTTGCAAGAATTTTCAACAACATTTTCAAACATGTGTTTATTTCAAGAAATTTTGTTCCATTCGCGTAAAGAGTTTTTATTTCGAAATTTGTTCCATTCTGCAAAGAGTGTTTATTTCCAGCAATTTGTTTCATTCTGCAAGAGTGTGTTTATTTCCAGTAGCATATTTAATTTGAAATATTTATTTATTTCAACAATAAGTGTTTATCTCAGCAAGTTTTTATAGTTTATCTTTAATAAGGATTTGGCTAGGAAATCCTAAATACACTACAAAACCCCCCAGAAAATATTTAAAATAATAAATACCTACAATCAATTACTAGATCACTAAGATTCTTCTTGTTGCATATAGCTTCAGACACACCCCTAGTTTGAATATGACATCAACTAAGAGTTGATTAAATTAAGGGAATAACAACACCCATCATCTAGGAAGAAGAAAGAATCAACATCAAACCATCCATGTTGATGAGAATATTGTTAGTATACTGGAAGGGAATATTACCCCTCCTAAATATGGAGACCTGGAAGTCCTATTGTTATAGTTTTTATAGGAGATTTGTAGATCCCAAACATTCTAATTGACTTAAGATTTGTTATCAATGTGATGACCATAGATACCTTGTCCACATTGTCTCTCCCTAAATGAAATCAACCTCAATAGTTTTACAAATGGCTAGATCAATCTGTAAATAAACCAAGAGGTATTATAGAATATGTTACCATCACCATTGAGTCATGGTATTATTCGGTAGAATTTATGGTCATAAAAAAAGAATAGGAAGATTATATACCCTTTAATCCTAGGCCTCCCTTGGTTAGCTACTACTACTACCCTCATTGATTGTAGAATATGAAATATGGTGATTAAAAATGGGCATGATTCCAAAAATTTATCCATCTACCAAGATGTAAAGCATTTCTCTGAGAAAATAAACAATGGCGGAAGGGTAATTCACATGAATCGAAGGAAATTATCTCATCTTCAACCATGGTCATAATTCAAGAACATTCAGATCAAATTTAGGATGGTGACCATGAGTCATGTGCTTGAACATGAATCATGTGTTTGATTAACTATTAGTTTCGTGCTACATCTAGTGGAACTAGGAGATGATATGATGGATGATGACAATCAGCCTATCATCTACCCTTTTTCACGAAATATAGACTTGACCGAGTCTTTCTTTAAAAATATCACTTCCTATTCACATATTACTTATCCACAGGTGCCCATTGAACACATTATTGAGAGAGTATCCCATTGTAAATTCTTTCCATCCAATACCAAAAAACTACTTATTTTCCCATGGAAAACATTGGCAGTCGATAGTTGGCTGACTAGTTAGGAAGAGATTACCATGTTTAAACTCTTATGCTCTCATCCTTAATCCTTTTCTTAGGAATATAATGACATGAAGGGTATTCACCCCGTGTGTTTGTACACAACACATTTATATAATTGATTCCAAGCCGGTTAGACAACCAAAAGAAGGATAAACCCTTCCCTAAGAGACATTGTAAAAACCAAAATCAAAAAACTTCTTAAGGTGGGATTCATTTATCCAATATTATATAGTCAATGGGTTTTTCCATTAGTAATAGTTCCTATAAATAATGGGAAATGGAGGATCTATGTGTATTATAGGGAATTAAATTAGGAAACTCACTAAGACTATTTTCCATTGCCTTTCATTGATCAAGTCTTATATAATCTGTTTAATAAAAGGTATTTTTCATTCCTTGATGGGTTCAATGGGTACAATCAAATAACAATAGCACCAAATAATCAATATTAAACCAATTTTACCTTCCCATTGGGAACATGTTCTTATAGGGTGTTATCTTTTGGTCTATGTAATGATCTTTCAAGGAGCCATGTTATCAATATTTGTTGGTCTTACTCATGATTTTGTTGAGATTTACATGGATGAATTCCCTATTTATGGGGAAACATTCCAAGAGTAAATGTACAATCTAGACAAATTCCTTTCTAGGTGTGAAAAACATTAGTTATCCTTAAACCATAAAAATGTTTATTCATGATGGAGCGGAGGATAGTCTTAGGCCATCATGTTTCAGCTGAAGGAATCAAGGTAGTACTTGAAAAGGTCAAGTATCATTGTAAATATCCCATCTCCCACAAACTAAAAAGAGGTGAGAAGTTTTCTTGGGAATGCTAGCTACTATAAAAAGTTTATTTCAGACTTTGGTAAGATAAATTCTCCATTTTTTCTCTTTTAACTAAATATTCTAACTTTGAATGGACATAAGCATTCCAAAAATCCTTTGATACTATCAAATACAAATTGGTAAATACCCGGTATTAAGAGGCCCAAATCGGAAGCTCCCCTTTCATATACAAAAAAATTATTCTAATGAAGAAGCGGAGGTTGTACTTAGATAACAAGAGGATGGGGAATTGATGCATACTATTTATTATATCAGTAAAAACCTCTCCCCTACTAAAGAGAATTACACCACCAGAAATAACTAATTTCTTACGTTATATATGCAATCAATAAGTTTCACAACCATATCATAGGCTATGAATTGATTATTCACACTGACCACTCTACTATTAAGTATCTAATGAATAAACCTTTAGCACATGGCAGGATTGTAAGGTGGTGGTTATTATTGCAAGAATTTAATATTAAAATCATTAACAAGCCAGGGAAATAAAATGTGGTGGCTGATTTTATTTCAAGGTTGACCACTTCAGAAGAAGAAGAGTAGGTCAATGATGATTTTCTAGATGAACATATATTTACAATTTCTACTATCTCTCATTAGATTGCTGATATAGCTAACTAATTGGCTATAGGGAAGTTCCCAACCTTTTTCACACAAAAGAAAAGAAAGCAATTGATTAAACAAATTGTGATGTATACATGGTTAAATGAAATTCTTTTTAAATGTGTTTCGACCATTTTTATGCGAGATGTGTAGCTGAAGATGAAATATTTGACATACTTAGGGCATGTCATGATGATCCATTGAGAGGAAATATTCATTTAAAAGAACCATTCACAAAGTCTTGGGAGTTGGTTACTATTGGCCTCCCTTATATATAGATTTCAAAAGGTATGTATAATAGTGTGCTCGAGTGTTAAAGGATGGGAAATCCAATATTCACATTCAAGATGCCACTCCAACCTCAAGTTGTTATAGAACCATTTAGGAAGTGGAGATTGGATTTCATTAGACCAATTGACCCAACTTATCAAAGGAATGATTACGTTCGGTTTGTATTGATTATGTCACCAAATGGGTTGAGGTGCAAACTCTACAATGCAAGGGATGAGAAAGTTACATATTTTTATATGAACACATCTTTTAGAGATTTGGAGCACAAATATCCATTGTTTTAGACCAATGACCAAAATTTATGCCAGGTGTAACTAGTTCCTTTGTGGAAACATACCAGCTTAAGCACAATAAGTCATCACTATACCATCCATAGTATAATGGTCAAGTGGAATTTACTAATAGATAATTGGAGAATATCCTAACAAAAACATTAGATATCTTAAGGAAAAATTGGTTCTAAATAGTGTGGTCCTAGAATACTACTTGTAAAATAGATAAAGGATCCACTCCTTATGAGTTGGTTTATGAGAATAATCTCATTCTTCCCATAAAATTTGAGATTCAATAATTGAGAATAACTAATGAAGTGGGGATTGATTTATATGAAGCACACCAAGAAAAAATTCTTCAACTAAATGAGTTAGATGAGACAAGACTGAAAACATTACAACAAAAGTAAATCATCCAAAGATCGAGAGGTAGATATTGCATGACAAACACATTAATCCAAGGAAGTTACAAAAATTAGACCAGGCTCTATTATTTGATTTAAAATACAAATATTTCAAGGGAAAGATGTAGATAAGATGGATGGGCCCATACCAAATTGAAGAAGTATTCAAAAATGGAATAGTTCAGCTAATTCCAATTGATGGTGAGAAGAAATTAATGTTGGTTAATGGTCATAGATTGAGGCTATACCACAAACCAACATCTAGAGAAGAATTCCATAATATGCTTCAAGAAGATTCAGCTCTGAATTGTTTGGACAAAGTCTCTTTATCCAATTCAACTTAGAGATGAGTTATTTATCAGTAATAATAAAGAGGAGATGAATGAAAACCAAAAATGGTGGCCATCATCCTTTGAAGTATTGGCTGAAATCGAGAAATGGTGACCATTACTTTTAAAACAGAAAAAACTTTTTTTTGAAAAAAATAAATAAGAGCAGTAGCTGAAAACTAGCAATGATGGTCACCACCCCTGAATCATGTAGAAAATAAATGAAGAAAAACACATGGAGGGAGGATCAAAGAAAAATTTAAATGATAGCCAATGATGTGATAAGTGAAATTAATCAAGTATGTGCAATTATTCTCTTCTTAAATGTTATAAATTTTAATTCATGGAATGTTCATTATTGAACTTGTGCAAATTTATAACATCCTTCATTCCCAATGTATTCTCATGCATCACACATCCCAAAAATAACACCATCCATATCCATATTAATCTCCCACATGTACCCAATTACTTCCTCCTTTATCACTATCACATTGGGATTTGTTTATACTTTCCCAATTCATGTCATTTTATATATACTGGTTTGTCTCCCTGTCTTTTTCAAATTTTCACTTCCACCATCTCACTCTTGTTCTTCAACCAGCTCCATTCATATGCTCATTCTCATTTCGTGACACTTTGTGTCTCCAGTCATGTGCTCCATTATTTTCCAACTATTCATAATTACTTGCTCTGCTTTAAGCACCAATCATGGGGTTTATACTTAGGCATGAACCAAAAAATTCAGTTGAACTATTAGCTGATGTAAAGTCAATGGAAATATTTGAAAAGGTGGGATGGATTGATTTCATGTTTGCATATGAAGAGTTTAATCCTAAAATGATAGATGAGTTCACAAATAACATGGAGGAGAGGTATGATATCGTAAGAGGTAAGAAATTTATTTTCAATCCCACTATAATTAGTCATCTTTCAGGGATACCAGAAGAAGGTCAATCGAGTTAACTTTATGACCCTCTATTATGAAATTAGTAAAAAAAAATTGTGGGGAAAAACAAAAATTGGAACTAGTTGTGGATAATAAGGGAAAGGATAAAGGCATAAAAAGAAGTACTCTCCTTGAGCCTTAGGTGAAAGTACCTAAGTGGGTAATAAAATATTTCACCCGTGAGGGTTAGTGTAAGATCATTTTGAGCCCTATTTTGATAATTCTTATCCACATTTTCCATGACAAAGTGATGGCACAAAACAAAGTAATTTTTACCACATGTATTATTTGATTTTGTCTCCTCTACCACTGAAAAATTTCATTAGGGCACCTCTTACTTGAAATTCCAAGGCCTAATACATTTAATTTTCTAGTGTAATTTTGTTAAGAAAAGACACGACCTTAAGAAGTGGATGAAATTCTAGATAAATTAATCCCTAGAGCCTCAATTGGTTGTAGAACCCGAACCTTCCACTTGAGAATGACCTAAAAAATTACCTAGGATTGCTCAAACCCTTAATGAGCTTCAAGCGAAACTATTGCTTCCAAAGAAGAATAAGATGCAACTATTATTATGTAAACCCTACCCCAAACACCACTGTGTCTCTCACTCATTTTTTATCACCCTCTGTTCTAGTTTCGAAAAAATAAGGTGATCAAACCCTAATCACTATTGTTAACTCTCCTATACTAGATAAAGGTAAGGCACCCATGATAGAAGGAGAACCTAGTTCCCCTCCAGATTCTAATAAAATTTTACCACAAGTATATTCTCTTTCTAAAATTTAGTTTGAAATCTAATCAGAAGAAGAAAGAATTGCACACCTACATCTCCTCTTTTAAGATAAAGAATCCATCTTCTCTTAGATGGAGTCTCGAAAAAGATCGAGAAAAATTCAACAAATCCATTAAACCATATAACATAAATAAGAATCCACTCTTAAACTTCATCATGCTCTAGAGGAAAATGAACATCAAATTTATTTCCTTCAAACTAAGATAATGGCTTTAGACACGTCAATTTCAATTTTACAAGAAAACAATGAAATAGAGCATGTGGCCACCATAAAACAAATAATTCAAACATAATTTGTGTTTCCTAAATTTATTGTCTTAAGATAAATGGCTAAGTGGATGCAAGAATGTTATAGGCTTAGGCGGGTTGATGATGAAAATGATTTTTAAAGGAAGAGAACAAGCTTCTTCAAGGTAATGTGCTTAAGGTTTGTCATTTGTATGATCAAGAACTCTCATGTAGGGCTCCTTCTAACATGAATGCCATGTTTTCAAAGTAGCAATTCTGAAGTGGAATTTTTATAGATTTTTTTCTATGCGGGATATCTAATTTTATGATGATAATTTATTTTTTGGAGCATACATGATAGGTAATGATGTTTCTAAGAATATACTCTATGAATTTTATGTTCATAAGTTCCCCCTCCCTGAACAAATTGAGATTCTAATTAATTTATATGTGGGAGAGCTATAGCTAAGGGAATTTATCTCTACTTTGAGGCATCTGTTTGAATGGAGGGTGCAAGAGAGGAACATATGTCTGAGAAGAAGCTAATATAGTCCTCTTAATGACGCACGATATCCCTACCCCCATCCGGGTTTTCACAAGAATTCGAGTCTCGGGTATTTTTTTATAGTTGGTGGATAGGTATAAGGAAATTCTAAGAACATTTGTGAAGGATTTTAGGGAGAAATAACTCCCAATGTTTAATGTTAATTTCCTTTCCTACTAAGTGAGATATATACTACTTCTAAAGGGTTGGAAGATGAAGGAGATAATTTCCCCAACTAGCCTCGGTTAGTCGTTAAGAAGTGCTAAAGACATTTGTAAGATTATTCTTGAGATGTAGGAAAAGTGGTTTGGGATGAGGTATATGCCTCCATTAGTAATATCCCTTGTGCCATGATGGAATTCTATTGATGGTCATCCTGAAGATAGTTATATAACCTAGAGGAATGTAGTCATAATAACACTTGAGTTAGATGAGACTTGGGACCTTTGCCAATGAATACAATTGTTCAAGGATCGTTGAGAGATTGAATAGGTAGCATGAGGACATGTTATATCTTAAGTGTGGGGGAGTGATGAACCCCTATTTTTCCATGTTTTATCCTATGAAAAACCTTGTGTTACCATGATGTCAGTTTGCACTATGTATAATATTAACCTTTTATAATTAATACTTTATTATGTTTTGAGGGGAAATATTGTGCATATTATTTTCATTTTCATCTTATTATTGCTTCTTCAAATATGGCTTGAATGAACCTTTATTAGTATTACAAATGTATTTGGAAAATAATATCTTGAGTCGTGTGAGGATTTAAGTGTAGACTAGCAAAGGACTCACTTATGCACTAGTGTAGGACTCACCTTATAGTGTAGGAATTTCCTTTGCATTAGTGTAGGAATCGTTATAGAGAACACAACTCGTCTATCTCACTAATTCATAATCACTTGAATTGAGGAGTTCACACAAAAGAGGAAAATGACTCGAGATGGATGAATGATGAGTTCATGTAATTGGCACAACAATTGACACAAAGATAGGATCATGAAACATGTACTACTACCTCAACCTTCATGTAGATTATGAGGTCCATGCAATCCCAACTTAACTCCAATTTCTTGAAGATGTGAAGCAAAAAAACACTCATGGACTTATAATCATCATGATTATAGGGAATCAATTTAGGATTTGCAATATCTTTTGGCATTGATTAAATGTCTCAAAAGAGTCAATTACAAGCCTCATTTGTAGTTAACAGGATGAATTTAATCCAAACATGACATATATTAATCCTTCCATGATTGTAACTTCTTAAATAGTTAGTGTTGTTATAGGTATCTTCTAGTTAAGTAGTTGTCATTAATTTTAAATAACTAGTCCTCTTTTAGAGAGGTTGGGACTTGTCCAAATATAAAAGAGAAAGTGTAGTAGGATTAAAAGTTATTTTGATTGATCATGTAAAATAAATTCTTTCATTAAATAAAGTGTAGATTAAAGGGAAATTCTACTCATGTGACTTACAACTTTGAAGCTGGATTGACAGGAGGAAGGAGAAAGGGCCATCCTCCCAATGTGAAGGTATAATTTACTTTTCCTTTCACTTTTGTTATTTTGCATTAATTTTATTTATCAACATCACATTATTTTCAATGATTTTAATTTTTCATTGAATAATCTATTTTTGTTAATCAAATTCATTTCTTTACGGTAATTAGTATAGTTATTGGGTTAATTTCGTTCTTAAATAAATGTCTAGCATAGTTCAATTGTTTCCTTTGTCGCAAATATCTATGGACATCACCTTGGATTGAAAAACATAAGATAACTAAAGTATGAGTAACAACGATGCTCACCACCATCCCTCGAGTCATTCTCTTAAATAATATTCTAAAAAATAATGTACAACCACACATTTCATAAGGTTTTTGTATCATACACTTTGTTATATGTCTTGCACCCTACTAAATGGATTATGATTCTATTAGTGCCCATGTTTTTTATGCTTATAAATGGGTATTGTACAATTTTCCACGTTTGTCGAGGTGTGAATGTTGGTGTCGAATCACAGCACCCCTGGGACTCTGCAACTCGATGGGTTGAGAATCTCAGTGTGATTACACAACATGGAGCTTTTCCCAAGTGTGGGACCTTGCGAAATCGGAAAAGCTCTCTGGATGAAGGCCGGCTCCTATTCCTCTGTTCAGATGCACCAATAAAATGCAGAGAGTCTACTAAAACCTAATCTAACTACCAAGGAGATAGGGAGAGAGAAATGCATAAAAACAAACCTAAGCTAAGGAGGTGATGCACCGAGGAATGAAGAACATACGTTTTGCCAATTAAACACAGACCACAGAAATGCAATGCAAAATCATGCACAGATAAACATATTCACAGTGAAAGATCAGGAGGATGCAAAATGAAACACATAGAGGGTTGAGAAACATCCACATTCATGCATTTATTTGCTCTGAAGGTTGATACAATACACTGCAAAAAATGCCCAGAGGCAAAGGTGCATTACAGTTTCAGATGGGAGGTTTGAGCTCCACAACTCTACCTGCCAAAGAGAAGAAGGGAGGGGCCAAAACAAGAATGTCCAACCTTTAGAAAGAATCGAGCTCCCGGTCAAAAGTTATGGCCATCGAATATCTAGGTCGTGGTCGCTTCTTTGTCAAGACTCGAATGTTGCGCCTCCTGAAGGTGCGCCATAGGCGCATCCGTGTGTGTGTCGACATCTTCTTACATGCACCAAGGAGCAACTTTTGCCCCGTTGACACTCATTGTCATGCGCCACTTCTGTGCGCCATGGGCGCATTCTTTCTTATGTCGACACTCATTTCTGTGTGCCTCTTCTATGCGCCATGGGCGCATCCATTTTGCTGTCGACACTCATTGTCGTGCGCCCCTTTTGTGCGCCATGGGCACATCCATTTTGTTGTCGACACTCATTGTCATGCACCCCTTTTGTGTGCCATGGGCGCATCCATTTTTCTGTCGACACTCATTGTTGTGTGCCCCTTTGTGCACCATGGGCGCATCCATTTTGCTGTCGACACTCATTGTCGTGCGCCCCTTTTGTGCGCCATGGGCGCATCCATTTTGCTGTCGACACTCATTGTCGTGCGCCCCTTTTGTGCGCCATGGGCTGAGGTTTGAATTTCTTTGGTTTCCATATTCTTCCGCTTGTCTATATCTACCCGGGGGGAAGATATATACAACAATTTGGCGACTCAACGGGATCACCTGCCTGCTAGGTAGAAGATCAGTGGCCCTTTTAGAAATCCATTGGGCATGGAGTCATAAGCAATACTTGAAACCAACTTGATCTCTGATCCCGAGCCTGAAACCGCAACTCCTTCTCCGACAGCACTTTGAACTGTAGAAACAACCTGAGAGCAATGAAACCTGTGCCAAAGCACTTAGGGAAACTGAAACCTAACTACAACAAGACAATGTGCAAACGCACTTAGAGGAATTGAAATCTAAGCTAATATTTACAAGGGTAGAAATTTTCTCTTTTCAGTAGCAATGTTTAAGATAGATTCCGTTGACCGGAATCGAAAGTTCTTCTCCATCCAATGTAGATAATTGGAAGGCATTGCTACTCTTGCACCCCGTGACCATGTAGGGGCCACTCCAAATGGCGTCAAACTTGGAATGCTTTCCTGGTCTTGCCCGATCTGCATCCCATTTTAGAACTAGATCCCCTTCCTGGAAGGTCCTTGCTCTTGCCTTCTTATCAAACCATCTTTTTACTAAGGCCTGATCCTTTTCGATCGTCTGAACTGCATGTTCTCTAATTTCTTCCAATTCCATCAACTCTGCATACCTGGCCTCCATTGGTTCGAACTCAGCTAACTCCAACTGCCTCATGAACTCCAATGCAGGCAGTTCTAATGATATGGGCAATACTGCCTCCTTCCCATAGACCAGCTTGTAGGGAGAATTCCCTGTAGACCTCTTTGGTGTTATTCTGTCAGCCCATAACGCTGATTTTAGCTTTGTATGCCATGTTCTTTGATTTTCATCCAGAGTCCTCTTGATGATTCTTAGCAAATTTTTGTTTGTGGACTCTGCCTGTCCATTACCCTGCGGGTAATAATTTGAAGAGGTGCTCAAGTAGATTCCATTCTTAACAGCCCATTCTGTAATTTTGGAACCTATAAATGCCAATGCATTGTCTGATATGATAGTGGACGGCACACCAAACCTGGTCACTATTCCTTCATAAAAGTCTAGTATGTTAGACTCATTTGCTTCCTTGAGCGCTACTGCTTCGGTCCACTTGGTGAAATAGTCTGTTGCCGTGAGAATCCACTTGTGGCCTTGGCTTGAGTTTGGGTTGATGACCCCAACGAAGTCCAATCCCCATTGCATAAATGGTTGGTCAACCAAAATTGGGCGCAATGGAAGCGCTGCCAGTCTTTCTTTGCCTGTGAAGAGTGCACATTTCTTGCACTTTCTTATCCATGTATGGCAGTCGCTGAACACTGTCAGCCAATAATACCCTGCCTTCATTATCTTGAGGGCTGTTACTCGTGGGGAAAAATGTCCTCCAGAATCTCCATCGTGAAAATCTCGTAACACCCTCTCAATTTGGCCTATCCCAATGCACCTCAATAAAACTCCATTGATGTCCTTTTTGAACAAAACACCATCAACAAGCACATATGGAATGGCTTGTAATCTAAAGTATCTCCTCTTTGCTCTGCTCATTTCTGGAGGGCATAGACCTGTCTGTAGGAAGTGTATCATATTCTGAGTCCAACAAGGAGTGGGCACACCATCGTTTTCTTGTTCTTGACCATCCTGCAGTACCAAGGCAGTCTCTTTTTCATCACCTGCTTCAACTTTCTGACTCAAAGCTAGCTGTTCACATAGTCCTTTTCCACGTACTAGCTTAGTGACTTTAATTTCGATGTCATATTCCATGACACGGGTTATCCATCCTGCACGTTTCTCATTCAGATCCTTGTTTAGAAGGAATTCCTTGACTCCCGCATGAGAGACGAACAATTGGATCTTGTTGTTTGAGACTAGGTGCTTGAATTTCTTTAAGCTCCTGATTACTGCAAGGACATGCTTTTCGATAAAAGAGTACCTAGTTTCATATTCCTCCAAGCTTTGACTGAAGAAAGCAACTGGTTGTTCTAACCCTTCTTTGTTTTGTTGTACCAGGATTGCAGAAATTGTGTCTCCACCACCAAAGGCATATAGCATGAATTCCTTAGAGAAGTCTGGATTGACGAGAGTTGGGGCTTGAGATATAGCCTCTTTTATTGCCTCAAAACTTGCCTTGCCTTCAGATGTCCACTTAAATGCCATGCTCTTCTTTAACATCAGTGTTATTGGCTTTGCAAGAGCTGCAAAGTTTGGAACAAACCTGCGGACAAAATTGATCCTTCCCAAGAAGCTTTGAAGAGCCTTCTTGTGACTTGGCAATGGCAATGCTTGAATTGCTTCAACTCTTTCTGGGTCAATCGCCAACCCCTCCTTTGAAACAATATGGCCTAGAAGTTTTCCCTCGTGAGCCAAGAATATGCATTTTTTGGGATTCAATGATACCCCAAATCTTCTACATTTCTGAAATACTTGCCTCAAATGACAGAGGTGATCCGCTGCATTTTTTGAGAATACAGTGATGTCGTCGAGATATATCAAAACTATTTTATTGATCAACCCCTTGAATGCCATATCCATCGCCCTTTGGAAAGTGGCTCCAGCATTTGATAGCCCAAAGGGCATCTTCTTGTAGGCATAGGTGCCCCATTTGGTGGTGAAAGCTATCTTGAACTGGTCATCTTCTTTCACCATTACCTGATTATACCCTGAGTAGCCATCTAGGAGAGAGAACCTCTCTGAACCGGATACTACTTGCAATATTTGTTCCATTGAAGGAAGTGGGTAATGGTCTTTAAGAGATGCCCTGTTGAGGTCTCGGAAGTCCACACACAACCTGATTTCTCCGCTCTTCTTTCTGACCGGAACCAAGTTTGCAACCCAGCTTGAGTGCTTGATCGGAAATATAATGCTTGCCTCTATTAGCTTATTTAGCTCTTTCTTCATTAGAGGCTCAATGTGAGGGTTGACTGGTCTCTGCTTCTGCCTGATGGGCTTAGCATCTGGATCCAATTCTATGGTATGTTGTGCCAACTTCGGATCGAAACCTCTTAAGTCTTCATAGCTCCAAGCGAAGACATCTGGAAATTCTTGGCAAAGTTGTATGAAATCTGATTTCTCCTGCTCAGTGGCCACTTTACCAATTTGAAGTGTTTTGCCCTCCCCAACTAGAATGGGCTCTGAATCTTCTCTCTTGACCTGTATATTAGCCTTTTCCTTACGGAACTGGTCGTTAGGGTTGAAGATAGACTCCAATGTTACTAAACCCTTAGGAAGCTTGTTTGTCCGCAACTGCACTACTTGATCCCCGTACTGCTGCTCTAGTCTGTCCTGATTTCTAGCTGAGAATTCAGCCTCTTCTTGCAAGAAATTGACGATCTGTTGATCATTCTCAAACACCTGCCAGCTTGTGTTATTATCTGGAACTGCTGGCCTCACAACTACATGGATATGTGGCTGCGTTTTTTCTCTTCTGATGTTGTCAACCACATCAAACGTCGCTCCAATTGCTGCGAGTCTATCTGCGGCTTCATTTTTCTTCCTGGGTATGGACACAATGCTGAAAGCTTCGAAATCCTCAATGAGGTCCCATACCCTATTCTTGTAGTTCTTCAGCAGGTCGTTCTTTGTAGCATGTTGTCCCCTAACTTGGTTGACGATTAGCTCGCTATCTCCAAACACCTGCAAGTTCTTTATGCCCTTTTTCCTGGCCCAATGAAGTCCATGAATCAAGGCCTCATATTCAGCTGTGTTGTTCGAACAAGAAAACTGGAAACGAAAAGCTGAATAATATTTGATGTCTTGTGGTGAAATCAACACTGCACCACCTCCAGCACCTTGCCTGCTTCTCGAACCATCGAAGAATAATTTCCAAACTTTGTTTTCATCCTTTTGTTCGAAATTTGAATGATGTCAGAATGAGTGAATTTTCCTCGTGTATACAATACATGCCCAACTCAGATTCTTCAATTTCCTTGTATGGGTCAAATTCATGACTTTTGTTTGCCCATTCATCTAAAGTCAAATCAGGAATTCCCTCAACCTTAGTACCTGCTTCTAGATCACTTGAACACTCCTCCTGATCAAAAGCTGAGCAATTTGCATTGATAGGGCCTGGTACATAAGGCTCAATATGAAAATTGGCAATCGATTCTGATCTGATTGTTGCTTTAGCTCCATACCTTGTCCTAAAGATCATGTGTGACCAATCTGCAGATAAATATCCACCGATCTTTGCAGTGAAGTCCCTTGATAGACACAACGCAAAGAGTGGCGGGAGGTCAATTACAGACACATCTTGCAAGACTGTAACATTAGGACATGAATGTAGTGTTAGGCTTAACCCCTTGATGACCCCAACTGTTCCCACTGCTGTTCCATCTAGTTGCACTACTCCTTTCAGCACTGGCTCGTACTTCAGACCCAGTTGATCCGCTATTTGCTTTGGCATCACTGAACTACTTGCTCCTGAATCTATCATGCAGTTGTGTACCAAGTGGTTTCCAACAATCAATGAAACATAGAATGGTGGAGGCTTCAAATTTTTCCTTGTCTGGCCCCCATCATGTTGCACTGCATTAGTGAGAACTTTCTCATGTCCTTGGTTTGATACATTTGTGGCGGATTAATTAGCCATTATCGCAGCACTTGCAACAAATCTCGTTGCCCTGGGATCGCCAGTGATTCCCACATGGAAATGTTCACATGTGTCTTCTTCATTTGATCGATGATGTTGAAGGGGGATGAACTGTCCTTTTGCTGCCCCTTACTTGGTGCAAGCTTTTCTGGAGCTTGAACGGGTGCATGTGTTGCTGCAACAGGTACCTTAGTCTGGTTTTGCACATTTGGGGCTGCGTTTGGTCTGCTGGCCCCTTGTTGTGTAAGAGCGGGTTGAGGAACAACTGGATTGGGCGGTTGTTCCTCTACTATGCTTCTCTTCTTTGACCGTGTGTTGGCAGCCACGCCTTGAAAAGGCTGTTGGTTAACTCCACAGAAGTCTTCCGTTTGCCAATTTGCCAATGTGGTTTCTGTCGGAGGTCCCTCTTGTTGCGTTTCTTGCTGCTGATTCCCTTCTTGGCTTGGTTCTTGAGGCACACCAATGGTTTGCACCATCAAGGCCTGATTCAGTGCACCATTGAAACATGCTGACCGATTGTGAGGTAGATTGCAAGGGTAACACCAGTCGTACTCCTGTGCCATGTTATTTTGTGTCGGGACCAAGGCTCTCGAGGATGTCATTGCATTTGGATCATACGGCCGAAATGGCCTGGCAGCTTGAGGTTGTCCTTGGCTTTGGTTCGCAGCCTGAGGTGGTGGTGGTCTATTCTGTTGGTATGAGGGCCTAGCTTGGTACTGTGCTTGAGGCTGATACGGTCTGGCACTTTGAGCTTGCTGTCTTTTGATAGTCACAAGCTCATTTCCAAGGTTCTGCAGTTGTTTCATGACCTCTTGCAATTCCTTTGAACTATTTGAAGAAGTCGATGCCTCATTATTGCTTTGATTTCTAGGAGTTGGAATGGGATTCAACTCTGGTGCTTGGCTGGTTGTAGGATTTCCCATATCTGGATAGAGAGGCATTGGCGGCCTTGGTGCAAGCTTGCCAGCTTGGATTAAACAGTTCTCTGCTCTGATTGCTGTGTCATAGGCCCCTGGCAGCGTTGTCCCTCCCATTGATTGGATCATCATGGCTATGTCTGAATTCATAGCCTTTAAGAAATAAAGGAATGCTCCTTCGGCAGTTGGCCTGACAGTTATTGGGATCCTGTCCCATGTCCGTTGGAACCTGAAGTTGAAATCTGCCATTTGTTCGTTAGGAGCCCTTTTGATTGTTGTCAGCTGTTCCAATAAGGACAAATTGTCCGCCCTCTCCCCGAATTGGCTACAAAGAGCTGAACAAAGCTGGTTCCAATTTGTAATAGACCCTGCTGCTAGGCTCCTAAACCATTGTAAGGCCTTGCCTTTGAAAGATGAAGCTAACAACTTGACTGCAATATCCATTGCATTTATTTCGTGGATCGCGCATACATTAGCAATATCCTGGATGTGATCAATAGGAGTAGTATGATTTTCACCTGTGAAGTAGGGGATATTCTTTAGCGCTGCAACTGGAATTTGATTCTGAGCATTTAGGGCAAGTGGACTACTGCCCGTGAAATTGACAAAGGGATTCGGTGGTAGATGCGCCATTATGATTGGCCTAAGAACCCTGGTTGATGCGAGAAAAGGCCTACCAGGTGGAGGTGTAGACAAAGTCCTGTTAGGCGGAGATGGTGATCTTTGTGGTCTTCTTCCTCTCCTTCCTCTGCCTGGTGATAGTTGCAAGTGGAAAAATAGCCCTTCTTCTTGAGTATTGGACCTGGTTCGAATTCTTCTCATGTGCCTAGGCAACTTGTGCTGCTACACCACTGAATTCTATCCCTTCGGAGTCGCCAGATGTGTTAGAGAACAAGCCTCAAAAGACTAGATTTTGCCAAGTTACACACCAAAACCTGACAATATTTAAACACAAAATTTTTTAAAAGACCTGCACATTTGAGATTTTAGGGTTTGGAATTTGATTTGGAATGACAGTCCCGAAAACCCAAAAAACGCCAGATTTCTGAAAACCCGAAATCCGAAATTCAAAAAACCATGAAATTTTGAAAGTCAAAATCTCAAAATTCTAGGAATACCCTTTTGAAGATTACCCCCCGATCTATCAACTGATGAAATTTTGACTTGTTTCGAGCAAGTTAAGTCCTTGAAAATCAATTTCAAAGTTCAGCCTGGAAGGTGAAAAATCTGGAATTGTAAAACCTGCAATTTTTTGGTCCGAATTTCATGAAAACTCCTTCAAATCTATGGAATGACCTCTTGGTCCCACCGGGCGTGCCAAAACTGTTGGTGTCGAATCACAGCACCCCTGGGACTCTGCAACTCGATGGGTTGAGAATCTCAGTGCGATTACACAACATGGAGCTTTTCCCAAGTGTGGGACCTTGCGAAATCGGAAAAGCTCTCCGGATGAAGGCCGGCTCCTATTCCTCTATTCAGATGCACCAATAAAACGTAGAGAGTCTACTAAAACCTAATCTAACTACCAAGGAGACAGGGAGAGAGAAATGCATAAAAACAAACCTAAGCTAAGGAGGTGATGCACCGAGGAATGAAGAACATACGTTTTGCCAATTAAACACAGACCACAGAAATGCAATGCAAAATCATGCACAGATAAACATATTCATAGTGAAAGATCAGGAGGATGCAAAATGAAACACATAGAGGGTTGAGAAACATCCATAGTCATGCATTTATTTTCTCTGAAGGTTGATACAATACACTGCAAAAAATGCCCAGAGGCAAAGGTGCATTACAGTTTCAGATGGGAGGTTTGAGCTCCACAACTCTACCTGCCAAAGAGAAGAAGGGAGGGGCCAAAACAAGAATTTCCAACCTTTAGAAAGAAGCCCCTCCTTACAATTTATAGGAAGAATGAGAGAGAGAAGAGAGAGAAAGTCCAAATCTACCCCAACCACCTCAGGTTGTATTTAATTCATCTCATTATGGTGGTAGGTGAGGACCATATCAAACCCCAAAAGTGGAAAACTGTATTTTGCATTTTTAAGAACTTGTTCCCACCCAATTAAAGATATCTAGTCGTAGTTAGGTAGAGGACACCGTAGGCTTTCTGAAAAGTCCAACCTTGTGTGAATCGGAGCTCCCAGTCAAAAGTTATGGCCATCTGAATATCTGGGTCAGGGTCTGCTTCCTGTCAGCACTCAGAATGTTGCGCCTCCTGAAGGTGCGCCATAGGCGCATCCGTGTGTGTGTCGACATCTTCTTACGTGCGCCAAGGAGCAACTTTTGCCCGTTGACACTCATTGTCATGCGCCACTTCTGTGCGCCATGGGCGCATTCTTTCTTATGTCGACACTCATTTCTGTGCGCCTCTTCTGTGCGCCATGGGCGCATCCATTTTGCTGTCGACACTCATTGTCGTGCGCCCCTTTTGTGTGCCATGGGCACATCCATTTTGCTGTCGACACTCATTTTCGTGCGCCTTTTGTGCGCCATGGGCGCATCCATTTTGCTGTCGACACTCATTGTCATACGCCCTTTTGTGCGCCATGGGCTGAGGTTTGAATTTCTTTGGTTTCCATATTCTTCCGCTTGTCTATATCTACCCGGGGGGAAGATATATACAACAATGAACATTTACAAGAACGTCAACATCAATATAATTATACATGCACATAGGTTTATCTATCTTATTTTTATGGGGTATCTAAGAAAACTCATATGCTTAGATAGGAAAGATGTTCCCCACGAGTGATTATAACCTATGCACAATATGGATGAAAATGATGGTGTTATGGTTTAAATGGGTAATCTTTACAAAGTTATCTTTACTTCTCCCATGATATCCTATAAATAAAAGGGAGAGATGTACATTTAATGTAGATGAGAATAACCAATTGAGACAAAGGGAAGTTGAAACTTCGAGGAAGAGGAAATTTTCTAAATTAATTATCTACAACATTAAGCTTCATAATATAAGGGGTCGATTATGGTGCTCTAAAAGCTTTGTGGATTCTTAAATATTATCTAGGAAAGGTCCTAATATTGAAATTTTTACAGAATTCAATGAGTCTTTCATAAGAGCATGGAAAATTGGGTAATGTATTTGTTCCTTAGTTAGTCCAATATTATCCAAACATCAAATGAATAATATTTTATTATTTATTTAGGATATTTCTTCAAGTATATAAAAATTGTTTTAATATTTAGGCTATGAACTATCTAAGGCATCCTCTAGTTGGGACCCCTATTTTTGATTGCATATGTAGGTTTTAAGTCTTATATGTGTGTGATTTCTAGTTGGAATATCTTCTACATACATGTATCCGGGTATAAATTGATTGTACACATCCTTAAATAATTATGTTATTAGGTATATGGTGTAGATTGAAATTTTTTTCTACTATCGGGTGTTGTGAAGAGATAGAGACAACACAAAAGAAAATTTTATGCGGTTATAAATAGAGAAACTAGAGAACTCGAGACATGTAGAATTTATTGAGATGGTGAGAGAGATAAACACCCATTTGGAGGCCATGGAGACCACTCAAAAAGAGGAGTGGAAGTGGATGATGGAGAAATAAATTATGAACTCAAGGAAAATGAAATTGATGAATGGGATGCATAAAAAAATCTTGTTGATGTGTAGGAGGATATATTATTGCATATAATTAAAATAATTGTTAACAAAACAACTATGGATATTTGTATCTATTATGCAATTCTAAATCTTGAAGAGCACATTTATTGGATCACTGAAGTGGATAAATATTTTGAGTATGAAGCTAAGGGAAATCCCAAGAAGGTGGTTTATTTTAAACAAGTTAAAAATTAAATTTTTATAGTGGGAACATGGGTAGACTGAAAGGGTATGTAAAGGAAAGGAAAGTAAAAACAATGGGATAGATTGGTTGGGAAGTTGAAGATAAATTTCATGTTTACATATTATGAAATACGTTTATTAAAGAATAATTTGGTTTTTCTATAGAAAATTTTGGTCATGCGAGAACTACACTAAAAATTATTTTCTATATTTATTAGAGTGGGTCATGTTAAAGGTGACATAGAAAATATTTTAATTTTTTGTTAAACAATTTATTATTCCTTTTAATATGTGTTTATTATGATTATACCAAAAAGTATGAATGAATATATCAATTTGTCTTTAAGGATAGTGAATAAATGTCACATGTAGGTAATAAATAAATTTGAAAGTGAAAGGAAAGTTATTATTTAAACATAAGAACAAAGGGATTCATAGAGATACAGAAAATATTTCACAAGAAAAGGAAGATAGTCACTCACATGATCAAATGTGTGCATAAAGAGGTGGTGGTAGATTTTATTTCAAAGGAAGAGGATGTGGAATAGGAAAATAAATTAATAAGACATGTTTTCATTTTAGATATGTGATGCATCTATCATTTGAGAATGCAAAAACATCACAAAACAATAGAGAAAGAAGGAATGATACTACCAACCATGGTACACAACATGTAGATACAAAGAAGCATTGAAAAATTACCCAAAATAAGCAAAGTGTGGAGAATATATCATGGTGAAGAGCAAGTTGTTGAAGCCAATGAAGGTAGAAAATTCAATTGCATGGAGAAAAACTTATTTACAACCATTTTATAGTCTACAAGAACTTGATTTATGGTCATTATTTATAGCACTAGTAATGATAAATTAATTAAATATGTGATGATTGAAAATATTTTTCTTACGAGGATTGTGCAAATAAGTTCATTTAAATTTTATTGGGTTTTCAAGGGACATCATTTTATTATGAATGATAAATGTGCTCCGCACATTAAAATTTACGCATATGTTCAAATGATATTGTATGTGATATAATGTACATGCATGTACATCATGTGTTATTAATTCAAATTTGTAGGTTGAAATAAAACACCATCATGATGGCCACACAATTACTTACACTTTGATGAAGGATGACCTAGTACATTTTGAGTCCTTTGAATAATGTAGAGAAAAATTAGAATTTTTTATTTGATTTTAGGGAAAGGAATTCTTGAAACATTAAAGGATAAGAATGAATAATTTGCGTTCATTGCAAATATTTCATAGAAAGAGGGAGATAGTGAATCTATTTTTAAAATGATAACATTCATGTGAAGTGGAAGACATGTTAAGTGAGTTTATAAATATCTTGGATAATGATATTCCATGTAATTTACCACCATTACATAGTATAATTCATCAAATAGATTTTATTCCAAGGTCTCTTTTAACAAATAAGTCCACATTAAGGTCAACACATATGGGGAATGAGGAGATGAAAATTAAAAAATCAAGAGTTCTCTTGAGAATGGTTTAATCATAGATTATTTTAATTAATGCACAATACATGAAGTATTAACACTAAAGAAATGTGGAAAGTATCAGATGTGCACTAATTCCACAAACATGAACAAAATTACCATCATTTTTTTCATTACCACACTTTAATGACTTTACAAACTATTTAAATAGTTAAAACTACTTTAGGAAGGTTGAATTGAAGAATTGATATCTCTAGATCGAGATGAGAGAAGGTCTTCATTAGAAATTATGATTAAGATGTAGGATGGTTTGTATCAATGGTTTTTCATGATATTTTGGATAACGAAGGAATCAAACATATTTAAGTGACTCATGAGTGAAATATTGAAGACTTTAACAAGAAATTTTGTCATTGTGTATGTGGATCAAATTCTAATTTGTAGTGAGACATAAGGGGACATTTTGGAAGGTTTTGTTACATTTTCATGAAGATAATTTTCTAGTGACTTTGACGAATTGTAGTTTCATGAAGGAAGAGTTAGTGTAATTTGGGTTTGTGATATATTAGTAGGACTTAAGATGGATCTTGAAAGGTGTGTGTTATAGTAGTTGGATGTACTATACTATTAGGTTTTTGTATTTAATATATTTATCAATTTTTACATTTATGATATAATATCATATTGTAGTAAATAAAAAATATTCATATTGTAAATCATATTATGATAAAACAAATTGATAAATTGCACTAGCATAGATGACTTAACTAGGAATATAAAAATAGGGTTAGAGTGTATTACATTTTTTTACTAAGATATGATGATAGTGATGTGTAAATGTGTAGGAAGAGTTTTAAGTTATTTTAAATCCATATTGAAAATCTAGGAGTGTAATTCTGCAAGAAGGAAAAATTATCTATCTTAGAAAAATTCACCCACGTAAATTTTTCCTAGTCGGATGGTTTTTTTCTTTATGGCTCTAATTTGCATATTTATTTTTCATTATTTCCTTATTTTACCATATATTTATCTTCTTTGATTAGAATACAAAGATTGAAATTATGCAATTAATTAGGTATGTTTATTCTTCTTATTGTGTTATAAGAATAAATAGGAGGTAACACTTTTAGGTTCTTTGGAACCCACCATACATATACTACACCCATGTAGCTTTCCACCTATGAAATGTGTGAAATATTTATATCACAATGTTTTTGGAAATAAATACCACCCTATTAAGAAATCCTTATTCAAAAATGATATTTGGAATGTGTACAAACATATAACATTGGAAATTAGGTTCTTGGTGATATTGATATGACCTATACTATTTTTCCATGACTTGTGTGAGAAAACATGGTCTGAAACATTTTACTCTATCCATTCTTAAATCTTACAAATACTTCTATCATCTCCATAGACATATAATAGGACTATTCTTATCATATATAAAAATATTCTATATTCTTCTAAACTACTCTAGAATAATAGGTACTATCTCCTAATTTCTTGGAAACTACCATCTAATTTGGAAGGAAACACCACATATTTGTGTCCCTTTCTAGTGAGAATGTCCATTATTTTCAAATGGTCAAATTTATTAATTTTATCCTAATCCCCCTTTCTAGGTTGGCCTTAATATGAAATTATATTCAATGGAAAGGTATAAAAATGAGAAATAAATATCATTTACTCACTTGGAAATTATCAAGATCCATTTTGGAAAGATAAAGGAACACTTTATCTCCATCTCCAACTCTCTATAAAAGCTACCCAAAACCTTCCCTAAACCAAGAAAAGAAATCCGTAGTAGACCCTAAGTAATTATGAAGTAATACAAACTCTTTCAAGAACATCCCAAGATAATTAAAAATCATTACAGACAATTTAAGCATTATCAATCATCTATACAATAAAGCGTAACCCAAGGGTTTTATTTTAAAGAAATGTATATCTTTTAACATTCAAATTTAGGACTCTAATGTTCATAACTCATTAAAGATACATTTTCTTCATAGATACACCTATTATTCATGTTAAGGAATAAGGTAAAATATAGGGATTGATTTCTCTTTTTCATTCACACCGACATGATCAATAGAAGATAAATATGAATTTTTAGCCCCTCATTTGTAAAATGTAATGCAATGCTTTGTTAGAGTTACAAGGTTGTTGGCCACCAAGTGAATTTTAACTCCACCAAACACCATTTTGTTTGTTATCTAATGTCTATTTGAGTGTTAACAAAAAAATAGGGGTTTTAGTCACACGTGTGTATGTGAGAGGACTTTATAGGAAGTTAAAATGTAGGAGCATATACAAATGGAAAAAAAGAAACCTAGAAAAGAGAATTGATATGAAGGATAGAAGCATGATGCGCTAGAATCAAGTATTGTGCTAGTTTCGAAAGGGTTTAGAGGCCTAATCTTTGAAATGATGTAAATTTGGGATAGTTATAGTTTATTTTTCCTAATTCCAAATATATAAAACTATATGATATGTCATAAAACACAATTGAATCAACCCTTTTAAATTCACTACTATTTAGCTTGTAACCTAAATGGATGTCATTATTTATTTCATTTACAAGTACTATCGAGATATCAATGTGTAAGAAATTGTTTACAAAATATGGTTTTGCATTATTTTTACATTGTAAGAAAATATATATATATAAACCACCAATTTATTTTAAATTAAGGTTTTTTTTTTTTTGGAACCCAACATCGATGTCCTATATAGAGGTAACTACTTGTATTATCCATATAATCGATCTCGGGTAGAAACACCACACATAAGAGGGCGCCACTTTTATTTGAAAATTTGAATGGTCATCCACATTATATTTTACAAACATTATAGGATTCATTGGTGAAATAATTTTTCGCAAGGGAAAATATGTGATTTCACCAATCTTTGTTAGTAGACTAGGTCCCTCTATTTGAATAGGGAAGCTCCATTTATTGAAAGAAAAAGAAAAAAATATAAACTAACTAATTTATGGGGATGTCCCATAGATTGGGGATCACGCATGAATACTCCCTAAACCTATGACAACTTCTTGTATGGAATAAAAGGAAAATTACTTAGAGATAGAGAGATATGAAATGGAAATAAGAGGGATATTTTAACCAACAAATAGCATAGATGAGTTTATTTCATTAAAATCAAAGTATTTAAATTACATCAATCAGAAGAAATAATTCACATAGAAAGAGGAACAATAAAAAAGAAAAAAAAATTATTGTATCATGTTGCACAATTTACAATGGTTTTGGATTTTAAGTTGACATGGACAAGAATAACAATAGACAAGAGAATAGAGGAATTGAAGGAACTTGTTCCTAGATAAACAATAGGAGCTAGTAAACAAGAATTAACCATCATTTTACAATGAGAAGGTCATATCATTATATAAATTTATGATTCATCACTTCATCTACCCCTCACATGACTTTCCATATTCCCATTACAAGTGACTTTTAAAATGTCCTTAGGAAAGACAAAATAAGTCCCCTTTTATAATTGAAATAGGTACTTTTACATTGCACAAATAGTACATAGACACTTTAATGAATAAGATAAAAATTCATTATTACACATAATTAAGAAGTACAATACATGGATTAGAAGGAGATTTAGAATAGAATAAGGATAAATAGAATGGAGAAGGATGAGTTATCTCATCTGTTTGATGAAGATTCTTCCTCCGATACATCCCATGAAAATTCCATCAATTTGACCTCAAGCCCTTTCACTTATATAACAAAATGCACAATCTTCGATGTGATCTTATCTTATTGAGGAATGTGCACATACCCCAATGTGTTGATCCAAGCATATGGAATGTGGCTTAGCCTCTTACACTTAGTAAATGAGTTTTTGTGATCTCAAGAAATGTTTGAAATAGAGCCATGGATTTTTACGAGTGACTCTAAAGTATCTTGATTGAAGGAGAACGTGTATCCTTCCTCTTTCGAACCATTTCTAGAAGAGGATTCATGAGTGTTCAGAAGAGGGTTTAATTAAATAATTAATATATTACAATAAACATTAATAAAAACATTTACATTGTGCTGATAAAAAAATATAACAATGATAAATAATTTACATGGAAAACTCCTAAGGGGTAAATACCATGGTGAATGAGATATTCCATTAATATGAGAAATGTTATTAAAGTCTAGTAACTCTTCCTCGTCACTTATCTTCCCCAATCCACCATAGTGAATTTGATAATCATGCCACATGATTATATTTATTTTAACCCACAGGTCATGAACCATTAAGTGACAGGATGTGACTTTATAAAAAGACACCCTGATTTAACTATTGATTAATTAATAATCAATTAAACATAAACAAACTTAGTTTATATTAAATAATGAATAATATAAATATTCTTAATTATTTAATTATAAACTAAGGTTTATATGCACTTAATATTACGTTCTAACACTCCCCCTTAATATTAAGTGGGGAACATATGCCAACATTTCGATTTATACAACATGATTTACAAATCCATAAACCATAGTGAAGGTTTAGGATAGCATATCACATTTGAAGGATTTATACACCATCATGCTCATCTTGCCTTTTACTAAAAAAGGATTTGGAATCCATAAATAAGTAGTGAATGATTTAGGATAAGCATGATTTGTGAGACTACATCTCATAGTTTCTCATGGAAAAAATCTCAACAAGCATCTCTAGGAGAATTTTATAACACAAGGATATCCTTTACAATAGATGCAACACACTGGACTATACATTGTAAACTTAGAGTGATAAGTTTACAAATATCATAAAAAAATATATTTTACAATGATTTAAAATGGAGCATAAGTATAGAGGAGAAGGAGATAGAAATTGACAAGACATTAGGAGTTGGAATTTTCATGCACACTCCCTCTTAATGAAAAATCTAAAAGGTTGAGTATTGTATAAAGATTGTAGAACTTTATAGCATACAATGGCTTTGTAAACATATATGCAACTTGATCTTCAGTTGGGTAATATTGGAGACCTATATCACCATAGAGGACATTCTCTCGGATACAATGCATATGAACCTATATATGCTTTGTTTCTCGATGCTAAACTAGATTCTTAACAAGATAAATGAAAATCTAGATATCACATAAAATATGAGTGCTTCTATAGCTTTCATGTGTATCTCTTCCAATGACATAAAATTTATCAATTTGCAGGGGTGCGAAAATGACACCCCTGCAAAATGGACAACTTGTCAAGTATGGGATTTGGTAGTTCTAGATGTTATAATTTACAGGGTAGCTGGTAGGCAAGCTCACCGTGGCAAAGGCTCGAGCCAAGTCATTTTAATGGTGGATCGGGCTATCATCCCAACTTGCGTTAAACTCGGTGAGATGTATAGATTGTCACATTATTGTCATACGTCAACAACGAATCTTTCGGGTGTTAACTTGACCACTCTGTCGCACGTCAACAAGCACTATTTCACATGTCAATAGCCACTTTGTCATGTTTCAAGATCCACCCTATCACATGTCATCATTCCCTCTTGTCACTAGTCAACATTCATTCCTATCATATGTCAACCAGATCTTCTTATCACGCATCATCATTCCTTCCTATCATGTGCCAACCAATTCTTATTATCATGCAAAAACACCCTTTCCTTGTTAACAATGACTCCTTCCATTCTTTTCAGGTGTTAGTAAGGAATGTCAACTAGGGACCATGAATTAATGACATCATACAAGGTAGCTCAACAACGTCTTTAATGAGGTATGTCACCCTTGTTCGCCATATAAGAAAAGTACCATTGGAAAGTGAACCAACATGGTTGCCCATACCTTTTGTAGGAAATTAATGAAGGTTGTCAGTTGGTAGCCTCCCCTTCTCTATATATATGTAATTTCCCTCATTTGTAAGGGAGAGATTCTGGAATGTAAAAGAACTCTGCCAAAATTGTTCTAGCACTCTTGTGAGATGTAGGCCTTGAATTTATGGATTTTTGAAGTAATTTTACCTTGTGCCTATATTGTAATGGATTGTGCATCATTTTAAGCAATAAAGTTGGTGTTTTGTGGATTTTATTTCCCTAGCTCAAGTTGTGTTTCATCATTTGCCTTTCATTGCATTTTTAGGTATATTGTGCATGTTGTATCCTTTTGCAAGATTTAAATTCATTGTGCTCCATGAAATTGGAGGTTTGAATGTGTTATTTGAACTGTGGCACTTTTTTTCCCTCTTCTACCTCATTTTCTTCCATTAACCATAGTAGTTCAACATTAAATATAGAGGAAAACACGATGAATCTATATAGTGAGATGGAAAAATTGAGACACAAAGTTCTCATATTCATTTATTGAATATACAAATATCTTGTATCACCATACCTGGAAAGTGCATGAAAGAGGGAAGTGGAAGAAACATAATATGATTATAACAACTATGTTTATTTCATGAACAATGAGAGGAAACCATGCATACAAAGTTGCACACATTCATACATCTTGGAAAGAAGAAACTATATTCCTTGATTGAAATTTACACAAGTTTTACAAAGCAAGGGAAAATAAGAAATCATGTTGAAGAAATTTATATTTATTTCATGTATAAGGATGACACAAAGTCTAACAACATATTGCAATCCACTATAATTTCTACAAAGTACAAAATTTTAAGATCTCTTGGAATGGAGAAGCCATCCCAATTTATAGAGTGTAGATTGACTCTTTGCCTACCCACCACATGACTCTTCATTGTATCATTCAACTCATGACTTTCCACCTTCATAGGAAGTGAGAAATAAGTTCCCTTTTATAAATTAAAGGTATTTTTAAATTGTTACTTTATAAAGTCACTTAAATGAAGGAGACAAAATACAATGATTACACCCAATGAAGAATTAGAAAGGGAGACAAAGAAGAGAGAGAAATAGGGAAAAGAGGAAAATATGTCATACCGATTAAGAAATCTCTTCGAATCATGCCTCTTGATGATGGATCTCGAAGCAATTTCCTTTTCCTTGAATTCCTTGTTGAATTGAGCTATCGCAGTTGTCATCTTATCTTCCCTTAGAATGCAAATGCAAACAAACACCTTGGTCCATGTGTCGGGACACCACTGATCATTTTATAATGATGAATCCATTCTTTGTGACTCATTGCAATTTCATCGATACAACTCTTGATGTCGGCTAAGGACTCTAGGTTGTCTTTATTGAAGGAAAGATAGTCACTTGCCTCCTTTTTGACCATCTCTTAAAATACAATCACAAGTTCCTCTCGATGATGAGTCTTTAGTGAGTAGGGGGACTCAAGAATTTTAACACAATGGTAGAATTTAACATATTGGTTACCCGAGGTGCCACCGAAGAGCCGAGAAGCTACTTGGGCCTTCTTCCTTTGCTTGGGTTTCAAAATTCTAGAGATTTCAAAGTGATACTAGGAATGGTAGCAAATTACATTGTTATTTTCCCACTCTTGAGTACTTATTGAATCTATGGAAATGGCTCTTCAAGAGTTACCATGATTCCAATCATAAAAGTTCTTGTAGAATATTTTCATGAGGTTAGATCTTGATCACCTTGAGAAGACATATTTGGATTATTTGTGCAAAGGAAGGCAATGCTACGGATTACCTCTTCTTGTCATGAGAAGATATATCTCGACTAACTCTCCTTAGCTCACTTAACTAGCGAACCTAAATGTCATGGTGGAAAAAGTGATAATATATGTTACTATGGATATGGTAGTAACTATTTACTTTCAGGACCAAAAACCACTATTTTTGGAAAGTCGGTCCCCGAAGCTATTATTTTGTGCAGTGTCATTTTTCACTTTTCCTTGCCCGAGGCATTTCCTTCACATTCTAGGCTTTTCACAGATGTATTTTGGTAAATTCAATTCACTTTTCATTTTCACAAATTTATTATTTCTCCTTTTTGTTTTTTTGCTTTTTTTATCGACCGCGTGCCCAAGTTTTTGTTTGCATGATTTTCACCAATCTTTCTTCTAAAGGAGTTTTCTATTTTTAAAACTTACTAAAAATGGAAAGTATGTACTATAAGAACTTAATATTTTTATAATCTCACATTTGGGTCTCATATTGACATAAAATTAGTGGATTCTTTCTGGATTTTTTTCTCTCTAGCGTCTATTCAAGTTTTCATCTCAACTCGTTGCACGGTTTGTTGG
Organism: Taxus wallichiana var. yunnanensis; assembly: GCA_018340775.1. Classification (NCBI taxonomy): domain Eukaryota; kingdom Viridiplantae; phylum Streptophyta; class Pinopsida; order Cupressales; family Taxaceae; genus Taxus; species Taxus wallichiana. Next base: position 792,685,669 of record CM031239.1, read on the forward strand.
AAAAATGATGAAAAGACTCTCTAGAGAAGAAATTTTGAAAGGATGCCATTAAAAAATCAGGCCATATCTGATATTTCATTTTTTTATCCTCTAAGGTTCCTAGATGAGGGATATCTACCCAAAATTTTAGGAAGATTGGATGCATGGTTTGGGAGATATGAGTGATTTCTTGTTTTGGAGCCTAAGGTTTCGACTGACTCACATATGTGGCTTTTTCTTGAAAATATCCTCCTTTATTGTTATATAAATAATGAAGGATGATGAATGGATGTGTTTTAGAATTTTTGGTAGTAATAGAAATGGAGGTCTAAAGGAATTTTTGTGGTGGAAGTTTTCCTATGCGTAGGTGAAGGAAGAAAAGGAAGCGAAGAAACAACACAACAATATGAAAAACTTTTATTTTTTTAATTGTTGGGAAGGAGAAAAAAATTCACCAAGGTATTAGTTTATTTTATGTAAAAAATTGTGCCCCATCCCTATTAGACCACATGTCACAAAGTTATTTGTAGTTAGGAATGTGAGGGGACTAAGAAAAAGAAATTTGAACATCCACGGGTCACATGGGTGATTGAGGGATTAAGAGGGATGGGGTAAATTTTATCGCACCATCTGCACCAAGGATTCATCCACTTGGTGAAAATAATTGTACCCAATCCTAATTGTTCCACTTTGAGGAATTTGATTGTACAGAGCAGGGGATGGGAAATGGAGCATGAGTGGCTCAATTTTGTAAAGGGGGATGAACTAAGGTTGTGTTAGGGTTCGAGAGGCTTAAGCTGGGAGGGGCGAGAATTTTATTACACAATATCCACCAATTTTTGGTTCACTTAGTGTATAAAAGTGTGCCACTCTCCCATTGATCCAAATTTCAAGGTAGAAATTTGACTAACTTATGGAGTTTTACCTTGGGGAGCCTCCTATGGAGATCATAACTTGAGCTCCCAGAGGAGTTTTTTTGATGAAATTTTATATGATTCAGCCTGAGAATGACCTTATGAATCCAATGGTTTAGGTTCCATCTCTTGATTCTTACATTTGATCCCTAAAAAATAGGATTTTGTTTATGACTCCAAGGTTGCGCATGTAAAAATCTCGTTGTGGATATAATGTGCCTAGGTGTTATGAAGAATCTAATATTACCATCCTATAGGGATATGAAATACATTTCGACTATATTTTTTTACTCCTAAATCTATTTGGGGCTCTTTTAATCACTTCCTAAAGTTAAGGGGTTGTTTTTGCACTATGCACTACATAGGCCTTCGACACCCACTTTTACTAAAACTACTCCAAGACTTCAGAACCTCTCAAAATATCTCGATACATCTTCTTGGTTAGTTTCATACTTTTTTCCATTCTAAGGGGTACACCATTTTCAAGAAGACTAGATAATGACCTTTCCCAAACTTGTAAAGAAGCATGTCTTGATGGATCTTGCTTTGGAAGTACTTGGAATGACTAGATAACCCTAAGTCACCTATGGGCATACTTTAAAAACACATTGGATTGCTCGAGAGAGGTGGGTATAAGACTGACATAGGGACAAGTGTGACATGCTAAAGTGTCTGGAAATGCCTATAACTAAAATTTTCGACATTGGGGTTCGTTGTCATGCTTGAAAATTGAGAATTTTCATGTTACATATTTTCATGACAACATTTGGCTCTAGTTTGGGGACATGGTGTAGATCATGCATAGGGAGGACATGACATGAGAAATCTATAATCTCAATTGTATTTTTTGGACCAATGCCTTGTGCATTGGGATTTAGAAGTCATAAAAAGATATACTACACAACTTTCTTTATTGAACACACACACACACACACACACACACACACACACAAACACCCAAACAGAAGGGAAAGACTCCAAACTGGAAATCAACACACAACAAAAAAATGGAAACTATATTACAGGGGAGGGATATTTACATAGGTGGGGAAATAATATACACATACCTAGTGTGAGTTCGAGAAAATTATGTGTCATCATGGAACAACATAATGAAGTTTGACATTTAATGTACAAAATTCAATGTCTTATCGTACCATGATCTCATGATTTCTTTGCATGGCTTGAGAATAAGAAGGTTGAGCAAGACTCCATCTTCATATTCATACTACACAAATAATTTTCTTGCATCAATTAACACTTCACCATTTTATCAAAACTATTTTACCTTGAAGCTTCACGCGATGCCCTCCGATAATGAGACATTGTTCTTCCATGTCTTTAAGAGAGGGAAGATTTATCTTGTCATGAAAACATTCATCTTCTTTTAATTGCAACTTTAAATCATCTCATACACCAGCAAGGTACTCAAAAGGAGTGAGGAAAAATATATTTTCTTCCCATTCAACAACTTCTCTGAATATCCCACTTTTTTGCTCTAAGATATTTATTTCTAGAATGTGTGTCACATCATTGGACCGAATTTCTTCATTATCCTCGATAGCTTGATGAAAAATGAAAACATGTTTTTAAAACATGGGATTTTGGGAAGTGAGCGCAATCCTATTTTGGGTCACTTTACAAGGATTATGCATACTCTCACTTTGTTGTCCAGAGAAATTGTTGTCAATATCCACATGCTCGAATCCCATCTTGGTATCATTCTCAAAATTTAAACCTTCAATTTCTTCATAGAAATATTATTTAGCCACGAGTGAATATGAAATGTTGTTCGTGCTAGTGGAGCATTATGAACCAACTAGAAGTAGATTATTTCAAACACACTCCCATGAATCTTGCAACTTTTCACTTTTTTCTGAATAACTTTCTTCAATGCAAATCAAATGAGATTTTTTCTTACTATCTTCCTCCATGGTAGAGATGTTGTCTTCAAGATTGAGAATATTCAAAGAGGATTCCAGAACCTTCCTTCTTTTACACTCATCAACCTCTTCGCATTGTGTGAAATAAAAATACATGCTTTTATATTTGATCTTTCCAAAGAAGACATCAAGTTTGTTCATTGGCTTTGTCTCAAGTATCGAATATTGGTGTATCAAAAAGAGGAGAACAAATTTTTTCATACTTATCTTGCATCTCCATATCCCAAATCAAGATTTCAAGACTGATTAGAGGATCTTTGATTTATTTTACGATTGTCAGGATGTCTTTCCCAGATGAATCTTCTAATATTTTCATAGGCTCATATTCATTCTTATTGAAAGAATCTCTATATTGTGCCTTCAAGAGATGGCTAAAAATCTGATCCATATACACCCATGAATCATTTGAAACATCCTTTTCAACTTCTTCCATGATCTCTGTTACCAAATATTCACTTTCTTGCAAAGAACAGGAATACTTGATTCATGACACCTTCTGACAAGGAGAATAAGTCCATGCTTTATGGGAAGGGTAGTCCTTAGAGTTAAAAATCCATATCATCCTCATTCTCCTCAATTTCAAAAAGGAAGTGGGCTTCTTCCATTTGATCATCCATGATTGAATCAGGAAGATAGTTTAATTCTTCAAATGAGTCTTCATTTCTTCATGAAAAAATTCTACATCACTTAAGGAATCAAAATAAGAGGGAAACTCATCGATGACCATCTTGAATTCATAATCTTATAGATTCTATGATACATGATGGATCACTTGCATTTCTTCACATATTTCTATTCCAAGATTAATTAAAGGATCAAAATTTGAAAGGTGATTGTCCATGATTACATCAAACACGTTATCTTTTACTTCCTCATTGTTCTTTGGAGTCTTTGAAAAACATTAAATCATAAATCATGAAACAATTATATTCCTCTCTTAAATCCATTACTCCACCTATGGGATGTTCCTCGAGCCAAAAATAATTGATGAATGGAGGTTCCACCTCCATGTCTTCTATCTCATCTTCCATGATGTTGATTTGGTTCTCGTTGGAAGTTTTAAGGATAAGATCTTCTTTAGGAGCATCCAAGAATATTCTATGGATGAACAACTTGTATTATGGGAATCCATCGGGGTCTTCCTTCACAGGTTGCATCTTGTCTTCTTCCTCCATTTGATTAAGTTTTTAAAGATTTTCATACCTTCCTTGAGAGCTAAAACATACCTCTAAATTTCATGATAGACTTTCATGTCATGATTTCCTTCTATTATGCTTTGAAGCCTCTCCACATATTATATTTTTATAACTTTCATTTATTCATCTTTGTATGTGTTGTCATGTAAATGTGCAATAGGGAAATTGACAATTTCTAAGCATGACAATAATACCCCTATAGCAAAAGTTTCATGTTTGATCATACAAAGACACCCTGGGTCCATCCAATCAATCCAAGTGACCTCCTAATTAAAATTATCTCATCCCTCTAGGTTATTTAAGAAATTCCATTCATTCCCACTAGGTGATTTTAGAATTTCATGAAAACTTGAAAACTACAAGTAGTTGTGGGAAGGGCTATCATTGGCCTTCCTAGGGCTGGAGCAACCCCATGGAGCGAAGAAGAAAATCCAAAATGGGAGTGGAGTAGATTCAAAGGTCTTTGGAAATCATGTAATTTATTCAAGAAAATTTTGGAAGGGCTCGAGAAGTTGGGGCAGTTTCACCAAAATTAGGGTTCACAAGCCTAGTCAGTGCACAGGCCAAAACAGAGTTGAGATTCGAAGGTGATTCTGGGAGCTCTAGATGGAGTTAGGAGAAAAACAAAACATCTCCAAAAATAAAATTCCAAGCCCTAAAATATGGTTAAATCATTTTTTCACAACACTTTGGTGCATTACGTCTGCAAGTAGTTTTTCTCATGCACACGTGGAGTACCATATCAAAATTCAAAATTTTTAGTGAACCGATGGAATAATAAAGAAATTATATCCCCACCATTGGATTAAAAATGACATTTCAAATCATGATAATATAAAATTTCACCAAAAATTTCCATCGGGAGCTCAAGTTATCATCGTCTCAAGTTGTCCTCTTAGAGCGAGTTCGGGAGTTAGCCAAATTTTGGGAGGACATGTGTCAGCTCTAGGAGCCTGGTAGGATTTTGTGTCCCTAATTTCCCTCAATTTCAAGTACATCAACCATGAAAAATTATTCCCATCCCCCATATGACCTCTAAAACCTCACATGACCTTTAGGATCATTGGTTCAGCCCCTAGGTGCTATTGGGAGCTCTCACTCCCTGCCGTCAGATCTCCACCACGTGTCAGCTCTAGGAGCTCCATGAAATTTGATTTCCCTCATGTCCCTCACATGTCAAGGACATAAAACCTTTAAAAATTTTCCCATCCACCCAAGGAAACTTTTGGTCACCCATGTGACCCGCTTCCATCCCCTCAATGCTTTAAAGCTGATTTTCTAGCTCTCACTCCCTATCATCGGATCGCCACCACATGTCACCATATTGCTCACCATGGAAATTGATGTCCCTCACATACCTTTGAGGTGAGGGAAGTTAGGGAAAAAAAAATTCCCATCCCTCTCTATGCATAATTTTTGAATATTTTTTAAATCCTCACCTGCCGCTTTCTTCCCACTTCTTACATCTAACTCTCTCATGCACAATTCTTCCTCCAAACTCCTCTGCAACTTCCCACCATTGCTGAACCTTGAACCAGGTATATCAAAGAATTTTTTTCCTCCACTCCATGAAATCATACAAGTCTCAAAAGGAGGTTTGAGAAAACAAGGAAGAAGAAGTGAAGAATGAAGAGAAAAAAATAGTGAAAATTTCCATTGTCGTGAAAAGAGATTCGTAGAAATATTGAAAACTAGTGCATGAAACAACACACCATTTTTTGTTATTACTTACTCTCTCAAAAACCATCAGAAACATGACTTCAATCCCTCCTTGTGTTGCACAAAATATTCACAGTGAAGAAATCTTCTTTCTGGCAAAACAAAGAAAACGTTGGATTTCCCATCAAATCGGTTGTTGGATTGAAATACGATTTCAATTGAAGAATAAGAAGAAAAAAACCACATTAAAAATATTATTTTTTTGTGCAAATGGGGATAAAACCAGACCTACAATTTTGAGGTCCATTAATGGCTACCGTGTCTAAAAGCATTGTCAGGTCCAAAAATTGAAAGATTAAAATCTCCTAGACTATTGAGTGGGTAGGTCTAAAATTTTAGAGGGCGATATTGGGAAAAATCCATATCAAAAACTTCCTTCCACATCAATCCAGCCTCTAGAAGCCCACTTTCTAAAAATAGCGAGGTCTTACGCATGCAGGGAATGCTATTTTGGGAAAGTCATCAACAAAAGAATTTGCAAAGGAGACAAAGACATTGGAGATGCACTGCAATTGAGAATTCATTAGAATGAGAATTTTGGCACTTACTAAAAATAGTAAGTGGTTCCACAAGCCCCTACTATAAATATCCAGTTGGTCCAAAAAGTGAGAGGAACATAGTAAGAAGAAATAATTCAAGCTATCATAGCCGGTTGAGGTTGGGAAAAGATAACTATGACACTTACTAAAAATAGTAAGTTACCCCATCTATACTTACTAAAAATAGCAATTCGTTCCCAAAGGAAAGCTTGACATAATGTGACATATAGGGGTGATCATTTAGGTCAACACTATCATTATGGATCATCCATGAACATTGCTCATAGGGAATTCGAGACTCATCTCAAGGAATTCAATAGTCTCCTGACACTCACTTTGTGGCTCGAGTTGTAGGAGTATCTTGTGCAGGGTGTAAGTTACGATCATCATAAGTGTTTTTAAACACTCATTCTAAAACATATTTGATCCAATTGCAACGAGTTTCACATGAGTTTGAAGATTCAGAGTTTCATTGCATTGAGATTTCCATCAACGAGGATCAATAGACTTCATCAGGAATGACATCTCCTCTTCTTCTTCTCTCACTCTTTCTCTCTCCTCTTCCCCTAGCTTTCTCTCTCTCTTCTCAATGTTCTAATTTTGCGTTAGGGTTACACTTTTTCATATGTATTAATGTTCCTAATTTAATAATTCACCTTTATGTTATAAAAAGGGACTTACAAGTTTCTTAGGAAGTTCAAAAGTCTTAAGTTGTATGAGGACATATGAAAAGGCATTGGGGGTAGATTAAGAGTCATATCTCATTCTATAAATTGTAAATTCATTCCCATTTCAAAGGGTTGGTGATTGATTTTGTAAACTCAAGAGCACGTTGAGAGAAGAAAGGGGATAGCTAAATTTTTCATTCCCCTCATTCTCAAATTTTCTCCTTTTCACCACTATGTAAAAATTTGGTTTGAGCAATCAATACAAGGAGTTTCTAGATTTCTTTGACTAAGGGATTTCATGATACTTTGTGCTCATCAAATTCTATTTGGGCTTATTGTTACTTGCAAAGTTGTTTCCTCTTAATTTATTACATGTGATAAAGTTTCTAACTAGTGTGTGTGTGTAGGAATTTGATTTTCTACCTACAACATTAGTTCTCCTACCTCATTTCTCACTCCCCTTTCCCTCTCTACAGACAAAGTATTCCCTAGCAAGATATTTTTAGCTTTTTACTGCAGGATCGGTGGAGTGCCCTGTTGAATCCCTAACTGTAAGACCACGGAGAAAACTCACTTTCAATTGCACATACATATACGGCAGCTGCACTGAGTTAAGTAGAGGGACTTAGACTCCCAGAGCATTGGAAAAAAATCCACCAATTTTTCCCAAAAAAATTATTACCAATAGTTTTTGGTGCCCACCATGGGGAAGATTTAGCAGCATTTGCACCCAAAATATGACCGTAAGGTCCAAAAATTTAAAAATAAAATATTGAAAAAACACAAAAAAATCATGAAAAGCCATTGTTGAAAGATACATTATCAATTCCTGCATGTGACCTTTCATATTCCATAGTGTCTTTTCATATTCCCACTTCAAGAATTTCCAAAAGTGGTGAAGGAAGATACACCAGAGTTGAACAGGTCAAGAGGTGTTGTTGATACCAATTTTGAGGCTTTGCAAAATCAGCGAGAACAAATTAGAGATAATCCATACTTCTCTCAAGCCTCCTCTCCATCTAGCTCTTCAAGTAGTTCACCTAGAAATCCTATCCAAACTCCTGTTGATACTCCCCCTTCAAATTATCTCATTTTTCAATCACCCTTGAGAATTGAGTTCCCAAAAGAAGAAGAATTTGTAGAAGTAAGAGATGAAATGAGAAATAGAAACAACAATGGAAGATGAAGTAGAAAGACCCCAACCCATTGTTCCATGGGGAAGAAATATAGGCCCGCTTACTCTTGAACCCCTCTTCATGATCTACCAATAGGTTCCCACAAAAAATTTCCAAATTTCAAAGGTGATGGCACATAGATACCTAAATAACACATTGCCACTTTCACCACATCATGCGGGATTCTTGGATTTGAACATGAAGACATTTCCATAATATTGTTTGTGGAATATCTCTAAGAAAAGCAACGTAATGGTTCTACCTCCTTTAGGGCAGATCCATCACTTGGTTGGAATGACATCAAGACTACCTTTGAGGAAATATTTAAATCAAATGAATATTTTCAGGACCTCTTAGTGTAGTTGGCTCAAATGAAGAAAGGAGAAGGTGAAACTATGAGAGACTTCATGGCTCATTTTGAACCGGTTGCTTCGTAGGATACCAGAAGAGGATTCATCATCTGAAAATAATGTCAAGATATTCTTCATCAATTCTCAATCATTGGAGGTAGGATTTATCCTACGAATATTTCAACCAAGGAACATTATAGAAGCACAAAGGATGGCCATTGAACTTGATGATGATCTCATCCTCTCTGGAAAGATCAAGAATCTATCAAAGGGAAAGACCCAACATCCTAGAGATGAGAGAACAGATCCATTGCTGAAATTATTGGCAAATGAGATGGTATCGTTGAAGAGGGAATTTTCTAAAGGAGTATCTTCTCAAAGAAGTAATGGAAATCATATTGCAAGAGCACCCTAAAGGCTTTCCTTAGAGGCCCCACATATCAATGCAAGTTTTAGGAGTAAGGAAAATGAAGAGGAGTTTGAACAAGAAAGTGAAGGTGGTGATTTCCTAGAAAGTGATGAGTTTGAGAACGATACACAAATCATATTCTGTGAATATTTTGGAGGTAATGAAGATGACGAAGAAGATGCACCTAGCTTCTCATGTGCGGTATTCACTCATTCTCATTATGAGAAAGGGGGCTCTTCCTCTATTGTTGCAAATAAAAATAATACTGAAGATCCTCCTGTGGTAACTCCAAAAACAAAATAATCAGTCGAGGATATCCAATCCCACCCTCTATGGGGTTTGCATTGTTGAATCCTTATCTTGTAGCAGATAAGAAATCTCCAACAATTCCAAGTAAGTCTTACAATGCATCTTCTAATTCTAATTCTAAATTTGTTCCTATGAAATCTAGTACTTTGAAAGCTCCTAGTGTACCTTTCAAGATCCCCTCTATTCCCCAAAAATATACTCCTTCTTCCAAACATGTCCTAAATCCAAAAGAAGTCCCTTCATCACCCTTTCCCACATCTACTCCTTTTGACTTCATAGAATATGTGAACAAATCCAAAGTGCATATTACTAAAACCGAATATTTGTGGACTCACCCCAAACAATTCAAAAGATTTATTCAATACATCAGGAGTGGTAGTTTAACATCTAATAATGTAGCTCCTAGTTCTAAAGGAATACTACTAAACCCATGTGCACCTCCCTCAAAAACATGCTTTCCTTGAGCGCATCCAAGTCCGGTCCTTTCTACATCTCCTTCTTATTGGAGAATATGTATTGAACAATTGCATAATAGATTTTGTGCCTCAAACAACGTGATGCCTTTGAAGGTTACCAAGGCTCTCAAACTCACCATGACTCCACCCGGTGGCTCTTGTTACTTCCTAGATTCAAAAGAGGTCCCACTTGTAGGGAAGGTCAAAGATGCACAGGTGGATCTCACCAGATCTCTAGACAAGAAAATTTCAATGATGATCTTAGTAGCACACATTCCAAATTCATTTGGAATGTTATTGATTCGAAGCTTCTTTCGAGACTTGGGAGGTAAGACCCAGATGAACTAGTATTCTACAACCATTCTACTTAAGGGAGATGTGGAAAAATTCCTTTCGAGATAAGAAGATTAGAACGCAAAGTGCGAAAGTCCAGAAGTCTAGGAAATGACATCTTATACCAAGATGCTAGGCGGATGAATCAATTTGTGGCAATCAGGAGGAGAAGAGGATATTTCCATTTTGATAGGGCCAGACATGCCTTCCTAGAGAGGTATGGACCTTGAAGAATCATTGAGGATATTAGAGTTATAAGAGGGCAACCTCGAATTACTAGATGACATAAACCATAAAGAAGATGAAAAGGTTCTTAGTGAATCTCAAATGGAAAAATCAGCTTATGTGCTTATCCACGATGAAATTCAAGTATTTTCATTCCCATTTGGAGATGAAGATGATCTCATCCATGTCATTCATGGAGGGATAAGACCAGCTTGTGATGAACCCATAAAAGGTTTGAAAGAACTATTTGTACAAGAACTTCTTAGAGCCACAGAAGAAATAGAAGATCCTAAGCTTAGTCTCGAACTCTTGATGCAAGCCATAAACCTACAAGATAAGTGAAAATATGACTAGAAAGCTTCAATCACTTTGTAAATTTTGGCCATGTTGAAACAAAGCAAGATGAGAAATATCATTCCCCAAGCCAATGATTGATGTATGCAACAATGAAATAGATAAATTTTATTTCCCATTTGAAGAAGAAGACTCTTTCCATGATGAAGAAATTAAAGCAAGGAATTTTTAGGCCTTTGAAGCTGAAGATCCTTTTGATAAAGGATTGATAGAATGTAATGATTCCCAAGATAATGAAGTAATCCCTCTAGATAGTTTCCTTGAGCTGCAAAATAAATATTCTTTGAAGGAGTAAAAAGATGAGATGTAGGAAGTAACAAAGGATATCTCTGTGCAAGAACTATTGGATGCGTGGAAGTTACGAAAGAACCCAAGCTGATTCTTGATCTCTTAACTCATTCCATGGCCATACAAGACAAGTATGAGGTCACTTCCAATCCTTCCATTAGTACTCAAGCACCTCACAGTGGAGTAGAGAAAAAGGATAAGTCTGAGGTTTCTCATGGAAAAGAGGTCAATGAGCATAAACCTAGGAAAGAAAAGAATCTGTAATGTTCAAGTAATTTGAACAAAAAGAAGCCCTGGGGCAGCGATAGGATGCTCAATGAAGAATCATCTATGTGGATAAATACGAAAGGCAACTGGCACTATGAAACTAATTTCAAAGAACATGAAGGTAATGAAATTTCTAAGCAAAGGCCTGAGCATCAAGAAGCTCGTGTAGGCTCACTCCTAAAAGTTTACATACAAATGTGAAAGCACCTAGATTTCATAAGCAGCTAAGGAGAGGAGGATACTTTCGGAACCATTCAATGGCTTCATAGAACATCATCATTCGAGTGTTGCCTCTTTAGGGGTAACTTTTGAGGAATAAAAAATGCTTCAAGGAAAGCAGGTTATCCCTACCTTGTACCATAGGTTATTTCTATGTGTGTTTCCCTTTTTTATTGTGTTTCATTTTCTTTCCATGTGTGTTATGTGTTTCCTTTCATTGTTTTTTTTTGTGTGTGTGTGTGTGTTTGTGTGTGTTTCCTTCTTTGATCTCTTTCTCTCTTGTAAGTTTTACATGACTCCGTAGGGCCCAATAGATAAGGAACTGGTCATATTGACTAAAGTTGAGATTATGGATTCTTCATGTCACGTCTTCACTACACTCATTCCATGTCATGTCCCCAAGCTAGAGACAACTATTGTCGTGTAAATGTGCAACAAGGAAATTGACAATTTCTAAGCATGACAACGATACCCCTGTACCAAAATTTTCATGTTTGATTATCCCAAGACCCCGAGTCCATATAGTAATTCCAAGTGACCTCCTAATTAATGTTTTCTCATCCCCTATGTGATTTAGGAAATTCCATTCATTCCCCTAGGTGATTTTAGGATTTCATTAAGAGTTGCAAGCTACAGGTAGTTGTGGGAAGGGCTATCATTGTCCTTCCTATGGTTGGAGCAACCCCATGGAGCAAAGTGGAAAATCCAAAATGTATGTGCATGTGATTCAAAGGTCTTGGGATATCATGGAAGTGATTTAGGAATATTCTAGAATGGCTCAGAGAAGTTGGGGCAGTTTCACCAAAATTAGGGTTCACAGGCCTAGTCAGCGCATAGGCCAAACAACCGTTGAGCTTTGGAAGGTGATTCTGGGAGCTCCAAATGGAGTTAGGATAAAACCAAAACATCTCTAGAAATATAATTAAAGGACCTAAGATGGTGAAATAATTTTTTCACAACACTTTGGTGCATTAGGTCTGCAAGTAGTTTTTCTCATGCACAAGTGGAGTACCAAATCAAAATTCTGATTTTTCAGGGATCATAAGAAACATAAAGACATTACACCCCCACCATTGGATTAAAAAGGAAATTTTCATTCAGGATCATATAAAATTTCACCAAAAACATCCATCAGGAGCTCAATTTATCATCGTCTCAAGTTGTCCTCTTGGAGTGAGTTTAGGAGTTAGCCAAATTTTGGGAGGACACGTGTCAGCTCCAGGAGCCTAGCGGGATTTTGTGTCCCTGAAATCCCTCAAGGTCAGGGACATAAACCATGAAAAAAATTTCCCATCCCCATATGACCTCTAAAACCTCACGCAACCTTCAAGATTATAAGTTTAGCCCCCGGGTGCTATTAGGAGCTCTCACTCCCTTCCGTCGGATCTCCACCACTTGTTAGCTCTAAAAGCGCCATGGAATTTTATGTCCCTCATTTCCCTCATAGGTCAAGGACATAAAATCTTTAAAAATATTCCCATCCATTTAAGGAAACTTTTGGTCACCTATGTGACCCACTTCTAGCCCATCAGTGCTTTAAAGCTGATTTTCTAGCTCTCACTCCCTCTGTTGGATCGCCACCACATGTCACCATCTTGCTCACCATGGAAATTGATGTCCCTCATAACCCTTTGAGGTGAGTTATTTCAGGAAAAAAATTCTCCTAGCCCTCTCTGTGCATAATTTTTGAATATTTTTTAAATCCTCACTGTCGTTTTCTTCCCGCTTCTTACATCTAACTCTCTCGTGCACAATTCTTCCTCCAAACTCCTCTGCAACTTCCCACCATCACTCCACCATTGATGAAACTAAAACCAGGTCTATCACAGAAAAAAATTCCTCCACTCCATGAAATCATACAATTCTCATAAGGAGGTTTGAGAAAACAAGGAAGAAGTGAAGAACGAAGAGAAGAAAACAGTGAAAATCTCCATTGTCGTGAAACAAAGATTCGTAGAAATATTGCAAACCAGTGCATGAAACAACACACCATTTTTTTGCTGTTACTTCCTCTCTCAAAAACCATCAGAAAAACACCTTCAATCCCTCCTTGTGTTACATAGAACATTCATAGTGAAGAAATCTTCTTTCCGGCCCGATGAAGAAAAAGTTGGATTTCCCGTCAAACCGGTTGTCGGATTGAAACAAGATTTCACCCAAAGCATAAGAAGAAAAAACCCACATCAAAAATATATTTTTTTGAAAATGGAGGAGAAAATCAGACCTACAATTTTTGAGGTCCATTAATGGTTTTCGTGTCTAGAAGCATTGTTAGGTCCAAAAATTGAAAGATTAAAATCTCCTAGACTATTGAGCGGGTAGGTCTAAAATTTCATAGGGGAAATATTGGGAAAAAACCAATATAGTAAAAAAAATTCCATGACAATCGACATCCAGAAGCTCACTTTCTAAAATTAGCAATTCTTCTTCATAAGGGCATGCTATTTTGGGAAAGTCATCACAGAAGAATTTTTAAGGAGACGAAGACATTAGAGATGCTGCTGCAACTAAGAATTCATAAGAATGGGCATTTTTTCTCTTACTAAAAATAGTAAGTGGTTCCACAAGCCCCCGCTTTATAAATATCCATTTGGTCTAAAAAGTGAGAGGAACACAATAAGAAGAAATAATTCAAGTTACCATAGCTGGTTGAGGTTGAGAAAAGATAACTATGACACTCACTAAAAATTGTAAGTTGCCCCGTTTGTACTTACTAAAAATAGTAGGTCATTCTCAAAGGGAAATTTTGGCACAATGGGACATAGAGGGGTGATCATTCAAGTCAACACTATCATTATGGATCATCCATGGGAATTTCTCATAGAGAATTTGAGACTCATCTCAGGGAATTCAACAATGTCTCCCAACACTCACTTTGTGGCTCGAGTTACAAGAGTATCTTGTGTAGGGTGGAAGTTACGGTCATTGGCGGGACCATTCAAGAGTAGTTTTTAAACACTCATTCCAAAGTATCTATGAACTAAGTGAAAGGAGTTTCACATGAGTTTAAAGATTCGAGTTTCATCGCATTGAGCTTTCCATCAACAAGGATCAATGGACTTCATTGGGAATGACATCTCCTCTTCTTCTTCTCTCTCTCTCTTTCTCTCTCCTCTTTAAAAGGAATGATAACCAGATTGTACCAAGCCAAGAACACAGATGCTAATCAAACACCACCATTAATAAGATGAAAGCAATTCACCATAATAGCTTTACATAAAACCTTTGCAAACAAATGAGCAGCAATATCATATTATTATGGAACTCAATACAATACAATACATTGATAATGAGCCTTGCTTAGATAGGAAAGGAATAACAATCTAAGAACCAGTCAAGGTCATAGATCAAGCCAAAAATCAAGGAAATAACTAGTCATCAAAGAACTAGTCAAGACCATAGATTTAGGAGAGAACTAGACATCAAGGATCTAGTCAATACCATAAATCAAGGAAAGAACTATACCTAACAAGTAGATAATATCTCATAATATCTAAATAAGATAAAAGAAATATCCACACACATAAGTAGGTGAGGATAAATACAATAAAGGTAAATAAAGTACCTAGGTGAACATGAGCTAAGGTAAATACCTACTCTAACACCCCCTCAAGTGAAGCTAGGGGCTAAAATAGAAGTGGCATATCCACAGTATGAATCCCATAAACTAGGCACGATGAGGTAATCATGTATAATAACTAGGAAAAATGGACACGCAAGGTACCCAAAACCAGTAACAACAAACTAAAGAGAGTAAAGACCCGCTCCAAGGTATCCCAAGAAGCTTGGCTCAAAAAAATTGTATAATGCTGAAGAAGTTTGGTGTGCACTATGGTCTAAATCCACTGCTCAATCACAAAACTCAAAAACAACTAACACTGGGCTCCACCAGAATAGCTCCATACAAGGAAACTATCAACAGAGTGATGTCGAAAGTGCAAAAAAACACCAAACATAATTTGATCAACTATCTGCAAATAGGTGTGCCACGATCCAAGAACAATAACCAAAGCAATAAGGCAAGGACACAAAATCCAGAGTGTCATGATCCAAGAAAATCCAAGGTAACAAGGCAAGGACACAAAACCCGAAGAAGCAAGATCAACACCACACCCTCCCATATTGTTGAATGGGTGGAGTGGCACTACAAATCTGTATGAGTTATCAAAACAACTACTTGAACACTAACAAACTAACACTGGGCTCCACCAGAATAGCTCCCCCACAAGAGATACTGTCAACATGCCAAAAGTGTCGAAAATACAGATACAAAATCTCTCAACAAACAAGAGAGATACACTACACCTACTAAAGAAAAATGCTCAAAACAAGAAGCATCACAATGCAGAAGGTATAGAAAGTGGAGCAAGAGGCCGAATGGTGGAGGAGCCACGCCTGTAGAGTCCTCTCAACAAATTCCTATGTCACCTCCACGAGTGATCAGATATCCACCCCAAATCAACACGGATGGATGAAGAAGATGCCAAAGATATGACTTGGTGCAAAATGCACATAAAAGAACATCAAAATGTGTATCGGGTTGATCATGTCTGACAACCTGAAATTTCAGGTTTCTCAATCCTGAGTGAAGGTGTAGAAATCATGTGTTGCTCAATATCCTCAGAAAGAGTCGAGCGAACAAAAAAAGAAGCTCTGTCAATGTGTGATCCCAATGAAGTATCTACTCGAAAACCAATGTCATAACGAGAATTTCACTTAACATGTGAAATAGAGGAAATAATACCTTGTGAATATATGCCAATGACTCATCTAATGAGACCTATAGAACAGAGCATGCAAGAACTGAATGCAGTTGTATGCTTCTTAAAAAATCCATCTAGCTAAGCAGAAGTAGGATACACAACATGTGGTACTATAATAGGCACAGATGTGGAAGAGCATGTAGTAACAAGCTTCATAGGTGTATGAGCATCAAGAGTAGGAATAGACTCAAAGACTGACAGATCAATGTCAGTGGGTTCAAGAGCAATAGCTGCAAGTGGACTAGGAGCATGGTTGTGGTTGTCCACAATATGATGGTGATGTTGTAGGCTAGCAAGTTTGTTCTGCAGGAGTGTATTATTGTATCCTTATCATGAATGAGTGATTGTAGAAGAGAATTTTGCTTCTTGAGCGATCTATTTTCTTCCACAAATTTTACAATATCCTCTTGAAGTCCGCATACTTCAGAGAAAAGCATATCATTCTCAGAATCCATGATAGGTACAAACTGCAACTCCCAAAAATTTAGGACATCGGGCTCAGCCAAAATTGCATCCACAATTGATTACAACACTCCTCCATATTTGGCACTTTATAATTATAGTGCAAGTCTCAAAATAAATATTTCCAATGGAAAGAGCACAAAAAACAAGCACTTTTACAAAAAATGGCACTCAAAACCGAGTTACCAATCAAAAGTTACAAGATTTTTAATATTTTTCTCTGTTATTTATTTTAGTTGCCACTAAAACAAAATAAATTGTTGTTGCCTTCACCACACATAAACTTAAAGGGCGCTCAAGTTAGCACCTGCTAGTAGGAATCACAAGTTTTAAGCCCTCATATGACCATAACATATAACCAAGAACTAAATATTTTAATGGGTGTTTGTACAACTTACTATTCAGGGTGTGTCGCGTGTTTTCGAGAAAGTCACATCCAAGTGCCTCTTCTGGTAAAAAATACTATTTCTAGACTATGTAGAGAGTGACCTTTACTTTTCAAAAATAAGCAACTGTGGATTTTCTTAAAATAGCAAAAACTATGCACAACATCTCGTGGACCCCGCCGAGAAAACCTCCTTACATGCAAACCGAGACAAATATGCCACAACAGAAAATTACTTTGTGCAGATATCAAAAATCCAACAAACCCAAAAAATTAATCCCGCGATTTCTTTTCTGGTGGGCATGAATCCTAAGGTGAACCAATGTGCTTTCTCGCACCAACAAAAATGAGTGTCTGTAGAAACGACCGAGTTTACAACCAATCTTAGGGTTTTCATGCCTTCGGATCCAATGGAAGCCTCTGTTTTCCATAAAAATGCATGCAGCAACAACATACGACCAAATCCCAAATATATGAATATACAATGAATTTATTTGTAAAATAAAACTTACAGACAGATGTCAACAACAATCTCTAGCTCTGATACCATGAAAGGAACAATAACCAAATCATACCAAGCCAAGAACACAGATGCTAATCAAACACCATGATCAATAAGATGAAAGCAATTCGCTAGAATAGCTTTACATAAAACCTTTGCAAACAAATGAGCAACAATATCATATATTATTATGGAACTCAATGCAATACATTGAGAATGGGCCTTGCTTAAATAGGCAAGGAATAATAATCTAAGAACTAGTCAAGGTCATAGATCAAGCCACAAATCAAAGAAATAACCAGTCATCAAAGAACTAGTCAAGACCATAGATTTAGGAGATAACTAGACATCAAGGATCTAGTCAATACCATAGATCAAGGAAAGAACTATACCTAACAAGTAGATAATATCTCCGATATCTAAATAAGATAAAAGAAATATCCACACACATCAAGTAGGTGATGATAAATACAATAAAGGTAAATAAAGTACCTAGGTGAACATGAGCTAAGGTAAATACCTACTCTAACACTCTTCCCCCAAATTTCTTTCTCTTGAATGTTCTAATTTTGCATTGGGGTTACACTTTTTCATATGTATCAATGTTCCTAATGTAATAAGTCACCTTTATGTTATAAACATGTACTTAAAATTTTCTTAGAAGTTGAAAAATTTTAAGTTATGTGAGGACATGACAAGGCATTAGGGGGTAGATTAAGAGTCATATCTCATTCTATAAATTGTAAATCCATTCCTATTTCAAAGGGTTGGTGATTAATTTTGTAAACTCAAGAGTGCATTGAGAGAAGAAAGGAGATAGCTAAATTCTTTCATTCCCCTCATTCTCAAATTTCCTCCATTCACCCACTATGTACAACTTTGGTTTGAGAAATCAATACAAGGAGTTTATATCTTTATTTGACTAAGGGATTTCATGATACTTTGTGGTCATCAAATTATATTTGGTCTTATTGCTACTTGTAAATTTGTTTCATCTTAATTTAATGCATTTGATGAATTTTTTAACTAGTGTGTGTGCAAGAATATGATTTTCTACTTGCAACATTAGTTCTCCTACCTCATTTCTCACTCCCATTTCCTCTCTCTGAGAAAAATTATTCCCTATCAAGAGATTATTAGCTTTTCCACATGGTCATTCGAGTGCCTTGTTAGATCCCTAGCCATAAGCCCACCGAGAGAAAAAACTCACTTTCACTCATGCATGTATACACGGAATTTTTACCGATTAAGTAGAGGGAATTAGATCGCAAAGTGTTAGAAAGAAATCCACAAATTTCTCCCCGAAAATTTTTTTCACCAACAAAGTATGCAAGGAAGCCATCTAGAGAACAACTAAAGAAAGACAATGTTCTTAATTTTGTATTGATCTATGTGAGGCTGCAAAATTCTTCTTCGGTGGATCTTGCGCCACCTTTTCCTTTATCCTCCTCCATAGTGCTTATTTTATTTTCATTACAAGGATTGAGGATAATATATTCTTCAACAACATTCAATAACCTTTCAAGGATGAATACTATGTTGTATGAATGTTCCTCGATATCTTCCTCTATAGGAAAATAATCCTCTTCTTCTTCCTTACTATGGGTTACTTCAAGTTTCTTGTATATCTCTTTGCAAGGCTTTAGCATATTTTAGAATTTCAAGGTATATTTTTGGAATGTAATTTCCTTGCATAGTTCTTATCATTATTTACATATAATTAATTTTTAAGGCTTCATTTTTTCATTTTTGTATGCAAGGAAATCATCCCAAGGGAGGGTGATGAAAGAAATGGATATAAGCTTTTCTTCCAGGTTGTGCATGACTCGAGAATATTACCCATGGCATATTCTTGAGCTTCACACATCATCTTGTATTTTCTTTGAATATTTTTCAACAACTTCCTACTTGCTTCTTCATCAGAAAGTTCTATTTTCTTTCCTTTTCCTAATTATAGGTTATTGCTTGAAGTAGGAGACCCTTTTTAGTTCTTGAAATCCATTCTTTGCAATAATTGGTTCAAAACCATGGTTGATCGACAATCTTCTTTTCTCATCCATTGTCTTCTTCTTCTTCTTCTTCAATGTTACTTGTTAGTACTTCGCCTCAATCTGGAAATTTCTTCATTGTGGTGTGGGAAAAGAACGTGACAAGGATTGGTTCCTTGATGTGAGTCGCCTTGAATATATATATATATATATATATATATATATATATATATATATATATATATATATATATATATATATATATATATATATATATATATATATTATTTTTGATAGATATCCTTTTTGGGTGCACTTGGGAAAATCTCTCTCTCAGCAAATTCGCCAAAAAAATTAGTGAGAAAATTTTTCGGGTGGAAATATTTAGTTTCTCCACCAACATTAAGCTGGGCTACACCCCTCTGCATTGAAGCGATACATATCCAATTATTGAAAGTAAAATAATCCTAATCCTATCTAAATTTTATGGGTGGCCAAATTGGCCAATTATTACAGAAGGACACTCCACCGAACCTATGGAAAAGTGCTTCAGACAGGGTATAAGAGAAAAAGTTACAACTATGAGAAGAAAGGATGGAATTTAGGAAAGGAATACTACTACCATGAGTAGATAATTTTCAGATTTCTCACCCAAGTAATTAGATTAGTTCAACATTAAATATAGAGGAAATCAAAATGAAGCTATCTAGTGAGATGGACAACCCAAGACACCAATTTCTCATATTCATCTATTGAAGATAAAAAGCTCTTGCATCACTATACTTGTAAAGTGCATGAAAGAGGGAAGTGGAAGAAATACAATATGCTTATAACAACTATTTTTATTTCATCAACGATGAGAGGAAACCATACATACAAAGATGCACACATTCATACATCTTGGAAAATAGAAAATCTATTCTTTGATTTACATTGACATAAGTTGTACAAAGTAAAGGAAAAGAATAAAACATGTAGAAGAAATGTGGCTTTATTTCATGTATATGGATGACAATATTTCCAACAACATATTACTGATCCACTATTTCTACAAAGTAAATAATTTTCAGAATAAAATTTTTTTGGGATATCTTGGAATGGAGAAGCCATCCCAGTTTATAGAAATGTATATTGAATCTTATCCTACCCCCCACACGACTCTTTGTTGTGTCATTTAACTCATGACTTTCCACCTTCCTAGGTTATGAGGAATGAGTTCCCTTTTATAAATTAAATGGATTTTCATAATGTTACTTTATAAAGTAACTTAAGTGAAAGAGAAAAAATACAATGATTATGCCCAATGAAGAATTATAAAGGGAGAGAAAGAAGAGGGAGAAAGAGAGAAGAGGGGAAAAGCTACCACATCCTATTAAGAAACCTCTTAGTAAATCAAGCTTCATGATGATGGATCTCTGGAGTGGGTTCCTTTTCCTTGAATTCCTTGTTGAATTGAGCTATCGCATCTATCATCTTATATTCCTCTAGAATGCAAACACAACCCGACCCCTTGGTCCATGTCTTAAGGAAACCACTAATATTTTAACATTGATGAATTCATTCTTCATGATCCTCTGCAAATTGCGCAGAGATATAACTCTGATACAAGCTAGGGTGTCTAAGTTATCTTTATGAAGGAAAGAGAGTCACTTACCTCCTTCTTGACCATATCTTGAAATGAAATGATGATTTCCTCTAATGATGAGTCTTTAGTGACTGGGGGGAACTCAAACCTTTGAACATAATGGTAGACTTCGTTGAAGATTCTAGAAACCAAAGACTTGAAAGAGCCCAATTCGGATATGGCCCTTTTTAGCATTGCATACCGAGCATCCATGATGTGGATCCAAACTTGGGAAAAGTCTTCGAAAATTGATGCAAACACTTCCTTGCTCATGAGGGTGTGAGAGTCAAAAGAACTCATTTTAGATACCAATGGGAGTATCTCCTCCAAATTACTGACCTCTTTTGCAAACTCCTCCTCTATATTGTTTACTTCAAAAAATGTTACATGAGCATACTAGATGAGAGAAATGATGTCCAAACACAATTCCTTTCCTTTCTTAATGATTTCCTCAATCCACTTTTCATAGGATTTTCCCCACATCATGTATTCATGTGCTTTCTTGATCACCTTGGAGTGAATAATGTTGATTGAGGAGATATATTCGATTAGAAAGGGAAGGTATTAGTTCTTCTCCTGAGAAGGGTTGAATTTATACACTGAGATATCTTACATGTTCCTCTAATTTCACAATGGTTTTCTTCTATTATTTGTTCCGATCATGAAGACAAGAAGAGGATTCTTTGAGCAAGGTGAATGTCTCCTTCATGACAAGCCCTGGCCCAATGAGGTGCATGTGAACTCATAATCATATGGAGTCATTTCTTCCATGGGATTTTCATTGTTAGACCTCGACAAATTCAATATATTGGTTATCGTGTGTCACTCAAGAAGTGGGAAGCTACTTGGTCCTTCTTCCTTCGCTTGGGTTTCAACATTCCAAAGATTTCCATGAGACCGGGAATGGTAGAAAGGTGTTTTTTTCTTGGATCACTCTCAAGTACTTATTGAATCCATGGCAATGAATCTTAGAGAGTTACCATGATTTTATTCGTCATATTCTTGGTAGAATCTTTTCGTGAGGTCAAATCTTGATCACCTTGACAATACATATTTGGATGCTTGTGTAGAGGAAGACACTATTATAGATTAGTTCTTCTTATCCTAAGAAGATCAATCTAAATAAATATCCTTGGATCACTTCACCAACGAACCTAAAATTCATGGTGGAAAAAGAAACAATATATGTTAATATGGAGATGGTCGATTATTTTTACTTTAGGACTAAAAGCTGTTATTTTTGAAAATTTGGTCCGGGAGCTAGTATTTTAGGCGGTGTCACATTTTCACCTTTTCATTATACGGAGGTGTTTCCTTCACATTTTAGGCTTATCACAGATGTCTTGGGATCAATTCAAAGAATTTTTATTTTTGGAAATTTATTTTTTCACCTTTTTGTTTTTTTTTTTTTTTGGACCCGCGTGCCCTATTTTTCTATTTGCGTGATTTTCATTGTTCTTTCTTCTGAAGGAGTTTTCTATTTTTGGAAAATTACTAAAAATGGAAAGTTCAAATAGTGACACTTATTATTTTTATAATCTCACCTCTAGTTCTTGGATTAACAAACAATCGGGGATTCTTTCTAGTTTTTTCTCTTCGACTTTAGTTCAAGTTTTTAGCTCAATCCGCTACACGATTTGGCGGAAAACAATGAAAAGAGGGTCTAAAGCAGAATATTTTGAAATTCCACCATTCAAAAAATCGGGACGTATCGATATTTCTATTTTTATTCTTCAAGGCACTGGATGAGGGAGATCTACCCAAAATTTTAGGGATATTGGATGCATGGTTTGGGAGATATGAGTGATTTCTCATTTTGGAGCCTAGGGTTTCTAGCAGCTCACATTCATGGTTTTTGCTTGAAAATATCCTCTTTTCTCACTGTAGCAATGTTTAAGGATGATGAATGGATGATGGAGGTGTTGTGGAAGGTGTGGCAACAACAACAATGGAGGATTGAAGGAATTACCGGTGGTGGAAGTTTTCTTGTGCATACGTGAAGGAAGTAGCATGCCAATATGAAAAACATGTATTTTTAATGGTTGGGGATAAGCGCACTTTTGTGCACCAAGGGCTTAGTCCATTTTGTGAAAAAAAAACTTCTTCATCCATATTGCGCCACATGTCACGAAGTTATTTTTAGTTGGGAATGTGAGGAGGCTAGGAAGAAGCAATTCAAACACCCATCCGGGTCGATGGGTGACTGGGGGCTTAAGAAGGAGGGGTGAATTTAGTACACCATCTGCACCAAGTCTAAGTTTACTTGGTGCACAAAAGTGCATCCCATCCTAATTGGGCCACTTGTTGTAATTTGTTTGGACCAAGAAAGGCAGGGAAATGGAGCATGAGGGGCTAAATTATGTAAAAAGTGCTTGGACCGAGGTCACATTGGGATCCAGAGAGGCTTAACTAGGAGGGGGAAATTTTTTGCACCATCTTTACAAAAGTGTTTTTCATTTAGTGTACAAAATTGTGCCACTATCCCATTAGTTCAAATTTCAAGGTAGAAATTTGACTAACTACTAGAGTTTTACCTTGGGGGTTATCTGTCAAGATCATACCTTGAGCTCTTGGAGGATTTTTTTGATTAAATATTATATGATTCCACTTGAAAATTACCTTATGAATCCAATGGAAGGGGTATCAAATCTTGATTATGACATTTGATCCCTGAAAAATAGGATTTTTGTTCTGACTCGAAGGTTGTGCATGTAATAATTTGGTTGTGGACATAATGTGTCTAGGTTTTGTGAATAATATGATATTACCATCATCTATGGATCTTAAATACCTTTACAAATATTTTTTATTTGACTCCTAAATCCTTTTGGAGATCCCGAAAATGCTTTTTGAATCTTAAGGGTTGTTTTCGCTGATACTTGACCGCTTAGGCCCCCAAGACCCAATTTTTGAAATTTCTTCAAGACTTATAGAACCTACAAGAATATTCAAAACTAATTGAAAAAATCTATCATCTCTTAGATACATATTCTTGGTGATTTTTGGTGTTTCATTCCATTCCGTGGGGTACACAGAGTTTCAAGAAGACTAGAGAATGACCTTTCCCAAGCTTGTCAAGAATCCTATCTTGATGGATCTTTCTTTGGAAGTACTTGGAATGACCAGATAACCCTAAGTCACCTATGGAAAAACTGACATGGAACATTGGATTTCTCAGAGAGAGGGGAATAGGACTGACATAGGGATTAGGGTCACCTAGGAAAGTGTCTGGAAAGTCCTACAACCAAAATTTTTGAAACTAGGGTCCGTTCTCATGCTTGAAAATTGATAATTTTCTTGTTGCACATTTTCATGAAGATAGGTTGGAAATATCTCAACATAATCTACACCATATAAAATATATTTCATAATTTATATGAGGGTAGCGTTTTGTTATCAAAAATCACCACACCCCTAAATGGTCTCGTGTGTGAATGGAACATTCAAAGTGTGATTGGGTAACATGGGATCACCTCTCAAGCTATGGGACTTGCGGGCTTAAGGTTAACCTCTAAAGAAGTTTGGCTTCCTCTTCCTAAACTAATCACTACACTAATCCTAATGCAAGAAAAATATCTAATTAGACCTATACTAAAATTTCCAGGGGATTAGGGAGAGAGATTGCATGAAACAAAACCTATACTAGAAGTGGCGATGCACCAAGGAAGGGGTTTGCTAGACAAATATTTTATCTTGCAATGAAGAAGAATGAACATGGGAAGGATGAACATGTTTCAAAAACCCAATTACATACGATACTTCATTCCAAAATGAGCACAATAACTCCCAAAAATTGCAATGGAAGTCAAAGTTGCATAGTGTACCTGTAAACATGAGAGAAGAAAAATGAAAGAAAACAAACTAATGCAAGGATAGACAATTATCCACAAAAAATAGTTTGATTATTTCAATCACTTGCACAATAAATCATTACAATAGGATGAGGTAGAATTTACCATTACAATCTTTAGAAGAAATGCTTAGAAGCCTCTAAATTCACAATGACTCGAAACTTATGATGAGAGGGGACCCTTAGAAAAATGTCTAGCTCCTAAATTAATGCACCCCTTTACATTCTAGTTTGACATCTTGGACATCGAGTGTGATTGCACAACATTGAATCCTTTCCCCAAGTGTGGGACTTGTAAAATGGGAAAGGAATCTCAGATTAGAGGCTGGTTCCTCAAACTCCTCTGATCAGATATGTCACTTACAAGTTGTAGAGGTTTGAATTCCTAGTTCCTACTCTAAATTCCAAGGGGACAAAGATAGGGAATGCAAGAAAATGAAGCTAATGCTAATGAAGTGATGCACCAAAGGAGTTGTAGACACATGATATTACAATACATACACAATCCATAAGAGAAAACAAGCACAAAGCATGCACAAATTGCTCAAAATGTAATGAAAGATCAGGAAAACAATGATAGATATATGAAAGGATTGAGGGATTTTAATCACAGAACATATATTAACATTTCAGATCCAATACAATGCATTACAGTGATCAAGAGGCAAAAAGGGTGTTGTATTACATGGAAAGGTAAAAATTTTCACAAATTCTACCAAAGAGGAAGAAAAAGGAAAGTTGCAGAGCTGAAAAAGTGTCTCCCCTTTGCAAAAATGAACCCATTCTGGCTTTTACAGTGCAAGCCACGACCCCAGGAGAGAGAAACATGGGAAAACATGGGGAAGATTCAACCATTGACCAAAACACAATCAAAACAGCATGGGCATCCTTACAGGCCCATCCCCTGACATTTTTAGCCATCTTTGGGGAGAGAATGAGCCATTCTTCATTAAAAATGGTGGTTGAAACGTCATTTCTATCCATGATGACCGTGCCAGAGGTGTTTTTCAATTTTCTCTCTCCAAACTCCATCAAAATACAAAAATGACCCTGAAATCTTGTAGATAATTTCACCATCTTTCCATTGATATAAAGAACGTGAAAAACCAGAGCTCTGGATCGAAAGATATGGCCGTTTGAAGTTTTAGGGCAAAAACAAGGCCAAATCGGATTGGCGGGTGAAAATTTGAATTTTTCACCTTTTTGCATTTGGGAAAATTTCCCAAAAAATCCCCATGCTCCGCCATTTGGGTGCCATGTGGCATGTTTTGATTAGGCATGGCCTATCTGCTTCATTTTCCTTTGTTTTTCCCTTTGGAAAATTTTCCAAAAATTCCCCGCTAGGCCGATGAGTTGAGGACACGTGTCACGTGCTGATTGGGCGCGGCCCTTTCCTCCTGAATTTTCCATTGCTATTTGACCATTTTGACCTAGACATGTGGCGAAACCCCATTGGATGCGGGCTTGCCCCTTCTAATTTTCCATGGGCTTGTCCTCTATTTTTCGCCGCCACATGGACACGTGGCATAATTCCATTGGCTCGCATTTTGGGGGGGGGGGATTTTTCCTTTTGAAATTTCCTTTGTTTTCCTTGGGAAAATTTTCTCAAATTCTCCCCACCTCCCCTGAGTCTGAGACACGTGGCATCATTTTTGATTAGTCATGTGGGCCCTCTGCAAACATTTTTACCTTTTCATTTTACACTTTTTGGGAAAAATCCCAATCTCCTCCCGCTCGCATGAGCTCGACCCCGGGACACGTGGCATCACATTATTGGTTGGGGCAGCGGGCCAAAACTTCCTTTTGAAATTTGGCAAAACACTTTGCCAAAATTCTAACTTTCCTCTGCCCCCGCTTTCCGGGATGCCATAGGTGACATGTGGCACAATATGATTGGGCGCGGGCCTTCTTCATTAAAATTTTCCCTGCCAACACTTAGTCATTTTTCAATTTTTTTCCCATGGACACGTGGCGCCATTGATTCGCGGTGGGCTGCGGGGAAAATCTTCCTTTTGAAAATTTGCCAAACACTTGGTAAAAAACCAAGTTTTCCTCCAGACCCCCGCCACTTCCTTGGACACGTGGTGGCATCTCATTGGTTGCGGGCCTTTCAGGGGAAAATTTCCCACAAAAACTCCATCGAGCCATAACTTCAAAAATACATGGAGTTAGGAGGAAAACTTTACCTTTCTGGAAAGTTGAGAAAGAGCTCTATCCAATGGTGCCATTTCTAGAAAGTTTTGAGTCCCTAAAAAGCAAAAATTATGACTGAGGCACAAGAGAGGGAAGAATGAAAGGAGTTAGCCACAAAATGAGCAAGGGGGCACATTTTGGATAACAATTTTGGTGACTCGAGAGGGTCATCTTCCTCTTTGGATGAAGTTACCAGTTTCCTGAAGCAATCCATTGGGCATGGAGTCATCAAATTCTCTGTTTGATACCCCAACTGACTAGAACACTGCAAGGAGGAAGATGGAATATCATCTGATGGAGCAAGGCCTGTAAACACATTCCCAGGAATAGCAAGCTTGTGCCAAAGCACTTAGGAAAAAAAACTAAACTACAACAAAACAATGTGCACAAGCACTTGGAGGAATGAAAACCTAAGCTAATATGTACAAGGTGGAGAATTTCCTTTGTAGCAATGCTTTAGATGGATTCCATTGATTTGGAATCTGTGATTCTTCGCCATCAATGAAGACAATTGGAAAGCATTGTTGTCCTTGCACTTTGTGACCATGTATGGGCCACTCCAAATGGCATCAAATTTTGAATGCCTTCCGGTTTTCTCTATCTGCATCCCATTTTAACACTAGATCTCCAACTTGGAAGGATCTATTCTTGGCCTTCTATCAAAGGTCTTCTTTATCAAAGCTTGATCCTTCTCCATTGCTTGGGATGCTTGATTTCTGATTTCTTGGAGCTCCATCAATTCTACATATCTAACCTCCATGGGCTCAAACTCCAACAACTCCAACTGTTTCATGAGTTCCAATGTTGGCAACTCAAGTGACATGGGAAAAATTGCCTCTCTCCCATAAACAAGCTTAAATGGAGAGTTACCTGTAGATCTCTTGGGAGTTATCCTATCAGCCCATAAGGCTGATTTCAATTTAGTATGCCAAGACCTCTGATTTTCATCAAGAGTCCTCCTAATGATCCTCAACAAGTTCTTGTTTGTAGATTCGGCTGGCCATTACCCTGAGGGTAATAGTTTGATGAAGTGCTTAGGTAGATCCCATTCTTGACAGCCCATTCAAGTCACCTTGGACCCAATGAATGCCAATGCATTATCTGATATTATTGTAGTAGGTATGCCAAATCTGGTTGTTATTCCCTCATAGAAATCTAGGATGCTAGATTCATTTGCTTCCTTGAGTGCTATTGCTTTGAGTCCATTTGGTGAAATAATCTATGGTTGTTAAAATCCATTTGTGCCCTTGGCTTGAATTGGGATTAATGACTCCAATGAAGTCTAAACCCCATTGCATGAATGGCTGGTCAACTGAAATTGGATGCAATGGAAGGGCAGCTAGCCTCTCTTTACCTATGAAGAATGCACAATTCTTGCACCTCTTGATCCATGCATAACAATCATTGAAAATCTTGGGCCAATAATAGCCAGCCCTCATGATCTTTAGAGTTGTCACTCTTGGTGCAAAATGACCACCAGCTGGTCCACCATGGAACTCTTCCAACACCCTATGAATCTGATTTGTACCAATGCATCTCAGCAATACTCCATTCACATCCCTTTTGAACAAAACACCATCAACAAGGGCATATGGGACAGCCTGCAATCTGAAGTGTCTTCTTTTGGTCTTGTTCATCTCTGGAGGGCATAGACCTGTGCTTAGGAAGTGCATTATGTCTTGGGTCCAGCAAGGAATGGGAACACCATTATTTTCCTCTTGAGTGCTTCCTTGCTCATGGCTGTCTTGCAACGCCAAAACAACCTCCTTCTCATTGCATGCTTCCTTTTGTTTGCTCAAAATCAGCTGCTCACACAATCCTTTTCCTCTGACCAACTTGGTGACTTTGATCTCAATGTCATACTCCATGACACGAGTAATCCAACCTGCCCTTTTTCATTCAAGTCTTTGTTGAGGAGGAAGTCCTTAACTCCCGCATGAGAAACCAACAACTGAACCTTGTTGTTTGAAACTAAATGCTTGAATTTCTTCAAGCTCTGATTACTACAAGAACATGCTTCTCAATGAAGGAATACTTCACCTCATAGTCCTCCAGGCTTTGGCTGAAGAAAGCAATTGGCTGCTCATCATTGTCTTTGTTTTGTTGTACCAAAATTGCAGAAATAGTATCATCACCCCCAAATGCATAGAGGATGAAATCCTTGGAGAAATCCGGGTTGATGAGAGTTGGGGCTTGAGAGATGGCTTCTTTGATTGCTTCAAAACTTTCCTTGCCTTTTTATCCATTTGAAAGCCATGCTTTTCTTTAACATCTTGGTGATAGGCTTGTGAGGGCTGCTGTAAAATTTGGGACAAACCTCGAACAAAATTTATTCTCCC
Source organism: Taxus wallichiana var. yunnanensis (assembly GCA_018340775.1). NCBI lineage: Eukaryota > Viridiplantae > Streptophyta > Pinopsida > Cupressales > Taxaceae > Taxus > Taxus wallichiana. Next base: position 792,715,117 of record CM031239.1, read on the forward strand.
AAGAAACTTTGAAGGGCCTTCTTGTGGCTTGGCAATGGTAGTGCTCTTATGGCTTCAACTCTTTCTGGATCAATTGCTAATCCTTCTTTGGAGACAATGTGGCCAAGGAGTTTTCCTTCATGGGCTAGAAAAATACACTTTTTAGGATTCAAGGATACTCCAAATCTTCTGCACCTTTGGAACACTTGTCTCAAATGAAAGAGTGGTCTGCTGCATTTTTTGAAAAAATAGTGATATCATCAAGATATATCAGCACTATGTTGTTAATCAAATCCTTGAATGCCATGTCCATTGCTCTTTGGAAAGTAGCTCCAGCGTTGGACAGCCCAAATGGCATTTTCTATGTATGCATAAGTTCCCCATTTGGTTGTAAAGGTTGTCTTGAACTGATCTTCTTCTTTCACCATAATCTGATTGTACCCCTGAATAGCCATCAAGTAATGAAAACCTCTCGAGAGCCAGCAACAACTTGTAAAATTTTCTCCATAGAAGGAAGTGGGTAATGATCCTTGAGAGATGCTCTATTCAAATCTCTGAAGTCAACACACAATCTGATTTCCCCACTCTTCTTTCTAACTGGAACCAAGTTGGCCACCCAACTAGAATGCTTGATAGGGAATATGATTCTTGATTCTATCAACTTATTCAATTCTTTTCTCATGAGAGGCTCCATGTGTGGATTGACTGGCCTTTGTTTTTGCCTGATGGGTTTAGTACTTGGATCCAATTCAATGGTGTGTTGAGCTAACTCGGGATTGAAACCTTTCAAATCTTCATAGCTCAAGAAAACACATCGGGAATTCTTGACAAAGTTGTATGAAACTCATACCTTTCTTGTTCGGTTGTCATCTTACCAATTTGGAGTGATTTGCCTTCTTCCCGAGATGGACACTTGAATCTTCTCCCTTGACTTGGATGTTTGCTTTCTCCTTCCTAAACTGATCATTAGGATTGAAAATGGACTCCAAAGTAATAAGTCCCTTTGGTAGTTTGTTGGTTCTCAGCTGTACCACTTGGTCACCATATTGCTGCTCCAACTTTTCTGATTTTTAGCTGAGAACTCAGCCTCTTCTTGTAAGAAATGGATGATTTGTTGATCATTTTCAAACACTTGCCAACTTACATTGTTTCTGCAGTCTTGAAGGCCTCACAATCACATGGATGTTTGGTTGTAGCTTATCTTTTGAATGCTTTCAACAACGTCAAAGGCTGCCCCAACTGCTGCAAGCCTGTCAGCAGCTTGGTTCTCTTTTCTAGGAATGGATTTTATGCCAAAACCCTCAAAATCTTCAATGAGGTCCCACACCCTATTTTTGTAGCACTTGAGTAGATCATTCTTGATAGCATGTTGCCCCTTAACTTGGTTGACAATCAACTCATTGTCACCAAAGACTTGCAAGTTCTTTATCCCTCTCTTGATTGACCAATGCAATCCTTGTATCAAGCTTCATATTCAGTAGTGTTATTAGAGCATGCAAACTGAAATCTAAAAGCTGAATAATACTTAACTCCTTGTGGTGAAACAAGCATAGCTCCCCCTCCTGCACCTTGTCTACTCCTTGATCCATCAAAAAAAAACTGCCATACCTCATTGTCATCCTTGTGGTCTGGCTTGGTGATGTTAGGAATAGGCTGATTTTCTTCATGCATGCAATAGACTCCTAACTCAGATTCTTCTATTTCTTGATAAGGATCAAAAGCATGTACCTTGTTTGCCCATTCATCAAGAGTTAGATCGGGATACTTCCAACCTTGGTGTCAGCTTCATCAGTGCTTGGATAATCCTCTTGATCAAATGTTGAACAATTGGTATTGATTTGGCTTGGAGTGTAAGGCTCAATGTGAAAGTTTGCAATAGGTTCAGATCTGATTGTGGCCTTGGTTCCATATCTCATTCGAACAACATGTGTGACCAATCAGCTAGATAAGTAACCTCAATCTTGGTTGTGAAATCCCTTGACAGACATAGGGCAAAGAGTGGTGGAAGGTCTATTACCGAGACATCTTGTAAAACAACAACGTTGGGACATGCATGCAAAGTAAGACTTAAGTTTTTATCACTCCAACTATTGTTACTATTGTCCCATCCAATTGCACTACCCCTTTGGATATGACTTCATACTGAATTCCCAACTGATCAGCTATTTTCTTGGGCATTACTGAACTACTTGCCCCGGAATCAATCATGTAATTGTGTACTAATTGATTTCCAATGATCAATGAAACATAGAATGGAGGGGGCTTCAACACTTTACCTTGTTGTCCTCCATGATTCCCCTCAGGTTGGGCAGCATTTGTGAGCACTTTCTCTTGCATTTGGACTTGTTGATTTGAAGTTGACCAGTCCTTCATGGCAGCTTGTAGCAAATCTCTTTGGCCTAGGATAGATAGTGATTCCCACATTGATATGTTTACATTTGTCTTCTTCATCTGATCAATGATGTTGAATGGAGATGAAGCATCTCTCTGTTGTCCCTTGGCCTGCACATTCATTCCTTGCACATGGGCAGCAAGCAACTGGCATTTGAGTTGGCCTAGGAGCTGTCTTAGGTAGTCCTTGCGTGTTTGGGACTGCATTTTGTTTGCCAATAGTTTGTGGAGTGATAGAAGATTGTGGATTGCTTGGGGCTAATGGTTGTTCTTCACCCAAATTTCTCCTTTTTGACCTTGTGTTGGCTGTAACACTTTGGGGAATTGTTTGATTCATGCCAAAAATCTTCACTGCGCCGGTTTACAAATGTGGCATCATTTGGAGCTGATTCTTTGTTGGAATGTTTCTTGTTGTTGGTTACTTCCTTGGTTACCTTCACCTTCCACACCAGTAGTTAGTTGTCACCATTAATGCTTGATTCAAGGCACCGTTGAAGCACATGGACTAGTTATGAGGTTCATTGCATGGGAAACACCAATCATACTCTTGAGCTATATTGTTTTGTCTTGGCACTAATGCTTTAGAGGCAGATGTAGCATTGGGATTATAGGGCTGAAATGGTCTGTTGGTAGGAGGCCTTGCTTGATTTAGATTTGCAGCTGGATTGGGTGGTCTTTGAGGTTGGTATGGCTTCTGTTAGGCTGAGCTTGAGGCTGGAAAGGAGGTCTAAAACCTTGGGCTTGCTGCCTCTTGAGTGTAACCAGCTCATTGCCTAGATTTTGCAATTGCTTCATGACTTCTTGAAGCTCATTTGAGGTACTAGAAGATGAAGTAGAAGCTTCACTTGAATTCTGATTTCTAGGAGTGGGAATAGGAGCTAAATTAGGCGTTTGATTAGTGTTTGGGCTCTCTAAACTTGGAAATAATGGCATTGGAGGCCTAGGAGCTAGCTTGCCAGCTTGAATCAAACAATTTTCAGCTCTAATAGCAATGCTATAAGCAATGGGGATAGTTGTGCCTCCCATGGATTGAATTAACATAGAAATATCAGAATTTAAAGCTTTAAGGTAATAAAGGAAAGCACCTTCTGTTGTTGGCCTGACTGCCACTGGAATTCTCTCCCAAGTCCTTTGAAATCTGAAATTAAAATCAGTCAGCTGCTCATTGGGAGCTCTCTTGATGGTTGTCAACTGCTCCAAAAGGGACAAGTTATCTCCCTTTTCTCCAAACTGCTCATGGAGGGCTATACATAACTGGTTCCAATTTTGAATAGAACCTGAGGCAAGACTCCTGAACCATTGCAAAGCTTTCCCTTTGAATGAAGATGCCAGTAGTTTGACAACAACTTGCATCTCATTGATCTCATGGATTGCACAAATGTTAGCAATATCCTTAACATGATCACCAGGAGTAGTCTGATTCTCTCCAGTAAAGTATGGAATGTTCTTCAATGCTGCAACTGGGATTGGATTTTGTGCATTGAGAGCAAGTGGGCTGCTGCCAGTGAAATTGACATAGGGGTTGTTTTGTGCCATTCTGATTGGCCTTAGAACCCTTGTTGATTGAATGAAAGGCCTACCAGGTGGAGGAGTTGAGAGAGTTCTGTTTGGTGGAGATGGAGACCTTTGAATTCTCCTCCCTCTTTGCCTTCTTCTTGGAGATAACTGCAGATACTCAAACAACACCTCTTCTTCTCTAACTCTTGACCTTGTGGTGATTCTTCTCATGAGTTTTCAGGTCTGCACTGCTAAAACCAGCTGATTCTTCTTCCTTGGAGTCACCAGATGTGTAATTTAGGGCTCTTTTAAGCAAGAAACTTGCAAAAATGCACATCAATTTGTTGCAATGAAGATGAAGACCTCTAAGGTCCCACCAGGTGTGCCAAAACTGTTGTTGCAAATCAGCAGCACCCCTGGATGTTGATCAGACTTCTAGTTTGACATCTTGGACATCCAGTGTGATTGCACAACATTGAATCCTTTCCCCAAGTGTGGGACTTGTAAAATGGGAAAGGAATCTCTAGATTAGAGGTTGGTTCCTCAACTCCTCTGATCAGATATGTCACTTACAAGTTTAGAGGTTTGAATTCCTAGTTCCTACTCTAAATTCCAAGGGGACAAAGATAGGGAATGCAAGAAAATGAAGCTAATGCTAATGAAGTGATGCACCAAAGGAGTTGTAGACACCTGATACTACAATACATACACAATCCACAGAAAACACAACAAAAGCATGCACAAAAATTTCTCAAAATGTAATGAAAGATTAGAAAACAATGATAGATATATGAAAGGATTGAAGGATTTTAATCACAGAACATATATTAACATTTTAGATCAATACAATGCATTACAAGTGATCGAGAGAGAAAAAAGGGGTTGTATTACATGGAAAGGTAAAAATTTTCACAAATTCTACAAAGAGGAAGAAAAGGAAAGTTACAGAGCTGAAAAAGTGTCTCCCTTTGCAAAAATGAACCCATTCTGGCTTTTACAGTGCAAGCCACGACCCCAGGAGAGAGAAACATGGGAAAACATGGGGAAGATTCAACCATTGACCAAAACACAATCAAAACAGCATGGGCATCCTTACAGGCCCATCCCCTGACATTTTTAGCCATCGTTGGGAGAGAATGTGAGCCATTCTTCATTAAAAATGGTGGTTGAAACGTCATTTCTATCCATGACCACGTGCCAGAGGTGTTTTTGATTTTATCTCTCCAAACTCCATCAAAATACAAAAATGACCCTAGAATCTTGTAGATAATTTCACCATCTTTCCATTGATATAAAGAACATGAAAAACGAGCTCTGGATCGAAAGATATGGCCGTTTGAAGTTTTAGGGAAAAACAGGGCCAAATCGGATTGGCGGGAAAATTTGAATTTTTCACCTTTTTGCATTTGGAAAATTTCCCAAAAATCCCCATGCTCGCCATTTCGGGTGCCATGTGGCATGTGGCATGTTTTGATTGGGTGCGGGCCTATCCTGCTTCATTTTCCTTTGTTTTCCCTTTGGAAAATTTTCCAAAAATTTCCCGCCAGGCCGATGAGTTGAGGACACGTGTCACATGTTGATTGGGCATGGGCCTTTCCTCCTAAATTTTCCGTTGCTATTTGATCATTTTTTTCCCGTTGGACACATGGCGAAACCCCATTGGATGTGGGCTTTTCCCTTCTAATTTTCCATGCGGGCCTGTCCTTTAAAATTTTGCCGCCACTGGACACGTGGCAAAATTCCATTGGCTCGCATTTTGGGGGGGGGATTTTTCCTTTGAAATTTACTTCTTTTTTTCTTGGGAAAATTTCCCAAATTCTCCCCACCTTCCACCGAGTCTGAGACACGTGGCATCATTTGATTAGTCACAAGCCCTCTACAAAAATTTTTACCTTTTCATTTTATCTTTTGGGAAAAGATCCCAATCTCCTCCGCTCTCCACTCAACCGACCTTTGGGACACGTGGCATCACATTATTGGTTGGCGGGGGTAGTGGGCAAAACTTCCTTTTGAAATTTGGCAAAACACTTTGCCAAAATTCTAACTTCCCCTCCGCCCCCCACTTTTCTAGGCTCCGGTGACACGTGGCACAATATAATTGGGCGCGGGCCTTCTTCATTAAAATTTTCCCTGTGCCAACACTTAGTCATTTTTTCAATTTTTTCCCCATGGACATGTGGCGCCATTCTATTTGTCGGGCCTGCGGGAAAATTTTCCCTTTTGAAATTTCACCAAACACTTGGTAAAAAACCAAGTTTTCCTCGACCCCCGCCACTTCCTTGGACACGTGGTGGCATCTCATTGGCCACGGGCCTTCCAGGGGAAAATTTCCCTCAAAAACTCCGCTAAGCCATAACTTCAAAAATACATGGAGTTAGGAGGAAAACTTTACCTTTCTAGAAAGTTGAGAAAGAGCTCTATCAATGGTGCCATTCTCGAGGCACAAGAGAGGGAAGAATGAAAGGAGTTAGCCACAAAATGAGAGGGACAGAATGAACTTTTAATTTTACATTGTGGGATTTTGCAAAACTCACCACCTCATTTTTACACTGTTGACTAACTTGACATTCCACATTGGCATTTATATATTAACGGGTTCCTTCATTACCTTTGATCGAGTTTAAACTTATTCCCGCTATGTTTTACATTGGTCAACCCCAACAATATAACTCGAATGAGCTCTTGGTGTTTCCATGGCTGACCTATCCCTTCCAATGGCTTCGGTGAATGGCTCCACCTTTACCCAATGGTTGAGTACTTTTATTGATTGAGTTCACATGGCACCCAATTAACCAACAACCGAGATGCTTCATCATTGCACCCACCAACTCAATGACTCGTGTGATTCTTGAAAACCTGTCCATCTTCATTCAATAGTTGATCACCTCAAAGACTAAACCCAAAAACCACCCCAAATATGTGTTGACCTATCTATTTTGGGATTTTGGTATTTGATCCCCCAAACACACGAGCTCCACCCACCTTGAAACCTCCGAGTCTCAAAAATACGAAACTATGAATTTTGGAGTTTCAAGTTTTCTCGGCTTCAGGATTTTCTTTAAATTTTAACCAACTCAGTTCTCAAAATCTCTGAAATCTGAAATTCTAGACCACCGAACACATGGACTTACCCCGGTTCTGAAAAAATGACTCACCTCTCCAAGTCTGATCTAGAGCTCGCATTCATTTCTATCGTGACACTGAGCTTGTCTTCATCCATTCCTTCCCCTCAAATAAGCTCCATGTTTGAGCCTACTTCTTCAAGCCTCAGAAAACATCTCTCTCTCTCTCTCTCTCTCTCTCTCTCTCTCTCTCTCTCTCTCTCTCTCTCTCTCTCTGTGAATTCTTATGGTGAGTCATTTATTTTTCTCATGATGGCCAAGCTCCTGCATTGGCAAGCACAATACCCACTTGGTGTTATTTTCTCCATGTAAACCTTGATACTCCCAACCTCACCTTAATTATCGAGTTATTCCTTCAACATCACTAATTCAATAACTCAAGCTCAATATCATAAATAAATTGAGATATGGTAGCCCAAACACTCTTTAGCATACTATACACATTTTCAAAGTAAAAGTATGGAGGGCCTTACACAAACTCTTTAATATTCATCCATCGACCAATAAGGTGTCTAGGAATTCCAAATCCAACCAATCCTATAATATGGCATCATACGGGAACATTTGTATCTACATTTTCAACAAGAAAGTCCTCTTAAAGACATAACTTATTTGAAATTTATCTTCTTAAATAGTTTTGTGTGTTATGTTTCATGGTAATCTTCTTTTAAGTGGCTTTTTTATGAAATTCAAGTTCATGTACATCCTTTAGGATTTTTTCCAATCCCTTATTCTTTAATGTACAACCATTACATGGATCTTCCAAATCTCCATCTCTTGTAGCTTGATCAGTACCTAACAACATATATTGAATCAATCAATATATCAATTGGAACATCTACACCATATCTTTCAAAGTTTGAGGACACTTCATCTACGGTATACCCCATTTTCAATAAGTAGTCTCTATATTGGTTTCCTCATCAAATTTTACAATATCTTCATCATCTTTATCTGCGGCCTCACTCTCTGAACTATCTCGATGTTGTGAATAAATACTCACGATGTGAAATTGATTTATTCAATAAATCTTAGGTCAAGATGGATTCAAAAATTCCATCCTCATTCTCGGCCCACATTCTTTAATAGTTTTGTCTACTTTTTTGGAAGAAAATCCCATAAGCATAAAATTTCTCCTAATTGAGGATGATGACAACTCACATGAGATTCCCCGGCAAGGGATAGTATATGGATATCTAATTTTCTTATAACTTGAGAGGAATTCTAGCATCATCGCCTCATCATGTGTTCCACATTCTTCCAAAGTGTCATGTCCACTAAAGTAGACGAAAAATCCATGTTCACAAAGTGCCTTTTAATTAAGCACCACTCTCATTCAAATGAACATTCTTGATTATTCCTTATGTACTCCAATATTGCATTCTTATTCGATGAACCAAATTCATGAATTGTTTCATAATGGACTTTTCTCGGTCCCAAGTTGTAATTTACCACCATTTTCCATTTTTTTCAAAGGGGGAAAAATGGATAACATTTTTGGTGACCTCTCGGGGATGCTTTCCTACTAAGCACTAGTCTTGTAGCCTTGTATATTCATTGGGCATGGAGTCATTTTTGGCATTCCGAAGTTGTTCTAATTCATGAAATTCTTGACCTCCATCTACATGAACTCTACTACATCCTAGACCTTCCTATAATAATGAAGTTGACTAAATATGATGATTGCTTAGCATGCATAGCACACTAAAGATTTTGGAATAAAACACTACTAGTTTTGGACATCATGGAACTCTATTACAACTTGAATCTTTCCTTCTTATGATAATTTCACCTTCAACACATTGTGTAAGATAAAATACTAAACACAACACACACTACTACTCAAAACCATACATGATTCAAATGAAGCATACAAAGTGTTTTGGGAACTTATTCTTCTAAAAGCAAACCTATTCCTACTTTATGCTAATCGAGAAAGATACAAGCTAAATGAACCCTGCAACTGGTTGTGAAAAATATCTTCCCTTCCTCACAATGGGCATCCATGTAAATGATTTGACAATGTACATGGTTGATACTAAGAGTGAAAAATTGAAACAAGCACAATTCTCCACTTGGTTCACCAAGGCATCAACTGTAAAGAGAAAGTATTCCTCTTTTAGTTTCTTTACATTTGTTTTGTAGAGGTGTTGAAATGGATCCTTGGGTTTTTAAACTCATCCTCACATTCTCGAAGTGAATGTGACCAGTGTGGCTTCTCTTTTGGCTCCAATGAAGCCAAGTATCTAATGGGACACAATTTAACCCTTCGAATATGCTCCATTCTCCAAGCTTTAACTTTAACAAGGAAGTGTACCTGCAGACATTCTTAGATGAATGATGTTGAAGTGATGTCCTTTTCATTTCCTCTTTCTTCCTTAACAACAAAGAGTCCTTCCACAACATGCAACTCTTTTGGATTGATTGCATCCCCCAATAGAATTATTGGAAAATCACTGCAAGTGTTTGAAATGTGTTGCTTATGTAGGATTTCCTCCTCTTCTAATGGAAGACAAAATTGACCTTCATTTCTAATCTCCTTATCAAACATGAAACTTGCAAGGTAAGGCCCATCCATCTGCTGCTCATGAAAACTATTAGGGGCAACAATATTTTCAAGGATATTCTCCACCATTACAGGCTCATCAACCAAGTCAGGTTGCATAATTAAGAGCAATAAACTCTCAATGATATCATCTTCATTCAAAACTTTTGAATCTAACTCAATATCTCCCTTGTGCTCCATATTGACAATTTTTTCATCATGACCTTCTTCATCTTCAAACATGAAATTAGAGAGCTCAAATTCATCTCCAAAATCAGAAATGTAAAAATATGAAGAAAAAGAAGGATTTGGAATTTCTTGTATTACTTGTTTTACACTTCAAAGCTTTGAGTCCAAACTTGATTTTATCCATGGTAAGAATCTCCTTATGACCAGTTACAACATTTGATGAGGCTATTGGTGAGTTAGTTCAACCTTCTAGGAATGTAGTATGTTTTTGACATGGAGAGAAGCTAGGATCACTTCATTCACCTAAAATACCTTGCACTTTAGAGATATTTTATTCATTTACTTGCACATGCCTCTTCTCTTGTGAATTTAAAGTCAAAACTTGCTCTTCTATAATTAGTTTTCCCACTAGTGACGATTCAACCTCCTCTGATGATATGGAACCAATATTGATGTTGCATTATGAACACATAGACTATTGGTCATCACTTTCTAGTGCTTGTTCTTAAACACACTCATTCTTCATCACATGCTTTTTATCTTCAACATTAGCTGGAGGCTTCATTAGGAGGGGAACTTGTTTAATATTTAGTCTTGCAGCCCACTCCTTTAGATTCTTTGGAATCTCATCCTTGATAAGCTCCTCAACATTATCCTCTTCTTATTCATTATAATCATAATCTTAGTCTTCCCAAAATGGATTTGGGGATGTAAGAGGAGAGGTGGGATGGATTTGAACTATTTCCTCCATTTTTTGAGGTGGTGGAAGAGGTGTAGCTTTTTGTATTGGTGGCCTTTGTAGAAAAGAATGGATTTTATAAGAAAGAGGGGTATAAGATACATGGTGGGATAAGAAGATAGGAAACAGTAAAAAAATTGGGGTTTTAGTTTTAGACTGAAATGATATTGGTTGGGAAATGGAAAGAGGACTCTAAGGTGGTGGCGTAGGACTTACCCATTGACAAGGTTGCCTTGCATAAAACTCATAGGCCTCTATCTCTTTGATCCAACCTTCAAGTTGAGGAAACATTTCAGCCATAAAAGCAATCTTTTCCTACAGGTTGTAAAAATTTGGCATAGGGCCAACCCACGGACAAGGTACCCTAAAGCCAATTCTGAATGCCTTCATTTGAGTTGTGGCTCTAGACTGCACCATACCTACCTCAAAATTTTGAATCTTAAGCTACAACTCATCATCTTCATATGTGGAAAATCCTCCATCATCTACATATTCTTTCTCTTGAAAAGATGCATAGTTAGGTGAATAACCAAACTGGCCATGACTCTGCTTATAGGAATATGCATGTTGCAACTGATTTTCATCATAATATTGAATTGGAGGTGGATTGTAGTAATCAAGATGGATTTTGCAAGCTTGGAGGAATGTTGAACTGGTATTGTTGTTGCTACAAGTGGGAATTCCATTTTGGGAAAGAAGTCATGACTGCACAACTTCATGGTTTGAATGAAAATGGAAACACATGGGAGAAAAATAGATGGAAATGGGTGAAAAAAAAAAATTACAACTCGAAATTTTGTTATTAAGACCAATAGAGTCACCAATTGTGTTTGGGTTTTCCTCCTAAGGCTGGAATTTTATTAAGAGCATAACAACTTAATGAAATAAAGTAAACACAAATACACACCGTGAAATATATAACTCTTGTGGTCCCTCTGGGCATGTCAAAAGTTGTTATCACCAAATCACTGAACCCCCAAATGGCCTATGTGTGAATGGGAAATTCGATGTGATTGAGTAATATGGGATCACCTCTCAAGCTATGGGACTTGTGGGCTTGAGGTGAACCTCCGAGAGAAGGTCGGCTTTCTTCTTCCTAAACTAAGCACTACACTACTCCTAATAAAAGAAAAATAGTTGACTAGACCTATACTAACATTTCCGAGGGATTAGAGAGAGAGATTGCATGAAATAAAACCTATACTAGAAGTGGTGATGCACCAAGAAAGGGATTTGATAGAAAAATATTCGTTATTTTAATGAGGAAGGATAAACATGCATCACAAACCTAAATAAATACAATACTTCATTCCAAAATAAGCACAATAACTCCCAAAACTTGCAATGGAAATCAAATTTTTTACAATGTACCGAAAACATGAGAGACAGAAAAATTAAAGCATCCAAACTGATGAAAGGAAAGAAAATTAGCCATAAAACATAGTTTGATTATTCCAATCACTTGCACAATGCATCATTACAAAGGATGAGGTAGAAGTTTCCATTACAATCTTTAGAATAAATGATTGGAAGCCTCTAAATTCACAACATCTTAGCTTGTGAAGAGATGGGAAGCTTGGAAAAATTTCTAACTCCTGAAATAATGCACCCCTTTATATTTTATAGTGTTCTGCATTGAGGAGAGAAGAAAAGAAGATTCCAAAAAGTCTAGGCATGAATGTAGCAAAATAGGTGAACCATACTTGATTGTATCATCAATGTATCCTCAAAATGCTCCACCCCATATCTTCTCATAAATTTGAAAATTTGTATTTTCTCCATTATTTAATTAAGAATAATATGTAATATATTTTATGATGGCCCCCTTAATCACTGGTGGGACCCAGATTTGGTTTTGTATTTGGGCGGGTCTTTTGTGGTGCTTTGATAAATGAGTTTGCTAGCCAAGTCATCAAGTTGACTTGTGAGATACTCCTTTTTCTTTGGGTGAGCTATATGTTATGTTTTCATTTTAAGGTAGGTTCCTTTCTAATTTTGCATTCAGGATTTTGCAAGACTCGCGCCTCATTTTTGCACTCGCTCGAGTGTAAAATTATTCCCCGCCATGTTCTACATTAGTTGGCCCCAATAATATAGCTTGAAAAAGCTCCTTCACATGTCCACGACCCGATCTATCCATTCCAATGGCCTCATCAAATGGATCCACCTTTACCCAATGGTGAATAATTGTGTTGATCAAGTTCACATTGTGCCCAGTTATCCAACAACTCAAACACTTCAACAATGCACCCGCAAACTCAATGACTCACATGATGCTCGAAAATTTTCCTTCCACATTTAATAGTCAAGCACCTCGGCACTAAACCTGATAACTAACATGAAGACGTGTTGATCGAGCTATTTTGGGATTTCAGATTTGATCCCCCAAACACATGAGCTTCACCTGTCTTGAAACCTTTGAGTCCTAAAAATCTGAAACTCTAAATTTTAGAGTTTTAAGTTTTTAGGATTCGGGATTTTCTTCAAAAATTTCCAATTTGGCACTCAAACTCTCCAAACTCGAAATCCTAGAACCCCGAACACACGAGCTCACCCTCGGTTCCAAAAAAATGACTTACCTCTTTGATTCCAATCTCAAGGTCACATTCATTTCTATGATGACACTAAGATCATATCTCTCTCTCTATGCACTATTTTATACATGCAAACCTTGATACTCCCAACCTCACCTTAATGATCCGAGTTATTCCTTCAATGAGCTAGCCATCACCGATTCCACAAACTCAGGTTCAATATCATAAAGAAATCGAGATATGGTAGCCTAAAAACTCTTTGGTGTACTATACACATTTTCAAATTAAAAGTATGTAGGGCCTTGCAAAAACTTTTTAAGCTTTCTTCATCAACCAACAGGGTGTCCAAGAATTCAAAAAATCCAACCAATCCTCTAACATGGCATCCTATGAGAACATTTATATCTACATTTTCAACAAGACACGCCTCAAGACAGACTTTCTTTTATCTTTATCTTATTAAATACTTGTGTGTCTTGTGTTTCATGGTAATCTACTTATAAGTGATTTTTTTATGAAATTCGAATGCATGTACATCCTTTAGGCTTTCTTTCAATCCCTTATTCTTTAATGTATGACCATTACATATATCTTCCAAATATCCATCTCTTGTAGCCTAACTATGTCAAACATTATCTATTGAATCGATCAATATATCAATTAGAACATCTACACCATATCTTTTAAAGGCTGAGGACACTTCCTCTATAGTATACCCCATTTTCAATAAGCAGTCTTTGATATTGGTTTCCTCATCAAATTGTGCAAAATCTTCATCATCTTTATCTCTCACCTCACTCTCGAACCGTCTGATGTTGTGAATAAATACTCATTGTGTGAACTTGATTTCTTTAGTAACTCATAGGTCAAGATGGATTCAAAAATTGCAGCCTCATTCTCAGTTCCACATTCTTTAATAGCTTTGTCTACTAATTTAGAAGAAAATCCCATAAGCATAAAATCACTCCTAATTGAGGATGATGACGACTCACATGAGCTTCCTGGTAAGGGCTAGTATATGGATATCCATATACTCTTATAACTCGAGAGGAAGTCCAGTATCATTGCCTCATCATGTGTTCCACATTCTTCCAGTGTCGTGTCCACTAAAGTAGACAAAAAAACCATGTTCACAAAGTGCCTTTTAATTAAGCACCACTCTGATTCAGATGAGCATTCTTGATTATTCCTTATGTACTCCAATATTGCATTCTCATTTGATGAACCAAATTCATGAATTGCTTCATGAAGGAATTTTCTGGTCCCAAGGTGTAATTTACCACCATTGTCCATTTTTGTCCAAGGGGTAAAAATGGATAACATGTCGATGATAAAGAGGAAATACATCCCAAAGCATTAAACGAACAGTTCTAGGTAGCTCAACCACCACATTTGATGAGGTATGGTTCCCATTCCTTCTCCCAAAATCAAAGGTTCATAAGGGAATGGTATTGTAAGGGTTATCATGCCTATTTTCATACATTTAATGCATGTTATTGGTGGTTAAAGAAAAATATGAGTTTCCCTCTATTTTCCCTCTCCTCTCTTTCCCATCTTATATATAATGTAAAATATCTCATTTATGAGAGAGAGGATGTTATTGAGTGTAAAGGAACTCTATCAAAAAAATTTCCTAAGCAGTTGTGAGTTGTATACCTTCATTTGAGCTTAGAAATGTGTTTTGGTGCCTTCTTCTTCACATGTAATGGTTTGTGCATACTTTAAAATCAATAAAATATTTTTTTGGGGGTGTTTCTTAACCACAACTTCTTATTTTTTGGAATTTTATTGCTTCTCTATTCTTTCGTTGTATTTTGTGCATGCACTTCTCCTTTTCAAGTTCATTTGTTTATGTCTCATGGAGAAAATAAGGTAAAATGTTGTTTTGGATCTATGTCACTCATGTTTGATCTCTCCTTCTCCATTTTCCTTCTCCCTTTTCCCTCATTAGAGTGTCTTCACCCTCTTCTTGGTGTTATCACCTCTCTTTAGCTTAGGATTTTCCATTTTCATTTACTTTTGTCTTCCTTGGTCCCTTGGATTATTAGAACATAATTATATAGTTTCATTTCTAATTGTAGGAGTAATTTAGCATTAGGATTAGGTAGAGGAACCAGCCTTCTCTAGAGGTTTGTCTCAAGTAGAAAGTCCCACAACTTTAGAGACAATTCCATGTTACCCAAAAATAATGACCGTTCATTCATCCACATATGAAAAATGAGAGGGTGTTGTTTTTTGGGAGATAACAATATTTTACTTCTTATTTTGTAAAATAAATACTGAAGTATACATTTATTGAAAATTTTCTTACTTACTATAAAATATAATTTGATACAAATAATTGATCTAAAAATAAACAAGTGATATATATGGAAAAAATAAAAAAACATTGGAGAGCATAGCTCCATGGTATGTTATTTATATGGCCGAGATGGCTCCTAATTTGGCGAAGTTTCATATAAATTTTGTAACCAACTTGCTAAGAAACTCACAAGACCTAACTTATTAGCGAGTCTAAGGACTCCACAATGTAATGTTACCACCACGAGCAAGCCACTCAATGAACAAGTTGGATAAGCCAACAAAAATGATGCGAGCATAACTAAAGTCACATTAACCATTGCACACCCATTTCCTTATAAATTATACCGCAACTCCCTTCCTAAGACATGTGTTAATGAAAAATTACAACAGCCCTGATTGATTTTGATTTTGTGTACGAGGCAGCCAAAGTGTAACCTACATAAAATGGGATTATCTTGTAGTGTGGGACATTGCAAGTAAAATAATCCTCTGGATAAAGTCGATTATTCCTATAACCTAGTGCTAACTTCTCCAAAGTGTAGAGAATGGAAAGGTAAACCAATCATATCCTAATGCTTTCCAAGGAGACAAGGATAGAAAGATGCGTGAAATAAAAACTACTCTAAGTGAAGGTGATGCATCAAGAAAGGGTGAGACTATCCAAGTGAGTGAAAGATAGGGAGAAAATTGGGAAGGAGAGGGTTGGTAGAAGCATCATAGTCCAAGATAATATTCAATTCCCTATATTCATAAATCACAACAAACTACAGACCCTACAAAGAGATATATACATGCACAATATAATTATAAATATAATGGAAGGAAAAAGATGCAATTCATACAAGTTAGGGAGAAAATGGCCACAAAACATGAATTTATTGCTCAAAAACATGCACAATCCATTATATCATAAGAACAAGACAAAATCCTTTACAATAAGCCCAAATTTGAGGCCTTTAGCTCACAATAGCTCTAGAACAATTTTGACAAAATTCCTTTCCTTTTCTAAAAATCCCCTCAAAATGAGGTGAATTTTACAATATATAGGAAATTTGGGTCACCAACCGGCAAGATGCATTAAAGAGGTATGGGCAACCATTAATTTTGGTACTTTTCCTGCATAGGTGGTTATGGGTGTTATACCTCATTAATTTTTTTGTTGGGATGTCATTCATTTACCTACCCTTGTCTAGCATGTAATTCCTCAATCTCATGGGTCATCCACCAAAGCATTGGGTTAGACGTTAGCCATCCTCTTTTAGAAAACTACGTGGCCCGTGAGTTCCTTTCCATATTTGAGTTAGATGAACCATGATCCATATAATTTTGAGTAGGTCATCTAACTTGATTGTCATCCAACTTCATTGGGGTTGGATGACATATAAATTCATGATTTGTACATGTTATTTATCACCAACCAACCGGGAGTTTCCATCTTCACATTGTGGGTCATCCTACCCAGGATGTTGAACGGTTTTCTATCTCTACCTATACAACACACTACCTATCTATTCTAAAGAATCGACAAATCAACAAGTGACCAACTTGATGACTCAACCAACCATGTCGTATAACTATAAGTTTTCCATCTGTGTTGGTCATAAAACCCCAAGGGGTTGGATGATGTCTATGTATGTCAACCAACCTCTCCATATGTCATCCATCTAACTAATCATAACCTCACCATCCTAAGCCACCACAAAATTATTCTCGACATGCCCATCTAACTAACCCATCACCCATCTAACCGAGTGACCAACCTGTCACCTATCTAACTAAAATGACCAATCTATTACCCATCCAACCAAGTCGACTAACTTATCACCCACCCAACCGAGCTGACCAACCTCTCACATATAAAACTGAGTTGACTAACCTATCACCCATCCAACCGAGCCGACCAACTTGTCACCCATCCAACCAAGCCGACCAACCTGTCACCCATCCAACCAAACCCACTCTTCCTCAAACTCAACCAATTCTCCAATAAGCTTGGTCACTAACTACAAAATTTGTTAGACGAGCCAAAACATGAGCTACCCTACATACTGCAAAATCATTTCCTTTTTCCATCAACTATTAATGTTCCGACCTGCTAAGTTGTCCATTTTACAGGGGGTGCAAAAAATGGATAATAATTGGTGACTTGTAGGATGATCTGCCTGCTTGATCTGGAAGACCAGTGACCTTAGGGGATCCATTGGGCATGGATTCATATTGATTGTTAGAACTATCCCATCACTTGAAAATCTATCTTCCAACTTCTGGAGCACTATTGGATATTTTCATTTCAAAATAAATCCTGGGTTGACAACTAGTTATTTCTTCACCAAAAATTTCTAGAAACTGGAAAGTGCAAGAGCAACAAGGGCACAGCTATGTACAAATCTTAAATTTCATACAAATTCCAAATATAATATATAGAGAGTGCACAAGCACTTATTACAAAAGTAACCTAAAATAAAACAATGCAATGTGTTACAAGCACTTGGAGGAATTACAACTCTTAAACTAATATGTACAAGAAGGATCTTTCACTCAATAACAATTCTTGAGATAGATTCCATTGACTGGAATCTACATTCCTTCTCCATCTAACCTTGATAGCTAGAAAGCATTTTTTTCTTTGCAGCCTGAAATCATATAAGGGCCACTCCATATTACATCAAACTTAGAGTGCCTTCCTAATTTTTTTCCTTTATGCATCCCATTTAAGGACCAAGTCTCCCTCTTGGAAGTTTCTATCTTTTTTTCTTTTTTCAAAGCACCTCTTTATCAATGCTTGATCCTTCTCCATGATGTGCATGGCTTGGTTCCTCATCTCCTCCAACTCCATGAGCTTTGTATATCTAGCTTCCATGGGTTCAAACTTGGATAGCTCTAGCTGCTTCATGAGTTCCAATGTGGGAAATTTGAGGGATATAGGTAGCCTTGCCTCCCTTCCATAGACTAACCTGTAAGGAGAGTTCCCTATTGACTTCTTGGGAGTAATCCTATCAGCCCACAAGGCTGATTTCAACTTGGCATGCCAAGTTCTCTGGTTCTTATCTAGAGTTCTCCTTATAATCTTCAAAATATTTTTGTTGGTGGACTCAACTTTCCCATTACTCGTGGGTAGTAATTTGACAAGGTGCTCAAGTATATCCCATTTTTGACTACCCACTTTTGATCTTAGCACCTAGGAATGCCAAAGAATTATCTGATATAATGGTGGTGGAACTCGAACCTCGTCACTATCCCTTCATAAAAATCTAGTATGTTGGCCTCATTTGCTTCCTTGAGTGCAACTTCCTTTGTCCACTTGGTGAAATATTTTGTGTTGTGAGGATCCACTTATGTCCCAAGATATAATTTGGATTAATCACCCCAATGAAATCCAACCCCTATTGCATGAATGGTTCATTTACAGAAATGGGGTGGAGTTGATGGGCTATTAACCTATCTTTTCCTGTGAAGAAGACACACTTTTTACACTTCCTAAGTCATACATAACAATCATGAAAAAGGTTACGCCAATAATAATCTGCCTTCATAATTCTAAGATCTATCACCCTTGCAGAAAAATAGCCACATGTTTCTTTGTCATGATATTCATGTAGCACCTTCTCTATCTAATCTACCTCATGGCACCTTACGAGGACACCATTTACATATTTCTTGAACAAGATACCATCAACCGGCAAAGGGGATACAATGGAGCCTAAAATATCTTCTTTATGCCTTCCTCGGTCCCTTGAGGACTTTGAATTGTTTTCAAAAATGGAATATATCTTAAGTCCAACAAGCATCGGGTATGGTATCATATTAAAGACCTTGAAGCATTCAATATTCAAGCCATATCATGAAATAATAATAAGGCCACATACGTGATTCACAAAATTGGAGAAACATTTGATGTGGTGGATAGTATCAAGAGAGATAAAGCACAACCACATATTCATGTCATTATAAGGCCAACTGTACACGAGATAATAACAACGGTGGAAAGTTTTTGAGAATGATCAACAGATCATTAGTTTTTTATAGGAGGAGGCTGAGTTCTCGATAAAAATTAGGAGAAATTAGAGCAGCGAGATTTGAGCATCAAATAGTGTAGCTATGGACAAACAAATTTCCAAAGGGTTTAGTGAATTTAGAGTCAATATTCAACCCAAATGATCAATTCTGGAAAGAGAAGGCCAACATTCAAGTCAAAAAGGAGGATTATGAGCCCATTTCAGTTGGAGAAGGTAAGACACTCCAAATAGGCAAGATGAGCATCGAATAGGAAAATTAAGACCTTGAACACTTTGCTTGGAATTCCTAGATGTTTTCATGTGGAGATATGAGGATTTGAAGGGTTTTAACCCAAAATTGGCATAACACACCATTGAATTGAATCTGGAGCCTAAGCCCGTAAGGAAAAAGCAAAGGCTAGTCAACCCTCATATAGAGCCTCTCATGAAGAAGGAATTGAATAAGCTCATTGAGGCGAGTATCATTTTCCGATCAAGCACTCAAGTTGGGTGGAAGATTTGGTTCCCATTGGGAAAGAAATGGGAAAATCGGGGTGTGCGTGGATTTTCGGGATTTAAATAGGACTCCTCAAAGATCACTATCTCGTTGCTCTCCATGGGGTGGATTTTGTAGGTAATGGCTGGTTCAAAAATATTCTCCCTCTTAGATGGATATTCGACTATAATCAAATTATGGTGAAAGAGGAGGATCAGTTCAAAACAACCTTCACCACAAAATGGGGCACCTATGCCTATAGGAAGATTCCATTTAGGCTATCAAACGCTAGAGCAACATTTCAATGAGCAATGGATATGGCATTTAAGGGGTTGTTAAATAAAATAGTGTTTGTATATCTTGATGACATCACTGTATTTTTTATAAAAATGTAGAAAGTCACCTCTTTCATCTCAAATAGGTCTTCCAAAGGTGCAGGAGGTTTGGAGTGTCCTTGAACCCCAAAAAGTGCATATTCATGGCACATGAGGGTAAACTTCTAGGCCATATCATGTCGAAGGAAGGACTAACAATTGATCTGGAGAGGGTAGAAGCCATCCATTCTCTACCATTTCCAAGTCATAAGAAGGCTCTCCAAAGCTTCTTGGGGAGGATAAACTTTATTCAAAGGTTTGTACCAGATTTTTCCACTCTTGTGAAGCCATTAACGATGATGTTGAAAAATAATTTGGCTTTCAAATGGATAACGGAGGGAAAAGAGAGTTTCAAAGCTATCAAGCAGGCCATATCTCAAGCTCTAACTCTCATTAATCCGGAATTCTCCAAAGACTTCTTTCTATACACCTTTGGTGGTTCGGACACCATCTCCACAATCTTGGTGCAACATAGTAAGGAAGGATTGGAATAGCCTATTGCATTCTTCAGCCAAGGCCTTATGGACTATGAGGTAATATATTCATTCATTGAGAAACATTTCCTTGTTGTGATTAGAATTTTGAAGAAGTTCATACATTTAGTGTCAAATAATAGGATTCATCTACTAGTCACACATGTTGGTATAAAATATTTTATTTTAAACAAGGACCTCAATGAAAAAAGGGCTAGTTGGGTAACCAAGGTCATGGAATATGACATTGATATTAAGGTGACCAAGTTGGTTAGGGGGAAGGGATTATGTGAACAACTAGCTTTGGGACAACATGCCGAGTCAAGTGGTAAAGGAGAGGTTGTTTTGGTGCTACGCGGTGATCAAGAGCAATCATTCGATGCCTCACCCAATCCTTGTTGGACTCAAGATATAGTCCATTTTCTTCAAACAGGTCAAATTCCTCAAGGGATGAGCAAGGCCAAAAGAATATATTTCAGGATCCATTGTATCCCATTTGCATTGGTTGATGGTATCTTGTTCAAGAAATATGTAAATGGTGTCCTCCTAAGGTGCCTCAAGGTAGATCAAATAGAGAAGGTGCTACATGAATTTCATGACAGAGAAATAGGTGGAAATTTTGTTGCAAAGGTGACAGCTCTTAAAATTATGAAGGCAGGTTATTATTGGCCTAACCTTTTTCATGATTGTTATGCATGGATTAGGAAGTGTAAAAAGTGTGCCTTCTTCATAGGAAAAGAGAGGTTAACAACCCTTCCACTCCACCCCATTTCTGTAAATGAACCATTCATGCAATGGGGGTGGATTTCATTGGGGTGATTAATCCAAATTATAGCTTGGGCCACAAGTGGATCCTCACAGCCACATATTATTTCACCAAGTGGACAAAGGCAATTGCACTCAAGGAAGAAAATGAGGCTAGCATACTATATTTTTATGAAGGGATAGTGATGAGGTTCAGAGTTCCGCCACCATTATATCAGATAATGCTTTGGAATTCCTAGGTGCCAAGATCATAGAGTGGGTATTCAAAATGGGATATACTTGAGCACCTCATCAAATTACTACCCATAGGGTAATGGGCAAGATGAGTCCACCAACAAAAATCTTTTGAATATTATAAGGAGAAATCTAGATGAGAACCAGAGAACTTGGCATGCCAAGTTGAAATCATCCTTGTGGGATGATAGGATTACTCCCAAGAAGTCAACAAGGAACTCTCCTTACAGGTTAGTCTATGGAAGGGAGGCAAGGCTGCCTATATCCCTCAAATTACCCACATTGAGAACTCATGAAGCAGCTAGAGCTATCCGATTTTGAACCCATGGAAGCTAGATATGTAAAGCTCATGGAGTTGGAGGAGATGAGGAACCAAGCCATGCACATCATGGAGAAGGATCAAGCGTTGATCAAGAGGTGCTTTGACAAGAAGGAAAAGGCTAGAAACTTCCAAGAGGGATACTTGGTCCTTAAATGGGATACAGACAGGAAAACTAGGAAGGCACTCTAATTTTGATGCAATATGGAGTGGCCCTTATATGATTTTAGGATGTAAAGAAAACAATGCTTTCCAGCTATCAAGGTTGGATGGAGAAGGACTGCAAATTCTAGTCAATGGAATCTATCTCAAGCATTGTTATTGAGTGAAAGATCCTTCTTGTACATATTAGTTTAAGAGTTGTAATTCCTCCAAGTGCTTGTAGCACATTGCATTATTTTAGTTTAGGTTGATTTTGTAATAAGTGCTTGTGCACTCTCTGCATATTCTATTTGGAATGTGTATGACCTTTTCTGTTTGTACATAGTTGTTCCCTTGTTGCTCTTGCACTTTCTAGTTTCAAGAAAATTTTGGTGAAGAAACAACTAGTCCTCAACCCAAGATTTCTTTTGAAATGAAAATATCTAGTAGTGCTCAGAATTTAGAAGATATATTTTAAATTGACGGGCTGGTTCTAGCAATCAATATTACTATATGCCTAATAGATCCCCTAAGGTCACTGGTCTTCTAGATCAAGTAGGAGATCATCCCATAAGTTACCAATTATTATCCATTTTTCACACCCCTATGAAATGGACAACTTAGTAGGTCGAACATCAGAAATTTTTGGTAAAAAGGAAATTCTTTTGCAGTATGCAAGGTAGCTCATGTTTTGGCTCATTCTAGCAAATCTTGGAGTTAATGACTGATCTTATTAGAGAATTGGCTAAGTTTGAGGAAGAGTGTGCCCGGTGGATGGGTAATAGGTTGGTTGGCTCGGTTAGACAGTGACAAGTTAATCAGCTCGATTGGATGGGTGACAAGTTGGTTAGCTCAGTTGGATGGGTGATAGGTTGTTCGACTCTGGGCTTTTGCGGGTGACAAAGTTAGTCGACTCGAGTTGGATGGGTAATAGGTTGGTCAAGTTGGTTATACAGGTGATAGGTTGGTTGGCTCAATTAGACGAGTAATGGGTTAGTCGATGGGTGTGTCACTAACTTTTTTGGTGGATGAGGATGGTGAGGTTGTGATTGGTTGGATGGATGATATATGGAGAGGTTGGTCGACATACATAGACACCATTAAACCCCTTAGGTTTTGATGACTAGCATAGATGGTTGGCTTACATTTGTATGACATGGTTGGTCGAGTCATCAATTTGGTTGGCTCGTTGATTCTTGAGCTACTAGAATAGGTGGGTAGTGCGTCATACGAGTAGAGATAGATGGCCTTTTAACCTGCTGGGTAGGACAACCCATAATGTGAAGAAGGTAACTCCCGGGTTGGTTGGCAACAAGAACCATGTACAGTCATGAAATTAGACATCATCCAACCCCAATGAAGTTGGACGACATTCAATTTAGACAGCCTACTCACAATTGTACGGATCATGGTTAGATGACCATCTAACCCAAATATGGAAAGGAACTCATGGGCCAGGTAATTTTCTCAAAGAGGATGGATAATGTCCAACCCAATGCGGTTAGACGACCCGCAAGATGGATGAGTTACAAGCCAAATGAGGGTAGGTGAATGAATGACATCCCAACAACCAGAATTAATGAGGCATGGCACCCATGACCACTTGTGCAGGAAAAGTACCAAAATGAATGGTTTCCCATACCTCTTTAATGCATCCTACTGGTTGGTGACCCAAATTGCCTATATATTGTAAAATTCACCTCATTTTGAAGGGGATTTTTCAAAAAGCAAAGGAACTTTGTCAAAATTGTTCTAGAGCTATTGTGAGCTAAAGGCCTCGAATTTGGGCTTATTGTAAAGGATTTTGTCTTGTGCTTATGATATAATGGATTGTGCATGTTTCGAGCAATAAAATTCATGTTTTGTGGCCATTTTCACCCTAACTTGTATGAATTGCATATTTTTCCTTCCATTATATTTATAAGTATATTGTGCATGTATCTATCTCTCATAGGTCTGTAGTTTGTTATGCTTTATGAATATAGGGAATTGAATATTATCTTGGACTGTGGTGTTTTTACCAACCCTCTCCTTCCCATTTTCTCCCTATCTTTCACTCACTTGGATTGTCTCACCCTTTCTTGGTGCATCACCTTCACTTAGAGTAGTTTTATTTCATGCATCTTTATATCCATGTCTCCTTGGAAAGCATTAGGATAGGATTGGTTTAGCTTGCCATTCTCTGCACTTTGGAGAATTTGGCACTAGGTTAGAGGAAGAAGTTGGCTTTCTCTGGAGGATTATCCTACTTGCAAGGTCCCACACTACAGGATAATCCCATGTTATGCAGGTTGATCTTGGTTGCCTCGTACACAAAATCACAAGTAATCAGGGGTGTTGTAATTTTGCATTAACAACATGTGGGACTAAAGTCCCTAGGCTTAACAACAAATATGTCGTGGAAAAAGGGAGAAGTGTGGTTGGTTGATGGGGGGGACAGGTAGCCACATGTCAATTTCATATTGGAGTGGGGAAAGAAGACATAAAAGGGAAAATGTAGCAGGACATGGGGTGTGTATTCTTAAATGGGTCCACACAATAGTTTATAAGTTTTAGTTTTAACCATTAGTTTTTAATTAATTTATAATACGATTTACAAAATTATATAGTATATAGTATATATAATATAAGATATGTTTATAGCATACTTTATAACAAATATATTATAAAGTATTATAATTTAAACCTAGTGCTAAAATAAGGGGGCTATAGGTTACATATATATGATAGGATAATAGATTAATTTCACAAAAAAATTAACTCCTCGTTAAGAATTTTTAACATGGCCAATCAAAAAAATGGAAGCCTATTCTTTAGGAGGGTTGTATCCATCTCGGAGACCTTCTATTTTAACTTGGATTTTTTGAATATTTTTATTTTCCCCTGCACATTGGAAACTATAGAAAATAAATAAAATATTTCAAACTCATTTTCCCTTACTGTGGATGAAGAGTGCCCGGGAGAGATGTTTTCACCAAAAAAAAATTATTCATGTGCGTTGGTAAAATAAATTTGAGAGAGGTTTGAAATATTTTTTAACCTATGAGTAATGTCTCAAGTGAAGGAAGAATGGGGTTTTTAACATATATTTTCAAACTACCTAACTAACCAACTGACCCAATTGACACACCAAATTGGTTAATTAATTAATAACATTATACTCAACTCTGGTACCATGTTCGAACAAGGATTTAATTAAACAATTAATATTTTTGTAATAAACATTATAAAAACATTTACACTATGCAATAAATAAATAAATAACATTGACACAAAATTTACATGGAAAGGTTATTATATATTAATTAAACACAAACAAATTTATTATTTATTAAATAAGTAAGAATATAATATTCTTAATTATTTAATTATAAACTAAGGTTTATACACACTTAATATTACATTCTAACAATGAGCTCTTCTAAAGATGTGTTTTCAGCGATAGGAGGGACCCCAAGATCTTGTACACATTTACTTAGATCTTCGAGAATTTCTTGAGCATTATCCCCTCACACATCAAGCTCTTCAAAACATATTTTAGTACTTCAAACCTCATAGTCATGGTGCGGAGCCAAATAGGGGACAAGTTCTTGGTTTGGATTCATGAACACATTTTGTCTTAGCAAGAAGGAGGAGTCAAAACACCCCACTTTAGTGGTCAATGAGAAAACACTATCACATATCATCTTTTCTTTCTCCATTTCATCCTTGGTACCTTTGATTCTTGAGATTGTACCTAAAAAGAAACGAAATAGGGAGAGGACCTTAGGAAAAAGAACATTCCCCTTTTAAATTAGTTTCCCAACCCACTTGTCATTTTCCCATCCTGCATAATGAATCCTCTTGCATTTTTAGGGATTGTGGGTCAAAGATGCTAATGGGGGAGACTACCTCAACTGGAGGAAAGAATGATGAGCATGGATCCATGAATGTTGCACATATGAAGAAAAATTCTTGACATGTTCTTCCAATTAGTCAAATGTTTGTTTGTATTCTTCATTCTGCTCTAGTATCCAAGTTAAGTAATCCTTGAAAAGATGATAATTTCCTTCATGTGTAGCATAAACAAGTGAGAATCTAGTCATCTCATAGTCATTGGGGGTCATTACCTCCAAAGGTTTGTCCAAAACTCTAAGAACAATGGGATGATTACATAATACATGTCACATCTTGATCAGGGGATCATTTTTTAAAGTTCCCTAAATATCCCTAATGGTGTTAGTGCATAATATCGTGTTGAGATCTTTCCAATGACTATGAGAACGTGACAAATGGACATCGGGAGCTCTAGATATGTCTAGTCAAAGTTCAATCAACGAGAAATTCAACTCGGTCAATTGGTCAATTATGGACCAAATGCACTTTGTGACATGTGGCCAAAAGGTGAAGGGAGTCATTGTTGGTTTTCGATCTCTACGGTCTTTGATAGGTGTAAAATATTACTCGTTAGAACAAGAGGCTCAACTTTTGTTATGAAGGGGAGCCCGGCCGCCATGTGGACTATGGTATTATCACAGACATGGTGGGCCCACAAGCCACCACGTGTCTTACCACCAAGAATCGAATACAATCTATTTTCCTATCAAGGGTTGAGATCAAGCTAATTAGCTGAGTCATACATGGACCGAGTTACATTTTACTTTGTAATTATTTTCCATAATTATTTCCAAATGCCACGCATGTGTGTGTGTGTGTGCACAAAAATTATTATAACCACATAATCCTCTAAACCCACTTAACCGCCAAATGTTATGCTTAGACCACATGATGGAGTGGTGGGGGGCATGTAAATTCCATACGTGGAAGCTTCCACATGGAGAAGGAGGTGAAGCGGTGGTGGGGGCAGCTAAGCCATGCATGGAAAGATCCACATGAAGAATGGAGTGGGTAAGGTAAGTTAAAACCTTACCCAATAAAAGTGGTGCCCAATGTGGGATATTACACCCACTTAAAACCTGCCGCCACAAATGGGATTTTATCCCCTTATTCAAATGCCGCTCCCTATGGGAATTTTAACCCATTAAACATGCAATCTGATTTAATCCCATTACACATGCTATGGGATGAGGCTATTATTAGCCTTAGGATAATATTTTATGCATTTTTTTAAGGGCCCTATTTTTGTATAAATAGGAAACCCATTTCATTGTGACACACACACAACACAACAAAGAATCACATTCCAAGAGCTCGAAAAGGTAGAGAGTGAGCCAAGAGGAAAGTTAGTTGTCATGGGCATAGTTGTGTGAAGACCTAATTTATTTAGGCATTATTATTTATTATTTTTAGGCAATAATAAATTAAAATTATTGTGGCTAGGAGTTATTAATACTACCTAGTCCACCCATACAAGCACCACACCAAATTATGTGAATCCTACAATATCGAATAGGGTGTCATAGGGCGTTCAAAGCGTCGGAAGTCCGATCAAGAACCGGAGGATTCCGGATAATGGAGTTGGTGCCATCGAGCTTTCCAAATATGCTAGGAAAGGGGAAGTCGGGTGCTATTTTTCACCCTTGTCTTCGAAGTTTTGGTTATTCTTTTAAGAAAGTTCTTAATATTTTCCATTAGGTTTTCTTATGAAAGTACTATTGTAACTTACAAGTTTTGACTAGTGGAACGGTTCGATAAGAACCCAAAGACATAGGCAATTGTCAAACTCTATAATCAATTTTTGTGTAATTGTCTTTATTGTCTTGCATTAATTTTTAAATTGATTACTTAAAAGGAGAAAATTGTTGGCAATAATTAAATCCTATAAGGGTCTCGAGATTAAGTAGATAAAAACTTGATTATTTTCGGATCAATTTTGGTATCAAAGCAGGTTATTAGCTTGCAAACTTTCTAATCTCTGAGAAATTTTGGTATCAAAGCTGGTTTAGCTCCATATTTTCTTCAGTAAATCTAATTAACAGAGTGATTGCTTCAAGGTTGGTGCAGTTGGTTCAATTTGTGTGAACAAGGAACAAGTGCACTATGGGCAAGATGTCTGAATAGGAAAATCTCAAGGAAATTGAAGCTTATAATCACCAGATCTAGGAAGAGAACTCTCTCCTGTGATCAATGTATTACTCCTTAGAAGAGGAGAATACTCATTTGAAATTAGAATTGTAAACCAAGGATGAGCTCTTGGCAAGGTTGCAGTGTGGTGATCAGAGGAAGGAAATACCTTCAACTTTAGATGTAGAGACCATGGCAGATGATTGCACTATAAGTTGTTCACCACAAGAATCTTCTTATTCCTCCCATTTGGTTTTAGATTCAGGTAATGAAGTATTTGGTTTGTTTGAAAAACATACTAGAGGCATTGGATCCAAGTTACTAGATAAAATGGGATTTGATGGAAGAGGCCTTGGTAAAAATGGCCAAGGAATTGCTAACCCAATACAAGTCGAGGATCGTCCTCATTTTGTAGGTTTGGGTTTTTCTAGTGTAGGAATGGAAATTGGAGATTTCCCAAGATCGCAGATGGAAGCAAGCTTCAAAGCAAAGTGAATACCCCACTAGTCCTGCAAGAAGATTTTGAGTAGGAAAGTTGTCCTTCGTCATCACAGGTAGGATGTGGTAAAAGAAATTAGAAAAGAGGTAATGAGATTCCACCTCCAGTTTCTTACCATAATCATAAGCACAATAAAACTTCTAATCCATGTTTTCAGCTTAAGAAGTATGGTTATGATTTTCAAAAGATGTGGAATTCCTTTCCATGTACGTTTTGTGGATTGCATAATCATTCAAAGTGCCCGAGATGATGGAAGAGAAGGAAATTGATGAAGAATTTGATGCCATTCATCAGAACAAGGCAAATCAGAAAGACCAATCTCGTCATAGAGTCGAGAAATGGAAGAAATAGTTTCTCATCCCGAAAAAGTATTTTAAGAGGAATTTTTGTGCTCATTGCGGAGGAATGGGCACCAGGTGGACAATTTTTGAAAGCGCATCCATCTCGCCATCGAGTAATGGCAAGCCAAAGATGAAATGGAGGCCTATTGCGAAAGAAAAAGGAAGTTCCTACTCCACCAATATTGACAATTCGACCTAGGACCAGAGTAATACACGAAAGTGAAATTCCTTTAAAATGGGTAAGTCAACAATTTTTCAATTATATATTGCATAATTCAAATTGATGAATAGTATGCATTATTTGTTTAGAGATCAGATTCTATGAGAAAATGCTGAGAGAAAGGTTTACCATACTCAATGGATTTTCTTAGAAAATTTGATTAATGCTCCAAACCTATCTCTTAATCAGCTTGTGAGTATTGCACATTACGGTTGGGATATAATATTTGACTCATATAAAGCTTGGAGATTGATCTTCCATTTTTGTAGACAGTAGAGTTCGTAGGAGTCAACTCGGAACTTCATTATGTGTAGAGGCATTCCAACCATGCAATAGAATGGTTCTTGATATTAGTGTGTCAACAAGAGGATATCTCAAGAGATCAGCTCGGAATGTCATTCGGTGTCAAGGCATTACAACCACACATTCAAATGGTTTCTAATCAACATACTTAGCATCATGCATTGGAGGCTCGACATCTTGAAAGAGGATTAGAATCATGTATTGGAGGCATTGAGGTCTGCATGAATGACTTAGCATTGTGCATTGGAGGCTCGAGGTCTTGAAAGAGGCTTTGCATCATGCATCGGAGGTGTTAAGGTCTACAGAGACTTAGCATCATGCATTGGAGGCTTGAGGTCTTGAAAGAGGCTTAGCACCATGCATCAGAGGCATTGAGGTCTGAAAAGGGACAATTCATTGTCCATCATTGACATCGGATCGATCATAGTTCTACGTAACATGGAGTTTCTTCAAACCAGTTTGGATTTTATAGAATCAACTCAGAGTCAGGAGCTACGTTATAGAGTAAAAGAAGATCCTTGTTGTTAGATATCAAGAAGCTTAGTACCAAACAAAGGAGCATTGAAGTTTCATTCAGAAACTTAGCACCATACAGTGGAGGTGTGGAGGTCTTCTTCGGATATCAAATTGGCACATCGAAGCGCCCCTGGGCCCATAACCCACAATCTCAAGATCGAGCAAAGTTGTCAAAGTGAGAATGGGTCAGAGGAGAAGACCCAAGGGTCTACTATAGCAGAACTTCCAAGGAGGTAGTATATTTTCCAGATTCATGACAACATGGAAAAGTGTTCCAATATAAAATTTTTGGGACAAAAATCCTTTTTCAGTGGGGAGGTGTGATCAAGGGATAATTTTTGAAAGTTCCCTAAATATCCCTAATGGTGTCAGTGTAGAAGATCATGTCGAGAGATTTCCAATGGCTATGAGAATGTGATAAACAAACATTTGGAGCTCTAGATATGTTTGGTCAAATTTTAGTCAATGAGAAAGTCAACTCTGATCAAATGGTCAATTGTGGACCAAAGGCACTGTGACACATGGTGAAAAGGTGAAAGGAGTCATTTTTGGTTTTCGACAGGCATAAAAGATTGCTTCTTAGAACAAGAGGCTCAACTTTTGTTACGGAGGGGATGTCAACACTAAAATTTTCCTCCGTAATTTCTATTTCATTAATGTATGTATTAGGAATAGGATGTTGTTAAGTATAATTAGTAGTCACGTCGATAGAAGATAACGGCACCGTCAAGATGCACGGTGCTGCCAATAATGTGAGTAAGGTAGCGTCAAAGTACAATAGGAATGTTGTAAAAGTAAATATTTGTCGTAAGTGGTCCGGTAATGTTAAAATGTCAAAGTTTGGGTAATTAGAGAAGTAGGGTCTACATGATTAGGAATTAGAAATATTATATTGGTAATAAAGACAAGGAGTTAGGTCATAAATATTTTGTGTATTTTATTTGTAAAAAGTCTAAAAATGTGGAACCCATGTAAAATGATAAGGTTTATCTTATCTTAAAGATAAGCTTACATGTACGAGATAAGAGTTAAGGTATGGAATATGATTCGTCGAGTGGATTTCTTATCCTATCTTAGAGATAAGATGGATAAGCCTAGAATTTCTATAAATAGAGAGGCCACCCCCCTCATTTAGCATAGAAGGAAGTAGTGAGAAATATTGTAGGAAGTGTGCGAAGGAAGCCATCAATTTAAAGGTGTGTTGAAGAAGCCATTAAGAGGTGTAATTGTAAAGTTTCTACCATAGTCTTGGTGAAAGGCAAGTGAAGTCAATAACACTTGAAGTACCTCATGGGTGAGATTATGTGATTTCATGTTAATATTATAATTTATTTTGATATTTCAGATTTTTCATCATTATGTCTTATCATAGTCGATGGTATTCTTGTGTTATGTTGTTGTTTTGTTTCAGATTACATCCACCAAACTAAAGGTCATTTGTGCATTAGTAAATAATCATAGCACGAGGAGTTCGGTGAAGAATTATCATAGTGCCGGATTGGTGATGAAAGATCGGCGGCATGTGTGTGGACTGGTATTATCGCCGACATGGTGGGCCCACAAACCACCACGTGGCTTGCCACCACAAATCGAATATGACCGGTTTACCTACCAAGGGTCGACATTGAGCTAATTAGTTGAGTCATACATGGACCAAGTTACATTTTACTTTGTAATTCTTTTCCATACTTATTTCAAAATGCCACACACACACACACACACACACACACACATGTGTGTGTGTGTGTGTGTGTGTGTGTGTGTGTGTGTGTGTGCGTGTGTGTGTGCGTGCAAACATTAGTATAACCACATAATCCTCTAAACCCACTTAACCACCAAATGCTATGCTTAGACCACGTGATGGAGCGGTGGTGGGGAAGCTAAGCCATGCATGGAAAGATCCACGTGAAGAATGGAGTGGGTAAGGTAAGTTAAAACCTTACCCAATAAAAGTGGCACCCAATGTGGGATATTACACCCACTTAAAACCTGCTGCCATAAATGGGATTTTATAAACTTTTTCAAATCTTTGCTCCCCTATGGGAATTTTAACCCATTAAACATGCAATCCGATTTAATCCCATTACACATGCTATAAGATGAGGCTATTATTAGCCTTAGGATAATATTTTATGCATCTTTTTAAGGGCCCTATTTTTGTATAAATAGGGAACCCATTTCATTTTGACACACACACACAACGCAATGAGAGAATCTCATTCCTAGAGCTCAAAAAGGTAGAGAGCGAGCCAAGAGGAGAGTTAGTTGCCATGGGCATAGTTGTGTGAAGACCTAATTTATTTAGGCATTATTATTGACCTATTATTTTTAGGCAATAATAAATTAAAATTATTGTGGCTAGGAGTTATTAATACTACCTAGTCGGCCCATAGCGCCACACCAAATTATTGTGAATCTTGGAATATCGACCAGAGTGCCATAGGGCATTACGAAGCATCTAGAAGGCTGATCAAGAATTGGAGGATTCGAATAGTGGAGCTGGTGCCATTGAGCTTGCCAAATACGCTAGGAAAGGGGAAGTCGGGTGCTATTTTTCACCCTTGTCTTCTGAAGGTCTGGTTATTCTTCTAAGCAAGTTCTTAATAGTTTCCATTAGGTTTTCTTATGAAAGTACTATTGTAACTTATAAGTTTATACTAGAGGAATGATTCAATAAGAACCCGGAGATGTAGGCAATTGCCAAACTCTGTAATCAATTATTGTGCAATTTTCTTTATTGTCTTGCATTAATTTTTAAATTGATTACTTAAAAGGAGAAAATTTTTGGCAATAATTAAAGCCTATAAGGGTCCGAGATCAAGTAGATAAAAACTTGATTATTTTTAGATCACATCTATTACTAGGTGGATGTGGGTTTGATGGAAAGTTTAATAGCTCCTAACGGTGGCCCAAGGCCAAATCTCATACTTACCCAAAAGACCACGTCATTTCAACTCACGCACATGATTCTTGGTAGACAATAATAAGAAATCTAAGCTATGTACGCTTTTCGAGAGTTCGCAACATAGCGTACTAGGAAAAAAATCCAATGACCAACCTCTACCCATAGTAGTTATAATTAAAAATACCTGTCACATGAAGGATAAGGACCCAATTGAAAAAAATATTCATATTTTGTTAGCTCGCCATCCACTCACCGATGAGCTCGGTATGTCCAATGTTGATGATTTTGGAATGCAAGAGTTGAGCCATGGCGCACTCAATAAAATTCCAACCAAACTGATATTTTCATGTTTCCAACCTCTCATTTTGCAAGATTTTACACAACATTATATAAAAAAACATTCACTTTTATTATAGATCATCGCATACATTGCTCATTGTATAGTTCACCAACTTGACTCACTAAACCACTCGCCAACATAGCGTATAACAAAAACATCAAATGAACAACCTCTACCCATAGTATTTATAAGTAAAAAGACCTATCACATGATGGATAAGGACCCAAATGAAAAAAAAATCATTATTTTTTAGCTCATCGGTTAGCTCGCCAACGAGCTCAAGATCGTCCAATGTTGACGATTTTGGAATGCAAGAGTTGAGTCATGGTGTGCTCAATAAAATTCCAACCAAACTGATATTTTAATGTAACCAACCTCTCATTTCATAATATTTTACACAACATTAAATAAAAACATTTACTTTTAATTTATCTCTATGCAGATTGCTCACCGCCTTGAGATCGCTCGCCGACTCACTAACCTAGGATCACCAAGTGGATCACAACGTAGCTCGCTGCATACACCTCCAAAGCATCTCTCGTACACTAGGTAACTTCATAAGTAAGTCTCTCCCTTAAAATGGGATAAATTTTTTTAAACCAACTACTCACATATACATATGTCATAGGTGAAAAAACCTCTCACATAAAGGATAAGAAAATCCAAAAAAATGTTCATTTTTCATTAGCTCATCTTGTAGCTCATTAGGAGCTCACCAAGCTAACTCTCCTTAGAGCTCACCATGTAGCTCACTGAGCCATCTTGACATGGAGCTCACTACACACCTTGTTGAGCCATCTCACCTAGGAGTTCACCAAGCAGCTCACTTGGGAGCTCACCGAGTAGCTCACTGGGAGCTCATCGAGTAGCTCACCTAGGAGCTCACCGAGAAGCTCTTTGTGCAGCTCATCAATTATCTCACCTAGAAACTCACTTGGGAGCTCACCGAGAAGCTTTCCTATGAGCTTTAATATGAGCTAGTTGAGTAGCTCACCTTGTAAATCACTCGAAAGAAGATCACTGGTAGCTTACAAGCATCTTTCCTGGGAGCTCACCGAGCTCTCCAAGTAGCTTGCTTTGAGTAGCTCGCCAAGTAGCTTCTTTGAGCATCTAGCCAAGTAGCTCACCGAGTAGCTCACCTAGCATCTCATCAAGTAGCTCACCTAGTATCTTAACGAGTATCTCACCTAGGAGCTCATCGAGTAACTCACCTGGGAGCTCACCAAGGATCATGCCTAGGAGCTCGCCAATCATATCACCTGGAATCTCACCCAACAACTTGTCGGGAGCTCACAAAGTAGCTCTTCAAGCATCTCGCCTAGGAGCTCACTTATTATCTCACCCGGGAGCTCACCGAGCATCTCACCTAGGAGCTCACCGAGTAGCTTACCGACATCTTGCCAAGCCAACTCATGAAGTAACTAACCTAGGAGCTCACCAAGAAGATCACATGGGAGTTCTCCACTCGGCTCACACGGGAGCTCTCCTACGAGTTCACCTAGGAACTCACGTATAATCTTTCCGGGAGCTCACCAAGTAGCTCACCTGGGAGCTCACCGAGCATCTTGTCGGGAGATTTCCTAGCATCTTTCTTGGGAGCTCATTGAGCTAGCTTGCGAAGAATCTCACCTTGTCAACTCATCGAGCAACACTTCCACTAAAGAGTTAAAATGAGATGTTAAACATTCATTCCACAAGATTACTTAAACTACCCGACTTGTCCATGCGGCTTCCCATCTAGCTCGCCCATCCGGCTCTTCGACCCGGCTCACTTACCCGGCTCACCCCCGAGTTTTCCTCCTAACTCCTTCTCCATCTCACCTCCCAACTCTCCCAGCTATCCTTCCCAACTCACTCACCCATCTTTCCTACCAGATCGTTACCCATCTCTCCTCCCATCTCACCCATGAGTGGGTTTATTTTCACGATGTGTTTTGAGACAAACTTCCTTCCTTAGGCTTCCTAGGAGTGGATTCCATCATTTTCTCCTTTCCTTTGGATCCGGAAATCAGATGCTAGAACAACCTGCAAGGGGGTAGCATGAACAATAGGGTCCTCAACCATACCTCCTGAAGTATTTCTCTGGTTCTTTTTTTTAGGAAGGGAATTTCTAGTTATGTTAGCCTAGGCACTTACATCATCCATTACTGGTATGGATGCCAACTTCTTAAAAGGAATCTTAATCTTTTGTCTCCATGAAATATCCCTAGTAGCATAGACTTTCCGATATGGGGGAATAACATCATCAATAATATTACTAGCCCTATACTCCCTTAATACTTGGGTATTTTGGTAACTTACATCCACTCCCTTTGAGAATAACCACTTTAAGGAAATTTAGATGATATTTTTTTGGATTAGTGTAAATGTGAGGGTTTTGAAATGGCCCACAAGCTCTTACAAAGAAGAGGGATAAAGAGGAAAAGATGAGGAGATTTCCTACACAACAAAAGTTTAAAATAAGAAAGAACCACAAGAGAGAAAATAAGAAATTGTTGTAGTCACAATGTCAGTAGTAAAGAATATCCAAAAAGAAAAGGAAGAATAACACCCTCGGTTTTATCAAATGCAACAAGAAGGGATAGCAAAAAGGGAGAGAGTAGATGTGGCCCAATAGAAGATCCAAATAGATGAAGTGGAGACAACCAAGAGGTGACCACAAAAGAATATAAAGAAGGGAAGAGATGGAAAAGAGGATAGGAAATCAATTCTTACCCTTCTTCCCCTTCTTAAAATGCACCAACTACCAATTCCCTAGTAAATGTTCCTTTGAACCAAGAAAATTAGTTATAGCTAAGATCAAAGGAGTTTCAATCTGTGATTACTTTCTCGAGAGAGGTGGGGTCCCCCTTATTCAAATCAAAATGTTCATATTCATGATGCCTCTTGATTCCTAGAGTAGGTTTCTCCACCGGGTGGGATAGCACCAAATGCTAACTCATCGCATCACACTCGGCTATAGCAAGGTGAGCCACAACCGATAGATTTACTCCTTAGCGTCTTGAACATCCAAATCAGAATCTGATTCTTCCTCAAGATTATGGGGATTCTAAAAACATTTGGAAAACAAAATCTTTGTAGGTTGGGCTTTATTATGAGGGCATGAAGACTGGATATGGCCCGAGTCTTGTAATTTCTGAATCGAATGTTGTATTTTTTAGTTAAGATCTTGAACATGGGACACACCTCCCATCTTAAGGATCATTTTATCTAGAAATACTTTATTGGTGTCAACTTTAACACATATTCTAACATAAGTGAGCATCCCGCCATGAAATCATACTTCATCATATTTTATGAATCTTCTTAAAAAAATTCTCGATATATTCCACATCAAGATATAAATTGAGAGGAAGGTTGGGTTACCTCACCCATACAAGGACATGCAAGATGGAGCGAAGCACCTTGGTCAAATTGTGGGAGCCATGGGGTAGTGAAAAATCCCCATGAACCCCAAAACCAAAGGCCCTCATTAATGACCCTCTGATAATCCTCCTAATCAAAGAAATATATGATGAAAAAACCTCTCATACGAGAAGAATTGAACACAATTTTTGTCTAATTGGAGTGAATCCATTTGATAAGAGTGTTTTTCAAAGGAAAAACACCATTAAA
Source organism: Taxus wallichiana var. yunnanensis (assembly GCA_018340775.1). NCBI lineage: Eukaryota > Viridiplantae > Streptophyta > Pinopsida > Cupressales > Taxaceae > Taxus > Taxus wallichiana. Next base: position 792,751,956 of record CM031239.1, read on the forward strand.
TCTATAGATGAGAGCCTTTTGTTCCAGATTATTTTTGAAGGCCAAAGATTATGCACTAGTGATTTCAAGAGAAGGGAAATCCGCGGCTTATTCCACAATATAGGTCGGGGGAGGATTAGATGTAGTAGATGTGGTCACAACATGTTTAAATAAAGCCTCTTTAAAACTAGTTGGGTTTCAAGCTTTGGATCCTCCCCTAAAAAACCATTAAAATCATATAATCCCTTCTAATCCCATAATAACTTAGTAGGGAGTTATCTTCCATAGATTCTTGCCAAAGTTAAGATTCATGAGATCTATTATATAACTCAATTTTTGGGAAAGAGAATATTTATGATCCATACCCGAGTGAGTGAGGGAGCTGAATGTAGAGTGTGCTCCCGGACTAAGTATGAATGAGAACTTGGAAGGTGAGGTCAAAGCCCAGCCTTGAAATCTGTGGAAGTAGAGAAAAATAGAAACCCAATCCACATCGTCTCCTTCCCATTCCTAGTTTTCCATCTTGATTAGAGTAAATGAAGCATGGGGAAAACCCATCTTGAGGTGAGTTTGAGGGCACACCCCATCTAAAATTTGACCCAAAATACTTTTCAAAAAAATAGTCATTGCTAAAACACGCCCACGATAATCTATCCCCACTCTCCTGTGAAGGAAATTTTCCACCAAAAGCCTCAACAACAATGCTAGGGCTAGGGATTTCGTGATGATTTGAAACCACCATCTCTCTATACCTACTAATCCTTCTCTAATAATGTAAATAAATTATTATGAAATTTGGATCATATTTATGGTTTTTTCTTAATTATATTTTTTCTCACTAGCCTCCCAATTAACTAGTGGAAAAGGCTAAGAGGCAATATCATCCTAGATGTAATCTTCACTAATCACATTACCATCATCTTCTAACCCTTCAGGGGCTTGGATAACCCCAAAATCAATCATCTGGGACAATTTCATTCTTGAATGTTCTCTTCATCTAACTTCCCTCTCATCTTCACAATTCATCCATAAATCCTCATAATGAGGTTTATGCTCTATTTGAGTGGGTGCAATACTGTGTAAAATATGCTTTATATCATAATGCTTCCTTTCCTCAAATTTATCCAACATGCATCTATTCATTTCTCCTTCCAATATTTTTTCTTTCTGGATATTTGGGAAAGTGTAATTCCCAATTATCATGGGGAACTTGATAAGGGATGTTAGATACTTGTTAACAATGATATGGTGTACTAATAACAATTTCCGGACCAATTCCATCAATGCCCACTTATCACTCACACATCTAGGGAGAAGATAAGGTTTCCCATCAAAACCACTAACCCTGATATATGAATAGGTTTTGAATTGGATGAAATAACATCCATATTGAGAAATGACTCTCATGGCATCCTCGGGAAATTGTCTCAGTCTCCCAATTAGGGTGGTATAAAATAATTGTGGGTGCATATAAGTGATTAACAATGTTTATGTATTGTATTTCATACTTTTCAATATTTAATTGATAGAAGACATCATACACCTTAGCACTACTAAGATCACCATCCATTATCAACTATAGAAAAACTCTATGAAAAACAATGTTATAAATGAAGTAAAAGCCATGAATTTTTTTTCCATGTTGGCCTTTTATCCTCTCACATTCTGAGCAACTCCCATCATTTTTTCATGAATGCGATTACTTATTATCTCATCCCAAGGGAGAGGATTTTTATTTGTGTGTATTACTTAAATTAACTGAACCATCCATTCCTATAAAAAAATTAGTAGATTTTATACCCGTTATTTGGTTCATCAATATAATCACATCTCCAAATTCCTCAATGAATTCAGTTATGTTCAACTTCTTTGTCATTCTGGGAGTAGAAGTTTGCATATTGGTCAACCAATGAGTATTCATAAACTTCGTCCATTTATTTTAATGTGAGTTCTAGTAATCCAGCACTAAATCCTTGGTAATATCCCCTTCTTCCCTTGTGGGAGGAAAACCCAACATTCTGTCAAACGCATGCTCCTGGAAAGATAAAACCAAATCCCCCTTCCCATCTGAAATTCTCTAGTTATAGGATTATAGTGTTGAGCACACACCCATATAATCTCTAGGAATGGCGTAATGGGGGGGAAATCAGCAGCAAATTCAATACAACTATTGGCTACATGGGCCATGGAGTCACTTCTTTCAAGGGAATATAACCTCTACCTAAAATCTTCTAGGTTGGCAGATGCAAGGTTAGAATTTGTAATTCTATCTAGAGGGGAACTAAGGTTGGAACTTTTTTTAGGGACAATATATGAAACTTCATGATTCCAACACAATTTTACTCAAACCTCTTCTTACTAAAAACCAGACCCTTTAAAATACTCCTCAAAAGATCATAGAAAATATGGGAACTAATGTACTTACCTTTAACAAAACTTTGATTTCTACTTGGAAATTGAGTGAAAAGCGTTGTAACTAGATTATGATCCTTGAAGCTACCTCTTATTTCAAATTTCTTTCAATTCCTCTTGAATATCCTTCAGAACATCAAACCTTTTAAGTACCAGTAGGATATTTATAACAAGTTATCACATTAACTGCTCGTGGATTCATGCATTAATGTTGAAGATTGCGTTCATGGGAAATTTTCGTAATTCTCATCTTTTTCCTCTTTTCAACCATTGCAATATTTTCATGTCCTATCATCCACATATCTCCATTACATGAGTCATCCACATTAATGGGCATATTCCCATATGTCTAGTGCATTAATGAGCCCTTTTTAGTTATTAATGGGCTTCAGAAGAATTTTGCAAAATGATCCGCACACCGCCTTTGTAACATACAAGATACATTTATTTTTCCATTCTCATGTATGTCATATGATTGGTCTATATACCTAATTTATCAAGACTCGGGTTTTCATTTACCAATTGCATGTCTCAAAGAAACTTGAGACTTTGTTCATTTTTTTCGGCTTCCCAACTTGTCGTTTTCACACATTGCTTCATAAGGACTTCAGGCCTAGGAATCGGGATGTACTTTTATCCTTGTTATGTGCTCATTTATCCATGGAAATATGATCCTTAGATAATTCTTTATTATGGACTTCAGGATCAAAATGCATCCTTTTCTATGAAAATTATATTATATCCATTAGCAACACCAAGCTTCAAATCCATCTCGGAGATAAAAATTCTTATGTCTTATTGTTTTTCGAGAACAAAAATACTTCGACCCCACTTGGGAATACAAGATGTATAAACAATAATAAATTCTCTTCAAGGGCTCCTCATTTAAAATCCAAATAAATCTTGAATGAGAAAAGAAGTCAAATTTGGTACAAATCAAGATCAATGAAACAGACTATACAAAAGTTCTCAGATTTAAAAGAACCAAATACGGGAACCAACACCTCCCAATTCTTGTTGTATATTACTATATCATCATATAATACAAGGAAAATTTTTGCAAAATGGATGAAAGTATGAATTCATCAAACTATGGAAAGTATTCTTTGGTACAGAGTTTTACACAACCAGAATTATAATAAAAATCTACATATATTTCATTCAACATTAGGTATAAATATATAGGCTTAAGGATCTCCACTATTATAGGAAATAGCCTTAACAAACCCAACAATATCCTACCAAATATTTCTATCTACGTTAGTTGTTTTAACAACTCAACAAATATTTATAGTTTTCTAGATGCTCCCACAAAACCTTTCAAGATCCATGAACTAACTTACTCTAGTGATTTTGTTTTCCACTATGCTTGTACATTAGGGAATAATGTAGGAATCATAACAAAATTATTACAAAATTACATAATAGAACATATATATGAAAGATATTTCACATTACTTCCTATAAGAATTGCAATGTTCTTGATTGCAACCACTTTTGTTGATCGTTGCCACTCAATCTTGAACAACATAGGAAAACTCCACTTCCACTGGAAGTGTCCTTTGACTTTATTCATTTTAAACACATAATGTAAATGGAACATTAGTGTCATGTTCCCCCACAAAATGTGAAATTTCCACACACCAATACTGAGAAGAAAATTATATTAAAGACATATAACTTACTGGATCTTGCTAGTTAGACCTTGATGCACATGGTCACCATTGCAAGTTAACGTATTCACAAGTAGACCATGTTCCAATGAAGTATGATAGTCATAGTATCACATATTTCAAATAATCACTAACAATGATATGCACTCCAACATAACTCTTTTTCCACTATCCACAATATACACCACACTCAAAAGTGAAAACTGAAATAAAGCAAACTGAAAAAACTCACACCACCAAAATGTCACCATAGCTGAAGAAGCCCCTTCATTGGTGACTGAAGAGAGGTCTCTAATCAACCTTTAACCTCTGATAAATCCATCCTCCATTTTGAATCTATTAACTCAGCTAGATTTGATCATGGAGATCAATTTTACAAACCTCAAGTAGACATCAAATTCCATCAAAAATGCATCAGTAAGGCAATATATTTTTAGTTTTCAAACTTTTATAATGACACATTACTTTGAATGACATTGGTAGGATAGAATATAATTTTAATGACATACATAATTGACTTATTGGACATGTGACACAACAATTAACAAATGGCTTTACTCGATTTTGAAAAGATAATAGTGACTAATATATACTTTAGCTTTACTATCACTTCTCAATGTGACTTTCTTTTGTCATACAATGAATTAGATAGACAAAGTGATAAAGGACACATTTCAATTTCCTAAAATACGCATTATACCATCAACCACTTAAAAAATATACCAAAGGTTAAAATTAAACATTTAACACATTGGGAAACAACGAAGCCGTAGAATAAATTTCAAAATAGTAGTATGTGTCAGAAAAATTTGAAATGGCTTTAGATAATTTTGGAAGATGTAAGATTGAATAAAAACTTGAAGCTTTGAAGTGATGAAACTTAAAATTTGGTTGATACACAACAGGATGCACGCTATGAGCTCACCTAGAAATATGGCAGATCCTAGTTTGTCAAGATAAAGAAAATTGGCAGAGCACGTGAATAAAATCTGAAACTAAGAGATAGTCATATGCTCTTTCAAAAATAATCTTTTTGTGTTGACAGAGGGATAATATCTAATTAAACAATCTAAATAACCACTCATGGCATTATATCTAATTGTGAATAATTAGGTTGTGAGCATAGATAGAGCCTTTAGAAGATGTGGCGTTGGTGATTTACTACAAATTGAGTGATCATATATCTCACATGGGTAGAAATGTAGATACAGTAGTTGTAAGGAATTTTGAGAAAAGACAAGATTTGTATGGATATAAACTAATTAAATATATATATTTTAAACCATCTACAAAACATACTCATGCACAAAGTTCAAATGATGGATAGAATAAATACAACCACAAGCAGATCAAGTGTAAGTAAAATGTAGGCAACCTTATATGCAGCAAAAAAATCTTCAAATATAGTTACTCTCATCACTGGGGAAATGAAAACTAATATGGATGCCCCTACAAACAAATCAGTGATCCATTAGAGAATTATTGCACTACGATACCAAATCTTTGGTATAGAGTTTTACACAACAAAAATTATAATAAAACTCTCTGTATATTTCATTCAACATTAGGTACAAATATGTATGCTTAAGGATCTCCACTATTATAGGAAATATCCTTAACAAACCCAACAATATCCTACCAAATATTTCTATGTATGTTAGTTGTTTTAAAAAATCAACAAATAACAATAATGTACGCACTATATTTCCTAACAAGTAGATGGTGCATTTTTAAGGAAAAAATGAATTGATAGAAATTCATAATGGCCCTCATGTGTCATAAATTTATTTTAATGAATATATTCATCACAAATTTAAATATGATGGTATCTTGATCGAAGATCTAGTTTTGTAAGATAAATAGCACCATGAAATTCATCTAGCCAATCATCAATGATATGAATAAGATACTTATCTTTCAATTTGTATTTATTGAGATCCATGTAGTCCGGACAAATGCACCAACCTTCATCCTTCTTTATTATCATCAGCACATGACAAGATTAAACACTATGAATATGGAAAATAATACCTACTTTTAGCATATCTTATACAATATTTCCAATATCACTCTTTTGTAGATAAGGGTACTATAGTCACAAAATCATGCACTTTAGATATTTATTTATCCCGGTCTCATACTACTATTTAGAAGGTTCTTGAGTGAATAAAGTAATAATTAACCCCCATCCTTTTGGCCATCTTGTTTATTTTATTTCATAATTTGTGACCTATTGCACCCATATGCCCATCCATTTTATGACATCCCACATTATTTTAGCCTCGACTGGGGCACCCATATTTTGTATTGGGGTGCCCATGGGTGCCCTGGTCCCACCTAGGGGTGTCCTGATCCTTCTAGCACTTTTCCACCACTTTTTGGGCCTCTTCTATCCATTTTTCATCTTTATCTTTCTTTTGGTTGGCCTTTTCAAGGTTAATTATGAAATTAGAGAAAGAGACCCTATAAATATAAAGTTATGAGACCATAATGATGTACCTAACATCATCTACTATTATCACTCCATCTAGAGTTGTATCCATCTATTGCATTGGCATCCACATATCTTCATCATTTAAGTCACAAGCTATGACATATATATCACACTTCATAGGGGAGGGATTTTATTTTTTTACATGCACACATTCTATTACATTTTCTACATTTAGCTATTTCTCACTATTTTACAAAGTGTGACTAGCACAAGAGAACCTAGGGTACAACATGCACACACTCACCAAAACTACATCCAGTCCAGAAATGTAGTGCAATCTTTGAGTTTAGTAAGCCCACTATTGTGGCGATTGAGGTCGATTTGACCCATTCATTTTCATATTTGTTTTTAGGGTTATGATTTTCCTTTTGGGTATTTTGCAGGTTATTCTTCCTCTTGTAATATTTGGATCATTCAACACAATACAAAGAAATTAATGTAAAAAGTAGCAGAGGATAATAGACATCTCTTGGACCTATGAAGACCAGTTCAGGACCTTTTTCCCAAACCAGGGCACCTATTTTTCTTACCAATGTTATACCTTTAACATATACCATTTATATGTCTAAGAGTGGGTTAACATATGACTTATATAACATTTATACTTATATTTATTAGTTAGTCATTTGGTATAAAATAATAATAATAATGAAGGGGTATGACATGTCACAATCATACATATACATATACATATATGTATGTATGTATGTATGTATGTACATACATACATATATGTATATGTGTATGTATGTATGTATATATCTATGTATGTATACACACACACACACACACACACACACACACACACACACACACACACACACACACACACACATACACATACATATATATGTGGGTGAGTAATTCCTCCCCATATGTGTGAAGATTGTGAGTTAGTTTCTTATTGTAAGATTTAGGAGGTTGGCCCCTCGAAGTGGCTTGATAATATATTATATGTTATGGCATATTTGCATTTGTATTCAAGTAAACCCATTACATATGGTATCAGAGCATTGATTTTAGAAATGAATGGTTTTTTCACTATAACTCAAGAACAGTTACAATTTTTTCAAAGATTGTTTTACCACATCTGGGGATACATATTACCAAGCTTCAGTAAAAATTTCAAAATTTGTTTCATTGTGTTGTGAGAGTTGTTGCATATATACTATTTTCATAAAATCAATCTACAGGCCACATTTTTGGAATTTTTCATATAGTTATACATTTTGGAAAACTCTTCAAATTTACATATACATCCATTATTTAAATTTTCAAATTTTAGGTCATCTACATTAAGAAATTCATTGGTCAAATTTGGTCAAACAAGGAAAATTGAATTATGTAAGGGTAATCCCTTGTTATGGAAGGTCCACAAACTAGAGGATGGGGAAAAATTCATACACACCATGGAATACTCATAAAGATAAAATACAATCTAATTTTGAACTAGGTAGTACTTCCACCATGAATGACCTACAAGTTGATTTCAGCAAAACAAAACAACAATTAGGCGAGCTTGAGAAAATACTCGATCACATTTTTCATTTTAAAAAGAATTCAATCAATCCTCCACATGTATCTAATAGCCAAGGTGAAAATCCTATGGTTTTTGAAGAACTGTGTATTGTGGTAACTGAAGATGACATGGAATATGCCATGATGGGGCATGCTCATTACGAATCTTACTTGACAAGTCCAGACATTCAAAAGGTTGAACCAAATATGGATGAAGAATGGAAAAAAATGGGTTGGGATGGATCTATTGAATACAATAAGCTTAACTTGGAATATTGTGACAAGGGTTTGGTAAACGTGGATATGGAAATTAAATTTTATCCTAGGTTGGATGTTAAAGAATTTTTTAGTGTGGAAGAAGTACAAAAGATACAACCAAAACTTTGGAAAGTCAAGAAACACTATGCAAGCTCAATTTTTTCCAATGTAATGAAAACTTTACGGGAAAAATGCCTACTAATGGAAGATTTAATCAAACCCTGTAGAATATGATTGAGATACATCATGCACATTTTGGATGTAAAAACCTTAGATATAGTGGCTATGAAGGTCATTCTACTTGAAGTTCCATTACATCCTTGAATAACATGTGCCACCTTAATAATTATGTTGAGCCACAATTGTGCATTTATTGAGAGAAAATGAATAGGGAATGTTATTCAAGTGAAATGAAAGATATATATTCAAATATGAAAGTACCACTAGATATAATCATCATAGCACTAGAGTTATTTCCCCAGACTCGGCTTAAGAGGTTACAAATGAAGGTGATCACAGTTGATCTCATCAAAGAATAATGCCAAACATAAAGCAAGTGCAATGAGTGGACAATGGTTGAGTACATAATTTTACATTCCTAACCAAACATCAAAGATGATGTTTGTTTGAAGGGAATAGCATGTTATGCCCTTAACATATACCATTTATATGTCTAAGTGTGGGCTAACATATGAATTATATAACATTTATACTTATATTTATTAGTTATTCATTAGGTATAAACTAATAATAATTAAAGGGTGTGACCTTTCACAATCATACCTATCTGTGTGTGTGTGTGTGTGTGTGTGTGTGTGTGTGTGTGTGTGTGTTATCCAATTTTACGCACATGGAAAAATTGGAAAACAGGGCCTTATTACAATCAAATCACGACATTGGTCCCAGGGACCCACTTCTGGTCAACAGTGTCAAATCAGGAATAAAGAGATGACTCCTCGAGAGGAGCTTGTGCCTTGTCCTAACTTGGTCATAACTCAGATCACAAGCCTTAGACGAGTTCATGAGTAGAAAATGTAAGCTCGAATGGCGAGTTTGGCTTGTTGTAAAGGAATTTCGATAGGAGCGGAGGATGTTTTGATGGTTGGATTTTTGAGGCAGAGAAATGAAGAGCTCGACTCGGTTTAATTCAACATGGAGAGATCGATGCTTCCTTGTTGGAATATGAACTCAGTTTTAATGACTCAAGAGACAATAGCATAAATGACCGAGCCCGGTCTTGATAAGATAACCCACAAAGAGAAATCATGTCGAGTTCGTAGTGAGTCATAGTTAAAGGAATGAGTCGACCACCATACATAGAGGTCGATATGATGTTGCTCGCAATGAGACCAATGGAGCTCAAGCTTGGACTAATAAACCACCATGCATAGAGTTGGATAAAATGTGAGAAACGAGATGAAAGTGGAGGTAACACGCCTACTTCACTAGCTTGCAGCTTCATCTATAACCACCATATCAAACCCATGGGCTAGGTGCTGGAATAACTTCCAGCCACTACTAGAAAGTAGTGAACACAATCTCAGCCTCATTCGCAAAACTTGCCTCAAGATTTGATCGAGCTTCTTCCATGGAAGCGACTTTCCAAAGTGAAAGGGTGAGACATCTCAACTAAAGCTTTAAGCAAGATTTTACAACTGATCACGACCGTGGTCGCATACAAACAGAACATTTGGATCAACACCAATGGTTCATTGGGATAGCCCTACGGAAGCTATCGTAATCAACTCTCTCTGGAGGCCACTCATTTTTACGAGATAAGTTTACTTCTCTACCCCCTGTAGCTGCTGCGTATAGCCAATTACTTCCTCACGGCACTTTCCTAGGAGAATTTTAGTTCTACGCTCAAAGTAGCTGAGCATTCGATGCACAGGCATGTTGCAGTATAGTAGAAGCCTTTTTGAGTGCTTCCAACAAGTAGGTTATCCAACCGTGTTGTTATTTGATCAAAGCATCGAATGCATCCTCGAATTCAGGATTTTCCTTCAAAGATATTTTATGAAAATTGATTAAGTGACAAGTGAGAGTGTTACCTGGGAGACACGATGAAATTTATTACAAATATTCTCTATCGAGACCTTACTTGTTTTACAATGCAACTCATGGAAGCGAATCTCATAGAGGTGGAAGCATTTCATATCGGAATATTCATGAGGCATAATTTTCTTTGCAATTATATGAGCATCTTCAACGAGTCACTAAGTTGGCAAGCATAAAGGATTCTATCGGAATTATCACACCTTACAAGCTACAGCTGAAATGTTTGCACCGAGAAAATGATGTCTCCTCACGCTGAGCGGAAAAGTGGAAATCGGTGGCCATCTATCCAAAATGAAATATGGCCAAATGATAACGAAACCCCGCACTCCAATCCCGGACGTGGGAAATAAGGCGAGCAATGCCAAGTGGGTTTTCGTGGATGGCAAGCCAAAGAAGAAATTCCACGCGGGGGAGATTCAGGCAAGCACCGCCAAGTGGAAATATTGGATTGGTAAACCATGATCAAACTTCCGTGAATGGGAGAAATCGGATCAAACTGCCAAGCGTGGAAATATTACGATGGCTATCCATCATGAGACTTCCACACGGGCCATGTAAACAGAATTTCACGCAGCTTGGAGTGGTCCGAGTCTTTGTGCGAGTCACCGGGAGGATTAATAGGACAGTTGTGAATTGGAGCGGGTCATGGGTTAAACAATGCGACGTGATACCAATTTCAGCGGAGGCCCAACCAAGTCGATGCATTAATGGCTCAGTCGTGGCTCATGTGCGAAGAATTTGATGGGAAAGCTATGCTGAAGACTCATCCAGATGGAAGGGATAGATGACAAGCTCCCACGCACCAGGCAGCAGGCATGTTGCAGTATAGTAGAAGCCTTTTTTGAGCGCTTCCAGCAAGTAGGTTGTCCAACTATGTTGTTATCATTCAAAGATCGAATGCTTCCTCAAATTCGGGATTCTCAATGCTCTAGCCTAATGCATTTGTAGGCTTATCCTTATTCTAAACTCGGATCAAATGGCATCCTTAGGAAACAAATATTCTTTGCCGTGTCAATGGATTGGAGTCATGCTTTGTTTAAGGCTTCATAAAATTTCCGAATCCAGAGATGAAGGTTTATTACGGTGCGAGAATGAAACGATTCATATTGCTCGGCATTTCTTCTCCTAGAAATGAATTGAATGTGAATGTCAACTCGAAATACAGTCGGCCCTTTTGTATGCCACATCCTTTTCACTTGTAAATGGTCTCTTTAAGAAACTCGTAGGCGTAGGCAATATTTATACCCTTCCATTATGTACGTCCAATCGGACAATAAAAGTATTCTTTTACCGAGTTCGAGAGAAGCTTTTTTTTACAATGGACAATTATATCTTTGTAGTTTCAAGCTAATTTTATCTAGCTTTATTTCTATTAGCTTTGATCCATGACTAAGGAAGAATTCATATGGTTGTTACTGTACATTTTTCCAAGGTCCTCTTGGATGCCCAGGTTCTTCAATGTATTTTTGAAGGGCTTCTTTTATGTGTTGCAGATTGTAACATAAAGGATTTTTTTAGTTTCTAGAAAAATGAGTATATGGTGTAGCTCACAGCTACCTATGCCATACTAAGATCCCAATAGTGGCATAATTGTTGATTGGAGCCGAGATTGTTGAATGCACTACCAAAATACCGAAGGGTTCTTTGGCCAAAAATCAGTCTCAAGGGTGTCTATCGACATGTTATGGGCATGAACTTGGGTCATCATCATGGCAGTATTAGGTCTTTATTGATAATGGCATTTTCTCATCGTTTGGAAGGTACAAATTGTGCTTATTATGGCAAAGCCAAAAAATTATTACTACAAGTGTTATATGATGAGGAAGAATCCTGAGCATTGTGGTAAAACCATTCTTTTTAGAAATATTGGGTTAAGCTCGGTATTCAAGTGAGTTTGAGCCCAGGAAAGGTAAGATCATTTGCTGGATGAAGAGCTTGGTGACTTCGCAGGGAGCTCATGGTGATGTTTCATGAAGTTTGAACGTGGAATGCATAAATGGCCTCGAGTTAACCAGAGGAAAATGATAAGAATTGAGTTTGATAGCTCGCCATTCGAAGGACTCAATGCAAAAGAGCCCGATTACCAAGGCAAGGAAAGAGTTAGTGCGGGGTCAAAAATCGAGTGCAACACCGAGTTAGAGGATTCGAAGCTCATCGAGTTTGGCTATGTGTAGACTCTATTCACATGGACCCCCCTCCTCTTCAAGTCAAATGGGTCAACAGGGGGTCCCAACATTATGTTAATTAAATTAATATTTTTATTTAAATATTTTAATAATAATATTTATTATTATTATTTAAATATTTTATTTAAATATTCTTTTAATTAATTGAGAAGACTAGGTCATCAGGCAATTAATGACCCATGATGGAACCTTCTCAGGTGGTTCAACTAACTGCAATAAATACATCATGGGCCTTCATTTTAGGAATGTAATTATGACCATTTCCTCTTCTTTCTCACATATTCTTCTATAAATGTAAGTTGGAAGCTCATTTCAAAGGGTTCCAACAGTTCAGACAAGTTGGACAGTTAGATATCTCAGGCAAGTGTATACTTTTCAAGAATCCTCTCTCTTCTGCAAGTTGTTCTTGTGTGTTGAGAGAACTATTGCCTCTTCGAATGTATGATGCATTGTGCATGTTATTGAAGCAATAAAAGTGTTTATTTTGTGACTAATCTCGGTCCTTTCATCCTTCTGTGCTTCTTTGTGCCTTTCTCATACTTGTAGGTACACTGTGCAAGTTTAAGTTCTATTGCAGGTTCTTGGAGTTCTGTGCTTATCGAGTGGTGAAGTATTGCATGCAGTTGAGTTGTGGTGTCTGTTCACCCTTCTTGAGTTCATCCTTCTTCACTGGGAAACTGGTATATTTCTCGGTCTGATAAAGTTTAACAAAGGGAACGCGTGTCTCTTAGTTTGTGGTATCATGTACCCTCTCTAAGTTGCAGTAGGTGAAGTTGACCTGTGGTGCACACACCCTCTTCAAATTAACCCTTCCTGAATCTGAAGACACCCTTTATTTGGTGCATCACCATCCCTAGTATAGTTTCATTTCTGTAAATCTCTTTCCCTAAAACCCCATGAAAATGTTAGCATAGGACTAGATAATCATTTTTGTTACACTAGGAGTAGTACAACACTTAGTTTAGGAAGAGGAAGCCGGCCTTCTCCGGAGGTTCACCTCGAGCCCAAGTCCCACAGCTTGAGAGGTGATCCCATGTGTCCCAATCACACGAAATGTCCTATTCACATCCTGGCCATTCGAAGGGTGCAGTGATTTGGCGACAATCAGTTTTTGGCGTGCCGGTGGGAGAGAGTTGGTACTTCTCTTCTCACTTACACAAGTCAAAGTACCTAGCGACTCTATATCTCTGGATTCCAAATCTCAGTGCAGTAACTTATGTGAAGAATTCAGACAAGAGATTCTTCAAAGAAAGGAAAGTATCAGCATATCGAACTTTCCTTGTCTCCTCCAAAGAGAAGAAGAAGAGGCATTTCCACATCCCCAGTTGCAGATTTACCTAGTAGGGGTCATTCAACTCCTCCTTACGGAAGGTTTCCTCCACACAGGAATAATCAACCTTTCGTTGCTATGGCGAGGAACCAAGTTTTTCCCCCTTTCAATGCAAGCAGTCCTCTTATGTTGGCTCAACGTGATCCAATACCTATTGCAACACTCAAAAGTTTTACCCTTCTACATGGGGGAAACTCACGTTACTCTAGTGGAGCATATCTTTGATGTAGCCAGCATCTGCGCAGTACATAATATCACCGAAGACAACGTTGCAGTTAGACTTCTTGCTACCTCTTTCAAGGGAAAAGCGCTTCAATGGTTTCGCGGGTTAGGTGTTGGCACTATAACCACTTGGGACGAGTTGGGAGAAAAGCTATGTAAACAATTTGAAGACAAAAGTGATCACCTATCACTTTTGGAACAACTTACTACCATAAAGAGAGCTTCCCAAGAATACATGAGTGATTTCAACTTCCGATTCCACAGAACTTGGAATAGGATTCCAGCGCTCGTAAAGCCTTCTGCGCATAATGCATTCTTGTACTATTTGTGAGCCTTGAATAGTGATGTAGCAGTTATGATCCAGTCCATGGGAGGGACTACACTTCCTGATGCTTACGAAGTTGCCATAAGTGTAGAGAATTCTTTGATTCAGGCTGGAAAGATAGCTCCACGACCACCAATGCCCTTTTCTCCAGATCTTATGAATCATCAACCTATCATTGCTCCTATTCTAGTAGACTCCAAGCAACCATCTCAATCTTCCTCTGCCTCTTCAAATGACCTATTTGAAGTCAAGTCACTACTGCAAAATTTTGGAAATGAGCTCGTTGCACTCAAAAGGCAAAAATTTCAATACAATCGTCTGTATCAGCCACAAAATCAGCAGTATCAAGCTAACCGTTCTCCTTTTCAAGGGAACAATCAGCCTCAAAATCAAACTACAAGTCAAGTTACAAATGTTAGGCCCTTGAACTTTCAGAACCCTCTTGCAGCTAGCTCATCTAGAGCTATAGTACCTGTTCAAAATAATCTAGTTCAATACTATGAATGGTGTTATCCTTGCTCTCAACCTCACAATCAAAATCTTTGTCCTAGTGGGGTTGTTAGCCAGGCCCTTATGGTTCAAATTATATCTACCCCTTCAGAGTTAACAAACAATTCATCTATGCAAGAAGTAGCAGATCAACCGCAAGCACCTGAAGAATCCGCTTTGCTAAACTGGCAAGAAGAAGATTTTTGCAGATTAAATATAGATTCTTCATCAGTGGCAGCAAACACTCGTTCAAAAAAAAGAGAAATGGAGCCTCAACCTCTCGAAGCTGATCTAGCGTCCACTTCTCAACCTGGGTTTCAAATGGCAGTTGATAAAAATGCAGGAAAGAAATCACTAGAAACACCGGCTAGCCACACCACAGGGAAAGATGGTTCTCCAGGCATCACGGTACCCAACAAACATTTTCCAAAGGAGGACCCCAATGCCCAAAAAATTTTCATCAAAGTTGGAGCAATTCCCTTCAGCATAGTAGAACAAATGAAGAAAACCAATCTGAGCATTACCATGTGGGACGCACTCTCGATCCCTTCCCAAAGAAACCTATTGCGAGAAGCTCTGAACAGTTTTAGTACAACCAACGGATCACCAAGCCATGGAGTGAAAAATGCTACAAATTTGTGTCAACCGAGAAGGGAAAATCATTCCTACGGCAAACAAACCACCACCATTCTACATTTCCCTGATCATTGGCGACCACCTGGTACATAATTGCATGATCGATTCTGGTGCCAGTAGCTCTGTCATGCCGAAACAAATTGCAGATGTACTAGGCATACAATATGTGCCAGATTAGAGGGGTTGTTTAGCTGGATGGCACAGATGTTAAGACTATTGGGGTTATCAAAGGACTTCAACTTACCATTCATGCATGCCCAAGTTTTTCATTCACCCAAGACATATCGGTCATCGATCTCCCTCCTCTCTTTGCCATCTGCCTATCGCGGGATTTCACTGCCAAGATGGGCGGTTACCTATCAACCAATTGGTCGCATATGATTCTCAGGACTCGATATGGAACCAAAGTAACTATAAGGGTAGAACCAATCTACCATAATCATGTAGAACCCTACACTGCTAGTCCCATAAATGGAAATTACACCATCGGCGATCCAAAGAGGAAGATGCCGATCATGAACCAACCACCCTTGTTGAAGAAGTTCCTGATACTTTGCTGGATGAAGTAAGTAGAGATCATCAGTACGATCCCTACGCTGATGTATTAGCAGAAGAAGAAGCTGGTTTGCTGCTTCTTGGAAGAAACATGATTAGGTACTTACTGTATCCATGAAGAAGATACGATCATACCACAACTTGTCAAAACACCAAGTGATTCTAAAGGACTGTGGCAATTGTTCTTCGATGGCTCAAGAAGTAAGAATGGATCCAGTGTTGGTGTTATGTTAATTTCTCCAGAGGGAGATAAGTACTTCTCATCTTTCCGGTTGCAGTTCAGTTGCACTAACAATGTTGCTGAATATGAGGCTCTTGTGCAAGGAATTCAACTAGCCCAAAGGAAGGGAATCAAGGCCCTGACTATTTTTGGAGATAGTGAGTTAGTTGTTCATCAAGTTTTGGCACGTAGTGCATCCAAAAATGATCTTTTAAGATCATATAAGAATCGAGTCTGGGACCTGATTGAAGATTTTGAAGCTTTTGGAATCCATGCAATCCCTAGAGATCAAAATCAAGATGCAGATAGGCTTGCTACAATTGGTTCACAATACAACATACCAGTTGATATCATGAAAGAAGGGCAGAAATTTGTTAAAATGGTGGTTTGACCAGTA
Source organism: Taxus wallichiana var. yunnanensis (assembly GCA_018340775.1). Taxonomy (NCBI): domain Eukaryota; kingdom Viridiplantae; phylum Streptophyta; class Pinopsida; order Cupressales; family Taxaceae; genus Taxus; species Taxus wallichiana. The sequence goes on from CM031239.1 coordinate 792,768,708, forward strand.
GTCCCTGATAATGTGAGTAGTTGGCAAGTGTTTGATAGTGACAAACAAATTGTCCTCTTCCTACAAGAAGAGGCGGAGTTTGCTACAAAGAATCAAGATAAGTTGCAGGAGTCATATGGTGAGAAAATTATTCAATTGAAAAGCAACAAGTTACCAAAAGGTTTAGTCACTTTGGAATCCATTTTCAATTCAGATGACCAAGCCACAAGACAAAGCCCTAACATGGTGGTTAGAGAAGAATATTTTGAGGAAGTTGAAGTATCAAATGAAAAATTTCTTAAGATCGGAAAAGTGTGTACTTCTGAAGAGAAAGAAGCTTTCATCAAAATTTGTCAAGAGTATCATGACATCTTTGCATGGAGCTATAAAGATCTGCATGGTTTTGATCCAGGTCTAGCACAACATACCATCAAACTAGATCCTAATGCTAAGCCAGTTCGTCAAAAACAGAGACTAGTTAATCCCAAAATTGAGCCACTAATGAGAAAGGAGCTAACCAAACTCATCAAGGCCTGTATAATTTTTCCCATCAAGCATTCCTCATGGGTAGCCAATTTGGTGCCCGTGAGGAAGAAGAACGGAGAGATCCGGTTATGCGTAGATTTCAGGGATTTGAATCATGCATCATTAAAAGACCATTATCCTCTTCCATCGATGGAGCAAATCCTTCAAACGGTGGTAGGAGCTCAAAGATTTTCTTTGCTCGATGGATATTCGGAGTTACAATCAAATCCTAGTCCAAGAATCTGACCAATTCAAAACGGCTTTCACTACCAAGTGGGGCACGTATGCCTACAATAAAATGCCATTCGGATTGTCCAATGTCGGGGCTACTTTCCAAAGAGCCATGGACATGGAATTTAAGGGACTAATCAATGATATTATTTTAGTTTACCTTGATGATATAACTATATACTCTAAGCATGCAGAAGATCACATCACGCATCTAAGGAAATTTTTCCAAAGGTGTAGGGAATTTGGGGTTTCACTTAACCCCAAGAAATGTATTTTCACAGTGCACGAGGGAAAATTGTTGGGGCATGTGGTTTCAATGGAAGGATTATCAATCGATCCAGCTAGGATTCATTCAATTATGTCCTTATCTCTCCCAAGTCATAAGAAGGGCCTCCAGAGTTTTTTGGGAACCATAAATTTTGTGCGGAGATTCATCCCTCAATTCGTGACATTGGCTAAACCACTGACAACCATGCTAAAGAAAAACATGCCATTCTCATGGACAAAGGAAGGACGAGAAAGCTTTGAAGCTATCAAAACAGCCATTTCTCAAGCTCCCACACTTGTGAACCCCAGGTTTGACAAAGATTTTATCCTTTATGCTTTTTGCAGGTCAAGAGAGCATTTCAGGGATCCTCACCCAACAAAACAACAACTTGATGGAGTAACCAATCACTTTCTTCAGTCAATCCCTCAAAGACTACAAGTTCAAATACTCATTCATTGAAAAGCAAGTCTTTGTGGTTATTCAAGCTTTGAAGAAATTCAAGCATATGTTGTCCAACAACAAGATTGATCTGATGGTGTCTCATCCAGTGTCAAGGAGTTTTTTTGAACAAAGAAATGAGCGAAAAGCATCTTTGGATGGATCACGAAGGTAATGGAGTATGACATGCACATCAAAGTCACTAAACTTGTCAGAGGTAAGGGTTTATGTCAGAAACTTGCAACAGACATCAAATCAAAAAGTAATGAGGACGTGACACTCCTAAATACTGATGAGAATGTTGATCAAGCTGACTGGTTATCCAAAATGAAGAGTTTCCTCTTCTCGGGAGCATATCCGGTAGACATGGATAAAAACCAAAGGTGAACTTTCCATCTTCAATCTATCCCATATGTTTTGGTAGATAGCGTTCTCTTTCGAAAAGATTTGAATGGCATCCTCCTTCGGTGCATAGGACCAGAACAGGTCAGTAAGATACTAGAAGAATTTCATAATGGCCTATCTGGAGGACATTATTCCACACGAACAACAGCTACCAAGATCATGCGAGCTGGCTACTATTGGCCAGATTTATTCAAGGATGCCCATCTTTGGGTAAGGAAATGTAAGGAATGTGCCTTTTTCACAGGTAAGCAGAAGCTGGCAGCTCTTCCATTGCATCCAATTCAAGTGGATCAACCCTTTGTTCAATGGGGGTTGGACTTCATCGGAATGATTAATCCTCCATCTAGTGACGGACATAAGTGGGTCCTTACTGCAACAGACTATTTTACTCGATGGACAAAGGTGGTAGCATTAAAAGAGAGCAATGAAAAGGTAGTTCTAGATTTTTTGGAGGGTATAATGATGAGGTTCGGTGTTCCGTTTACAGTCATTTCAGACAATGCTACTGGCTTTTCTTGGTATGAAATTGAGTGAATGGGCTATTAAAAATGGGGTATACCTCAAAACTTCATCCAATTACTATCCACAAGGAAACAGATTGGCTGAGTCTAGCAACAAAAACCTCATAAGGATTATTAAGTGCACAATGGAGACTAACAAGAGGACTTGGCATACACAACTTAAGACTACCTTATGGGCAGATCGAATCACACCTAAAAGGGCCATCAGAAATTCTCCTTTCGTTTTGGTATATGGAAGAGAGGAAAAACTCCCGCTCTCATTGGAGTTACCTTCTTTGGAGTTAGCTCATCAACTTGAAGTTATAGAGAGTGATCCTCTGATAGTAAGGTTTGTTGAACTCATGGAGTTAGAGGAAGTACAAGACAAGGCTATGAAAACTTTGGAGCAGCATTAGGCTCAAGTTAAGAAATATTTTGACAAGAAGGCGTCGACTAGGCATTTTTAAGAGGGATATTTAGTTCTCAAATGGGATGAAGACAGGGCCAAACCAGGAAAGCATGCCAAGTTTGACGCTCTCTGGAGTGGGCCATACATCATCACAAGTTGCAAAGAGGCAAATTCATTTCGTCTATCTAGGCTCAATGGAGAAGAACTGCCCATTCATGTGAATGGGATACATCTCAAAGCTTGTTTTTGAGAAGCGTTCCACCCCCTATACAGTTAAATTAGGTGTTTTCCTCCAAGTGATTATGCACATTGTTGTGTGTTATTGTTTTGCTTTCCTTGTTGTTGTGTTTTGTGTGTCTCGCACATTATTTCATCATTGGAAGGTGTCAAGGAGAAGAAGGTTCAAGGTTTCCATAAGAGTTTCAAAAAATCTGCTTCATTCAAAATTTTGCGAGTGTTCCATGGATGTCAAGCATTCAATAGATTCAATATCGGAAATGCTCAAGGAGATTTTGGGATGTGTCAAAGAAAATCATACTACTTTCGGATTCCAACATAGACTCCATGCCCAATGGATGACTTAAGGCTCTTTGGAATCATGCTTAGTGGCAATCATCCCCGAGAGTCGCAAAAATGTTATCCAATTTTACGCACATGGAAAAATTGGAAAAACAGGCCTTATTACAATCAAATCATGACATTGGTCCCGGGGACCCACTTCTAGTCACGGTGTCAAATCGGGAATAAAGAGATGACTCCGGAGGAGCTTGTGCCTTGTCCTAACTTAGTCATAACTCGGATCACAAGCCTTAGACGAGTTCATGAGTAGGAAATGTAAGCTCGATGGAATCGATTTTGGCTTGTCGTAAATGAATCTCGATAGGAGCGGAGGATGTTTCGATGGTTGTATTTTTAGGCAGAGAAATGGCAGAGCTCGACTCGGTTTAATTCAACATGGAGAGATCAATGCTTCCTCATTGGAATATGAACTCAGTTTTAATGACTCAACGGAGACAATAGCATAAATGACCGAGACCGGTCTTGATAAGATAACCCACAAAGAGAAATCATGTCAAGTTCGTGGTGAGTCATAGTTAAAGGAATGAGTCGACCACCATACATAGAGGTCGATATGATGTTGCTCGTAATGAGACCAATGGAGCTCAAGCTTGGACTAATAAACCACAATGCATAGAGTTGGATAAAATGTGAGAAACGAGATGAAAGTGGAGGTAACACGCCTACTTCACTAGCTTGTAGCTTCATCTATAACCACCATATCAAACCCATGGGCTAGGCACTGGAATAACTTCCAGCCACTACTAGAAACAGTAGTGAACACAATCTCAGCCTCATTCACAAAACTTGCCTCAAGATTTGATTGAGCTTCTTCCATGGAAGCAACTTTCCAAAGTGAAAGGGCGAGACAACTCAACTAAAACTTTATCTCGTTCTTATACTACGGTGGCAAGATTTCACAACAACGATCACGACTGTGGTCGCATACAACTAGAACATCGGGATCAACACGAACGGTTCCTTGGGATAGCCCTACGGTAGTTGTGCCGTAATCAACTCTCTCTGGAGGCCACTCATTTTCGAGATAAGTTTACTTCTCTACCCTGTAGCTGCTGCGGATAGCCAATTACTTCCTCACGGAACTTTCTAGGAGAATTTCAGTTCTATGCTCAAAGTGGTGAGCATTTGATGCACTGAGGATTTTGCGGTATAGTAGAATCCTTTTGAGTGCTTCCAACAAGTAGGTTTTCTAACGTGTTGTTATCCGATCAGCATCGAATACATCCTCAAATTCAGGATTTTCCTTCAAAGATATTTTTATGAAAATCGATTAAGTTAAGTGAGAGAGTGTTAACTAGAGCCACGATGAAATTTATTACAAAGATTCTCTATCGAGACCTTACTTGTTTTACGATGCAACTCATGGAAGCGAATCTCATAGAGGTGGAACTGTTTCATATCAGAATATTCATGAGGCACAATTTGCTTTGCAATTATATGAGCATCTTCAACGAGTCACTAGGTTGGCAAGCATAAAGGTTTCTATTGAAATTATCACACCTTACAAGCTACAGCTGAAATGTTTGCACCAAGAAAATGATGTCTCCTCACGCTGAGCGGAAAAGTGGAAATCGGTGGCCATCTATCCAAAACAAAATCTGGCCAAATGATAATGAAACCCCGCACTCCAATCCCAGACGTGGGAAATAAGGCGAGCAATGCCAAGTGGGTTTTTGTGGATGGCAAGCCAAAGAAGAAATTCCACGTGGGGAGATTCAGGCAAGCACCGCCAAGTGGAAATATTGGATTGGTAAACCATGATCAAACTTCCATGAATGGGAGAAATCGGATCAAACTGCCAAGCGCGGAAATATTACGATGGCTATCCATCATGAGACTTCCACACGGGCCATGTAAACAGAATTTCACGCAGCTTGGAGTGGTCCAAGTCTTTGTGCGAGTCACCGGTAGTATTAATAGGACAGTTGTGAATTGGAGCGGGTCATGGGTTAAACAACAACGCGACGTGATACCAATTTCAACGGAGAGACACAACCAAGTCAATGCATTAATGGCTCAGTCGTGGCTCATGTGCAAAGAATTTGACGGGAAAGCTATGCTGAAGACTCATCCAGATGGAAGGGATAGATGACAATCTCCCACGCACCAGGCATGTTGCAGTATAGTAGAAGCCTTTTTTGAGCGCCCAAGCAGATGCAGCTATCCAACTATGTTGTTATCTGTTCAGTATCGAATGCTTCCTCAAATTCGGGATTCTCAATGCTCTAGCCTAATGCAGCTGTAGGCTTATCCTTATTCTGAACTCGGATCTATGGCAGCTGTAGGAAACAAATATTCACTGCCGTGTACGATGGATTGGAGTCACGTTGTTCAAGGCTTCATAAAATTTCCCTGAATCAGGAGATGAAGGTTTATTACGGTGCAGAATGAAACGATTCATATTGCTCAGCATTTCTTCTCCTAGAAATGAATTGAATGTGAAGGTCAACTCTGAAATACCTGGTCGGCCGTTTTGTATGCCACATCCTTGTCACTTGTAAATGGTCTCTTTGAGAAACTCGTAGGCGAGGGAAATATTTATACCCTTCCATTATGTACGTCCAATCGACAATAAAAGTATTCTTTTACCGAGTTCGAGAGAAGCTTTTTTTTTACAATGGACGATTTTCTTTGTAGTTTCAAGCTAATTTTATCTAGCTTTATTTCTATTAGCTTTGATCCACGACTAAGGAAGAATTCATATGGTTGTTACCTGTACATTTTTCCAAGGTCCTCTTGGTTGCCCCAGTTGTTCAATGTATTTTTTGAAGGGCTTCTTTTATGTGTTGCAGATTGTAACATAAAGGATCTTTTTAGTTTCTGGAAAAATGAGTATATGGTGTAGCTCACAGCTACCTATGCCATACTAAGATCCCAATAGTGGCATAATTGTTGATTGGAGCCGAGATTGCTGAATGCACTGCCAAAATACCGAAGGGTTCTTTGGCCAAAAATCAGTCTCAAGGGTGTCTATCGACATGTTATGGGCATGAGCCTGGGTCATCATCATGGCAGTATTAGGTCTTTATTGATAATGGCATTTTCTCATCGTTTGGAAGGTACAAATTGTGCTTATTATGGAAAATCCAAAACATTCTTACTACAAGTGTTATATGATGAGGAAGAATCCTGAGCATTGTGGTAAAACCATTCTTTTTAGAAATATTGGGTTAAGCTCGGTATTCAAGTGAGTTTGAGCCCAGGAAAGGTAAGATCGTTTGCTGGATGAAGAGCTCGGTGACTTCGCAGGAGCTCATGGTGATGTTTCATGAAGTTTGAACATGGAATTCATAAATGGCCTCGAGTTAACTAGAGGAAAATGATAAGAATTGAGTTTGATAGCTCGCCATTCGAAGGACTCAATGGAAAAGAGCCCGATTACCAAGGCAAGGAAAGAGTTAGTGCGGGGTCAAAAATCGAGTGCAACACCGAGTTAGAGGATTCGAAGCTCATCGAGTTTGGCTATGTGTAGACTCTATTCACATGGACCCCCCTCCTCTTCAAGTCAAACGGGTCAACGGGGTTCCCAACATTATGTTAATTAAGTTAATATTTTTATTTAAATATTTTAATAATAATATTTATTATTATTATTTAAATATTTTATTTAAATATAATTTTAATTAATTGAGAAGACTAGGTCATCAGGCAATTAATGACCCATGATGGAACCTTCTCAGGTGGTTCAACTAACTGCAATAAATACATCATGGGCCTTCATTTTAGGAATGTAATTATGACCATTTCCTCTTCTTTCTCACATATTCTTCTATAAATGTAAGTTGGAAGCTCATTTCAAAGGGTTCCAGCGGTTGGACGATTAGATATCTCGAGACAAGTGTATACTTTTCAAGAATCCTCTCTCTTCTGCAAGTTGTTCTTGTGTGTTGAGAGAACTTTCAAGCCTCCTCTTCAATACTGTAATGGCAACTATTGCCTCTTCTGAATGTATGATGCATTATGCATGTTATTGAAGCAATAAAAGTGTGTGTTTTGTGACTAATCTCGGTCCTTTCATCCTTCGTGCTTCTTTGTGCCTTTCTCATACAGGTACACTGTGCAAGTTTAAGTTCTATTGCAGGTTCTTGGAGTTTTGTGCTTATCGAGTGGTGAAGTATTGCATGCAGTTGAGTTGTGGTGTCTGTTCACCCTTCTTGAGTTCATCCTTCTTCACTGGGAAACTGGTATATTTCTCATTCTGATAAAGTTTAACAAAGGGAACACGTGTCTCTTAGTTTGTGGTATCATGTACCCTCTCTAAGTTGTAGTAGGTGAAGTTGACCTATGGTGCACACACCCTCTTCAAATTAACCCTTCCTGAATCTGAAGACACCCTTTATTTGGTGCATCACCATCCCTAGTATAGTTTCATTTCTGTAAATCTCTTTCCCTAAAACCCCATGAAAATGTTATCATAGGACTAGATAATCATTTTTGTTACACTAGGAGTAGTACAACACTTAGTTTAGGAAGAGGAAGTCGGCCTTCTCCGGAGGTTCACCTTGAGCCCAAGTCCCACAACTTGAGAGGTGATCCCATGTGTCCCAATCACACCGAACGTCCTATTCACATCCTAGCCATTTAGAGGGTGTAGTGATTTGGTGACAACAATATGGGTGATTAATTTCTCCCCATAGGTGTGAAGAGTGTGAGTTAGTGTCTTATTGTAAGATTTAGTAGGTTGCCCCCTCGAAGTGGCTTAATAACATAATATATATTTTGGCATATTTTCATTTGTATTCAAGTAAATCCATTACAACCAGAGCACCCTTGGGCACCCCATTCCACTCCTAGGTGCTCTAGTCTAGCCATATCATCTAGATCGACCATTGCGAGATCCCATCACAATCATTCCTGCTTCTAATTTATCCATTTATTCTTGTGACATAGTTTGAAAAGTATCTATTATTAGTTTATTTCTTTCCTCTCTTTTCTTGCATATTAGGGTTTAGTATTTCAGTTTACATATTTTCTTAGATCATTAAAATATTTCTTTACTACATTTGCTTACTTTAGTATAGTTGTTCATAGCTTAGATTAACTACCTTAGCACTACATAGTCCAATTTTAGTTAATCATTTTGGTGAACCTAACGTTTCAACACTTCCTTCTTGCTCATGTCATCTCCTTATCAAGTTATGGCTCAATCTTCTTATCCTACCTACGTACCCACTAAGGTCTCGGATATAATTACTATCATTTTTTATTTTATGCATGTACGCACCCAACATCCTCCTCTCTTTGTCACACTTATGGCTGATTTGTCCATTAATTTCGTTATAACTCATCGTACTCGTCCTACTCCACCAACAAATCCACCCACATCGTTTCCACCACCCATTACACCGGTAGCTCCTACCACCTGTAAGGGCTATGACATTATTGAACAACTTAAAAATACACCGACTAAGACCTCTCTCTATGACTTATTTCATAATGCACCGATTGTTGCAACACATTATAAGATGCCCTTTGTGTGATTCATATTGAACATGATAGCTCCACAGAGGCCTTTGCACATCTCATACAATATCTTCGTAATTTAAGTGTGTTATCTCTTTCACTGATGAGGATATGTCACCTTTTGTTAAGAGCAATCCATGTGCTCATTTTCTCATTACTATTGTTATTATTACTACTTGCATCAAGTAACTTCTCATTGATAATGTCTCTGTCGTTAATCTTTGTGCTCATTCTCTCTTACGGAAATTAGGTATAAGTGATAATCTTATTTCTCATAATTATACTCTCATTCACGGTTACAATTCTACCACCCATACATGCCTAGGGACTATCTCATTACATATTCGGGTTGGGCCTAAAACTGTTCTCACTGATTTTTATGTCATCGATACCTCCTTACAATTCAATCTCTTGTTAAGAAGGCCTTGGATTAATGCATTGCAAGTAGTTCCATCTACTATCCACCGGTGTGTCAAGTTTTTACATGAGGGCTATGAACATATTATTACTACGATCCCGAGCCTTTCAATTACCGCCACATAGATCATTTTACGGTTATGTTCATACTTCCCTTACAACATATTCCATATTTCAATCTTGACACATGAAATTGGCCATTCTAGTGTTTCCCAATGCACTACTATTGTTAGTATTCCTACTATATCTACTCATACTTTGGATATTATTTCACCTAGAGTATTCATCCCTGCTAGTGTTCCACCTATACTAGCTACTGCACCTTCTACTCCTAATACAGTTCCACCTACTTATATATTTGATCTTTCCACACAACACAATGATACTCACATTGACAATTCAAAATATTCCAATGATGAGGTTGATGTTATAGAAATTATAGATGAATCATTGAAACAACGTTATTTTACTCCCCTTGGTGTAGATGATTCTTATTTTGAGGAAACCTCTATGGTTGACACCCAAGAGAATATTGATTCAAAACTCCTCCCTCTACTAATGTTAGAGTGTTATATAAGGTATTTGTACACAATGTCGGTGTTATTTCACCTTCCTCCACCGGTGGAAACTCCACACCATCCTTTAACATTAACATTATTTATCAACAAATCCTTTTGAAAACACATCCCCATTGATTTCACTTACCTAGATACTATTTGTGTGTGTGACGGTTTGTCTAGGTTTGGTATGACACTTAATGGCATATTACCCCCTCGTCATTCACCCCATATTTATCATGGCTATTTTCACATTACAACATCTTATGGCTTGTGGGTTTTTCATTTAACAGTCTTTTTGCACGTACCTCTTGTGATTATCCACCTACTCTTGGACATTCTTAGCTTGACTATATTGGTGGTACAATATACCCTCTCCACTCTTCACTCATGTTTCCTATGCCCTTCAAGGTACTATCTCTATTTCTAATGATTCTTCTCCCACTTATGTTCCAAATATCTCTCGTTGGTACACTCATGGTTGTCCACCCATTACATTTACTAACGAAGAGTATGTGATGAATGTGTACACACTCTGCCGTAATGGGTCCTTATATGACCCTCCTCATTCTATAGCTTATCAAGTTTCCGATGTTGCTCCAATAGGTTTCGATCATGATAGTGATGATCTTCTTGATAGTGGCCCATATTCATCTGTTCTATCATATACGTGGGTGGCATAACACCTAATACATTTCCCCCTCCCCTCACTCATTTCAATTGTGCATTTATCATCTCTACATTTTCATATAGACACTTTTGTCATTTTCGCTACCCGATGACGCACTCTTGTGTTTTGGTTCACACTTGACTATTGAGGGATTACCACTACACTAAACCCCACACACTACACTATAGGAATTATCCATTGTGTTTCATCACACGTCGCGTGTCATACACCATACATTCAACATTTAATTTAAAAACTTTTTCACATTTTCACATCACACATCATACTAGTCTTCCTCTTACATATACCATAATTATATCATCCACATGCTTACTATCATACACTATTCATCCTATGCATTACATACACTATTAGGATATTTACACATATCGCCATGCATCCTATGCATTACATACATTATTAGGATATTTACACATATCACCTTGCATCCTATGCATAGTCATATACCATACATCATACACTTTGTGTGCCTTCATGTCATGTTCTATATACTATAGTAGTATTAATCTCATATGAGTCTAACATTACATACTCCTACATACTACATTACTAGTCTTTATACGCCTCTCACATTCGACACTCTACATTACATCTTATACATTCTACATTATAGGTCACACATTTGTAAATCCTACTCGTCACGTGGTCATTTATTCTCATCATACATATTACGATGTCTTCTACGTGCTACACAAACTACCCTATGACACACTTTAGTTCCTCGGTCCATACTTAACTACCAAGGGTCTACAAATCAAATGGACCTTACACTCATCACACATGCGAAAATCCTAAGCTATTGTCTTATGCTTTAGGATAAATTTTCACCTATTCTATCATATTGTAGTGGTATACACCTTAGGTTACATCACCACTCTCTACCATTTATCTTATAGTGATATACGCTTAGGGATAAATCATCACTTTTCAATTCATCTTCTAGTCATATACACTTAGGGATAAATTATCACTCATCCACTCATCAAACTCATGATATACACTTTGGTTATACGGTTCATGCACATATTTTCTATATGTCACATCTCCTCATGCACATATTTTCTATATGTCACATCTCCTCATATGTTCATGCACATTCATCACAACGCGCTAGATACAACACACACTACGATCATTTCCCAATGATGCACTCTTGTTTACAATTCATTCTTGACTGCTGAGGGGAAAAAAATGAGCCTCACTGCATACACTTCCATTCACTCAAGGGGCATGTGACTCCTATCATTCATTCTTGCATTCCATTCCATCCATCCATAGCATACTTTGCATTGTCTTAGAGCATTTACTCTTGTTTACTAGTGTTTTACATGATCACTTTATGACACATGTTAGATTGATTTCTTATTTCATTATCTATGTTATCCACACATGCGCATTCAATGCATTTTTTTAGTGTGATCATAAATACAAGAATATTACACTCGGCATGGATGCTCACCTTCTTCCCTTCCTACACTATTCATTATGGGCATCCACATTCATCTCTTCCAGTGCTATTATTTCATTTTGTACTTAGAATATTACATTACTTGATCATACACATCTTTGACATATTGGCTATTTCTCTAACATACTAACGGGTGTTCCATGTACAACACTTGATTTTATAGGATTACATGTTTCCATGGCTACTTCTTGTTTACTTGTTTGTTACATTGTCTTTCATTGTTTTCTTTTTATATGCGGGCCTTGCCTTGTGTTTGTGTGCACACTTACTTATTGTTTTTGGCCATGATGGCCTTGCATGTCTTGTGACATCATGAGTGATGTCTCATGTTAGCACCCTACTTTGTGTGGCTTACTTTCTTTCTTACGTGTTTACATTTACTACATTGTCTATGTAGCTTACACATATTTTTATATGCATGCATTGTGTGTTTACACTTGTCTTTGGCTAGCCTTCTTGTTTTTGTGTTCCTTGGTTTCTACCAAGAACTTGAAAGAGGGTTTAAAACCCGCAAGAGAGGATCATGAGGGATGACGTGCACATCAACGGATGTGTGAATAGCAACGTGAAGAGATCTCGGGAGGAGCGAACATCAACTGAATGTGCATGTAAGGATTTAAAACATGGGCAGAACCTGGTTAAGCCATAAAACTCTCCTCTATCTCATAGATCAAATGGGGTGTACATATAGGAGGTGTTGAGTAACCCCCAGTGCTGCAATCATGATAACTCGAGTAGAGAGGGGGAGTTACATTCCTAGAATAGAAGTGTAACTCCCAATGATGCATATGACGCACTAACGTCTTTGGCACACCGACGTCTTTGATGCACTGACACGTAAGAGAATCTCATGATGACCCCTAAATGACATGTGGACCTATGATCTCACCTAAGTGAGATGACTCACCTAATGATGTGGAAAATAACACACACCAACACCCCCCCTTCATCGTAACTTAGGATGAGGCAAGCAAGTCGAAACAAGAAATGGGTCCCGGAACAAAGCCTGATGAGGTACCCATGCACAAGAAAAAGGTCCCAAGTAGTGAAGGAAAACCCAGTGGGAAAAACATCCACCACAAGAGAACAACACACTCTCTAATCTAAGAAAGATGCCAAATATGGGTCTTGGCCATAGACGAGCCTGAAAGGGTACCCATGTATAAAGAGGCAATCTCTCGGAAAGAAGAAGAAGAGAGAAGAAGAGGGAGATGAGAGGGATGCAGAAGATTCCATGGATGGATCTAAACTCTGTAGCTCTAAGAAGTCTCCTAAAAGAATGTCAATGATGAGATCCTCTGCCTCTGAACTGAAGAAGAGCCACCCACAATGAACTATGTGATTGCCCTTAGGAAGGACATAAATGACGTGTTGGAAGTCCGCCCACTTCACAAAGGAAACTGAAGGTAGCAACACGAAGAACTCTGAGTCTGGTGCACTGAAGTGTGACATAGGTCTAGCGAGTGAGTGCCAAGGAACCGAAGGTAATGCCATGTGCGTAGAAATGTCAGAGTGTGAAGAGTGAACACCTATAGAAAGGATGTCCACGTGATGTGAAGGGAACAAAACATCCTCCACAACAAAAAAGGGATCCATAGTTGAGGGTGGATCAATGAAGGTCTCCAGAAAAGTGGAAGTGGTAAGATTCCCAGAAGGGGCACTCCCAACAATAGAGATGATGAACTCCTCTAAAACACGGCATCACAAGTAGACTCTGTGAAAAGACAACTAAGGTTAGGTAGATACTTTTCCCAATGAGGGGGCTCAACAAACATAAGAGCGATGTCAGATTGGTATGAGTCATCCAATGAAGGTAGAAGAGTGAAGTGAGCCTCACACACTAGAAGTGGAAAGGAGGCTAGTTTAATGACGGTGTGAGACTAAGTATGTGAATGCTCGATATCTGATGAGATGTGGGATGTGTCGAAATTCTCTAGAATAGTGAGAGAAAGAGGAGAAGAGTCCTCTGTAGTACTCTCAACATCGAAGCTGGGTGCACAATCCTCATCGGTAGAAGTAGAACAAAAAAAGCCTATGTCACAGTAACTACCATCACACAAAGAAATGGAGGAGACAATGAATCAAGCATCAGCAATAAAGGTGATAGTATGTGAAGGGTCTCCATAGAAGGACTGAAGAATGCTCTAGACACAATGAGGTGGATCTAAGTCTGCCACGTGAAACCAAAGAGAACGAGAGACATGCATCATCATGTGACCAAATACATGGTCACAATTTTCAAGAATTCCTCCAGATGATGATGATCAGTGGGTGTAGGAACTGGCCCAAGCAAGAAGGGTGAAAGACCCTCATGAGCGAAGTAACGTTCCATGGAAGCACGCTAAGTGAATAGTTCCCTCTCTGGTGAGAAGTGGCGGAGGCTATAAGGAAATCCTACAATGCTCAAGTCTGGAAAGAGCACTCTTCATGATGAAAAAATGCAAGATGAAAGGTGCACAAAAGCAAGACGTCGGACTCGGTCGATAATGCGTCTACTTGTGAAAACCCAAGAGTACAATCAACCCCCCCAAAATGTGGCACTTTATAAAAGTAGTGTATTTACAAAACTAACAATGTCATCATGTAATGTGTGAAAAATCATGCAACTTTGACCAAGGAAGCGCTCAAAAATGAGCAGCGAGTCAAAAGTTATCGCATTAAAACGATTCCCGCAACTGATGGAAAAATGCACTAGATGTTGCAAACACATTAAAAAGTACATGAGATGGGTACAAGGGGTATCGTGTGGGTACTCGTTGGAAATGGAATGGAATTTTAGTAGGGGTTTGTTTTGACTGTGAGGGGGTTAGCCTCCTGCCAACCCCGGACCTCGCCCTCCATCTTTGATGCTTGTAGGAGGGGATTAAATAAGCCAAAATACAACCTTACAATAAAAATTCCAATGCCAAACTGAATGTTTTAATTTTTAAACACCTTAAAACATTAAAAAAACTGGAGAGGAGGGGCCCATGTTGGAAATACTCTTGACCAAGCTAAATGAAGGAACCACATGCCAAATGGAGGGTCCACGTGGTGAAAGGAGCTGGAGTTTCTTTGAAAAATGCAGGTCTACGATTTTGGTGCAAAGTGAAAGCAGGTCATTTGGAGGGATGTTGAAGATGCCAAGGTGTGCGGGTGGAGTTGGAAAAGATCCACACTTCCAAAAATGCCAAAAAAATGGCTAGAGAATGCATGGAGATGGGTGCGCAGGTTGTAACGACCAAGGAAGACTGCAACTTCCACGCAATGCAGGTCGAGCCATAATGTTTCCAATGCAAAACATTTTTCCATGCAAAAAAATGCATTAGGCAGCAAAAAGAAACCCCACGTGCTTGTTGTGTAGAAAATGCAGAGGCATGAGTAAGGAATTCCAAGATGGGAACACAATGCAAAAGCTTGAATGGGTCAACAGAGAAGCATGAGCCCAAATCGACATTACTACGGGAGCAAAAACACGAGCTGTAGAGAGTGCACGTGAGCTATTGACTATCCACCGAGAGACTAGTGAGATGAGGCTCCAAACACATGTCCCAAAACATTCTCGAATGCAATGATCCAAAGCCGGACGTAGAGCAAGTCCAAATTTGAGGTGCTAATGAAAGAGCAGATCTGGAGTACGAGCGAAACATGCAAACCCAAAAGGCACGAAGCACGTAACCACAAAATCCAATGGTGAATCCAAGTATGTGGGAACACATAGTGAGTTGATCCCACATACGTGTGAACCCAGCGCCAAGAGTGCTAAAAACAAGCACAAAGATTCGATGCGAGAGGTAACGCATGCAAAAGTAATGCACGAGAAAACCAAAAAAAGAGCCTTTGAATCCAAAAACGTGCCTAAGTAGCGAGTTCACCAATGCAAACGAGTCAAATAGGCATAAAAACCAAGCACAAGTAACCTCGAGCCAACCCATGAATAACCCAAAAACCAAACAAAGGTATAAAACACCGAATCAATGCACCAAAGCACATGATGGAATATCCATTACTGAAACACACATCAAGATCTGGATATCATGTCGGAAGCTAGAAAACATGCATGAAATGCCAATGTGTGCATGAATCCACAAGATCCACTCTAATACCATGAAATAGGGTTTAAAACCCGTAAGCGAGATCATGAGAGATGACGTGTACATTATGAGACGTGCGAATGGTAGCGTGAAGAGATCTCGGGAGGAGCGAGCATCAACCGAACGTGCATGCAAGGATTTGAAACATAGGCGAGAACATGGTTAAGCCATAAAACTCTCTTATATCTCATAGATCAAATGAGGTGTACATATAGGAGGTGCTGAGTAACCCCAATGCTGTAATCATGACAACTCGAGTAGAGAGGGGGAGTTACATTCCCGAGAATAGAAGTGTAACTCCCAATGACACATATGATGCACTGACGCGCTAACACATTGGACCTTCGATGCATCGACGTGCTAACGCACCGATGCGTAAGAGAATCTCATGATGACCCCTAAATGACACGTGGACCTACGATCTCACCTAAGTGAGATGACTCACCGATGATGTGGAAAATAACACACACCAACAGAACTTTCCATGGTTCCAACAATCATGCGGTTGGTCCTCCTTTGGGGCCGCATGTCTCTTATTAGCAACATCAGATGTGCCCCCAAAGAGTGCAAAATCATTTGGGGTTTTACATACTAACATAGAGATTCTACACCAAAGACGGTTCAGTTATACACATCGAGGGGGTTCATACAATTATACAAACCCATATATAGTGTATTTTATAGGACATGGCATCCTTAGCATTTTGGGAAGCAATTACAGGCTTAGAGGTTATAGTGGGTGTTCCTCCCTACAATACTTCAGCTAGTGGTGTCGGATTCCCCAAAAAACCAGCACGATACAAAGATCTCTTCATACACATTCATCGGATCGTTAGAGCTTGGAGGACACAACATTTCCTCCCTTCACTTCTTCATCCGTGGTTGCGTGAGATCACCCAAAAACTCACAAGACACGGGATATCCTTCTACACTCTTTCTCTTGACATGGATCAAGTGCACATGTTCCATTTACCTTTACATTTACATTAGCATATTTTACATACACATGCATCTTTTACATAGCATTTTTACACTTACATACATACATATTTTACTACTTGATCATTTTCTATTTGTAGGTCCAGTTGCATGAGAAACAAGTAGTCAAATGGGGGCAAAAACAACAACGGCAACAACAACAAAATTATGTGACAACACACATGATTTACTAACCATGCATGCATAGTACACACTTTGTGGTAGCTACATACACACATTTTGCTCTAGGTTCACTCTCATTGCTTTTTCTTTGCACATATTTCATCTATAAATGCTCCTCCATCTTTTTATCATTTCACAATTTTGTCTAGACTCGTGGCGCGTTTTCTACTACACTCTTCATGGACATCACATATGCATCTCTATCTACTTTATGTTACCAATATTTTCACTCACTAACATAAAATGGGGAGAATGAGTCACAAAAACATTAACTTTAGACATTTATTTATTCCAGTCTCATACTACTATTTAGAAGGTTCTTGAGTGAATAAAGTACTAATTAACCCCTGTCATTTTGGCCATCTTGTTTATTTTATTTCATAATTTGTAACCTATTGCACCCATATGCCCAGCCATTTTATGACATCTCGCATGATTTTTAACCTCGGCTAGGGAACCCAGATTTGGCATCTTTGGGCACCCATGGGCAACCTAATCCTTCTAGCAATTTCATGCAATGTTTTGGGCCTCTTCTAGCCATTTTTCATCTTTATCTTTCTTGTGGTCAGCCTTTTCGGGTTAATTATGAAATTAGAGCAAGAGAACCCTATAAATATAAAGTTATGAGACCATAATGAGGGACCTAGCATCATCTACTACTATCACTCCATCTAGAGTTGCATCCATCTATTGCATTGGAATCCACATAGCTCCATCATCAAGGCACAAGCTAGGACATATGCATCACACTTCATAGGGGAGGGATTCTATTTTATTCCATGCACACATTCTATTACATTTTTTTACATTTAGCTATTGCTCATTATTTCATAAAGTGCGACTAACACAAGAGCACCTAGGGCATGACATGCACACACTCAAAAAAACTACATTTGGGTTTTAAATGTAGTGCAATTCTTGGTTTAGTATGCCCATTGTTGTGGTAGCTGAGGTCAATCTGAGCCATTCATTTGCATCTTTCTTTTTTAGGGTTTTGATACTTCCTTTTGGGCATTTTGTAGGATATTCTTCCTCGTAGAATATTTGGATCATTTGGCATAGTACATAGAAATTAATGCGACAAGCAATGAAGGATAATGTAGTCATCTCCCAAACCTGTGAAGTCCAATTTCAAACCTTTTTTCCAGACCAAGGCACCTTTTTCACTTTCGGATCACTCGTGGTCACCCCAGTCCTCTCCTAGGCACTCCATTCTAGCCATATCATCCACTTCTAACCTCTACAAGACCCCGACACGCTTATTCTTGTGACACAATTCAACAAGTATCTATTATCATCTAAGTTATTTCCTCTCCTCTCTTGCATTTTAGGATTTAGTATTTCATTTTCAATAATTTTTTAGATCATTAAAATATTTCGTTACTACATTTCCTTACTTTAGTACAACTGTTCGTAGCTTAGATTAACTACCTTAGCACTACTTGTCCAATTTTAGTTAATCGTATCTATAATGTCTAA
Source organism: Taxus wallichiana var. yunnanensis (assembly GCA_018340775.1). NCBI lineage: Eukaryota > Viridiplantae > Streptophyta > Pinopsida > Cupressales > Taxaceae > Taxus > Taxus wallichiana. Next base: position 792,787,351 of record CM031239.1, read on the forward strand.
TGTTGGGTGGTTGGATTCCAGGATACTAGTTGAATAACATGATCATGATCTAATTTAGGAGGTAACCCTTTTGTCATATCCCCAAAAATGATTGATTTTTTATTAGCAATCACTTGTACATCCGATGGTATAGGATCTTTTAATTTTTGATATTCTAGTGAAAATAGTTGTTCCACAAACCAACTACACCCTTATTAATAGTTTAATGCATTTGATGATAATTTATCAATTATGGAGATTTTTCCTTCATTCCACGTAGCTTGAAAGTACTTCCTTACAAATGGAACCTCATGAAAAATAATGGAAGTTCATCTCAAGTAGCTCCCAAGGTAGTGATCCATTGGACCCCTAACACAATATCTACCCCCATTGAAATTTCATACATTGGACCCTCTAGTAGGTAATATCCCATGGATATCTTGATTTTATGACACTTTCCTAAAAACTATTTGTACCACTTGTTCTACGAGATTTTCCGCTCCTGTTACAAGTTAATGCAAAAGGGAATACAAGAAACCAAGGAACATCAAAAATATGGAAGGGTTTAAGGATACCTCCTGATGTAGATAACAATGGAAATGATGAAGGTAAAGGCAAAAATGAAACTCTCCACTATGAGCTCGTTGACCCATATAGCAAAGAGAAGTTGATAGAAAAAGATTAGTAAAATAGGAGGGTGGGTTTCCATACAAGGTCAGTCCTGAGAATATGAGAGCTTCCTAGGATGGATGTCAACCCAAGTTTTGATAAAACGATATAAAAATGATAATATATAGGAGGATGAAGATAAAAATTGAGAAATAACTTTGATACACTAAAGATATTGAAATGATGATTTGATAATGAAATATGTTGAAAAACAAACCAAACCTCGAGTGGTCAATGTGAAACCCAAGCCTAACTAGTATGGTTGATGGAACCTAGTGTAGAACTAATCAGAAAGAATACATAGGACAAAACTGGAATCAAATTTGAGATGTTGTATCTGGTATAGAGATGATGATAAGTAGAAACAAGTGTAATTAGAATCAGTTTTGATGTGGGATCTAGTAGGATTGATGGTGATCAGTCAGTCAATGATGATCGAGGAAGAGAAAACCATATCGGTTTTATGGATAGGTATATGGATGATATATAATTCTCTAGATAGATGTTAAGCTTTGAAAGAAGTAGATATTGGTACAAATAGAGATCAATGTAAATGGAAGGTGGGTTGATGGTGACTGGTTTGGAACTTGAGATTCAACAAGCCACATAGATGGGGAGATGGGTATGATGAAGATCGGGGATTTTTGGATGGATGAACAAAGCTCCAAGGGGACTTGTAAACTTAGAAAATAGAAGAAAAGAAGTAAGCAAGTGATCTCCAACAAATTTTAAAATTTATAAATCTAAAATGATGGTATGTAAAGATCACCAAGAGTGATTCCAACTAATGGCAATATCTCCACATATGAGGAAGGAGGAAACAAGCACGAAAGAATGCCTGAGAATGAAATGTTTTCATCCGTTTGAGAGGAGGGGTGTTGGTGAATTTATATGTTTGATTTGAGACTGGATGAGTCATCGGATCTGGAGAAGACTGTTAATCAAGTAAAATTTTATTTCAAAAAAGTGGGAATTTAAATGGAAGGAAAAGAGGTGGCAGGATAATTAATGGCTAGGGAGATATGTGGTGAGAAGTTAAGGGGAGTTAAAGGTAGTGGTAGGTGAGATATTTAAGGGCATTAAATGGGGGGAAATGGGCAATAAAATAATAAAATATTAATAATATTAATGCTAGGAATGGGGTAGGGTGATTAAAATAATTAATGGGTACTTAGGTAGGATTAGGAATAATCAAGGGGGCTAAATAATAATAACAGTTTAAAATGCAATGAAAATAAGAGTTAAGAGGGATAATGGGGAATAAGTGTTTAGGAATAGGATGTGAGGGACAAGTGTGTGAGATGATAGTAAAAGAGGAGTGAATACGAATGAGGGCACAATGTGTCAAAAAGAAGTTTCTACATTCACCTCTTTTTGTAAAGTGGTTTGTGTTAATTATACCACGAGACAAAAACTAGAAGTGATAATAAGAAATAATGGAGTGCCCCTCAAACTATGGATCAATGATACGAAGGGGATTTAATCACAAGGTTGAAAGAGATACACAAAGAGATGAGGAATGAAAACAGGTGGGGAAAGAGATATAAAGATTCACTAAGTAAAGGGGGATAATCTGTTGATGGTATAAAAACAAAATCAAACATATGACATTGACCTTTGAAACACATCAGTAGGATCATCACATGAGCTGCGATGGAGGCATCATTAATAACCTATCGACCCGTGATTCGAGAAATAGGAACTGTTAGATGGATGTACAAGTTGTGGGACCAATGGGTCAAAGGAATACATCGAGAGTATGTGTAAAAAAATGCAAGGATAGCCAAAATGATGCTTTTATATATGACTGGGAAACAAAGCAGTAAAGATATTATGTGTTGTCCTAAAAACATGTGTAGACACAAAATCTTACACTTTAGGGTATATATTTAGTCATGAGTGCATACTACCATTCATCTTATTCCTAAGTAAGAAAAGTACTAATTAACCCATGTCTTTGGCCATCTTTCTTTACTTCTTGTTGTCACTTTTGGTCTTACACCCTTACTTGCTCAGGATTCCTTTTATACTTCAGCATTTATCATCCTAGACACCATTACCTAGCCAGACACTAGCACTAGGCACCCTCATCCCCTCTTTGTGCCCCTGAACCCTTTGTACTTTGTTCACATATTTTGGGTGCTTTCTAGCCATTTGAGCATCTTATCTTTTTGGTAGCCGACCTTTTTGAGGTTAATTACAAGATTCAAGTAAAGGAATCATATAAATATAAAGTTATCGATCATAATAAAGTACCAAGCAATCGCACATTAGCTATCACCACCTATGGTTATATCTATCAAGCATCTAAGAGCTCTATTGCATCCATCTAGAACCATCTAAGGGATTCAAGGGTTGGTTATTCTCGCATACACTTCATAAGGAGGTAAGTTCATTCTATTCCATGCATACATCTCGTTAAATTTCTTTACATCTAGCTTACTTACTCGCTATCAAGTGTGAAATACACAAGAGACACCTAGGGCATGATCTACACATACACACATAGAGAGAAGTACATTGGGTATGAGATGTATTTTAGTGCTCATCATAAGATCACCATTTTTACAGTTGAGGAAAGTTTGAATCCTCATTTTACATCTTTATTTTTTAGGATTTAATGGCTATTTGAGGATTTGACAGTCATTACTTCATTTCACATTTCCAACAACCTTGGTGATCTTGGTACGACCTCATAGTTACAAAGGAAAACAGCAATGAAAAACTAACAATCTCTCACGGGTGTTTTTCTAGTGTTTTGGTAGAAATGGGAACCTAGAAACATGGCTAGGGCACCCATGTCCCTCTCGTAGGTGCCCCATTCTAAGCAGATCATTAGCTCACATGTTTTTCTAGGCTTTTGTGTAATACTCCTCCCTCCTGTTTATCCGGTCAGCACGTCATCATAGTCTAGGAACAATTGTGAATCAATTAAGGATTTCTACTCCCTCTTTGCACTTAGGGTCTCATACGTTCTTTCTTACCTTGTTTGGCTTACTTTTTGTACTTTATTGATTATTTATTTACTATTACAACAAAGTAATTAGATTAGGTATATATTTTGATATATAGCTTAATAATTTTGGTGAACCCATGTTATAATACTCTTGCATATTTCTTTTTCTTCCATCTTGGCTCATAAGATCTATCAAGTATCTTTTCTTCAATTGCTTCAAATGCACCCATCTTATAAATATGCTCTCCACAAAACCCTAGACACTATGTATCTTCCTATCAACATGTTTCCTTTTCAAGTCAATGTTATCTTTGATCATCTTTCTGATGATTCTCTTGGATCCAATTCCAATCAATCTATTTGCGAATCCCTTCAATCTCTTCATTCTTTATTTCAAAATAAATTTTAGGCTATAAAATCCATGATTACATCTCTAAAATCTGAAATTCAACATCTTAAAGACGTTTCTCCATATCACACTATTTCTTCTTCTCATCTTAATTTTGTCTTCTACATGTGCTCATATTAGTGAACCCAAGTCTTATCGCTCCTCGCTTCTCTCAATTTTAATCTCAATGTCAAGCAACAAGATATTCTTATGCATCTCATAATTGGTCAATTAATCATGTTTCCATCTACTCATTGTTATCTTCCTTATCGTCTTGAAAAATATCAAGGTCTTCCATATTCGCAACTATCATCGAATCGATGGACATAATGGTAAATGATTGTTATGCTTTATGTTAGAAATTAGAGGATTCATAGTTACGGGTTTAATTAATTTATATGATAAATTAACATGAACATTACATCACATAAACTATATGTAAATAAATAAAATATTACTTACTCAACACAAATAACATAGATAACACCGTATGTATAGTGGAAAACCCCAATAGGGTAAAAACCACTTGAAATAACCTTTTACTATTAGAGAACCAAAGTTACATCCAAGTATTTTCCACCTCCTCCTTCAAACCCTAATCACAAGGGTAAACTTATTTTACCTTTGATATATTTCACGAACATATCAAATGAGGACCTTAAAGTCCTATTTATACAAGGTGATCGGGTATGTCTCCCGACCCACCTTTTCAACCTAAAAAGGTTGACACATACACCTAGGTTTATAATATTTAATATTAGAAATATAATCATTTCATGATATTAAATATTTAACCTAAAGTATATACCTAGGTTAGCATATTTAATAATAGAAATATAAATATAAATATTTTTAAATATTAACCTATTTAATGGTGATGGACCTGTATTAATTAAGGGGTGGCCATCCCACTTAATCATTATGTTCCAACTCTCCCTTAATGTTTAGTGGGATTACATATGTCAATAGATTACATGCTTGTGGTATACTACAATATTTAGAATCCTTAAACAATTAAGGTTTTAGGCTAGCATATCGGGTGAAGGAATTATAACGCCTTCATCATACTCAAGTTAACCTTTAGTACAAAAGGATTTGGAATCTCAAATATCATCCCAAGATCAGTGGATAATTATGATTTGTGGGTTTTACATGTTCTCAAAAGTTCTCATAAAAGGTTATTGAACCCAAGCATATATGAGCCTTTTATAACTAAGGACCTCCTTAACAATATGCTTACATTAGATGTTTACCAATAAACTCAATAGCACTAAAGATTTTACTGAAGACTTCCTTTAAGGTATTTCTACACTTCTTTCTAAAAAAGAAGCTAATGAGGTATACATGCCTGAAGGTCTTTTTATACTTTCCTGAAGGTCTTTTACACTTTCCCGGAGGTATTTTACACATACCAAGTTCCATTAGGAGGTGACATTGTCATGCACACTCCCCCTCAATGGAAACTTCAACAATCCAATTTTTTCACAAAAGTGACAAAACTTTGTAGCACTCAAGGGTTTTGTGAAGATGTTAGTAACCTACTCTTCAATCAAGCACGAACTTGAGATCTATGTCACCACTTAGCACCTTCTCACGGATGAAGTGTATATGAATCTCAATGTGCTTTGTCCTCTAATGTTGTATTGGATTATGTGCAAGAGATATGGTACTCTGGTTGTTACATAACAAAGGAACACTACATGGATCCTTCATATTTATCTCATCAAACAACCTCTTCATCCATATATCCTATTTTGTAGCTTCCATTGCACTTCTATACTCAACTTTAGTTGAAGAGATAGAAACAGTTGGCTACTTTTGTTGCAACAAGTAATGGAACCTACACCAAATTTAAACACATAACCAGAAGTAGATTTTCTATTCAATACATCACCAACATGATCAGAATCACAAAATCCATACAAGTTAGAATTTTCATTCTTAGTATAATGCAACCCATAATTAATTGTTCCCTTAATATATCTAATAATTTTTTTGTAAGACTCAATGATCTCTGTAAGGTTCCTACATAAACTCGGGAATTAATTCCTAGTGCATAGAAAATATTTGGTCTAGCTATAGATAGATAAATAAAACTACCAACTAAGTACCTATATAAAGTATGATTATCTTTTTCACATGTAGACTTAGGATCAAGTTTTAGTCCAATTACATAGGAGTAGAAATTGGTTTATAATTAATCATGTTTTAAAAAAATAGTACATTGGTTGCATATTGTGTTTGAGAAACAAAAATAGAATACTTATCTTGAAATATAGCCATGTCAAGAAAATGATGTAAGAGACCTAAATTAGTCATTTCAAAGTATTGTTTCAATTTTTCTTTAATTCTACAAATTAAAGCAGGACTATCACCAGTCATAAGAAAATTGTCAACATATATACAAACAATGATAATATGTGATCCTTCTTTCTTAATGAATAGTCATTGTCGAATAATAATTAACAAAACCTAACTATTTAAAGAAGGAATTTATTTTTACATACCAAGCTCTAAGAGATTGTTTTAAACCATACAAGGATTTTTTCAACTTACAAACATAGTTTTCTTTATCAATTTCTTCAAATCCCTCAGGTTGAGACATGTAAATTTATTCTTTTAAATCGCCATTCAAATAATTATTTTTCACATCCATTTGGTGGATTTCCCACCCAAATTGAGCAGAAATAGAAAACAAGGCCCTAACAATACTCATCTTAGCTACATGAGCAAAGGTCTCAACATAATCAATACCAAGTTTTTGAGTGAAACCTCTAGCAACAAGTCTAAATTTATGTTTTTCAATACTACCATCAGCATTATATTTTACTTTGTATAACCATCTAGACCCTATAATACTTCTTTTTTCAGGAGGAACCAACTCCCAAGTTTGATTTTGAATTAGGGCATTATATTCATCCTGCATTGCATTGATCCACTTCTCATCTTGAGAAGATTCTTCAAATGTTTGCGGCTTAGGTTCATACAAGGTCATTAATGCAAGGTAAGTATGATGGCTTCTGGTCATTTTCCTAAGGTCAATAAGATTATAACTTTCTAACATAGATTGAGCCCATTTTGGTTTCTTAAGCTAGGGAGATAGGGGATTTAGAAACATCCATATCATTAACACAAGAAACATCATCATGACCATCTATTATATTTTCATTATCAGAATCAAAACCATCATTAGAAATATTGACAGAGTTAGGAACATCATTACCATTATCAGATGAATAGAAACATTTTTCCAACACAACCACATTGGTTTTTAGTTACTTCCCTTTTTACAGGGTCGTAAATCCTTAGACCTGCAGTGTTAATACCATATCTAATGAAAACAAAAGAAAAAAATTCATAGTATGTTTCTTTCTTTTCTTTTAGGAATATATAAAGAAGCGGGACTACCAAAAAATTTTAAATGAGAGATATCAGGTTTTTGATTTGACCATTTTTCTAAGGGAGTCAAAAGGTGAATAACTTTGGTAGGAACCCTATTTAGAATATAGATTATTGTGTTCATTGCTTCTACCCATAGAAATTTGGGAAGACCAATAGAATGAAGCATAGTGCGAGCCATATCTAAAATAGTCCTATTTTTTCGTTCTACAACACCATTAGATTAGGGAGAATGGGGAGAAGTTAATTCCATTTTAATACCATAATCAATATATAATTTTTCAAATGCCTTGCTAACATATTCACCCCCATTATTTGTTTTAAGTCTCTTAATTTTATAATTTGATGATTTTTCAACAGATGCTTTAAATTCCTTAAATTTTCTCAATACATTAGATTTATTTTTAAGAAAATATGACCAAATCATTCTAGTGAAATCATCAATAAAAGTCACATCATATAAAGAACCATTTAACAAAGCTACTTCAAGAGGTCCTCTAACATCACTATGAATAAGTTCTAGTGGGGAAGAGGTACTCTCCTCAAGATGTGAGTGAAAGGGTTTAGCACTTTGTTTCGAGCGTAAACACCCTTCACACGCATCATGAGAAGAAGACAACACAGGAAAACCTTTCACAAGATTATATCTAGCCATTTCATATAAGCTTCGATAATTAACATGTCCTAATCTTTCATGCCATAGTTTTGAATTATTCAAACTTTGAGATACAAAACAAGATGCAAAAGAGAAATCATCAAAAATATACAGACCATTTCTTTGAATTCCTTCAGCTATTATACTATCATTACTATCCTTGATATACCAAGTATCCTTCAAAATTTGAATAGACAAACCATCATGAGTTAATTGAGAACATGAAAAAGATTCTTTTTGAGCTTAGGAACAAATAACACGTTATTCAAAATACCATTAGCAAATTTTACTTTTCCTTTCTCTATTGCTTCTAAAGATGAGTTATCACCAAGATACACACGTTCATTGATTTTCACAATATCAAACAAATAATTTGAAACACCAGTCATATGGTTTGATGCACCTGAATCTAGAATCCATTCAGAATTAGAGGAAGAGTATAATGCAACATATAAAGCAACAGTTTTAGGAGTATCATTAGAACTATCATTTTTCCTTAAATTATATTTAGAAGAAACAAATTGTTTCGATTTTTATGGATAGGTTTCTTAGATTTGCAATATTCCTTTTTATGCCCAAATTTACCACATTTGTGACATTTACCACTAAATCTTACACGCAATTGTTCGAAAAAAAAAATCGTATCAGAAAAAGAAGATTTAGATCTAAAATTTTGATCTGAGAAGGCCTTGTGAGGCTTGGACTTTGAATTCCGAAAAGAAGAAGCTCCGAGAGGCTATCTCCTTAGAGTCAAAGTTCATCATCACTTATTATTCTTGTATCGAAGTGAACTCAAGGTATTTGAATCGGGTATATCATTTTTTTCTGATATTTAGAGTTTAAGATAGAAATAAAATTCCTAAATATTTCATGTATATTTAATTGAACAATAAAGTATATTAATTTTTCACCAATTAAATCAAAATTGCATCCATCTAATTGTGCTTTGATATTTTTAATTTTGGCTAAGAAATTTACTTTTTCATCTCCTTTCATAGGATTTGTAAGAAACTCTAAAACTAATTTAATAATCTTAGACAACCACGTACCATCATGCATGGATTCTAATTGTGTCCATACCTCTTTTGGATGTTCGATATTACTAATGTGTAGAAGATATGCATCATTCACATTGCATAGAATCAGGGAAAGAGCCTCCTGCATTCATTGTGAGAATACATTCATGTTATCTACAGTCACTTGATGACCGGTGGGAGCAACCTCAGATCCATAAAAATCATCCAGAGTTTCTTTGCCATAAGTTTAGATTTGACCTTGATCTTGTAAATGTTGTAGTTGGTTCCATTCGTGAACTGGGATTTTTCAAGGCAGAAATAACTAGACACCATTGTTTTCCTGAACCCATAAAACACTCCTCAATATATAATGTACCACATAGTTATGTGTGTGTGTGTGTTATACTATATTTTTTCATCAAATATATTCAAAGATAGATCATAACATATTCAGATCTTCATAAGCAAATAATATCATTTGCCAAATTTGTACAATTCTTAAAAATCGCTAGTGATTCGATGGATCACCCACAATTCTAGAGGGAATCGTCGGCAATCAGGACAATCGCTCACGATTGGGTCTCAGAAAAATTGGTTGAATCAATAAATGGTTACAGTTTTAAATTTAAGATTTTGGATGGTAAATTGCCATAAATGAAGAAAATCACATGCAATCCCTATGATAAAATACAATTTTTATATTTGAACCCAGATTTCTAATTTTCTACTATTTGGATTTTTAAAATGGCTTCTCGGACAGATCCGAAGACCTCTCGATCATAAATTCGATAAACTATAGCAGACATATAATTTTTAGAAGGTTAAATATATATATATATATATATATATATATATATATATATATATACCTAAAGACAAGCAAATTCACCCACCAATAAAATAAATTGGAAAATCCTAATATATTTTTTTAGATGCCAGTAGATTTACAGAGGGGACAAGAGATTTCACCCACCAATGAAAAATTTAAAAACCTATTTTCATGATCCTTGTCTCCTTCATTTTAACCTATTATTAATTCTTGTATTTACCCCCAAAATAATTCAACCTGCACACACATGAAACTATAGAAACATAATGAAATATTTCATATAAATATTTAACCCTTACTTGGTCCTGGTAAATGGTTTTCACATGCAGGTAAGAATCCAAAGCCTTTTTCACATGTGCACACATATAAATATTTTCAAAAAAAAAGTTACAAAAGAAAAGAAAGAAGGGGGCCCTTAATTTATATACCCTTTCGGGTTGGTTGGAAAAATCCGTAAAAATATTAAATAGATTAAATACCTTAACTTTAGATCTAACCTATTTAATTTAGTCAGCTCTGTTACCATGTTAGAAATTAGAGGATTCATAGTTACAGGTTTAATTAATTTATATGATAAATTAACATGAACATTACATCACATAAACTATATGTAAATAAATAAAATATTACTTACTCAACACAGATAACACCGTATGTATAGTGGAAAACTCCAATAGGGTAAAAACCACTTGAAATAACCTTTTACTATTAGAGAACCAAAGTTACATCCAGTATTTTCCACCTCCTCCTTCAAACCCTAATCACAAGGGTAAACTTATTTTACTTTTGATATATTTCACAAACATATCAAATGAGGACCTTAAAGTCTTATTTATACAAAGTGATCGGGTATGTCTCCCGACTCCAACTTTTCAACCTAAAAAGGTTGACACATACACCTAGGTTTATAATATTTAATATTAGAAATATAATTTTTTCATGATATTAACTATTTAACCTAAATTATATACCCAATTTAGCATTATTTCTATTATTAAATATTAACTTATATAATGTGATGGACCTATATTAATTAAGGGGTTGTCATGTCCACTTAATCATTATGTTCCAACACTTTACAAAGAAGTATCAAGCACCTTACACGTCATGGTTTTCTCTCATTCATTACACAACATTCTAATACATGCCCATCTCCAAATGATAAATCTCACTGGGTTCCTAAATCTGATTCATCTATGTCTAATGAGCATCATGCCATCGTTACTCAGGTTCCTTCTACAATAATTCAAGCACCTCCTAAGCAATCGCCTCTCAAAATCAGTCTCACTTCTCCTCTCAAGTCATCTACGACATTACCAAGTCAAACTACGTAACCACCTCTCAAATTTTTGTGTACCCTCTTCTCCTATCAAGGCTTCTACAACATCTTCAATCCTACATAATCTCTAACCAATCACTTTTTCCAAAGCAACTACTCCTTCTACTGATGGTTAGGACATATTTAAAACTCCACCCCTATCACATGGTCCTACTATTTCTTCATCCTACCATTGTGTTGGCTCTCTCTCTTATCATGAAACATATAATGCTCTCCCACAATGGCAATGTACCTCTCGCATCACTACATAGATCCCAATCACACCACAAACTACATCACGGATCATATTATTTCTCATCCATATTCTTCACTATACAACTCAACACACTTGCGACACATTCTTACTCGACATATTTACAATACACTCTTCTCATGCCTATCTATTAATACAACCTCAATAAAATCACACCACATACTCTTTGCACACATTCAACACAACATACAACCCATTCGACACATTTACAACATACTCCATACTACATCATACCTCATATTTTTCACATACAATCAACACAAACATCTTACACAACAAGCTATAAGAAACACACCTCTCTCCCCATATAGCATCACACATTCAACCAACATATCATCACTTTATTTTTACCGAAAATCAACACAACACATTACACATTCGACAATACACATCACACACTCAACGTGTCTATAATCAATCCCTTCAACAAAATTCTTTGCACATTCAACACCTCTTTCTTAACATACGGATTACACACTAAACATTTCACACATTCATCTCCTTTTATACAAGTTGTCTAATCTATGCATCCACGACATATCCTTTTGACATCTACTCCTACATGATACAATCATCACCCTATGACACACTCTAGTTCCACAGTTGTTGATGGTATACATATAAAATAGACCTCATCACAGTCATGAATTTAATCAAATCATTTAGTCACTCACGTGTTTACACTCTACACTTTGTGCTTTGATGATCACATATTTTTAGTAAATACATTCAAACCATTTCTCGATGAAACAATCTTGTTTACGGTTCATTTTTAATCGTCAAGGGGGCATAAATGAATGAACATAATTACATACATACACATCCGATTGGGGGTAATGCTACTCCTATCATTCACACTACATTCCATTATGTCTCATCCATAACATACTACATATCTTGGTTGCATTTACTCTTGCTTACTTATGCTTTTACATGCACACTTTATTACACATACTAGATATATATCTTGTATGTCATTATATTTATCATACATACATGCACATTCACTTGTTTTCTAGTTGTGATCACATATTATATAGATCTACACACCCACAACACAGATGTTTGGCGTACCTATTACCTATTACCCAAGGGCAACTCCGGGGCATCCACTTTTGTACACTACAAGTGTTATTGTTTCATTTTTTCATAAGACACTACTATATTAGATTATATAGGCTTTGACATACTTTTTTATTTTTCTAACATGTTAACGGGTGCTTCATATGCAGCGTTTGTTTTTACAAGAGTATTTTCAACCATGATTTTTTGTTACATTATTTGTTCTTGCTTATCTTCGTATGCCACTATTTTTGGGATTTTCCCTTTGTCTTGTGTGTGCACTATTTTCTTTTGGATTTGTTGGACTTGATTGTCTTACGACATCATGAGTGGTGTCCCACGTTTGCAACCCGCATTTCATGGTGTAGATTGTTTTTTTACATGTTTACATTATATTTTTGTCTTATCTTACACTTGTCTACTTAGCTTACATTTTTTCTTATAAATGTGTGTTCATCTTTTCTTGTACTAACACTTGTCTCCCAACCACTTTGTTTACATGTTCATAAGTTTTTACCAAGCACATCCCCTTTCCCTTGAGGGTATAGTTTCAAATGATGACAGTTGGTCCTCTTTTGGGCCACATACTACTTCAATGACGTCACATGCATGCCAAATGAGGGGGTATCATTTGGGTGAATCAGTCACCCCAAACATCAGTCTACATTAATTACACAACACAACACAATACATGTACAACATAGTTTTCAATTTTGTGGCTTAAAATCAAACTTGGGTCCTTAGCATAGTCGACCTTCTTGAATGCCCGTAACTGGGGATAGTTACATGACATTTGGTAGTTCAAGACAATCTCTGAGCTCCACGCAACATCTTTTACAGGTGTACAATCCTTAGCACTCTTGCATTGGATTAAATTATTAAAAAAAAATTCACCATCTAAAGTGGTGTCCCACATTATGGGAAGAAGTTAAAGGTTGGAGGATAACACTAGAATTTTCTCCATACACTTCTTCCATGACTTGGCATGAAATTGCCCCAAAAAATCGTGACTAGTACAACTAGCGTGAGATCTCTCAAAACAACCATTCGTCTACAACATCTTCAAGATCCTTTCTTCAAGATCCTTTCTTTTTCACATTTTTCATTTTACATACTTTTTACACATATACATGCATATTTGACTACTTGTTCATTCTTCTCTTTTGCAGGTTTTTGGTATGGGAAGCAAAGTGGTCAACATCATTCACAACATCGACATAGACATAAGCAACAAGGACATCATGCAACATCTACACATGTGTTTCTTCCCTAGGGTCATTTTCATCATCACTTTATCCTCCTTAGCATCCACACTTCATATTTTTATCACTCCATGTTTAGTCTTGTCCCTCGCCACACTCTTTCTATATCAATCTACATGGTTATCAGGTATGCATCTCTATCTACTTTATGTTATCGAGCTTTCCACTCACCAACATAAAGTGGGGGCAAATGTAAACACAAAATCATGCACTTTGGGTATTTATTTAGTCTTGATTACATACTACTATTCATATGATTCCTAAGTAATAAAATTACTAATTAACCCATGTCTTTGGCCACCTTTCTTTACTTTTTGTTGCCACTTTTGGTCTTACACCCTTACTTTCTCAGTATTCCTTTTATACTTCAGCATTTATCATCATGGACACCAAAGACTAGGCGCCCTCATCCCCTTTGGGTGTCCTTGACCCCTTTCTACTTTGTTCACATCTTTTGGGTCCTTTCTAGATATTTGACATCTTATGTTTTTGGTATTCGACCTTTTTGGGTTGATTAAGAAATTCAAGAAAAGGAATCATATAAATATAAAGTTGTGTGATCATAATAAAGGACCAAACACTAAGCATTAGTTATCACCACCTAAGGTTACATCTATCAAGAATATAAGAGCTTCATTACATCCATTTAAGACCATCCAAGGGACACAAGGGATTTTTATTCTCGCATATGCTTCATAGGAGGTAAGTTCATTCTATTCCATGCACACATCTATTGCATTTCTTTACATCTAGATTAATTGCTCACTATCAAGTGTAACACGCACAAGAGCCACCTAGGGCATGATTTCGCACACACACAGAGAGAAATACATTAGGTCTGAGATGTAGTGCAGTGTTGAGTCATAAGATCACCATTGTGATAGTCGAGGACAGTCTGACCCCTCATTCTACATATTTCTTTTTTAGGATTTTATGTCTCTTTAAGGGTTTGGTAGGTCATTGCTTCATTGTAGGTTTCAAGAACCTTGGCAAACTTGGTGCGACCTCATAGTGACCAAAGGTGAACAATAGAAAAAATGAGTGATCACTCAAAGGAGGTTTTCGAGCATTTCAAGGTAAACACATGCACTCAAAAATAGGCCTAGGGCACCCACAAGCACCCATGTCCCTCTCCAAGAACCCCAGTCCAGACAAATCGTCAACTCACACAAGTGTTTTGGGGTTCTCGTGTGACGATCCCCTCTCTATTTATCCGATCAGCACTTTGTCACCCAGTAAAAACTTGGAATTGACTAAGGATTTCTACCCCCTCTCGCACTTAGGGTTTCATGTTTTTTCTTATCTTGTTTGGCTTACTTTTTGTACTTAATCACATATTTATTTACTGCTGCAATAGCAATCAAATTAGGCATATATTTTCATATTTATCTTAATCAAAGCATGAGGAAGAGAAAATATGCATCCTCGGTGCGATGAGGATAAAATATGGCCATGTGGGTAGGGTCTAAGATGAATGTTGGTGCCCCTAAGAAGGGCACATCAATGGCCACAAAGTGGGCTGCAAAATATTATGTAGATAGGTTAGATAACTATGTTATGAGTGACACACAAGTTTTAGGTGAAGGAAAGGATAATGAGAAGAATTGTCAAAAATATGGAAGAGGAACCAAATTAGGGTTTGGGTCACGATGACCGAGTGAGATGCTGGAAACCAAGCTTGGGTCATTGGTGACTTAGACTAGTTGATGGTGACTGGACCAATGCGCCTATATAAATGACCAAAGAGGCCAAAGGAGCTCATTCACACTGTGCAATTTGGTGCATTCAGAGCTTAGAGAAATATTTGTGAAATTTTGAGAGAGATGGATGTCGGTAGTGGAGCGCAGAAGTGTCAGAGGACTCAACGACCAAGAAGAATCTAAATCTTAACCTCATTTTTAAGTTTTTATTTTTATGTTGTTTTTTGAATTTTTCTGGAAAAATTGATGGGTGGGAAGGGCTATTTAGCGGTGAATGGACCAGTCATGATCGATGGAGGTAATGCAACATCAACCCAAGAGTATTTCCATTGATTGGGCTTATATTTAAGTTAATTAATTTAAAATGATGATTTTTTACTACGAGACATTAATGGGTGATTGTTTGACTGGTTTTTACAGGTCAGTGACACTTTATATTTGAGAGATCGGATCCTAAAATTGTACAATCGAATGAGAGGGGATGTGATAGAAATAGAGTGGGATCACCTAGTGGCAGTTGGATTGGGAAGATTCGACACTATCGGATGGTACAGAGGGACACGGGTTTTATGATAGCACTAATTGATAGGTGGGATCCGAGGACCAACACATTCTAGTTATGAATAGGAGAGATGACAATCACATTGGAGGATGTGTATTGGATTTTGAGATTACCAATCTAAAGGGCACTTGTAATGCCTATTAAAATAGAGGGAAGGATAGCGGCATTGACATGGTTATTTAGATGATGCCTCTCGATTTCTTGTGTCGGGGACCTTTTATAGAGGCTCAATACTAGTCGACTACATCGGGAGCAGGTGATATGTATGATTATGATGGCTATATCATGTTATGATTTTTCAGACTTAGGTGGATCCCAATTTTTGTGGACACCTTTGAGTCGGGTATTAGTAGATATAGTAGAGTGTCGACACTTTTTTACATTTGGTGTTACACTACTTACACAAGTATACTATGAGTTGTGGATGTACACATCTAAGAGGAGGACTGGAATGTATGTGGGATTTTCGTTAAATTTTTGGGAATATGAGCATATAGTTTTGTGAGGCTACTAAGGCTTCCATGGGTAACCATAGATCATATTTATCTAGTCATGGGTTTTTACGAGATGGCAAGCTAATCATGCCCATGGAGATGGGGGAGTGGGGGGAGGAGTGGTATGAGGATAGACTAGAGAGGTTTGATGTATATGATGTTAAATGGAGGATATACAAAGGCTTCCCCGCATGTCCTGGGGATAGATGTAAAACTTGTTGGCATGCAAAGGGTGAGGTAGATGCATGGGCGGAGGATTGAGATGATTGAGGCCGTATTTTTACCGGGTGGTGATGCGGTAGTTTGGAGTTGTATAGGGCATAGTTAGAGAACCTATCCGCTATAGGTGAGATGAGATAGAGAGGAACATGTCTATTCTTTTGATGGATGGTCTTCTAGTAGAGGAGAGGGATCCTTGGGGTGAGGAAGATGATGTGGGTGTGGGGGAGGGCTATGTGGAGGAGGACTCAACGGTGGGTGGCTAAGGCCACCAATAATATGGCACCGGTAAGAGAGGGGGAGGAGGAGGTAGTGCCGAAAGGAGAGGAGGAATCACCGAGGGTGGAGATGGAGGAGTATCAACCGAGATAACTAGGCTATAGGCATATTTGGACACAACACAACAGAGGTCGTGGGGCTACTCCAAGAGAGAGGCTAGGTCATACAATAGTGAGACAAATACCACACATAAAGGGAGTCGTATAGGGCCGATTTGGAGATCTTGGATCCATAGTTGCAGTGTCAAGGAGTGAGGCACCAGAGGCTTCATAGGGATCCATCTAGATTGCACTTTGCCTAGTACTATCTCACGAGTAGTATTAGGCACTAGGTTTATAGGTGTACTACTATGAGTGTATTGTGATATATAGACTATCGATGTGTTGCGGTATGAGGATTATCTAACAAGATAATGAAGACTAGGAGAATATCATATCCATCGTCATCATGTAGTATTGTGATTATAGAACATATGAGGCATGATCTAGGCTTAGATGAGGGATTCGGGGGCAAACAGAAAGAGGGATAGGATCCTACATTAGGGGAGTAGGGTTCAAGACTTAGAGTGTCTAATATTCAGTTCAAAAATTAGTGGGTGGACATTATATATAGATTTTGATGATGTATAGATTTTTGAGATAGAGCCCATGCAGAGGCCTATCATGGATGTATGGACATATTTTGATGAGGATATATATACATATGATTTTGTTGGATTATATGTATTTTGTGCTAATTTATATGATGTGATGGATGTAGATATTTAATTATATTATGGATGTTGATGTCTACTGATGATGGGATGTGATGTATATTGATGATGTGATGTTTTGATTATGTGATTTTTGTGATGTTTTGATTAGATTTTAGATGTATAATGTTAAATGATTTGATGTGATGATATGATAGATGTTGATTAGGAAATGATGTGATAGATGAAATGAATTAGATTAGAGTAGATGTGATGGATTTAGATGTGTATGTTAGATTAAATGTAAACACATTATGTGATGGATGGATATATGTCTAGATGTAGAAGATGATGTAGATATAGGTGATATTTTGATTTGATGGATAGTGATTTAGACATTTATTAGTAGGTATATATTGTAAATTATGACATACTAGATAGTTGGGTATAGATATAAAAGTTGGGATAGTATGGTGGGAAAGGGTGTGACCTTAATAGGGTTACCCAACCATGAGAAAGTACACTTTATTAGAGAGAGGAGCGTATGCAGAAAGATGATTTGAAATTGGACTAGAGGAAAATCATGAGAGGGAACAACACAAATAAATTAACTTGCAAACAATAAAATGTGCTAACACATAACTAACGCTAGTTAGTCACATTTAATACCTCAAGGAAAAGTGGAAAGTGTGTGTATAGACCCATTGTAGACATGAAAAAGGGGGTAAAATGGGTCTTATACAGGGGAAACATGTTCTCCTTAGGTGGTAGGCCTAGGTCTATTCCCCAACTTTGAGTAATATGGCGAAACCGATTTATGTGGGAATTTTGTAGAAGATGGGAAAGTTGATCGATGCGGGAAGCTTTCGGGGATGCTTAAATTTGATATTTTATTTGCTTGTGAAATTTTAAGAAGGTTGATCAATGTGGGAAGCCTTTGTTGTCATGATATAAAAGAGTATCCATCCTTCGAGGGAGTGGTCTATAATTGATATTTTGATTTTGATTTTGACTTTGACATTTCAGGATGAAAGGATAAGATCTACATGATAGTTGTCCTTTGAGGTAGAATTCTACTTGATTTACAAGATAGCTTTTGATATGAGCATCCATGTTTTTACTTTAGGATAGAGTCGGGGATAGCAAAGTGGACCAATTGGGGAGGGGATGATAAGATGTATAAGAGAAAACCTGTGGATCTTTAGCATGGTTCCAGTAGGTAGATAAGAGGGTGATGGATGTAATGATTGTAGGGTTCCCACTTAGAAGGAGGAACTTGTCCATGAGGAATATTCTATGAGAAGAGTCGTGGTGCCCATATTTAAGGTCATAGATAGGCTAGTGATGGTAGACCACATGATTCTAAATCATTATGATGAGATATGGAAGAGCTATCAATGGGAATGAGATCACTAAGGTGACTAAGAGCACATTGGTAGGTATGTTAATAGTAGAAAGGTCGCAAGTGCAAGGCATTGAGAGGTTTTGTCTCGGTTTACCATTAAGGAGGCTAAATGATAAACTTCGGGCCCATACTTATGCGTTATAATATATGGTCCAATCCAGTTAGGAGAAATGTTTCCACATTGACTCATTTCCAAATTATTTACATTTTATTTTCTTTTAAAACAAGGTCACCGATGTTAAATTTGTGTTCCTTGAGGTGTTTGTTGTAAGCACATTTAATGCACTCTTGATAGATGTGATGGTGTAGAAGGGTGATCAAGCAATTATCATCTAACAATTCAAGCTAAGCTAAACACTCCTAATGATAGTCATCATCAAATATGAATTCAAGGAGAGAGACACATAAGGATGGTATTTGGAATTTGAGAGGGAGAATGGATTTAGAGCCATAGATGAGAGCACGGAAAATTTTAGTGGGGAACATTTGTTAATTCATGAATATTCCAGTTTTCAAATTTGAAAGTGGTGAATTTTTTAGGAAGGGAGTAGGCCTGGGTCACCAAAAATTCTGGGTACAAGTTAATTTTAGGGGTTATTCATCATCCTTGCAAAGATAAATTCACAATATTCACCTTAATATTTTCGGTCGATAGCATATTTTATGCTATTATTACCTCGACAACATAAATATATGTTGTCACCTAAGTAACATATTTTATGCTATCGGCCGACAACATAAATAAATTTTTTAGCCAAGACCATAAAATATGCTACCGATCGGTAGCATACAAAAAAATCTATCGTCTGCAATAGCAATAGATTAATTAAAAAAAAGTATGGGATTTTTTTCTTGCACCATATTTTGGGAGGACATATTTCTCATTGAGACAATCATTTTAACTGCTAACATCAAAAAATTTCAAAAAAAAATTAAATTTCCCATACAAAATTAGCGAAATTTGTATTTTTTTCACAAAAAATCACTTTTTTTGATTTTTTTGTTTGTACCATATTTTGTGAGGACAAATTTCTCATCAAGCCAATCATTTTAATGCTATTGTCAAAAAAAAAAAAATTTAAAATTACATATTTTTGGTGACATCATATATTATTAGTCGATAGCATAATATATGATGTCAGTTGTAAGCATAAAAATGCTATCGCCAATAACAAATTAACGTGAAAGTCAATTTTCCCTGATTCTCCATTACCGCGAAAGTCAATTTTCCCAAATTCGCCAACAAATTTCTATGTTTTTTTTTTTGGGGGTGGGGGCTTAAAATTTTTCCCTGGGAGAGAGATATGTGTAGCACCCATAGAGCCGTGGATGCTAGTCTGGTAAGCCCAAAGGGTAAAGTGGATGTGAAGATGTCATTTACGTCCCGATCCTTCAATAGTTTTAGAAAGAATGTTATGAAGGGTTTTATTAATAGCTTTGGCTTGGCCATTAGCTTGAGGATAATGAGGAGAAGAGAAGCTAAGATTAATGTTAAAAGAGTTGTGAAGCTTCTTAAAGTATTTTTTTAAGGACTTGCTATCCCCAATTCACACCCCTTGCAAATTTGGATAACTTATCAAAAATGGACTTAATGAATTTTTGGAGACTAGCGGTCGCTAAGATGTTTCGAGGCTAGCATTCGCTAGGCTACACCTTAGAAGAATTTTGGAGTTATCGATCACTAATATGTTTTGACGCTAGTGGTCACTAGGATGTTTAGAACCTAGTTGTCACTAGGATACAAAATGGAGGCTAAAAAAGATCCTAGTTGTCATTAGGTTACATTCACCGACCTATAACTTGATTTTGGGATTATCCATTTTTGCACTTTGAAGTAATATTTTTGAGGCTAGCGATCACTAGGATGGTGGAGGTTAGTGGCCGCTAGGATGATTCACCGACTCATTTTAGAGGTTAGTGTAGACACCTAAAATTGGTTATCCAATCTAGTGTCCCCTGTGCGCGTTTGTCTTCTCGAGTAACCTGGGGCACATTTACATCACCATTTCTCCCTTAGGGTATTATTTAATATTTGATTTAAACATCTATCCTAAGTTTATTTCACCCCATTATGTTTTACCCATAGATAATTAAATATTAACTATTTAATTATATTTTCTACATACATCTTAACCACTTATCTACCCCATATCAATTCCTAACCTCCCATATCTATTTTATCCATCTATCCCCCCTATTTCTCCTCCTCCCAAACCGAGCAATGGGATATTTCCCATATTTGAGGTGGAAGGATCACTTCATCTTTCCAAAAATCATCCCTTTTGGCCATTTCGGGAGTCTGTTCCCTGATCGGCGCCGACCGTACTTGGTCGACACCATTTTTTAAAGCAACGCCGATTTCATCTCGGTTGGTGCCGATTACAAATACAGGGCCAAAATTTAGTTCTAGTTAGATAGAAAGAATGACAAAGAGTTTTGAGCATCAAGTCTGAGCATTATCTATCAAGTGAGAGTGAATCCTGTCCAAATCAATCCCTGAGAGGAGTACCGTTACTCTGCTCCTACCACATCGACATCGTGAGCCTCCATCGATCTCTTGGTGACTCTGTTCCTACATCTAGCACAGGTGGAGCCTTGTCAGTATCCCTACGGCTCTTGCAGATCTAGTGGAGATCAACGATCTAGCTTCCACTGTCTGTTTCTCAATCTTCCTGTAATTTTCCCCAAGTCGACACCGACTGTACCCAGTCGACGCTGATTCTCTCTAGTCGATGCCAACCTATCTCAGTCGATGCCGATTCTTCTCAGTCGACGTCAATTTTCCTAATCGACACCGATCTGCCTACGGACAGGTAAAATAATTCAGGGAACACAAATCCAGCATTATTTTCACACTTTCCCATTTTTTATTGGTTTTTGTCTGTTGTTTACTTTTTTGTCTGTCATTTTTAATCAAAATATAGACATTTACTTACATCTTTTATCATGTATGCTTCTTTCCTTAATTGAAAACGTGGACTGACATCCACCGAGGGAGCTTATCGCTTCCCGAACCCACTTTTCGGGCAGTCCACCCAAATATCTTTTAACGTGGTCTTTTTCTATCAAGCATTTGTGTCTCGTAGGTTTCTTGGATCTACTTTACAGGATTGCTCGTGTGCACCCGTCTTGTCTACATCGGCTTTCTTTTCCATCTACATCTTCAGATCTTATCTTATCTATCAGGTATCGATTTCATTTGAGTTTTTCAAGGTTTTTGTGTTTAGTTTGGTACATTAACTTGGACAGGTAACAAGTGCAAAAATTCTTGATCTACATTCTGGCACACTCGGTGGGACCCAACCAAAGTCCCTTATTGGTAAGTTCATTTCTTTTCCAGTTTTGAGCTTCGTATTCTATTTCTTCACTTCTTTTCGTCAGTTCTCCGTAGCATTTTCTTCCTTCAATTTGGTCTTGCTTCTTTCACTTATAATTCGCAAAGTTAAAGCTTCTTCTTTCTTGCAAAACTAAATTCCAATTCCTATTCAAGATTAATAAATCTTTCATTTGATTTCAAAATTACATTCTTGATCCATCTTTTTTTTTTTGCAAAATTGTTATTTTATTGAAAGTTTTCTAGTTCTTTAAATAGAAATTTTCATTCTACTATCATCTGGATATATCTTTCTGGATTTGTTGGGTGTTTGCTTAACCTTTTCTTGCAGAGCACATTTCTTGTTCATGGGATTGTTCAAGGGGAAGAGCTCAACAATGTGCTTTTTGAAGTCCACACACCTTGGAGAGCTAAATCTACAGGTATTCCTCTTTTACGGTGTTTTCTCCTTTTTAAGAACTTAAAAAGAACTTGTTTGTTTGTTTTCTATCACATTCAAACATTTTAATTTTGGTGCTTAAAAAGAATTTAATCGCATCTGGGAAAGAATTTGTTTGACTTGTCTTCATCGAAATCCAACACTTCATTCTTAGTGCTTAAAAAGAACTTTTCCTTTGTCATTTCTGTTGTATGCTATTCATCTAGTTTTCTAAATAGGCTGGAAAAATTAATCAAAATCGGTAGTGACACTATTTGATTTTTATTTTTCACCCTTGCACACAAAGCCAAAATCACTAGGTATAAAGCATCAAAACAAAAATTCCTCCCCTGGCCTCGCCTACTTGGAAGTGACATCCAAGAGGAAGAGCCTACGCGGTACTCGGGCCGCGCTATAAATTCACGGAAGTTCTGGTATATATTGGCAAAGCACCCGACTCCCTTATCGCAGCAGTGTGTGAAGTATAGGGTAGGCCCCTATATCAAGCCACGTAATGGTCTTTTATTGAAGTGCCTTTGGGACTCCTCACCAAAACATTCCCCAAACCATCCTTAGTTTGGCTATCTGAGTAGTTCCTGTTCTAAAAAGCCTTCCCTAATATTTTCTTTCTTAAAAGTAGGAAAACTTAAAAGAGATAATCACCTACACTGCTTGAATTGTCTGTGCATTAGTTAGGTCAATCTTCTTTTTCTATATTTCTGCTTGTTTATGACGGTCATCACTCGGTTACAATCTAGAAGAATGGCTCAACTGGCCCCTTCTTCCTCCGAGATCACCACTAGTGTGGATGTTTCGGCACCCCTCGGGTCTTCCTCGGGACCGCTATTAGTTGGTTCCCCATCTTGGTCATATAATCCTTTCTATCAGCCTAAAGCAATCCCATCACATCCAGCTTCCCCTAGTCCTTCAGAAATATCATCTACTTCTGATATAGAGTATGTTCCTCATGGGGATCCTGAATTTTAGGCGCTCCTTGATCACAATCCGGTAGCCCTTATGGACTACCTAGTACATAAGTCCATTCGAATATCTGATCAGGGACCACCAATCCAGCAAGTTTATGATTATCCTCGTGAACCATCCCAGGATTTTGTAGAACAGTTAGCATCATTTTTCTCACCTCAAACCATGGAAGAGGGTGGCACACCTGTGCCTCCTTTTTCTCTTCCACCAACCATGTTGACTAGTTCTCAAATAGTCTTTCCTATTCCTAATGCCGCAGTTACCTCGACTATTCCACAACCTACTTCTGAGAAGTCCTCTTCTCTAGCTATAATGGGCACGCTTGCACACCCACAAATTGCTATTAATTCTTCTATGCCATCCATTATGTCCCAGGGTCAATACCTCTTTATGAGTCAACCCCCTTCGATGAGTTAGTTGGTTCCTACTTCTCGTCCCAGTTGGTCTTTCTTCCAATGTTCCAATGACAGTGACCTTCACCCATCCTCTAGCATCGGCGCCCTTAATAACTAATCTAGCAGTCAAAAGCCTCATTCAGACCTTGTTCCCCACCATGTCCAATCAAATCAATACCCATGTTCCTCAATCCATTCCGATTTAGTCGACAAGTGTATGAGCCCACCAATCACAAAGCTTCGGCTTTCATTCAACCACTTTTTCTCAACCACTTTTCATCTCACAACCTGTTTTATACATGTGGTCCTTCACAACAAATACCTCACCAAAGGCCACCCAAAACACTGGTTATTCCTCTTATCATCTTGTTAATCAACAGATGAATCCCCCATTGACGCCTCAAAAAATCCACCATTCACTTCTTATGTAGGACATACTAGTATGTCTCCTCCTCAATCCGACGTGGTCCAAATTCTTTTCAAGAAAATCACAGACTTAGAAGCCTCCACCAAAGGGGCTCATCCTTCATACTGTTTTGAAGAAGTGTGTAATGAACCCATTCATCCATCAGTGGCTTTTAAGCCTTATCCTCCTCAATGAAAATTCCTAAGTTCTCAAAATTTCATAGTGGGAGGATCCTCAACAAAGACTGTGAGCATTCAAACACGCTTGCTACCTGATAGTCCAGGATCAGGAGCTTATGCTCCATACTTTTCCTATGTCTCTAGTAGGGCCTGATTTAGACTGGTACAATAACATTCCTCAACATTCCTTGTTTTCTTTCTCTCAATTGGCCCAGATGTTTGTTGAAAACTTTTCAATAAACATTGCACATAAGATCTCGATTACATATATTTATAACATTCACAATTCGATGATGAGTCTATTATAGACTTTGTCACTCATTGGAGAGGGATAATAAACCAATTGTCTTTCTCCCTTCCTCAATCTCAACAGATCGAGTTGTTTACTCGATCTTGTGCTAATCATATTTCTTCCACTTTAAGGATCCAAAATTTTCATACATTTGAAGAAGCCTTTACGATGGCACGTAAACTTGAGTCCCATGCCATTGAACAAGGGAAGTTAAAACTTCACTCTAAATCTAAACCAGATTTTTCTCGGTTTACAAAATCAAACCCTTCCACTTCTAAAGACAAAAATTAGGGATCCACTAACACTATCGTATTAAAAACACCATGTGCCGATAACAGTTCTAATCAAACACCACGGAGAGACTCCTCATCTTCTCGAAAAGGACCCTCGTCATCTCGATCTTTTACTTCGTTGGGGGAATCATATGCTTCTATCTTAGAAAAAATGTTGGAAGTTCACATGATTGAACTTCCCCCCATTAGAAATTTTGATGAAAGCCAAGAACGTCCATTCTAGTATAGGGAAAATGACTTCTGTCATTATCATAGAACCAAAGGCCATGACATTGAATGATGTCAGACCTTCAAAAATCTTGTCCAGAAATTCATTGATAAAGGTGAGCTCATTCTGGATAACCCAAATGCTCCCCCAAATCAGGCGCTTGATGTTTTTAAACAACCTTTTCCCAATCATTCCCCAAACCATGATGCTTCAGAGTCTCAAAAACCAAACACTCATACTATCAGCTTCATTTCTACTGAAGAATCTTCTTCTAAAACTAAGCCATCTACGAACACATCGACTGAATCAGAACCTCCTGCCACTCGCTAATCACTGGGATTCCATCATCTTCAGACACCCCATCTTTGAATATTCCCACATTGTTAGAGACGGATTCATCTCCCTCTGCCTCTTTATCTGATCTTCTATCTATACCTGAGACAGTGTCATCCTCATCTGTCTCATCGTCAGATATTCTTTCGATGCTCGAGGTAATTACATCCCTTCGAGTTTCCACCGCGAATACATCTACTTTTGTTTCTCCCATTTTTGCTGCGACTATGCCATTGGTAAACATACCTATAGTTGTACCAACTTCAACGGAAGCGTCTTCGATTTTGACTCTTCCCATTTCCTTTCCCACAGTAGTTACACCCATAATTACTGTACCAGAAGTACCTCCCTCGCAAGGAACTGCTCCTTCATCATCCACTTCTTCCATCACCGATACTATTTTGCCTATTAAGGGAAAATCTAAAGAAATAGCACCGGCACCTACACTCTCAGTTCCTGGACTTAAACCAAGACAACTAAAGTCTAACGTTACATCATCAGCACCTCCTCATCTCCTTCCCCGAAAAGGCTACAATCACCTTATGCGGTTGAAGTTGTCACCATCCCTGAAAAAGGAAAACCCATATTTCGGACTATTAAGACTCTTGGTGCCTTCCCTCAAAAATATCTTTATGTGCCTCATAAAATATTGGATTTATCAAATGGGAAGGTGTCTTCTTCTACAATACCATCGGAACCATCATCTTCTTCTTCTACAACACCTTCTTCACTAGTGCCTTGTAAAGTGAATTCACAGACTAGAGAGGCATCACCTCTTTTATCAAGACCATCATCTTCGTCACCAAAAGCCAAGGTACCCTTTGTTCCTCCGATCAGACCTATTTTGGGAGCTCCTCCCTCATCTAAATCAGCATTATCTAAATCATCATCTGTTTCGATCAAGCAGCCTTCCCTATCTCTGAAGACCACAACACTTGTCACATCTTCATCTTCTTCAAAATCTATCTTAGGAGCTCCTCCTCCGCAGAAATCAATCATGCCTCACTTGCTTCCATCTCAAGTGTCCAAGGCTACTTCTCCCGATGTCTGAAAAAGTAAAATGATCCCTAAAAATACTGTCAAACCAGATATGCAGGTTCTTTTACCTCGGTAGTCCGTGGAGGTAAGAGAGGCACCTCCGTCATCTCTATCCTCATCTTTGTCTACCAGATTCTATACCGAGATTCTTCGCCAACTTATCCAGTCTTCATCCATATCCCTTCCTCTCAAACCCTATAATCCTAAAGGAGTAAAACCTTCCTGGTTCAACTCTGATTTGATTTGTGCTTACCATCGCACCCCAGGACATGACACCGAGGGATGTAAAGCCCTTCAATCTGTCGTTAACAGTCTTTTGGAAGAAAGTGATCTTCTACTAGAAGAAGAGGAGGAACAAGTATCTCCTATCATCTCAACCACATCTGAGCCTCAATGATCTACTCAGGCCTCTAGTTCTACTAATTCCATGCCGGATGGTCTTCCACCTTCCCAAATCGACACGATTCATATCGCCACTAGAACACAACAATATGATAATCTATCATCATCTCAGCCACAGGTTGTCATTTCTGCAGCCCCTGAAGGCATTCCTCCTTCCACATCAGCCTCAAGACCTAGGGTCTCTATTCATGCTTCACCTCAGGCTCAGATTCCCATGTCAGTAGAGGAGAGTGTTATGAAACAACTTACTCATGCTCCGGTCAAAATGTCTCTTTTTGACCTCATTCAATCATCTCCACAGCATCGCCAGGCTTTGATTGATAATTTGTGCCATATCATAGTGAATTCAGATGAGCCCCAGCCTTTCGAGATGATTGTTGGATTGAATAAACCGTCAACCGCCATTTCTTTTGAAGATTCGGAAATTCCTTCCCTTTCTTCCGAGGATTTGGAGGCTCCCCTCTTTATCACAGTTCAAATCAACAACACTATGTTAAAACACACTATGATTGACAGTGGTGCTACACTCAACGTCATTTCCTCACACACATTCGAGCAACTTAAGTTACCAAAGAACGTAGTGTCACCCCCGCCTTTCGCCCTTCGATCATTTAACAATCAGCTAGCAATTACTTTAGGAACTGTGGTCCTGCCCATTCGAGTAGGTAAGAAGCTGCTTCACGAACTCTTTTACATTGTTGAAGGGAAATTCCACTACAATATGATCCTCGGACGCTCCTGGATTCGTGCAATGCATTACATCCCATCAACCCTCCATCGATGCTTAAAATATCAGTATGAGGGCAAAATCTATACTCATCCAGGAGATCCTTTTCCTTCTGCACAATGCGACATGACCACAGGGTCTGCCCCTCTAAAGGAGAATGCTTGTTCTCCTAACAAGGCTTCATCCTCTTCCATACCTATAACAAAACTACCAGATTTACAAAATCTAGAAGAGACATTACAGCGTTTCTCACTAGGAGAGCTTCCTCTTCTCTCTTTTGACACCCATCTCAAACCTAATGAGTATGGTAGACCAGACAAACAACCTGAATATCAGCCAGGTCTCGGTCACGTCATCACCATTGGTCTACCCAATCAACAAACTAACTTCATTTACGGTGGTCTTTGATTGTCTACAGAATCCCATGTTTGCAAAAACTTATTTATATCAATGTGCGTGGAAGGGTTTTGGCCTGGGAAAGTATGAACAGGGTGTGCATGACCTCGCGTCCATTCCAACTCTCAAACCACATCAAAAATTTGGTTTAGGATTTAAACCTCTTTCAAAAGCCACCATCACTATTCTCGATGAGCCTCTTCCCATTGAGGAACCATCTTCTCCCGCTAGGTCAGAAGCATCATTTGATGTGGATGATGCCATTTCCATCCCGTCTAACTTTTTTTTAGTCAATACCATTTCCTTAGGGCCACTGACCTATAAAACTAATAACAAATCCACTTCCATACCATTAGTCTTCCCTGAAATAGTTGGAGATGACTCTCCTACTATCAACACTATCCACTGTGTGGATGATGATTCTGTCCTCACCTATCTGGGGGCAGAGGATTCCTATCTTCCTAAAACCATTCCTTCTGACACATCTATGCTTCTTAACGAAGCCACTATCGATCTTAATATAGGGACTTCTAAAGACCCTTGCATCATTAAGGTCGGCCAATCTCTTAATCCACAGGAGTTAGGAGACTTTACCACTTTTCTTTCCAACCATCATCAAGCCTTCACTTGGTCATATGAGGATATGCCAGGACTCGATCTCGATATCGTGGTCCACAATATCATTACTCTTCCCGACATCAAACCGGTTAAAACAAAAATTACGTAAAATGCACCCTCAAGTAGCCCTTCTTGTTAAAGAAGAGTTACAACGTTTGCTTTCTGCTAACTTCATCCAACCCATCGATTATCCACAATGGGTTTTAAACGTAGTACCAAGTAACCAAAGCTACTAGGAAGATTCAAATTTGTACCGACTTCCAGGATCTTAATCTTGCTTGTCCAAAAGATGATTTTCCTCTACCTAATATTAACCAACTCATGGATTTAACGATAGGTCACGAAATGCTTTCTCTTATGGATGGTTTCTCTGGGTATAATCAAATTCTCATCACACCAAAGGACCAACATAAGACTTCCTTCATAACTCCTTGGGGGAATTTTTGTTATTGTGTCATGCCTTTCGGTCTTAAGAACACAGGAGCAACCTATCAACGAGCCATGACCTACATCTTCCATGATCTCTTACACAAAACCATGGAAGATTACGTCGATGATCTCCTTAGTAAATCCAAACGCCGTCAGGATCATCTTTTCACTCTTGCACCTCTCTTTGAGAGGCTCATTCACTTTTGTCTTCGCTAAATCCATCCAAGTGCGTGTTTGGCGTTCTCACTGGTAAACTCTTAGGCTTTATCATTTCTATTAGGGGTATTGAAGTGGACCCCACAAAAATAAAAGCTATCCTTGAGATGCCTCCCCCTTCTAACTTAAAGCAACTCCGCGGTCTTCAAGGACACCTTCAATCAATGTGTCATTTTATCTCGCAACTGTCAGACCGTTGTCAACCTTTTCATCATCTCCTCCATAAGAATGTTCATTTTGAATGGGATGAGTGTTGCCAAAAGGCCTTTGATGATCTCAAAGCTTATCTTCTTTCCCCACCTGTGCTTACACCTCCACGCGAGGGGGAGCCATTCTATCTTTATATTTCTATGACTGACCATGCTTTGGGAGCCATGATCTCGCATCGAGATGCTAACGGTAAAGAACAAGCCATCTATTACATCAGTCACACTCTCCATGAGTATGAAACACGTTATTCGAAGCTGAAAAGTTGTGTTGTGCTCTCTTCTTTGCAACTTCTAAGCTTCGTCACTACCTCCTCAATCACAAAACTTACATTTTCACAAGTTTCAATCCACTCAAGACAATGCATGTGAAGCCTTATCACAATGATCGTATCACTCATTGGCTCATGCTCATGACAGAATTTGATCTCGAATTTATTCTATAAAAATCTATCAAGGGTTAGGTCATTGCAGATCAATTAGTTGATGCTCCTCTTCCGACACTCAAGTCCCCCTTGCTCAATTCCCCGATGAATATATCTAAAAAATTGATTTCGTTCTTTCTCCATTTAAAGTAAAACTCTTCTTTGATGGATCCAAATTCCAGCAAGGGGGAGGTGCAGGTTTCATTATGATTCCTCCTTGGGGTGCACCTATCCCAGTTGCACACAAACTTAACTTTGAGTGTACCAATAATATGGCTGAATATGAAGCTCTTGTTTTAGGTCTTCAAAACACTATTAATCTTGGTGCCCGCCATATTGACATCTTTGGTGACTCTGAACTCATCGTTAATCAAGTCATGGGTGTCTATCAATGCAAAAATGATATCCTTCAAAAATATCGTGATATCATTCTCTTTCAACTCCAATATTTTGATAAATTCACTATCCAAGCTATTCCTCACACTACGAATCGATTCGTAGATACAATGGCTTCGTAGATACAATGGCTTCGTTAGCCTCACTTATTCCACCTTTTACCAAGGACTCGTGACTTTATGTGGCTATGTAGCGATTAGATCAACCATCTCATCTCCGGCAACTAACTTCAATCAATGTTGTCACAACCAATACTCAAGATGAGTGGTATCAACAGATCATTGATTATCTATCTCATTCAGTGCTTCCTCCAGATCTAACTTCCAATGGTAGAAGATCTTTTATCCTACGTGCTAATCGCTATACTATTCTAGGCGGAATCCTCTACAAACGTGGTTTTGATGGTATTTTTCTTCGGTGCCTCAAAACCCCTGAATCATCTAAAGCCATCCAGGAAGTCCATGATGGTATCTGTGGTGGACATTTTAGTGGCTTGGCCGTAGCTAAATGCATCTTACGTTTAGGCTATTATTGGCCTTCTCTTAATCGAGATTGTTGTGAATACACTAAGAAATGTGTCAAGTGTCAACAACATTCCAATCTTACGCATATCCCTAGTCAGGCTTTGCAACCTGCAATGATTTGTGGCCTTTTTGCAATGGGGTCTTGATCTCATCGGTCTTATCAATCCCCACTCTTCACAGCGTCATCATTCTATCATTACTGCCACAGAATACTTTACTAAGTGGGTGGAAGCTATTCCTCTTTCATCGACCAAAGCTAAACCGATTGTTGATTTTGTCTATCAACACATCATTTTTCGCTTTGGTGTTCCACACAAACTCATCACAGATAATGGTAAATCTTTCAAAAACATCGATTTGTAGAACCTCTGTGACGCTTTCAATATCAAACTCAACTTTTCTTCTCCATACTATCCCCAAGCTAACGGCCAGGCCGAGGCTTCCAATAAAACTTTACGTAATATCCTCGCAAAGGTAACTAGTCAAGCTGGTAGGGATTGGAATTTACATATCCCTTTTGCTCTTTGGGCTTATTGGACTAGCATTCATACTCCTATGGGTGCTACTCCCTTCTCTCTAGTCTATGGGTTAGAGGTTGTTCTTCCTTTAGAAGTCCAGATCCCATCTCTTCGTGTTTCTCTCAAAGAATTTGTCTCTGATGAGGACTATCGTCAAAATCGTCTAGCGCAGCTTGAGTTGCTAGATGAGCAGCGTCTCAATGCTCTTGAGCATCATCAAATCTATCTTGAGCATGTCAAACATGCTTATAACAAGCACTTGCAACACCGTGACTTCAAAATTGGTGATCTTGTTCTTAAAGAAAACCAAAATGTCACTACGCTAGAACGGAGTCAGCGTGGTAAGTTTGCTCCTAACTGGATGGGTCCATATGTAGTCACTCATAAATATGGGTCTAGGGCTTATCGTCTATCCTCCATGGATGGTGTACTTGAAATGGAACCTCTTAATGCCTTGCATCTAAGGCCCTTCTACTGTTAAAATCTATCTTACACGATTTTAGTCACAAAACAGATCTTTCATCCATCTAACAACCAGTCATATATTTTCATGGTGATTCAAAATTATGTGGTTCTCCGCGTTATGTCTTTTCTACCTTAAATATGAGTATCGCGGCTCTACTCATGGCATTTTTTCTTATGGATATGTTCCTCCTCCTAGTAGGGACACCTTAATCACTTCTTCATTTGTCCCAAGTATCTATCTTAATCAAATCTACTCGGGGCATGAGTACATGTTTTTATACGTTTTCTTCCCCTCTATCTGATCTATCTGGTCTACACTCAACTTCTTTTCAAAAAGATCCAAAAGCTCCAAAAAAAAAAAAAGGTGCTATCCTAAAAATTCCCAAAAGATAGACTGATCCCTCGAAGGATGCTATCTATGCATTTTCAAAATGAATCAAAAGATATAGACCATACCCTTGAAGGATGGCTACATTCGAAATATAGACCATGCCCTTGAAGGATGGCTACATTTGAAATACAGACTGTTCCCTTGAAGGACGGTTGTTTGTTTGCTTCTTAGCATCATTGAAAGACTTCCCGTATCGATCAATCTTTCTATATCTAGCAAACTTCCGCATTGATCAGTTTGCTCTTCTGTCAAAACAAAAATCATGAAGCTGAGACATAAGACCTTTTGTCGATCATATGGAGAACCCTATTTTCCCAATGGGAGCATATATTCTATCCTTTGTAAATTTTGACAAGATAAATACTTACTTCTCCTTCCATTTACCTTCTAGATCTAGTTTGCGACTAGCTAGTGTCAGGTTTATTTTAACCTCATATATGGCCTTGTATGCATGGTCTTTTGGTTTCCTATCAAAGTCTCTATTTATGGTCGGTTAGGGGCCTAGCTTATCATTCTTTTCCTTATCTAGGTGTATTTCCTTTATTTCTAATCAACGTCATTTCATTACGTCTTTTTCTCTCACAGAGAGTATTTCCCATTATTATTTGTTATTCATCCAATTAAATCGACATTTAACATGTTAATTTAGTCAAAATCTATCATCTATCTATATTCATCTTATCTACTTTGTCCAAAAACATATCAAAGCATGTATTGTCAACACATGTGGATCTATCTATATCTATTTTCATCAAAATTAAATTAACATCTTAAACATATCAAATCTATCAATCACATCTATCCATTTATCCATCTATCATCTAAAAACATGACCATCCAAGTTACACTATATCTATCTATATCTATTTTTCATCAAAATTAAATCCACATATCAATCACATCAAATCACATCACATCTATTTATCCTCTATGTCTATGTCCATCAAATCACATCTATTTATCATCTATCAGCATATGTCTATATCCATCACAATTACGCTACATCTATCCATGTATATCGAAATTAAAAGCATGAGTACAATCATATGACAAAGAAAATGATGAATATATATATATATATATATATATATATATATATACATGAGTATCTGTACAACAAAGAATGGATGGATTTCAATCAAGCCATCTATATCATACATCAAAAATGCCTTCAAATCGAGGCTACATCAATATATCGATATCAAAATACACCAATCTCTATATCGTAAAATCTGATAAGTGGAAGACACTATCTCCTCCACCCTCCTCTGGACCAGGCTGTCTCTCCTGGCCACCGCCTATCAAACTAGAAGCACCTACTGCTGGGGGCCTGCCGCCACCTCGCTCTCTCCTGGTGCTCCCTCCCTCTGATGCACCACTAGCTGTGGTTGTCATTGATCTCCTCCTCGCACCATAACGAGGCACCTCAGGGGCATGCTGTGCTAGGGCATCCTCATAGTATCTCACCTCAGCGAGGAGAGACTGATAAGTACTCAGGCTCACCGTACCATGTGCTCGTAATGTCACTGCTGGTGCTACTGGTGGTGGCCCTCCTACGGTCGTACCCTGTGTCCCGGACTCTGACATAGTACTGTATCACCATATTTGGCCCCGAGGGCCTCTCTATGCTTGATGGTAGTGATCCCTCTGCTGGATCATCAGATCTCACTCCCGGTGAGCCGTGTCTCTCTCGTGATCGTGGCATCCTCTCCTCTATCGAGTTCCGATCTTCTTGAGGGCCGCTGGTGTGTCTCGTCGGGGTAGAATGCTCTCCCTCTAGCCTCTCTAGCACTGTGGCTATGTCCTCCTCGTCGGCGTCTATAGATGCTAGCAGGTGTCGTGGTAGCTCTATCGAATACCATGCGGCATAGTCGTCATCCACTCCGGTGTCATCATCACTGTCTGTGGAAGGTGGGGCCTCTCTTAATGGATCTGCCGGGATCAAAATCGGTAGATCGGGTCCCTCGCTGTCTAGCTCAGTATGGCTGTGTAGGTGGTCGCACAAGACTGTCGCACTAAGCCGAACTGCCTCAATACCCGTATAAATGGGATGCACTCCCACATATCCGGCCTGCAGCCCCTAACCACCCTGCTCCATCTCAACCCCACTAGGTGAGCCTCCTAACTGCCCATGTCGGGTAGACCCAATATGGTCTCCAAATGACCTGCTCTGGTGTCAGCGTCCTGAAGCGCTCGGCATACCAATCTGCAGATCTCCCTATATCTCCTGGGGCCATGTCGGCCCGCCATCACCAGAATCCATAATCAATGGCCCCCACTGCTGCTGGCATCCATGGAAGCCCAGATGGCCTGATCACTGCTATGTGCTCATATGCCCAGCAATGGAGCACAAAACTAACATCAATGCATGTCCTCCTACCGGTGGTATACATCCATAACTCATAATATATTTGAGCTATCAAGGCATCGGAAAATGCGAACACTTGTCTGAACTGCAGGATGTCACAAACACAATCTAGTAATAGCAATGGGAATCTCCCACCTCCTGAATCTGGTAGAGCAAAGTAGGAGATCACCATCTGAATCAGCACTATCCGTCTACTCCTGGCATCATCCTATCTATAATGTGAGGCTATCCTCACTACCCCATGCACTATCTCTAAATCGTCTTCTGTCTCCATACAATCATCCTAGGGCCCTCTGTTGCTGCTCTCGTGGAGTAATCTCTATCGGGTCCCCGGTGATCGGCAGCCTCAAGATCCTATATATATCCTCGTGGGTGATGGTCATCTCACCTGTCCTGAACCAAAAAGTGCAAGTCCGGCTATCCCATCATCGCACTAGTGCTCGCATCAACTCTACATCTCGAGGCACTCATCGGTAGTACCCGGAAGCCCCGAGCCCGGCTAGCTCTAAGTGGCGCCAATCTGCGTCAGTGACATCAGGGAGAATGGTCTCCAAAGAGCTCAGAATAGCATCCCGCATGTGTAACGCCTCTCGTGCCTGCATCCATAACATCAAGAGCAATGTTAGCTTCCTATTTATCCAAATCAGAACATCCAAAACACATTTTATCATCTTATCAGTTCATTCGGTCCAATCGGCGTCGATTTATTTCAATCGACGTCGATTGAAATGAATCGGTGCCGATTTAATCTAATCGGCGTCGATTTTTCCAATCGACGCCAATTGGGAGGCAAGCATGTCAAAAACACTCTGGCCTCCCACCGATTCCATTTTTTTCAAAAAAATAAATAAATAATAATAATAATAATAAAATTATTATACTATATGACAAGTTCTAGGTAGAACCACTTACCCCAGGTCGTGTCCTCTTCCGCTTCTGACTGCTTCCCAGAGGCTTCCATGTTGTTCAAAATCAGTTTTTAACTCTCTCTAAATCAATCGTCGTGTAAATAAATCGTTCACGTTTTCCGTTCGCATATTTATATGTGCTCGGCATGGTCGGCGCCGATTGGTACGGTCGGGCGCCGATTGGTACGGTCGGTGCCGATTGGTATGGTATGGCCGCCGATTTTTATGGTCGGCACCGATTTGTTTGATCGACGCCAATTTGGGCCCATTGTTGCCGATGGGTTGCAGTTTGGCTTCTCCACGTCACTTTCTTCCATCTCCTGATCTTCTTGCCATAGTGTTGATGCTTGGCTTATTTATCTGGTCATTATTGTGCCCTGAGTGTTGCCTTTTAGCACATACTTTCGATATTATCGTCCATTTCGAGCCTATTCCTTGTCCATGGGGCACTCACATTTTTGGCAGCTTAGAGTTAACGGGTCTATAGGCACTAACATCATCTCGTCTGCTCGCTTGACCGTCTGGTTGTCCCTACCAATGTGTCTCTCTTTAGGTGCTTACTATTTTGCAGCCCTCCTTACACTCATGGGTCTGTAGGTACTAACGTCGTCTCATGCGGAGACCGTCTAGTCTTCCCTACCAATGTGAGTTCCTTAGGTTGTTGCCTTAATATTTTTTTTTGTGCGTCATTAATGATCAGATCTACTCCAGGCATCTAGCTGGGGCATCCTACGTTTTCATCTACCTTTTTCAAACTTGGGATCAGTTGCTCTTTTGGGGCCCATCCCATCCCTAGTTTGAGGGGGATCACATCATCACTTTTTCTTCCTTTCTTCCAACTCCTTGTTTTTGTCTCGCAACTTTGCTTATCGCAAGTTACTTGACAAAAAGGGGCAAAATGTAGACACCTAAAATTGGTTATCCAATTTAGTGTCCCCCATGTGCGTTTGTCTTCTCGGGTAACCTGGGGCACGTTTACATCACCATTTCTCCCTTAGGGTATTATTTAATATTTGATTTAAACATCTATCCTAAGTTTATTTCACCCCATTATGTTTTACCCATAGATAATTAAATATTAACTATTTAATTATATTTTCTACATATATCTTAACCACTTATCTACCCCATATCAATTCCTAACCTCCCATATCTATTTTATCCATCTATCCCCCTATTTCTCCTCCTCCCAAACCGAGCAGCAGGATATTTCCCGTATTTGAGGTGGAAGGATCACTTCATCTTTCCAAAAATTGTCCCTTTTGGCCATTTCGGGAGTCTGTTCCCTGATCGGTGCCAACCGGTACTCGGTCGACGCCGATTTTTTGGAGCGGCGCCAATTTCATCTCGGTCGGCGCCGATTACAAATACAGGGCCAGAATTCAGTTCTGGTTAGACAGAAAGAATGACAGAGAGTTTTGAGCATCAAGTTTGAGCATTATCTATCAAGTGAGAGTGAATCTGTCCAAATCAATCCCTGAGAGGAGTACCGTTACTCTGCTCCTACCACATCGACATCGTGAGCCTCCATCGATCTCTTGGTGACTCTGTTCTTGCATCCAACACAGGTGGAGCCTTGTCAGTATCCCTACGGCTCTTACAGATCCAGCGGAGATCGACGATCTAGCTTCCACTGTCTGTTTCTCAATCTTCCTACAATTTTCCCCAAGTCGACGCCGACCGTACCCAGTTGACGCCGATTCTCTCTAGTCGACACCGACCTATCTCAGTCGACGCCGATTTTCCTAATCGACGTTGATCTACCTACGGACAGGTAAAATAATTCAGGGAACACAAATCCAACATTGTTTTCACACTTTCCTGTTTTTTTATTGGTTTTTGTCTGCTGTTTACTTTTCTGTCTGTCATTTTTAATCAAAATATAGACATTTACTTACATCTTTTATCATGTATGCTTCTTTCCTTAA
Organism: Taxus wallichiana var. yunnanensis; assembly: GCA_018340775.1. Lineage (NCBI taxonomy): Eukaryota > Viridiplantae > Streptophyta > Pinopsida > Cupressales > Taxaceae > Taxus > Taxus wallichiana. The sequence continues at coordinate 792,825,305 of CM031239.1, forward strand.
TTGAAAACGTGGACTGACATCCGCCGAGGGAGCTTATCGCTTCTCGGACCCGCTTTTTGAGCAGTCCACCCAAATATCTTTTAACGTGGTCTTTTCTCACAAGTATTTGTGTCTCACGGAGTTTCTTGGATCTACTTTGCGCAGATTGCTCATGTGCACCCGTCTTGTCTACATCGGCTTTCTTTTCCATCTACATCTTCAGATCTTGTCTTATCTATCAGGTATCGATTTCATTTGAGTTTTTCAAGGTTTTTGTGTTTAATTTAGTACATTAACTTGGACGGACAGTAATAAGCGCGGAAATTCTTGATCTATAGTTAGTGGTCGTTAGGCATTTTCCACCCGACCGCTTACTTCAAATGGTCATAACTTTCGCTCCAAAGCTCCAAATCGGGAAAACTTTAGATCATTAGAAAGTTATCCTCAAGCCCTTTGACATATTTTTGACACCATATCATTACAACCTCTCAACTTCACGATATCACGACATCGTCCCATGGGCCCCTAGCTAAGTGATTTATGTCCTATTTTTCTAATGATCCTCTAGTGTTTCCTTTTCTTTTTCTTTCACGAGTTCTTACAACATAGATTGTGCCCACACATGGCAGGACAAATGACACTATCAAGTATGCATTGGTGGGTATATTTCATTTTAGCTAGTCCTTTTAGCATTCATTTTAGTACTTACTTTCGGTATCGGTGTTACTTGAACTTTCTTTTTCATTGACCCCCATGTTTCGGTATGGGGACATGTGGTGATCAACGGTTAGGGCATATGTATACACCTAATTTTCACTTTTCATCTTTCATACTTGTTACTAACAATTTCCATTATGCATATTAGTCACCGATACATCTATTTCCTAAATGGGTGTTGTTATCCAAATCCACCCCCAGGGTTGATTTGATAACATACATCAGGATACTCGAGTCCCAGGCAAATGGATGGATTCAGGGAAAAAATCATGTTTCTAGGGTCCCCTCAGAAATTTTTCTAACTCTCCTGTCCAGGTTGAAAAGAGCAAGCTCTGAGAAAATGCGAAAAAGTTGCAAAAAATAAGCTTGGGCCAGGAAAAATTGTGAAAATCGGCTAAGTCCTTGTCCTAGGAACAGTTGGGACATTCGGATCACCAAGGAGCGGTTCGGCCGAAACGCCTCCAGGCGGCCCGTGAAGCACTGGGACAAGTGGAACAAATGTACGTGAAGGGCGCGAACCGGCCGGTTCGGCCGAAAAGGAAAATTTTAGGACAGGGACAATCGGGCCGTCGGGACGCGAGGGACGCGGAAAGCCGGTTCGGCCGAAGGAGAAGAAAATCGACTAACTACTTAGGACATTTGGGCCTTGAGGACGCGAACCGCCCGGATCGGCGAAATGGAGAACTTTCGTACTAAGCAGTTGGGACATTTGGGCCGCGAGGACGCGAAGGACGCGAAAAGGCGAAGCGGCCGAGAGCAAAGGAAGCCATTTCGGGTGGTTCGGAAGAATTTGTCCAGACAGCACTGGGACATTTGGGACAAATGGACGCGAAGGACGCGAACCGGCCGGTTCGGCCGAAACGGGAAACTTCAGCACAAGGACAAGTGGGACAAAGGGACGCGCAGGACGCGGATAGCCGAGAAACCCGAGGGCCAATCAGATCCCGCCACGTGTCACCGGCAGAAAAGGGACGAGGAAGCCCATTTCGGGCGGATCGGAGGATTTTGTCGCGCAAGCAAAGGAACATCCGGGACAAAAAGACGCAAAGGGCACGAAAAGCCAAAGAAACCGCGGGACTAACCAAATCATGACACATGTCACAAGGAGGAAAGTCTAAAAGTCAAAAGGTGAGGTTTCAAGCACTAACCCGAGCCAATAAAAGGAGAACATGTGTCCAACGAAGGCAGAGAAGGAGAGAGAATCACGTGACCAATCAATGCATGCCACGTGTCATCCAGGTGGTAGAGCGCGGGAAGAAATTTATAAAATCCGTTTTCGCCTGTTTTGTGCCCTAGATCTTCAAATTGACATATCTTTCGATCCAGAGCTCGGATTTGCACGTTCTTTATATCAACGGAAAGCTCATGAAATTCTCTATGTGATTCTTGGGTTAATCTTGAGTTTTGGTGTAGTCTAGAGAGAGAAAATTGAGAAACGGATCTGATGCGTGTTCATGGCCAAAAGTGACATTTCAGTGACCAAATTTAATGCAGAATGGGTCGCATTCTCCTGTATTCCGGTCAAAATGACGGGGTATGGGTTTTGTAAGGTCCCCATGCCGTTTTAATGCACTCGCATCAAGAAGGGATGGGCTCCCATGCTTTTGTATGTTTTCTGTCCCCTGGGCTCGACCCATGCATGTAAAAGCTAGATTTGGCTCATTTCGAGGGGGAACATTTCTTTGGATAGCAGGCTTCTTCTTTCACCTATATCAAGTGATTTTTGCAAGTATCAAACCTCTTCTAAAATTAGAATGAGTTTTACGCCTTTTGATGTTGTAATACAAGGATTTTGATAAGTGGAAAAGACAATACAGCCCCGTGAAGCTTTTCCTCTGTTTGTGTTGTTTGTTTCATTTCGGACTACGATTACATCTTGTCAGCTTGTGCATGATGTTTTATGTTGCATTTTTATGATCTCGTGTCTATCTGCATGTAACAAGAAGTGTTCACCACTCCTCCTTTGGTGTATCACCCTGTTAGTTTAGTTTTGTTTTTTTTTTGCACTTTCTATCTCTGTCTCCTTGGATTTTAGAGTAGGATTAGGTTTCAAACCTCTCGTAGTTTTACAAAATATAGATCTAAATCGAACAGTTTGAGGAACCAGCCTCTAATCTGAGATTCCTCTCTCGTTTCACAAGTCCCCACACTTGAGAGAGGTTTCCATGTTTTTTGCAATCACACTTTGGATGCTAGAGTGATCAACCTAGAAGCCCGATCTCGCATCCGGGGTGCTTTGTGAGTCTGCAATGCACAGCAGTGCCTTAAGGGGCATGTCGGGAATGGGGAATGATTATTCATGTAATCATTATGGGTTAGAGATGGTACAAGGAGAAAGTGTCACTATTTGATCTTGGCCTTAGTATTCCTTTCACTAGGTACCTTTGTCCTTCTATGTCTTATATGCATTACATTCATGCATTCTTGCTTGCATTCCATCATTCAACATCTTGCTCATTCATATCCATGATCTACGACACATTTCTTTCACTTTTCACGACACCTTACTTATTTTCAAAGCATATGTGGTTGACACCATTGCCCATGGGCGATTGTGTCGATATTGTATTTCTCATAGACAACGTCATCGCCTACGAGTGATGGCGTCTTATATATACCCTCAACTCATTTGACATTAATAAGAAACATGAAGTTAAGAAATCCAAACTTCCATTTTCTCTTCTCTTTTGTGCCATCTTCACATATGCTCGCTCTATTCTTGGTTCATCTTGCATTTTTCTTGGATTGGATTGGAAACTCTTCTTCTTGGATGATTGCTTGCATTATTGGGTCATCATATAGTGAGTCTAGGACATGAATGGTCTTCCCCTACTCCACCTAATAACGATTATCTCTTCGTGTGCTACTTCTCAAGGGATATACATGCATCAACAACCACCCTAAGGTATAGGTGAGTTCTCTAACCCTTCTTTGTCATTTTGCATAGATTAGTTCATTTCCTCTTCTTCATTGTGTTATGTTAGCTTAGTATTATACATGTTTGATGCTAGTTAGCATAGTACTCTTATCAAATATCAACTCCTTAGTTACTTTCATTTCAGTTATTGCATGCATGCTTCTCTTATTGTCGATCCATACCTCTCCATACCCAACCACCGATAGCTTAGTAGGGTTCCTTCCTCTATCTCGATTCAGAGGCCTTTAAAACCCTAGGTTGGCCTAGTGTAAGGGTCACTTCCCTCTAGATATGCAACCCTAGCGCTCAATGTAGCCCCTTTAAGTCTATCCTTGTATGTCGGTACATGTGTGTCTCCTACTCATTGCCTTGATACCCTTGTCAAACAGATGATTTAGGAGTGCATGTTGTTGAGACACATTTTGGACCACATACATTTCTCATCAATATAACACTTTTTGCATACTGTTTGAATCTCTATTTTTTGCACTGCCTGACATCATGCTAGAAAATTTTAATTGATTATCTTAAACACCTATTTGCTATGGATATAAGTGACAACCATTCCACAAAATAGGCAACTCTCTAATAACGATGCACCAAATGTATGACAAAGACATGTCCATGCATTGATGACCAAACAATACACATCCATTTTCACCTTTGCCGCATATCATAGCTAGCCACCCACAATCCAGTTTGGAGAACGTCTTTCGGTGTGATAATTTCTTTAGGACACTCACTCTTGAAATCTTAATTGTCTCATTAAAACATGTGAATGTAAGAAGAGAATTAACCAACTTTGTCTTAACAACATCATTCAATGCTCCATGTACTCATTATCAATGTTCCTTTATTAGCAACATTCCATTTGCAAAAACTAATAATTTTTTTGTACATGCAATGGCATATGAGACACAAGTTCGATGCCTTCAAGCGTTAAGAAAATATTTTAAAAATCCCTTGTCGACTCATTTGAAGGGTGAACCAAGTCATGCATCCAACATTGGATTTGATTTGCATGTAAACCAGATAGGTGACATGCACACATGTTTTTAGTAAAATACTTTGTTGGGTGTTAAAATCAAGAAACTACTTAAGAAGGAGAAACCACACATCCTCGTTGTCTAGCTTATCCTATCAATTAAGAGACAATAAAGCATCAACAAAATAAATCATCATTTTTCGTTGGAGATATAGATGTCCAAGTCCTTGATTCATTTTTCATGTGCGGAGTATATGACATTTTTCACTCGTGTTTATTATTGTTTTGTTAATCTTCCATGCATACGTTTTTAAAACACATAACAATGTGATTGCATTAATCCCTAAAAGTTGCAAATCTAATAAAAATAGGGGTTTTTCAAGTTGGTGGCTATTAAGACAAATTTAATGTTCAACAAACATTACATTAAATAAATGATGTGGCGATGGTAATAAAAATTGATATGTGGCCCATATATGACTTGGGAAAAAGAAGAGGATAGCCTATGTCACCTCCAACAAATTCCCCAACCCAAAACATCTCCTCCCTTAATCATGTTCATCATGACTCTTTTCACCGTCACACCTTCAATTTTAACTTTTTCAACATCTCCTTATTGGCATCTCACACTTGCCTATGTGTGATTACTATTTACACAACATAATTAGACTTTACACTAAATAATTAGACTTACCTTTTCCAATACATTTAGAGCAAAACATATTTATTTGGCATGAAATCATTTGTTGAATAAACTTAGAACATCATAAATCAACATCATCTTAATTGAAGAAGATACCCCAAAACAACACAAAATTTTATTTTTATTTTCTTCATGTATGTAGGTCAACACCTTATTTTTATTTTCTTCATGTATGTAGGTCAACACCAACAATAATACACTATAGTGGTTCTATTCATTGCAATATTATTATTTTTATTTTTAAGAGGCGAAAAAAATTGGGAAGATAGTTTGATATATATCCACAGGTCCGATTAAACTTTTGAGAAGATATTTTGACATATATCTAGAAGGTCTAATTAAAATATAAGTGTTTTTTCATGCCATATTTAGGGGTAACTAACTTGGAGAGCTAGAAACAGAAAAAACCACTGCAAAAAATGGAAGCAAGTAAATGTCTGTTGATGTGGCATTTGTTTCAAATCTTCGGTTATTCGTTTCACTCGTGGAACGCCCATGTCATCTAAAGCTTCAACTTGGCAACATGTTGGCAAAGGTAAGCAGATTAGACTAGACACTTGTTGGCCGCAAACTTATCCAAAGTGCACCATTATTTAATCTACATGCGGAATATAGATCTACGGGGCCACTGTTTTTGTCTAATGCAAGGGACTTGGAATGGCGGTTTGAAACAAATCCACACCCTACTCCTCATGTTTCACAGAAACATCGATGACTCCTCTACCGGCGTACATAAACATTCACCGCCATGAATCTTTAATCATCTATCAGTGTAACACTTGTCATAGGTAAGGGGTTCGACTCCCCTTTGGAAAATACCTTTTGGCATAATAAAGAGAAAATATTTTCTTCTAATGATCTTATCTTTTCAAACACACATCGTTATGTCCAACTACTTTCACCCTAGCCAATTATTTTGGCCCACCCTTATTAAACAAAATTTATAAGTTTTGTGTGTACACACACACATATATATATACACACACAAGATTGTGGTCTAATGGATTGGGATGAAATTTTTTTTTTTTTGGTTTTTTTAATTTGCAATTTTTAATGAGATTGTGATCTAATGGATTGGGATGACAGCTACATGAATGTTTGAAATTTATTCTATTAAATTTAATAAGTGTATGGTGATATTATTATCAAATGCAGGGCCCATCTATATAGGGGCCGACACTTATAGCAGATATACAATTACAATTTGAAAGTATTTAAAGAGATTAAATTTGAAACATCCCCAAATTTTCTGATCAAAATTCATAATAACAAAATCCAACATTAAAAAGCTTAATAAAATATCCTGAAGCCGATATCCACTACACTTTTCATTTACTACTTTTAATCCTGTAAACTGCTTGATCTGGTGGACAACTAAAATCTTTCATTCAATCATATATATTATGTTTATAAACAAGAATTTTACATTAATCAATACATTGTATAAAATGATCCTAATACAATGCAAATGGGCTAGAAAACTCCTTCAGAAAACATTAAATAAGGGCTGCTTGCAACTAACAATGGAAATAGTGATTCAATAAAATAATAAGTGCAATGAATAATGTATCACCCAAACTGATAACCCTAGCAACACACAGTTACATCCATAGAATTTATAAAAGCACAAAGCAAAACATTAAATCCATATAATTATCCTTTCTGTGGGGTTCCTTTTACCACTGTCACAGGGCAAGTTGCATTAGCCACAACGTAGTTGCTGACACTCCCCAGTAAAACCCTGCAGTTAGAGACAACCACAAGTTCTGTAAGAGAGAGAAAAAAACAACAACAAATAATGGTGGAAAATATACCCAATAATTTTTCTACCTTTTGATTAGTCCAAGGCCTCTGCTGCCAACTACCAGATTGTCAAACTTAAGATCTTCAACAGCATCACATATCTTCTCCCGGGGATCACCCCAATAAACTTTAGTCACAACACTTGCCTGCATCATCCCAAATCCATATCAATTTCAGACATTTCTACAAACTCTACAAACTAATACCATGTATATGTTGTCTCTTGAAACATGAGAATTGACAACAAAACCAGGAAAAAATATGAGTTGGTATGTGAACTCCATAGTCTAAGGCAAGGTTTTAAAGAAATTTATATAAGAAAGAAATATTTGAAAAAACAAAATCTTACATTTTGTTGGGTTTTTTTCTTAAAGGTTTCATCTCAGAATCTCCTTCTCTATACCTCCTCAGACATAATTTGAGATATACACACAAGCATAACTAAGATTATTTCATCTAATGTATCTCATTCTCTATGCTTCCTCGGTATATTTGGATTGTGCCATATTAAGGACTCATTACACCAGCAATTGTAACTCCTCAGATTGGTTACCCATCTACCTTGTATAATACATATCTTATGCCAGAAGAAATTATTTCACAGTATTTTGAAGATTGAATGGATTTATACTATAATTAGCATGAAAATAAATATTTCAATAGATTCATAATTTTAAATATTGAATGTGGTTGCTTTCCAATGCAATAATGTATAATAGTTTACTTGACATTGGGTAAAAATACTTTTCTGACTTCAGAGTCTCTAGGGTTTGTCCTGCCCTCTCTGTTGTTTTAGTTTTCTGGACGGTGACAGTGGTTTCTGGCAGGGACAGCGTTTTCCTGTTACTAATGGCGGCTAAGATTTCTGTCCGTGTGTGTTTGCCTTTGGTTTGCAATTCATTTGTTCACTTCTTTCATGGAGGTGTTTCAGAGTTTGGTTATCTGTACAGTTCAGGGTTTGGTTTCGTCCTGTGTGACCAACAAGAGAGTTCTGACGGTTCGGTAAAATGCTTGCTGGGATCTCATTCCAACAAGTTGATTTCTGTGAGATTTTAGTTTTAGCAGTGTGTTCTATCGGCTTGCTTTCTACTTTTTGTTGTAACCTTCATTTTTCGAAGAAAATTTTTATCAAATGTTTTGGATTTAATTACAAGATCCCTCCTCAGAGGCGTGAAAGATTGAAAAGATTGAAGCCAGTATTTGTTACAGTAGATATTGTATAAGGCAAAATTTAATTAATCCTCAAAAGGAACCTGTGTCTGACCACTGAATCCATCTTCAAAAAAGTTGAAGCCAATGCTTGTAACTTCACATAACTCAAATCACAAAAGGGTTTAGAGGAAACATCTAATCTAACCTCTTTTTGCCTGGATACAACGTCGAGCATGCTCAAAACCTCTGCATCAGGGGTTATTCCTTACTGTTTCGCCAAATTAACTTCTCTCAATTCACTAACGGTATAAGCGCTGCCATTAAAAACAACAAAAAAGGAATTCAAATTTTGCATCCCTCAAACAAATTTCTCCCCCTCCCCACCCAGAAAACTACCCGAATAAAAATCACAATAAACAGAAATGAACTACTTACGCGACCCTGTGTCTTCCCACAATTTTTTCAGCGGAGGATTAGATTTTTCCTTATGTACATGAATTATCACCACACGATCCCCACTGTCGACAAGATTATCGATCGCCCACTTGAGCGCCGCCTTGCTTGTGCTTGAATTGTCCACAGCAATTCCGATCGTCCGATCTCCCGTCATCTTCTTCACTTGCTCGGTTTTAACCTCTTCAGGGCTCGTTACAGTCAGCTTCTCGAATTTCTCTGTAATTACAACTTCTTCTTCTTCTTCTTCTGGTTTTCCTCTTCTTTCAAATTAATGTGCTCAATCACATCAGTTTCAGTTTGCTTATGGTCCATTATTGCTTACACTGTATAATGGGTCTGCCCCCTTGCGTTTAAAAATATGTAAAATTACATGTTCGTCAATTTATCAGAATATATAATTTTTATTTGCTGTAAAGTGTTGATTGTGTTATCTGAAGTGATTTTATTCTCTGTATTTTACTTTATTCTTGCATTTAAGAACTAATTATTCTTATTCCTTTTGCTTTGTGTAATCAAAAGATTTTACGCCGCAATTGGCGGTGAAAAGAAAAAGTTGTCTGAATGTGATTTCGAGAATGTTCTCTGTGCCGTCATCGGAAAAATGTGCAAAATGTCGTAAGGAGGCACAATTTTCAGACTACTGAACTCTCTAGAAAGGAAAAATTGTGATAATTGTGTGTTGGTCAAAAAAAAAAAAAAAAACATTATTTTCTTGTGGCCGATTTCTTTTTTTGGGTTGATAATTCGGAGGGTTGATGAATGGAGCTTCAACGAGAGAAGCTTTAATATAATGCGAGTGCCACTCATTATTCTTATTTGGAGATTCAAAGAGAGAAAGCTCTAATATAAAGTGAGTGCCACTCAACAATCTTATTTGAAGTTTTGAAGAGAAAAGTTCTAATACAAGGTGAGTGTGATAAATCAACTTCGTTTGGAACAACACGGGGTCACCTAAAGCAATGGTCGAGGTTGAGTGAGTCGACCCAAGGGGCTTCTTGTGGCCAATTTCTTATGTCTTAAACTTTGAACTTCCACATTCGTTACTTAAAAATTATTGAAAATATTTTCTTCTAACTCTTAATTGGTGATTACACTTTGAGATCTTATTCCTCCCTTCATATAAATTGAAAAATAATGATGTCGTAGTAATCTTATATGCTTTTACACGTCACATCCCAAATCTTATTAAAAATATACATTATTACATATTCAAAGGCGATCGCGCATGTTAGTACAATTACAATTAAAATTAAAATAAAACATTTAAGAGAAGATGAAATTGTTTAAGAAGAAAAAGCATTGAGCTTTAAGACCTATATCTCGAGTCGCTAAACAACTCGACAATTTCCATCTAATGGAGTTATGGTCTTTGAGAGATTAGTCAACCAAGTGCTAGTAGCCTTGGTCATTTCAATACTACCATTATCAAAGTTGGCAAAGCTCTTGGATGCCTTAATTGTTACATTATAAATTTCAAATTTTTAGCAATCTTATTTTTACCAAATCTATCGATCAGAAAAGCTCCTCTATGATCAATTTTCTTAATTGATCCTTAATCTTAGTTGTGTTAGTTCCGAGGAGATCTCTTTGATGAGGCCACAATGGAGGGTTTCACATCTGCAGAAATTTTACCATTACAACTGAAAGGAAATTTTTAACATAAGATGATAGGTCACAAAATTATACCTCAAGTTTTTCATGTGTTTGTTTACCATTTTCTACCCTCTCTGTTTCACATGATTCTTAGATCATTTCTTTGAAGTGTTGATGAAATAGATAGGTAACGAGCATAAACAATGATGGGTTGTTGCGCACGTATGACTTACGAATCCACATCAGATTGTGAGAGCTTCCTTTTGGCTAGGAGGAACTAGATGCAAAGCAAGACCATAGGAAGTGTGACTACCTAGCGTATGCTAGATCTGGGAAGTGTGATACTTCCTAGATGGTTGTCAGTCCACTATTTTAAACAATTTAATGTTGTAAACAAAGTAAATCCTATTGTAGTTTGAAATGATTTAGGTATCTCACTTAAAAACACAATAAGAAATAGATCTAATCTAACAAGCTAAGCTAGAATAGAATCCAAAGGTCAAATGATTGGTTCTGGGTTCTGTAGGTTTGACAGAGGTCTCACATATAGATCAGGTGAATGAGGGTAAGATGAAATTTGGTGGGTAGGTCTCTATTCTAGGCTGTGTGGGAAAATATAGAGACCGGTGTCGGTCAGGGTGACCGATGACGGTGGTTAGGTGTAACTAGTGCCATTTGTGAGATATGGAAATATCACAGAACAAGTTGTGGTCTCCTTTGTGATTGCACAAAGGACTTTGGTGGGTCGAGATGAGGTATTGGGTGACTGGAGTAGGCTTTAGGAGGTTTTAATGGGTATATGGAGGTGAAAATGGTGGAGAAGGTCAATAGGGGGAAAGATAAACAATGGATGATAAAATGATGATGAAATGAAATAAACTAGGAAAGTATGATGTTATACTTACTTGGATTCCATTCCTGAATGCCTGTGTGTGAGGGATGGAGGTGCTGATGAGGGGTTTGAAGGTTGCAAGTGATCACCAACTAAAGAAAAGCTTCTGCATGGGCTACATGTACACTCCTCTTTGCTTGGATAGATCAGATCATGGTTGGGATGGCTGTGCAGGAGAAGATGCTCAATCTCCTTCCTTGCATGTGGTTTTGCTGGAATTTTCTCTCTGAAGATGCGTTATCTCTCTGAGATGTGTTCTTGCTCATCAACCTTCTCTCAATGTTTTCCAACTTTTTCCAACCTTGAGAATAAGGTTGTTTAGGGGTTAAAAGGGTAACTGAACAATGGTCCAACTTAACCGGCGATGGTTAGGGGTAACCAACGTCGGTCAAGGTGGGATTTCCTAGGTTTACTAAACTAGGAGATCCTCTTGATTTCCTTAGATCTCGTGTCGTTATCCCATGGATTAGACTTGGGAGCTTCTTGTGAGCATGCGGGGATGTGGTTAGAGGGAATGTAGGCATTGATTTTTAGGGTTTGGGTAAGTCTTAGTTAGTTATGACAACTTACTAAGAATAGGTCTTAGGTTGAGTTGGTTTGATGAGGTGTCTAAGTGAAGTGTATGTGTGGATATTATTTAAATAAGATATTTAAATAATAAATATAGTGAGGATAATGAATTAATTTAATTAGATTAATTAAATTAATATTAGTGGGGTGAAGGGGGTCATGGCTAGGTAAATGTAATAAAGGGTGCTTATTTGTCGAGGGACCAAAAGGGGAGTGTGACCTAATTTTAGTGTCTACATTTTGCCCCTTTTTGTTGCGTAGCTTGTATTGGTAAGTAAGTGACGCTAACAAAAATAAGATGTGGTTGCCCCATGTGTGGGTGAAGGTGATCCCCCTCAAACCAGGAACTGACGAGGCAAAGCAGTCAAAGCGGTGAGTGGTTTGATAAAAGGAAAATGTGGGGAAAAGGTAAGTGGGTATAGGGGAAAAGGGTGAAAGGTCTACTCGGGAAATCTAGGTAATGGGTCAAGGTCAAAGGTAGCAATAGTCAAACGCACGCACACGTATAAACTGTAAACACGCTACCGGGTTGAAGAGCAGGCAAACTCTACATCATCTAAGGTCGATAGGTTTATCCAAACAAGGTGAAGTGAATTTGGTATCCAAGGTATAGGATATGGTCAGGAAACACAACATAGGTTAGGTGCAGGAACATTTAGGTATGTTCCAGTACACCAAAGGTAGGGTCAGGATAAATGGTCATGACAATAGGCTAGGTAAGGTCATTAGGTCAAATCAACATAGGTAACAATGCCGCAAGGTATAGCGAACACATGAGGTCAAAGGTCACTAGCGATGGTCCAAGTCCAAATATCTAGGTCACGACATGGGTAAGGCCAAGGTATGGGTAAAATAACGAGTCCCCAAAGGAGGACAAGAGTAGGCAGGCAAGTGAGGAGGTCTGGAAAGGTAAGGTAAATAGGTTGGGTACAGGTGGGGTGGGGTAAAGGATCAAGGTAAAGGGTGGGGTAAAAGGGAAAAGTAAGGGAAATGTGTAGGTGAAGGTGACCGATGCGGTCATGGATAACCGACATCGGTATAGGAAAAAACTGATGATGGTTAGGTAGGGCACGCGACCGTATCAAGGGTAACCGACGTCGGTTAGGTCGGGTGGGTGGTTAAAAAAAAAAAATCCATTTTTTTATTATTCATTTGTTATTTGCGAAGTGAAGAAATGACAAAAAGAGAGAAAAGAGAGAAAAGTGTCTCAGAGGAAACGAGACAGTGAGCTGGCAGTTTGATTTGATGAGGGTTGGGTTGGTGAGTAGTGGGTCCATGGGATCAGGGTGAGAGATTTGATTGGTTGGAGGTTATGAGTAGTTATTCGGTGATGGCAAGAGGCTAGAGAGGGATCGGGTGGACCACCAAGCACAATGGCTGACATGCCATGAGACTAAGGCGGCAAAGCTGATGAGGTAAGCACCTAACTCTATATTGTTGATTAGATAGATTAGAGGTTTTGGTATTTGTTATTTGTAGGTTTTGTGGGTTTTGGTTTTTGGTGGGTGGTTAAAAATAAAATGTGGGTATGGGGGAATAATGGGAAAAAAAGAGGGGGAGGGTAGTAAATTGTATAGGTGGGGTGGGTAGGGTCTTGGGGTAGTGTAGGTCATTGTAGGTGGGGTAAAAGGGATAGGTGGGAGAGTTTTTAAAAAGGGGGGTTTGGGAAGCGGGATTTTCATGAGTGAAGGACCGGTCGATTAAGTTCGGCGGCGTCGGTTGGTAGAACCGGATCATCGGTCACCAAACAAGTGACGATGCCGTTAAGTGGTAACCATGGTCAGTAAAGATGAACCAGTATCGGTCACCAAACAGGTGACCGATGCCGGTTTAAAGGTGACCAAGTCGGTTAGAATAAACTAATACCGGTTAGGATTTTAGGCACAAGGGTGCAAAAGTGATGTAGGTTAGGTAGTTGAGATGGGTAGGGTAAAAATAGGGTGGAGGGTAATGATAATTGGTGAATATGGTCATGGTAAATGGATTAATGTCGTGCTTGGATCGATGTGGGAGAGCGCATTACATGTGGGATAGGTTCCCGCCCTACTACCGGTGACATTACGTGGCTTAATGACCCCTTTGGAGCTGCAACATGTGGAGGTAGTGGGCTTGAGTGGGATTTGACACTACCGACATGTTGTTCGGTAGCCCACTTGATGGTCACGCTCATCGATAGATGGGACTCGTGACCAACACGTTCCACCTTCCGATGGGTGAGATGACTATCACCCTAGAGGATGTGTTTAGATTTTGTGGCTACCCATATTGGGTGCCCAGGTTTACTCTATCTCCTCCGAGGCCTCAGAGGAGCTGATCGGGATATTTTTTGGTGAGGGGGTGGTGGATCTGAGATTCCATAGTGCCAGTTTGAGCTATGGCGAGATGTACCTAGCCCATCTCGGATGAGACGAGGCTAGTGGTTCTATTGATGGAGGCAGTGTGCTGCTATGCACTGCCAGATGCAGAGGGTGGATGCTTTCCCTGATCACTGATGGGGGTGCTCCATGATATGATGGTAGAGGAGACCCCTAGTTTTCCTGGGCACCAACATTCTTGTGTACAGCTATACCGAGAGTTGTGGGCATATGGGTGGTTGTACAGGTTTAGCCTGTGTTGTACATTTATACTACATTGTTGGGCCTATGAGCACATAGTCTGTGTTTGACCTATAGGGATGCCCCGAGTAGATGCATTTCCTAGCAAGATCTGTGTGGGTGGGATACAGGAGATGGGTGTTGATTGTAGAGAGAGAGATCGGATAGGCCGACATATGATGTGGCCCATTTTTGGAAGTTGTTGGAGGGGTTATCTGGAGTGGACATTATCTGGAGGCCATATGTGGATTCCCTCATATAGGCACATGCATGAGGAGCTAGCTGAGCTCCAGCTAGAGAGGTGGATATAGGTCACCGTGCCAGGGAGGATGAGATGATCCCTGGTAGATAGGGTCCGATGACAGTTCGGGCTTATACAGATATTCCTCCATCCTTCCCACAATATCGAGAGAGATGACATGGAGAGGCCTCTACCTCTACCACAACCTACAGTGCCTACAGGGGAGGAGGAGGAGCCAAATGGATGGTAGATAGATGATGCCTGATGCACATGTAGGTATACAGTACAGTAGTGAAGTGGTGGGTGGCTCAGTTATGAGCCATACCACCTAGACCGGGGCAGCCAGACTTAGCTACCATTACAGTGCAGAGAGACACCCTACAAGGGTAGGTAGTGATGTTGATTACCCAGATAGGTATATACTGTGCACACATACTAGAGGGGTCAGAGGTAGAGGTAGCAGAGCTACGAGTATAGGTGGCTAGCCTGTAGGCCCAGATGGCAGAGGGAGAGGATGGAGGAGATGGAGAGAGATGGAGATAGAGATGGTAGGTGGCAGCCTTACACTGGCTCAGTGGCAAGGTTTACAGGCTATTGGCCACAACCCAGCATAGATTGGGGCCTTACAGGCCCAGATATAGGCATAGGGGTAGGGGCACCACCACAAGCACAAGGAGCTGGTCCCAGTTCACAGGGCAAGGCAGGGGGTAGGGTAGGTCTTACAAGTAGGTCACCAAGCAGGGCAACAGGGGCCGAGACCTATGGGACCACCATAGACCGTGCCTGTATCTAGGTTACGGATGCCCTAGGTGAGGTGAGATATTATCAAGATCAGCTCATGGTGGCGGCTGGGATAGACTTCCTATCCTATGGAGAGTACAAGAGCACAAAGTAGGCATCTAGTGAGAGGACGAGATCCCACACACATAGTGTGGAGAGCACAGGAGGTCAACGAGCTCGAGGCCTGATCAGGGAGAGGCCACCAGTGCATGACGGTGACCAGCAGCTAGGTGAGGTGCCAGCAGGGACACAGGAGGCCGAGGGTGCAGGTGACACAGAGATGGAGGACATCCAAGCGAGATGCCTGATATGCGGTCACCTGATTTTTGATGTATACTAGTGATTTTTTGATATATATGTGGCCTGCAGTGTGCCAAAGATAGTTGTATTTTTGATCCCATACCGGCCTACGTGCCAAAGACAGTGAGGATGTATGAGTGATTTTGTATATTTTGAGCATATACCAGCCTGCATGTCGAAGAGATTTTGTATGTGATTCATTCATTCTTTTTGTATATATGAGACCGGCCTGTGTGCCGATGACATTTTGTATTATATATATCGGCTCGTGCCAACATTTTTGAGATGATGGACATGATGAGATAGACATGTATATTGAGATACACATTTATTGATTTATATGATGAGATACATGGTATTTTGTGATGTGTTGATGTGTGTATGAGACATTGGTTTATGGCTTGTGTTAGATGAGATATGGATTTGTTACTTTGATGTGGATGGAAATTAGGTGAGTTAGGCATGATGGAGTTAGGTTGGTTTAGGCATGGATGGTTTAGGTTTAGGCATGGATCGAGTGGTTAGGTTAGGCATGGATCGAGTAGGTTTGGTTAGGCATGGTGTCGGTCATGGATAGGCATGGTTGAGTCAAAGTTTTAGCATGGATCGAGTCAAAGTTTAGGCATGGTCGAAGTCAAAGTTTAGGCATGGATCGAGTCAAAGTTTAGTTATAGGCATGGTTGAGTAGGTTTAGGCATTATGATTCATTATTTTAGGTTTAGTTATGATTCATTATTTTGGCAATGAATGATACTATGGGTCATATGTGAAATGTGGTATAATCTATGCATAGTGATGATAGAGAGATGGTAGGTGTAATAAATGTATGTTGTGGTAAGCAACTTGTTATGTATGTGGCTTAATTTCCAATTTTGTTATAAAAGGGGAACTAAGTGAAATGTGATGTAAATGGTGAGTTAGGCATGGTTGATGAATTGTTTTAGGGTAGAAAATGGCCGAGCTAACCTCCAAGGGCCCCATGCCCTGAGTGTGCGCCTACATAGTCCCCAAATGAAAAGGACCTCAAAGTCGATGTAGTTCTCCCATGAGCTAGGGAAGAATATGAAAATGAGTTGGTAGGTTTTTGGGCATGTTGTGGGTTTAGGTTTAATAGGTGTGGGTAGATTATAGGTAAAATGATGTAGGTGAAGGTGATTATGGTGAAAGGGGAGGATTACCTAAAAGGTAAGCGTCGAGGACCAAGTCCTGTATAAGGTAATCAAAATGTAAACAAAGATGGTTAAAAGATAAGAGGGGGAAATAAAGCCACCTGATTGGGTAGGATCATACCGAGTAGATCATACCTTGGAGGGGGTGATGAACATAAGACCCGAAAGGCATTGCACGATTAACTATTCTACGATGAAGGTAGTCACAGGATCACCAAATGTCTAAATTCCAAGATGTCCCTTGAGGCAATTGAGACAATGAGAGTGGAAGTTGTAAGGAGGGTGAAAGGTAGTTAATTTTATATGTTTTGAGTGACAGGGATTTTGGGCAAGGGGTCCTAGGTCACAATGGGCAAGTCCATGACTAAAAATTTTTTTTTGTTTTGATAGACTGATCGATGTGGGAAGTCTATATGGGATAAATAATATGGTACTCCTTGAGGTCTTCGTGAAGTTGATCGATGGGAAGCTTCTCTTTTTCTTTTTTTTTAAAAGCTTCACATAGCTATCCTTCGAGGGAGCAGTCTATTTATAGCAGCAATTTTGTCGAGAGGAAGATGTCCTTTTGAGGGAGTCATCTTTTATTAGAAGTTTGACTCAAGGAGTTTGGTCCCATGTGAGGTCTTTGAAATCATGGACAAGACCAAGGTGGAGGATAGGACTCTTGTTCAAAAGGAAAGGTGGAATGACCATGGGATCTCATCTAAAGGTAGATGAAAAGTATCCATGAGAATCATGCTATGTGCAAAGTGCGTGGTACACATATTCAAGAGAAGATAACAAGTGACGGGTACTCACATGATTCTTGTTTAATTGTTGGGGAGGTGTATGGAGTGGGTAGCGCTCAAGGGATGAGCCTGTAAAGAGACAAAGGGTGAGGTAGGACAACGAAGTCAACAATAGAATGGTCGAAGATGTAATGCGTTAAGGGGCTTAGGTTTGGGTTTACCATCAAGTGAAGATAAACGATAGGCACCTGATCCATAGGTATGAGTTATGATGTATGGTCCAAGCCAATTAGGAGAAAATTTACCCCATTTACTTTTTTTTGCTTTAGTTACGTGTTGATTTTCTTTCAAGACAAGGTCACCGACTTGGAAGGTTCATTCATGAACACATGTTTGTCATAAGCACATTTGATACGTTGTTGGTAAACTTGAAGGTGATCCAGAGCATTAAGATGACATTCGTCTAATAACTCTAGTTGTGCTAAGTGGTCCTGACAAAAGTCATCATCGTGAAGCATGTCATGGAGAGAAATGTGGAGTGAGGGGATCTGGACTTCGAGAGGTAGAACAACCTCTATGTACCGTAGACCAGAGAAAATGGTGTGGCCATAGTGGAAGTGCGTGAATACTAGTGCGGTATGCCCACAAGGCAAAAGGAATGTGTGTATGCCAATCCTTCCCAGTATCATCAACCACTTTCATGAGAATTTTGTTGAGGGTTTTGTTAGTGGATTCGGCTTGGCCATTGGTTTGTGGGTAATAAGGTGATGAGAAACTAAGCTGAATGCCGAAGGCATCGCAAAGTTTTTGCAATGTTTTTTTTTGAATTGTTTTCCATTATTTGATGAGGTGATGAGGAACACCAAAGTGAAAATGATGTGATGGTTAATGAACTCACATATTTTCTTGGCTTTCGTGGAGATGAGTGGTATGGCTTCCACCCATTTTGTGTAGTATTCGGTAGTAGTTATGATCCATTGATGGCATTGGGAAGAATGGGGATTGATTTCTCCGACAAGATCCAAACCCCATTGAGAGAAGGGCCAAAGGTCACGAGTGACCTGTAAGGCATGACTGGGTGTATGATGAAGGTTGGAATGTTGTTGGCATTTTACACAACATTTGACATAGTCACAACAATCATGGTTAAGGGGCCAATAATAGCCTAGGTGAAGAATACGCTTAGCAACAACAAGGCCACTAAAGTGACCTCCACATATGCCATCATGAACCTCCTTAATGGTATAAGGAATTTCAGAACTTGTGAGGCATCGTAAGAGAATACCATCAAAGCCACGCTTTATAGAGGAGTCCCCCAAAATGACGAAATGAGAGACCTTTTAAGGAAGGCACGTTGTCCATTACGGGTGAGATCAGGAGGTAAGATGGAGAGAGAAAGGTAGTTGAGTATTGTTTATACCAAAGGTCACTGGTTGGGGTGTCGGTTCCGATTGAGTAAACATCATGAGGTAAATAAGAAGGTGAATGGAGGCATTATATGGTGACAAATATTTTGGAATCGGCAGGGGAAGTGGGTATTTGGGAAGCTAAGTAGGCCATGGTATCTACAAATTTGTTGGTTGAACGTGGGATGGTTTGAAG
This sequence comes from Taxus wallichiana var. yunnanensis, assembly GCA_018340775.1. Taxonomy (NCBI): domain Eukaryota; kingdom Viridiplantae; phylum Streptophyta; class Pinopsida; order Cupressales; family Taxaceae; genus Taxus; species Taxus wallichiana. Next base: position 792,844,486 of record CM031239.1, read on the forward strand.
GGTGTAATGATCAAAGGTGGTCAAAAGTATGTCTACATGTTGTTTATACTTTTGAAGTATCTCATTACAACATTGGTACATACCATTGACTTGGTTTATGACCAATTGTGAATCACCAAAAATGTTGATTGATTTGACATCTAGGGCATATGTGGCTTGGAGACCTAGTACGAGCGCTTCGTACTCGGCAATATTTTTGGTGCATTCAAAGTCTAGTTTGAAAGACAAAGGCATGGGTTCTCCATCCAAGAGGAATGAGGATAATACCAGCCCCACCCCCACGCTGACACTTGGAACCATCAAAGAAAAGTGTCATTTGGTAAGGGGGTTCATCCAGGGAAAGAGTAGCAATCGACTCATCGGAAAGTCAAAATTAGAGGGTTGATCCCAAAATAGGTGCATTAGCCAATTGGTCAATGATAGCTTGGCCCTTGATGGAATTTTGATGAATGAATTTGAGGTCAAGATCAGCTAAAAGCATAAGCCATCATGCGGCATGCTGATTTTGATAAGGTTTGGCATACATGAAGTGTAAGGGATCGGTGTTGGTCACGACATAGGTTTTGTGGTTGAGTAGGTAATGGCAGAGTTTGGTGGCAATGAAAACTAAGGCTAAGAAAAGTTTTTCTGGATGGTTGTATCGGGTTTCATAGTCCAAAAGAGTATGGCTTATGTAATAAACCACCTGCTCCCTGTGTTGTTCATCGCGATGAGTGAGCATGGCTCCCAAGGAATGATCAATAGTGGATATGTATAGGTAAAAAGGTTGATCATCTTTAGGTGGAATGAGTACAGGTGGTTGGAGAAGGTATTGTTTTAGGGCCTCAAAAGCTTTTTGTGACAATCATCATCCCATTTAAAGGAGACATCCTTCCTGAGAAGATGATGAAATGGTTGACACCGATCAAATAATTGTGAAATGAAATGGTGAATGGACTGTAATTTACCTTGTAGGATACGGAGTTGGTGAAGGTTAGTAGGTGGAGGCATTTTGAGGATGGCCTTGACTTTAGCAGGGTCAACTTCTATACCATGGAGGGAAACAATAAATCCTAAGAGCTTTCCTGAGAGAACCACAAAGATGCACTTTTTAGGCTGAAGGCGGATGTAATATTTAATGAGGTGGTCAAAGATGGTTTTGAGGATGGCGAGGTTCTCAGAGTGACATTTAGATTTGGCCAAGAGATCATCCACATAATCTTCCAATATGTGATGCATGATATCATGGAAGATGTAAGTCATAACACGCTGATATGTGGCACTAGCATTTTTAAGGCCAAAAGGCATGACTCGATAGCAAAAGGTTCCCCAAGGGGTGATGAATGTGGTCTTGTGTTGATCTTCTGGGGCAAGAAAAATTTGGTTATAACCCGAGAAGCCATCCATGAGTGATAGCATCTCATGACTAGCGGTGAGGTCAACCAGTTGATCAATACCGAGCAAGGGAAAGTCATCTTTCGGGTAGGCTAGGTTGAGGTCATGGAAGTCCATGCAAATGTGGAGTCCCCTGTTGCTTTAGTAATAGGGAAAATGTTAGAAATCCAACGAGGATAATCAATGGGTAAGATGAAGGAAAATGGAAAGAAGGCACTAAAGTTCTTCTTTGACGAGAAGAGCAATGTAAGGGTGCATTTTCCTCAAATTTTGTTTGATAGGTTTGGCATGGGAATGGTTATGATATTGTGGACCACTATGGTGGGGTCAATACTGGGCATGTCTATGTAAGACCAAGAAAAAGCATGGTTATGATCTTAGAGAAAAGAAGTGATGGCTTCCTATTCACAAGATCTAAAGATTTTCCGATCTTTAGGATGTGTGGGTCATTTTGAGTATGAATGTTGATCTCGATAGTCGATTCATTCAACATGGTTTACGTCTCAGAGGGTAACGACCGATGAATATATGAGTCTTCTGCACCAAGGTAGGTGAGTATGGATTCATCATCCTGACATTGAATGACATTAATTGTAGGTGTGTCATCATCGATCATTTCAGGATATAAGAATGGAAGAGTGGAAGGGGCCTCGCCTTCGCGTTGATAAGTCAAAGGCCCCAAGGAAATGGTGTTTATGAAAAAAAAAAAAGTTAGGGGGATAGATTCAGATCCATCGACTCCGTTAGTGAGGGTGGTGATGAAGGTGGAGCGGGTGAAGGTGGTGATGAAGATGAAGGTGGAGAAGGGCTAGGGTCCTCAATGAGTTCAATGTGGGCCTATTTGGTAGGAGGTTCGGGAAGCCGATACCACTACGATCGTTATGTTTGTGGGTGGTACATGGAATAATGGTATGGTGGCCTTGCTCGTAAAAGCCAAAACCAAAACCCTTCCACACACAGCGGTGCAGGAAGGTGTGGGAGAAACGGTGATTGGTAAGTGATTGGAAGTCAACGAAAATGGGTGGGTTTGTGATGGTGGTTTAGGTGTGTAAGTGGTAGTATCAAGTCCCCCATAGGTGAGACTAGTACGAAGATGAGGAGGACCATAAAGGAGGCGTTCTCCTATATGGTGATCATAGCGAGGGTGTTGGTGAAGGCTTCCATACTCGTGTGGAGTAAGGAATGTGTTGACACTATATAGGTGGTACTCCCAGAGTGAGGTGTTGAAAAACACCTTCCAAGGGATCAATGGTTGGTAAGTAGGTAGCTGGAATGGATGATGTGTCAGAGGTCGATGCGGAGGTGGAGTTAATAGATTGGGAAGCTAATGGGTCAGCCATGGAGGTTATAGCAGCAGTAGGAATGGAGGAGGTATGTGTGGTGAAAGCAGTGGTCAGATCTTGGTAGGTGGAGGTGTAGGTGAAGCAGTATTGGTTGGAGGTAGACGGCTTGACAGGTATGAGCACATCATTGGGTCGGTAAAGCATGTTGCATGTTTTGAAAGGTGATGGGTCAGCTGGAATGGTATAAGTGTGTCCTTCATGTTCAAACTTTACACAACGATGCAAAGTGGAAGGAATGCAACCCATGACATGGATCCAAGGTCTACCAAGCAACAAGTTATATTGGAATTCCTCCAAAATGTAAAACAATTCTGGAATAGTACGGGGCCCATGCAAACATGGAGGATGACAATGCCTAGTGTGGAGGTGATAGCGTCATTGAATGAACACAACATGACCGGATGTTTATGCATGCAATTGTCAGGTATGCGCATTTGAGAAAATGCATGGGATGAAATGATGTTAATGCTAGCACCTCCATCAATCATCACATGACGTACCGTATGTCATCAATGTGGATGAAGATGAAGAGGGCTGGGTCCGGGTCATCGTTTTGGTGTGGCGCGATCTCTTCCTCTGAGAAGCTAAGGGAGGCCACTTGGTGAACAAGGTGGGGTGAAGATGAAGGTGGTAATTTGGTGAGAGAGGCTACATGATGGGGTGTGATAATGGAGGCTATGGGTGTAGGGTCATTGGGTAAAACCTCAATAGATTGAAGAACCTCCATGAGAGCTTGACGATGGGATTCTGAGGTTTGGATGAGGTCGTATAAGGACATTTTGAGGGGAGATTGGTGTAATTGTTTGAGCATGGTGCGATGTGTGACGCCATTAGAGATGGGGTACGTGGGGCTGCAGATAGTTATTTTAGGTATGGGTGTAGATGGTATGTTGGGTATAGGATTGGTTGGTAGGTCAATCACCTTTTCTTTTCCCTTTTGCGCACGTGTAGTGACGTGTATCATGTTGATTTGAGGGGAGTTGGCAAATGGAGAAGGTGTAGGGTGAGTGGTGTAATAACATGAAGGGAAAAACCTACTGGAGGAGAAAAGCCTTATGAGGTGAGTTGGGTGCAATGACATTGGGGTGGTGGCGTGGCAAGTTCTCTGATGCGAACCATGTTAATTTCAAATCTTGAGGGTGACTCTAGGAGTGGTGAGGGTGGAGGTTGTGGTTGTTGAGTGGGTAGTGTGGGAATGGGTGTCGGTGAAACAAGATCCTCGTCAAGAAGGTCGTCATCATCAAAGTTGGTTTCTAGTGGACACAATTGGATAAGGATGGTTTTCAAGGCCTTGCAGTTCTCCACATCATGCCCTGGCACATGATGGTATGTGAAAATTTTAGTATCATCAAACCCTTTTGGCTTGGGTTTGAGGGGGTCGTAAGGTCGGAGTGGCGGTAATGTGATAACAAAGGTCTCGAGGAGGTTGGTTAAAATTTTGGCATAGGACCTGCTAGTGGATCACAATGGGAAGTGAACGTGGGTTTGGGTGTAGGTGTGGTTGATTGTCGAGGAACTATTTTTGGAAGAGTAGGAATGGGTCAAGTTACGGTTTTAGGTGCCGGTGTGGTTTTAGGTATCGGTCATGTGTTTGTTTGGGTAGGGGTACAGTAGATGGATGGGTAGGAGGGTGTGTGGTTGTTTTAACTACCTTATTATGGGGTAGTGGGGTTTTGTTTTTGGGTTGCACCTTCTTGGGTAAAGGTGATGTGGGTGTATGAGGTCTAGAAGGAAAAGTAGATGGAGGAAGAGGGCGAGTTACCCACATGGGGATAACGGGGGTGTTGTGAAGGTAGATGACACGGGTCGTACTTGGGGTGTGAGGGACAATGACTGAAGTGTAGTGGGTAGTGAAGCAATAGCTAAGGGTATTGGAGGTATTGGTGGTAAAGAGACTGTAGGTGGGTGTAAGTTGTGTTGTGTGCCTAGGTAGGTTAGAGGTTTGTGAGGAAGGAATGGGTTGTTGTGTTATTGGTTTATGGATGGGTGAAGGTTGCTTGACCATGTTGGGTAGCTAAGGTCTTAAGACAGATGGGACAAGTGCAGTGTGATTGGTGTAGTCGGGGTATGAGGTTGATGAGTTTGTTTCTTTGGTTTGGGTGTTGGAGTAGGTGTGGTATTGATGTTGGAGGATGTAGCTAAATCTAGTTTAATAGGTGGATGAGTGAGGCTGGTGGTCGGGTGACCCCTAAAGTGGTAATAGGTTTAGTTGAGGCAAATGTTGTAGGTGTGGGTTTGGGTTTAGATGTAGGTTGGGTATGGGTAAGGGTGTGGTTTGAGTGCTAATAGGTATCGTGGAAGGGGTTGCGATAGAGGTGGTTGTATTTGGTTTGATTGGTCGAAATGTGTTTGGGTAGATAGTGGAGGTATCAACGAGGGATCTCTGCATCTGTGTTGAGACAGGGAGTAAGAGGCATCCCCCATAGTAAAGCCCTATCCACATAATCTAAGTGATCGACCAAATGTGAGAATGGCACGTATGTAGGTGGAGTTGGTGAGGACCTAATGGTAATTCCTATAAAATGTGTCTTAGAGATGGGGAATTGGCTAGCTTCAGCTCGTGGGTAAGAGAGCCAAAAGTAGGTCGGCGAGGTTATGGGTAGCTGATGGAGAATGCTCGCCAAGAGGAAAAGGTATCTCAACTAGATCTATGATAGGTGGAGGAGATGATGGGAGCTCCTCTATAAGTGGAGGAACAGATGGGCACTCCTCTGTGGGTGGAGGAGATAATGGGTGCTCCTCTATGGGTGGAGGAGGAGGTACTAGGTGCTCTCTCATGGGTGGAGGAGGTATTGTAGGTAAAGGTTCTATAAGTGGTAAAGCCACATGTGAGATGGTCTCAACATTAGCGGAAGACCCCTCCATAGGTGATGAAGGAGATGAAAGGTGGTCCTTTGTAGGTAAAGGAATAGGGGAGGTTGGTTCCAATGTGGAAGGAGGATTTCGGGTTAGGATCTCCTCTATGGAAGGAATATGGGATAATTGGGAGGCGACAGGTACCTCATTAAAGATAGCGTGAACCTCGCAGGTATGGGTATCGTGAGTTGATGTCTCACCGGTTTGATTGGATGAAGGGGCATGGTTGGGAAATGGTTTTTGAAGATTTGTAGATTTTGGTTGGGGGTGTCATAGGGATTATCCATAGTTAACTCGCCTTTCTCGAGCATTTCTTAGACAATATTTTGAAAGTGATGCAGTTTGTCGCCATCACTATGACCCTTTACTCGATGATAGTTACAGAAATCATGTTCTTTATACCATGTGGGCATGGGGTGAGTAGGGTCAAAACCAAAGTGTGTGGTTTTATAGGTGGAAGGGTGATGGCTCCGGCTTTGATAAGCTTTTCTAAGATAGAAGAGTAAGGTTCCCCAATTGGGGTATATTTTCACTACTCGTTTGAATTGAAAAGTCTAGATAGGTGAGAGATTAGATGAGGGGGTAGCTTGATTTGATGGATGAGCTGGGCCAGCCTTGAGTACCACTACGTTAGCGGTGCCCTTAGCTTTTGAATAATTGGTTTGTGGTTTGGAAGAAGAAGAGGTATCATTCAACTTGAATTCGAATTCTTATTGCGTAATTGGATTTTCTTCTCTTTGATGGCCCGAATCTCTAACTTTCATGCCATAGTGAATGCCTCATCGAATGTTCGGAAGGTTTAGACTTGCAAGGTCAGTGAAATATGTCTAGCACAAGCCCATGTGAAGAGCTCGATGAGTTCAGTTTGTGGCAGTTGGAAGGTAAGTTGATTGATCAGGCTGCACCAGCGAGCAACAAAATCTGCAATAGATTTGTCCTCATACTGACGTGTGGAATATAGATCGGTCATGGTAACCTTCTTGACAATATTGATAGAGAAATGATCCAAGAAGGCTTGGGCTACCTGATTGAATGAGAATATAGAGTGTTTAGGTAACCCGCTATACCAATCTAATGCAGGTCCAGTGAGGGACATGGGAAAGGTTCTCAAAAGCAAGGCATCATCATGAGCGATTAGATAACACCCGTGTTTGAACGATCGCAAATGCTGTTGTGGGTCTTCTTTGCTATTGAAACGATTGAATTTAGGAATTTTCCAATGCATGGGGTATGAACGGATAGGAATGGATGGGTGAATAGGCTTGTTACAAATCTCATCGTAGGTGAGAGTGTTGCATGAGAGTCGGAAACCGATGCCTCCAATGTCTGCATCTTGTCCAACATCATTTTAATTAGGTCATTGGTGGGTTGTGATGATTAGATGCCTCCCGTAGTGTGAGAGGGTTGGTTTTGGGCATATAATGGGGTGGCACTCCAGTGTATGGGGCTGCCATGTAGGGTGGTGGAGAAGAAGGTAGTGACATAGGGGTATGTACCCAGAATGTATAATGGATGAAATGGGAGGTTGTTGATAGTATGTATATGGGGGTGGAAGGGTCGTGGTAACCCTAGTGGCAATAGGGGCTAATGATTGTGGAATAGAAAGAACCACGTTCTGAAATGGGTTAGGGGTCACCGACACTAGAGGTGGTAATGTAGCTACGGGTATATGTGAGACATTAGGGGCGGATGAGGTGTGTTTGGGGTAGTTGTCGAGGTATGGTGGATGTAACAAGTGCCATAGAGGTAGCAGATGCGTATTCATAGCGGGTATAGGACCTAATTGTGAAACGACCGGGGGTGCAGTGGATGTGGGTAGCATGGAGCCAGATGGGGCCGATGCGGGAGTGGGTACAAGAGTCGGGGGGATAGATACGAGCATGCCATATATCAACTGACCGAGGCATCTCGAGTGGATGAGTAGGAAAGGTAAAACTGTAAGGCGGTAGGGTTTTGTTAAGGAGTAGTGTGAACTCCTCATCTTCGGTAGTGATAGTGATAGGTGGATGGGATCCATGGCTAGTGATAAAATAGAAGGTGGTAATGTTAGGATAAAATATTATTATCCTAATTAATTATGCATTCCATAATTAATAAATTTATTAATTATTGTTTTATGGTTATATTTAATTATAACCATCCTTTTGTTTGTATTTGAATATTACGGGAGTTGTTATATTGTTTTAACAAGTATATTTGTTTTTATTTAATTGTTGCTTCCTGGATGTTATTGGAAGCTTGTGTATTTTGGAATTTGGTTGCACCTGTGCAACTTAGTTTCTGTTTGTATTTGGTTGTGCAATATCTATAAATATTGCAGCCCATTCATTGTAATGTTGGTTGATTGAGATTAATAAAATTTAATCAAGCTTCCGCCCCTGTTGCTAAATCAACATTTGGTACCAGAGCAAGAATCTGGACCTATGAAGGTGTGGATGAGAGAGCAGCATAGAGAGAGGAGATTGGAGAAGTGTTTGTAGCATTTGAGAGTCCGTGTAGCCTCGTGCAACCCCAGCCCCATCCCCTGCCTCCCACATCCTCTTGTTCCTTCTAGGTGTTTGGAAGGCAATTTTTTTGCCTTTGGTGCACCCAAAGACTAGGAAAATTTTATTTTGCAAGTATACAAAATTAAAAATATATTTTTCCCGAGAGGGGTTTTACCTCTACATCTAGAGGAATATCTAGTTACAGATAATATTATCTGTGTTCTAAACTTATGCACGGGTTAAGGATATTGCAAGCCACATTGGAGCTATCCACAACATTGGCGTTTGTATTGATAGAAAGGAGCAACAAATTAACGGACGTGACCTCCTCCTCTCAACGAACCTTGCAACAAGTAACACGGCCTCGCGACCTTTGCTCCACGAGCTCCACCTGCACAAGAGGAACAACGACCCTGCTTCTCCACGTAGTGACCCCTGCATTAAAAATAACGAACCTGCATAAGAAGTAAAATGCGGTGAGGTCAAATACAGTGATCAAGCATCACTCAACACATTGAAGCAAAAAAAAAACGGTGACCATTATCAAATAGAGGCATCACTATCAAAAAACGTGGCTTCCATCTCCACAGAGGACCTACAATAAAAAAAACAAATGTGGAGCCAATATAAAATAGAGGCAGCGTATCAGTTAAAAAAAAGAGGTGCAGATCATCAAAAATGGCGCAAAGCAAAAGAAAAAGTTGGATCTAAATGAAGGTAAATACAACCCAAAGGAGGCGGCGTACAAATCCTTGCAAAGAAGATCAACAAAAAGATTTGGATCCATTTTCTATGCATAAAGAAACCCTAAAGCGCCATCTACTCATTCACAGACACGTGGAGTCTCTGTCAGGTCACTTTTTACAAAGGTAAGTCATTTTTTCATATACTTCAAATACAAGTTTGTTCATTCCTATATCAAGCGCCCTTAAGTGGCCAAGTTGGATAGAGGGAAAGCCTTAGAAGTGGGAGGTGCATGGTTCAAATCCCACCCCCAACCTACTTTTCGAATTTGGCAGATTTTTTGGTGGAACCACCAAATTTAGCAGAAATTTTTGAATTTAGTTATAACTAACTAAATTTAGTGGAGAAATCCCTAATTTAGGGTAATTTTTTTCTCCCATTCGGCCTGGTTCTTCATTTCAGAATTTTTTTGCAAAAGGAGACCCATCTAAAAATTGCTTTTTTAGCTGGTTTTCTACAATTATTTGCATTTTGGGTCGTTTTGGGCTCCAGAGGCCACTAGGGCCCGCAAAACAAATTTTTTTGCTTGCCATTCAAATTTTCCAGATTTTTGAATGTAAATTGTATACTGCTTTATATTGTACTAATTTGTAGGTTGCCATAGTCAACTGCAAACTTTGTAATTGCTCAGAAACTAGCAGAATTGTAATAAAAAACAATAAAAATTGGTTTTGTAACACTCACGAGATCCTAGATATCATTCGCAACATTCGGTATATATGGTGCCTCTAGGAAGCACTTATGGGTAAATCCGTCACGACTACTACTGCACTTAATGCCTAATATAGCTACAAAAATGTCATCTGGGCATCATCCCTATAAATCGACGGGGAGTAATAAGGTCACAATGCACACACTATGAACCATCCCATCCATCTGTGAACGATTGCACGACATAAATCCAAACTGAGAAATTATCCAAGTATATAGTGAAGTTATGTGTGCATATGAGGATATTTCTTTGAGTTGTGTGTCAATAATCGCATTGCACCCCATCATCTTGTCTTGGTACCACGTATTGAATTCTTTCACGTATACGTTAACGCCTCTTTCACGTACCACCGGGTATATAGAAAGGGCGAGCTTCTTCCACGTACCGACGGGTATATCGGAAGGGCACGTATATAGAAAGGTTGGTATATCAGACTGACGGTATATAGATTGGGAGACCTAATACCTGGAGTGATAAGAGCCAAACCTATCAGTGATCTTTGCAAAATGGGCACCAATGCCCCCAAATTTTTTCTTTCGGATTCACAATTGCTCAGAGGAAATAACTATGCTGCATGGAAGACTAAAATCAAGACACAACTTGAGTTTGAAGATATCGGCTGCTATGAATGGTACTCGACCGAGATCACCACCGATAAAACACAACAACAATAGTTTGATAAAGCAGATCAGAAGGCCAAACTCATCATCTTGTTTGGAGTGTCTGATGATGTGCAACCCCACATTTGAGATGCCAAAACAAAAAAGAAGCATGGGATAAATTGAGCACAGTATACGAGGCCAAGAACAAGAATGTTATACTCAATTTGCAAAGTCAGTTACATACATTGAAATTCAAGCAAAATGAAAAAATTGAAGCTTTCTTAAGAAGAGTTGCAGAATTAAGGGCTTCACTTCTAGCCCTAGGAGAACTAGTCACAGATGATGCTCTTGTTCCCATTTTTCTGAGAGAACTCCCCTCTTCTTACCGCATTTTTGTCACAACACTAAATGTGTAGATACGACAGTTGGTTTTGACAAACTGGTAAACCTACTGCAACAAGAGGAAGCAATGCACAATAAGGATGATGAAGAGGAGCAGGCATTGTCTTCACATCAAAAATGGAAAGGAAAAGGTAAAGGAAAACCTAATTCCTATCAGAAGTCCCAACATCAAAATCAGTATCACGGGGACAATCAATAGAAGAAGCAATGTCATATCTGTAAAAGAGGACATGACTTAAAAGATTGTTGGTATAACACTTACAAGAAAGGTTCATCCAACAACTCTGGACCACAACAACAATAATCTTACAAGGGACATTCTAACAACAATCACGGGTAGAAAAAGGGGAAAAGAAGACCCTACCAGCAAGGTAATATTGTTGAGCAACAAGAACAATCAGACAATGAAGACTTCTTGTTCACTGCTCGATCAAGTGAACCATCCACGTCATCTAGTGATGTCTGGTATGTTGATTCAGAGCCACTCGACACATGACCAGCCATAGATACTGGTTTATTTCAATGAGGGACACGCCATCGAAAAATCATGTTTCATTGGGAGATGATTCTTCATATACAGTTTAAGGGATTGGGAACATTTCTCTACCCCTTGGTTCACGAAAATGCAAACTATCAGATGTCCTATATGTCCCTAGGTTGACAAAGAATCTTCTTTTAGTTAGTCAACTCCTAGATCACAACCTGAAAATTGACTTTGATAGTCAATCCGGCAAGAAAACGTGTTTGATTCGAGATAAATCAAGAGGCTCAAAAATAATTGCAAAAGCCTCCAATGTGGGACGCATGTTCCAACTTGATTTTGTTCACAAAGATGATCAAGAACTTGTGGCTAAAAACTCCACCTCAACACAGTTGTGGCATCAGAGATTTGGTCATGTAAGTTTCAAATATCTCGAAACACTTTGTTGGTGTAATATGGTACATGGGCTACCATCTCTTCAGAAGGATACAGACAAGTGTCCTCACTACCTAGTAGGCAAACAACACAGAGCTTCGTTCCAAAAGAGTACATTTCAAGCTCATGGTAAACTTGACCTAGTTCATACCGATCTTTGCGGTCCAATGCAGCCAAGTCATTCTGGGTTCCAGTACTTCATGCTTTGTGTTGAATATTCAAGGAAAATGTGGATTTTCTGTCTTCGCAAGAAAAGTGAAGCGTTTGATACCTTCAAAAAGTTCAAAGTAGTAGTTGAGAAAGAAAGCGGTCATCACATCGAACTCTCCGCTTCGAGATGAGGGGGTAATTCACTAGTGATGAGTTCGAGAGACTACCTACAAACTCATGGGATTCATCGACAAATTCCTCCTCCACACACACCGTAGCAAAATGGTGTTTTTGAGAGAAGAAATCGTACTATCATGGAAATGGTGCGATGCATGATCGATGATTCCAAACTTGCAAAGACATTATGGGCGTAAAGTAGTAAAAACAACAGTGTATTTGTTGAATAGAGTGCCCACAACTGCTCTTGATGGAATAACACCACAAGAAGCATGGTAAAAAAGGAAACCATCCATTGCACACCTCAGAGTATTCGGGTGCAAAGCAAGAATGCACATACCCAAACAGAACAGAAAGAAATTGGACATGAAGTCACATAAACTCGTCTTCATTGGGTACAGTGAAGAGACTCTTGGGTATAGATTGATGGATCCTAAGACCAAAAAATTCTACACCAGCAGAGATGTTTATTTTTTTAAAGAAGAAGGAAGCAGAGACTCCTCCTCCAGGACTCACAAGATGTATATTTTTCACCTGTTGTAAAAATTGAAGTTGATGTTCCCTCAGAAGATGAAAGTGATGATGGGGATGATGGTGTTGATCAGATAGAACCATGACCCATGGGAACAGTTTCAACGTATGCCTAAATTGTGTACAAGTACATTAAGAGATGTAAGATTGGATGCTCCACTGGATAGATCCACCCCTGGACCACATACTCACGGTAAAATAAGATAAGAAGTTAACTTTGCTTTGATGAGTAGAGTTATTGAATCAGATGAGCCCTCTATGATCCGGGAAGCCCTACGGTCAAAAGATTGGAAAGATGCCATGGATTCTAAATATCAATAAGCGATGAAGAACAACAATTGGCAGCTTGTCAATCTTCCACTGTGGAAGAAACCCATTAGATGCAAATGGATATTCAAAACTAAGTACAAAGCAGATGGGATAGTGGACAAGTATAAAGTGAGACTTGAAGAAAGGGGTACGCACAAAAAGAAGGCATTGAATATGAGGATACATTTGCTCCCACATCTAAGATCAAAATGATCAGGATGATCTTTGCTCTAGCTGCTCAATTTGGATGGAAAGTTCACCAAATGGACGTAAAAAGTGCCTTCCTAAATAGATATTTACAAGAAGAAGTCTACATGACTCAACCTGAGGGATATGTAGTACCTGGTCAAGAAGCAAAGGTATGCAGACTCAGGAAATCTCTGTATGGGCTTAAACAGGCACCCCGGGCATGGTACATCAAGATTGATGAGCATCTTATACAACATGGATTTGTTATAAATCCATACGATCCCAATATCTACCTCAAAAATCAAGGGGGAGATGGTGATTGTTGTTGTCTATGTCGACGATCTAGTCATCACTGGCAGTTCAGTGAGGATGATCGATGTAACGAAGAAAGATCTTATTCGATCGTTCGACATGACTGATCTTTGGATGATGCACTATTGTCTTGGATTGGAAGTGTGGTAGAAAGAGAATCATATTTTTGTATCTTAGATGAAATATACCAAGACTACACTCGAGAAGTTTAGGATGATGGATTGCACACCAATTGCTACACCCATGGAGAACAAATTATAGTTATCTCATTCAGATCCATCTCCTGAGGTAAGTGCCACTCTCTATCGACTAGTTGATCGGGAGTCTCATTTACCTGACCTACACTAGACCAGATATCAGCTTTGTAGTAATTTATCTATCCAGTTCATGCAGGAACCCAAAGTGTGTCATTGGAAAGCAACAAAGTGCATTTTGAGATATCTCAAAGGATCAGTGGATATTGGTCTAGAATACAAGAAGAACGCAAACTTCTTCTTGATTTGGATATTCGATTCGAGATCATGCAGGTAACATTGATGATAGAAAATCCACTGGATTTGTATTCTTTATGGGATCTAGACCAATATCATGGGGAAGCAAGAAACAACACTTTGTTTCTTGTTCTTCCACAGAAGTCGAGTATCGTTCTGCAGGAGAAGCTGTCTGTGAAGTGATTTGGCTATGTCGCATACTAGAAGGACTTGGAATACCATAGGACAAACCGACCACCATGTATGTTGACAATGAAGGTGTTCTCAAACTTGTTCGCAATCCAGTGTTTCATGAGAGAACAAAGCACAATGAGGTTCAGGTTCATTTCATACACGAACATTTGTTGAAGCACAACATTCAGCTTCAATTTTGTCCAACTGAGAACAATGAGTATATATTTTCACAAAGTCACTTGCCCGTGACAAGTTCGAGTTGTTTAGAGAGTTTCTCTCCTCATCTCTTTAGACAATGCATAATTAAGGGGGGGAATGTTAGGATAAGATATTATTATCCTAATTAATTATGCATTCCATAATTAATAAATTTATTAATTATTGTTTTATGGTTATATTTAATTATAACCATCCTTTTGTTTGTATTTGAATATTACAGAGTATATTTGTTATATTGTTTTAACATTATATTTGTTTTTATTTAATTGTTGCTTCCTGGATGTTATTGGAAGCTTGTGTATTTTGGAATTTGGTTGCACCTGTGCAACTTAGTTTCTGTTTGTATTTGGCTGTGCAATATCTATAAATATTACAGCCCATTCATTGTAATGTTGGTTGATTGAGATTAATAAAATTTAATCAAAGCTTCCGCCCCGTTGTTGAATCAACGGTGAATGACTAGGTGGGAGTGGTTAACAATGGCGGCATGAAATATGAGTGCGCTTGCTTGTCTTCGGGTCAGCACCATGTGAACCAATACTAATCAGGTAGGGCTGCTTCTCTATAAATGACACAGAGAACAACAGGAACAGGTGAATTTGGTGACAAAAAGTGGGTTAAGTACCAAATGGTGCATTTGGAATGTAAAAGACTAACCGATGCCGTTACGGAAAAATCGATGCTAGTTACGTAAAACTCGATGCCGTTAGGGGTAACTTCACCGGTTACTATAGAAAATGACAGTGAGTAAACAACGAGGCAGAAGGTAAAATCTGACAGGTATGCCAAATCTGAAGATGTTTGAAACACCAATGGGAATAATGACAGTGATAGGGACTGTGAAAAGTGGAAGAAAGTGAAGTAAAATGTCCTTTTGAGTAGGTTAGCAAAAGGACATGGAACCGACGTCAGTTGGATATAACCGATGGCGGTCAGAGGTAACCAATGATGGTTACTGTGAAATTGAAAAAATGATGAAAGAAAGTGGTTGTGAATTAAAATCTAATGTAGAATCGGACTGCACTCGAGAATGATGATGATATGGCCCAGGCACACTTAGTTGAAGCCGGAATACACCAGCTATGATGAGGAGCATGCAAGGATGAAAAAAAAGTGACGAATGTGATCTCTCACCTCAAAACACAAGCCAAACAAAAACACTAAGAAAATGTGATCCTAGGAGTGCCTTTTCTATTATGTTTTTTTAGCTTATGCTATTTAGGATTGACACATGAATTGTGAAATATATTTTTGGTGAGGATGACTTCCTACAAATAAGGAGATCTAAAAGTTGAGGTTTGGTATGTCATGGTGGGGGCGGGCTTCACTCGAAGTATGACTCAATAGAGCAGCAAGTTAAACTGGTGCCCATAGTGTCGTGATCGTGTGATCACCTACAACTTCTTCCAAGTAGGATGTTGTTTAAGAATGTATGTATTTTGAATTTTTGTGAGGTTTGGTAAGACTCAGAGAAAGAGAAAAGGATAGAAGTGTTTTTCTACAATTCGTTTATTAACCATCAGCTGGTCATGACTTCCAGCAGTATAGGTTGCCCTCAATTAATGTGAGCTAATGCAATAAATTAGAATGGAATGCACTTATTTTTAAACCCAAATTGAAAATGTGAAATTGGATGACACAATAAGATGAAGAGGAAGAGGGATGCTCTTTCACTACAATGCAGAAAACATGAAGAAATGGTTCTTTTTAATTACACCAAAAGAAAAGTTTCCTTTAGAGAAAATAGAAAGAAGAGGTGGGTTACCAAGGAAGAAAATTAGTGTGTATGCTTTTCAGAAGGGAAACAAACACACAATGTTTTCCTAGGAATGAATGAAATGCAAGGAACCCTGGATGGGTCCCACCGAGTGCATGCCAAAATGTTTCACCTGATTCTTAGATTGTTTCTTTGAAGTGTGTCAATAAAACAGATAGGGTAATGGGCGTAGGAGGAATACCTGTTCAAATGTTGGTTGATGGGTTGTTGCGTGCGTATGAATTCGAATCCACAACTGATCATGAGAGATTCCTTTTGGCTAGGAGGAACTACCTGTAATGCAAAGCAAGACCACCAAAAGGAATTAAACAATA
This sequence comes from Taxus wallichiana var. yunnanensis, assembly GCA_018340775.1. Classification (NCBI taxonomy): domain Eukaryota; kingdom Viridiplantae; phylum Streptophyta; class Pinopsida; order Cupressales; family Taxaceae; genus Taxus; species Taxus wallichiana. Next base: position 792,860,564 of record CM031239.1, read on the forward strand.
TGGGTAGTGAACTACCTAGCGTATGCTAGATCCGGGAAGTGTGATACTTCCTAGATGGTTGTCCATCCACTGTTTTAAACAATTTGATGTTGTAAACAAAGTAAATCCTATTGTAGTTTGAAATGATTTAGGTATCTCACTTAAAAACACAATAAGGAATAGATCTAATCTAACAGGCTAAGCTAGAATAAATCCAAAGGTCAAATGATTGGTTCCTGGGTTACGTAGGTTTGACAGAGTCACATATAGATTGTAAGAGAATGAGGATAAGATGAAATTTGGTGGGTAGGTCTCTATTCTAGGCTGTGTGGGAAAATATAGAGACCGGTGTCGATCAGGGGTGACCGACAAAGTGGTTAGGTGTAACCAGTGTCGATTTACTGTGAGATATGGAAATATCACAAAACAAGATGTGGTCTCCTTTGTGATTGCACAAAGGACTTTGGTGGGTCGAGATGAGGTATTGGGTGACTGGAGTAGGCTTTGGCGAGATTTTAATGGGTATATGGAGGTGAAAACATCGGAGAAGGTCAATAGGGGGCAAGATAAACAATGGATGATAAAATGATAATGAAATGAAATAAACTAGGAAAGTATGATGTTATACTTACTTGGATTCCGGTCCTGAATGCCTATGTGTGAGGGATGGAGGTGCTGATGAGGGGTTGGAAGGTTGCAAGTAATCATGAACTAAAAGAAAGCTTCTTCATGGGCTACATGTACACTCCTCTTTTCTTTGATAAATCGAGATCATGGCTAGGATGGTCACATGCGGTGAGAAGATGCTCAATCTCCTTCCTTGCATGTGGGTTTTCGCTGGAATTTGCTCTCTGAAGATGCGTTATCTCTCTGAGATGTGTTCTTGCTCATCAACCTTCTCTCAATGTTTTCCAACCTTGAGAATATAGTTTTTAGGGGTTAAAAGGGTAACCGATGGTGGTCCGGCTTAACCGGTGACGGTTAGGGGTAACCAACGTCGGTCAAGGTGGGATTTCCTAGGTTTACTAAACTAGGGAGATCCTCCTAATTTCCTTGGATCTCGTGTCATTATCCCATGGATTAGACTGGGAGCTTCTTGTGAGCATGCGGGGATGTGGTTAGAGGGAATGTAGGCATTGATTTTTAGGGTTTGGGTAAGTCTTAGTTAGTTATGGCAACTTACTAAGAATAGGTCTTAGGTTGAGTTGGTTTGATGAGGTGTCTAAGTGAAGTGTATGTGTGGATATTATTTAAATTAATATATTTAAATAATAAATATGGTGAGGATAATGAATTAATTTAATTAGATTAATTAAATTAATATTAGTGGGGTGAAGGGGGTCATGGCTAGGTAAATGTAATAAAGGGTGCTTATATGTCGAGGGACCAAAGGGGAGTGTGACCTAATTTTAGTGTCTACACTCTTAATGACTCTAGATATTGTCTCTTTGAAATTGTTCACATCTCCCCCATGGCTAGCTTTTCCAAATGAGACTCTAGTCAGCTCATAATCAACCATAGTCATTTTAGCATCACTTTTCTAAAGTGGGCTTAAAAATTTCCACAAATTGAAGACCGGAGGGATCGACTATGAATAGACATGAGGCAATTGTAGCCTTCTTTGGTGTAGGTGTTGGAGCATTTTGGAATAGGCTAGCCATGACATCATAGTTAGAAGAAATTAACTTTGGATATGTCTCCTTCTTCATATCTATTGTAGGTTGGATCGAGGTGAAGGGAGAGTCACTAAAACTCATGTCGATTGGGTTGATGTGGACAAAATTAATATAAGGTGAGATGAGGGAATCATAGTATGTGTAGACACCTAATTCTAACCGCGCAATTTTAATACTAAAATTGCACTTTAATTGTCTTCTTTATTGTCATTCATTATAATTAGTGGTTTTTCATTAATTAGCTAGCATTCCCCATTTATCTCGATTAGTTAACGACACTTCATTAATTAACTAGTTTCGTCCCCCATCCCGGATGCCAAATAATGTCATTTTGTTAGTTATAATCCTCTTTTAATTAATTATAGGGTTGATGTGGACAAACTTAATGTGAGGTGAGATGAGGGAATTGTAGTATGTGTAGACACCTAATTCTAACCGTGCAATTTTAATACTAAAATCACACTAATTGTCTTCTTTATTGTCATTTCATTATAATTAGTGGTTTTCCATTAATTAGCTAGCATTCCCCATTTATCTCGGTCGATTAACAACACTTCATTAATTAACTAGTTTCGTCCCCCATCTTGGATGCCAATTAATGTCGCTTCGTTAGTTATAATCCTCTTTTAATTAATTAATTAAGTCTTTCAATCTCGTATTAACTTGATAAACCCTCTTATTGCTTAAATCCCCCTTTCAAACTCTTCAAATGACTTCTATAAGCTTAATTTGACCTATTAATTAATCCTAGTTGATTAATTAAATCACCTAAAACTTCCATAAGTTGTTAATCTCTAATTAATCTCTTCTAATTATAATTATCTCTTTCTAATTCTACATTATTTTCATCCCACATTCACTAGGTTGCAAGCTTCTCCCAAAATGGAAAGCTATATAAGAAGCCTAGTACACCTTGTCCAACCTTACACCATGTCCTTGTAAGACATTACACTTGAGAAGAGCATTTTCATGTTATTGGAAAGCTTGTTCAATCCCCCTTTCTACTTGGCAAAGAGTAGTAAGAGAAGAACTAAAATGAAAATCAAGCCATATTGGTGAGATCTCTTCCTCTTCCTTGGAGAAATCCTTGATCACACATAGTGTACATTCAAAGTATCTACAATCCAAAGCACATCCAAAATATCAAAGGGAGGTTTGCATTTAATGTTAGATTCATGTTTTATGCAAGTTAATTAAGTTTTCCTTTCATGCTTTATCATGATGTATTAGTTTGAATTAACTAAGTTATGAATCTACTTGGTGTTAGGTTCTTTCAATTAGCTTATATTAGTTTAACATGCATACATATGACATGGTTGGGGGACACTCCTTTATCTCATGCACAATCTTTATTTTTTTAGTTTAGCTATATTGTTTTCATCATTTTACATGTTAATTATTTCAATTTGTTAGAATTTATTGTTTTTAAAGCATGTATGATGGTGTTTAGTAATGTCGAGTCTTCTTTATAGGTATAAAGGAGGTGGGTTGCTGTCAAAATTGGATCTTGGTGGGAAAAATTTAAGCTTTCTTTATGTTTTCATTTTAAAAGCTTCATTTTTCATCATTTTACATGAAAGTTCTTTCAATTTGTTAGAATTTCTTTGTTTTTGAGCATGTATGTTAGTGTTTGATAGTGTTGAGTCTTCTTTGTAGGTATAAAGGAGGTGAGTTGTTGTCAAAATTGGATCTTGGTGGGAAAATTCAAGTTTTTTACTATTTTTGGGTCATTTTTTTGACATTTTTGTGGAAGTACAGGTTAAGTGGGTTCCCATGACTATAAGAGTGTATGCATAACCTATCTTCTAGAGGCCATAACTTCTGATCCTGAACTCGAAACAACTCCATTTTTTGTGAAGGAAAGGTATCGAGATGAGCTATGAAATGAAGATATAAACATGGGATTTCATCTTACCAAAAATTCAGGGTTTACTTTCTCCTTAAAATTTTCATTTTCTTTGCACATTAGATTTAGTTTTTGCTCCAAACTACTAAATCTTGTGCATAGGTTTCCATATTCACTTGCTAAAGAAAAAATTATCAAAATAGTGCTAAGATTTGATATATTTGTGTAAATATCCATTTGGTTTGAGTCGATCAAAGCCACATATGCTCTTCTCTTGCGCTCTCAAGTGACCTTGAGAATCAAAAATGACTACGATTGTTGGTGTTCTAACATTACAATTGTCATTTGTTTAAAAATGGTGCTAACACTTGATGTCTTGGTTTAAAAATTCCATTTTGGTTTGATTTTATCAACTCTGTATGCTCTTCTCTTGCGCTTTCGAGTGATCTTGAGAATCAGAAATGGTTGTGATCCTTGGTATTTTTCTAACGTTGTGATTGTATGGAAAAATACTAATCATTTGAGTGTAGGACCATTTACGCTTGTCAAAGACAAACAAATATTAATAATAATACTTTTGTGTGGGTTGCCTTGGCCAAAGAAAGGTGTTCAAAACAATCACACTTTGATAAATCACATAAAAATGAACAAATCACGTTATATTTGCAAGTTCATATAAGGGTAAAACTCGTCCGCATTAACTATGGGAATTGCATAGGCCTAAGCCCATACACTCTTTATTGAGGAGTACCACAAGAACCCCGAATTACCTGGCACATTGAGAGAAGGCGGTCAATAAAACAAGAAGTGCCCCATCACCTACTAATACAAAGGACATTTAGGGACATTTAGGAGTTCCCTAAATCTCTGTAAACCATGACAAGTGGTAGAGTGTTTCAAGAGATTTCCATCAACAAGTAGAACTCAGAAAACAAAGCTCATACGCGAAAGATATGGCTAGTCAAAGTTTGGCATAAAATGGGGTCAAAATGGTCAACTAGTGAATCACGCATTGACACTTGGCAGATTGGAAAAAGGTGAAAGGTTGAAAGTTCATGTTTTGATTACCTCCAGTCTTTGATGAACAAAAAAAATTGTGGGCCCCACTATTTTTTGGTGGGGACCCTCAACCAAGTTTGACACACTCTTTTATAGGAGGGGTTCCTTTTTCATCTTTTCATATTATCATTATCATATTTTCGATTATATATGCCATATATCTCTCTAACATTTCCCATGTGGGATTATTGTATTGGAGAGTTGAAACTTTGTATTATAGGGTTTGAATTGAGTTTGGTGAGCTCAATGTTTATCTTGGTTTGAAGAGATACCCTCTATATCAGGTGAGATAATCATAGCTCGAGTTCATGATTGCATTACGGGGTGAGCCATTCATTTTACGGACGAGTTAATAAGCCGAGCCAACTCGACATTTCCACATTACTCTCCAGCCTATTAACATTTGTATTGGAGCCATCGCCATATATACATGGATTTTTATGTGGGATCAATGGGTATAAACGGTGGGTATCAACCCCAATGCCCACCTTACAACTCGGGTTGGCTCCAAATGAATCAACCCAACCTGTTAGGGAGAAAAAACAACAAACACCGCCACCATGTGGCCAATAATAACACAACCCTTCTATTAGGAAAGTTGAGGAATGAGCTCACAAAGTGAGCTATTTGTAATTAAACAAGGGGGAAAAATTCCATACATGGCCAAGCCATAGAGTCTTTAGTTGGCCAAGCCTTTTAAAAATGCTTGTGCATTTTATCCATCCACACATGTGGGACAAAGAAATAATGCCCCCACCGAACTAGCAAACCAAAGAGGAGGTCACTTGCATATTTGGGCGACACATGCAAAAAAAAATTCCCCCTTGCCAAATGGAGGTCCACGTGGATGGTGGGAAACATATGGAGGGAAGCCACTTGGGGTGGAAAACCATTAAAAAAATGTGAAAAGGTATTGTTTTATATGCCTTAGTGTTATTTAGTAAATCCACGAGATTGTGGAATAAAGTGGAGTCGGTGGTGGGGAGATTTGAACCCCCACCACCCATGTAAAATAAATATGCCCCACCAACGTGCCATAGGAGCTCAACATGGTTTAAAAGGAGATCATTTTATTTGAATGGTAGAAGAGTTGGCCCTAGCAGAATCATAGGGCTTAAGAGGGCAGTTATGGAAATCCTTCATTTTGGAGCACTTAGAGGCGAAATGAGGCCTTAGTGTAAAAATGAAAAATGTTCATTTTTCCAAGAGGAATCCAAATACATGATTTTTTTCATGTAATTCTTAGGATTCTCCATTTTAGGTGCTTTACAAGTACCGTTGCATGGAGATTGTATTGCGAAGATGTTGTAAGGGCCACGAATGGACTTCAAAATGGTTTTTGGCTAATTGTAGAGTTCCATGAGGTCTGGTATCAGCCCATTTGCAGGTTTTTTGATCTATTTGTCATTATTGAAGGGTTATTATACTTCATTGGACTTTTAAATAGATCAATTCTCTTTTTGAGAATCTAGAGATGTAGCCCATTTGGGTGAACTCCATTATCAATTTCGTTCTTGTGGATGTTTTATTTCTATTTTGATGAAGCTTTTGATTAGATAAGTTCAGTAATGGATTTTTATTAATTTGATTAATTATTCATCAATTAAAATGGGAAAATGGACTTAGGATTTCATTTCAATATCCATAATCCACAAAGTATAAATGAATGCACATTTCAAAGTGTTGTGATTGAAAATCAGATTGAGGTGCATGTTTTTAAGGGAATTAATCAGTTTTGGGAGTAATTGAAACCTGTAAAATTGATGTTGAGTTCCTAGATCCTTGTGAACGGTTCAAGTTTGAAAATTATAACTTGTGTTTTTGGATCACCTACTTGATTAGTGAAACCCGTGAGGAACACCAAAAGTTTCTTTATTTGTCCTCATTTTTAGTTGATTGTGGGGTTATGGTCCGTATTTAGGATTTATTCTAAATACACATAACTTGTTTAGACAATTATTGGTGAGTGTTGAGTCTAAATCCTTATGAATCTATTTGGCATTAGGGACAAATTTCTTTGTAAGGGTTTGATATGCCAAATAGCTTCCTAAGGATTTATACTCAACACTCAATCATTCCTTACATATCATGTCTCCTTAATCATCATCTATTCATGGGTTATCTTATTCTAGCATCCCTTCATCTTCTATCATGGGGTCATGTCCTAGTAGCCCTTCATATTCTATCATTGGGCCATGTCCTAGTAGCCCTTAATTTTTTTATCATTAGGCCATGCTCTAATAGCACATTACCTTCAATCCTTGGGCCACCTCCTAGTAGCACATTCCCTTTGATCCTTTGACCTTATCCTCTTTTCCGTCATATCATCCCTTTATCAACAACTGTGGAAAGCCCACCAAAATCCCTACCACTCCTAGTATCAATCCCAAACATCCATTTTCTTCTCCCACTTCTTGGGTCTAGACAAATCATGCATTAGCTTGTATGAAACATAAACAATTTCTTTTCCAAGCTAAAATAAAACTAAAAAGATCTTAAAATCTCCCAACATATCCAACACACAAAAATACAAAAATCAAACACAATTAAAAAATTCACACCAATGAAAACACAGGTATGACACAAATTGCAGAACTCATGGATAGGGAAATGAAGCACCCAAATACAAAATCCATGTTACAAGATAAGTTCTGCAACCACTTATCAAGTATGATCTCACAATGATCATTGAGATTTGAGATAATATCACTCTCGATAAGCAAGAACTCCTAGTCTCCCGATCAAATAAATCAAAAGCATTATTGTTGGATCCTATCACATGAAGTGACATTATTGGTCCCAACCTTATAATCCATCATATCCTATTCTTCCTACCCTATCATGTATCTTTTTCCTTATATCTATCATGGATCATTTTCCTCCTACCTATCCCTATTTTTCATCTTCTGTTTGTGGTTTTCCTTCACTAAACTATCAAAATCAATCCAATTTTTTCAAAAATCCATCAAAAAAATTAAAAAAACATTAAAACAATTAAAGGTAAAAACATCAAACATTGCAATAAAGTTTTACATACACATGGATGTTCTTTCCTTTCCATCCATTCCTCTGTAAATCACCCACCATTTTCATCCCTTCAGTGATCTTTTGGTTAGTCTATTCATGCTCATTGTGTGAAATTTATATCTATGGTATCTGTTTGACCTTGGTAAATTAAAGAACAAATGACCTATTAGATATCTTGGCCATTTATTTCACCCAAAGCTTGATTAAAGGAATTATACTCCCTTAATCTTAGTAACCTCTCATTAATGGACTATTTGTAGATGATTCTTTTCTCACTTTAATTGTAGAAGAAAATTCAATCAAGAATTTCGTGGAATTCCTAGATAGTTTTCCCCTCATTTCTAGCTCTTTTATTCAATGGAAAAGACCCATTTCTATAGGAAAACCATCAATCCCAAACCTTCATGGTTAGAAGGATTCAATGGAAATGGATTCAACCTAGTGTGAAATTTAAATTTCTTTCCATATGATTTTATTTCATAACTTCGCCATATGAGTTGTGGTCCTATGTTGTTCAAAGAGTGGAAAAAAAGATCACTTATTGGGTTACCAAACATCTTTCTCTTACAGGGAAGTTCCAAATTTGCTCCAAAGTTCTAGTTGTTACTCATGTTTACTATTCATTTTTAAGGATCCCTTTAAAGCGACATATGCCTAACAATAAAAATTCTCATAGTTTTCTTATGGACCAACTCGAGGGACATAAATGGTTCTATAGATTAGTATGGGAAATGTTTTGTTGGCCCAAAGAAGTGGGAGATTTGGGGCTGTTGGACATAAAAATCCAAGGAAAAAATCTTAATGTCAAATAAATAATACAAATTCTTGAAGGATCGATGCATGGAAAATCCTTCTCAGAACTACATGACTCAAGCGACCCTAACGGTTTCCAAGCATGGAAAATATCAGGATTCTAGGGTCATTTTCTCTCACCTATACTAGTGAATATTCATGACACATTTGTGGATAAAACCATATGGAAAGGTTGAGAATTTCAAACCCAGTCTCATCGAGTAGGGGATAGATTCATATTGGGGCTCTTAATTAAATAATTATCCTTATGACAGTTTCTATTATAAATATACATAATGTCCCATTTGTTATGGTACTCTATATTAAAATTATTCAAATTTAAAAAAATTGAATTAGAGTCATTGGTGACATATTTTGTCGGAGTTTCTCAAGCATGGTTGTCATGGGATATACGTAAAGTTAAATTTCAGCTCAAAGATTGGCTAAAAACCCCATATTGGCTACCATCTTCTCACCCCAAAACAAATTCTAGGTGCTTCCTTAAACAATTATTAGAACCCCAAGTCCAGGGGATGGGATTTGGGATAGAATATGTGATTATATCTAGAAATATTACATTGATCCCCAAAAAAATCATTTTTTATGGTGCCTTATGTATCAAATACTCTCTATTAGAGACATGATCAAGCACGTGGGGTTTCAAACCCTGTTTGTCCATCTTGCCAACACTATATTCAATTAAACATCTCTTCTAGTTTTTCCTACATGCCTAATCTTCCTAGATGTAGATCTACACCTTTTCCAACCCTTTATCCTGTATTTTTACTTGGAAAATGGTTCTCCTAGGGGATTTGTCCATGCTCCTTGCAAAATTCAATAGTTATTTGAAATTTTTTAGAGCCGATATTCTAATTTATATTTGGAAAAATAGAAATTTTGGATTATTTCATAATGTTGAACTATGGAAAGAGACTTCTCTATGACTAATAAAGTTATTATGATCTCTGTTGGGAATTCGGGACTACGGAATAATGCTATGATTCAATAAAAATCCCAATCATGCACACATGATCTAAAAAATTCCCAATATCTCTAGAAGTGGAAGAGAATAATCCAAATCACACAAAATTACACACACATAACACAACATGTATCATGGTTCACCCAATGTGGGCTACGTCCACCAAATATAAAGATCTCATATATATAATATAACAAGAGTACAAACCAACTCTTCAATACAAGAGTACAATGCATCTCTCCAAGAGTATATCCTCTCCTCCAGATCTCTAAACGGATCTACATGAGTGCACTACAACCGTGCCTCCAAACACCACCACATGTGTCTCCTCCAGATCTCTAACTGGATCTACCTAAGTGCACTACAACCGTGCCTCTAAAACACCACCAGATCTCACATACCTAAAGCTACCCTACATCTCCCACTATGCAACCAAGCTCTCATGTGAATCTACAAACAAGACCTCTCACATGGGTCTACCAATGTGCAACCATATATGTGCACCAAGAAGTAAGTCTCTCCTCCATCTCACTACATCTACCACTGCAAACAAGAAGACAACCTCCTCTACAATATATGGATACTATTTGTATCCACAAGCTCTCTAACAAGCTACAATACTAGATTCCTATGGATCAACAATACAATATGATCTCATGGATCTACAATACAAGATATCACAACAACATGTGGATCTACAAGATGAAAGACTATTTTGCATACTATGTAAGCCATTACATTTAGATAATACAATACAAAGGAAATACAAAAGAAGACATAACCACCTTCTCACCATTCAGATGTACATGCTATTTCCTTCTATCCACTTCTCTCCATTGAAGCTTTGTCTTCATGCAATTTTTTCTTCTTTTTCTTCTTCTTCATCTTCAACCAAGGAGAATTAACATTCTTCCTCTATCCTTATGTTCTAACCCTATTTTTCTAGCTTATATAAGCTTAGAAAAACTTAGGGCACCTTAGCTATGCATTTACAACCTTTAGATCAACTTTATAACAAAGTTAGATCTAATTCTCGTGAGTTAAATATAAACTTTCACGCACAGGTAACTGGTGTCGGTTACCTTGACCATTGCCGGTTACCACGATCCGACCGACGCCGGTTACCTTGACCAATTCGAGTTACCTTGACCATTACCGATTACCCTAATGTTGATTGGCACTAGTTTGATCTTTGACTAGCACTTTTGATTACCCGACCGGTGCGGTTACCCTCTAATTGGTGCCGACATCGAGTAAACCAACAAGGTGTAAATCATGCTAACTGTGAAGCAATTCAACTCCACAATCCTAACAATCTCCCACTTGGAGATAAATTTCTGAACATGTACATGTACATCACCATCCTCTACATACCGTGAAGACCATCTATTATTTATATCAACAATTCTCTCAAATGAAATCAAGAAGATTAAACCATCTTCTAAAACCAATAAGATAACAAACCCATGACTTACCATAGACTTGCATGAAGCTACTACTGATCCGTGATAACCGAGCTATCCATACATCAAGCTCCCACTAAATCATAACACCAATCCACCATGACTAATGCACCTGCAAGAGCTCCCACTCAAACTAAAATATTGAGCATCTAATGCATCCATAACCAATAACCATGTTCTCCAACCATCTATCTATGTCTCCATGCAACCACCAATGCAACTGACCAAAGACAAGTCAAAATTGGAATATGCGTAAGCAAAACAAGATCCTGGGTCAAGACAACCCAAATGAGTTCTACATGCAACCCATGGTTAATTACTCCACAACACCTGCACAACTCAAAGAATCCAAATACTGCATTCGCAAATCCAACCTTGTATAAAAACTAGCATGTCCAAGACAACCATCCGTAGATAACATATGTATCAAGGAGTAACATAGTAACAAGAGGAAATACAAACATCCCCTACTCATGCTCAAGGCATCTAAACCATGCTCATAGGAATCCATGTGTAAAAAAAATATCTACATCATCATAAACTCAAAAATAGAATCTATCCACATGTATAAACTTACCATATACATCCATCCATATCATCAGGCTCTCCAGAAGCTCCAAGTCTGCCACCAACTAACTCCAAAGCCATATATGAATCTTGTGCTCATCAATGTCAACAACAACAACCTTGCTAACCATGTTACTAATAATTAGTGCAAATACTAGAAAAAATGTCATCAACCTACTGCACAACCATCTAAGATGAAAGCAAACAAGGGAAACATCAATAAGATGTAAATATACACTATTGTCACACTGTAACTTGTAACAAATAGATTTTCCTTCTTTACCCTTCAATGTCAATAACATTTCTCTCTCTTCTTAACCCAGTTGAACAACCATCAACTGCAATCCCATAGGGATATCCAGAACTATAAATAAAACTAGAAGTGACATCATCATGCAATAAACTCAAAATACCTGCAAAACCGTGACTTTCCTCCAAAACAACTTATGCCTCATGCCACAAAAAAATGTAGCATACTCCTCTCACTCCGCATGTGCATATATGTCCAACCTACAATGCCAATAACCATGGCTTGCTCCCACTTAACCTGAAATCCCCTGCACTGCTTCTAATCACCAAGCTCAAAAGCTATATATGTCAGTGAGAAATAAAACATATGAAAGAAAATATAAATTGATTCCCTTATTATCAAAGAATACTTCTACATCATAGAAGTTTGGACTTCTTGTGAAGTAGGTGAATCAACTTATTTTCATCTTATGTACTCAACATATTTCATTACTCCAACTATGTCTAAACATGACTTTTCATTGAGGATCCCATCCTTAGACTAGATACCTTTATCCTCAAGATTCCAACACATCCCGAAAATAAAATTCAAGATCACCAAATATCCATGGTGCAAATTTTACTTGTGCACAAAATCCAAACATAATACCAGTTTCTTCAAATGAAAGAAATAAAACATGAACCATATAGAGATACATGACCCAAAGTCTCACTGGAATAACCAAGCCAACTTTGTCCTCTTTCTGATTCAATAATTGAAGTGATCTACACCGTCTCTGTCATGTACACTATGTGCAAGAAAGTCAATCCTCCAAAACAAGACACTGAAACATCCATGCCCTCTACTGTTGCAAGAAACCACGTGCAAAGCGTTTTCCACGAGAGATCAACCATGGTTCCTTGACCGGTATTGGTTACCCTCTATGAATGATGTCGGTTCGACGACATGACATCAGTCGCTAGAACGAACACAATGCCACAAATTGGCATATGTCACAAAATCAAGTGCCTACTCTGACCAAAGATGATAGTTGTGATGAGCTAATCATTTCAAGAAGCACCCAAATCTTATACAAAAACTTAATAACAATAATAAATGCAATAAAACTGCACCAAGATGAAATATATCACCTTACAAAGCACTAAGATACTCAACCACATCTTCAACTGAAGAACATGCTTCTCTGATGGAAACCTTGTCTTCATTCTGTGCTACTATATTTTGCTTCTCTAACGAAGCCCATGCATCTAACTACACCAAAGGATGCATAACTTCTCATCTATCTCATACTTATATCTGTAATCTAAAACATGCATGTGTAACCAAAACATACAATCACTACAATACTAAGATAAAACAATACCTTTGTAACTTTGCATTTGCAATCGACTAACATGATTGTGCCTCTAATAACTAGGAACACCTCAACAAACAAGATACATTCCATGCATCATCTTAATTCTTCAGATATGTGATTTCTATTTAAAACCAAGTTTACCAATAACCGACCATGGTCACCCTACCGACGTCGGTTTCCACCAAACCGACGTCGGTTACTATATTCTCCAACAACCTCACATTTCTAGCTTCCACTTGAGATTTAAATATCTTCCTGTAATTTTCACATCAGGCAAAACAAACCTGTTCTCATACACCTGTCAGTAAACCACTAACAATATACTGAAGAAAACCTTTCTTTGAAATAACCAAGCTCTGATACCAGTTTTTGGTATAAGATAATATAAAAAACTAGGATCTGATACTAGTTGTTGGGAATTTGGGACCGCAGAATAGTGGTGTGCTTCAATAACAAACCCAATCATGCACACATGATCTAAACAATTCCCCAAAATATACAACAATGGAATAATAAACAAGAATAATCCAAATCACACAAAAGTACACACACATAACACAACATGTACCATGGTTCACCCAATGTGGGATATGTCCACCAAAGATAGAGATCTCATATATATAATATACCAAGAGTACAAACAAACTCTTCAATACAAGAGTACAATGAATCTCTCCAAGGGTATCTCTTCCTCTCTAGATCTCTAAATGGATCTACACGAGTGCACTACAATCGTACCTCCAAACACCACCACCGTGTATCCTCCCGGATCTCTAACCGGATCTACTTGAGTGCACTACAACCATGCCTCTAAAACACCACTAGATTTCACATACCTGAAGCTACCCTACATCTACCATTGTGTAACCAAGCTCTCCTATGAATCTAAAATCAAGACCTCTCACATGGGTCTACCAATGTGCCACCATATATGTGTACCGAGAAGTAAGTCTCTCCTCCATCTCAATGCATTTTACATTGTAAACAAGAATAACACCTCCTCTATAATATATGGATACTATCTGTATCCACAAGCTCTCCAACGAGCTACAATACTAGATTCCTATGGATCAACAATACAATATGATCTCATGGATCTACAATACAAGATCTCACAACAACCTATGGATCTACAAGATGAAATACTATGTGCTTTGCATACTATGCAAGCCATTACATTTAGATAAGACAATATAAAGGAAATACAGAAGAAGACATAACCACCTTCTCACCAATCAAATGTACTTGTTACTTCCTTTTGTCCAACTTCTCTCCATTAAAGATTTGTCTTCATGCAACCTTTTGTTCTTCTTCTTCTTCTTCTTCAACCAAGGAGAATTAACATTCTTCCTCTATCCTTATGTTCGACCCTAGTTTTCTAGCATATAAGATTAGACAAACTTAGAGAACCTTAGCTATGCATTCTGACCTTTAGATCAACTTTATAACAAAGTTAGATCTAATTTCCACGAGTTAAATAAAAATTTCATGCATTGTGTAAGCGGTGTCGGTTACCACGATGTTGATTGACATTAGTTACCCTAACTAGCACCTTTTGATTACCCTAACCATCATCGGTTACCGATCGATCTTGATCTGGAATCGGTTACCCTTTGACCGGTGCCGATTATTAAGTAAACCAGTAAGATGTAAATCATGCTAAATGTGAAGCAATTCAGCTCCACAATCATAACAATATCTAATGTTATACTCTAGATCCAAGTGTTTATGGTGAGTTTTGTTTAAGTGCTATAGATGCTGAAATAACAAAAAATGAAATAAAGTAGGGTTTCTTGATCCGAGTTGTGAAACACAATGTCAAGGTGATCGAGTACACGAACAATGTGAAAATCTCCTCCTTTAGCCAAGTGATAAGACCTGCACACAAGGACAACTAAATAGACAAATATTAGATAAAGATGTAATGAGTTTCTCGATGAATGTTGATCCCAGGAATCCAAAGGACTTCCTTGAAGGGTGTCAACTCATGTTATAAAATCAAGTTATATAATGATAAGGTAAGATAACTGAATATGGTTTAGAACTAAAAGGGGATATGAAATTTTTCAAAAGTATTGTAGGAATCCCAAGCTAGGTTTATGGCAAGCTTGAAGTCCAAGAAATAGTCAAACCAAGTTTGTTCTACTGCATCATGTATCTCTCGTATCACTTCGAGTTGATCTTCAATGTCTTCAATTTTTGTGAAATTGTGATGGCGCATTGGTGAGCTCATGTGAGATGTTGATTTTTTCCCACAAAAACAATTATTAGACAATCGAGAGGTCGTATTTGTTGGTAATAGGATGGGACTCACTTGGGATTGTCATCTACACTAAAGAACATCTTTAAGATAGAAAAAGTAGTCAAAAATAGAATGAAAAATTGATTAGATATGTGATCAATATGATAAAAAGGATAGTTGATAGGGATTCGCTAGAGATTCTTAGTAATTGTTGGAGATTAAAAAGGAATCATGGTTGATCCGGAAGGAATCATTGGTGATTCCTGTAAAAAAATTGAATCTTTGATAATGGGTAAATGTGACTGAAATTGGTTAAACTAATGATTGATTAAGGATATTAGTAGACACAAAACATATTTGAGATTTGAAATGAAATGAAATTGAGAACAAGGTACCTTTGGTGAAAAGACAAGGTTGATAAGGATGCGAAGGATTTTTGAAATTACTGAGTATCTAGAGTTGAAGCGAAGGTGTATGTATGTTAGACTAATCTAAGTTAATGAAATGAACCTAATACCAAGTAGATCCATAACTTACTTTAATAAAAAAAATACATCATCATAAAACATTAAAGTAAATATTAACTAATGTGTATTAAACATTGAATTCAATGAGAAATGCAAACTTCATTTATTGGTTGGATGTTCTTTGAAATTGTAGATATATCCTTTGTGAACCAAACATAACTAAGCACGATCAAGGAATTCTCAAGGAAGAGGAAGAGATCTCACCAATATGGCTTGATTATCATTTTAGTTCTTCTCTTACTACTCTTAACCAAGTAGAAAGGGAAGATTTATTTGAAAAAATATTTCCAATAACATGAAAATTCTCTTATCAAGTGAAAATGTATTACAAGGACATGGTGTAAAAATTGTAGGAAGGTACTAGGTTTCTTATATAGCTTTCCATTTTAGGAGAAAATTGTAACCTAGTGAATGTGGGATAAAGGGAAACTATAATTCAACAGGGATAAGTATGGTTAGAAGAGATTAATTATAGATTATCAACTCATGGGAGTTAGGGGGTAATTTAATTAATCAACTAGGATTAATTAATAGGCCAAATTAAGCTTAGAGAAGCCATTTGGAGGTGATTTAGAGGGAAATTAGTATAATTTGAAGGGTTTGAAAGGGAATTTAACCAATAAGAGGGTTTATTGATTAAATATAATATTAAAAGGCTTAATTAATTAATAATGGTTAATTAAATAATTAAAAGAGGATTATAACTAACAAATTGTCGTTAATTGACATCTAGGATGGGGAAGGCTAGTTAATTAACAAAGTGTCGTTAATTAACCAAAATGAAGGGGAATGTTAGCTAATTAGTGGGAAATCACTAATTATAATGAAATGATGGGAAAGAGAATAATTAGTGCAATTTTAGTATTAAAACTGTGTAGTCAGATTTAGGTGTCTACATTTTCCCCTCTTTGATGTGGTGTAGCACAAGTGACACCATTTCAAATATAGTAGAAAAGTTTAGACAATTTTAAGGAGTAGAAGAAAAATTATTAGGATGGATGATGTCCCATCGAGTGTCGATGGGGTGATAGAATAGGTCGATTGATGCTCGAAAAGAAGATAAGAATGATCCTACTAGAAGACAAGTTGGTCACGATAGGAATATATGTTTTTCTTAATAGATTGTGGAAGTAAAAATTGAAGTGGGGAAGGGATTCAAACTTGGCTTGGTTGGCCATTGTTCAAATTGATTGATTGAGTAGGATCTCGTGCCTCAATTTGAAGAAGCAAGGAGGGGGAAGAATTGGAAAATGATAGGTAGAAAGTTAGTTAAAATGGAAGTGGGAAGATCATGACATAGTATATGTACCATCTTGGTTTGGAAATACCTTTTTATTTGATATAAACATACAAAAAAAGGGTAAAATGACATGAAGATCCATAATACTGATTTTTGTTCATTACTAAAGGACTGAATCAAAGCAAAATACATAAAGAAATGTCATAAGTGAAAGTAAACACAACATGAAAACAAACAAACAAGAACAAACTAACAAACTTAAACAAACAATGTTCAAGAAATGTGTACCAATGTTTTTGTTATCCAACTTCAGTTCCCAAATGTTCAAGTTATATGAAAAGGGTTAAAATGATTCCCCAAACAAGAATACATGCAAGGTAGTATACGAGAGGATGAGATCAATCCATATGGCCCAAATTCAACCATCAATTATCTAGAGTGCACCCGGTTAGGCTATATAGACTTGGGGCCCGTAGATATGGGGCCATCATCCAATCAAGCCAATCAATCCTACCCTACTATCCTATAGACCAAACCAACTCCATATAGCTATATCCACCCTTAATGCAATGAAATCGAGACAAACCGACTCCCCATCCCTTTAGGGAAAAGGCAACAAAGACATCCCATGAAAAAGCAACGTGCACTATGAAATTGCCTTAAGAAACGATATATGTTGGGAAGACAAACACATCAAGAAAATTATATTCGTAATGTAAGAAGATCACAAGATGATTTTCATGTCATGCACTATAAGAAGAAAACACTAAAGTAAGATGTTGTGTAGAATAGTTTTTTATTTTTAGGATTTTTTGTTTTGTGAATGTTTAGGATTTTGATGTTTTACCAATGTTTTGGATTTTTTAAGTTTTACCAATGTTTTTGAGTTTTGAGGTTTTACCAATGTTCCAATAGAGATACTAGAAATACCCCTAGAGAGATTTTATGGGTTTTATTTTAATTTTTGATTTTTTCTTTATGAAAACTTATTTCATCTCTCTCAATTTTTTTGATAAGGAGTTAAGAACCTTTGATTGCTTGATGGAAGGATGTAGAAGTGATTGCGATGAAAACATTGGCTAGTGTCAACAAATACACCTAGAAGGTCTTCCAACAAGTTTATTAAATGAAGATAGTGATAGGATATCTAAGAGGTTATCCATTATTTAATTTACCAAGGTGATGAAATACCAAGGTCAAACGGATACCATAAAGATATATTTTGCACAATGAGCACAAATAAACCAACCAAAATATCACCGAATGGATGAAAATGGTGGGTGAATTGCAGAGGAATGTGAAGACGGGAAGAAAAGAACATACATGTGTATGTAATACCGATTACAATTTCTAATGGTTGTACCTTTGATTTTCTTTATGTTTTAATGTTTTTTTCTATTTTGGTGTTTTTGATTTTTTTTTAAATTTTTAAATTGTTGATGGTTTTGGGAAAGAAAAACTGCAAAGAGAGAAGATGATGAAGATGAATGATTGGGAAGTTGGGACCGAAAATGTCACTCTATGTGATAAGATCCAGCAATGTTTGTAATTTATTTTATGAGAGAGACTAGGAGTTTTGTTTATCAAGAGTGATATTATCTCTAATCTCGATGATCATGGTGAGATCACACTCGATAAGTGACTGTGACTTATCTTTCAACATGGATTTTGTATGTGGGAGCTTGAGTTCCCTATCTATAGATTTTGCACTTTGCACCATATTTGGCGATTGCATAAGTGTACATTTTTAATCGTGTTTACATTTTGGATTTGTAGTTATTTGATTTATTGGGAGATTTAAATATATTTGGATGTTTGATCTTAGCTTGATGAAGAAATTTTTGGTGTTTCATACAAGATAATGTGTGATTTTGTTGATCACAAGAACTGGGAGAAGAAAGTGTATGTTTATGATTGATGATAGGAATGTTAGGGATGATGATGGGATTTCCACAACTTTTAATAGAGGGATGATATGATGTATAAATAGGATATGGTCAAGAATTAATGGTAATAGGAAAATAGAAGGTGACCCAAGAATAGATGTTAATAGGATAGGAGGTGGTGAAGAATAGAATATGATGGGGTACCTAGAGGTGTCCCATAGATAGAAGATAAAATACTACCTAGATGTATCCTATAAATAGAGGATGATGGGATATATGGAGGTGTCCCATAGATAGAAGAGGATGGGATACCCAAAGGTTTCCCATAAATAGAGGATAGCAAACTACTCGGAGGTGGCCTAAGGATAAATGATGAAGGTATAATAGAAGGTGGCCCAAGGATAGAAGATGAAGAGATTCTAGAACGTGGCCCCATGATAGAAGATAAAGGGATACTAGGAGGTGAGCCACAGATGGAAGATGAAGGGCTATTAAGACATGGCCAAATAATTGAAGGGAATGAGCTACCGAGAAGGTGACCCATGGATAGAAGATAATGGGCTACTAGGAGGTGGCCCACATACAGAAAAAGAAGAAGGGATACAGAAGGTGACCCAAGGAGAGATTTTGATTATGGAATTATGATATGTAAGGAATAGTTGAGTGATGAGAGGATAGGATAGGGATCAATGCTAGACCTAGGTGTTTCACCATGTAATGAGGAATGAACACAAGATGGAAGGACAAGAGGAGGTTCTTCTTGGACAATTTTAGGCTCTTCCTCTATTTTTTGACCAAATGACTCAACCTCTTCCCCACAATATGATGACGCATTGAGGTCAAAAGAGAATCCTTATTCATGATCCTTTAGAGGAATGTCATCATGTAGCCCCATGAATTCTCGATTCCTTCTTCATTCGAAATAAATCAATCAAGTATGGTTCATTATTGGTTGATGAGAGTAGGTTGAGTAGAATAAATGGGTCTAACAAGTGTTGAAGATTGATAAGATGTTTGATTATGGAAATGATGGGATGTTTTGACCTTATTTCTCCCATAAAGGAATTGGAAAGTGCTTTGAAAAGATATCTTATCACCTCGTTTCTTGTGACTGGTTTGACGTGAATTCAAACATTGGTATTTAGAAGATTGATAAGGATAATATCGTAAAACATGGTCGAAAGGGCTCGAGGATAAAGCTGGATTGGATTTTGATTGATAGAAGAAGATGACTCAAGAGACGAAGTACATTTGAATTTGGATGTCTCGATAGTATCTTTGGGTGTGACTTTAGGATGTATTGGTATTGGTTTGTTTAGAAGACGACATAGTGCAATTAGAAATAGAGGATCGTGTAGCAAATTGGTGGGTTGCAACATATTGGTTGACTTGGATGATTGATTAGAGGAATTTGAAGTCGAACAAATATTCAAAGGAGGAAGACTTCATTGAGGCAACTAATAAATGGGATCCTATGGGAAAAGAGAGGAATGTGAGTCATGCATTGATTTGTATGTTGGATTAGAGGAATTTGAAGTTTTACATATCCTCGGGGAGGAAAATTCCTTTTAGGCGGCTGATTATTCCTTAGAAGAAATTTTATTGGATGAGACTTAGGATTACGAGGAGAATCAAAAGAATAGGAATGACTAGGATACTCTGAAGCATATGATTGATTAGGAGAATCAAAAGCATATGACTGATTAGGAGAATTAGAATCATACAATGGAATAGAAGAATTAGAATCATAATAAAGACTAGAAGAATATAAATCATACCACTGACTAGGAGATGAAGGTGGGGAAGTGGAAAATAGAAAGGGTTCCCTAGTGTCAAGAACCACATGGGGTATAATTATGATTGACATCATTTAATGTGAATTCTTAGACCTAGGTTGTGTCATTGAATTATTTCATGGTGAAGGAAGTTCCATGTCAATTTGAGCAATGTAACGACATCCAACTAGAAATTTTGCAACTATAGGGATGCTCGTGTGATTTTCCAAAGTGAATATAAGGAATACGAAAACATAACGATGTAATTTTTATAATCAAACAAGGTTTGGAAGACAATTTGTAAGTGTGAAATTCAAAATTGTTGATTAAAATTTAGCATCATAATGACTACTGAAATGAAACTTTTCATATATGTAAAATATATCCGAAATTTGATTGATAGTGCAACAACACAATTTTGACACTTAAATCGATTTTTGAGAAAAAAATATTTAAGTATTAAAAAGGGGTTGATATGATTTTATAGCATAACAACATAAATTTCCACCCTTAAATCAAGTTTAAGAAAAACAAGGCTCAAGTATCAAAAATGGTCGTCTGATGCGAGAAACGTAATAATACAATTCAAACACTTAAATATAGTTTGAGAAAACAATATTTAAGTACCAAAAATGGATTGGTGCAAGAAAAACATCATAACAATGCTATTTCAATACTCAAATAAAGCTATAAGACAAACAAGGTTTAAGGATAAAAAATGGTTGATATAATGTGAGCGGTTTACCAATACAATTTCAACACTTCAATCAAGTTTAAGAAAACAAGATTTAAGTATCCAAAATGGATTGGTACAAGGTGATAAGAATAACAACACACTTTCAACACTCAAATCAAGTTTTAAGACAAACAATATTTAAGTATCAAAAATAGTTGATACAATGTGAGTAGCGTAACACAAGGAAAACATTACAATTTCAACAGTTAAATCAATTTTAAGAAAACAAGATTTAACTGTCAAAAAGGGATTGGTACAAGGAAAACATCATAATAACACACTTTCAACACTCAAATAAATTTTTAAGAAAAACAAGGTTTAAGTATCAAAAATTGGATTGGATAAGGCGAGGTAAGCACTATTGAGTAGCGTAACAATATATCGCACTATTGAGAAGTTATCACTAGATTTAACGTGGCAACAAGATTTTGTACAAACAATATATCAAATCTAAGAATACACTTCTAAACCCTGCTTTTAAATAAAAGTGGATATTCTATCAAAGAAATATACAAAACAAGAGACATAAATAAACACTAGATTTAACGTGGTTCCTTCCTTGCCGGTGTGGGCTATGTTCACCAAGAAACAAGCCAATCTATTATCCAAAGCTTTGACAAGATTTTACAATCTTCCACACCTTTGAGATTTTCTTATCTTTGTTACTTTCTTTCTATCAAGCTTTCACTTCATCACCAAGAATTATCACTCACCATCCTTTTTGAGGTTCTTTCTAGTTCTTTCACAAATGAATGCACTATGACTACCTCTTCATCTGTCCATCCTCCAATACCTTAATTCTCTTACTTGCACTATGGCTATAAACCCTAGCTTTTATGCTTATATAGTCGTTTATAGACTTAGAGCACTTAGCCATGTAATTACAATCAATAGAAATACTTTCCATAGGTGTGCTCCTACGGTTTTACATTCTAGCCATGTTGAACCTTTCTAACACCTTGTAGATATAATCCTTTACTTGGAGACAAATGCAAATGTAATTTTTTCCTGTCTGAGACTATGTATTTTCATGTAATGGATTCTTTTTGCAGCTTCTAAATCCTTCATTCATGCGAGAAATGTGAGCTATGTATTTTCATGCCAAGATTCTTTTTAAGCTTCTAAATCCTTCATAGCAAATGTGTGAGCTAGCTGTCTTAAGCTACAGATATCCTACATACTAGATCCTACAATAACCATATCATCCACATACGATAACAAAAATAATATAGCTCCCATTTTCAAGCTTCTTGAAATAAACACAATGGTCAGATTCACATCTCAAGTAACCATGCTCATGCATAAAACTATCAAACCTCATGTACCATTGCCTTGGAGCTTGCTTGAGCCCATATAGGATCTTTTTCAACCTACACACTAATTTCTTCTTACCCTTGACTTCATACCCAAGTGGTTGCTGCATATAAATTTCTTCATCCAAATCACCATGAAGGAAAGCCATCTTCACATCTAGTTGCTCTAAATGCAAATATTCTACTACAACTAAACTCAATATAGTACAAATAGAATTCATCTTAACAACAGGAGAAAATATTTCTCGAAGTCAATACACTGCTTTCGTGTGTAAATCCCTTTACTACAAGCCTTGCCTTGTACCTTTTCTATCCACCTACTTCTTCCTTGATCCTATAAACCCACTTGTTCTGCAATGTTCTCTTACCTGCTAAAAACTTAACCAAATCCCAAGTCGATTCTATTCCAAGGAGTCCATCTCCTCATCCATGCCATGATCACACTGAACGTGAGTCTTATCCTACATTGCTTCTTCAAATCTCTCTGGTTCACCACTATCAATCAATAATAAATAAAATAAAAAAGGTGTAAATATTTCTGGAATTTTACCTACCCTTTGTGACCTTCTCACAAGAGTTTGGGGTACGAGAGAATCAATCTGGGCCTCCTGGACATTCCTATCCAAATCTAACAGTGACCGACGTCGGTCACCTCTAAGCGACGTCAGTTCTTCTAAGCGATGCGGTTTGGATCCTCTCAGTAACTATCGGTGGTTCATCCGATTGATGTCGATCGAGGCCTAAGCCCGACCCACGATTACTTATGTATTTTTGTAGGTGTTTCTTTAAAACACGAGAGTTCATTTTCATCAATAAACTTCTCAATTTTCTCATCCTTGGGTACCAAAATTTGATCCCTGTACATTCTCTTTTCATTCCATTCAATATCACGACTCCTAATAATTTTAGAATTCTCTAAATCCCAAAAAAGGAAACCGAAATCACCAGATCCATAACCAAAGAAAGTGCACCTCTTGGATTTTTCATCCAACTTCTTTCTATTTTCCCTATCAACATGCAAAAAAGATTCTGAACCAAAACTTTAAGAAAAAAAAAAGATCTACCTCTTTTTGGGTCAAAGCTTCCTCTGGTATTCCTCCATATAGTGAACTTGAAGGCCCAGTTAATCAAATAAACCCTTTGTATCAATGCTTCTACCCAAAATTGCAAGGGTAATCCAAAATGTATCCTCATCCTTCTAGCATGTTCCATGATTGTCTGTTCATTATTTTTGCAAAACCATTCTCTGTGGTGCTCTTTGAAACGTTCTTTCTCTACGTATCTCATTCATCGAACAATAATCATTGAAATCCTTGCTTTAATATTCACCACCATTATCGAGATCTAAGTAACTTTAACTTATAATTTGATTCATTCTCAATAAGGGCTTTCCATCTTGTAAAAATCTCAAAAACATCATATTTACATTTAATACAATAAACCCATACCTTTCTTGTAGCATCATCAATGAAAGTAACATAATACTATGATCCTCCATGAGAAGCTACTGAGTGGTCCCCACACATCCGAATGTACAAGGTCCAATTTCTGCTCCTTCTTATTTTCCTTAACTTTGAAAAATCTCACTCTTTTGCTTTCCAAACATACAATGCTCATAGAAATCAAGATCTAAATCTTTCAAATTTGATAACTTACCCTTAACCTTTAAGATTTGCATTCCTTTTTGACTCATATAACCCAACCGATTATGCCACATGCATGCATCCCGAATCGAAGTAGATAATGTAGATAAGGAATCGATGTCTGAGGTAGATAAATATAACGTTCCTACCTTCTTACCTCTTGCCACAACAAAAGCACCCTTGGTGACTTTCGAAGAGTCTCTTGTAAATGTAACCATGCAAACAAATTCACCTAGTTGCCATCACGCAGAAATAAGATTCCTCACGAGGCTTGGCACAAGCCTCACATCTCTCAATACCCATGTATTTCTATTCTGCAATTTTAGATGAACTTCCCCTTTACCAATAATACTGCAAGGTTCATCATCACCCAAATAAACATGCCCAAAATTGCCCTAGACATAATTTCTGAAATAACCCTTATTAGGGGTTGCATGGAAAGAAGCTCCTGAATCTAAAACCCATGATTCAATTCTACTATCTAAAGAAAGAATAAGAGCATCTTGCATTACCTTTGATGCAGCAAGATTTTCTTCTTTACCTTTATCTGGTTGTTGGTTTTCTTTATCCTTTGACCAACAATATTTCTTTGCATGTCCTTTCTTTCCACATTTCCAACAAGTAATTCCCTTACTTTTGGATTTAGATCTACTATCCCTTGACTTTGATTTCCCATTACTCTTACTCTTGGATCTCTCCTTCTACCTGCCCCTACTTTCTACATTCAAAGCATTTCCAGATGATGATTCCTTTGTACTCTTCCTGTGAATTTATTCATTCAAGATTATACTAACCACATCATCAAACTTCAAAATATTATTAGCAGATGTTGTATTACTAACAACCATTACTAAGTTATCCTAACTATCAGGAAAATAAAATAAGAATAAATGTGATTTTACTTCATCATCAAATGGTATAACAACCAATTTTAACTGATTTACTATAGATCAGAAATCATTCAAATGACTAGAGGTAGATTCACCTTCATGCATCTTAGAACAAAATAGTTTCTTCATAAAATAAACTTTATTTGAAGCACTAGGTTTTTCATATAAATTAGCAAGAGATTTCATTAACTCTATTGTAGAAGCCGCTTCTATAATATTGGAAGCCACGAGATCTTTATCGGGCTCAATATTATAGATCTCAAAACCTTTCTGTCAAGAATCTTCCATTCTTCATCAATCATCTTTGTAGGTCTACACTTCTCATCCAATGTTAAGTTAAATCTCTTTGATATAGATAATCCTCAATCTGCATCTTCCATAATTGATAATTTCGGCCATCAAATTTCTCTACCTTGTATTTGTTATCTTATGCCATTGTTGTAGCTCCCACTCAATCAAAAAATCCTCTGTGAGTAAATCTATCAACACACAAAACCCTCAAACAAAGATATGATACCAGTTGTTGGGTTTAGCACATGTCGGTTGTATAGACAACATATCGGATCTAAGCATACATGCAAATAAAAGTAGATATTCTACCAGAAGAAATATACAAAACAAGAGGCATAAATCAACACCAGATTTAACATGGTTCACCCAGTGTGGGCTACGTCCACCAAGAAACAAGATAATCTATTATCCAAAGCTTTGACAAAGATATACAATGAATATTTACAATCTTCCACACCTCTCAGATGTTCAATACTTTCTTTCTATCAAGCTTTTACTTCATCACCAAGAATTATCTCTCACCAACCTTTTTGAGGTTCTTTCTAATTCTTGTTAATTCTCTTACTTCTAAACCCTAGCTTTTATGCTTATATAGTCATTTATAGACTTAGGGCACTTAGCCATGTAATTAAAATCAATAGAAATACTTTAATGCTAAAAATAGATCTAATTCCTGAGAGTTAATTAAAACATCCTCGCACAGGTAACCGACACTAGTTAGACCTAACCATTGCTGGTTCCTTCCTTGCTTGATCGATGCCGGTAATACGATCGATCTTTGGTCATACTGACGATGCTTAGTCTGGGTGACTAATGCCGGTTCCCCCCTAACTTATGTCGGTTCTTATATTTTCCAACAAGTTCCAATTACATGCTAAAATGAAGTAATTGAGCTCCACAACTCAACACACAAATCAAGTTTTAAGAAAAACAAGGTTTAAGTATAAAAATGTCTTATATCTGATGCGAGTGATGTATGATACAAAAAACAATTCTATAAGCGAAATGTCAAAAAGTTGGTTTATGACAACTTCCAAAATTTGAGCAGCGTAACAACATAATTTCAACACTTAAATTAAGTTTTAAAGGAAAAACATATTTTAGTGGCTTGAAAATAGATGATACAATTATGAAAATAATTGATTTCTCTCTTTTGACCAATAAGGCCAAAAGATAACAAGGAACTTATGATTGGAGATGAAAATTACATGGCACAAATTTTACGAGGTTTCACCTTGTTCGAATAACAAGGTTTTAACTACGAAAAAAATTTCTATGTACAATTCGTGATGAAATATATGAGGCACAACTTTGATGGAATTTATTCTTGTTCGAAAAATAATATTTTAGTGTGAGGAAGTCTTGCTTTGTAATGGATATTTTGCATTTCATGAATATGATATGGTTAAGTTGGCCCCAATTCCAAATGGTTCCCAAGGCTCTTGCTCTCAACACTCACTAATATCTTGTCTAAGAGGTAATTTTTAATAGAACAAATTCTAAACAAAGGACCATTACCCCATAGTAAAATTAATGAATGAGGCCTCATATAGATAACTTTTAGCACTCCTCACATATTTTTCTAGTCAAATGGGTGATGGGGAACTTCCCATTTTGTCAACCAGTCAATGTGTTGACTACTTTGGGGTTATTTTGGTACTCCTCATAATGAGTTTTATAGCTTAATCCAAATAACTTCCCACAATTTAAAGCGAGATGGGTTTTAGCCCTTATTCGGACCTACAAATATAGTGTTATTTTTTCTTTCTTATTTTGATTTAAAATATGATTATCTTAAACATCATTATTTGACCAAGGCAACCTACATAAGATGTTAGTAATTCATTTCAATTTTTGGTGTTTGACAAGTGTAATGGTCCTACATGAAAATAATTAGTATGTTTCATATGATCACAATGTTAGCAAAATATCAAGGATCTCAACACTACTAAACAC
Organism: Taxus wallichiana var. yunnanensis; assembly: GCA_018340775.1. Lineage (NCBI taxonomy): Eukaryota > Viridiplantae > Streptophyta > Pinopsida > Cupressales > Taxaceae > Taxus > Taxus wallichiana. Next base: position 792,888,061 of record CM031239.1, read on the forward strand.
CATCATACATGCTCAAAAATAAGAATTTATAACAAATTGAAATAACTAACATGTAAAATGATGAAAAATGAAGCTAAACTAAAAAAAAAAAAAAGAATGTGCATGAGACAAAGGAGTGTCCCAATTGGTGTGCCATATGTGTACATGTTAGACTAATCTAAGTTAATGAAATGAACCTAACACCAAATATATCCATAACTTAGTTTAATCAAACAAAAACATCATGATAAAGCATTACGGAAAGCTTAACTAATGTGCATCAAACTTTAAATCCAATGAGAAATGTAAACCTCCTTTGTTGGTTGGATGTGCTTTGAAATTGTAGATATATCCTTTGTGAAACAAACACAACTAAGCACGATCAAGGAATTTTCCAAGGAAGATCAAGAGATCTCACCGATATGGCTTGATTGCCATTTTAGTTTTTCTCTTACTACTCTTAGCCAAGTAGAAAGGGAGATTTATTTGGACAAAGCTTTCCAATAACATGAAAATGATTTTATCAAGTGCAAATATCTTATAATGACATGGTGTAAAAATTGTAGGAAGGTATTAGGTTTCTTATATAGCTTCCAATTTGGGAGAGGATTCTGCAACCTAGTCAATGTGGGATAAAGGGAAAGTAGAATTAGAAAGGGATAAATATGAGTAGAAGAGATTAATTAGAGATTAACAACTCATGGGAGTTGGGGGTGATTTAATTAATCAACTAGGATTAATTAATAGGCCAAATTAAGATTAGAGAAGCCATTTGGAGGTGATTTAGTATAATTTGAAGGGTTTGAAAGGGGGATTTAACCAATAAGAGGGTTTATTAATTAAATAGAAGATTGGAAGACATAATTAATTAATAATTGTTAATTAATTAATTAAAAGGGGATTATAACTAATGAAGTTTTGTTAATTGGCATCAAGATGGGGGAAGGCTAGTTAATTAAGCGAGTGTCGTTAATTGAATAAAATGAAGGGGAATGTTAGCTAATTAGCGGGAAATCACTAATTATAATGAAATGACAAGAAATAGGATAATTAGTGAAATTTTAGTATTAAAACCACGTATTCGGATTTATTTTTCTACACGAGGTGTTGGAGATGAAAAAATGTTGATATTGATGTAAATACAGATGTCAGAATAATAGAGTTTCACTACATTGTCTTAAGATCGCGAGAAAAATATATCATTTATCCTTTTATAATCATTGTTGATTCAATTAGAATTCTTTGACGATCTGGGAAATGTGGAGAAACCAGTTTGGAAGTGGTTTGACCACTTCCAAAAATGATATTTTAGGATATGAGGATGAGGGGAAACAATTAGGAAAGTGATTAGGGGTTAAGGGGATTAGATGGCTAGGATAAAAAGGGTTAGGATGGGTTACAGGTGGTTAGGGTGATATAGGGTTAGAAATTAGATTTTACGAGGGTAGAAATGTGATTTAATAAGGGTGAGAGCATGATTTAGGATAATGACATAGGTTTAGGATGTGAAGGTGAAGTAGGGTACCGAAAATGGGTATCTACACTTGACCATTTTTGTCAAGTGGTTTGTGATAATGAGACGCTGGAAAAAAATGAGTGGAAAGGCTGACTTGTGTTAGATGTTGGCCCCTCCTCAAACTAGGGGTCATCATAACAAAGTGGAATGATCATGAGTTTGAAAAATGTGGCTAGATGAGATAGGTTTGGATGATGGTGTGGTATGATTTAAGATTCCCCAAAAATAGTCATGGAAAAAAATTACCACAAAGGTGGACTTGTGCGGATAGAAATTCAAATGATAGGGGAAAACATGGGTTCTTGACCTATAGATGTATGACTTCTAGGAAGCATTTGTGGGAGAAAGGTTTCTGAGAAAGTGAATAGAATCCATGTGAAACACATACTAGATGAAGGATTTTGCCACAAAGGTGGGATTACACAACCAAAAAGTCAAGTGATAAGGAGACCAATGGATTCTTGACCTATAGACGTATGAATTAATGGCGATAGGGGACTAAGGTTTTCTTATGACTTTGAAATCTGGAATGGATTTAATCAAAGAAGGGTTGATATTGAATGATTTTTTTAGATTGAAAGGGTCTTAGGGCCCTAAAAAGGAGCACATGGTTTTAAAATATGTGCAATTTGTACAATGAATGATAAAGATGATTTTTTTATGAGGTCAAGGGATCACAAATTTGATATTTTGGATAAGCCAAACTAATCGTTGGAATCATCAACAATTGTAAAAATCGCTAGAGATTTGGTGTGAGCAAAAAAACCAAATAAATAAATTTAAAAGGCTCAGGTTCATACAACTACTATTTTGATATTAAGACCTTTAGAGATCCCTAATTTGATTTTTTTGAGTGAGTTTGATCGTGATGGAGGATGTTGGAAGTGCACAGAGGTGACGTCAACCTACACAAGTAGAGGTAGATAGTGCACTTAATATTTTTGCTATTTTTGTTTGTTTTATATTTTTTTCGAAAATTGGTAGGTGCTTAGAAACCACGGCAATTTTAAAATTCATCGAAGATTCTACGGAATTTCTAGTGATTAAAGTAGAGTCAGTGGAGATTATACAAAAGTTGTGATTTTTGTGGATTATTTGATAGATGTGGATTGATTGGGCGAATTATGTATTTTTTTTTATGTTGTTGGAGTACTGGACTGAGAGAGATTGACCCCATGGGATAGAATCTAGAAGATACTTGATGATGTGTGTGCATTATTATCGGTGGATGATTAAGCACATTTTGAGGAGGTTGGAGTGGGTGGTATGCACCACTTCGGGCGTATTCACACGGGGATATGGGTTTACTATTATCTCTATTTGATAGATGGGATTACATGATAGGCACATTACGGTTACCTACTGGAGAGATGACCATCACGTTTGAGGATGTGCACGAGGATCATGTGCTTGCGATCAAGTGTGAGTAGGTTTATGTGATTGATGAATCTAGTTGGGTGTTGGACTAAGATTATTCTTTCCTAATCAAGTTATTGACTAGTAATGAAATAAACTAGAAACTCAGAACATGGAGGGTTTATGGTACCTCAAGATGATGATATGGATGGACGCCTTGAAATGATAAGAACATCCTTGCTACAAGCTTGATAATCTACACGAAAAAGAACACCGAGAAAAAGAATGGATTAGTAGATAGGATGGAGGGTTGCTTGACTAAGTCGGTTCCAAGAAGCGTGAACTTTCTTGGATGGATGTCAACCCTATTGTATATGATATAGAATATAAAACCTAATAATGGATCTAATAACAATATGTAATGTACGAAACAAAAATATGAAAGTAGATCTAAGATAATAATGAGTAAATTTGATCCAAATATGACAAAATAAGGCAAACTGACAGGGTCGATGGTAACTGAGGACATAGTATTCTAGTCGGAGGTGATTTATGAGATGGACGAGGAAAATATGCACCAAAACAATATATATACAAGCTCCGTGGATGAATCCAAAGCTGAATAGTACTGAAAATAGATTTGAGATGGACACAAACACCTACAAAATAGACTGAAACTTGAGAATGGGTGAAAGGATGCAAGAAAATTATGAAAAAGGGTAGATTGATAGGGTTCTTTGATGGCGACCACGGAAAATCGATGGCAACTAGGGCCCGATAACACATATAATAAATGACAGAGTTACATAATGACTAGATATGACTAACAAAAACAAGCGTGAACAAAAATAGATGTGGATGAAGATATGAATGGATGAAGCAAGCTCGATGGGGTTGGGTCGATGGCTCGGGCGAATAGACGATGACTTGAACTAGTTAGGGTATGGATGAATATGGAATGACCCAAATGAGAGACTGGAGATAGAAATGAAGGCGAAATGGAATGATGAGAGGTACTTGAAGCTACCTGAACCTACACAAGATATTAGAGACAAAAATGCAACTATATGATAATAGAAGCACATGAAAATGAAAAGGCAAGAGATATCTCCTAGATCACCAAATTAGATGCACAATAGCTCAAGAAGACTCCAAGATGTGTAAGATAACTGCAAGAGTACTCAAAATGTAAGAAAGATCACAAGATAGCCTGAAAGTATCAATGTTGCATCCTTTTGAAAGGAGGGGTAAGGGCATACTTATAGGGTCAACATTGACTGGGTGGGTCACCACCGATTATGAGGATCCATCTATTAGGGTGGTGGAATGATGCCCAAATCGAGGCATTGAGGCCCAAATGAAGCGGGATTAGGTTTTAGATGAATAGAGACAAGCTAGGGTAACACTGAGGAAGAGAAAGAGGTAGGTGGGATATTAGGACGAGTAAATAAAGGCCCTTGATAGGAGAATTTATTAAATAGATGCCTAGGGATATCAAATTATAAACCTAGGGATGAGAAATGGGTAGTTTAGGGATGAGAGATGAATTAGGTGGAAATTAGAATTAAATAATGATGATTAGGGGTGATTAAAATGATTTAGGGAAATGAAAATATAATGAGATGAGGATTAGGATTAATTAAGGATAATTAATAAATAAAATGGGTAATGCATGATTAAGGGTGGAAAATGAGAATTAATGGGATGAATTGGATTTTAAGAGGGAAAATGAAATTCGAATGGGTGGCCAAGGTTAACAAAAGAGAATGTGGGGTGAAGGGGAGGAACGATACTAAAAATTGGTGTCTACATTTGCCCCTTTTTAGTGAGTGGTTTACATTCGGCAAGCCCACAAGAAAAAAAGAGGAAGATGAAAAGATGATTGATTGGGTGATCCCCCTTAAACTTGGGATGGAAAATGGAAAGGAATTCGATCACAAGTTTGAAAGAGATAGATGGAGAAGGGATAAGTATTAAGATATGCTAGATGAGGATTGAATAAAAAATAAAAATATGGAGGTGATTCCAATATCACTTTGGTAGGGAACAAAGGATGGTCTCAATGGAGATAGCAGCAATGTCCTATGGACCCGTGAGTGGGAAGAATCACTAAAAATGGATGGAAACCAATGGGAATCCACTCGAGATGGAGAAAACATGCCACACAGAACCAATGGGTCAACGAGCAAGGATCAAACATGTACAAACAAATGAAAAAAGAGTTGAGGCAAGTTCCAAGACAATCATGAAGAGGGTGGCAAAAAAATGCGTTCGAGGAGGAATAAAGGCTAACATAAGAAAAAATATGCCCCGAGGGAGAATAAAAGGGTCTGAGGGAAAAATAAGGAAGCCCAGAGGACAAAGAGAGATGGAGATATAAAATAATGATTCCCCAAGAAGGAAAAAAATTGACCATAGATACCTGGGGATGAAATCCCGGCGGGACAAAAATAAAAGTAAATAAAATCATTCCACCCAAAAAGTGGAAGAAAAGATAATTTTAACAAAGTTGATCGGAAAAAAAGGGAATAAAGTGATATGGATGAAGAGAAATCTGGGTCGATGGTGACTAGGGTTAGTCAACAAAGACTAGGGTTAGTCGGCGACGACTAGGAGGAATTGGTGACAACTCAAGTGGGTCAATGAAGACCATGGTCAATGGGGTATAAAAATCCCTTGGTCAGCCAACAAGGCTCATTTGCACATAACTAAGTGACGATTGAGAGCTATGAGGCTATGAGAGAGAGAGAGATTGGATGAAATGGAGGCCGAAGGAGATGGGAGGAAGCACTAGAGGACTTGGAGGATGGTGAGTAGTACCCTAAGTTGTCAAACACATATTTTAATGTTTTGTTTATTTTTTACATTTTTCAAAATTTGGGCTCGGTGTCGGGGAGCGGTCGGCGGTGGCACATCACCCTACCTACCACCTCACTTTGCCACTTCATCATGACCTCAGCCCTAACCCTAAAACTAACCTAATTAAGACCCATAAGACCCATGCTTGGTCCACACCTACACCCATAACTAATGACCCCTTTTCGCACTCCAAAACCGACCTTCTAGTCACTTGACCGAGCCCGCAACTGATCTCTCGGGAGAAAAGTAGGGAAGGTGGGCTATTTTACTAAAAATAGCCTACTTTTTCCTTACCGATGCCGGTTCCTACTCGACCGCCGTCGGTTACGCAACCGCCATCGGTTCCCTGTAAATGGGCTCCCCAAACCAAAACAACGGATCGGATTTCATTTTTGGAGATCAGCCAAAGGATTTCTGGATCAACAGAGAGCATTGTGAGCGAGGAACAGAGTCCTGATCTTCATTTAATCAAGCAGAGACGAGTAAAGAAACCAGAAGTGCTTGCAGTAGAGGAGATCAACTTGCATCTTCGTCAAAACCAGTAAGTCATATCTTGCATGTCCTCTGTTATAACATTTCTTATGCTCTTTGAATCACAGTCCTCCTAAATCCGTTTCTGAATCCACTACCCAACGTGCCATTGCATCTAACTGTCATTCTTTTACCCCTCATCATCTCATTTCCTAATATCATCCATAAACCAGCCTTACAAACACCATAGCTACTAAGAAGATCTTAGAACCCACCGGTATCGGTTATCAGTAACCGGCATCGGCTATCATAACCGGCATCGGCTATCAGTAACCGCCATCGGTTCCTCTGATCAAAACCAGAAAACCAGCCTTTCCCCTACCCAGTTCAACGAAACAATTTAATTGATACTTTACAGTCTTTTGTGTTAATTCATATTAGCAGGGGAACTGACCACCTTCGAAAGGAAGTTTTATATTTCCTGGGCCCAAGGCAGTTTCCTCATTTATTGTTTAATCAAATCTTGTGGTCTTGTGTTCTTATTTGCAGGTAGTCCTTCCAAGACAAAAAGGAGTTCTTCGCAGTCAGCTTGATCTTTCTCTACGGTACGCGCACACCATCTCGACATTCCACAGGTATTCCTCCTAACCCTAACCTTATCTGTTTCTAAAAGGAACGAAACATTTCCGAGTGAAACATTTTGGCACGCCCGGTGGGACCCATTTTGGGTTTCTTTCTTTTGCTTATTTTCATTTTAGGAAGCATATTTGTTGTTGCTGCTTTTGTTATATATTTCGTAAAGTATTTGTCTTGCTTTTCTAGTTTCGCATTAGTGAAAGTCATCTCTCTTGCTTCATCGAACATAATTTTCGATTTGGGTTTAAAACACATGCATTGCATTCCTGCTTGTTGTTCTTCAATTCTAGTGAACATAGATTAAGTAACAGGTCGTACACGTGGGGGTGATATCCACGGTATTGACAGGAAATTAACCCTAGTTTCACTGCACAACACATACCGAATCACTTCACAATTAACACAACAGCTCAAACATCCCCCCTTTTCCGCGGTATTCCTCCGCCCGATTGAGGTAACCTTATAAGCCAAAACAAACTTGACATTTCCCCTAGGTCTTGTTGTTTAGGATTCTGACATCATCTTACGTCTAAAGGCATAAGCCCACGATAACTAAAATTAACCCTAGGATTAGTCTCTGGATTTGCGTGTGCATCTTGCTTGTTTTCAAATTTTTTTTCTCTGTCATACTTTGTCTTCTGTGATCAATAAGTTGATAAATATACTCAACGTTGCTAAAAATCAAATTAGCAGCCTTTTATATCTTCTTATCCTAGACTTTTGACACCGCATCGGTTAAGGGACCGACGCGTTGCTTTTCGGACCGACACCGTTAGTAAACCGATATCGCCATCGTCTTTCATCAGCCCCGACAAACCAAAGAACTTGCCAAATTCATCATTCTCGAGGTTGTTTTTGTTCTTGATAGATTGAAACTTTCCGTGTGTTCTTGTCCATGGTTGTCATCACTGAAGCAAGCCGCCATGGTTTCACATGCCTCGCTTCCGTGTCTTTGCCTCGAATCACCCCCTTCACATTCTATGGGAACCCTACTGACACCAAAGTGAGATCCCCAAATTCTCGTAGGAGACAAGGACTTTGCAAATTTCTCGGATGCTAATCCCAAGCACTGCACAATACTATTTGTCTCATGCCCCGACCGTACGCCCGATGGTCAGCCTCCTTATTGGCATGCCTATTAGTATAGCTGCTCATTTAGCTCCCACTCCTCCCGATAACACCGCCGCTTACTTTCGCATCTCTAGCCCCGTCTCCCAATCCGACGGCTTCGAGGTTCATACGACGACCCGATTAGCTTTCCTTTGGTTAATCTTGACCCCACGTATCGCTACCACCAACCGCCCCTACCTCATCTCTTTCGCACCACCCATTCATGACTTACTCTCGCCACCTATTCACACAAGCTTTCCTCTCAAGCTCCGCCTACCTTTTCATTCCCATACACGTATCCAAAGAACCTCAACACCTTATATGGGACATCCCTATTCTCGTTGCTCCAACATACTCATCCTCCATACCTTATCAACACTTAGCCCCACCATTGTCCAAATGGAAGCCCTTGGTCCAACTTGCCTCTTTACACACAACCGCACCATCATCTCATCCAACCACGATTTCATCAAACAAATGATGGACAAAATGCAAAACTCGGAGGCTTTGCTTTGGGAAGTCGTAGCGCTGACATACGAGCAAGTTTGTCGGGAGCCCATTCACCCTTCTCGTCCCCTTCATTCATATCCTCCTCAATGGGAGTTGCCAAAATTTACTCGCTTTTAACAAGAAAGAGGATCCTCAACAACACTTGCGATCATTTAGACATGCTTGTTATTTGATCGCCCATGATGACGCCTTGTTACTCCGCACCTTCCCCATGTCCTTATCAGACCCGCCTTGAGTGGTACAACAAAGTGCTTTAACCCAAGACTCGATCTTCTCTTTTAACCAACTAGCCCAATCTTTCTTGGATCATTTCTCCATTAACATTGCCAAGAAAGTATCTATCACCGACCTTATGCCATCCGACAATTTGAGGACGAATCTATCGCAGATTTCGCTGGACGATGGCGGGGCCTTATCAACCAAACTTACGTATGCCTTGCCTCAAACCGAACTTATCGAATCTTTTACGCGGGCGCTAAGCACATCTCCCCACCCTCCAAATTCAAACTTTCCATACATTCGACGAGGTTTTTTACCATGGCTCGAAATTAGAAATTCGAGCCTTAGAAGAGGAGAAATTGCGGTTGCAGAACAAAACCCCATTTCCGAACTCCCGATTCTACCAACAAGCCAAATACCGCCACTCCTCACGCGTCCACTTCTTCTAAATCAAAAGGAGCTGTCCACGCGGTAATGGTCAAATCTCAAACACCGTCCAATACTCCGCCGAAAACCACTTATAAGTACAAAGCCGAGCCCACCAATTACACTCCTGGGAGAAACTTATGGCGTCATCCCGAGAAATTGCTCAAAGCCGGGCTATCACCTTGCCTCGTTAAACCTCACTCCGGGTTTGACTCCACCCGCGCAATACCTTCCCGTACAAAGAAAATGACTTTTGTAACTTTCACCGCGTAAAGGACATAGTCATGAAAACGCAAGATGTTGAAAAACATAGTGCAGAAATGGTCGACGCAGGGATATAACCTCGATAATCCTAACCCCGCTAACCGAAATCTGAAAATTTTCAACAAGCCATTCCCGAATCACTGGTCCAACAAGAACGTAAACCAAGATATCTTAGCCGAGGAGAGTGTTCATGAGATCCATGCAGCTTTCGATTCTCACCAAAAGCCTCTATTGAAAAATTTTTTTGAATCAAGCCTCTCTCCACCAACACAGGAGTCTGAACCTCCTTCACCACCATCAAGCCAAAGTGAAATCATTCCTCTACCCATAAAAGAGTTAACTGCCCAGACTTCTCTTCTCATCGACGAGTCTTCTTACACCACATCCCTACAAGACTGTGAGCGGATGTTATCTAATTTATCTATTTCCCAAACGTCCCCTTCTACCGCTCTTGCTGCACAAGAGGAAGGCTCGCCACTCCTTTTGACATCCTTAGACGAGAAATCTCTTACACTGACATCACCACATTCTTTAAACATGACAGATCCCCTCAAACACGCCCTCCTACCTATTAGTCCCTCATCGCCTAAATCTTTTCAACGACCGGTTGACCTCTTAACATCTATTGATACAGTGCCTCATCTACCTCCTGTGTCACACCCACAAAGTGGACTGGAATCACAACCCCGCTCATTCTCTCCGTACAAAAATTACAAATCACACTGAGACCTGCCATTCCACGTAAGATGACAGCCCTATGGGAACGCTTTGAGTACCCCTTTTTCTACTCAAATGCAAATGACTCGATCCCGATGTCTCCACCATATACCCAAGTGTTTGCGTGTGCTTAAAATGCCCCCTGTTCTCACCTTCACCCCCTCACCTCTACCAAATGCCCCGTCCACTTCTATCAACTTAACCAGATCTTCCCCTATGCTTGGGACCTCACCAATGCCTGGGCCTAACGCACCCGCCTAAGCGACTCGATCTATCCAAAATAAATCCGTCCCGCCACCTAGAGACAAACTCAATCCGTGCCCCTATCACAATCAAAACCATCATCGTCATACCTACCTTCCATATTGGGACCCCATCCCTCTACCTTACATCAATATATCATACCTCCTGCGTTTTCTTCAAAACAACCTACGCCTTCCGCACCCATACAGAAATTCCAGGGTATAGCAACACCGTCACTCCGCGTATCCTGTCCACCTATCAACCCTAAACAAATTCCATCATCAAAAGATTTGTTTTCGGTCACTCCTATTTCCCCATGGTTGTTTTCTGATACCACATCATCTGCGGCCTCATCATCCAACATAGCTTCTGCGCCAAAGAAATCACGTTTAGTGAAAACCACGTATCAACACCCCTCGGCTAAACCACCACCCGTGCGAACCAACCACGCCCAAACATTACCAAAACCCGCACAACCAATACCCTCATCCTCTTCCGATTTTGACCCACTCAAAGGATCTTACGCCAAAATCCTTGCTATGTTGGTGGAGAATGCGACCATTTCCCTACCTCCACTTAGACCTTATGATCCGTCTAAACCCCGACCTATGGGTTACGATGAGTCTAAAATCTGTGCTTATCACCGCACACCAGGACATGATGTGGAGGGATGCAAAGCTCTAAAAACCATCCTTCGTCAGTCACCTCTCCCAGATAGAAAGATTAAGAAAGACAACTTACGAAGGGAGAGACCTTTAGTTTCCATTCCTCTCCTATACCATCTCGTCCCCGCCTCACCAAGATCTATCATTATTACAACCCCACCTCTTGAAGACCATGAGTTATCCCAACCATCTTCCTCATCTCAGGTCTACGAGATTAATATGATTAGTGTCGCTACTCGAGGGCAGAAAAACAATGGGAAAGCAAAAGAAAACACACCTGCGGCATCTCTTTCTCCGTCAAACATCCCGATTGCACCACCACCTAAAGTGGTCATTCGCGGACCCGCCTATCCCGTCTCTAATGGCATTGCCCACCGAAATATGATTAAACAGCTTCACCAATCACCCGTAAAAATGACACTGTATGATCTCATTCAGACTTCTGAATCTCATCGACAAGCTCTCGTTGAGATCCTTCAAGGGATAGAGGTTTTACCTAATGAAACCCTGCCTGTCGCCTCCATTCTAACACCCAATCACGTTGCTTCTCTCACCAAACAACCCACTGCCCCAACCACTTCTGTCTCTGTACAACAAGCTGCTGGGCTCAAGACGAAATTGTTGACTTTGGTACAGAAGATCCTGACCCTGCTCTTTTCATCTCAGCTTACATCCGGGACATTCGGTACGTCGTGTTATGATTGACGGGGGTGCTAGCCTAAACATCATCTCTTCAAAAGCCTTCCAACAAATGAATATCCCTTCTAGTTGCATGTGTGCCAACCCCATCATGTTGCGGTCATTCAATGACGCTATTACTTCTACCTTAGGCACCGTGATCCTCAACATTCGGTAGGACCACGACTTTACCCGAACTCTTCTATGTCTTGGAGGGAGAGTTCCAATATAATATATTGCTGGGTCGTCCTTGGATCCGAGCCATGGGATGCGTTCCCTCAACATTACATAGATGCATAAAATTTGAGTATGAGGGGAAGTCCTACACCGTAAAAGCTGACCCTCCCCCCTTTAAAACCTGCAATATGTTATACCGCCCTAACGATGTGCTTATACCAATCAAGACACCCATACATTCAACCCAACCATCCTCTTCAAATGTACCTCAACCATCCACCTCAACCGCGCCTACGCCTTCAACTGATGAAACCACCATCGCAAAAACCACTTCCCTTCCCGCAGCTAACATTCCAACCTCCGACCCCTTAGTAGATGTTTTTCAGCGCCTTACGCTGGGGGAGTACCGCCTATATAACGTTAGTTCTTTCCCTACCCCGCAGGAGTACGGACAATTACATGCACATCCCACCTACGACCGTCGCGTGGGGAGGTAATCTTACGACCACCCCATCGCCGCACTAACCTAACGTATGGGGGTGTTGACGCATCCTCCATTACCCCTGAACCTCCTCTTGGTGTGGTTCCTTCCAATCCGATTTTCAATACTTGACAAATCGTCGTTTCGCCCTCACCTTCTTGACTCGCTGTGCGTGGAAAGGCTTTGGTTTTGGCCTTTACGAACAAGGCCGACATACACTCATTCCCGTGACTACCCGTAAACATAATGATCGCAGTGGTCTCGGTTTTCCCGATACACCTACACAGGAGACACCTCCTGTCAGCTGTATCCTGGAAGAAGAAGACGTCGCCCCTACCAAACCATCATCACCCACTTTGCCATCATCACCCACACAATCTATAGACCCTGAATCCATCCCTCCTAACTTTTTTTTTTTTTTTTCATAAATGCTATCTTCATAGGTCCTCTCACTTATCAACGCGATAATGAGGACCCATCTTCTCTTCCCCTTCTGTATCCAGACATGATCAAGAGGATTCACCTTTGATTAATGTTGTTGAATGCCGTGGATGACGACTCCATCCTCACTTACCTCGGGCGCGGATGATTCTTATATTCAACGAGCTTTACCATCTCAAACCCAAACCATGCCGAACGAATCTACCTATAGAAATCAACATCCACACGGAGGAGGATCTCACATTGTGAAGATTGGACAATCCCTTAACACATCAGAACAAGCCGCCTTTACTACCTTTCTCCGTGCTCGCAACCAAGCTTTGCATGGTCTTACGCCGACATGCCAGAATTGATCCTACCATTGCCATCCATAACATCACCCTAAACCCCGATTCCAAACCAACCAAACAGTAAATTGAGAAAATGCATCCACGCATTGCTTCTCGTCAAAGAGGAACTCCAACGACTCCTTTCTCGCTTCCTTCATCTTGCCTATTGACTATCCTCAATGGATTTCTAACATCGCACTCCGCCACTAAAGCGACAGGGGACTTTGATATGCACAGATTTCGGGATCTTAACCTCGCTTGCCCTAAGGATGACTTCCCTTACCAGCATTGACCAACTTGTTGATCTAATCGCAGGTCATGAGATGCTCTCTCTCATGGATGGCTTTTCAGATACAACCAAATTTTGGTCGCTCGCCGATCAACACAAAACTACCTTCATAACTCCTCGGGAACCTTCGTTATCGTGTCATGCCGCCTTTGGCCTTAAGAATGCCGGGTGCAACCTATCGGGCGGCTATGACCTACATTTTTCATGACATTATGCACACTATCCTCAAGATTATGCGACGATCTTCTTTGGCAAGTCTAAACATCGTAGTGAACATCTCGATGTTTTAACCATTATTTTTGATCGCCTGTTACAATATTCTGTCCGCCTTCAACCAAAGAAATGTGTCTTTGGTGTTCTTTCGGGAAAACTTCTTGGCTTTATCATCTCTTTGCGTGGCATTGAGGTCGATCCATCTAAAGTCAAAGCTATCCTAGAAATGCCCCCACCCAAAAATCTCAAACAATTGCGTAGTTTACAAGGTAAGCTCCAATCTATCCGACGTTTCATCTCCCAACTCTCGGATCGGTGTCAACCTTTTCATCACCTTCTTAAAAAGGACATTGCCTTTCAATGGAGTGAGGAGTGTCACCAAGCCTTCGAAGCTCTCAAATCCTATCTCTTGCAGCCACCCGTGCTTATCCCACCCCAGGACGACCGCCCTTTCTACCTTTATCTTTCCGCCACTGACCATGCTATAGGTGCTATGCTCGCACATCGGGATTCGGCACGACGAGAACAGGCCGTTTATTATATAAGTCGTACCCTCGTGGATTATGAGACTAGGTATACACATGTAGAAAAATTGTGCCTTGCCCTATCATTTGTAGCCACCAAACTCCGACATTACCTCCTGAATCACAAAACTTTTGTCATCACCAACACAGACCCCATTCATTATATGTACGCCAAACCGCATCTAAACCAACGTATCGCTCGATGGCTTATGCTCCTCGCTGACCTTGACCTTGAATTCGCATAAAAGGAAGTCAATCAAAGGACAAACTCTTGCAGACCAACTTGCGGAGGCCCCTTTACCTGGGGAACAATTTACCAATTTTACCTTCCCCGACGAACTCATCGCCACTCTTTCACTCCGGGAAGAGTTGTATCAAATGACCCTCTTCTTCGATGGATCTAAATGCCAGCGCGGCGGAGGAGCCGGCGTTGTTCTCATTCCTCTCGACGCTGAGCCTATGCCTCTTTCATTTCGGCTTGATTTCCCTTGCACTAATAATACAATGGAATACGAGGCCCCTTTCTCGGGTCTCCAAGTTGCGTTACACTTAGGCATCAAATCTATCAACATTTTTGGCGACTCTCAATTGGTAGTCAATCAAGTTATGGGCGTCTACCAATGCAAAAATGAGGAACTTCAAAAATACAAACACTACGTGGATTCACTTCTAGCCTTATTTACTCACTATTCTATACAAACCATTCCACGCTCCACTAACAAATTTGCGGACACTATGGCTTGCTTAGCCTCGCAAATTCCCGCCGCACCAACTGACTCTGAATTATTCGTCGTGGTCCAACAACTTTTTGTCCCATCCTATTCAACCCCGGTAGTTTGTACGATAAATACTGTGTCTACTAGTTCGCAGGATACCTGGTACCACCAATTTCACGACTACCTTACAATCTCTGTCCTCCCACCTGACCTTACTAGTAACGGCAAACGTGCTTTTCTTAAAAGTGTTTCGCGTTATGTTGTCATGGGGGGACTCCTCTATAAACGTGGCTTTGATGGCATCCTCCTTCGCTGTCTAACTGGCGCGGAGGCCACTCATACCATCCAACAGGTCCATGACGGTATTTGTGGTGGACATTTTAGCGGCCTTGCCGTGGCCAAACGAATCCTTCGCCTTGGTTATTATTGGCCTACTCAATAACGATCGCTATGAATATGTCAAGCGTTGTGTTATGTGTCAACAACATGCCAACCTTCAACATACTCCTAGCCACCCGCCTGTGTCGCCGAGATCTTTGGCCCTTCTCTCACAATGGGGTTTAGACCTTATTGGTGAGATTCACCCGACCTCTTCACAACGTCACCGTTGGATAATCACAGTGACCGAATATTACACAAAATGGGTGGAGGCTATTCCACTCATTTCAATCAAAAAAGAAAAAATTGTCGAATTCATTAACCATCACATTATCTGCCGTTTTGGTATTCCTCATCGCCTAATAACAGATAATGGTAAATCTTTTAAAAACAAGTTGTTGCAAGACCTTTGCGACAACTTTGGTATCAAACTTAGCTTCTCATCACCCTACTATCCACAAGCCAATGGGCAAGCCGAGTCCTCTAATAAAACACTAACCAAAATCCTCATGAAAGTTGTCAATGAATCCGGAAGAAATTGGCACGATCACATCCCCTTTGCCCTTTGGGCTTATCGCACTAGTATTCGTACCTCCACTAATGCCACACCTTTTTCTTTAGTATACGGTACCGAGGCTGTTTTGCCTCTCGAAATACAAATACCCTCCCTTAGAATATCTCTTCAGGATATTCTCACCAACGATGATTTCCGCCAAGAGCGGTTAGCCCAATTGGAGCTTCTTGACGAACGCCGTCTTACAGCTCTTGATCACCTTCAAATCTATCAAAAACGCATTAAACGTGCTTATGATAAGCGACTTCATGAGCGTACTTTTAAGGTTGGTGATCTTGTCCTCAAAGAGAATCAACATGTAACCAAACTAGAAAAGAGCAAACGTGGAAAATTTGCTCCCAATTGGATTGGGCCTTATATAATCACTCACACCTATGGATCTGGTACTTATCGTTTAGCTTCGCTTAATGGTAAACCTGAGCCTGAGCCCCTTAATGCCTTACATCTTCGACCATTCTATTGTTGAAATTAGTGTTATATCACTTCTTATCCGCCTACTGCTCGTCCCTTGAGCTCCCATACCACTACATACACTCTGTTTCCTACACCTCATAATAACAATCAAGCTCACATAGTTTGATTCTCACCTCCCCTTGACGACGCCTTTCCCTTTTTAGTCTAGTCCATGACTTCAAAGAATTAAAATAAACCGTATTCTTATGGGATTTTCTTGAGTCAAACTTCCTACCAAACTAGATGCTTCACGCCAAAAGAACATCTAGCTATCTAAATTATATATAGACTGTTCCCTCGAAGGACAGCTATATGCCAAAAACTATTGATGCTATTATATATATAGACTGCTCCCTCGAAGGACAGCTATGCATTTAAATCATATCTGCTACTATAAATAGACTGCTCCCCCGAAGGACAGCTATACACAGTCAGCCTTTTTTCTCAGAAGCTTCTCGCATCGATCAGCTTCGTGAAGACCTCAAGAATAATACAATCAATATCCTTGTAGACTTCCCCGCATCGATCGCCTACATTCAATAAAATAAAAGCCTCATTCAAAAGAACTTTTGAGTCATGGACTTGTCTATTTAGGGTAGGTTCTCTTCCGTCGTAACACTCACTTTGTAATAAGTTTCTCCGTACCTCGGCCTATATCATCCACCTCACCTCACCATTTGTTTCAACTCAAGGGACGTAATGTACGCTCGATATATTGTGATCACACAACTCTTTTCACCGATTGACTTCTCGTCTATGCACGGTACCTAGGGCTCCAAGCTCGTTCTACGTTGTGTGGTTTGTTTAGCTCTTTTCACCTACGGAGCATTCTTTCTGCTTTGCCTCGCATCTAGGATTGTGTGTTGACCTTAATCAGGACATGGTTCCCTTCTACTTGGGTAGGCTAACTTTCGCTTCCCTTATACCTTTTACAACATCACCAATTCATTACCAACACCATCAACCTTACCTTTACCAATCTTAATATTTTTACCAACCAACCAATTGCCTAAACCGTACCAAATTGCCTGAATTCGCCTCTCCCTGATCCTAAGGGAGAACTACATCGGTCTGAGGCCCCTCCTTGCTTTGTGCAATGGGCTATGTAGGCAAAGACTTTGAGACATGGGGTCTCCCAAGGTTAGCTCGACCATCCCCTACCATAACCTATCATGTGTGGTAAATATAAATATTTTTGTGTATTTCTATTTAATCACATTCCTCTTTATCCTTTTTCAAAACACCGAAAATCAAAACACAAACATTCTTATTTTTATCGTAACTCAAATCAACATACATATTCAGCTTTATTTAGATGTTAAACAAATACATCTTCTCTATCATCGACACGCAGGTCGGCATCCTTATTTATTCTTATACCTTGCTAACATTTACTCAGACCCTCACGCCTCATCCCGAACTAGGTGATGATCGTGATCGCCGACCCTCTCGCCGGCCTCTCTGTCCTCAAAGGTACCACGGCTATTGGTACCGCCCACTGATCTGCCAATCTCTCCTGTAACATATGAATACGCCCTCTCGCATGGAGAACTCCAGCCTCTAGTCTCGCTGCTCGTGACTCCGCAACCACTAACAATCTTCTTGTCTCATTCACCTGCGTTTGGAGCTGCTGAACTAAACGCTGCAGACGATCCTCTCTCTCGCTGTAATCACAGCTATGTCAGACAATCACGTATACCTCGCAGCTCCACCGCCCACCATAATCTATAGGCCTCTCTGCTCTCTCGCATCCATTACCCTCGCGATCGGCCGCTACCTCTTCGTGACCTTTCGGAGGTGTTGGCCGGGAGGTGAGAGAATGCCGCTCGCGCCGATCCTCATATATGGTCTATAAGCCAGGGGTATATCCTGCACAAATCCAAATTGTCGCCGCACGCGATCTATAGGAATCCTCTCATATTCACCTGGCCTGTGCCCCGCGATCCACCTCATTCGCTCTACACCCCTTAACTCCTCAGCTATGCTCTCTGTTACCATATAGTTCCCGTAAGGCCTCCAACAGATATCCGCAACCGTCACTCTCTCCCATACCTGCCTGTAATACTCAATGTCACCCGTCACGGCCTGAGATCTTGCCTCTTGTTCTGTCTGGACCCATCGTCTGAATCCCAACCTCTGTACTCCGGTCTCTCCCGCCTGGAGGGATTGGCCTATTGGTCGCACACAAACAATGTGCTCATAGGCCAACACAGTTGTAATAAGTATGAGCAATCCAAAGTGTCGCCCCGTGATTTCACCTACAAGCCCATAAACCCTCGTATAGCTCCGCCAAATATGCAGTGCCCATGCAAAAGTCACGTTCCTTTCTATCATCTCCCAAATAACACACATCAATGCCTTTGGAAATCTCCTCCTTCCGCCCTGTAATGCATAATACCCTACCGCTATCATTAATATCACTGCTAACCTTGTCTCCTCAGGGTGTGCTGCATACATTACCCCATACGTAAAGGATAAACCTCGCTGTGTCAAATCTCGTGCGTATGGACCAAATACTGCGGTTATCGCTCTCCCCGCGCAGCGTAGGTAGTGCCTCGATATACGGTTCTCCCGTAATAGGAGTCTCAAAATACGGAACACATCTTCCAATGTTACTGTCATTTCACCTGTTGGCAGATAGAAGGTATTTGTCTCGGGATTCCATCTCTCAATCAACGCCTGTAACATACCATGGTTACGTGTGATTCGTGAATAATAACGGATTCCACTTAACCCCAAACGATTTATCAATGTCCATTCCGCTGGTGTTACATCCGCTCGGATTCGTGACAACAGCGCTGGCACACTATCATTCATCCTCAACCCTGCCTCTGCCTGCATACACCAAAACAACAAACAACCATTCAATCCGTCAGGGTTTTTCAAACATTCTGGAAATTCCTCCAGTAACCGGTATCGGTTATACATAACCAGATCGGTTCAAGAACCGATACGGTTCCTCCTAACCGCACCGCCACCACAATTACATACACCTTCCCTAAAAACAACCACCTACGACAATAATTTGCTCGTTTATTCCTTTTTATACATACAAACATACCTGAAACCCCTGATTGCCTACCCTGTAACACTTACCTCACCTGCAACCCTTGTTATCATGTTTTCTTTCTCATATCTACCCACCTACTCTACCCCATCTTCTTCACAAACAAAACATGCAGAGTCAAATCACAAACAAAACGTTACCTCTGGGGGTCAGCAGCACTGAGGTGGCCCTTGTCTTCCCTCTGTCCCTCGCCCGCCGGATGCTTCTCTCTCGTTTCGCCATGATCACCTTTTCAACTTTGTCTTTCTGCCTTCTGAATCTCGGATCACAATTCACTTTCCTTGTCTCTTTTCTCCTTATCACTCAAATCTCTCATGCAAAACCTCGTCTCACTGCCCAAAAGCGCCGCGCTCACGTATTTAACCTCTCGCATGGCTCTAAAATTAAAACTTAAGTCGCCACCCTAGCTTTTCTATTTTTAGAAAAGCTCATACCTAAATAACCAGATCGTTACATTTAACCGATATCGGTCTATCAGCTACCGATATCGGTTCCCTAACCGATATCGGTTACACACCTATCTTTTCTCAACAGCGTTCTTTTCTTCATTTCTCACCTAAATTTTTGTCGCGCCCGCCTCTTTTCCTGCATACACAACACAATTTACCACATTTATTCATCCACCACACATAGCATCACAATTTCATTAACATCATTTATTTTATACAAATACACAAACCATCAACTACGGATATCAAGAAACTATCAATCTATACATCATTTGGATCCAACTCATCAGTTACATATATCACAATGTCACAAAACCACCAATTCATCACATAACATGACATTCATATATACGTAAAAAAAAAAAAAAAAAAACAAAAACATCAGCATCATCCATCTATCAACATGTCAATTAAACTCATCACACATTCTATATATTACCAGCCATTAACTAAATATTTAAACACATTTTGAACACTGCATGTGGATCAAAACATCGTCTCTCTCTATATATATATATACAAGTTTTCAAAAATACAATGTGCCCTACATCGGGCCTCTCGTGATCTCATCATACAACAAAGCCGCACGCACGCAGCCGCAATAATGCACAAAAAATCTCGACTCGGCTCGCAGCCGTCCTCTCGATCGATCAAAAATAGCTATATACTCGGCTCGCAGACGTGCATCCACTATACAACCCCTACTCGGCTCGCAGGCCGGTATACAATAAATGAATGAATGAATACATGAATAATACATAGGCACGCAGGCCTCTATCAATACACCCTGTTCGCAGACCGGTGCCCATCTCTAAAATACAACAACCATGTCTGGGATCTCTGGGCCTCCCCACCCCTCGCACCTCTCTCCCGCTGGTCCCTCGTGGTGCCTCTCGCCTCCCGCCCGTCACGGACACACGCTAGCCGTGGCCGCACCTCCCGAGATCTCTCGGGCCGTGAGAGGTCTCGCCTATGCGCCGCATAAGCTTGATACTCGACTCCGGTACCATCAAGAATATCCTGATAATATCGGGCCTCTGCTCTAACCTCCATATAGCGCTCTCGAGCCACTGACGGAGCTGGGGCTGGTCCCCTGGCACCTACAACCAATGCCCTCGAGCTCGTGCTGCGCGTGCCTGGTGGTGGTGCGTGGCCGCGGTGGTGTGGTGCTGCTGCTGCTGTGCACTGCACGTGGCCGTGGTGCGTGGTGGTGGCTGCTGCTCGTGCTCGTGCTCGTGCTCGTGCCGTGCTCGTGCCGTGGCTGCGCCGCACTGCCGTGGCGTGGTGGTGCCGTGGTGGTGCCGTGCTCGTGCTCGTGCTCGAGCTTCGAGCAAGCTAGCCGCCTCGTAAGACACCTATTCGTGCTCGTGCTGCAGCAGCTAGCCTGCCCTCGTAAGAGCCGCACTCGACCCCTGAGCTGATCTCTCTCTCCTATAATTGCAGCCAAGTCTCTGGCCGTGCAAAGGTACTATCTCCGCGCTCTCTCGCCGCCAAACCACACCTCGTATGCTCCTGCACCCAAAGATCATCTACACCTCACCGCCGACCTCTCCGCTACCCAACTGGATCCAAAGGCTGTGGTGCAGTAAAGTGGGGCCTCTACATCATCCCTCCCGTACCGAGGGAAGGGAGGTGGCTCGCCCTGCCAGCAGCCCCATCTCGCTCGCTGCATTCCTCTCTCTGTGGGTATCCGCCGATTCTCCTCGGCCTCCGCCCCGCTATCCGTAATGTGTACGGATTAGGCGCAACCGTAAGCGGGCTCCTCTCGCTGTGGTGGTGACTCTCGTAGGGTCTCCATACAATGTCTACTGCTGTAAGGCCCTCTAGCAAATGTCTATAGTATGCCACATCCCGACCTGCAACAACTGCTCGTGGCTGGCCCACGACCCCCAACCACCTCTGAAAGCCATATCGGTATATGACCTGTGGCCCTGGCTGCTGGGGTAACCCTACTGGCCTGATGCATACGATGTGCTCGTATGCCCAACAATGCAACAAAAATGTAGAGCAAATACCGAATCACCTCCTCCGGCGATAGCCCCATAGCTCCGTACACCGCACACTGTATATACCGGTGCCCAGCGTAATGTGTGTGCTCCTCCACCATCTCAAGCAAGACTCCCATCAATGCTCGTGGGAAGCGGCCTCCTCTCGAGTCCGGGAGGGCGAAGTGTGATCCCAACCATCATCAACACAAACTGGGCCGTGTCTCGTGTCGATGCGCACGGTACATGTCACCGTACCCGATACTCGCGCTATGGTAGGTCAGTAGCGCATGGCTGCATCCCCAAAACTCGCAGATGCTGTCCATGGCAGCTTCGACCTACTCGAAGATCGCTCTCCTCGATAGGTAATCAAGGATGCGATACACATCCTCCAATGTGACGGTCATCTCCTGGGCCGGGAGATGGAACACATTGTCGCCGGATCCCATCTCTCGATCGAGGGCGACCATGCCGTGATCTCTCTCTATCGCTCGTACTCTGACTCCACCGAGTCCCACCTCGCGCATGATGGCCCAATGAGCCGCAGATACGTGTGGTCTCATCCGCACCAACAGCGGGGGCATCCTATCCCGCATCGTCAACTGCTGACGTGCCTGCAAAACCAACCCACATCCTTAGACCTACTCTTTATTACAACATCTACTTTATCATCTAAACACCCTTTTTTATCCCCCCGACCATACCCCGACTCTCTACCACCCCCTCTAGCAACCTACCACCCTAAAAACCCAAAACCATCCCACCCAAAACCAACAAAAACAAAACCCAAACAAAACACATGCAACCCAACCCCAACACAAAACCAACTCCCACACAAAACCCAAAACCCAACCCAAAAGACCAAAACCCAACCCTACATCAAACCCTTCTCCCACACCCAAAACCCAAAAACCCAAAACCCAACCCTACACCAAACCCTTCTCCACCCCAACCCAACACCCCCCACCACAACCTAACCCAAAACCCAAAAACCCTACACCAAACCCCCCCCAACCCACCCAACCCAACCCTACACCAAACCCAACCCCACCTCAAACCCAACCCAAAAACCCAAACCCAACACCAAACCCTTCTCCCACCCCAACCAAACCCAACCCAACCCTACACCAAACCCTTCTCCCACCTCCAACTCAAACCCAACCCCTACACCAAACCCTTCTCCACCCCTAACCCAACCCCCACACAAACCCTTCTCCACCCCTAACCCAACCCCCACACAAACCCTTCTCCACAACAAACCCACACCCACCCACAACCCAACCCAAAAACCCAAAACAACCAACCCACCCACACAACCCACAAGCCACCGACGCCGGCCGATACATGACCGACGCCGGTCACCAACAACACTCCCTTTCCCTAAAATTGTGCGACCGATGCCGGTCGCTTAGTGACCGACATCGGTCACTGTCTTCTCCCGGAGCCGAACCCCCGCGCGGCCCCCAAAACCCATTTTTTACCTATTTCTACCCATCTACCCACCCAAATACCCTAAAAACTTACCCACCTACCCACCTTAGCCTATCTAGCCTATCTACCCTCTCCCTTTTTCAAATCATTCCCATTTTCTCATTATTTCCTAAAAAAGGTTAATTCCTACCCAAACCCCCAATTTAGCATAATACAACCAAATCACCAAATTAAAGAGTTTCGAATCTACCCGAACGACGACACGTCGTCGTGGTGGGATGGGTGGTAGTGGTCCAGCTGGTCCAGCCCCTCCAGCCTCCTCCTCCCGCCGTGCATGGCTCCAATCCCGATCCGCGGGTCCCCGCCAATCAATCGCGCTCCTCCTTAATCGGGCCCACTATCAACTCTCTCCGCCAATACAATAGCTCCACCTCACTCAATCAAGCCTCTAATCTCAACTCTCCACGTCAGACAAGTCGATTTGGTTTGCAAATAACAAAAGTGACAATGACAAGCCGTATTTTTCTTTTTATAGGTTTTTCACCTTTCACCGATATATCGGTTTCATTTTTGCCCTAAGGAACCTAAGATTCGGCCCCTTAACCGATATCGGTCATTAGTAATCGACATCATCGGTTCTCTACCCAACTTTCACCCCATTCTTTGCCCTTATTTACCATTTGCCCCCTTTTTAACCACATATCGCCTATATCCACCTTTTGCCGAACACCATTTGTTTACCCATTTGCCCGACCTACTCAACCTACCATTTCGCCCGACCCAAGGCCTCAACCTACCTATTGGCCCGACCCAAGGCCTCAACCTACCTATTTGGCCCGACCCAAGGCCTCAACCTACCTATTTGGCCCGACCCAAGGCCTCAACCTACCTATTTGGCCCGACCCAAGGCCTCAACCTACCTATTTGGCCCGACCCAAGGCCTCAACCTACCTATTGGCCCGACCCAAGGCCTCAACCTACCTATTTGGCCCGACCCAAGGCCTCAACCCAAGGCCCTATATTGGCCCGACCCAAGGCCTCAACCTACCTATTTGGCCCGACCCAAGGCTCTCAACCTACCTATTTGGCCCGACCCAAGGCCTCAACCTACCTATTGGCCCGACCCAAGGCCTCAACCTACCTATTCGGGCCCGACCCAAGGCCTCGCCCTACCCATTTGGCCCGACCCAAGGCCTCAACCTACCTATTTGGCCCGACCCAAGGCCTCAACCTACCTATTCGGCCCGACCCAAGGCCTCGCCCTAACCATTTGGCCCGACCCAAGGCCTCAACCTACCTATTTGGCCCGACCCAAGGCCTCGCCCTAACAATTTGGCCCGACCCACGGCCTCACTCTACCCTTATGGCCTGACGCAAGGCCACAACCCAACAACTTGGCCCGACCCAAGGCCGTATCACTTCAATACCATACCCACAATCAACGTTTTATTTTATCCATCCATCATGTACCTTTTGTTCAATCGAGCTCACCTGTTCATGTTTTAGCATGATTAGGGTCCTTGACTTGATCTGTCGACCAACTTTGCCTAGACCTAGACCGTGATGTTTATCTCAACCAAACCAACCATTTGGTACTGCCGAACATGCCTAAACGCTCCTCGTACCTTTACCTCGTTATATACCCCGGAGCTACTTCCTATGCCTTGATACCAGGATTATATCACCCTTGTTTGGATAAACTATCGACCTTTGCCTATACATTGCTGGTTTGCTCGCACAAATCATGTACCCTAGTCGTATTTATTGTATTTCAACACGCGTCTTCTCGACCTACCCCACCACCTTACCATCCTCTCTACAACATTCACCCTTTATCAACCCTATCCCTGATTTCCCGTTCACTCAATCTATGATAGATTTGAGGGGGATTACCTATATCCTTAACAGGAGAAACCACTTCATATTATTGTCCGCGCAGCTTTACAAAACAAGCTACACGACAATAAGGGGCTAATGTAGACACCAAATTCGTGTCTTACGACCCCTTGTGACCCGCATCTCATCTCGCAATATAACCTCATCACCTAAACCTTACACAATTATTTATTAATTGCCTTCTAATTGATAAATCCACATCACCCTACCTACCACCTCACTTTGCCACTTCATCATGACCTAGCCCTAACCCTAAAACTAACCTAATTAAGACCCATAACTTGGTCCACACCTACACCCATAACTAATGACCCCTTTCTCGCACCCAAAACCGACCTTCTACCACTGACCGAGCCCGCAATCGATCTCTGGGAGAAAAAGTAGGAAGGTGGGCTATTTTACTAAAAATAGCCTACTTTTTTCCTTACCGATGCCGGTTCTTCTACTCGACCGCCGCTTACGCAACCGCCATCGGTTCCTCGTAAATGGGCTCCCAAACCAAAACAACGGATCGGGATTTCATTTTTGGAGATCACCAAAGGATTTTTCGGATCAACAGAGAGCATCATGAGCGAGGAACAGAGTCCCGATCTTCATTTAATCAAGCAGAGACGAGTAAAGAAACCAAGTGCTTTGCAGAGAGGAGATCAACTTGCATCTTCAAAACCAAGAAGTCATATCTTGCATGTCCTCTCGTTATAACATTTTTATGCTCTTGAATCTCATTCCTCCTAAATCCGTTTCAATCCACTACCCAACGTGCATCAGATCTAATCTGTCATTCTTTTACCCTCATCATCTCATTTCCTAATATCATCCATAAACCAGCCTTACAAACACCATAGCTACTAAGAAGATCTTAGAACCCACCGGTATCGGTTATCAGTAACCGGCATCGGCTATCATAACCGGCATCGGCTATCAGTAACCGCCATCGGTTCCTCTGATCAAAACCAGAAAACCAGCCTTTCCCCTACCCAGTTCAACGAAACAATTTAATTGATACTTTACAGTCTTTTGTGTTAATT
This sequence comes from Taxus wallichiana var. yunnanensis, assembly GCA_018340775.1. NCBI lineage: Eukaryota > Viridiplantae > Streptophyta > Pinopsida > Cupressales > Taxaceae > Taxus > Taxus wallichiana. The sequence goes on from CM031239.1 coordinate 792,914,141, forward strand.
CATATTATAGGGAACCGACCACCTTCAAAGGAAGTTTTATATTTCCCCGGCCCAAGCGCTTCTCATTTATTGTTTAATCAAATCTTGTGGTCTTGTGTTCTTATTTCACAAAAGTAGTCCTTCCAAGACAAAAAGGAGTTCTTCAGTCAATAGCCTTGATCTTTCTACGGTACGCGCACACCATCTCGACATTCCATGTATTCCTCCTAAAAGTAAATCCCTAACCTTACAAGAGGATTTACAACAATATATGCATTCACCCATTATAAAATATGATCACACTAGACTAGAGGTAGACATGGCATTGTTGATAACTACAAATGCGGATACCTAAAAAGGAAAGTACAAACATAATGCAAAAGTAATTGGGGATATAAAACTTAATGCATGGAAAAATTTTGTACTTCGCTAGAGTAGACATGGAAATTAAAGTTCTTCTCCTTTACGTATAATTAGATGCTCTATTTGGATCAACCATATCAAATTACTATAGAAGTGATGGCTAGGGTTCTGGGCTATGGGACAAAGGATGGTATGCATTGACAAATAAGAAAGTCCCAATGAAAGATACGGTGAGGATGATGGGCATCACGACATGCAAACGAGGTATCTAAATCTCCAACATTTCAATCCCTACTTTGAGGTATCTTTGTCAAATCCATTTTCTTGAAAATTTACCATACTAATAGAGAATATGAAGCCCATGGTCTGAGTGCCCAAATTGCGTTAGATATCATTACATCTCACTATGAATATAACCTAGCAAAATTACCAGGCAAAAAATTTCATGAAAATGTAAGGAGAATAAAATAAGGAAAACACACATTCTGTTATGGGTCAATATTATTATGTTTGGCAATGTATTTTACAAAAACACTACCTCAGAAAGAAGAATTAGTTGATTGGAAAATAGATACCCCTGTAGCAGAGAAAAATTGGTAACATATGAAAACAATGGATGTAGTCACCCAAATAACCTCACTCATTGGATGGACAACTTGAATCAAAGCGGATAGTTGCCAATAATTTTAGGATATCATAAAATGAGTGGAAAATTATGAAGAGGAGGTTATGTTTATTAAAGATATTGACTATACCTTCATCAAGACATTATTTCCCCCATACCAACCAAGTTCGCCATTGCCTCTACAAATCTTCAAAGGTGTTAGTTGCTACATCCATCCAAACATTGCAAGCATACCCACAGATCTTAGGAAACCTAACCTCCCTAGATTTGATGAAGTGATTGAGTAAACCTTTGAAGAATATCGAAAAAATACTCAGTACAAATAGGAAAACCAGAAACAAGTAGAGGAGTATCCAAAACATACAAAAGAAAGAAATCCCCTACTATCCAAAGACCCATTACTATATGATGTAAATCCCTAGCTGAAAAAGGAAAGTTAAAACACGTCATAGAAAATATAAAAAAGAAGAAGAATAATTTGAAGATATAGAAGAAATTTCACGATGAGAGGAAGAAGAAGACGAGACTCCATCACCCATACAACCACAAGAACAAGAAGCACCAGAAATTTCAGAAGAGGTAGAGCCTTGGGCAGAAACACATCTCACAAGAAAAGCATACCGATATTATAAAAAATGCCTATCTCCAGGGGGCATTTCTCAATTGGCATGAGAATAGGAAGCCATCGGTGGAAGAGAACAGATGGCGATAGTTGAAGCCATAGTCTACTATTTAGAAAATTTTGGTTTTGTACTTGAGGATATCATGAGATTACTCCCAGATGAGTTAATAAAAGAAATACAATAACAGATAGAAATAGTTGAGATAAGTCGCTTGAAGGATCTACAACAAGAGAGATCAGAATTAAAGGGGAAGAATAAAAATACTACCATGGGACTACATTGGTTTAAAGAGGTTAAAGAACTTATTGAGTTGTTGATTAAGACAAGAAAGGAAAGGGAGAAAAAAATATCAAGTAGAGGAGGAAAAGAAGAAGAAACAAATAGAAGAGAAAAGAAAGAAAGCTACAAAAGTTGCTAAACAAAAGGAAATACAAACACAAAAAGAAGAGGAAGAAAAATAGAAAGAAATAGAATAGATTAAACATATGGTGAGAAAGAAAAATAAAAAACCAAATTGGAAGTGCGAGAAAGGAAAAAGACAACAAACATAGAAAAGAAAAAGAAGGAACATGAGAAAATAGAGAAGAGGGAAAAAGAAGAGATAGAAAGAAAATAGATTGAAGAAAAGGAGAAAAAGGAGCAAGAAGAAGCATTAGAAAAACAAAGAAAATAACAAGAAAGGATGGTGGAAGAACAAAAAAGAAAGAAGAAGAAGAGAAAATAGAGAAGGAGAAGAAAGCTAAATAAGATGCAACACAAAAACAAAAGGAGGAAGAAAGCAGGAAGGCAAAAGAAGAGGAGGAAAAGAGGGAGTGGGAGGAGAAAGAAAGGAAAGAGAAAGAACAAAAGGAGAAAGAAGAAAGAGAAAAGAAACATAAGGAAGAAGAAAAAAAAAAAGAAAAAGGAGAATAAGTGAAAAGAGGAATAGGAAAAGAAAGCAAAATAGATCTTACAAACGTCCTCCTCCTGCATAGTAACAGAACAAGCACCTAAATATTCCTTAACAAAAATCAAGCAAGCTCTACAGAAAAGAAAACAGGAACAATCAATCCAGATGCAACAAGGAGTTATGGAACAAACCGAAGAGGGCTTCAAGGTCCATTTAGATAAACTAACTCCATTACAAAAATCCACTTGCAGCTAGGTACTAGAGAAAAGTGCTACACAAGATTGGATGTAAAGGTGCATCGAACTTGAAGAAGCAATGCAAAATATTCTCTCTACCATTAAAACAAAAAATCCATAGATCAAAATTGATCCTAAGCTATCAATAGAGGTAACCATAGAGCACAAGGTAAGTGAGATTTTAAAGTAACACCACATAGATTTGGAATCGAAAAATATATAATCCATAAGAATGCAGTGGAAGATCATAAACCTGGAAGTTATCAAACCACACAAACTATAAAATCAAACAAGGAGGATTAAAATGCAATCCGTAATGTCTAAGTTAGAGACAGAGTTGAGCAATACCGCCACATATTATACATACGCCATTGGATGGTCGGGTATGACCACGGAAGATAAGGTGAAACTAGATAAGTTATAGAAATAAATACACAAGGTGTCCATAGAATATGGTATCTCTAAAGATATAGATGGAACCTAGAGGAGGAAGTTGGTAGAACTAACGAGAAAAATACTAGAACCAACAATGTGGCAAAGCGAGAAAATATATGATATGCAAGAATGTAGTGGTACCTTGGAAAAAGCCTTGATTAGAATGCAACAAGAAACTACAATAGCACAAACTAGATGGAATAAGGTACAAGCACAACCCACCCCATCTAATATAATTACACTAATTCAAGAGAATACGTAACTCCAAGAATGGAATGATCAAGTGAATTATCATTTGGCTTCTTGGTACATCTATGAAAAGAACATAAATCCTCATATTAAAAAATACATACCATAAAATACACCATGAAAGAATAAAGGCTGAGGTGTCCCAAAAACCCAGTTGGGTGAGTCAAGTGAAGGAAATATTCCTTATGCTAGACATTTAAGTTTCTGGGGAGGTTAATGCCTCTACATGGTTGGCATCCCATAAATCCAAGGGTGAGTCGAATTAGGAACCCTTCCTATGCCAAACCTCTAAGTTCGGTGGTTGATTCCCACATAATATAGGTTTGTTACAAAAATTTGGAGGAAAGCAAAAGAGTCGAACATTAGTTATTGTCTCGAGGACGAGACAAGGTTTAAGAGGGGGATAATGTTGACATGAGTCTTCATCGATTTTGGTATAAGATGCAAAGTTAGATATAAAGCCAACATAGTAGGAAGATAAATGCAAACAAAGGATAGACAAATCTGCAAAAGACTATGGGAATTCCATGATATATAGGAGAAGACACAAAGCTAAGGAAAGAACCCTCAAAGACTAGAAGAAGCCACCAATAAAAGGTCAAAGATGTGATATATGAAGGAAGTCGTTAAACACTGGAAAATCCGCATTACACCAAAAAGAACCACATAATCCAACATCAAGCCGCGGATTGAAGAAAAACTAAACCAGTATGAGCTAGAAGCGACGAGAGGCACAAGTCAAAGGAAGTGTCTTTTGAAATCAATTGAGTTTTATATATTTATTTAACTAATACATTGTATATGGGCACGCCACAAGAAGTATATGTGTGAGTGCCATCTTGAGATATTTTTGTACAAGAGATAGAATGGGAAGAATGTATGATAAAAAGGGCCAAAGGTCCTAAGCCATTGTAACACCTAGCTAGGAATGTAGATGAGATTGGAATGTTGCTGGAATTTGAAACATTTATTAACATATTCACAATAGTCATGAGTGAGTGAGGGATGATAATAACCCATGTGAAGGACATGTTTGTCTACCGCCAAACCACTAAAATTTACACCACATTTACCATCCCGAACCTCTTGGAAGCACGAGAGGATTTGTAAAAATTAAGGAAATAAAGCAAAATGTTTTCAAAGCTATGCTTTTAAAGGATGTCACCCAAGATGACATAACGGTTAGCGTGATGAAGAAAGTGCCTCTTAATGTTTTTAGACAATTTGGAGGGAATGATGGATTGAGATAGATAATCAAATATTTGAGAATACCAAAGGTCACATGGATTAGTGTCAACATGGTTGACATGAGGAAGGTCATGAACATGGGCACACTAATCTTTATGCCAAACAATAACATAAATATTTCCCTCTTCAATTGTCCAAGGAATGAGAGAAGTGAGGGAAGCCATTGTATTTTTCAAATGGTTATATGATCAAGGGATAGTTTGGATTGTGTATAAATTGAATGCCCCAAGGAGGAAGTCAACGATATCCTTATAATTTTGCAAGACTTCATTTTTACATTGATAGATACCTTTGACTTGATTAATAATGAGTTGAGAGTCACCATAAATATCTAGGATTTGGACACCAAGAAAGATAGAGGTTTCAAGACCTAAGATGCGAGCTTCATACTTGGCCATATTATTCGTACACTCAAAATTAAGATTTTTGTGATGGGGATAGGAGTGTCCCAAGGAGGAATGATGATGATGCCAGAGCCTCCCCTTGCTAACACTTAGAATCTTCAAAGAAGAGGTTCATTTTAAGCGGATGGAATTCGTGTTGGAAATTGAAGATAGAATAATTAAGTAAGTGCTCATGAGGAAGATGATTATCTTAAAAATGGGCATCAACTAATTGGTCGGTGATAGCTTGGCGCTTAATCGATTTTGAGAGATAAACTCTAGGTCAAAAATTTCATGAGCATGAGCCATCAAGTGATGTGATCATTGTGATATGGCTTAGATTACATGGTCTTGAGAAGATGAAATATAGTGATGACATAAGTCTTATGATTGAGAAGATAATGGAGAAGTTTAGAAGTGGAAAATAAAAAGGAAAAAGAAAATTTTTAGCCTCGGTATAGCGAGTGTCACAATCATAAATAGTGTGACCGATGTAGTAGATGGCCTACTCATCACCTTTCTCATCACGATGCACCAACATAGCTCCTAGAGCATGATTAAAGGTAGAGACATAGAGATAGAAGGGACCCCCCTCACATGGAGGTATAAGCACGATGAAGATAAGAGATACTACTTAAGGTCATCAAAGGCTTGTTGACAATCATGATCCTAATTGAAATTGACATATTTATGAAGGATATGGTGAAAAGGTTAGAAATGATTATACAATTGCAAAATGAAGTGATGAATGGACTAAATATGAACTCAAGAGGCTGTGGAGCTACTTCAAGTTTGAAGGAGGAGGAATCTCAAATATGGCCTTAATCTTGGCGGGGTCAAATTCAATACCCATAATATAAACGATGAAGCCAATGAGTTTACAAGTAAGCACTCCAAACACGCACTTGGCTGGGTTAAGGAAATAAATAAATGAGTAAGGAACTCAAGAATAGTGAGATGCTTACGTCGATGTTTGGATTTACCTAAAAGGTCATCGATGTAGTCCTCAACGGTTTTATGGATGAGATCATGAAAGATATAAGTCATGGCCCTCTAATAAGTGGCTCCAATATTATTCAAACCAAAGGGAATGATGCGATATAAAAAGGTTCCCCAAGGAGTGATGAATGAAGTATTGTGCTAGTATTTTGGTGCAATAAGTATCTAATTATACCCAGAGAAACCATCCATAAGAGAGAGCATCTCATGGCCTGCAGTGAGGTCTACAAGCTGATCGATGTTAGGAAGGGGAAGTCATCTTTAGGGAAAGCAAGGTTTAAATCTTGAAAGTTTGTACAAATAAATTTTTTCCAGATGCTTTTGCAACATGTACAATGTTAGAAACCCATTAGGGATAGTCAATGGGGATGATGAAATTAGCGGAAAGGAGGTGTTGCAACTCCTCTTTGACAAGGAGGGAAACTCAAGGATGCATGCAAAGCAAATATTTTTCTTAACGAGACTTAGCACTCGGGAAAGTGACGATATTTTAGATGACTATGGATGGATTGTTTCCTCACATGTCAGAGTATGACCATTCAAAGTCTTGGCTATGACGAGAGAGGAATGCGGTGAAGAATTCAAGCTCGTTTGGATCGGGATTGACCCACTTTGAGAATGCAAGGCTCCTGAGGAGTCTCGATGTTGATATCGATGGTGGATTCATTGAGAAGAATGGATGTGTCAGATGGTAAGGTCTTATGAAGATAAAAATATTCTGCCCCCATGTGGGAAAGAATGTCTTTTTCGTCAAGGTAATGGAAAATGTCAATGGTAGAAGAGTATTCTTCTATCATTTTCAGTGTCGAAGAGGGAGGAACCTAGTCTGATTTTCACACTGATAAGTGACCAGTCCTAAGGTGATGGTGGAGACTAAAATATATATATAAGTGATAGACACCATTTCATCCATATCGATAGCCTCATAGGATAGAGAAGATGGAGAAGGCATTTCTATGAGCATCATTTATGATGGAATGGGATCGACATATTGCTCTTTACAACCTAGTCTTTATGCATGCCTTACTCGTAACACCCAATTCCAAATCCTTTCGAGGCACAACAATGAAGATAAGTGTGAGTGAATGATTGATTACATAAACAACTAAAGTCATTGGTGTATAGTTTGGTATGAGGTTAGATGTTGATGTGATATGAAGGGTGATTAATGCCACCATATATAATATTAGTGCGAAGATGAGGTGGACTAAAAGGAATGATACCCCCACATTTTGTTAGTACATAGGTTCTTTGTTTGGTATACGAAGTCTATTTGGTGTGGGAAGAGTGTTCAACATGAGAAGGAGATACTCCCCTAGTGAGAGCTTATCCATTACTTTGTCGATACAATCATCATTGGGAAGCTTAGATGAGGGAATAAATGAGCTAGTGGATGTTTGAAATGAATCATGTATGGGGATGAACACTTCATTAGTATGATAAGTCATATTACATGATTTGAGCATGCAGGGCATCCGAGGAGAGTTAGAAGCTTCCCTCGTGCTCATATTTGATATGACGATGAAGAGTGGAAGGGATGCAATTCATGGCATGAATCCAAGGTTTTCCTAATAAGACATTATAATGAAACTCCCCATCTAAAATATATAAGAGTTAATGAAGGATTTTTTTACCAATGCAGATAGGAAGGATGACCATGCCCGAGGCGAGGTGCAATAATGTCATTGAAAGCGTGCAAAACCACAGGTGATTGGGTGACAATGGATTTAGAGAGTTTAAGTTGGTCAAAAGTGTGGGATGATATGATGTTGAGTCTATCTCCATTGTCAATCATAAATTGATGAATGAAGGTTTCGTTAATACAAACAATGATGAAAAGGGTAAGATCACGTTCTTCCAAAGTGTGATATCTCGGGATCTCATTGTCGTCAAAAATATGGAAGACAATGTAGTAAGAGACCCGACAAAGAGATGAAAATGGCTGAGCCTTATAATTAGTAGTAGGGATACATTTAAGAGTTTCTATGAGGGCTTGCCTATGATCCAGAGAGCATTGGATAATCTCATAGAGTGACATTTTAATTGGGGCTTGTTAGAGTTCTTTTGTGATACTCTATTCAAGAGTAATAGGCTGAGGGGAAGCTAAGATGGACACTTTGGGTTTTGATGATGAGGATGGTTGGGTAGACTCTTTAGAAGGAGCGAAAACAACCACCTTGGACTTTTATTGGTAAACCCAAACATCATCAATGTAGAGAGGAGGGCGTTCTTCAAGAGAAGTTGTGGTAGGTGGTGGAATAGAGATATAAGTCTTAGATGAATGGGGTGACTTAGATGTTTTAGTGGATGAGGGTGTGGATGAAGAAGTTGATGGTGAAATGGTTGGTCCCTCCTCAAGAAGGTCATCTTGGTCAAAGAGATTATGTATGATGGTTTAAAGGGCCTTGCAATGTTGAGTCATGCCCTAGTGCATGATGGTATGCAAAAACAAGATTAGAATCAAACCATGAAGGTCATGGTGCATTTGGATCAAAGGGTTTGATTGATGGTAAAGTGATTGTCAAAGCTTGGAGTAATTGGTAAAACATTGTAGTATAATACCCCAAGGGAATAGATGATGATGTGTCTATAGATGAAGGGGGTAATGATTGTTTGGCTTGAGGTGGTTTAATGGGAGATTTGATTTTGTCTTAGATTTTGAAGAGGATGAAGATGGTTGTGTTTGAATTTGAGTCTTGGTTGATGATGTGGATGACTTAGATTCAATTTTAGGAGTAGAAGTGGTAGATGGTTTAGGAGGAGGATTCATCTTGGAATAAGGTCGTTGTTGGGTTGTCTTACTAGTGGTGGAATTTTTGGATGAAGGGGGTGGCCCAAAATAGAAGAAGATATTCCTAAGGATGATGATGATGTAGTCTTAAGTTTTTTGGTCTTAGGGGAAGGAAGCTCCAAATTTTTATGTGGATGTGTAAGATATTTCTGAATGGGGACACCAAGGTTTTTAGTTTGCACTTTTGGATATTTTTCCTTGGTGGAAGTAGTGGCATATTTAGTTGGGGGATCCATGGTGACTGGTTTTGGTAGAAATTCTTGTAATATTTATGGTGGAAGAGGTTTTTGCATGATGCATTTAACAACGTCCAAAGGGGAGATTGATTGTGTGGATTTAGGATGAATTGATGTAGGTGTTGTTGATGTGATATAAGTGTCACTTGTACTTGTATTGATTATGGGAGTAGGCGATGGTGTAGTCATAGGTGTAATTTCAGATGTTGGTGTAGAGATGATTGGTTTTGTAGATGGGGCATGAATGTTTTTCATGGTTGTCTTAGGTGGAGGTAGTTGTGTCATAAATGTTTCAAGGGGTATCATAGTTATACTTGAAAATTGAGAGTCTAGAACTCGGTTCATAGGTTCGCAATAATTCCTCACAAAATAATATATTTCTTTTGTATATTTATTCAATAATAGAGCTTACAAATATATGTGGAGTAACGTCTATAATAGGCCTCGTCATTTGTCTCATATCACAATTTATTCAAGTAAGTTGTTGAAATAACCTACGAACAATATAGGCTACCTAATATTCTATAACTAATAATAATTTTGTCTAACAACTCATTATACTACATTATATCTCACTCAAAAATATTAACTAATACATTTTAACATTAATTATTCCTATCATTCCCTCCTTAGTGAGAATATGGGGAAAACCTCCATACTACACTGCACCTGATTTTGTGATCATGTGATTTTCCTTTGGATTATCACAAACCACAAGTTGTTTTTCCATTGGTTAACCAAAAACCGAGAGTAAGGTGGTTTTCCAGTGGTTGACCACAAACCAAAAAGGGGTAAAGGTTTTCAAATGGTTTACCTACAAACATATCACTATGTGTGAGTGCATTCTTCAACCCTTATCATAGATACTCTTTGAAGATAACATTTTCGAATCCATTACAAAGTGTAATCACACATACAAACTAAAGCATTGTTTCATTTCCCCCATAATGTGAAGTTTCCATAACACATTATTCTGAAAACACCACACTAAAATCAAATGAAATAAACACACACTATTGAAAAAAATGCCACCAAAGAATTTTGCGACCTCATCGGTAGTGACCGATGAGAGGACACCATTGTACTTCATCCTCCATATATTTGCCATCCTCCAATGTATGTGCTGCTAACTCGGATATTTGTGATCATGTCACTCAATTATAACACCCCTCCTTGATTTGGATTTGGATGTCGATTCCACCGATAGTGCATCTGGTAAAAAGTGAGACAATTTTTTTCAAACTTTTGACAACAAGGATTACAAAATAACTCTTTTGACTTTAACTAAAATTTTAACGACTTGACTCCAGTGAATAATGACACAATAAAACAAAATAAGACTCTTGAAAACTCTTGACACAATAAATACCATGAAGAATACATGACTAATTTTTAATGAATAGACCTCGAAACACTAAATAAATAAAACAATGAGTAATTTTTAATGAATAGACTAAAAGACACAAAGTACCTAACTATTTGAGATTTAAAAAAGACTGACACATGATATAAACCAAAATTATAAAAATAAACATTAATACAAAAAGACTATGCAACTAATACTTTCAACGACATTCAACAAACTATCGAATGACATCCAAACACATAACGACAAAGGAACTAAAACAAAATAGAATGAGTTATCAATCAAAAAACTTATGAGTGACCACAAATGAATAGTCGACATGGATCAAGAAGAGTATTCAATGGATAAAGAGTCACATTCATCACTATTATGGATGATGAATCTAAGGAAGATAGCAATGTCGCCTATGATTCAACCAACATGCAAGTGATTGGAATGAACTTCAAAGTTTAAAGTAGATTTTGGAAAGTATCATGTTGTGGAGACATTGTTGATGCATTTACCAAATAATGATGGATTTGGTAGGTGGAGTATGACGAATCTGACATTAAACTGAGCTTAAAATGTATAAGTCCATAAGATGTGGGCCATGTAAAGAATGTGTGGCATCGTTTAGGACTGCGAGATGACTCGCTTTATTGATAAGAGGGATCCTCCCCTCCAAATTCATCCGCCTTATAAGCTCAAAAGGTATTAAAAATCCTTCGAAGAAGATGTGCAGGATTTAATTGGTGCAGATTCAACGACTAAGCCATATCGACTAGGATCCTCTCTTTTATTTTTGTTGCCTAATTTTTTTACCAGCTACGTAGATCTTCTGACAGTGTAGAACTGAATGCAAAATCAAGTGTGAACATAGATATATATGTGAGTCGATAACTTATATCATAACTTCAACATCTACCACAATTTAAAATATATACACGACTTCCATTGTCGGGGTCAAGGGCATACCAAAGCACTTCCCCTTAGCTAATTTCAACAACCCATTACAGGCACATGGATAACAATGCTCTAATACCAAATTTAGAACTCGGTTGAGAGGTTCACAATAATTCATCACATAATAATATATTTCTTTCGTATATTTCTTCAATAATAGAGCTTACAAATATATAGAGAGTAACCTCTATAATAGGCCTCCTCATTTGTCTCATATCACAATTGATTCAAGTAAGTTGTTGAAACAACCTACGTAACAATACATGCTACATAATATTCTATAACTAATAATGATTTTGTCTAACAACTCATTATACTACATTATATCTCACTCACAAATATTAACTAATACATGTTCACACTAATGATTCCTAATAGAGAGGTTGTTGCAGGTGTGATTATGTCGAGGATGTGGTTGATGTGGAGATGGCTTTAGAAATGGGTGTGGATGTTCGTGAAGAAGGGGGTTCAATGGATGAATTTATAGATGGCAAGGATGAAGTAGTGGGTAGAACCAAGTCTAAAGAAGTTTTGGTCATGGTTGATGTTAATTACGGTGTGATAGTTGTAAAAGGATCTAAAGTAGGTGTAGGTGTCATAAATGATGGAGTTAGGGATGTTGAGGTGGAAATATGATCTATGGTGTTAATGATGTGTGCGTTAGGTGCTTGTGATGTGGAAGGTTGAGTCTGATTATTAGGTGGATGGTTTGGGAAAGGTTTCTTGAAGACATCCAAGGGTTGATTAGGTGGCACATTAGGGTTTTCCACTTGAAGGTCACCTAATTCTATAAGTTTTGGACTAAATATTTAAATGTGTGACACCTTTCGATGTCATGTCCACAAACTTGGTGATATTTACAATAATTCTCTTCGTGGTACCATGACAATTTGGGTCATATTTCATCGAATGGTATAATAGGTGGAATTCGAATAAGATTAACCGCCATCAACTTGTCAAAAATTGAACTATATGACTCCCAAGAGGGGTGTAATTGGGGGTTGGTCTAGGAGCTCTTTATGGAGGCTCTATGTGAGAAGTAGATGTGGATGATGATTTGACCACAATGGTGTTAGCGGCGGTTTTGGATTTGTCATTGTGTGTGGATGATTTTTTGAACTCTGTCTTAGGTTTGTTGGATCAAATTTTAAGATGACCTTGCTCAAGGGAATAAAGTTCAAGTTTCATGAGCCATGGTGAATGCTTCCTCAAAGGTTTGAAATGATTGGATTTGAAGGGTGGATGAAATATGCTTCGCACAAGACCATGAGAAGATCTCAATGAGCTCGGTATGTGGAAGGGGAAATGAGAGTTAGTTGATGATACTACACCATCGTGCAATGAAGTGAACAATAGATTCATCATCATATTTTTGGATGGCATAAAGGTCGGTGATATTAATTTTATGCGTAATTTTTATTGAAAAGTGCTTGAGGAAGAGTTTTTGAGTTGGGTGAATGTGAATAGCGAATGTTGTGGGATGTTGTTATACCAATCTAGGGCTAGTCTAGCGAAATACATGGGAAACATGTGTAACATAAGGTCTTGATCATGAGAAATAAGATAACACGCATGTCTAAACACACATATATGTTGTTGGGGATCCTCCTTACTATTGAACTTAGAAAAATTAGGAATTTCCCAATGAGGAGGATAAGGTTTGAACGAAAAAATATGGTTTAGTGGGTTTGTTGCAAATTTGATCATAAGAAAACGTGGTTTTAGATCCCATGGTTGTGGCTTCAAGGTTATCCATTCTACTCAACAATGCTTGTAAGGAATCATTAGATGGTTGAGATGTTTATAGGAATTTGGGATGTGTGTGACGTGGATGGATGGGGTTGTTGATATACTTGATAGTTTTGAGGGTGTGTTGGTGTTGATGGAGGTAATTGATGAGGGGAATATAATTAAAGGGTTGTGACTATATGGGTTGAGTCACAACTTGATGTTGGGAGATGGGAATGTGATATGATTAGTTAGATTGAGTAGATTATTATGAAATTGGTACATATGATTTGTTGGTTGTAGGATTAGTTGGGATATAAATTATAGGTGGTTGGGGATGTGATGGTGAGCTCCTTGAGGAGGTGGGCCATGAGTTTGTATTGATTTAGATGGAAGAGGTTGTGAGATGACCACGTTGGCATGAATGTGTGAGGTGGAAATGAGAGGCAATGTAGTATGATGTTGTTCAGATATAGGAGGAAGCAAGAATGACTCTTGAGATGGTTGAATAGGAAGGGAGGTGATTTTAGTAGAAATTGAAGTGATGGGAATGGAAGAAGGGATGGTAGTATTGACACGAGGTAGATTGGGTGGAATAGGAACCACCAATTGAGTGGTTTGATGATTGGTTAGATTAGAAGAAGATGGTTGATTAGGATCAAATTCATGTTGGGATTTGGCAAGCTCACTCATGGCTCTTAGAAAGAACACCACGAGTTAAGAGGTAAGAACTTGAGTGGACTCGAATTAGAATGATAGGTATGAAGTTTTTGCAAAGGGGGTCCATCAATGGGAAGATTAGTGGTATTACAAAGAAGATAATAATGAAGAGCCACTAGATTTACATTAAGAAGCTCTTGAAACTCCACAAATCCACAAGGGATGAGGGGAGGCCCAAAAGCATTAATGGAGGAAGTAGATAGAGGAGTGGCTAGTCTAGAAGGGATGGAATGATGAAGAAAAGGATTGGTTTCATCATGGGGATTGGATTGAAACAATTACACCTCCTGAAGAGGAGGGATGGTGAAAATGGGTTGAGTAACCGTAGTTAAGATGACTAAAGGATTAAAAGTGAGAAGAGAGATCGTAGAAGTTGGTTGAATGGTAGTGGGAATTGAGACATTGTTTGACATGTTTTGTTCCATTTTCTTAGATTGAGATCTAGTGATAACTAACATGAAATAAAAAAAGCTAAAACTATGTTGATTTTTACTTAAAACAAGCAAGTCACACACAAGTTTTTTCTTATCTTGATTAATTTAAGATGTGAAAAAGAAATGAAAAAGAGGCTGATGGGGTACCTAGGAAATGGAAAGCTATGGATGGTTTTGGGTAGTTATGGCTGTGGATTCCTCGATATACCTAAAGGTACGTGAGGCCCAAATTTGTGTAAGATTTATAACGCAAACTGAACACCGTAGAAACTTTCCTATTGGGTGATGAAATCCCAATCAGTTCCACCTAGTAGGGAATGTCTAGATGTGTAAGTTAATGTGTGAGTTTGGTTGTGTGTGATGAAGTGAAATGCAATGTGTTAAACCCCCTAGTTAAACTAGATTTTCAAGAAAGGATGCAAGGGTTCATTTTAGATCCAAAACCAAGTGTGTAATTTGATGAGAACAAGAAAGAAAGAAAGGGAAAGTATGATGCAAAAGGAGAAACTAAGAAAAAAAGGGAATACCTAGAATATGCTTTTCCTTTTTATCTGATATTCAAACTAGCATATGAGAAAAATCCAATCCAAGAAATCTGCAACATAACTCAATCAAAAAAACACAATGCAACATATATTCCTTCCTTTCAAGGTTAGCGGAAATGAAAAACAAACAAAAAGACTCACCTTATGAGGGTGGGTGTCACTAGGCATACGAGAATGTTAGAATAAGAATTATTATTTCCTACTCAAGCTAATGAATAGTAATGAAAGAAACTAGAAACTCAAAACATGGAGGGTTTATGGTACCTCAATATGATGAAATGGACATGCACAAATGATAAGAACCTCCTTGCTTTGCAAGCTTGATAATCTGCACAAAAAATAATACTATAAAAAGAATGGATTAGTAGATAGGATGGAGGGCTGCCTAACTAATTCAGTTCCAAGAATCGTGAACTTTATTGGATGGATGTTAATCCTCTTATATATTATATAGAATATAAAACCTGATAATGGATTTGATAACAAAATGCAATATCTAAAACAAAAATATGAAAGTAGATCTAAGATAAGAATGAGTAAATATTATCCAAATATGATAAAATGAGACAAATCGGATAGGGGTCTATGGAGAATTGAGGAAACATTATGCTAGTCGGAGGGGACTGGGGATGGACGAGGACAATATGCACCATAAAAATAGATCTACAATCTCATGTGGATGAATCCAAATTGAATAGTACTGTAAATAGGATTGAGATGGACACAAACACTGTAAAATAGACTGAAACTTGGGAATGGGTGAAAGGATGCAAGAAAGTTATGGAAAATGGTGGAGTGATAGGGGTTTTTATGGTGACTAGGACAAATCGATGGCAATTGGGGCCCGAGAACATAGATCGAAATGACAGAGTGGAAGGATGACCAAATCGAGATAACATAAAAAGACTATGAAAATAAATAGAGGTGGATGAAGATATGAATGGATGAAGCAAGCTGAATGGGGGTTGGGTCGATGATGCTCAGAATAAATTGACGATGACCTGAAATGGTTAGGGTATGGATGAAGATGGAATGACCCAAATGAAGATCTGGGGACATAATTGAAGACTGAAATGGAATGATGAGAGGTCCCTGAAGCTACCTGAACCTACAAAAGATGTAAGAGACAACAAAATGTAATAATATTATATGGAAGCACATAAAAATGACAAGGCAAGAGATCTCTCCCTAGGTCACAAAATTATATGCACAATAACTCAAAGAAGACTCAGGATGTGTAAGAACGATCATGATATACCCTAAAAGTCTTAATGTTGCATCCTTCTTGAAAGGAGGGGGCAAGGGCATACTTATAGGGTCAATGAAGACCTAGGTGGGTTGTCACCGATTACAAGGAGCCATCCATTAGGGTGGTGGGATGATTCCAAACTCGAGGAATTGACACCAAAATGAAGCGAGATTGGGGTTCAAATGAATAAAGACAAGCTAAGGTTACATACGAGAAGATAAGAAAAAGGTGGGAGATTAGGATGAGTAAATTAGGGACCTTCATAGGTAAATTTATTAAATAGAGGCCTAGGGATAGCAAATTAGAAACCTAAGGGTGAGAAATGGGTGGTTTAGGGATGAGAGATGAATTAAGTGGAAATTAGAATTAATTAATGAAGATTAGGGGTGATTAAAATTATTTAGGGAAATGAAAATATAATGAGATGAGGCTTAGGATTAATTAAGGATAATTAATAAATAAAATGAGTAATCCATGTCTAAGGATGGAAAATGAGAATTAATGGGATGAATTGGATTTTAAGAGGGAAAATAAAATTTGAATGGGTGGCCATGGTTAACGAAAGTGAATGTGGGGTGAAGGGAAGGAACGATACCAAAACTTTGTGTCTACTTTGGGATGCAGCGATGTATAGGATATATGGCAATGATGTAGGTGTTGTAGTGTATACTTTAGGAGCCTTTACATATGGGCCTTATTTAGTGATGATGAGGAGGGGAGGGCACTAGTGATGATGATGATTATGATGGGGTTTTGTTGTTATGACTTATTAGAATCAGCTGAGGCTTGTGCATATTAACATGATTATTTTCTAATATGATGGATTTTCAAATAGATTTTGAATGGCCTCTGCATTGGTGCAATAAGTATACATAGAACTATGGTCTTGGATTAGGAGAAGAATGTTTGGAGTGGATGTTTTATTCTTACTGGAGTGTTGGGCATATGATCACATTGAAGTGTCTTTCCCGAGAGGGGTGCTATAGGTGAGATGGGTTGATTTGGAATATCCAGTTGGTTTCATGCACCGAAGGCTTGATCACGTAGCCACGCTGTGGTCAGTTAGATACAAGGGATATTATAGACAAATTTTAGATAGATTATAGGGTGGTGATGTTATTTCAAGGCCGTACACAATTGTTCCAGTCTAGGATGATACATTTAGGGAGCTGTAAGTGATGTAGTAGGAGAGGTGGGTGCAGAGAAAAAGGAAGGGGGAGTGGGAGTTTATTAGATTCAATCGTGTCGGACTGAAATTTTGTTTAGTGTAAGATACATTAGAGTTTGCAATGGCCTACTTGAGGGATGATACAAACATGGTGACACTTCCAACTATCAAAAAGTAGTGGAGATGGTGGATGAGGGGATAGTTGGAGTGAGAGTGGATGTGTAAGGTGCATTAACAATATTTGATGATGATGGGTTGATGATGTGTATGTTGCATGGTGGTAGGATCGGTTTGCTAGGGTTGATAGGTGGGTGTGAGCCCATGTGGATGTGGCACCTCGGGGGGATATTAGTGAGGGTTAGGATGGAGAGGAGGATAGGGTGGTGGCGTTAGATGCCAAAATGAAGAAATTAGAGGTGAGAAGGCCATTTTGATGGTTGAGCGGGATACTTTGATATCCATGAGGGACACTTTAGTTTGAGAGAGAGATGGGTTGAGTCAACAACTTGGAACTATATAGGTAGAGTTGACACATGCTTCAACTAATAGAGAATGGTACTAGAGGGATAGTGAAGCCTTACAAAATTCTTATGGTGTGACGGGTAGCTCAAGATTAGGTGCTAAGCTACAAGAAGCTCAAGCTCGAGGCTTAGGCAAGTGGGGAAATAAGGTGACTAGGTGAAGTGAGCATGGATAACTACCAATCGTTATGCGAGGAGTTACGGTGACTACAAAAAGATAATACGACAAAGGCTACCAAATAAGCCTCATTATGTGATATACTTAACATGGATGCATACAAAGTACCATCAACTAGTGTTGTGAGTGTGGGACATCCACCATAAGGTCCGGAGGGGGTCTTAGTAGAGGATTAGATGGAGGTGTTGGTGGCGCCATGGGGAGAAGTGGGAGTGTTTGTTTGATGAACATTCGGTTTAATGGATAGCTTTATATATATGATTGATGTATAGATTGTGATGTATGAGGATCAATTGAAGCCCTTTTGAAGATAATGTATAGATCTATGAGGCTCACTTGAATCCCTTTTTGATGATAATGTATATATATATGTGATGATATTTAGAGCCTCGATGATTATATATATATATATATATATGATATATATTTCATTTGATTCATGATTTTTTTTGATTCATGTTTTGAGTCAGTAATGTGATGACTATAGATATGTTTAATGATGATTTGACTAATGTTTTAAGATGTAATGTGTTATGGAAATGATTGTAAATATATGTGATTTAATTTGATCTTTGATGTTGTTGCGATGAGTGGTGATCGTGTCCTTATTTAATTATATACATCACAAATGGATAGAACAAGGTGTGAAATGTTTGTTTCTTTTACTATTTTGGAAACATATAATATATGACGGTCAACTAATTTTAGACACATGATACTACACTTGTGGATTGTACTAGAGGTTAACACACAACCTAAAAGAAAATGATGCTTGAATTAATTATTCATACAGAGGCATACATATATATATAGGAAAAGTATTTCCTATTATCAATGTGTTTCTATAACAACACTTCATACAATTCTCTAGCATATAACCACCCAATATGTGCTTAAACCTATTTACGTGGGTTGTTATAACCCTATTAACAATACAATATTTTATTATCATAGATAATATAATTTCTCACACATTTCAATATTAATCAACTAAAGAGCACTAACATAATATTCCTAATATTCCCCCCTTAGTACAAACATGGGGAAAAAATTTCTTTGTACTTGCACCTACTTTCACAATTAGGAGATTTTTACTATCAGATGATCACAAACATGTTGTATGGTTTTCAAATGGTTAACCATGAACCGAAAATGGTGGTTTTCAATTGGAGTACCACAAACCAAAAATGAAGGTTTTCAAGTGGTTTACCTATAACCACATCATGACGTGCCAAATACTATTATCAGCCCTCATCACATTTCACCGTAGGGAATAACATAGGAAATTTGAATGAATTTTGTTTCTCATACACAAACTGAAAACGGGAAATGGAACATTGGATCATGCCCCCTCTCTCAATGTGAAATTTTCACTTATTGAAAATTGCAACTGCACCACGCTACAAGCAAACACACAACAAAAATGCCACCAAACCTTGGTGCGGCCCCTATCAGGAGGTGGCGACGAGAGGTCACTAATTGACCTCCATCCTCATGTGCCTCCATCCTCAAAGTGTCATGATGCTAGCTCAAAAAAATTGGATTTTGTTGATCAATGGTTTCTAGGATGTTGGGTAACACCGAAAATGCGTCCATAAGGAATTTATTTTTACAATATTTCAACTCTTGACAATATAATAATTTATTGAGTCTATTTTGACAAATACCACAAAAAATTGACATATGACATTAACCCACAACTTATCGAAACTTTGATGGACACAACATATAAATATTTACATAGATTAACAAACATAAAAAGATGAATTTTGACTTAAATGACATGACACATAGACCCATGACTCACAACTGAACTTTAACATTAAAAACATAATCGAATTATTGACACAACAACATAATCTTAAAAGACATGAGGACTCTTAAACGATGACTACTAAAGACTAGACTCAAGATTAAATGACTATTAACCTAATCTGCATTAACAATAAATAAAAACAAATATCAACCTCTCGTAGACCATTACCAACACTAACAGTTGTAGTTGCATCAATCGCCAAATCTGCAATGAGATTCCCAAACTGGCCAGTAAATTTTCTACCAATACAACATCTGGAGTCTTTGTATCGGTCATGGAGCCACGGTTTGCAGAGTCGAGCAGAGGATCCAAATACGTAATATCCAATCTGCAAATTGGTCAAACACAATGTCCTCCACTTGTTTTCCTACTGAAAGATCTCACCTTAATTCAGTCGTCAATGCATTGATAGATCAATGAACTAACTTGGAGGAGAAATGACTGTTAATATTTTGTTTTGACTGCATATGAAGAGATTTGCATGTGTTTTTGAATATCACAGCTATGCCAATGTCTATGCTGAGTGCCGTGAATAGAATTTGTTGAAGTCTTCAATGCGAGACAAGATTAACTCAAGGATATGCAATTGTATTCCAATAGAATGAAGCATGGTGGAAGAAACTTAGACAAAGACCACGTGTTATTCATTAGACACACAACTATCCACCTTTAACTATTCTCTACCACATTTTAAATGTCAGTCCACTGATATCCACCACATCCTCCAGGTAGGTGTAAAAAGATATAAGTAGAAAGGTCGTAACATAATGGTAAAAAAATTGATGTCTGATCTAGAAACTCATCTAAACATTCATACACGTAGATCAAGCTATGCAACATGACAATCTAATCCTGAATATACATCACCTTGTAAACACCCATTTAAGCAATGAACATTTACATAACAGATGTGCCCCACAGGAGCAGAAACTTAGGTAAGATGTTAAAAGCACATCGACTCAGATATAGACATACAGAGCCTCTATATTTCACAAAACTATCACTAAGAACAATGAAAAAATTATAGAACCAATATTGAACACATAATACGGGACAATAGGGAATGTTAATTGCCCCTGGACTACTCTCAAAAAAAATCATTACAGGCACAAGACTATTTTACTCTGATACCAAATGAAAGAAAATAATGCTTGAATTAATTATTCATACGAGAGGCTTACATATATATAGGAAAAGTATTTCCTATTATCACGCAGTTTCTATAACAACACTTCATATAATTCTCCAAAGATATAGCTACCCAATATGTGCTTAAACCTATTTATGTGGGTTGTTATAACCCCATTAACAATACAATATTATATTATCATAGATAATATAATTTCTCACACATTTCAATATTAATCAACCAAGGAGCACTAACATAATATTCCTAACACGACCCACGGTTGTTATCCATACTAGGATCTTAATAGACATGGGATAATGATAACTCCCTTTTTTCCGACATAAACAAGTTTTATGTGTAACAAGTACAAGAAACATGTTTTTCAAAATAGTTTCCAATGTCTTGCCCCAAATGTTATTATTGTTCTTGCACAATATGATTAATTTGGGAAGCTTGTATTTAATGTGAAATTTGATCGATGCGGGAAGCTTTCCGGGATGGGGGCTGATCGATGCAGAATCACTTTATTATATTTTACCAAGTAGCCATCCTTCAAGGAGTGGTCTAAATGTTTATTATTTGACTTTTTATTATAGCCATCCTTCGAGGGAGTGGTCTACAAAATTATTGATTTTTGATTTTGATGGGATCCATCCTTCGAGGGAGTGGTATAAAAATCTATTTATTTTTTCTTTTGACGGTAGTCATCCTATAAGGGAGTGGTTTATAAATTTATTGAAATGATTTTCTTTTAATAGCCATACTTCAAGGATCAGTCTATATATTGATCGTTTTCATCCCATTAAATTTTTTGACTTTGAGCTAAGGATAACCTTGGCTGAATATTTTAGAAGGGGATAAGATAAGTGTGCATGCTACACATACTTCCTTGTCGCGTTGATGAGGATAAGTTGAGAAGGTGATGGTGAGTAATGATAGTGGGGTTCCTCAAACATGTAAAAGGAACTTGTCCATAAGGAACATGTTATGAGAAGAGCGGTGGTGCCAATACTCAAGGTCATTATAGGTATCTTGATGGAAGACAACATGAGTCCATATAATTACAAGGGTGATATGATGTGTGGGTTGATGGGTGGAAATCCTAGTTTAGACTAAGGTCTCATGAGTTAATAGGTTAAGAGTATAATGTGTTGGGGTGATAATTTCAAGTGGAATCTACCATTGCAAAGATGCCCCAATATTGTATTAAAGTTTGTTCATCAAACTTTATTGTGAATATCTTTGTACGCACCCAAAATTACATGTGCTACATTGTCAAAAAAGGTTACAAAATTCCCCAATGATGATTCATGTCCTTTTAGAAGGTGTTCAAGTTCCTAAACCCATTCACAGTGTATATTTGTAGCCTAGACATCCTTACTTAGATTTTCCACGCTTTATTCCAGCTTCCCACTCATTTATGTGCATGTTTTGGCCTTTAATTTAAAGACCACCGCCCTACTTGGGCGGTGGTTACAAACCATCGCTCAGAAGGGCAGCGGTCTTGTGACCACCATCCTGTGCAAGGAGGTCGCCCTATTCCCTTTTTCCGAACTCTTCACACATGATTTCACTTAACGTGACTTCTAGGGTGTGCTTGTGAACCAAATTGCCTAAAAATAGTCTTGTTTTTGCAAGGTATTCCTTCCTCATCTATTTTTAAATAGATTTAATTAGTTTGAACTGCCTCTTTACCCAATGATTTATAACTCCAAGGATTCCTTGTGCATGAAGGCACATCCCAACCAATTCCTATATAATCAATCCTTGTATTCAAGAAAATCCTTGAGTTTTGTGTATCTTGTATAGTAATCTTTCGCTATCACAATCCTGCTAGAAATTTCATAGCCAAACTTTGTTCACTTGTGTTATCCCTCTTCTACTTACATTACAACTAGACTGCCTTCAAGCTGCCATTTCTCAAGCACCTTCTCTTGCTGTTGCCTTTACATTCCCAATTCCTTGGACTCATATGGACACACAGAGAAAGAAAGGATAAACTGAGGGGACAAGAATAGATACAACCAGATTTGCTAAAGCTCTTGCTTATCTAGGTTGGAATTATTTTTTTGCTTCATTTGTTCAAGTTATCAATTTTGAGTTATTCATTTCAAATACATATCAAATAGAGTATCAAAATTGTTCATTTCAGCTAATCAAACAATTACAAATAGAGCAGATCATTAGAAATATTTCTCGTTGACATTACCAGGAAGTAGTGGGTAAAAACAACTCTTCTAGAGTTATGATTTGTTCTCTACCTCTGAGGTAGGGTTAAAAGGGTTTTGATTAAATTAGTTCAGTTGTTTTAGATCTAGATTCACATACTTGCACAAGTAATTAATTATAACTCGGCTGATTAATTATATTTAATTTTGTTTATTAGATTAGAAGCATTGTTTAAAATCCCAAAAAGATAAAAAATATTTAATTTTGCTAGATTAGTTTACTTCCATTATTTTTTTGGATATACTATGAAAATACCAAAAACATAGTTTAAATTTCCTTTGATAGTTAGTTTGCTTTATCAAAATCAATTCAATTCATTCTTGCATGACCATCAAAGGTCCACAACAAGAGAAAATGTTCATTTGTGATCCATTGGTCCCACAACCCAACGAGCCTGAGTTGTTGACCGACATTGATATAGGTTGATGCTTGTTAATTTTACACACAACTGCTAGGTATACTTGAAAAGATAGAAAGATTAATCACATTAAACATTGCAGTTGATCAAGCCTACGATTATTAGATCTGCTACTTACAACATGGATCGATTACACATATGACCATACAAAGACCACAACCTCCATAAGTTCAAGGTTGTGATCCCTAGGTCCCATAACCCAACCCGGATTTCTAACCAATTAAACATCGACATTGGTTTACATGCACTTGTATTTAGATCATCACCACTTCCACCTAACATCGTTGCAAAAATTTTAGTGATGAACATGACACGGTGATCGTGCTAAGGCTTTCTAGACTAGACCAAAAACCCGCCATAGACCCTATGGTTCCACTAGGCCTCTCATTTTCACCTCCATGAACCTGTTTGGAAATCTATACGAGGTGTTCATAGGTCACTTCTACGTGTTCCACAACTAGTAGACGATTGAATATCGACAGAGATCAATATCGACTGGAGCCTTCAAATAGCTATTATATCCGACCATTCCATTACACCAATTCATCTTAGAAGGAATTTATTTTCCTTGGAATCACAGATCCCGATATTGCGTGTTTAAGACATAAATTTTCCTCATTATCTTGTTCATCACTACCACACATACATCCATTTCCATTCTACACCGGCTATCCCAAAGACAACCTCGGGAAGTTAGGTGCGAATAAGGTCAAGTGTTGATTTTCATTCCTACAAATTGGTGAACCCAACGTAAAGAGCTAGTCTATAAATGTTTCCAATTTATTCATCTAGCTTCCTCTCTCCCATTATTCTAGGGGTATTCTTATACCCCCCGAATATGTCGAGGATATGATGAATAAGGTTGACCCCTCTCAGGTTTCGATGTGTATAACTATCAAACATGTAGACAACAAAAATAACCTTCACTCTCTATATGGGGAGATAACCATTCAACTTCTCGGGATCAAAATCCACTTCCTCGCAGAGCTAATCTTGGTTCCTCCATATGTATCAAAGAGCTTGACCAAATCACATAGACACATCCTCCTGAGAAGTCAAGTTCTAACAACATGAATTTCACTAGGGAGGAAAGTTCATCTCCTTGGGTTTTGTTTAGGCAACCCATTAATATGCAGTCGGACCAACTCCGCCTCTAGATGAGGATTACTTAGCATGATACGCCAGAAGCAAACAACGCTTCCAAAATATAAACCGGGATTTTGACAGGTTGTAAGGACATGTTGATGTCTTGCTCCAAAACAATAACACTACCCCTCCAACAACGGAAAAAATTTCCAACAAGGGGTGGCGAACAACAAACAATTCATAGCAGGATACCACACTCCTCAACAACCTCCAAAAGTTCAACAACAAGCACCAAAACAAAACACCACCCCATCAATGGGTGATGTCATCTCAGTGTTAGTAGAAAAAGTAAAAGAGTTAGAGCTTTCCCAAAACACTCAAAATTCATATGCAGGGAAAGTAAGAGTTTCTCACTATCCGTAGAATTATGGAAAAATACCTACTGTGCATAATCCTCCAGTTTATATGGGTACTCCAAGCCCTAGAGATTTGCTAATTGGGACAGGCACCTTGGGTATGCCCCCCACACCACATATGGATATCCACAATAGGCACCAGTCGGAAGTGCGTTCTCAAACACCATACCATCTAGAAATGCAACGTTCCCTAGATTTTTGCCTTCAACTCCATATAAAAACAATCAACCCCCTTACATACACATGTACTCTAAATCACCATAGGGGATATGTACACTTACCCAGGTCCATATGGTTAGCCACAGGGGATGCCATATGCCCCAACAAATGTATACATTGTACCATTTTAGTAACTAATGCAACCTCCACCTCCCCAACAAGGATATTCAATGGTTGAAACATATGCAATGGGGACCTATTCTTAATATCTTAAGGAGCCTCTAGACTTATCCATACATACTTTCATGGTTCCAAGATCCTTCCCCGATATTTTAAATTTCAAAGGGAGGGGGATCCTAATGCTCACATCAAAGCTTATGCAACGACCATTCGAGAGTTGCTCCCATGGGATGTAGTTGTTATAAAGATTTTCCCTAAGACACTAGAAGGTATCGCTCTTGATTGGTACTATAGGATACCGGAGGCTTCAATACACTCCTTCAAGCAACTTGTGTCAGATTTTATTAAGGATTTTGATATGAACAAACTTTTAAGGACAAGAATCAGAGAATTCCTTCATATCAAACAAGAGCACAATGAGTCCGCTGCCCACTTCATTCAAAGGTGGCAATAGGTTCTCTATTCCTCTGCAAGTGCTCCAAACATGGATCAAATAGAGATTTTTGATTTGTTCCTCCACTCCCTCAATAGAGAGACAAAGGAATAAGTCCAAAAGTTCCCTGCTAAGGATATACAAAGAGGTGCTAGAGGGTGCTCTCTGAATAGATCAAGAAGCCATAGATAATGGTCGTAAGAATTACGGAACAAATGGGAGCTTAGTCACTCGTAACCAAGGTAACTCTGGTTATTCCAACAATGAGAACAATAATCAGGGACCAAAGGTCCTTAATATGAATCATGGGGTTATAACTGACGGTGTTACTGATCAGCTCAAGAAACCTAATGTTTTTAGTTCTCCCAATACAAACACTACCAACAAAAACAAAAATAATGGTAATAATCAAAGAAATAATAAATTCTCACCTTTAATAGACGTTGTGGATTTTAATCATCCTCAATAGAAAAAACAACAACAACACCTCAACAAAAAAAAAGTGCACACCCAATTCCCTAGTCGGTACCCAAGTAGGTATCCGAACCAATTAAAAAATCAAGGGAAGGGATTCCCAAATTTTAACTATAACAATCAACAATTTAAAAACAATCATAATTTCAAACCACAACAAATAGCAAACCAAAGGCCTCAAGATTATGATCCCAATTTATAATGTGGTTTCCATAGGGTCATGGGCATGACACAAGAACATGCCACAATTGCAAAAAAAATATACAAATTTTTTTGGAGGATTAAAGACAATTATTTGTTGACATGTTTTTGGAAAACCCAATAGCACCAACTCAAAACACTTGCACAGGACGGGTATCCCCACAAAACACGCCACTTATGATATTTAGTGATCCTCTCCCTACTTGTCTAAAAGACGGTAGAATAGATCCCAACGGTTCAAACAAGGGAATTGAAATAGGAACCAATGATCATGAAGCCTTAACTTCATCAAAATCATAGGTAGCACCTCCTTTAGATGGTTGCCAACAAACAAAAATTGTAAGATTGGTAGAATTTTACATCGAACCTCATATTAATGCTGCCACTAGAACCAAAGACTATTATTCGTAGCCTATCCCAATCTACCCGAATATATTAGATGACATTCATGAAACAAAGGGAAAGCCAATAGGAGCTTATGACTTGATCAATGACTTAACCAAAACCTTCTCTCACATTTTCTTCTTGGATCTGTTAAATAATTCCTCTACTCAGTGAGCCACTCTTGGGCATCTCTTTAATGTCATCCCTACTCCAAAAGCTGAGATAATCTATATAGAATTTTATTTTTATCCTCCATGGCTTCCTGAAAGAGATGTTGGATTCCTATTTAACATCAGCAAGACGCCCGCGGATGTTGAAATAGCTCGTAGAGGTGATCTGGAATTGTTTTTACAATAACTACAATAACTACGTAAAAATGTGATGATTGATGACAGGAAATGGTCAACATAGCCCCTTTCTCTTTCCTTCAAAAGTTAGGTTAAGGAGAGACCAATTTCTACTCAACACGAAATACGCTGAGAGGCTATGAAAACCTCAAAGCGACATCAATTGGAACTATAGTGTTGTCAGTCACCCTTTTACCTAATATGGTTCTAACCCAATTTAATATTATAGATCATGAAACCAACTACAATACTATCCTAATTCATCCTTGGATTCATCATAAGAGGTTGATTCCCTCCACTTTGTTTCCAGGAAGTAAGATTCCTAAACTTGGGGAACATCCGCATGGTGAAGGGTGACCTAAAAACCTTTGACATACATATAACTAATCTAAAAAATAGGCAGGGGTTCATTCGAGATTGAGCTTCCTGTAAACTAGTTAAACAAACCTACAAGATCAACGCCAGAAGAAAATTTGGTTCCTACAATGGAACTAGAAACTACGAGTTTGATTGAAGGAGTTCCTACCGTAAAGGACAAAACTGTAATTGTTGATACAATGTCAACATGAACGACAAAAAATATAGTCAAGTTGTTAGAGAATGACCTACCCCTTCTTCTGTTTGATTTTATGGATATAGGACATGTCCTAGAACTCGATGCTCTCCCAGATGATGTCGTATGCATGGTAGAGGTATTGCAAGCAAGGGAAGATAATACAACAAATAATTCAACTTCAATCTTTCCGGATGATTGCTGGAATTTTAATTATGGTGGAGCAAAGTACCTCTTTGGTCTTTGGAGAAAGTGTGATACTTACCAACCCTCAGGGAAGGGTCATTCCCTTCACCTTTAAATTTAATTTTGAATGCACTAACAATGGAGTAGAATATGAGGCTCTCCTTCTTGGTCTCATTGTAGCCAAAAGGATGAGTGATTTTAATATTAGGGTGCTAGGTGATTCACAACTAGTTGCAAATCAAGTATCTGAAGTATACGAAACTAGGGTTGAACATCTGCAACTCTACAAGACTATCGTCCTCGAGTTAAGTAAAGGTTTTGATTTCATTTCAATCAAAGCTATACCCAGAGAGAAAAACCTCCTTGTTGACTCTATAACAACTTCTGCTTCTCATTTTACCCCAAGTAACAAGTTAGAAGACACTAGCTTTATGGTTTCGGTTCATGCCAAACCTTTGGTTCACAAGATACCAACAACCCCAATTATGGCTTATGTAGAAGCCGAGAATGAGTTTATCAACTTAGATTACACTGAAAATGACAAAGCAATCCTAGGGTATTTGAAATCTGCATAGATTTTCATCCCAATCATCATAACATTGTCTTTTCTCTCATCCCACACTCTTCCTCTTACTTTGGAGATTCCATGATAGAACCTTCCTCTATGGAAGGTCTTGAGGTCTATGAGGTAGAAGAGGAAGGATACTTAGAGCTACCTCTAGCCCTGCCTAAATTTGAAGAGGGTAATGCCTCCTTAATTGAAGGAACAATTGATATAAACATCGGGACAGAGGAAGAACCAAAAATATTGAAGTTGGGATCCTCTCTAACTCTAAAGGAGATAGAAATACACACCCAAATCCTCAAGGAACATGAAAAATATTTTGCATTTAGCTACAAGGAAATGACAGGAATTGTGCCACACGTTGCAATTCACAACCTCGTCACTAAGCCAAATGCTAAGCCAATTAAACAAAATTCGAGACCCATGAAGCCAAAGGTGGCCCTCATGGTGAAAGAAGAAGTGATGAAACTCCTATAGGTGGGCTTCATCAAGCCATTCGACTATTCACAATGGCTATCTAATAGCGTCCCTGTTCTAAAAAAGAATGGAAAAATCCACATTTGGATAGACTTTGTGGATATCATTAAGTCTTGTGCCAAGGATGATTTCCCGTTAACATCCATTGATGTTATTGTCGATGCAACAACTTGTTATGATGAGTTGTCTCTCATGGATGGGTTTTTTGGATATAACCAAATCAGAATCTCTAAGGAGGATCAGACTAAAACTACATTTATCACTCCTTAGGGAACATATTGTTATGTTGTCATGTCATTCGGACTTAAGAACACTTGGTGCCACATACCAACGGGTGATGAATTATATATTCCATGATCTTATCCATAAGATTTTGGAATCCTACGTGGATGATCTTCTGGCTAAGGCCAGAAAATGCTACGATCACCCTAATTTGATTTGTATCATCCTTTCTCGCTTAATTGAATACGACATCACGTTGAATCTAGAAAAATGTGTATTCAGTGTAACAAGAGGAAAGTTGTTGGGATACATCATATCTTCATGAGGGATTGATGTAGACCCAGCCAAAATCCGAGCCATAATAGAAATTATTCCACCATCGAAGAGTTTGGCATTAGATATTTTCTTGGAAAATGTACTGCAATCCAAAGGTTTATCCCCGATCTACAAGAATTTATTAAAAAAGGATTGCTGCATTAATTGGATGAAAGAGTGCAATGAGGCATTTGAATCAGTTAAATGGTTCTTATTGTCTCCTCCCACATTCATGTTTCCTAAGTCAGATCACCCCTTAATTATGTATTCATGAGCTACAGATGTCTCATTAGCCTGCATGTTAGCTCAAGAGGATGACGATAAATGAGAACGTGCGGTCTATTTTATTATTTAAACATTGATTGACTATGAGACTTGTTACACATAAGAAGAAAAGGAATGCCTTGCCATAGTATTCACAATAAAGTGCTTAAGACATTACATGTTAAATCAAGAAACAAGGGTCATTGTTAAATCAGATCATCTACGGATGTTTCTCACACAAGGGTCCTTATTTAAGAAATTTGGATGCTTCATAACTCTGATGGGTGAGTTTGAGTTAACGTTTGTTAATCAAAAATCTGTCAAAGGACAAATCATTATGGACTAGTTGGCTGATAACCCATTAGATGGAGGTAATCTAGTAAATCTAGACTTCCCGATGAATGTGTGTATTTTGTTGAAACCAAGCCTCCAATTTCTATGTGCCCATGGTACACTGACATTATTAATTTTAGAGTGGATCATACATATCCGGAAGGGGAAACATTGCAGCAAAGAAGATGGTTACATATTATAACCACTAAGTACGTTATCTTGGAACAGGTGCTTTATCGTATATACTCTGATGGAGTTTTGTTAAGATGTGTTAGCGAAGAAGAATCTAAGAAGAGTATTTATGAATCAAATAGTGGAGTATGTGGAGGTCACTTTGGTGGCCATGCCACTTCTTGGAAGATACATCAGATGGGATACTTTTGGCCCATGTTAGAACATGACGTGGTAGAGTTTATGCATAAATTCCATAAATTTCAAGAGTTCTCCCATGAGATCCACATATCGGCACAGCTCGCAACCAATTGCAACACCATGGCCCTTTTCCACGTGGGGCCTTGATTTGATAGGGAAGTTCTCTCCCTCATCAAAATATGGTCATAACTTCATAATCACAACCACAAAATACTTTACTAAGTGGGTAGAGGCCATGCCTCTTACCACCGTGCCTGGATGTGTAATCGCTAAGTTCATTCGAACCAAATCATTTGTAGGTACTGGGGTCCCACAAGTCATTATCTCTGATAATGGCACATCTTTCAAAAATAAGGAAGTACATGAATTATGTGAAAATTTCAAAATAAATCACCATATGACTTCTCTCTATTATCCTCAGACTAATGGACAGGCTAAGGCTACAAACAAGATGTTAAAATCCATCCTCCTTAAGATTGTCAAGGAGAATAAATGAGATTGGAACTTAAAGATCTTTCGGCCTTATGGGCCTATCAAACATCGGTAAGAACGTTGATAGGAGAAACCCCATTTTCTTTGGTATTTGGCGCAGAAGCGGTTTTACCACTTAAGGTTGAAATACCTAGTCTCCATATCTCGCTACAAGGAATTATGGGAGAAGGCTATTGAGAGGTGCAACTCTCTCAATTATAAATCCTTGATGA
Source organism: Taxus wallichiana var. yunnanensis (assembly GCA_018340775.1). Classification (NCBI taxonomy): domain Eukaryota; kingdom Viridiplantae; phylum Streptophyta; class Pinopsida; order Cupressales; family Taxaceae; genus Taxus; species Taxus wallichiana. Next base: position 792,945,311 of record CM031239.1, read on the forward strand.
AGCTAGGCTCAACGTTGAAAAATGGCATAACAATTACTGTGGCCGACCGAATTTCTTGGAAATACAACAAGAAAGTATACAAGTGTGAAATATATGAGGGACATTTGGTATTAAGACTCAACAACTGGATAGACAAAAAGATTGATGAAGGAAGGAAATTCTGACCGTGTGGTTAGGTCCATATCAAGTAATAGAAGACTATAAAAATGGGGCATTTCAACTGTGTACACTAGAGGGTGAGGAGTTTAGTGAATCTGTAAACTCTCTTCACCTAAAGAGATACTACACATGATCTATTAGCATTTCCATATGTATATTATTGCATCTACATTGCATTTTCATCTGTTGGTTCATTTCGTAAAATTTGTGATCAAGGGACTTATTCTTACAAAAATTCATAAAAAAACTTCTGAAAAACATTGGAAAAACATTCAAATCATATCTCTTCAAATCCTCATGGTATCATCAATTGTTTCCAAATCATTTCATCAATTCAAGAAAGATAAGACAAAGCTTTGACAATAACCATACCAAGGCCTGCATACTTGGTTCTACTCATATTTTATTCTAGATCAAGTTTCTTTTTCTATAGTCCTGCATTCTAGAAGCTTCATGGTGTCACATCTATCCTGGGATAATTTTAGCGGTGAATATTCGTAATATGGCGAAAATTTCATTTTAGGAAAATTTGAAAAGGTGAATTATTCGGAGTGGGTCGGTGTCCTGTTTGCCTAAAATATATAGTATATTTTTTTTGGGGGGTTGGCTTCGCCTTCATTTGAAAACATCTCCTATAAAAACCTATGTGATTCGTCGGGTAGTATACCTCAAGTAGCTTACCAAATTACCAATACTGTGAAATTTGAACTCGCATACCCTTGAGCACCAGAGATTCATATTACTGTTAGCCTGTGATTGTTGACGCGTGACAAATGCAGTGTTGACACGCTGACAAGGGCATTATTGACGCGCGACAAGAGCCGCATCGACAGCGTGCGACAAGAGCCGCATCGACGCGTGCGACAAGAGCATGATCGACGCGTGACAAGAGCTGTATTGACGCGGCACAAGAGTATCTGCGACCGACGCGCGACTTGGGCTAGGAAGTGACGCGCGACAGAGGAAGGGTTGACACGCGACAGAGGAAGTGTTGACGCGTGACTTGGGTAGTTTTTTGACGCGTGACCTCGAGCATTCACGCGTGAAAAGACCTCGAGACTAGACAGAGTCGCTTCTTGGTTCTTTTGCCGACGCGGGACTCTTTTCAGAATAATGGAAGGTGCCAGCTAAAAGAATACGAATAACCTAAAAGTAAGTAAGAAATCTCAGAAATCACTCTTCAAGTATTTTGGAAACTTTGTTGATACGAGATATTGTAAATACCAATCATATAGATGCCACCAAAAAGAATCAGAATACTGACTGTGTGGAAGGTATTATTGAGGTGGACATGCATTCTGCACAGTATCACAGTCAAACAAATGAAACCTACGATAATATGCTAGATCTTGAAGATATTGTTCCTGTTGGGGTGTAACCAGAAGTGCAGCTAGATATCACAGATATAAACACTCAGCAAAATGGAAGATAGAAATCAAAATCAAACTCTGGTCCAAGAAAGAGGAAACCAGGTGATTGTGATATTGCTCAAAATTCTACTCAAAAAAGTAAAGCATTGAAAATGAACAAGAATATGTGGACCATTGGCAGGACATACAAGTTTGATTGGGCAGCTAAATTTCCATTTATTGAACCTGTACAATCATCTAATTCTGAAGAAATCCCATGTGAATGTACATGTACAATATGTACGTGGAAATTGGGAAAGCAACAAAAAATGCAACTGAAGCTGGACACTATAGAAAAACATTGTGGAAAACAATATTTAACTGTAACGAGGGCGGATGGCCAGAAAATCAAAACACATAGGTGGAAAACTGAAAAGGAGTGCATGCATGTTAGATACACAGCAGAATATGAGGCAGAGCAGAAAAACATAGACATCTGTTGGAAAAGGGAGGAACGATCACATCGCATATTGGTAAGATGAAAGAAACAAATCTACATGCAAAATTCATACAATTATCTACTCTTTTCAAATACTTAAAAAAAGGAAGAGCGATGTCAGATTTCCTCGATTTCAAAGTTTTGTATCAATTTAACGGAATGCTGAATGTACCTCAGTCTCATTGGTCTGAGAGTAGTGGATGGGAAATGGCAAAATGCCTCTCGATGATAGAGAAGGAAGATTTGAAAGAGAATGTAAAAAAAGAAAACTTTATCTCTCTTTCAATTGATGAAGTGACAGCAGTCGACAACACCGCATGGGTATGTATCCACATCTATACATTAGAAAATCATATAAGGACACCTCATCTGTTGGGTGTTATGAAAATGGTTGAAAACTGCAATGCTGAAAACCTATATAAAATAGTTGTTTCTCATTTGAAAGATGTTGCTGGTATGACTGATTATGAAATTGCTACGAAGTTGGTATGCGTTGGAGCAGATGGTGCATCTGTCATGCAGGGTCACCGAACAGGGCTGTGTGTTAGATTACAAACAACAGTGGCCCCATATATGCTACCAATTCACTGTATGGCTCACAGAATGAATTTAGCGTATAAAATGGTAAGCAACCACGAAAATGTTGCTAAATTAGAAGACCTCATAAGAGAACTTCATGCCTATATGTCAAGCAGCCCAAAGCGTTTTCTCGAGTTCCAAAAATTTGCAATTGGAATTACAGATGGCAAAAAACTTCTGAAGGATGTGGAGACTAGATGGATATCTTTGTATGAACCTGCATGCAGAGTTCGTGAGGAGTATCCTTCATTGGTTGGTTTCATGCACAAATACCGTCATGAAGTTGATAGAGGCAAGGACTGTTGTTCCGCTTAAGCGATTTGGAGACATTGCTTACATTGGTTGGTATTCTTCCAATGTTAAAGGAGATCAATACACTTGATGAAGCATGCACAGGGGTAAGATTAATCTATATTGTGGATTTTATACGGATGAGGAAAATGGTATGTCAAAGTCTTGATATATTGTAATGTTCCCAAGATAGTTTTGATGCACTGTTTTTGAAAATTGGAGAGATTTATTAGATCTTAAAAATCCTAACACCTTTTTGAGATTTAATATCCATGATCACCTATGCATCTCTATTAATGGGAGGAAATACCAATGCACATTTTGCAAAAACGTCAAGATATTACGGAGGATCGGAATGAGAAGATGTTCCGTGACACGTAATTTGTTTGAGTCTCGTGATAGTTGAAACCAGGATAAAGCTTTAAAAATTTCAGAAACCTTGTCATCAGAAATTAGGGAACGTTTCTGTAAAGATAAAATTCTGGAAGCCATGGGTGTGATGAATCCGAATTTTTGGAATACAGAAGGTGGCCATGCAGACTTTGTCAGTAAGCATTTCCATAAATCAATGGGTACAATAATGGAACAATTTACAAAGACGTCAGAGCTCAAGGGTACGGAAATCAAAGGTATACTGAATGCCAATTTATTAAAGTTTCAGTCAACAAATTTTGCAACAACAATGAGGAACCAATATAGGAATTTAGATCAACCTTCTGAAAGTGGTGCTATTACAAGGCTGTGGCGAGGAATCTATCAAAGTTCTATCTTACAAGAAGATATCAGTGAATATTTCAGACTATATGAGTTATGCCAGACAATGATTTTGGGGTCTGTGGAGGATGAAAGGGTTTTCGGTGCATTGTCATTTATAAAATCAAAAGCGAAACAGTTGGATAAAAATCGAAAAGTTACATGAGGTGTTACGTTTCGATACTCCCTCGAAACCTTTCCGTTTGTGAGCAATTGCGCCTTTGGAATTCCCTTTGCGAAAGAAGAGGTGTAAATAATACAACTACAAGTACAAATATTCCCAACCTTGAGAGTGTAATTGGCTCTTCGTCACATTCTACAGAAGACAACATCGACTTTGATGAAGCTATTGATAATGGATTGTTTCAACTTTAAGTAGGTATCTTCTTTATCTATCTTTTATCTTTATCATTAAAGATGTTACAGGTCTATATACTAAAAATGTCAGGCAATTCACCCATCTATCTACTAATCCATTTCTCGTGTTGGAATTTTTTAAAACACAGATCTAGCTCATTACCAGTGGCAGTGATGATTTCAACTTTAAGCAGGTATCTTTTTCCCCTTAATCTTATTGTTTGTTTCTATTCATTTTTTGACAGAGCAATTGCTCACTGGAATTCCCTTTGCGAAAGAAGAGGTGTAAATAATACAGCTACAAGTACAAATATTCCCAACCTTGAGAGTGTAATTGGCTCTTCGTCACATTCTACAGAAGACAACATCGACTTTGATGAAGCTATTGATAATGGATTGTTTCAACTTTAAGTAGGTATCTTCTTTATCTATCTTTTATCTTTATCATTAAAGATGTTACAGGTCTATATACTAAAAATGTCAGGCAATTAACCCATCTATCTACTAATCCATTTCTCGTGTTGGATTTTTTTAAAACAAAGATCTAGCTCATTACCAGTGGCAGTGATGATTTCAACTTTAAGCAGGTATCTTTTTCCCCTTAATCTTATTGTTTGTTACTATGGTTATAATTAAAGATGTTATGGGTGTATGTATTTACATTTAGTTAAATACAGTCTTTTTATTTTTTGAAAACGTGGGTTGACATCCGTCTGAGGAAGCTGTTACTTCTCGGGACTGACAATGTCAGGAAACTCACCCATCTATCTACTAATCAATTTTTTGTGTTAAATTTTTAAGACAAAGATATAGCACATTACCGATGATGATTTCAATTTTAAATAGGTATCTTCTTCAACATAATCTTATTTTTGTTAATTTACATTTTTTCAGCTCTTGTTATCATTAAAGACGTTACAGGTCTAATTCTTTATATTTACATTTATTTAAAGATATTGTTGGTCTATATATTTAAAGATGTTGCTGGCACTTCTCAGGACTGACAATGTCAGGCAACTCACCCCTCCATCTACAATGTCATGTTACCCTTGATGATTGCAATACGCAAGAGGTAAGCTAAACCCTAGCATATTTGCAATTATGTTTAATTTCTTACCAGTGATGATTCTTTCTTGATTTCTTAGAATTATATTTAATTTATTTTTAAATACAAGTCCACATAAAATTCCTAATAAAATTCACATAAAATTTGGGATAAACAATACATTATACGATTTTAAATATAAGTCCACATAAAATTCCTCATCATCCATATATATCATATCATCACCATATCATTATCATATCCTCATTATCATCATCTATCATTAATTATCAATTATCATCATTCATCATCTACGTCCACATACAATTCATGACAATGCAAGTAAACAAGAAACATACATATAATTCATGATAATCAACATCTAATGCAATTAAAATTAAAGATTGTATGTAAATCCATATAATTAAATTCAAATACCATAGTACATACTCAATAGTAGAAGTTTTCAAATTCATTATTTAAAGTTTCCACAATAATAAAAGTTTCTAGTTTTCAAAACCCTCTTTTTCTTTATCCAATTCTACTCCTCTGCACTATTCCCCAACGGCTTCTTCCACTGTGGCTGTACCTCTTTCCCCAACACCAGAAATCTCCATGCGACAGCAAATTTGGATCAGTTGCAGCGTATAAACTATCCCGTTGCCAATAATTTTCGTGAATAACTAATAATCTCATTGATAAGAACCTTAGCCCTTGTCCCATTCTATAAGTTGATTGATATGAGGAAGCATCTCCATCTTTCTCATCAACCCACACAAAATCTTTTTTGTGCTTGTCCAGATCTATGAAATACTCCTTGCCCTCTTTAGAAGTACTTGTGCCCAAACCGGGAACCCTGTATGGTCCAAGCAACAAGTGATACCTAATCAGCAAGTGAACAAAACCAGAACTTGAAAACATATAAAGAGAAAACAAACTAGCATTACTTTGTTGTACTATATGGTCCAGCCGGTTATCGATCCACTCAATGATTCTCTCCAAGCTTCATACTCAGGAATTGTGTAGAAAGATAACACATTTCCATTTTTGTGAGTTGCCTACATCAACATGTGCCGACATTAGACATGGAGATACATAACATCTGGAGGCTTAGAAAACAAATATAAAAAGTCTCAAACACAACCAAATATACGAGAGGGGGAACATTTACAGAAACTAAACAGCGCTATACAAAGATCATGTACCTAGTCTGTCATTATCATCAGATGGCCATATCTTAAAGATTTAATGCTGTCATATATTTTATCTTCCTGTAGACCAAGGATTTTTTTTCTATTTACTATCTCTTTATTCTCCATTTGTTGGTGAGTGGTAGCTTCCCAAAAAATAGATATTCCTGCCACCTGATAGGATAAAGATAACTAAAATAACAAAAAATTAAATTGGAAAGTGATGTCGAAACATGTCACAATACTACCAAATTCAGTATTCACATTTCCCTGATTCAAGGCACAAACACTTACAGCGACTGCAAGAGCCTTGGCTGAGTCACCCTCCATTAATATTAAAGTACATTGATCAGAATTCTTCCCCCCGCTTGATTTGCATCATCAGGTTTGGGAACATCAATTAATTTCCCCTTCTTGGTTCCATCAGTTTTCTTAAGATCTTTTTTTTGTTTAAACTTTTCCACTGCACTCATCAGGTAAAACAAAGTTACAAAGCTCATCTTAGACACTAGCATTGCAAAAATTACATGTACTCAGAAATGCTACATATTAGACACCACGCCTGGATATATGGACATGGGCTAAAAATGTGAAACAGAATAAAAAATATGAATTAAAACGAATTATACTTACAATCAACATGGAAACCAAACGTTGATTCGAGAAAATTCTTTTCTTCCATGAGTGTTGCCTTGGTTGTAACAATTGGTAAATTTTTGAACGGAAGGCCCGTAAAACGATGGATGTCATTTGCTTCGATACTGAATTGAAAAATTCGGCAATCGTTCAGAGTCACATAAAAAATGCCGTCCTCTGAATTGTAGGATGACAGAAAGTAATTCAAAATATCCGGATCTGTTTCGAAATGGGGCATATTAACGATATGGATGTGAGGGCATAAGGGACATCGATTGAATTGGATTCTCTTGATTTTTGTTACTGAACTTGTAGTTGGGAAGCATTGAGACCTGCAAAAATTCAAGAGCCGGAAGATGAAAACGAGAAAATGACTGGTTGAAGGGTATTTATAGGTTAAATCACGCGTCGATAGATGCAGTGACGCGCTGACGTCAATAGATGCCAGTGACGCGCGTCAATAGATGCCAATGACGCGCGTCAATAGATGCAAGTGACGCGCATTAATAGATTCCAGTGATGCATGTCAATACATGCCAATGACGCGCGTCAATAGATGCGATGTGACGCGCGTCGATAGATGTCAATGACGATGGCGTCAATAGATGTGATGTGACGCGTCGATAGATGACGATGCGCGTCAATAGGGGCCAGTGTCGTGCGTCGGTCAAAATAATTGACGTTCCATTGACGCGCGTCAGGAGTGATGAGTAACTAGATGAATGTCTTTATACACAGAAAGAATGAGACTACCAAATAATTGATTTCTTATCCAAAATTTAATGGAATTCGAAGTTTTCACCTCTTTTGCACTAGAGGAAATTCCCTTCATGTTTGCAATGCAGCCAATTGAGATGAAGCCTTCAAATTTATCCCCAGACCAAAGAAACAAACAGTGATTGGTGTGTACTTGATGATGATAGGGTCTTGTTTGATAAGTTCATAAAGAAACTTCATGATATATGCTAAGACTGAGTTTGAGATGAGGTACCAGTAAGGCACTCTTGACAAAATTTACACAATGTTACCTTTTTAAGATGATCCAACCTTGCCTGAGAGAACTTTATGTTGAGGTAAGAAATTTTTTTCAATATTTGAGACACTTGATTTTATAGATTGTACTTCAAGAAGATCATGATTAATCAATTCAAGGCATAGAAATGGGGGAGCTTCAAGAAAATTGTCTTCAAACATACACTTGAACATTGTATCTTCAACAAAGGAAAACAAAACAATTTGGTAGCAGGAATTTTATACTTTGATACTCATTACACAGGTCAACCAAGTATTTCATCAGCTCAACAATGATAATTAGAAGAAAGTAAAAACAACTTTCCGTTACACAACAATTTTGATCACTTTACCCTTATTGTATCTTTCAAACCTTCTTGTAACTAATACGATATGTAAACAACCTTATTGAGCTATGATCATATGCACCACCTTAAAAATTTGAAAAAAAAGAGATTTTTTAATTCAACCACTCCAAGAATCAGTCCCGAAGAGAGAATCTCAATATGTGAATCCTATACAACATATTTTACTATGATCATGTTTGCAACCTTCAATATTTTCTTATACACTCAAAATTATTCCAACTTATAGCCTCCCAGTTCTAATCCACAATTATTCTTCACCCTTATCAAATATAAAAAAATGATCCAGTTCTTCAACCTATGAACTTGATCTATACAGACTAATCTTCATGATAAAAACCTTATATGTTTTACATTAAACTTCAAAGTTCTATATCGAGCTTGACCTATCTTTTAATCACATGGTTATTCCAACTTTGGTTAATCTAGCCTCCATAGCCTCCATAATCTACTCTACACAAAACAATATCCATGATAAAAAAACCATATCTTTTAAACCATGGTCTTGATTATTTCCCAAGCTCTAATTCTTATGGCCTAGAATTTAACTATTTCATAATTGGCTAATCTAGCCTCTACATCAATGATTGTTTCCAGCAAAACGTTATTTTCTGACAAATGGTCTTGACTATTTTGGATGTCAAACAAGCTCTGTAATGAGAGATTATGCACTAATATAGAGGTGAATCTCTTTAAAATAGAATTTTCCTACACCATAAGTCTATTAAGGAGAAATCCTAAATAGTAAAGATCTGTTTCAAATCTTAGTTGCTATTTTTTCCCAAAGACATAATTTTCAAGATAATTAAAGTCCCACAAGATATTTAGGCACTAAATTTTACATTATACACATTAAATTGATCATCGTCTTTCATCATCATCTATCATTGATTATCAATTGTCATCATTCATCATCTACGTCCACATACAATTCATGACAATGCAAGTAAACAAGAAACATACATATAATTCATGATAATCACCATCTAATCACCATATAATTAAATTCAAATACCATAGTACATACTCAATAGTAGAAGTTTTCAAATTCAATATTTAAAGTTTCCTCAATAATAAAAGTTTCTAATTTTCAAAACCCTCTTTTTCTTTAGACAATTCTACTCTTCTCTCTTCCCCAACGGCTTCTTCCATTGTGGCTGTACCTCTTTCCCCAACACCAGAAATAACCCCTGAACTTATAAGATCTTCAGCAGCGCTGTCCAGATTTTTTAAAATTCTTTCTTCTTGATTTGTTGCATCTCCATGCGACAGCAAATTTGGATCAGCAGCTGCTTTGGCTTTGAACAATATGTCAGGGTCGAGACCATGCTCTTTAATTATCCGCTTTAGTGTATTGTTTTGTTTGTTAACCAAAACAATATTTTGCTTCAAATTTTTTGCTGCGGATAAGTTGTTCTTTGCTGTTTCCAAGTGAACTTGCAAAACCTTCGCCTGACTCTTCAAATTTTCATATTTCAACTGCACAAAAAGAGTAATGTCAATTCAAAATTTCAAATTAACAAAAATGATTGTTTGAATGTAATAGTACTTACAACCGCTCTATCTCTTTCGGCATTTGCGATTGATACCAAATCCTTGTCCTTGGACCATTTGTTAAAATATGCCTAGGCCTCGGCACTAATATTTTCCAATTTGTTTAGTGCCTTATCTAAAATGTCGTCTTTATAGTTGTTGTTAAACGTGTGAGGTCCCACATCTTACTTGGGTAAGTAAGGAATCCATCTTTGCGAGTTGATTCTAGAGGCGCAAAGCATATAAACTATCCCGTTGCCAATAATTTTCATAACGACTAATAATCTCATTGATAAGAACTTTAGCCCTTCTCTCCCATTCTATCAGCTGTTGGATATGAGGAATAATAAACTCACTGACATGGGATTGACAATCATTACCAATTAAGTTCTCCAAAGGAAAAGGTGGGAACTCTTCACTATCTGAATCTGATGCAGACGATCTTGCTGGAGAAGAATGGGGGCTTTCACCAAGATCAACTGCTCCTTGTTTCTGCCTTTGGGTGGGCTGATCCTGTTTTTGAAAAAATAAATCAAGATTTAGATAAATAAATTTAAATCAGAATGTAATTCAAAATTGTAAAGCATATTAAAATTGAAATTTGAAGTATACCTTCTGGCCTTGAATCATCTCACGGGTATCGAAAAAACCAGTTGGGTCATTGCTATCAATGCCCAAATAATCTTCATCTAAATTTATATTGTTCAAAACAGATATGCCCGTTGCACTGGGCAAGCCACCAAGTGAGAGAGTTGGAATTCGAAACGAGGTGTCAAGGTTTAGTGTCCCACTAGGGGCCGGAGCAAAACTCATGCGTTTACCAATGTTCTTTTTCACTGTTCCTCTGGTTGGCATTTTAAAAATTAATGGTTGAGTGGGTGTCGGTGCCGTGGTTTGATCATGACTGACATGTGCTGAAAAGTACAAGAAAAAAATGAAAAATATTAAAACAATTCATAAAGTGAAAACTACGAAATTAAACGTACTATAGAAAAGTTGTACCTTGTTGTCGAGGGGTTGTTTTTTTCGGTGCTACGGGTGGCCTTGTAGGAGTTGAACTTAGTGGCTATTCAGAAGATACAAATGCATACGAATATATGGAGTGAGTTGGGGAAGAAGGTTCCAAATTCCCTGCAATTCATCAATATTAAATGTTGTCAATTCATTTGGTTAAAATTTAAATTGAAAAATAAATATGCAACTTTGGAATTTGTAAATAATATATGAGAATGTATTACTTCTCTGGCGTTTAACGAGTTCAAACGCTTGAGGGTTTGGAGAGTGAGCTTCCATTTCAGATTGGGAGTCCCCCGAAGCCTCCGCGTGTTGTTGGCCTCTTCCTCTCGACATCTTTTTTTTTCTTGGAATGGCTTCAAGATATCTTCTCTGCAAAACATTAAAATTTAAGTTTTAATAACTGTGCACTGTAATGACGAAAATTGTAATACAATTACAAACTAAATAGTTTATACCTGTTGTTCATCAAATGGAATTGAGAATTTCTTCAAAGCCTCATCAGAGCAAGTAGAAATTTCTTGTCTTCTTCCAGAGTGTTGCCTTGGTTGTAACAATTGGTAAATTTCTGATAGGAAGGCCAGTAAACCGATGTATGTCATTTGCTTCAATAGTGAATTAGAACATTTGGCCATCATTCAGAGTCACATAAAATATACCGTCCTCTGAATTGTAGCATGACAGAAGGTAATTCAAAATATTCGGATCTATTTCGAAATGGGGCATATTAACGAGCCCTGTAAATTCACACTCTTCCATTATAGCTTGATATTCTGAAGACATCTTTAAAGCCGTATGGATGTGAGGGCATAAGGGATTCCTGTAGTTGATCTTGGAAATCGATTGAGTTGGATTCTCTTGATTTTCTTCCTGAACTTGCAATTGGGAAGCATGTGAAGTCGACATTATAGCTGTTATTGCGTCTTTGTCAAAGATTTAGACCTGCAAAAATTCAAGAACGGGAAAACGAAACGAGAAAATGAGCGGCACAAGGGTATTTATAACCTAAATAGGGCGTCATACTGGCCCCTATTGACGCGCGTCAATAGGTCTGACGTGACGCGCGTCATTTCGGTACACCGCCGCAGCGTCGATAGAAGATAGTGTCACGCGTCAATAGAAGATAGTGTTGCGCGTCAATAGAAGATAGTGTCACGCGTCAATAGAAGATAGTGTCGTGCGTCAATAGAAGATAGTGTCACGCGTCAATAGAAGATAGTGTCACGCGTCAATAGAAGATAGTGTCGCACGCGTCAATAGAAGATAGTGTCGCGCGCATCAGTAGGAGCAAGTGACGTGCGTCAGTAGGAGCAAATGACGCGCGTCATCAGGGGCTAGTGACGCGTCATTACGAGCCAGTGTCGTGCGTCATTTCGAGCTAGTGTCGCGCCAGTGTCACGCGTCATTACTATCTAGTGTCACTCCAGTGTCGCGCGTCATTACGAAACAAGTGTCGCGCCAGTGACGTGCGTCATTACGAACTAGTGTTGTCGGACGTCACTGATGGAGCCTTGAAAAACCAGGTGAAAATTTTGTTTTTTAATACTGTCAAATTCGCCTTTCACTGAAACTGGTTACGGGGATATTCGCCAGGTATTTTCCACCTTCAATTTTATAGGGGTGTCTTAAAATGAACCCCGATCTATCCCATATACATCTATTTAGAAATAAGAACATTCTAGAAATTTTTCCTAGATAAATAATTCAAATGTAAACCCACAAAAAAATTATTTTACACATTTCTTTGCCCTACCAACCTTCAAGTGTTAATCCCGCATCTCATACTAGCGATGTAGGGTTGGGAAAGGAGAGAAGTGCCCTTACTCACCTATGCCTTGTCCATGGTGATGAGCCCATACTTCCTATTGGTAGCATGGGGCAAGGTGTAAGGGGTCTCTTTGACAAATTTGAAAGTTAGAAACAGTTCATTCAAATAATGTGAAATCATAAATCGTAAGCAGTGAGTTAGATGTCCAAAATTACAAAAAGTATAAAACCTTAAAACCAGATTTTGTCAACCAAGTGGCCATCTACGAGATCTAAGTCTAGATAAAATGGAAAGCAATTCAAATTTTAAACTATGAAGAAAACTTGAGTAGAATGAGGTTGTAGGGTCTCAATTTGGTTTTCCAAATCCTTGTCTTTCTCTCATCATTACCATTCAACAAATTTCTATAACTTGTGCCCCTTCTGGCTCTTGGTGTTGAGCCCTCACATCTTACCGGTTGCATGGAGTTAGGAGTGGGGAAAGTTCATTCACTTATCATATCACTCTTTCGTCACGTTTTTCCAAAACAATACGAAGTACCAAAATTTTCTTAGAGAAACTAAAGTTCAACATTACAATGTGATTGCATTATCATATATCAACATTACAAAACACAAAAAAAAAATCATTATGTTAGCATTCATATCCACTTTGAATACATTCTGAAAAGAATATAAAAACAGAAGTTCTAAACATCTAGAGTACACATGTGAAATAATCCAAGAGGAAGTCAAATCAGATACGATGAATTACCGAACGAAAAATAAGAGTCTATATATATATATATATATATATATATATATATCATAATAAATCAAGTTTGTGTATAATGCCATCATGCACTAGGCATGGTCAAAATGCTTGCAATGAGCCTGAAATAAAAAAAAATCATATAATGCCGAAAAAATGAAAACTAAGCAATAAAAGGCCCAATGGCTTGTCAATCCCTGTGGGATCCTTGAGATGGTGCATGACTACGTCTAGGATTCCCCTACCGCAGCTATGATGATGAGAATGCATGAATTGTGGGAGTGCTTTTGGTGGTGGCCACTAATTTGTGGTCTCATTACGAGAGTGGCTCCACATCATAAATCACTCGGCTATCTCATACGCGGTCACCTAATTATGAAGAGAAGTCATGACCTCCTCTTCCCTCTAGATGGGTGCAAACACATCAATGTATCTACCGGATGCAAGTGGGTGTCCTATGTCCTTAGTTAAATCAGCTTGGGTCTTCCCTAAGGGGATCAATAAGGTGTCTATAAACACACATCAAATAAGATCTTGCCACTCTTGTGCAACCACTACAGAAAAAAATGATAGAGGAAAACGATCGGTTAGAAAGTTACAAAAAAACAAAAAAGAAATACCAACTAACATTTCCAACTGATAAGGTCAAGGGAAGAGGATCAACATACTTGGATCTCTAGGCATCCATGTAGGGTCAGGGATCGATGCTATTGTTTTCGATGGCTACATGGGCCTCCCAAAACCAGAAGCAAGACATTATCCCATCACAGACTCATCATCCCCCTCTCCATTGTGAGGAAGTGGTCCCTCGGAGACAAGTGTCTCCTCCTCTGCGGCTACCTCCTCCCACTCCACTCTCAGAAAATATCGAGTATCATGCCACTCAGGATCACTCTCCTCCTCTACATGAGCTTCCCCACTAGCCTCACCACTAAACCCCTTATCACCTATCTAATTTCTATCATTCTCCTCTCTATTAGTCTCCTTTCGCAACCAACTCCTCTCCGGCCTCATCCCATGTATGCTCCTTAGAGTCAAAGTCGAAATCTATGGGATCTTCCTCTTCTCCACTGTGTGTGGGTGTGGCCTCAATCTAGAGTAAGTGTACATGAGTGACACTAGCCGCCCTTCGGGCATGAATATCTTTTCTAACCACAATAGGGACTCGTGTAATCACCAATTTCCAACCCAGATCTATGTGAGTGCCCTTTTGAGCCTCCTTTATGGTTTTGTACATAGGGCCCACTGGGGAAGCATATCAATATAAGGAAGCTTGAATCGCGAGGAATTTAGCCAAATGGGTGTGTCTCAAGCTTCCCATTCCTGTCAATTAACTGGCCTATAGTGGTACAAGCCACCATTGTGGTCCCATCCTACCCCCACAATCCTATCATGTCTTGGTATGGAGTGGCCACCATGTCTGGTGTGGTCAAGGAAGCCACCGGGCCTGATGTGGCACCCCGAGAACTATCATCACTATCCATCTAGTGGCCCTAATGGCCCCTAGGTACTATACTCGGCACTTGCCTCCCATAGGGGATGATCTACTCATACAACTAACTCATGACCAATTTATGGTGTCTCAAAGATCGCCCTTGTAACTCGATAATCCGATACTGGTCATAATAGGTACGCCAAGTATATTTGATGCCCAAGTGTAGATACGATCATATGCCTCAATATGCGTTATGATGGGAGCCCAACAATAAAGTAGTGTATCATCTCCCTTTTCCGATTAACCGCGAGGCCAAGATACCCATGATGGCCTTGCAGATAGTAGGGATGGGAGTAGTAGAATGGATCAGACCTTCATCCCCTTCTTCAAACCAAAGGAAACTGCGACATCCCCCATATAAGTGGCCCATAGAGTCATCGTGGCTCTAGATCCTATTGTCTCCAAATTCAACCATCTACCGAGTCTCGAACCCTAATAATATAGTAAACATCGTATAGGGTGATCATCCACTCACCCTAGCACCTAGAAACCAGAAGGTATTCCATTATGCATCCCAATAAGAGAACAAGTCATATAGTATATGGTGGCGGGAGTGACATGTGGCACCAGTGCAATCCTCTATATTCCTTCTCTCTGAAGAGTATCAATCTCATCTTGAGTCAACTGATCCAATATCACTTAGATCCAGAACACTCCCTCTCATAACTCTAACAGATATACTCTTCCTTCTTATGCATCCACCAAAACACAGAAAAGAACAAGTTAGTGACATATTTCAAGAAACAAGCTCATCAAAAACATAGACAACATTAAAAATCTAAAAAACTTTAAGTTATCATGAGTTTTGGTCATTCTATTAAGAACCACCACCCAGTGCAAGGTGGTAGTTCCGAGAACGTCACCCCTGCTCAAAGTGGCGGTCTGAACCGATTCAAGATACAACTTTGTTATCCTAAAATTCTCAAAAATGCAAAAATAGATCATTTTTAACAAAATAAAAGACTACCTTGTAGGTGCCCCCTAGAGACTCATTTAAAACAAGAAATTTCAAAATGATTCCCCCTAGGAAAAGATTTTGACATTTTGACATTTTAGGTTTCAAAACACACAAGTGAGAAAAACTAACCTGAGACCGCATTGGTCAATCTCTCACTCATGGAGGCATGATCACAATCTTGCAATGAACGTTTTGACTATTCTTTCGACAAAAACGGTCACCGTGGGCCCAAAGCTCAAAAATCACCAAATCAATATGCGTAAATGAATTGGAAAATGAGTTTGTTTTGATATATATATATATATATATATATATGTATGTATGTATGTATGTATGTATGTATGTATGTATGTATGTATGTATGTATGTATGTATGTATGTATGTATGTATGTATGTATGTATGTATGTATGTATGTATGTATGTATGTATGTATGTATGTATGTTGTTATAAATTTGTTTTGAGTGCATATGTTCGCAGGGTTGGAGCACTGGCGTAGGTATATTTCTATATCCCCACACAAATGGTAAGTCCTCTTGTCATTTTAATTTAGTATTTATTTTTTGATATTTCATCTATCTACACTTGAGTCTTCTTTTTTTTTGTTTTGTAGGTAGCGGGAGTTTAGACAATTCCAACACACGGGCATGTTAGGTATAGCTTCTAACTCCCCATTTTGGGAATGCCATACTCGGACTCTACGTTTTATGCCTTTTTATGGCTAAGATGCTTCTCAGGGGGAAATATGTATACACCAAAAATTGCATGTGCTACATTGTTGGAAAATGGTTATAAAAGTCCCCAATGATGATTCATGTCCTTTCAGAAGGTGTTCGAGTTCCTAAACCCATTTGTAGTGTATATTTGTAGCCTAAACATCCTTACTTAGATTTTCCACGCTTTCTTCCAAGCTTCTTGCTCATTTTTGTGCATGTTTTTGCCTTTAGTGTCAAGACCACCGCCATGCTTGGGTGGCGGTTCAGCTTATCACATAGGAAAGGTACCGGTCCCATGACTGCCACACTGCACGTGGTGGTGGTCTTGTGTGCATTTTCCAGACCTCTTCACATGTGATTTTAACACACATGATTTCACTTAATTTTACTTTTAGGGTGCATTTGTGAACCAAATTGCCTAAAAATAGTCTTGTTTTCTTTTTATTCCTTCCCTCATCTATTTTTAATAGATTTAATTAGTTTTAATTTCCTCTTCACCTAATGATTTGGCACTCAAGGCTTCCTTGTGCATGAAGGCACATCCCAACCAATTCCTATATAATCAATTTTTGTATTCAAGTAAATCCCAAAGAATTTTGTGCATCTTGCATAGTATTGCTGCCAAAATCTGCTGGAAATTACATAGCTAAGCTCTATTCACTTATGTTATCCCTCTTCCACCTGCATTGTAACTAGACTACCTTCAAGCTGCCATTGCTCAAGCACATTCTCCTACTTTGTTGCTTTTGATTCCCTATTCCTTGGACTCATCTGGACACAAAAATAAATGATAAATTGAGGGGATGATAAGAACATATACAACTAGATTTTCCAAAGCTCTTACTTATCCAGGTTGGAATTATTTGTTTGTTTGCTTCATTTGTTCAAGTTATCAATTTTGAGTTATTCATTTCAAATACATATCAAATAGAGTAGCAAAATTGTTCATTTTAGTTAATCAAGCAATTACAAATAGAGAAAATCATTAGAAATATTGCTCTTTGACATTACCAGGGAAGTTGTGGGGAACAATAGCTCTTCTAGAGTTATGATTTGTTCTCTACCTCTGAGATAGGGTTAAAAGGGTTTTGATTAAATTAGTTCAGATTTTTTTAGATATAGATTCACATACTTGCACAAGTAATTAACTACAACCGGTTGATTACTTGTATTTAATTTCATTTATTAGATTAGAAGCATTGTTTAAAATCCTAGAAAAGATCAAAAATATTTACTTTTTCTAGATTAGTTTGCTTCCATTGTTTTGTTCGGATATACTGTGAAAATACCAAAAACATAGTTTAAATTTCCTTTGATAGTTAGTTTGCTTTATCAAAATCAATTCAATTCATTCCGCATGACCATCAAAGGTCCACAACAAGAGAAAACGTTCAGTTGTGATCCATTGGTCCCACAACCCAACGATTCCTGAGTTGTTGACTGACATTGATACGAGTTTACGCTTGTTAGTTTTACGCACACCTGCTAGGTATTCTAAGAAGATAGAACAATTAAACACATTAAACATTGCAGCTGATCAAGCCTACGATTATTGGACTGCTCAGACAATAGGCCTTGATTCACGAATATAACCATACAAATACCACATCCTCCAAGAGTTCACGGTTATGATCCCCGGGTCCCACAACCAAACAGCCTACTGACCAATTAAAGATTGATACTAGTTTACGTGCACTTGGTATTTAGATCATCACCACTTCCACTTGACATCATTGCAAAACTTTTAGTGTTGAAACATAACATCCGATCAGGCTAAGAATTTAAAGACTAGACTAGAAAACTTCCAATAGACTTGTGGCTTATACCTCTCGTTCTCACCTCCATGACCTTGTCTGTAAATATATATGAGGTGTCCATAGGTCAATTTCCGTATGTAATCAACAACTAGTAGATAGAATCTCGGTAGATCTCGATATCGACTGGAGCCTCCGAGTAGCTATTCTATCCAACCATTCTATTACACCACTTCAGCTTAGGACGACTTTCTTTGCCTTGGACTCACAGATACCGATATTGTGTGTTGAAGACATAAGGTTACCTCGTTAGATTTTTCATCGCTACCACACATACATCCATTTTAATTCTACATCGGCTATCCCAACACGAACTTGAGAAGTCGGGTGTGAAGAAGGTCATGTGTTGATTTTCTTTCGTACAAATTTGTGAACCCAACGTGAAGAGATAGTCTCTAAACATTTCCACTTTCTTCATCCATCTTCCTCTCTCCCATTATTCTATGGGTATTCTTATACCCCTCGAATATTTCAAGATACGATGAATACGATCGAACCCCTCTCGGGTTTCGATGTGTACAACTATCAAACAAGTAGAAAACAACAATCACCTTCGCTCTCTACATGGGAAGATAACCATTCAACTACTCAGGCTTAAAATCCTCTTCCTCGGGAACCAATGTTGGTTCCTCCATACGTATCGAGGATCTTGACCAAATCACATAGACACATCCTCCTGAGAAGTCAAGTTCTAACAACATTACTTTAACTAGGGAGGCAAGTTCATCTCGTGGGTTTTGTTAGAGAAAACCCATTAGTATGCAATTGGACTAAATCTTGTCTCTAGATGAGGATTACTTAGCACGATATGCCAAAAGAAAACAATGCTTCTAGAATATAAACTAGGCTTTTGACAGGTTACAAGGACATGTTGATGTCTTGCTCCAAAACAATAACACTACCCCTCCAACAATGGAAAACATTTCCAATGAGGGGTGGCAGAACAATGAACAATTCATAGCAGGATACCACACTCCTCAACAACCTCAAAAGTTCAACAAAAAGCACTGAAAAAAAACACCACCCCATTAATGGGTGATGTCATCTCGAGTGTTAGTAGATAAATTCAAAGAGTTAGAGCTTTCCCAAAACACTCAAAATTCATATGCGGGGCAAGTAAGAGTTTCTCACTATCTGCAAAGTTATGGACAAATACCTACTACGTAGACTCCTCTAGTTTATATGGGCACTCTAAGCCTTGAATATTTTCTAACTGGGATGGGAACCTTGGGTATGACCCCCACGCCACATATGGATACCCACATAGGAACCAGTCGGAAGTGTGTTCTCAAATTCCATACCATCTAGAAATGCAACGTTCCTTGGCTTTGTGCCTTCAACTCCATATCAAAACAGTCAACCCCCTTACATACACATGTACTCTAAATCACCATAGGGGATATGTACACTTACCTAGGTCCATATGGTCAGCCACAGGGGATGCCATATGCCCCAAAAAATGTATACATTGTACCATTTCAGCAACCGATGCAACCTCCACCTCCCCAACAAGGATCTTCAATGGTTGAAACATACACAATGGGGACCTATTCCGAATATCTTAAGGAGCCTCTAGACTTCTCCATATGGAATTTCATGCTCCCAAGACCCTTTACCAATCTTATAAATTTTAAAGGGGATGGGGATCCTAATGCTCACATCAAATCTTACACGTACGACCATTCGAGATCTTGTTCACGGCGTAGTTATAACTAAAATTTTCCTAAGACACTAGAAGGTATCACTCTCGATTGGTACTACAAGATACTAGAGGCTTTGATACACTCCTTTAAGCAACTTGTGTCAGAGTTTATTAAGGATTTTGATATGAACAAAATTCTAAGGATAGGAATAAGATAATTCCTTTATATCAAACAAGAGCACAACTATTCCACTTGCCCACTTCATTCAAAGGTGGCGGAAGGTTCTCTATTCCTCTACAATCACACCAAACATGGATCACATGAAGATTTTTTATTTTTTCCTCCACTCCCTCAATAGAGAGAAAAAGTAAGAAGTCCAAAAGTTCCTACTAAGGAGCTACGAAGAGGTGTTATAGGTTGCTCTCCAAATTGATCAAGCAGCCATAAATAGTGGTCGTAAGACTTACAGAACAAATGGGAGGTTAGTCACTCCTAACAAAGGTAACTCTGATTATTCCAACAATGCGAGCAATAATCAGGGACCAAAGGTCCTTAATATAAATCGTGGGGTTACAATTGATAGTGTTATTGATCAGCCCAAGAAACCTAATGTTGTTAGTTCTCCAAATACAAACACTACCAACAACAACAACATCAATGGCAATAATATAAGAAATAATTTCTCACCTTTAATCAAGGCTATGGAATTTAATAGTCCTCAAAAATAAAAACAATAACAACTCTCAAAAAATAACCAAGACATGTGTGGACCCAAGGCCCTAGTATGTACCGAGGTGGGTATTTGAACCAATTCAAAACCAAGCACAAGGATTCCCAAATTTTAATTTTAATAATCAACAATTCAACAACAATCATAATTTCAGATCCGTAACAAAGAGAAAACCAAAGGCGTGGAGATTATGATCCTAATTTATACTATGGTTTTCATAGGGTTCAAGGGCATGACACAATAATATGCCGTGATTGCAACAAATTTCCTTAACATTTTCCAGAGGATCAAAGAAAATTATTTGTTGACATGTTTTTGGCAAACCCAACAACGCCAACTTAGAACACTTACACGGGACCAGTATCCCAAAATAACATGCCACTTAGGATCTTTAGCGATCCTCTCCCTATGCATCCAAAATACGGTAGAATAGATCCCAATGGTTCAAACAAAGGTATTATAATAGGACCCAATGATCATGAAGCCTCAACTTCATCAAAATGATGGAAGCACCTCCTTTGGATGGTCACCAACAAATTTTTTTGTAAGATTGGAAAATTGGACACCAAACCTCAAATTAAGGATTCCACTAGAACCAAATACTATTCTTCACAGCCTATTTGAATCTACCCGACTATATCAAATGACATTCATGAAACACTAGGCAAGCCAATATGATCTTATGACTTGATCAATGACTTAACCAAAACCTTCTCTCACATTTCCTTCTTGGATTTGTTAAAGAATTCCCTTGCTCACAGAGCCACTTTATTATAAGCACTAGGTCTTGGGAATCTTATTAATGTCACACGTCCTCTAGAAGCACAGATAAACCATATATACTTTGATGTTTATCCTCCAGGTCTTCCTGAAAGAGATGTTGGATTTGTATTTGACATTAGCAAGATGCCATGGATGTTGAAATAGCTCGTAGAGGTGATCCGGCCTTATTTTTACAAGTTTGGATCTACAATAACTATGTAAAACGTGTGATGATTGATGATTATTGAAGTGTGGAGTTAGAATTGGGAAGATGAAAGGTCATGACCATTTATTTTCTAGCCATGGGAAGATGAAAGGTCATGACAGTTTATTTTCCAGCCGTGGGAAGATGAAAGGTCATGACTTTCAAACTTCTAGGGTCAACTTTTGGACTTCTTAAAGGATTGTAATCCTATAAATAGAGGTGTTAGGGTATCTTGAAGATATCTTGTGTGTTCAAGAGGTCTTGAGTCTTAGTGATCAAGAGGTGATCAAGAGTGATCAAGGTTAAGCAATTGGGTGTCAATTGTGGTTTAGATGTGGTTTAACATCTTTGGAATTTTGTTGTGAGTTCATAACTGAGAGAAGACTTGTGAGAGTTTTTTACTCTTGTTGATAATAAAATTTGAGCAAGTTCTTGGTGGATGTAGCCCACATTGGGTGAACCACGTTAAATCTTGTCTTGTCTTATTTTGTGCATTATTTATTTATGTTGTTATATTTTGTCGCATGTATATACATTATATAGTTTCCTCTTTTGTTGTGATTTGAGGAATTGTTTCTGCATATTTGTTCTCTAATTCCTAACAATTGGTATTAGAGATTTGGTGGTTTTTTTTTTGAAGTGGTAAATCACAGGGAAAGTTTAGCTTGAGTGGGAGCTATGGTGGATGAGGGCAGATCAAGGGTTGAGAAGTTCAATGGGAAGAACTTTGGTTTGTGGAAGATGCAAATGGAGGATTACTTATATCAAAAGGACCTCCATGTTCCTTTGGCTGGAAAAGAAAAGAAACCTACAGCCATGTCGGATGAGGATTGGGAGTTCTTTGGATAGAAAGGCACTCGGGGAAATTTGGTTATGCCTTGCATCTTTGGTTGCTTTCAACATATCACAGGAGAAGACCATGGAAGGTCTCATGAGTGCATTGGGGAAGTTATATGAAAAACCCTCTACCTCTAATAAAATATTTTTGATGAAAAAGTTATTTAATATGAAGATGTCTGAGAATGGTTCTATTGTTGTTCATTTGAATGAATTTAATATGGTTGTGAGTATGTTAAACTTAGTAAAAATTGAATTTGATGATGAGGTCAGGGCTTTGTTGATTTTGTGCTCCTTACCAGATAGTTGGGACAACTTGGTTATGGTTGTAAGTAATTTAGTCTCTAATAATTCAAAGCTGAAGTTTGAGGATGTAATAGGTGTGATCCTAAGTGAGGAAATGTGAAGGAAGAGCACGAAGATTCTTCTACTTCTGGAAATGCTTTGATGGTGGAGAGTAGAGGGAGAAAAAAGAACGAGGGAAAGGTAACCATGGGAATTCGAATGATCATGGAAGGTCAAAGTCCAAGAGTAAGTTAGAATGTTGGCATTGTGGGAAGGTTGGTCATGCTAAGAAATATTGTTGGGCTCTTGGGATAAGAAGAAAAAAAGGAGGAAACTAAAGAGGTAAATGTGGTAGTAGGTGATGTTTGTCAGGATGCCTTAATTCTTTCTTTAGATAATATTGTTGAGTCTTGGGTGTTAGATTCAGGGGCTTCTTTCCATGCCACCCCACATAGACATTACTTTACTGATTTTGTTCAAGGAGATTTTGGACATGTATATCTTGGTGATGATGAACCATGTAGAATAGTAGGGAAAGGTTGTGTTCGGGTGAAAATGTAGAATGGGAACACATGGCTACTTAAGGATGTCAGGCATGTGCCTAAGTTGAGGTGGAACTTGATATCAGTGGGTCAACTAGGTAGTGATGGTTATACGGTTAGTTTTACAGTGGATTCTTGGAAGGTTACCAAGGGAGCTCTTGTGGTTGTAAGAGGTAAGAAAACTGGTACTTTGTATTTAACCAGTGGTGTTGATTATTGTAATTTAGTTGCTACAGATGGAGATGTAACTTTGTGGCACTAGAGACTTGGTCATATGAGTCAAAAGGGCATGTAGATTATAAAGGACAAGTTTCTGGATTAAAGGAGTTAGATTTAGACTTATGTGAGGATTGTGTTTATGGAAAACAAAAGCGGGTGAGATTCCTCAAGGTTGGACCTACCAGGAAGGAGGGTAAGTTGGATTTAGTGCATACAAGATGTATGGGGGATAGCTAAGGTAAATCTATTGGTGGTTCATGTTATTATGTCACTTTCATTGATGATGTAACTAGAAAATTTTGGGTATATTGCATTAGAAAGAAATATGATGTGTTTGAAACCTTCAAAAGATGGAAAGCCTTGGTTGAGAATGAAACAGGTCTCAAGTTGAAATGTCTCAAGTGGATAATGGAGGGGAGTATTGCAGCAATGAATTTCTTGATTACTATTTGGTAAATGGGATCCAAGGAAAAGAATGGTTCCAAATACTCCATAGGAAAATGGAGTGTCAAAGAGAATGAACAGGACAATCATGGAGCATGCTAGGTGCATGAGGTTACATGTGGGGCTGCCACTCATGTTTTGGGTGGAAGCAGTGAGCACAATATTTATCTGATTAACAGAGGACCCTCTATGGCTTTGGATGGAGGTACACCTGAGGAGGCTTGGTCTAGTAAGAAAATTGATTACTCATTTCTTAGAGTATTTGGATGTGAGGTATTTTTCACATTGATAAAGATGATAGGACCAAGTTAGAGGCTAAGTCTGAGAAATGCACCTTTGTTGGATATGGTGAGGATGAATTTGGTTTCCATGTTTGGAGTCTTAAGGACAAGAAAATATTTTGGTCTAGAGATATTATCTTTAATGAAAAAGTCATGTATAAAGATCAGTTGTAGGAATAGAAAGAGGAATCAAAGAAAGAATACATAGTGTTAGAGGACATTGTGGACATCAAGGTGTCCAAGGGGCTGGTTCAAGTGCAGCATGTTCCAACACAGCCAGTTTAAGAACCTACTCATCAGGAACCCCAAACTCCTGAGGTGAGAAGGTCTTCTAGGGTAAGAAGGGAACTTAAATGATTTACTCCATCTTTGAATTATTTATTGCTCACTGATAGTGGAGAGCCAGAGTGCTTTGAGGAAGCAGTGCAGGTGGATGTCAGGAAGAAGTGGGAGTAGGCCATGGATGAAGAGCATAGATCTCTTATGGAAAACTAGACTTGGGATCTGGTGGAGCTACCGAGGGCAAGAGAGAGCATTGTAGAACAAGTGGGTGTATAGAATCAAAGAGGAAGATGGAGGTAGGAAAAGATACAAGGCCCGATTGGTGGTCAAGGGATTTGCATAGAAGAAAGGTATAGACTTTGATGAAATTTTTTTCTCTTGTTGTTAAAATGACTTCTATTAGAATTGTTCTTGGTTTAGTAGTAGTAGAAGACCTGCACTTAGAGTAGTTGGATGTGAAGACTGCATTCCTTCATGGTGAGTTGGAGGAGGAATTGTATATGCAGTAGCCAAGGTTATGAGGTCAAAGGGAAGGAGAGGTTAGTGTGCAAATTGAAGAAGAGCTTGTATGGCCTGAAACAAGCTCCATGGTAGTGGTACAAGAAGTTTGATAGTTTTATGCAGGAGCAAGGTTACTCCAGGTGTCACTTAGACCATTACGTGTACATCAAGAAGTTTCTTGATGGTAGTTATATTATTTTATTCATGTATGTGGATGATATGCTTGTTATAGGGAAGAACATGTAGGAAATAAAGGTACTCAAGAAGTAGCTAGGTGACTCCTTTGCTATGAAGGATTTGGGGCAGAAAAAAAAATCCTTGGTATGAGAATAACTCGAGAATAGGAAAGAGAGGAAGCTGGTGTTATCTCAAGAAGAGTACATAAAGAAGGTCTTGGAGAGGTTTAGTATGCAGGATGCTAAACCGGTTAGTACCCCTTTGGCAGGTCACTTTAAATTATCAAAGGAGTAGAGTCCCAAGACTAAGGAGGATAAAATCTAGATGTCCAAGGTACTCATACTCATAGCGGTTGGTAGCTTGATGTATGCTATGGTATGCACTAGGCTTGACATTGCCCATGCAGTGGGAGTAGTGAGCAGGTTTATGAGTGATCCAGGTAGAGAGCACTGGCAGAAGTGAAGTGGATCCTTGGTATTTGAGAGGGACCATGGGAGAAGCATTGTGTTTCAGTGGATCGGACACTACATTGCGTGGTTATGTAGATTTGGACATGGCAAGAGATTTGGATAGCAGGAGGAGCATGACAAGTTATGTATTTATGGTTGGTGATACAATGGTGAGTTGGATTTCATGGTTACAAAAGGTTGTGGCTTTTTCAACCACAGAGGTTGAGTATGTTACTGCCACAGAGGCAAGCAAAGGAGATGATTTGGCTACAAGTTTCTTGATGAGTTGGGTCATAAGAAGGAAGTTGGGAGACTACAGTGATAGTTAGAGCATTATTCATTTAGCGAAGAACTCGCTTTTCACTCTAGGATGAAGCACATTCAAGTTGAGATATCATTTCATTAGGGAAGCTTTGGAAGAAGATAAGTTGAAGCTAGAAAAGATTCATACCAGTCAGAATCCTATGGATATGATGACCAAGGTGGTCACAAGGGAGAAGTTGAAGTTGTGTTCAACTTTGATTGGCCTTCATGGTTGATAATGAAGGGTTGAGAACTTTTCTCAGTAGGAACAGTCTCCAAGTGGGAGATTGTTGGGGTGTGGAGCCTATTTTGGTCTTCTCAAATCAGTATTGAAGTGTGGAGTTTGAATTGGGAAGATGAAAGGTCATGACCATTTCTTTTCCATCCATGGGAAGATGAAAGGTCATGATAGTTTCTTTTCCAACCGTGGGAAGATGAAAGGTCATGACTTTCAAACTTCTAGGGTCGGCTTTTGGACTTCTTAAAGGATTGTAATCCTATAAATAGAGGTGTTAGGGTATCTTGAAGATATCTTGTGTGTTCAAGAGGTCTTGAGTCTTAGTGATCAAGAGGTGATCAAGAGTGATCAAGGTTAAGCAATTGGGTGTCAATTATGGTTTAGATGTGGTTTAACATCTTTGGAATTCTGTTGTGAGTTCATAACTGAGAGAAGACTGTGAGAGTTGTTTTACTCTTGTTGATAATAAAATATGAGCAAGTTCTTGGTGGATGTAGCCCACATTGGGTGAACCACGTTAAATCTTGTCTTGTCTTATTTTGTGCATTATTTATTTATGTTGTTATATTTCTGCATGTATACTTTTGCTATATAGTTTCCTACTGCTGTGATTTGAGGAATTTTTTTCCACATATTTGTTCACTAGCGTAGGGTGACCCAAAACCCTTCGACATACATATAGCTAATCTATAGAAGAGGCTAGGGGTTCATTCTGAGTTTGATCTTCCTACAAACTAGTTAAACAAACCTACAAGATCAATGAAAAAAAAAATATGGTTCCTTCAATGAAACTTGAAACTATGAATTTTATTTAAGGAGTTCTACCACAAAGGATGAAACTATAATTGTTGAGATAGTTTCAACATGAACTACAAAAAAGATAGTTAATTTATTGGAGAATGACTTACCCGTTATTCTTCCATTTGATTCCATGGGTATAGGACATGCCCTGGGACTTGGCGCTCTCCCGGATGATGACGTATGCATGGTAGAGGTCTCGCAAGCAAGGGAAGATAATACAACAAATAATTCAACTTCAATCTTTCCCAGATGATTGCTAGACTTTTAATTACGATGGAGCAAAGTGCCACTTTGGTGTTAAGGCAGGTGTGATACTTACCAACCCTTAGGGAAGGGTCATGCCCTTCACCTTTAAATTGAATTTTGAATGCACTAATAATGGAGTGGAATATAGTCTCTCCTTCTTGGTCTCAGTGTAGCCAAAAGTATGGGTGCTCTTAATATTAGGGTTCTATGTGATTCACAACTAGTTGCAAATCAAGTATCTAAAGTATACAAAACTAGGGATGAACATCTATAGCTCTACAAGACTATCATCCTCGAGTTACGTAAAAAAAAATTATTTCATTTCAACTGAAGCTATACCCAGAGAGAAAAATCTCCATGATGACTCTATAACAAATTTTGCTTCTCATTTTACCCCAACCAACAAGTTAGAAAACACTAGCTTTATGGTTTTGGTTCATGCTAAACCTTTGGTTCACAAGATACCAACAACCCTAATTATGGCTTATGTATAAGTTGGAAATGAGTTTATTAACTTAGATTATGCTGAAAATGACAAAGAAATCCTAAGGTATTTGAAATCCTACATAGATTTGCATCCCAATCATCATAAGATCGTCTTTTCTCTCATCCCACACCCTTCCTATTACTTAGGAGATTCCATAGTAGAACCTTCCTCTATGGAAGGTTTTCAGTTCTATGAGGTAGAAGAGTAAGGATACTTAGAGCTACCCTCCACCCCTACCTAAATTTGAAGAGGGTGACACCTCCGTGATGAAAGGAACAATTTATATAAACATCGAGATGGAGGAAGAACCAAAAATATTGAAGTTGGAATCCTCTCTAACTCCAAAGGAGATAGAAATACACACCCAAATACTCAATGAGCATGAAAAATATTTCACATTTAGTTACAAGGAAATGACAGAATTGTGCCACACGTTGTAGTTCACAACCTCATCACTAAGCTAGATGCTAAGCTAATTAAAAAATTTGAGACCCATGAAGCCAAAGGTGTCCCTCATGGTGAAAGAAGAAGTGATGAAACTCCTATAGGTGGGGTTCATCAAGCCATTTGACTATTCACAATGGGTATCTAATATTGTCCCCATTCTAAAAAAGAATGGAAAAATCCATATTTGGATAGACTTTTTGGATATAATTAAGGCTTGTTCCAAGGACGATTTCTCGTTACCATCCATCGATGTTATTATCAACGCAACATCTAGTTATGAGTTGTTGTCTCTTATGGATGGGTTTTCTAGATATAACCAAATCAAAATCTCCAGGAGGATCAGAACAAAAATACATTTATCACTCCTTGGGGAACATATTGTTATGTTGTCATGTCGTTCAGACTTAAGAACGCTTGTGCCACATACCAACGGGTGATGAATTATGTATTTTATGATCTTATCCATAAGATTTTGGAATCCTACATGGATGATCTTACGCTAAGTCCGGAAAATGTTGCGATCACCCTAATCTACTTCCTATCATCCTTTCTCACTTAATTGAATACGACATCACGTTGAATCCATAAAAATGTGTATTTAGTGTAACATGAGGAAAGTTGTTGGGATACATCATATCTTCACGAGGGATTGATGCAAACCCAACTAAAATCCAAGTTATACTAGAAATTTTTCCACCGTTAGGCGAGTCTGTCATCGGATATTTTCCTTGAAAACTCGGTGCAATCAAAAGGTTTATCCCTGATCTAACCTTTGTTATTCACCCAATTAACAATTTATTGAAAAAGGATTGCTGCATTGATTGGAAGGAAGAGTGAAATGAGGCATTTGAGTCAGTCAAATGGTTCTTGTTATCCAAAATTCACCTCTGAAGGTAATTTTGATAACATGCATCAGATTCTTCAGTCTTGAGCAAGCAAAATTGATTCAAGGCCCAAAATCATGTTTTGGGGCCCCCTGACTTCTCTCTAGCTTCCCATCAAAGGAAAAATCCAAGAAGTTAGGAAAAAATCAAAAAAATCCAAAAATGAAGTCACAGGCTTGTTTTAAAGCATTGTGGGTCTGAAGGCTACGGGTCATACTAGTGCGGATCATACTAAGGTTCGTCATACCAAGTTTGCGGCCGAAATACAAAGGAATTGGCAAAGTCAAAACTTTTTGTCGGGCGGTCCGTGGGACATGTTGAGACATTGGGACGCGCAAAGACAAATGGCCATGCAGATAGTGAAAATCAGAAAAAGTAGAATTTTTTTGTTCCATGCGGTTTGGGAAAGCGAGAAAAAATACGTGTGTGACCCGAATCAGCCGATTTACCACAAGCCAATCTATTGTGGGTGGTGCGGAGATTTTCAATCCCGGGACAGTCGGGACAAAAGTACACGCAGGGCGTGCGTGAACGCGAAAGGGAGAAAAGGCCACAAAAGGGGACAAGGAATCCTGAATCGGCTGATGTGGAATAATGTTTTCGGGACATCGAGACATGCGGACCCGATTTTTCCGCAATACCCGCAACTCAAAGGAAAAGTCAACGTTTGACTCCACGAAACTTCAAACGGCCATAACTTTTGACTTCGAGCTCAATTTTCACAAAATTGGACTTTCGGAATGATTATGATAGGGTAGATATATTTAAATAAAAGAAACATATTCAGCTCCAGTAAGTTAATGCTCATTCTCGTCAAATGACGAAAACGCCTGCCAAACCCAAAAAAGTTGCTCACACTCAGAAGGCCATAACTTTTACATTTCTCAACGAAATCACACAAAGCGGTACCGTTGGAATTGTGGCTCTGATCTCAATGCATAGAAATAAAGAAATTATAGATTTGATGTGAAATCAATGGGAATTTTCATAAAACATGGCCGGGTTCATGACAGTGTTTTATTTGGTAGTTGGGAGTGCAATTAAGAGGCATGGTCATCATTCCTTCTCTGCTGCAGTACCTAGGACAATATTGGGATCCTTTTGCAAGTAATATACAATCATTTTAATCCATTTAATGCCTCTTACAAGTGGTTGAAGGACATATTTTGGGATTTCCATTTCCCCTTCTCTCTCTCTTCTCATTTTTTTATAAATTGGAGTGTTGGGCTCATTGTAAGGGGAGTTTTCTTGTAGCAAAGCTCTATCAAAATTGCTTTGTGAAGCCAATGTGCTGTAAGCCCTTGTTTTGGACTCCTTGTATGGTGATCCAAGCCCTTATCTTGTAACAGATTGAACTGTGCATATCATGAAGCAATAAAATATAAGTTTGTGGATGCATCTTCCCCTGTTGTGTTTTCTTGCATTCTTCTTGCCCCTTCAACCTTGATTACAAGTGTATTGTGTCTATATTTATGCTCTTGTAAGGATCTATTATTATTTTGCATGTATGAAACATTGTTGTGAATGCATTTTCAGATTGTGGAGAACTATTATCACCCCTTCTAGTATGCACTTTACTCCTAGTTTTCACACATTGGAAGACTACTCTCACACCCTCTTTTTCTGGTGTATCACCACTTTAGTGTAGGCTTTCATTTTATGCATTATCTCTCCCTAGTCCCTTGGAAGGTTAGATTAGAAAAATTAGTTCACCCTACATTAGCATAGATTGTAAGGTAGTTTAGGAGCAAGAACCAACTTTCTTTGGAGGTCTATCTCAAGTAGCAAGTCCCACAACTTGGAGATAGTACCCATGTTATCCAATCACACCGTGAGTTCAAGTATATGCACTTGTGTAAACATAAGGGTGCTTTGTGATTCAATGATAATAGTTCTTACTATCTCCTCCCACAATCATGCTTCCTAAGTCAGGTCGCCCCTTAATGTTGTATTCACGAGTTCTTGATGTCTCATTAGCCTGCATGTTAGCTCAAGAGGATGATGATAAACGAGAATGTGTAGTCTATTTTATTAGTTAAACATTTCTTGACTATGAGACTCATTACACATAGGAAGAAAAGGAATGCCTTGCCATAGTATTCGTAAAAAAGCACTTGAGACATTACATGCTAAATCAAGAAACAAGGGTCATTGTTAAATCGGATCATCTATAGATGTTTCTCACACAAGGGTCCTTATCTAAGAAAGTTGGACGCTTCATAAATCTGATGGGAAAGTTTGAGTTAACATTTTTAATTAGAAATCTATCAAAGGAAAAATCATTGTGGACTGGTTGGCTAATAACCCATTAGATGGAGGCAATCTAGTAAATCTAGACTTCCCCTAATGAATGTGTGTATTTTTTTGAAACCAAGCCTCCCATTTCTATGTGCCCATGGTACACTGACATTATTGATTTCATAGTGGATCATACATATCCGAGAAGGAGAGACATCACAGCAAATAAGATGGTTACATGTTATAATCACAAAGTATGGTATCTTGGAATATGTGCTCTATCGTAGAGCCTTTAATGGAATGTTTTTAAGATGTGTTGACGAAGAAGAATTTGAGAATATTCTTTATGAATCGCATATTGGAGTATGTGGAGGTCACTTCAGGGGGCCATGCCAGCGATCGGAAGATACATTGGATGGCTCCCCCTCACATGGAGGTGTGATTACAGGTGGCGATAAGAGGTATTGTTTGATGTCCTCAAAGGCCCTTTGATAATTATGATCCCATTTGAAGTGGAAATAATTTGAGAGGAGGTGATGAAAAGGTTGACAGTGATTCAAAATATGAGAGGTGAAATGAAAAACTAATTGAAGTATGCCATGGAGACTAATAAGTTGTTTAATATTGGAAGGAGGGTCATCTTGATGATGGCCTTGAGCTTAGTAGGGTCTACTTCAATACCCCTGATGGAAACAATAAACCCAAAATTTTTACCAATGAGACACCAAATACACACTTGGCGAGCTTAAGGCATAGAAATTATTGGATGAGACAAGTGAAGATGATGTCAAGGAAGGAAATATGGTCTCTTCAATGCTTAGATTTATCTAAGAGATCGTCAATGTAATATTCTATAGTTTTATGGATGAGACATAGAAGATGTAAGGCATAACACGCTTATAGGTGGACCTTGCGGTTTTGATTCTAAAGGGCATGATGTGGTAGTAAAATTTCCCCCAAGGAGTAATGAAGAAGGTTTTATGTTGGTCATTAGTTACGATAAGGATTTTACCGTAGCCAAAAAAATCCATCCATAAGGGATAACATTTCACGGCTAGCGGTGAGGTCGGCGAGTGGTTGATGTTAGGAAGAGGAAGTCATTTATAAGACAAGCAAGGTTAAGATCTCGAAAGTATGTGTAGATGAGTTACTTTCCGGAGGATTTGGCTATGTGTATAATATTAGAAATCCATTATGGATAACAAATGGGTAAAATAAAAATAGCAGAGAGGAGATGTTGTAACTCCTCTTTGATGAGGAGAGCTATGAGAGGTGCATCCTACCTAGTTTTTATTTGACAAGATTAGTGTTAGGGATTGCGGCGATGTTATAGATGACAATTTTAGGGTCAATACTAGGCATGGCACTACATGACCATGCGAATTCCTAACTATTTTTGGAAAGGAAGGTGGTGAATTATTTCAATTATTATGAATCTAAATATTTTCCAACCTTAAATGTGAGGGTCTTGTATATCCCCTATGTTTAACGTTGATAGTGGATTAATTAAGGAGTATCGATGTGTTAGGTGGTAGAATATTTTAAAGATAATGGTCCTCTTGCCCATTTAGGATAGGATAGATTGATTGTTGTGGCATTGGATAATGTCGATGGTAGGGGAATCTTACTCTATCATTTTCAGTTAATACTAGCAAAAGGGTCTTAGTGTCGCCATTAGTCTAATAAGTGGGAGGTATTAAGGTGATTGTTTTGAATAGAAAAAGTTATAAGGATCGAAATGACGTCATTTTTATCAATAGATTTGTCATGTGAAGATGAAGGGGTGAATCTAGTTCCATTATGGATCCACATGTGGTGGTCATGAAGGTGTCCTAAGAAAGTTTTTCAAAACCTAGTCGAATTTCTCATGAGGTTTGCGAGACTAGTTAAGAACCAAGTCATGTATACCTTGTTTGTAATGTCCTAAGCGAAACCTTTCCAAGTGCAATGATGAAGATAAATTTTTGTGAAGGATTGGTTGTATAAGAATGAAAAATCAGATATAAATGATTTAGCATGATGTTGATTATTGTGATGTGGGGAAGGATGATTGATTCCTCTGTAGAAAAGATTATTTTTAAGATGGGTAGGACCAAAGAAGATGATATCTCTCGGTGTTGGGTTCATACATATGTTTCTCGTTGATACTCTCCCAACAAGAGTCATTGCATAAAATCTTTGAAGGATCTATCATCTGTTAATTTAGATGTGGCGATGGAATAAGCTGGTATATTTTTTGTCGAGAATATTTTGAGTTTGTATTGAAAATGAGCATGTCATTGGGTCAATATGTCATGTGACGTTCTTTGAAAGGATTTGGATCAATAAGAGCAATAAAGGTTTTACCTTCATGTTAGCATTTTAAACAATAGTGTAAGGTTCATGGGATACAACGTATAATGTGTATCAAGGCTGTCCTAACATCATGTTGTCTTGTAACTCTCCTTTTACTAGATACAAGATTTTGTGAAGGCTATTAACACACACTTTGATAGATAAGATGACCATGCCAAATGATGGGAAAATGGTGTCATTAAAGGTGCACAACATGATGAGTGACTGGAAAAAAACAGTGTCAAGAAGTTGGAGTTGTTTGAAGGGATGAGAAGCTATGATAGTAATGTTAACACTTTGTATCGATCATGACTCTCTTAACGAGAGTATCGTCGATTTTGGTGGTGATAAATAGTGGAAGGTCATGATCTTTGGGTTGTAAAGATGAGATGTCATGATTGTTAAAATCAATATTAGAAGACATTTTGAGGGTGCCGATAAGGTTGGCGAGAACGGTTGAGGGCATCGATGGTACCAGGATGTCTTGGAGAGCCTCAATCATTAATTTTGGTGTTGGCAAGTTTGAACAAGATCATAAAGGGAAATATTTATGAATTATTTATGGAGTTGTTTGATGATATTTTTGTATGGATGTGGTAGGTGGGGTGTGTGGAGTGGTAAGGATGGACACCTTAGCCTTAGAGATTGATGGATTAGATGTTTCAGGGGACAATAGAGATGAAGAGATTGGGCCTATTTTGATAGAAGGCATGAGGGTCTTGTGCACGTGCTTTGGTAGTTATTAAAAAACATTGATTTAATGGATTGGAGTTTTACGGAAGAGGCCTCACCCTTTTTGGGTGGGGATGTGATGTTGGATGATGGTTTAGAAACTATGTATTTAGGGT
Organism: Taxus wallichiana var. yunnanensis; assembly: GCA_018340775.1. Classification (NCBI taxonomy): domain Eukaryota; kingdom Viridiplantae; phylum Streptophyta; class Pinopsida; order Cupressales; family Taxaceae; genus Taxus; species Taxus wallichiana. Next base: position 792,979,776 of record CM031239.1, read on the forward strand.
CGACGGAGTTTTTGTGATTGTTGGACATTGTGTCAAGTGTTTTTATTATTGATGTCAAGTGGCATAAATGTATGCATGAGGTGTTATTCATTAAGAAGAGTGAAGGTTGATTGATAGTGAAGTGTCTTGGTGTCAAGGTGTGGTGCTTCGGTGAAGTAGCATGTTGTCTAGTGAATATAGCATGGTTTGATGCATGATCATGCAAGAAATTGTTATGTGTGAATCTCAAAAGAGGATCCAAGATTTTTATATGGTGTAACATGTTCAAACAGGTGTTTCAAAGGTGTTAATGATTGTGTAAGAAGGAGTACATGTAAGTTAACTTGAGTCATGGGTTAGTACAAGCCATTATAGGCCTAGTCCTAGACCTAATAGATGCATGGAATGAAGTATGAAGTAGAGAAGGTCAAGGTAAGTCAATATAAATCATGTAAGAAGTGATTTGAGATTTCATAGTAGGTGTATAAGTTGTATAATGTCATATTTCAGGAATATGATGTTTATTTAGGGTCCTAAGAAACAATTACAAGAAGGTAAAGAAACTAATGCATATGAAAACTAGTTTATATGATTATTTGTAGAGGTGAACAAGCATGGATGCATATTGGAAAGAATGGAGAATGTCATTAAAGTGATTCATGCAAAGTTATATGTCATTATTCAAAGAGGAAAGTATGAAAACTTGTTTTTGGATCTACCGAGCTCTCAAAACTATCATTCCTAGCTTGATAGGAAAGTTTGAATGCTCACCCAGAGCATGTGTATTGTACATGGGGACTTGATCCTTTTATAGATGTTATGGCATGGAGTTAATAATGTTTTTCAAGAAGAATATGTCAAATGGATGTTAGAGTTTTATGAACGATTGCTAAGAAGCCAAGTAGGTATAAAACCCTTGCTAAACCATAGTTTCAAAGTGATGGATAAAATATAGTGTGATTGTTCAGAGGTGTAGAGAAATCTTCATACATCATTTTGGTGGTGGTCTAATGTGCCAGTCTGCATTAGTAAGGTACATAGACACCCTTGTTTTGTGGATATTTTATTGTGTAGAGAGATGAGTTACAAGTTTCATGAAGTGAAACAAATTGTTTGAGATATCTTGGATGTATACTAGATGATCATGAAAATTTTGAGATATTTTCAGTGTAAGAAATGGGTGTAAGCAGGTCTTCCAAGTTTTCTACTACTAAAGGGCTAAAGGGTGAAAACTAGTCCCTAGGTCCTGAGTGGTTGGTTTTATTTAAAATGTTGGAGCAATGATGAATGAGCATGAATAGTATTTCACGGTCCCTTATAATGTGTTATAGGTCTTGGTATGATCATTTGAGGTGATTTCAAGTAAGCCCTAATGGCCTAATAAGCCCTATTAGGATTCCCAAGAAGGTGTTTGGAATAGGTATGCAAGATCAATTTTCTTCATGTAACCTATGTATGTCAAGTACTTGAGGAGGTGTTTCAGGTTTCCCTTGAAGTGTTCCAAGTTGTGGAATATTCTTGAAGTTTTCTTAGAGGTGTTCAAGATCATATTCCTCAATACTTGTTCTTGAGTCATATAAGTAGGTTTGAGCGAGTTTGAGAGATGGAGTTGTTTTAGTGCCTTGTGCCCTGATCGAAGAATTCCATGATTTTTTCAACTATTTGAGGATGAGACATTTTATTAATTCACTACTTGTTCCTAGGTGAAATTTTTGAGGTGAGAATTTTCTCGGTCTTGGGAAGTTAAAAGTAGTTGCTTAAGACCTAATGAGATTTTTGCAAATTGGAGTGGTGTATGATGAAGATAGATAACGTAGAATGTTTCATGCATGGAGATGACCTTGAGAGGATGTGATAGATGTGTTTTTATCTTATGGAATCATGATGGTATTTTCTTATGCATTGAAATTCAAACTTATGACCATTAGTGAAGGACTAGTGTTTTAGGCCTAATTGAGAAACACTTGAGCTAGTTTGTGTGTGTAAGTCTTATGTTGACCTTTGAGGTCTCTTTATGTGATTTATCTCAGAGTGTAGAGTGTTAATTCATGTAGATATGACCGAACTTATGGTCTATGTTGACCTAGAGGAGTTGTGATATGATCAAGTATATATGGCATGGTGTAAATTTCATCGAGCTAGGCTTGGGGAAGGAAAAGTGAGAGAGAAAGAGGAGAGTTTGAAGAGGGTTGTAAGGGATATAGAATAAAGAAAATAATAGTATGAGAGGCTGAGTAAGGCTGAGAATAAGGAGCTATAAGGTCACTTGACCTAATCAACATTATAGATGCATCCATGAGCGAAGAAGGTGAGAGAGTTATTTGGTTATGGGTGAAGACGAGTTGACATAGTGATCACAATCAGTTTTTGAAGCAATAATTTCATTAGGTGATCTTCATATTCAGGTGGTTAGGTTGGTGCTTAGTCATCTTAGGGGGTTGTAGAATTCTTGTAAGGTTTTTACCTAGTAAACTAGGGGTTGATGCCTCACTAAAAAAATCTCTTGTGATGTGTAATATTCATGAGAGTCATTTGTATTGATTAATATATGTAGATGTTCTATGGGTTTTCTTCCCCTTGAGGGTTTCCCACATTATATCTTGTGTTCATTTGTACTATATTGCTTCATGTTCTTGTTGATTATTATTTAACACTTAATAAGCTCACACGTGTTAATGGATGGTTTGAATGTTGTATGCAAGTTAAAATAACTGAAGTAATTTTTTTATAAGACTGGTTCACCCTCCTAGTCATTATTCTTCCAAAAATTAGTATTAGAGTAAGGTCCTTTTGAAGAAATTCTAACACCTTAGAGGCGATCATTGAAGCATAACAATAGGAAAATCATCTAATGTTGAAACAACATTAATGTGTCTAAGAAAGAAGAATGAAGTTTTAGAGTCCTTGGCCAAGGGTTTAGAAGATCATATCTATTGTATGAATGTTGAGCATGATCAGAGCATCAAAGATTCAAAATATCAAGTTAGGTTAGTGACAAAAGCCCTAAAATCCAAAGAAGAAGATTTCATCAAGTATGAAGATGAGATGAGTTCCTTGAAGACGGAGTTGGAGAAAACATCTAGTAGGTTGAAAACCTATGAGAGATTGAAGAATATATTTGATACTCTTAATGATATGCTTTGAACAATCAAAGGTCAGCTAGTGAAAAAATAGACCTAGGTTTCAAAGGAGACCACATGAAGAGTTGTGTAGATGACAAGGAAGGTCCAAGTACCTATGAAGACATGAAGGATAACAAGGAGGATTCCAACCTAACCAAGAAAAAAATTCAAAGAGGTCTAACCATGTTAGAAAACCAAATTCAATGAGGTATGGTTACTCTTTCAATGGTTATTGTTATGCTTGCAATAAATTTGGTCATAGGGCAAGAGAATGTGAAAGAGCAGTTCACAAGAGCAGGAACTCATGGAATTATGAAAGTTCCTTCAATGGATTTTTTTCATACAATTAATATGGTCATAAGGCTATGGATTGTAGTTGGAATCTAAGCTCATATTAGTCAAGAGGTAAGAATGGTGTCTTTTGCTATAAATTTCATAAATCATGTCACATTGCTAGATTTTTCTATCAAAATGAATCTCCAAGGTACAACAATTGGTTTCAAGCTCCTAAAAGGAAAGATATAAGAGTGTTTAACAAGAATATTAATCGTAAATATGAGCCTAATATAGTCAAGCCCGATTTTATGAACAAGAACGATGATCCTAAGCATAAGGAAAAGAAAGAAGAGCCTTGTTTGCATAGTTCATATCCATCTACAAACAAAGGTGAAGTGTTTGCAAAAATTGTGTCCAAATATGTTGATGAGGATGAAATAAATTAGGCATGCCTAATATTAATCAGTCATCAAGTCAAAAATGGATGTATGCCATGATTGTGAACAAGCCAAAGGTTTAAGATAACCACATGTGTTTGACAAGTTTCCAATCTCTAGAAGAAGGAATGTTGATGCAATCATCAAGCCTAATGTGTCAAAGAAGAGAAATAAAATGTCAAAGGATAACTATAAGAAAGATGATAAAGACATGGTGATTTTGGAATCTCGTGAAGATTTCATATTGTTTTAGTGCCCTAAGAAGCATGGGGTGTCTTCATTAGGATTCATGAAGACATTTATCAATTAGAGAAGTATATGTGTGCTCGACAAGAAATATACAAGGTTATTATTGATCAATTCATGAAAAGGAAAGAATGATAAGTCAAAAGGTATCCGAATGTTTACTTGAAGATATGAGTGTTGTTAAGGAGATATGTTACAGGGTGATTTAACCCAAATAGGTAGGCAATCTTGATTGGTGTCATAATGGTATGAAGAAGTGTGTTAAAACAACTAGCAATATGTTTCAAAAGAGAAAAATTATCAAAAAGTTTATTTGTGCTCTTTCATTTATAAAATTTGTGTTAAAGCATGATAAACATCATGGAGGTTCACAATGCACTTGATAACAATATTTGGACTATATGAAGTCTACTAGGAAGGCTTGAAAGTTGATCTCAGCAAGATGGTAAGGTATTTGAATAGATTCAAGGTGTGTTGGAGTCTTAAGTTTCTTACATATAAAATTTGACATTATTCAGGGAAAATATCTAGGTTTGTTCATCATTTCATGAAGCATAAAGGATCAGAATGTCATAATAATGTATGAAGAAAAGGTATGTAGTCTCTACAAGTTTTTTTCAAAAAGAGAAGCTATGCATGAACTAAAATGTTGATTAAAGAGTTTTGATTCCAAGACCATGTTGTAGAAGTGTGATACCAAGTCATAACAAAATTTTGAATGTTTGAAAGGAGGCCTAACAATACGAGTACAAATAAAATTTGGGTTATGTCTTCTCTTTGTTTGAAGATTGATCTAATAGTTTTTGAGTCAAGTAGTGCTCAGAAGGAAGTATATATCCCATGGAAACATAATACATTGTTGATTGAACCTCATATGTTGATTTGGTGAAGGAAAATGTGGAACCATAAGTGCACCATGTATGTTAGTTGTGATAAAGATGCTTGAAGATCTAACAGGAAGTAAGTCAGCTTAAGAATTTTGAGTATCTATTGATGGACTTGTGAAGTTTTCTTGTGGATGATCAATCTAAGTTTGAAGGAAATGTCTAAAAAATAGTGGAGAAGTGTCTTCTAACATATCATAAATATTCGAGGTTTGTAGGTTTCACACATCCATTTAAAATTACAATGAGAGCATAGTGTTTACGGGTTTAAAGGATGTCCATAATTCATGTTGGAAGAAAATAAGAGCTACAAAAGTTACAAGGTATGATTGTATCATTCATAAGGTTTTTCCATATTTCTATAATGTCTTGTGTAGTGCTCCTAAAGATCTATGAAGTCTTGGAATTTGAAATAGTCGAACAAGAAAATTTGATGACTTGGTTTTTCTTGTTATACACATGAAGATGTAATACAAGGTAAAAGTTGAGTTACAAGATGACAAATAAGGTCATTTTTCATTCATGTCATGGTATAATGATTAAATCACATGCTCCTAGATGAATTTTGATGGCTTGCAGCATTGATTGACATTTTAAGCATGTTCTTTATGCTTTAGACCGTGTTTTGAGGCATGTTTTAGGCCTAATAAAGGAAATTGAAGGTATGTCTCCCTATTTTTATAAGGATACAAGATAATACTCTTAAATAATAACTAGTGAAAGCATATTAAGGATGATTCTTGAGGAAGAAAAATTTCTCTAAATCCGGAGCTTAGATCTCGGAAAGAATGTTGTTAGGACTGAAAATGAAACAAGGTATGCATATCAAGTTTGAGTCTACTTGTTTGATGTAGAACATAAATGTTAATGCGATCTCACGGTTGAATAAATGTGTCTCATGTTGTCATGAGTGTTAATGATCAAATGTGTAGGATGCTTGAAGTTTTGATAGAAATTATGTTTCATGAAGGACCAAAATATGGGTAAGCATGTCTTTGTGTATTTGATCCGAGTATGAAGATAGTTTAGTTTTATGAGATATGAGATGACCAAGAAGTGAATGTCGGTTGATGAACAGAGATTTCAATAAAATATGAATGTTGAAGGCCTGTTAGGTTTGAAAAGTGGCAAGATGATGATTTGAAGGATTGAGAAGATGATTGAATGATAGGAAGGTATGTTTAGTTAAAAGAGATAGACCTACTCCATAAGGTCTCCAAGGTGATAGAGAGCATGATCAAAGGGGGAGTTAGTTTCATAGCTGGAAATAATGACCAAAATTGGTATGTATTTGTTTAGGGGGAGAAGTGAGCATGATTGAAGTACATTTCCATGGATCATTTGTATAATTTGAATTCAAAAGAGCGAGTACAATCGAGGAGATTGCAGTACCTTTGAGTGCATTTTTTTATTTTTTTCATGTCAAGTTGTTATGGTATATTTTGTCATAAATTTCAAAGGGGGAGAGTATACTTAGGAAAATAAAAGAATGTCCTTAAGGTGCTTGCATATTTGGTTTCCATAAATGTTTCTAAAGATGGTTTCCATCAATAATAAAGGGGTATATTGTTGGACATTGTGTCAGTGATGTTGTCATTGATGTCAAGTGGAATTGATGGAAAAGGGTGTCTAGGTGGAGTAGATGTTTACATGAGGTGTAATTCATCATGAAGAGTAAATTTTGATTGGTAGTGAAGTGTCTTGATGTCAAGGTGTGTTGTTTTGGTGAAATAGAATGGTGTCTGGTGCATATAGCATGGTTTGATGCATGATCATGCAAGTAGGTGTTGTGTGTGAGCTCAAATATTATCCAAAGTTACGATATGGTATAACATGTTCAAATAGGTGTTTTAAAGGTGTTAATGAGTCTGTAAGATGGAGAAAATGTCAGTTCACTTGAGACATGGGTTGAAACAAGCCATTCTAGGCCTAGTACTAGACCCGGTGGATGCATGAGATGAAGTATGAAGTAGAGAAGGTCAAGGTAAGTCAGTATGAATCATGTAAGGAGTGATTTGAGATTTCATAGCAGGTTTAAAATATGTATAATTTTATGTTTCAGGTATATGATGCTTATTACAAGTCTGAGAAGCAAGTACAAGAAGGAAAGGCAAGTAGTACATGGGAAAACCGGTTTATATGGTGAGTTACAAAGGTGGAAAAACATGGATGAGTATTGGAAATCATGGAGAAGGTCATTACGGTGATGCATGCAAATTTTCAAGTAAGTAGTGAAAGAAGAAAGTATGAAAACTTATTTTTGGCTCTACCTAGCTCTCATAGCTATCGTTCCCAACTTGATAGGAACGTTTAAATTCTCACCCACACATGTGTATTGTGCATGGGGACCTAATAATTTTGTGGATTTTAGTGAATGGAGTTAAGAAGGGTTTTAAGAAGAATTAGTTCAAATGGATGTCATAGTTTTATGAATGATTGCTAAGAAACCAACTAGGTTTGAAAACCTTGTTAAACCCTAGTTTGAGTAATGGAGAAAATATGAATTATCTGGGCATGTGATGATTTTGTTAATATATTATGATTGTTCAGAGATGTAGAGGACTCTCCATATATCATTTTGGTGGTGGTGGCATGCTCAGTGCATTGATAAGGTATAGAAAAACCCTTATTTTGTGGAGATTTTCTTGTATAGAGATGAGTCGCGGGTTTCATGAATTGAAAAAAATTAGATAGATTGGGATTTATGATATACGATCATGAAAATTTTGAGATGTTTTTAGTGAAATAAGTGTGTGTATTATGTCTTCAAAGTTAGCCTACCACTAAAGGGCTAAAGGGTGCAAAATTAGTCTTATAGGTCCGAGATGGCATTTGGTGGTGTTTTGCATGTTGTAGTAGTGATGAATGAGAATGAATAGTATGTTATGGTACCTTATGATGTGTTAGAGGTATTTTTATGATAATTATTTTTATTTTCATGTTAATCCCTTATGGCCTAATCAGCCCTACTAGGCTTTCCAAAAAGGTGTTTGGAGCAAGTGTGCATGCAAGTTCAATTTTCTTCATGTAACATATACATGTTGTTGGTCATTGTGTTTTATATTATCATTTATTTAAAATTAAATTGATTGAAAAGGGTGTCATGTGTCTCCATGAAGGTCAAACATGAAGTTTGATTGGTAGTGTCTAAGTTTGGTGAAGTTCAATGTTTTTGAAGCATGGTATATTAGACATGGTCATAGTGTGAGATATCAAAAGTTGTTTGAAGTTTTTCATAAGGTCTATCATAGTTTTTATGATGTTATAAAGGTGTCTAAGTGTCTTCATGAAGTCTTCATGGTTAGTTCATGGGTTGGTATGGTGAGTCAGGTCATTTTATGCCTAGTCCTAGTCCAAGCACAAGCAAAATGAGTTGGAGGTATGAGTTTGGGAGTAGATAATTCTTGTTGAAGAATGGTTATAGCATGGTGATGTTTCATATTATGTTTATGAGTATTTTTAGGTCAGTTTTCAAAGGTATGATGATGTTTCATGGTCCTTGGGAAGTAAGATAATGAAGAAAATGTAGGATAAGACAGGTATGTCGTTATGGATGGAGAGTTTTAGGAATATTTGAGAATTGAAAAGACTTGGGTTAGTTAGAGGATGTTTTCATGGTGCTTCAAATAAAACTTCAAGTCATTACGAAGATATTTTCTCAATTTCTAAAGTTTTGGTAACACCGAGTTCTAGAGAAGCGAAATCCAACTTGAATTGGAAACTTTTTATGCTCACATGATCTCATAAACTTTTCATATGACCCACAGGTTTGGGGATGATTTTACACTGATCTAAGAGTGCTTTGTAAAAATAATTAGGTGGTTTTATCTTCATAATTTTATGAACAAACGTTAACAAAATAAAGTGGTGTGAAACCCTGGTTAAACTCTCCTTCTAAAGCAACTTGGGAGATTTGTTTTGTTTGGTATCCAAATGAACTTGGAAAGATAAATTGATGCATCAGGGTTATAGAGGATTCCTCAAATCTCATTTTGGTGTCGGTTTTTGTTCGAGCTATTCTAGGAAGAGAGGGAGAGAGAAAAACCCTAGTTTTGTGGAAATTTGTAGTTTCAGGGTTGAGATGGAGGTTCCATGATGAAAAAAATTCTATAATCCTTGGGAAATGTTTTAGACAACCATGAAAATTTTCAGATAGGTTTCTTGGAGAAAATGGAAGTTACATGTCCTCAAATTTGTAATACTAATTTTGCCTTTAAGGGCTAAAATGTTAGTCTTTTGGTTTGAAGTGAGTTTGATCATTTTCACATTATATCTAATGTTTTTAGTCATAAACACTTGTTACACACCTGATATGATGTTTTAGATCATTTTTAATGATATGAAGAAGTGTTTTATTTCATAATCTTTAATGTCCTAATTAGCGTTATTAGGCTTGCTCAAGAAGGTGACTGAAATGGGTGTGCTTGGATAGATTTATCCATATGACATATGATTCTTAGTGCTTGAAGATGTTTTTCAAGTCTCCCTTGATGTTTTTCATACTTTGGTTGATCTTGTAAGTGACCTTGAAGATGTTTGGAGCTTGATTCCTCAAGACTAGTTCTTGAGTCCAGATTTCCAATTTGAGCAATTTTATAGATTGACCTATTTGGAAGCCTTGCACTATGATTTGGATGATAAAGTGGTTTGTTCTAGAGAGTAGATTCAGATAAATTTTAAATGGTATATCACTTGATACATCATGATGAGTTTATCTATGTGAACACATCATTTTTCTAGGACTGAATTCGAGTTCTTGAAGATTTAGTTGTTTTCTCTTACTTCTTGGTGAGTTTCATGAAGACATTGGATGTTATAGATGTTCCTGAGCATGTGGAAGGTTTTAGAGGTTTTCATTAATTTTCATGATTATTTTGGATCCTTGAAAAAAATTTATAATACCTTGGAGGTGCTTGAGCATTCGTTGGTGCTTGAGAATCTTGTTTTAGCCTTTAGAGGTGTCTTGGAGCTTGTTCATGTTATATTGACCACTTTTGACCTACTTGGGTCATTGGAGTTGATTTATATGATTATATTGTTATTTATTGTATTGGAATTCCTTAACTATATGGTCATGGCTGACCTAGGGGTGATTTTTGTAATTGTTATGTATATAAGCTAGTGTGTTTAGTGATTTGTGACTAGTTGTGTCAACGAGGTTATGAGAGACATAGAGGGGATTGAAGAAGAGTCAATAAGGGTTAAGAATAAATCTAAGAATATTCATTAATATGTGAAGAATATTTAATACCAAAGGTTCAAGGGCAATTTACCTATTCAAATCGATGAAGAAGAGAGATTGAGAAAGTTAGGAGAGAGTTTGTTTTGATGAAGGTTTGGTGTGTTTGGAGATGAATTTGGATCACAATCAGTTGTGTGAGTAGAATATCATTTGTGATCATTCATTTATAAAATATCTTATGATGTGTAATATTCATAGGATTCCTTTGTTGTGAGTCATATCAGCAAAGGTTTAGGGGTTGGTGCTCCTTATGGGGTGGGTGCCTCACTAAACAAATCTCATAGGATGTGTAATATTATTCCAAGTCCTTACTTTATATAATATAAGATAAAGTTTCAGTGAGTTTTCTTCCCCTTGATGGTTTCCCACATATATATGGTGGAATTTGTTCTCTCTATTGATTTTTGCACTTGTGAATGTTTAATGCACACCTAATAAGCTCACATGGTTTATAGATGTTGACAGGATAATTAGAATGATGAATCTAAACAATGTTAAATTAAGTTAAAAAATTTGTATGAATGATTTACCCCCCATTCATTGTGCTTATAAAAATTGGTATCAAAGTTGGCCTTTGTGAAGTAAGTTTTACAACTTGAAGGAGATCCTCTTGAAGAAGAAACAATGGGAAAATCATCTAATGTTGACACTTCTTTGGTGACATTAAAAAATAAATAAAAGATTTCAAGGTTTCTTATACATGGATTACAAGAGCATATTAGTTGCATGGAGATAAATCATGGTAAAACTATCAAAGAGATGGAATCACAAGTTTAGAATGTTTCTAAATCCCTAAAGGATAAAGAAGATTATTGTTCTAGGTATGAATAAAGGTTGAGATATTTAGAATCTAATATCAAAAGTGCATCTAGCAGAGTTGAAGATGTTTGAGATGTTGGAGAAGAGATCTGAAGCTCTTGATGGAATCTTAGAGATTCAAAGAGAAGCTAGTGAAAAAAATAGGCCTAGGTTTCACGGGAGAGCATGTGAAGAATGAATAACAAACAAGACCAAGTACCCAAGTTGATAAGAGGGAGATAAAGAACACCTATTCAAGAAGGTTTAAATCTATTAGCAGTCAAATGGTATGAGGTATGGTTCTTCTTTTAATGGGTATTTCTATGCTTGTAATGGTTTTGTTGATAGAGCTAGGGATTGTAAGAAGAATTCCTCAAAGAAAGAGTTCTCATGGAGTAATGAACGTGTTTTCGACGGTCAATGATTTTCATGTTGTGAATATGGACACAAGGCAGTTGATTGTGGTTGGAACCTCAGAATATATGAGCCTAGAAGTAGGAATGGCATTGTGTGCTACAATTGTTATCAAACATGTCATATTGTCAAGTGTTTCCATCAAAGTGAATCTCCAAATGAAAACAATAGGTTTAAAGCATTCAAAGGACAAGATAAGAAGGTATTCAAAAGGAAGATCGGTCCCAAAATTGAATCAAGTACATGTATGATAGTTAAGGATGTTGAGCTAATTGTTATAAGCTGCGATATAATATGAGAAATAAACACTAAATAATATAATATTCAAATTAAATTCATCGGGATATTGTATTCATATAGAGATAGATTCTTATACAAATGCTTGATCCTATAATATAGGAGTCAAATATTATCACTTATTCTTCCTCATATATCTCTCCATGAATCTCTCAAGCTTATCCCTAGGATCACTCACACTTGAGAATAGTTACGTGAGTTGGTTATCACAACACACTCACACTAACTATATTATTAATATGAGTTATATAAACTCATTATTAATAATATTACAATATATTAATAATGATACATAATATATTTGTAACATTCACTCCCCTATTGTTAACATTATTAATTCCCAATACACACTCCCCTAATGTTGAAAAGGTAGAAAAAATAACCACACTTACTTACGTAACTTGCCGTCCATGCGTGCTCATGATCTGGATGGTTTTGTAGGACAACCAACAACCTGAAACAAAGGATGGTTTTACAGGACAACCAACAACCTAAAACAAATGATGGTTTTACAGGACAACCAACAACCTAAAACAAAGGATGGTTTTACAAGACAACCAACAACCCAAATATCATGATGTTGCTTTTCCTTTATGCTTTCATTTGTCCACTATGTATTTCCTTCAGGAATATGTAGGAACCACTGCTTATTGAATACAAAATGAATAGAGTGAAAATTGAACATTGAGACCATGTTCCAGTTCCCCCCCTCAATGTGAACATTTCACTTATTCAAACAAGAACTCTGAAATCATACTACAAATCTGAAATAAAAAAACACACACACACACACACACACACACACACACACACACACACACACACACACACACACACACACACACACCCACCACAGCTTCATGTTTCCCTGTCATTGGTGACTAATGATAGGTCGTTGATTGACCTCCATCCTTCATTTCCTCTGTCCTCCGTTATTATCCGATACTTACTCAGGAGATTGGACCATGGAGCTCAAATTTACACCACCTTTTGTCGATGCATCTTCCCCACAAATATTTTCTTTGGTTCTAAAATTCCAAAGCGGGGAGTGCAGGGGTGGCAACCTCTAGTGCGGTTAAGGGGAAGCACCCCTTGCGGGGGTCTAAGGCAGCACCATGGGTGCACTCCCTATCGTGATATAGGGTCGGGTCGAAGGGGGAGCCCCTGAAGCCAAGAATATTTTATTTCTTTGAAGTCATCAAAAATATCATTAGAACTAATATAATTTTCATGTTATTCTCCCAAAAATTGGACGTCGGGTAACACCGAAAATGCATCCGTGAGGAAATTTTTTTATAACAATATTTGACTAAAGATGACATACGAGTAACGACTCAATTTGACTAAACAAAACTTGACTTGACAAGCTTGAAAAATGATTTGACAACTTTTACAACTCAAATAGACTACAGTAACAGACATATAAATGACACTTTTTTTGGTAAAAACAATGTGATAAAGACAAAGACTCAATAAAAACAAGACTTGATAACACTTTTAGGATAATAGACACTCAAAATTAAATGATATTTGACAAAATGATCACATTAAATTGTAATAATTAAAACCAATAAACATAAAATGAATCTAAGTATTAAAACTCAAAACACTAATGTAGAGGTACATATATGTGGACTTACAGACTGTATGCAGAAAATGACCAATCACAAATACATCCTGAACAGATATGATAGGCATGGACTGAGGTGACGAATTTTTGAGCTTTGATCAACAATACAATCTGACACGATGCATACATGGAAGCCAGTAAGAAATCTTGTTTTTCGGCTACCGTATATAGATTGTTAAGGAGAACTTTATCCTGATTCAATTTGCAGATGTAGATTCGATGCTCTGGTCATAGAAGGCCTCATATAGAATTAATGAAATACACAGTTGTTAATACTATCAAGCGAAATTTGAGTTGGCTGCTTTGTGATGAACACATCAATTAAAGAGCAGTCATGCGATGATACTATAAGACAACTATTAAGAAGATGGATCTGACAGTGATGCGAATAAACACTGCCAACACATTAACAAACTGTGATATGCTCTTTGTTCATAGGAATTTTATATTTGGAGATAAAAAAACTTGAGGTGGATCATGACAGAACTAAATATCACATCGATAGAATGTGAAGTGTGTGCCGATAATATCCATACCAATCTGATAGCACAATGTTGAATCTCTTAACAAGTCTGTGTGTTGACAGATTTATGTATTTTCTCACACCTTTCTACGATCTTCGACAGAATAGCCAAATTCATGAACTCGCCATCTGATGTATTAGCTGATCTGTAGTAGAGGATCTGCACAAATTCTTCTACGCAATTCTTTTATAAATCCAATAGGATAAATATCTCAATGGCATACTAGATTATTGTGGTTGGGTAGATCAGAATGCTAGAAGAAAACTTTGAAAAGCTTCTTGAACAAAACACTACAAAACTGTTATGGTACACGTGATCTCACACACAAAAAAACACAGTCTGATCTGGGGATGCTAGATGTTGAACACAACACAGGCGTTTAGACTCTCATCATGAATACAGTCAGGAATGGACTGCTCTGATACCACTGTTAAAAGCTGCAATATAATATGAGAAATAAACACTGAATAATATAATATGCAAATTAAATTCATCTGGGATATTGTATTCATCTAGAGATAGCTTCTTATACAAATTCTTGATCCTATAATCTAGGAGTCAAGTCTTATCACTTAGTCTTCCTCATATCTCTCTCCATGAATCTCTCAAGCTTATCCCTAGGATCACTCACACTCCAAAATAGCTACGTGAGTTGTTTATCACAACACACTCACACTAACTATATTATTAATATGAGTTATATAAACTCATTATTAATAATATTACAATATATTAATAATGTTACACAATATATTTGTAACACTAATAAACAAGGTCAACAAAACTAATTCTAAATCTAGTAAGCAGAGTATGAGGTCTAATGAACCAAAGCTTGAAAATAAGGTAGAAAATACATATGGTTTGCGGGAGAAAGTATCATCCATAGTTAAAGGTGAGACCCATTCAAATATGATTCCAAAAGGCATTGGCAAGTCCAAGAAGGAGGAAACCAAGTTTATCAAGTCCACTACAGTCATAAAGGTCTGCTAGACCTAATTGCTACTAGAGATAATCATATGTGCTTATTTGGCCTTGAATCGAGAGGATGAAGATATTGGAGATGAAATTATTGTACCTGAAAATGAGAGGAATTCAAAGGGAATGAAAAAAAAGAGGAAAGGGAAAGGATATATTCCTTGGTATCATTTGATAATTATGTACTTTTTAGTGACCTAATGATATTTGTATGTCTTCTCTAGGATTATAGAAGACATTCATTTGACAAAGGAATCATTGGTGTTCTTTGTGAGCTCCTACAAGTTGTCTTACCCATGTCAAGGTATGTGTTCTTTTCTATTGTTTCATTTCATCAAGTCTTGTCTTGTAATGTGTGTAGTTTCAATCACAAAATTTTATCTTGTCATGATGAGTATGATAACATCCGTCTCGAGGTGTTGTTGGTATTAGTGTCTGAGTTGTTGTTTTAGGTAAAATATTTTCTCACCCTAGGGGTTCTTGGAGATCATAAATTCTTATATATCATGTTATTTCGAGAGTTCTATGTTGATCCTTTTGTGTCTATCGTCCAGAGGAAATGGTATCTTTTTGTGTCTTAAAATTCTTTGCATAATCTATATGTGTCATGGTCTAGATATGAAGTATGATGTCGGGTATATCGGGATGCTACAAGGAATCTTGTCATAAGGTCTCGTGTCCAAGTCTTGACAGTGATGTGAAAGTCTTAAAATGTTGTGTCCTTGAAGCAAGTGATAGTCTAAAGTAAAAAAATTTGGAATATTGAGGTATAACCAATATGATCATAGAAGTTATGATTGAGTAGAGATGGCCAAATTTCTCCAATTTTTATATCGGGATGATGGATAGGTGTATGTTATATAATAAAGTGTTAAAGACATAAATCTAGGAAACGTTCTTTATTAGTTACTTGATCCTCATTTCTAATCTTTAAAGGTCAACTAACAAATTTGAAGGGTACAAAGATTGCGAAAGGAATAGTACAGTGCTTTTGATAGAGTATACTTAATTTGAGTGAGTAGGTCACCGAGGGGACGACGCCCATCAAACCGAGTACCTTAGAGAAGAATAAGAGACACAAACTCAACATCCACCTTGACAATCTTGAAGAAAAATCATTAGGTGGAGATGCCCATGGTAATGTTTCTCCACCTAGTTCACATGCGCGATAAGAATAACTCGGGGATGAAGAAATTCAAAATGAAAGAGAAGTACCCAACATACACGAGGAATAAAGTTCCCTTTGGAGGTGACAAAGAAATAGAAAATAGTGAGGAGCAGCGAGACGGGTGGACATGAAGGAAGTTTAGGAGAAATGGGAGAAGGGATACGAAGGTATACCCAAAGGACATGAACACAAGAAAACACCGATGAGCACACTATCATAAAGAAGGATGAAGAGATGGTGAAAAACATAATCTAGGGTATATCAATGACCTAATGAAGATAATACATGCCAAGTTCGAGCAATCTTGTGACGGAAAATTTTTATGGATGGGATTTAATGGACCCTGAGGGTGCAAACACGTGGAAAAGGAAACAATTGTCATGGAGTATGAAAACCCGCATGGAAAAACTTGATTTCAACATGTGCGAGGAATATTAATTGAAGCGTAGAATGAAGAAGGCTCTGCATGAGAGACATGCGACAATAATGACACCAAAGTTCAATGATGAGAAGACAAATAATTCCTTAATAAAGATACCTACAGAGGTCACATTACGGAATGTTGATAAACCCACTACCTTAAGAAATTTTCTTGAGGCTAAGAAGGAAAATGAAGAGGAATTCCAACTCTTGAAGGAGGAAAAGGAGAAAGAAGAGAATCGAGAGAAGGCTTTCCTTAATATGGCTGAGGAGATTGGGGAAGAAATTTTAAAGGCACGACCACAATGTGAAAAAGGGTAACTCAAACCATTCAACCATCCTTGCATTATTTACAGACCTTAGTACATTTTCTGTTGGAAGAGGGGTGTAGTGCACCTTTGTCAAAGTATAGAAGAGATAGTTTCTTAGAAGGAAAAGGAAGCTGCAGTTGAGAAGGAGAGAACTAAGAAGTAGGTTGTGTGTTGTATAATTGAGTATGATGCCATACTCCAAACATTAAAGGATGAATTAAAAAGAGAAAATTTGGTGCGAGGATATGTGAAGATCCAGAGCAGATCATCAAGACAAGGACATTACAAGAAGAGAATGAAGTCCTTGTGGCGAAGAAGAATGACACTTTAGGAAGGGAGGAGGCAATGGGTGTTATTGGAAGAGAAGCACGATGCACTTAAAGCATCCAAGTACCCTCGTGATGATAGGATAAATGAGTTGGGGAAGTTGATAGCGTGGCGAATGGATGTAATGGATGGCATGGTGTCAGGGTTAATGAATGTAGTAAGGGAATTAAAGCACAAGGGTGAGAATATGACCCTGGAAGAAATGGAGGTAGTGCTTGGAGATATTCCCATGAAGGTGAAGAAGGGGCTCAATGACTAGAATGAGTTGGAGACCGACATCAAACCTAAGTACCCTCATATTCTACTATATAATGAATCATAACCGCCTCTAGCTATTTAACTATTCTTTGCATTTTTCGAATCTTTTATTCTTAAAGTCATTCTTTATTTCTTTCTTCTATGAAGGGATAAGGTGAGAAACCCCATTTCCGAGGGAGAAAATGACATTAATGTGGGGTAATATTGGGATGATGAAATAGTGACTAATTATCATAGGAACATCGGTAGTAGCACACAAGAAGGGGGCACGTGAATAGGCACGAATGGTTGGAAAAATTATGGCCTAAAGTTTCACACCCGAGCACTTAGGACTTAGCCGTTTTTGCATAACACGGGATAAAAGTAGGAAAATTAGTTAGAGTGCGATTCAAGCAAATATAAAAGCATGAAGAATTTTTGGATAAGGAAGAGCTTATTTTGGAACAAGTGGAAGACCAAGAGACACATATAATTTGTTATGATAATAAGATTAATATAGAGTTCAATTATAGATTAATCTATTATTATCCACCATGTAAGCATGCGATTGTTTGTGCACGATTGTTACGAGCATGCAACCTCTTTTGAGAATGCATGGGTAGTGAAGGGAAATCCCCCACTCATATAAGTATGTGATGTATTCCAATGTTTTGGGACACCATGCGATATAGTTATGAGTTATAGTAGAGTTATGTTGCTAGCGTGAATTTGCATGCATGACTCTCATGAGAGTATTTTGATGTATTTAACTATTGTTTTGTGATGAATTAATAAAATGGTTCATTGTGGATGGATATTATTTTTTGATTTCTTTGTTAATGGTACTTGTATGGTAAATTTAATCTTGATTCTTATTTGATACATTATGCATTATGGTGGTGGTGTGCTTTATGTTATGCTTTGCACATATTCACTTGATTTGGTTATGGAATATATGAATATGCATGCTAACATCTTGAAAAGCTCACACAAAGGAGGAACCTAGTAGCTTTGTGCTCTTCGGTTGAGCATCCAAATCTCTCTGGATGAACTGTTAATGTGCCTAGGCAATTGAGTGGGAAAATAAACACTACAAGGATGAACTGCAAAAAGAAGAGAAAAAGAGTAGTCAAATATGTGTATATGAAAAATTCGATCCAAATATGTAAAAATTGTATTAAAATGTGAAAACGTAGTAAAGGGAACATGTGCACCTGATCCGTGATGAGTGAAAAAGATAGAAAATTTCCTAGACTGCTATAGAAGGGTGATTTTTTTGGATGATCTCACGTATAGAGTGAGTTTTTTGGGATATCTCACGTCATGACAGAAGAAGAGTTGGGAGAAAATTCTAGTGTTATTATCCATCCCTGAATGCTTCCCGAAATTTATACACCACTGCAGATGGTGTGATCCTACTTTATTATAATTCGAACCAATTCAATCCAGTTCAATAAGACAAAATAGAATTAAAATGGAGATAGAATGCATTCTGATTGCTAGAGGATTGTGCATGTACTTTATAAACTACTATGTGCAATGTTGAAAACTATGTTGATCTGATAAAAATTTTGTAATTGCCCCCTAGTCATAGGTGCCCATAAAAGGTCAAGAGTTCCCAAGCACTCATGTCTATATGTGGGTTTTGGTGTCTATGTTGAATTGAGGACCCAAGTCATAATTTGGGTTGTAATATTCCTAAACACTACTCTATTCCTTTGCTTTGTGCAAGTGTTAACTATGAGGATAAACCCAATGTATGCCCCCTCATTTGGGGTGCATACGACGTCACTAGGAGGATATAACCCAAAGAAGAGGACCGGAAGCTGATCTGAAATAGATACCATGTACGGGAGAGGGAATGCACATGGTAGAAACCAAGACACATGTAAACAAAGTGGTTGGATACATGTGTTAGTGCAAACAAGACAAATACACATATTGAAGATAAAGTGTAATCTAACAAGCAAGAAAAAATGTAGACCACGAAAAAAAGGTTTTAAACATGAGACATCACTCACAATTTCACAAGACAATTAGGGCGAAGCGTCCAAAAACATATAAGAAATGACCAAGCAAGACATAGGGAAAATCCCACAAACAATGGCAAACAATGACAAATAGTAGCAAGCAAAGTATCAGACAACCATGGTAGCAAATAGTTCATGTAAATAAAATGTTGCACATGAAGCACCCGTTAGCATGTTAGAAAGATAAAAATTATGTCAAGACGTGTATATATCAATAGAGTAGTGTGTTATTAAAAGTTAAAAATAGCATGTAATATAATAATAGCCCATGTGATGTGTATGAATGTAGATGTCCCCAGGAGCCTCGGTGCGACTAGTAAGAGGTATAGTGCCAAGTATCAATGCTACTTATAAATATTTTTCAGAAGTCTACATTCATAACTCAATAACAAGTTAATGTGCATGTGTATATAGAAAAGATAATGACATTCAAAATATATGACTAACATAGTAAGCAAAGTGTACATGTAAGCATAAGTAAGAAAGAGTAAATGCAACAAAGATATGCGATTATCTTTGTGAGTGAGAATGGAATGAAATGTAAAGTTAATGTGATATGGGAAGCATGACCCATGAGCTTATGTGAATGATCATGATTCGAATGATGTTCATTTATAAATGACCCTCAAGTAGTGAATAATGAACCATAGAACAAGAGTGCGTTATCAAGAAATGTGTTATGTGAAGATGTGATACAAGAAATATTTTTCGTGAGTGTGGAGAGTTTAGAAATGTGTAGTGTGTAAGGTTCATGGATGTAGTATGCCCTCAAAAGTCAACTGTGAACCATATTACAAGAGTGCATCATAGGGTCATGATGATACAATATTTTCTATATCTATGTGCGTAGGGTGCATGAAAAATACTAGATGTGAAGCATGATGCAATATAGTAGGAATGCGAGACACCTGATAGTGCTAAAAGGGGGGAAAGTAAGCATGATGCCCCCCAAGTATATAATGCTAAAGAATCTATCCAAAAAAGTGAAGGGTAAGGGTCCTCCACCCAATGCTTGCAGAGATAAAGGAATGTGACTGGATGATATGATATCGGTGATGTTGTATGAGACACATAATGTATCGGTGAAGGAGACATATGTGCATGTGACCTATAAGCCAACGAGAACTTATGTGAATGATATTGAGGAGGTGATGTGCACTTACTTAAAGGAGACCGAAGAGGTGATGTGCATCTAAGTGGAGGAGATATTCGAGAAGCGTACCTAGGTTGATGAGATGGAATAGAGGACCGATGAGACCGAGTAGGTTGAGTGTGAATAAGAGAGCTAGGAGACGATTGTGTTTTTGATTTGAGAGGCCCAAAGAACCTAGATTCTCTAGAGAGTGCAATGACAACCTCGAGAGGAGGTTGCAACCATAGTGTGTATTACAGAACATCCTTGATGGTGATAACTTGTTTTTTGTGAATGAACTTTAGACAAAAGATTTATAGAAATTATATTTTGAGCCACATGGAGCCACGAAATTCCTAAGAGAATATCACACCCTTTGATTAAAGGATCCACAAGAAATGGCACAAGCATGGTAAGAGGACCAACCATAATGAAATCCTAACATAACCGTAATATTTAGGAACTAGATATGAAATATGTGAGAGCTGATCGTTGATAGCAACATGAGGTACAATAGAGCATATACTCATATGAATCGATGGATCAATCATTTTATTATTGATAGCATGAGGCCCGATAGAAGAATTGATATATAATGTGTCGGCGACGAGAATGTAGCATGATAGTCGTGATAAAAAAATCAATGGATGGTGGAGATGCATCAACATGAGCAACTAGAAAATCAAGATCCCCGATGAAGGAGGAGGCACTACACAATATGTATGATTGGCCAAAGAGTCGACTTAATTTTCATGCTTAGGAAATGGATCATTGAAAATTTTGAGATTTTTGTTATTATTGGCGGTATAGATGACAAAGGCTCGGGAATCTCGGATTGCGTTGTTGTCGAGTAATATCTTGATTTATATGTCTAATCTTGAACCATCGATCCATAGAATTCCCGATACATTGGCGATAGTCATGTCTGAAATTTTCATTATAGTTACATCCTTTAGGTCAAGATGGATCTAGATTAAGTGGAGGAGGAAGCGTAATAATATTTCTCTCAAAAATTTGCGACAATAAAATATGTGGAGCATAAGGAAATTTAGTAAATGTATGCTTAGGAGGTTACCATTGAACATTTTCAGGATTAACAATAGCATTGTGATGAGATTTTTCTTTAGTATGCTTAGTAGAGGGATTAAAAGTTGATTTTCTTTGAAATCGTGTAGAAGATGAAGCCTACTCATGATATTTAAGCTTTCCCATAGATAGTAATTTATTTTCGCGTAGCTTAAGAGTATGACATAAATGATTGAATGATGGAGATGTCTCAAAGATGAAACTCTCTTGTAGAGGTGGTAATAGACTTTGGACAAATAGATCTTGCAATTCAGAGTCCGTGAGTACATTAGACATCTTAGCTAAGTTGTTATTATATCGTAAGACATAATCCACTAAATTCTCATTATATCCTTGTTTGATTTGTGCAAGTTAAGCATAGGATATCTTAGAGATGATATTGATTGAAAAATACGCAAGAAAATTGTTAGCTAAATATGTAAATGAAGTTACCAAATGGACAGTAGATCATAGAACCAACACATTACATAATCTTGGAGGATTATAGGAAGGAGTTTGCTAATAAAGTATGATCATCCGCATAATCTAGACATGCCACATGAAATTCTAGGAGATGCTCCCGATGGTCACCATGTCCATTGGAGGTAGGCAATTTGGGAGTGACGAAGTTTGGAGGAAGTGCATGAGTGGGAATGGCGGGTGCAAAAGTAGTATGAAGTAGTAATTTGGAATTAAGAGATGGATATGTATGGGAAGTATCCTTACGTAGTTGTGATTTGAACAAGGAGATCCTAATAGAGAGAGGCTATGTCACGAGTGCTAGCAAAAGAGACTTACCACATGTGAGAAACAAGAGGTGGAGTGAAGTGGTTGGTAGGGGTAGGAACGAGAGATGAGAATGGTATAAATAGTAGGAAGAATGCAATGCAAGTAAGGGGTTGATTAGAAATATGAATATAAGTGGGGATGTATGTAAGAATATTAAGCTTAGCAAGATTGGTGGCATCCTCACGAGTAACGAATAAAGTTATATCTAGATCTTGGGGATGTTTAGGAAGATGATCTTTGAGATCTTGAAGGTGCACTTAAGAAAATGATTCAGAGGATCAAGCCATGATAAAAATATGGAAAAATAGCTAGAAGCAAGGTTGGGTTTGAGTTATGGGTTCACCAAATAATTTTTAAAAATATGGAATTTGTGAAATCCTAATTACAGAGTCACATATGATAAATTAAAAAATAAAGCACATAAGCTGACCTAAGAAATAAGCTAAAGAAATATTAAACCCTAGGTGCAAGAGAGAGAGTAGAATATTTATTTGATTTCACAATAAATCCCAAAGTATGTTGGGCTGGAAAACTGATGAACATGAGGAAACTATCGTAACAACTCACAAAAATTCAATATCGTTAAAATAAGATGGACCAGGGCACCGAGTTAGGTGTGGGGCACCTAGGTGCTAGATACCTCGTTAAGTGCATGTGACTTCAAAACCGGTGAAACCGATTCTTCATGTATCGTACCAATTTTGGTAACCTTCATTGTTGATCACTTGTGTATCGCACTATGCTCGCAAAATTCACCTATAACCTGCAAAACAAATGATATCCTACAAAACCCAAAAAAAAAAAAAATTCTAAAAAGAAAATATGTAAATGGTGAGTCTTATTAACCTCAAAAGTCACCCTACTGAATGAACTTACAACCGAGTGTTACACTACATCTCAGACTCCATGTAGTTTTGTGTTTGTGTGTGTGTAGAATCGTGCCCTAGGAGGCTCTTGTGCAAGATGCACTTGATAGCGAGCAATAACTAGATGTAGCAATGTAAATAGATGTGTGTATGG
This sequence comes from Taxus wallichiana var. yunnanensis, assembly GCA_018340775.1. Taxonomy (NCBI): domain Eukaryota; kingdom Viridiplantae; phylum Streptophyta; class Pinopsida; order Cupressales; family Taxaceae; genus Taxus; species Taxus wallichiana. The sequence goes on from CM031239.1 coordinate 793,003,099, forward strand.
AAAAATGAACTTCCCCTCCTATGAATTGTATGTAAAATAATGCAGTCCCTTGTCCCTTGAATGATATCTAGATGGATGCTTTGATGCTCTTAGAATTCCTTTGGATACAACCTTAGGTGATGATAATATATGCTTAGATTTTGGTCCTTTATTATGATCACATAGCTTTATATGATTCCCTTGTTTGAATTTTGTAATTAACCACTAAAGAGCCGACCCATGGGAAAACAAGAGGCCTGAAAGATAAAAGAGGCCCAAAAGGGGTGAGAAAGATAAAAAGAGGTCGGGGTACTCATGAGGACAAGGGCACCTAGTTATTGGAGTTACGGATGGCCGCTTGTGTCCAAAGCCAAGAAAGATAAAGCAGTGAAGGTTGTACTAGGAAGTAGGGTGAAGAAGACTAGAAATATGACAAGAAGCAAAAAAAAGAGGCCAAAGACAATGGTTAATTACTATTTTTCTTGATTAGGAATCATATGAATAGTAGTATGTGATTAGGACTTACAAATGTACCCAATTACGTGATTTAATGTCTACATTCATATTACAATGTTCATCATAATTGCGGCCACAAGGGAGAGACAGATCAAGATAGAGTGATGGTGGAAGTGTAATAAGATTTATTTCGATAATTTTTGGCAATAGAAAATAAGGATCATAAGGGAATTTTTTGAATGTACACTATAGAGGTTACCATTGAATATTTTCAAGAGTAGAAACAATGGTAACAATAACTTTAGCTTCGGTGGGTTTAGTAGATGGCTTGAAAGAATATTTTCCTTGAAATCAATTAGAAGATGAAGATGAAGCATGATCATGATATTTGAGCTTGCCCATAGATAAGAGTTTTCTTTTACATAACTTAAGTGTATGGTATAGTTGATCAAATGAGGGAGAGGTTTCAAATATAATACTCTCTTGCAATGGAGATAAAATACTTTGAAAAAAAAATCTTGTAATTGAAGCAACGAGAACATTTTTCATCTTAGCTAGATTATTCTTATAGCGTAATACATAGTCAACTAGATGCTCATTAGATCCTTGTTTGATTTGTGAAAGTTGAGCATGGGATAATTTATAACCAATATTGATTGAAAAATGTGCAAGAAAAATATCGGCTAAATATTTTAATGATCTTACCAAGTGAACAAGTAGATTGTAGAACCAACACGTAGCAAAATCTTAGAGACTTCTAGGAAATAGCTTTTCTAGTAAAGTATGATCATCTGCATAATTGAAGCATGCCACATGAAAATATCTGATATTATATTGAGGGTAACCATATCCATTAAAGGTGGGTAGCTTAGGGTTGTGAAATTTGGAAGAAGTACATAAGCTGAAATAATGGGTACGAAAGGAGTGTGGAGTAACAAAGAGGGGTCAAGAGATGGACATGAATGAGAAGTAGCTATCTAAAGTTGAAAATTTTGAGTTTTGATATCCTAACATATAAAGTTAAATCATGAGTGTTTGAAGAAGATCTAGGTTGTGTGCATTAGAATCATTGGGTTGAATGAGTGGAGCGGTAGTAGTAGCAATGGAGGTAGGAATGTGCAAGGGTTGAGTGGAGGCCATTCCAGCCGAGGAAGAACCTACAAGAGGTGAAAAATCAGCATCTCGAGAGTTTTTAGTAGCTATCAAAGCATGGATAATATGTAGAAGATGCGTAGGATTATTGCACAAAGCTTGACGAAAATTAGTAAGATTGTCTAATTGTTCTTGATCAATGTTGGTGTCCTCGTCATATGATTGTTCACTATTATATTTTTAATGGTTTCAAGAGGAACATTTTGTGAGTTGGAAAAAGGGTTATCATATTCAACCATTGATTTAGAAACCCTACGGGAAGATGGAGGAAGCTCAATATGCTCAAAATATCCAAATCGACCACTATGTGTGACATGCATAATAAGGAAGGGTTCGAATTACGGGTTCACCAAATGATTTAACAAAACTATAACTTATACTAAACCCTAATTATAGATTAATTTAATGTAAAATATTACATACAATTGTTAAGTATAATGTGATTCAAGAAATAAGAAAGTAAATATGAAACCATAAGCACAAAGACATAAAAAAGGATTTAGCTGATTTCTACTTGATCCGAGATTGATACGTAATGGGAAAACTGCTGACCATGAAGTGAATTGTGATGTAACATGCCTTTGTAAATTCTGAATCTCTTTGATAAGGAGAACTAGGGTACATGGATTGGGGCAAGGACACCTAGGCACAAAAACCTCTAGAAATTGATTTTTGTTGTGTCGCACATTGTGTCGTTGATATTTGTTTTTGGTTTCCTATGTGTCGAACCTTGATTGTTGATGATACCTATAACCTACAAAATATAAGTTGACTTTCAAAACCCATAAAAACACATCAAGTATAAAAATGAAAGATGTAATATGGGGAGTTGGATGACATCGGTGGTCAATCGATAGAGTGAACTTATGACCAAGTGTTGCACTTCAACTTATACTCCATGTAGTTATTTTGAGTATGTGTGAGGATTGTTCCCTAGGATGCCCTATTACAAGTTGAACTTGATAGCAAGCTAGATCTAGAATGTAACAATGCATAGCATGTGTGGATGGAATAGAATGAACTTCCCCTTTCCTATGCGGCTACGCAGTATATATAGAAAATACGGTCCCTTGTCCCAGAATGGATGTTATATGGATGCCTTTGAGTTCTTTGAATTTATTTGGATGCAAGCTTAGGTGATTTTAGTAATTCTTAGAACATGGTCCTTTTTTTTATCATATAGCTATGTATTTATATGATTCCCTTGGTTGAATTTCATAACTGTCAACTAGAAGGTTGACCCATAAGAAAACAAGATTCCCAAATGATAAAATAGACCCAAAATAAGAGAGTAAGATAGAAGAGGGTCAGGGGCATCCATAGGGGACGAGGGCACCTAGGCACTAGTGTTCGAAGTCATAAAAGATAAGTAAAGTTATGACTAGGAAGATCTGTAGGGTGCGTAAGACCAAATAGAAAATAAGAAAGAAAAAAAGAGGACAAAGATAGTTGTAAATTACTAGTTTTCTTACTTATGAATCATATGAATTCTAGTATGTGTTTAGGACCTAGAAAGGTATCCAAGTACGTGATTTTGTGTCTACATTTTAGTGTGTTTGGAGCTGAATTTAGATCACAATCAATTGTATGAGAAAACACATCATCTGTTATCATTCATTTATAAAATATCTTATGATGTCTAATATTTTTAGGAGTAATTTTTGTGAGTCATATCAGAAAAGGTTTAGGGGTTGGTGCTCCTTGTGGGGTGGGTGCCTCATTAAAAAAATCTTGCAGGATGTGTAATATTCTTACAAGTCCTTGCTTTGTGTAATATAAGATAAGGTTTCAGTGGGTTTTCTTCCCCTTGAGGGTTTCCCACATATATCTAGTGTCATGTGTTCTCTCTTTTTATTCTTTCACTTTTGAATGTTTAATACACACCTAATAATCTCACATGGTTTATGGATGTTGAATGGTTAAGTATAATGATGAATCTAAGAAATGTTAAATGAAGTTGAAATTGTTGTATTATTGATTAACCCCCCAAGTAACAAAGGATTCTAACACATGTGAGTAGTTTGGGAGGTGTTTTATGTTTCCCTTGAATTGTTCCAAGTGGTGGAAGAGTTTATAAGTTTTCTTGGAGGTGTTTGATATCATATTCCTCAAGACTGGTTCTTGAGTCCTATAATTTGGTTTGATAAATTTGAGAGATGGAGTTGTTTCAATGCCTTTTACCCTAATTCAAAGAATACCATGAGTTATTTTAGCTAGCTAAGTATGAGACCTTTCTATTGATGTGCTACTTGTTCTGGGTGAAGTGTTTTTAAGTGAGAAGTTACTCGGTTTTGGGAAGTGAAAATTAGGTTCTTAAGACCTGATGAGAGTTGCTTGCAAATTGGAGTGGTGTATGATTAAGATGGATAATGTAGATTATTTCATACATAGAGGTGACCTCGAGAGGATGTGATTTATTTTTCTTGAGCTTATGGATTCATGATTGTCTTGTCTTATGGCTTGAAGTTCAAACCGATGACCGTTGGTGAAAGACTAGTGTTTTAGGCCTAATTGAGAAGCATTGAACAAGTTTTTGTGTGTAAGGATTATGCCAACCTTTGAGGTATATTTATTTGATTTATATGAGAGTGTATACTATTTATTCATGTTGATATGACTGACCTTATGGTCTCTGTGCCAATAAAGAGTGTGTTGTGTGATGATTCAAGTATATAAGGCATAGTGTAAAGTTCATTTGAGCTAGGCTTGTGGAAGGACAAGTGATCGAGAAAGAGGAGGGTGTGAAGAGGGTTATAAGGGATCTAGAGTAGAAAAAATAAGATCATGAGAGGATGAGAAGAAGGAGCTACAAGATCACTTGACCTAATCAACATTATAGGTGCATTCATGAGAGAAGAAGGTGAGAGATCTATTTAAGAAGGTTTTGGATGCGAGAGGAGATGACATAGTGATCATAATCAGTTGTTAAAGAAAAAAATTTCATTAGGTGATATTCATATTTAGGTGGCTATGATGGTTTTTAGTCATCTTAGGGGATTGTATTCTCATTTTAGGGTTAATACCCTACTAAAATAGGTGTTTCACCAATAAGAAGCATATGTATGAGAAAAACATTTAAGGTAGAAGGTTGGGTACGTGAGGAATACCTAGAGGTCATGAAGAGGTTGTGCACCATTGAAGACCAAGCTTATCGAGAGCACTCCTTTTGTCTAGGAAGGACTATCTGAAAAGGGGCATAAGACCAAACGATATAATTAAAAGCATCGGTTGGTGGATTGCCTAGTGGGAGCTAGATCCGGAAGTGGGGTGCTTCCTAGAAGGTTATCAATCCATGTTTAAACAAAAATTAATGTAAATAAATAACATGAAATAGAGATTCCTACTGTAGGTTATAATTTAGGTATCTCACACAAGAATGGTAAATTAAATATAATCTAAATAGTGAATATAAGATTAAATTTAAAGTAGGTGGTGGGTTGTTAAGGTCTGTAGGTGTAACAAAGGGTGTTATGGAGGTCTAGGTGAGGTTGTGGGAGGTTTTGAGAGGTTTTGGGTAGGTAAATTAGCTCGTTGTTCGAGGAGAATGCTAGACACAAGGACCAATTCTGATTGGAGTAGCGATGACGGCCACTAGTTTTAGCTGGTATCGGTTGGCTAACCGATCACGATAGGGGAAATTGGTTGCCAAAGTAGAAACGAGATTGGTTTGGGTTCTTTGTGATTGCACAAAGTGTTGGTAAGGCTCAAGAAGGGTGTTGGAATTTAGGTGAAGGCTCAACAAGGGAGAGAGAGGTTCAAATTGGTAAGGTATTAGGTAGATAGGTGATGGATGGTATTCAAGTGAGAAAGAAGTAGTACAACAAAAGACAATAAGATATATAAAACCAAAGTTAAGAACTAACAACCTAGTTAAGATACTTATTTGAAGACCTAGAGATTGGTAGATGCAATGGTTGGTGGGCGTTTGTAGGAGAAATGGGTCTAGATCTAGTGCCACAACAACAAAGCCTAAGTGCTTCTCTGTAAATGATCCGAGGCTATGGAGTAATAGAGGTTAATTGTTGGTGAATAACTTAGATGCTCTGGTGTTGTGTTTGATTATCAGATGCTCAATTGAATGCAAGAATTTGAATGAAATACCAAAAGCCAACCAAAGAAATAACCTAGGGAAAGAGTTGGAAATCCTTATTTAAAGGAACCGATGACGGTTCTTTTTGGTAGCGTCGGATGAAGAATAATTAGCGTCGGTTAGGGAGAAATAGTCCAATTTACTCAAAATATTTTATTTCTTCCCTTTTTGGTGTGGGTCAAGATTTTATTATGGGCTAGGAGTCTTGGTTCACGTTTAAACATGTGGGAATTGATGGAAGAAGTGGTTAGCAATAAATATTAGGTTTAGAAATATTCTTAGTTAGTTAAGTGAAGTGATGACTCAATGCTAGGAGTGATGACCTAGTCTCGTTAGTTAAATGCCCTTGGAATGGGTCCAAGGTGAGGTGGTAACTAACCTAATTTTAATACTTAAGTTAATAATAATGTGTAGAAGGGGTCATGGTAAGGGGGTGTGTTAATTGAAAGGATCTTAGAGGGTTGCAACCCAATTTTGTGTGTCTACAATAGTTGTTAGTGCCTCACTAAAAAAATCTCTTATGACGTGTAATATTCACGAGAGTCATTTGTATTGAGTAATATATGCATAGGTTTTGTGGGTTTTCTAACCCTTTAGGGTTTCCCAATTTATATCTCATGTTTATGTGTACTATATTGCTTCATTTTCTTGTGGATTGTTGTTTCACACTTAATAAGCTCACTCTTGTTAATGAATGTTGAATGGATGGTTTGAATGATGTATGCAAGTTTAGATAACTAGAGTAAAATTTGTATAAGAATGATTAACCCCCTCTCATTCATTGTGTTACAACATTGATTTTATTTGGATGTTTTAGATCTCAGTAGGTAAAAACCCTTTGTTAACAAGTTTCGATTATTGTGGGAAGGGTTATAAAATCCTCGGTGAAGTGTCCGGTATTTGATGGTAGGTACAAAATGCTTCAAAGTTATACAAAGAGGGTTTCCACCCTCATTAGTTGGATGGATTAATGGGAGGTAATGTTATAACATATGATTAGATGATATTTTCAAGGGTGCTGATATAGTACCATGTCAAAGTTGTCTCGAGATGAGGATAAAGGGAATTGTACATTGTTTAGTGATCCGGAGGTCATGATGTGAGGTCATTTTTGTGCGAAAAGTTTAGGTTTTGGTTGAGGAACAACCTTGAGTTCTCAGTAACAATGGCTGTGAATTTAGATGAGGGATGAGGCCCTAAGATAGAGGGAAAGGGTTTTGTATTTTTGACAAGGTATTTTGACGATTTTTGTTATAGCTTTTGTTTTCCTAGAGAAGTTGTTTGTGGGTTGTATAAGCGGATTTATTGAGATTTTGTATGTGATGTCAAGTGACATGATATTTGAAGGATATTTTTGTGATTTATATGATTGGTTTCTTTTACGGAAATTTTGAAGAGGCCATGAGCGGCTCTATGGAGGATGTGGCAGGTGTAGGGAGGTCTATGGTCTTATCGGTGGTAAGAGTAGAGGAATTAGATGATTTAGGTGAGAGGTCTTTAACAACATTGATAGTGTGGTGAGAGTTGACAACGTTGGATTTGGTTGACTAGTGGATGGGGCATGATTTGGGAAGGGATATTTAAAGACATCCAAGTTCTGATTTAGAGGTGCATTCAGATTTTCAAGTTATAACTCACCACAATCGATGAGATTGTGGACGATGTTTCTAAATGAATGAAAATTTTCAAAGTCATGGCCTTGGAATTTATGGTATTTCCAATAGTCATTTTCTCAATACCATGAAGGTTTAGAAATGGATGTGTTGATAGGATGGATATGAGGAAGTTTGATCACACTCGTGGCTAGGATTTTTCAAATACCACACTATAGGATTCTTTGATGGGTGTATAGTTACGTTAGGGTCGGGTGCATTCGAGAATCTAAACATCCTTTGAAAGAAGCTTTTATAATGAACAAATTTTCGAGACTTTAGACTTATCGTTCTTGGAAGAAGGATTAAACGAGAACTCGGGCTTAGATTTCTTGGAATTGAGTTTAACTTTACCATATTCAAGGTCACGAAGTTCTAGTTTGTGGTCCATGGTAAAGGATTCATCGAAGATTTGAAAGGACTGTATATATAGAGTTGATGATATATTTTTAGCACAAGAACGAGTGAATAATTCAATCAACTCATTTTGTAGGAGGGAGAAGGATAATTGATTAATGATCCCTCACCAACGAGCGATGAATTTTGCAATGAAATTTTCTTGAAGCTGTTTAATAGCATAAAGGTATGTGATAGAAATATTACAGTGAATATTGATGGAGAAATGTTCTAAGAATAATTTTGTAAGCTATGAAAAGGAGAAAAGTGAATACCGTGGGATACTATTATACCAATTAATTGTGGGCCCTGCTAAGGACATGGAAAATCTCCTCAACATAGGGTCTTTGTCATGTGCAATGAGATAACATGCGTGACGAAAATTCCTAATGTGTTGTTATGGATCTTCTTTATAATCGAATTTAAGGAAATTTGGGAGTTCTCAATGTGGGAGATAAGATTTGAAAGGTATTGATAGATGAATGGGTTCATTACAGATTTTTTCATAAGAGAGGGTTTTTTAGGACCCATGGTGGTGGCCTCAATAATTTCAATCTTGTTCATGAGTGTTTACAAGGTCTCATTTTGTGATGGTTGTTGAGGGTTGAATGATGACGAGCTAGGTTGATTATGGACATGTGGATTTTATTGTTGGTATAGATGATATGGTAACGAGACATTGTGTTGAAGAGGAACACTCGTGGGAATGTTGTAGGGATGTTTAGAGACTAAGGGTTGTGAGGGTTGAATGTACTGATAAGGGATGGGAATAGAAGTGTTGATAAGAGGTTCAGGCAATTTTGTGGTATATATTGAGATAGGATGGAAGTGTTGATAAAAGGTTGGGATGGTTGCGGTATGTAATGAGAAGGGATGTATGAGATAGGGACAATGGAATCTTGTTGTGAAGAGGGGTGAGTACTAGTGGTGCAAATATTATTAATGAGAGGTATAGATGCATGGATGAACATGACTAGATTCTGGATTGAGGATGTGGGTTTTTGTGAAGGGATGGGTTGTGATGCAATAAAAATAATGACAACCGAGCTCAAAGGAGGTGTAGGAGAAACATTGGAGGCTATAGGATCAGATGTGGAAGGATATGTGTTAGTGTTATTTTGATAAGTTGTCGAGCTTGATGAGGAGCCGACGATGGATATGGTGGTTGGTTAGGCGTGTCTTGCGAAGAAACAATGTTGACGTAAAAACTAAGGACAGAAATGAAGAAGTGTGGATCGCTGCTCCCGATCCACCAAAGGTGGAGTACGGATGAATTTATTGGATAATAGACTCGCGATTAGGTTTGATGAGTCAAAAATTATCAAAGGTGACGACAAGTATCGGGAGGTCATTGTGTGGGTTTTGGTTACTAGAGGAGGACACCTCGGGAAACAAGGTAAGCATTAAGAGCCTTCAGGTTAGAATCTCGAATCTCTATAAATACTACATCACCACTATCAAAGAACTATGGGCTAGGTGGATCTATAATTTTTGATGTGGCTAACCGTGTACTAGGAGAATGTAAAGGTTCTTGATTGGTTGTTTGTAATGCCCGTTCTTTATTTACTCCGAGCGGCGGCTGTCCCCACAGCACTTGCGGCTCCAAAATGAGATAAAATAAAAAAATTTATGCTTTGGCTATTTGCGATTAGGTGGCGAATGATGTTTCCTGTTTGGCGTGTTCAGTTTTTCTTCTGGTTGGTGGCCGTACTCGCCCAGATCTTTAATTCTTTTGACTTACCTTCTCCTGTCACGTGGTCCGCCTCTTACGCCCCAAAACCGCGTATGCTTGTTTTGCACTCCATCAAATGCAACCAGGACCGCTACGTGGTGGAGAATGTGGTCGAGTTTGGAAAGAAGTATGCTTTTGGTTTGGAGGCCGGATCGAAGCCCGAGCTGCCGCTGACCATGGCTTGTCCGAGCAAAGGAAACCCTAAGGCTTTACTCGTCTGCAATGGCTACAAAGACGAGGAGTATGTGACGCTGGCGCTTGTGGCGCGGCGCTTGAATTTCAACAGCGTTATCGTGCTAGAGCATATAGAAGAGTGGATGTGGTGTTTGAATGCCGAATGCGAGAGGCTTAGCTATGGTGAGGCCGGTTATTGGCGTGCGGCGGCTTCCGAACCAAACACACCGCCACTTGGCAGCACCTCCGGGAGAAGGGAAAATTCGGGCTCACCACTGTGGAAATCCTCAGAGTTGTAAAAAAATTACGGGATGCCGGCATCTTTGGATTGCACTGCAGCTTCTTCATTTCCACATTGGATCGCAGATCCCGCCCCGTGGAGGTGCTTAACGACGGCGTGAGTGAAGCGGCACATATTTACTTGTGAATTGGTGAAAGTCGGGTGAATATGAAAATCATTGACATTGGCGGAGGGCTCGAAATCGACTACGATGGCACCAAATCGGCATCTTCAGACATGTCGGTGGCTTATAGCTTGGAAGAATATGCCAGCGCAGTGGTAATGGCTGTCTGGATGTCCTGCGACCAGAAAGGAGTTGCGCATCCTGTGCTCTGCAGCGAAAGCGGCCGAGCTCTGGTCTCTCATCACTCTCTGCTCATTTTGACGTCCTTTCTCTGCAACAGAAGGCCGTTTCTGCCGGGGTTGGGCTCGACCTGGATTTGGAAACCCTGCCTGACGAGCTGCTCGGGGAATGCAAATCCATGGAGACTTACGCTCGCCTTGGGGACTTTTAAAGGAGCTTAGCCTGCGCGGATCGCCTGAAAACAAAAGGCGTAGATTTGTTCAAGGAGGGAAAGCTCGGCCTGGAACAGATGGCCATGGTCGACGGAGTATGCGACGTGGTGTACGCTCCAACAAGCAGGTGGTCCAACCTTGTTGTTTTTACGTGCTATACCAATGTATCCTCCGAGTTGGGACTCTCCTTCAAGACATTCTGTCGCTGAATCGACCTTGTGACAGTGAGAGAGTTACCAGGAGACCTTATGAAAATTATTACAGAGATTCTCTGTTGAGACCTTACTTGCTATTCGATGTAACTCATGGAAGAGTATCCCTGGAGGCGGATCTGTTTTGAGATCGAATATTCATGAAACACAATTTGCTTTGCAATCATTTGAGCTGCTTCAACGAGTCACCAAGTTGGCAGGCATAAAGGTCTCTGTTGGTTTTGTCGCACCTTGCAAGCTACAGCTGAAATGTTTTGCTGCACAAGCAACACACTTGATATTTTGTGGCAGCTTCTTCACAGGTGAAAATACATTTGGTTTGCTTTCTCGGGGAGGTCATGGGTTTTGACAACGAGAGTATCATAAATATACAATCACTCCCTGGAGAATATTTCTATCCAGTTGGTAGGCAGCGTGTTTACCCTAATGAGGCTGTGCAAACCCAATGTACACATCCTTTCTGCAAGCCTTGCCTAACTTATGTGCTGAGTACTACTAGGGCCTGCCCTTATGACGGGTATTTGGTTACTGATACAGATTCGAAGGCAGTGCAAGAGGCAAATCCGGTATTGGCTGATGCTATAGGCCGTGTGACAGTTCATTGCCTGCACCACAAGAGCGGCTGCACTTGGCAAGGGCCTCTTTCAGAGAGTATAGCTCATGGTAATGGTTACCAGTATGGTTCATCCCCTGTTGTATGTAATAGATGTGGCACCCAGTTTGTTCACCGACAAGGACAAGAGCATGGTCGTTAACAGTGAGTCCTGGACCTTCAAAGCAGCCGAGGAAGAGAAGCTGCGCTGGTTGGAGTTCTTTCATTGCGCAGCCCCGTCCATCTTGTGATCGACTACTGGATGCGTTAAAACAGGCAAGATAGACTAACCATATACATAATATGCTAGTATCTAATAACCTCTTGAAATGAAACTTTTCTTTTTAGAAATTGGTTTAAATCGTGATTTTGTGGATTTGCGTCAAAGTACATGGTTAACAGATTTGTTACTTCTGGATTTGCCTCTGTTGGTTGTTCTTGTTGACGTGATCAACCCATCTATATATATAAAACAAACAAAGGTTCTCAGTGTATGCTTTGATTGATCATATGAAATATATATATAATATATAATTTTAAAGTTACTTCCTTCTGCAAAAATGTCGTTGTTTCTTTTGTGAACCTGGGTGTGTAATCGCCCCTAGAACGTTGCAGTGTTGACTAGTATTGGTTTCCTGTTATGTTGTTGCCCTAGAGGAAAACATATAGTTAAATTATTATTAGTATTGTTATGATAAGCGTGATTATGCACTTCGTGTTTTGTGCAAATTATTAGGGCTTTGAAAATTAGAAGTTCAACATATATGCTTGTTAAGAAGGAAGTTTTGGGCTGAAAATATGTCCTGGGTTGATAGAAGGGCATAAATTATTGATAGAACCCCATTTTGATCCTACTCTTTCTATGAGTAAAATTTGATAAAATTAATGACCTTTATGGTGTTGAGATATGGTATGTTGATGATTCCTTGTGTGATCGATTTAATCATGTATAGACATAATGCCTTGATGGAGTAAGGTAATATCTTTCACCTGTTCGTGAAAGTTAAGGTTTTCATCAACCGCTTAAGGTAACATGAAGTTCCTTAATTTAGTCGACTTGTTTTGTACTTCCTTCGATGAGTGACCTTTCATTGCAAATTTAGAATGATTGTGATGGAAGGTCATGAATATATTTTGTTGTCAAAAAGGGAAAAGAAGCTATGGAATAGTTTGTTTATGTGTCGAACGTAATAATTGTAATTACATCATTATAGAAGTTCGTTATTGGAGGATATCTATCTTCAATGGTATATTATGTGTTTAATCTCTGCATAGGTTACCATAAACTTAGTGATGAGATGTAAATTAAGGAGAGTTGAGAGACCTTTTCCTTTGTATACATCGTTTATGATATTAAGAAGTGAGTTGATGTCGGAAAATTTCAACCAAGTCTAGATTCATGTCTATGTTCCTCTAAAACGGGAGGATTATAAATCTAAGGTATTATGAAAATTGCAAGGATGTGTTTAGAGTACTAGATTGCCTACTCAACTTGGGTATCAATGAGGCTTGTCGCTATTTCGACTTACCGGTTATGTTCAATAGGTAGGTGTTAGGCAACACCTATTCGAACATTCTTACCGTCCTTTCCACTCATCCTTATTAGCTATGAAGTCACTTATTACCTAGGATATAATGGTGGTGGGTTTGAATATAAGATTTTCATCCTTTAAACCTTTCTGATTACATGATGGAACTTTGTTTTTACCTCGTTGTTCGCTTATAGCCTATTAGGCCTATGGCCCTCCGGAATGATTCCAAAACTATATTCTTTTGGCAGCTAAGATCGGATCTGGTTTTTATCGTTTGACTTCACCTTGAGAATGTGGATTGATGGGTTACACTTTAGTTTTCAATCACGTAATCTACGGGATTATATAATTGAAATCCTAATACTCTCAACTCTTGTGTCTAATCATTTAAATTTCATAGTCTTGCGTATTTGGTTGTCAAACTTTTGTAGTTTTAGAGGTATTTTTATAACTAAAACTTATGGTTTTCTTCTTAGTTGATATGTTGAAAATTACATCTTGTTTCAAAAGGTTGTTAGAGGTTAGAACTTTGATCCATTTCCTGAAATAGAATGTTTCCTTTCATGGTATTGTTAGCTAGTAGCTTATTGTTGCTATGTACAGATCTTATCTTGCTCGGATTCTGAACCGACTCAAAGTTATTAATTGTTGTAGATGGCTTACGTGGTTAGATGATGGAAAGACTTGTAGATTATTGCATCAATCTTGGTTATATTGTTCCTTTGTACGAATGTGTATTATGTTATAAAATTTGGAAAGGGCCTTTGGACATTTTAGAAGAAGGGTCAAAGTGCTATTAAATGTATTGTAGAGTATTGTTGTCAGAATCATTGAAACTTTGGTTTGTTTGGTTATCATGTGAAAGATGAAATTTGATTACCGTTTGGTTATGGGATATTCTAGTGAACTTTAACCCTTAGTATAGTAGCGGGGCATGTCCCATGTTATTACTCTCTTGCTCCCTAGTCATGGTTCAATAGAGATGGTATGTCCCTTTGATTTGTGCATCATGTTGGAATGAATTGATATAACCTTGTTTTGTTTCCGCAAACGAGTACTGTTAAACTTTGCTCTTGAGTTAAAATGTTGAGTTGTAAATCCTCCTAAGGCTTAGTAGCAATGAGTTGTAAGCACTATAAAGTGAGCTGGATAATCCTGATAAAAGTTAAACTAAAAATTTATATATATGAATATATTATGTAGATGTGATCTACTTGATAACCTTTGAGACCTGGAACAATCAAGAGGGAACTATCTTTTGTAACGAAATATGATAACTTATTATTATTATTTTTTTATTTGAGCCAAGCTAATAAACATTATCCTTTTATGGTGAAATCTTAAATGACCTCATGGTGAAAGCAATGGTTAGATTTTAGAAGATAATAGGATTTATTAAGTAGGAGGGAAAACAATTAATTAAACCTTAAATCTCCCTCTATCGTTTGGAATGTTTTCCTTTGTCAAACTTAATTAAGTAAAGTCTAGATGGAACATTTAACCAATCTTGATAAACCCTTAACCTCAATAAAAGACGGATAGTAAACCATGTGACCACGAAGCTAAATTTCATTTGTTGTCCTGCTCATAACCCTTGCCTTGATTCATGGTGACATTTCCTAAGCAAGGTCAAAGTTTGATCCTTAAACAGAAGGTTATTGTTATGAACCCTAAGCGGTACTTTCCACTCAATCGGAGCTTATGCCTTCACCGTGCAATAGAGGTGTGGAACATGTGTTAGTGACTTGAGTAAGTTTAATTAACCTTGTAAGAAATGGAAAATGTTCTAAAATCAAATGAATAAAAGCCTTGGACATAAAATTGATGATCCCAGTTTAGAAAGCTTGGCCTTAAGCTATTTAGTCAATCGTTGAAAAGAAAGAAGTCCTCCTTGTGAAAAGAATTGTGTGAATCATTACATGAAAGTTTATAAGAACGTAAGTTAAGAATTAAGAGATACTTTAGTAAAGAAGAAAATTTAACAAGAAATTTCCTCATGGGATGCCCTAGCTGTGAGTGTGTCATGTAGATTGGACTTCCATGTTGTCTTGTCGAAAGAAGAGTACATTGTCCTTGATAGGTGTGAACGTTTCCGTGCCGACCTTGTGGCCTCCCCATAACAAGTGGTTCCTAGTGATTGGTCAGAACCTGTGACGACATGTTGTGTCGTGTGTGTCAAAGCAAGTCAAAAAAAGTTATCCGTATTTCACCGTGTTATCCTTGTGTTGGTATTTTTTGGGTCGTTACATTGTTCAAGATGATCGAGTTGCTTTCAATTACATTGGGAATATTTTAAAGGTGGGTTTCAAGATTTTCTAGGGATTGTTGAAGGCGGATAGACATATTATCGTTGTTTTATAGACAAAATTGTTATCAAGTTAGAACCATGAATCGAACACAAAATTAATGAAAAATAAAAAATGGTTATTTTAAACAACCGCAAATGAGTCATACAAGAGTTTTTTTCTTATCTTGATTAATTTAAGGAAAAGTTCTAAATAAGAAAAAAATGGCTAAAAAGGTACTAAAGGTCAGATACAAGGCTTGTTTTAGGTAATTTAAAGGCCAAAGTCCTCGATGTACCGAAGATATGTGAGGCAAAAATCTGTGTTGGTGTTGGTATGATGCATGATATTGGGGCCTACCCCCTTACTTCACGGTCCCACGGCGATAAAGGTGTTGGGTTCTTATCCACTATACCACCCACCCGATTGTTAATAATCGGTCGTAACACAAATTTTCCTTATCCTCTTGGTGATGAAATCCAAGCAAATCTACCTAGAAATGAGGGTTTAGATGAAAGTTTAATATGATATGTGATTTGGTTGTGTATGAGGGGAGTTTCATGGATGCAATTCTTTTAACTCCTAATTAGACTAGATGAACAATAAAGATGAAGGTTTGTTTTAAGATCCAAAAAGAAATATTTAATTCGATAAGAACAAGACAATAAAAATGAAATTCTAAAAGGAAAAATGAAAAATAAAGGACGTACTGTGGTCTTTATTCCTTTTTTATTTGTTTTGATTGTTTTAATTTTTAAGTTCATGTTTTTTCGAAATAAGTACAAGCAAAACACCGTAAGATGAAAGGTTAGATGATATAACAAGAAAATAAGTAAAATATGTGAAATCTAAATCAAAGAGGGACTAAAGATCCCACCAAAGCGTGCCAATATTTTTATGGTGAATTTCAATTAAGTGCTATAAATGTTGAAATACAAAAATTCAAATAAAATAGGGTTTATTGATACTTGCATGCAGACAAACCAATGTCGGGGTGATCGAATACACGAAAAAGTGAAAATATCCTCCTTTCGCCAAGTGAGAATACCTACGTACAAAGACAAATAAATATAGAAAAATATTGGATAAAGATGTAATGAATTGTTTTGGCGAATGCCGATCCTGTGAATCGAAGGAATTCCTTAATGGGTGTCAATTTGTGTTATACAATAAAGTGATATAATGATAAGGTAAGATAAATGATAATGTTTTAGAACTCAAAGGGGATATGAAGGTCCTGCCTAACATTGCAGGAAGCCCAAGCTAGGGTTGTGGCGAGCTTGAGGTCTAGGAAATAGTCGAACCATGTTTATTTTGTTTTGTTTTTTATCTCTTGTATCCTTTTGAGTTGATCTTCAACGTATTCAATTTCTCGATGTGAGTGCGATGGCACACTACAGGTTGAGCTCATGTGAGATGTCAAACTATTCCCACACAAATGGCCATTGAACGATCGGGAGATCGTATATGCTAGTAATAGGATAAGACTCATTTGGTACTGTCATCTATAGTAAAGAACATCTTGAAGATAGACAGATTAGTCCAAAAAATAGAATGAAAAATTTATTAGATAGGTGATAAATATGATAAAAATGATAATTGATAGGGATCGCTAGTGATTCTTGGTAATCGTTGGTGATTAAGAAGGAATCATTGGTGATTCTTGTAAAACTTTGAATCTTTGGTAATGGGTAAATGTGATTGAAATTCGTTAAACTAATGATTAATTAAGGATATTACATAAATGAAATATACTTGAATGAAATTGAGAACAACGCACCTTTGGTGAAAATATGAGATTAACAAGGTTGCAGAGGATTTTTAAATTACTGAGTTTCGAGAGTTGAAATGAAGGTGACGGCGATGAAAAAATGTTGATATGGATGTCATCTAGATGCCTGTAATAATAGAGTTTCACTATTTTGTATGAAGATCCCAAAAAAAGAGCTCAATGATCCTTTTATAATCACCATCGATTCGGGATTAGAATCACACTCTTTGGCGATCTAGGAAATGTGGAGAAACTCGTTTGGAAGTGTTTTCAACCACTTTCGAAATGAGAATTTCGGATATGGGGACGAGGGGAAATGGTTATGAAATAGGTTAGGGGTTAAATGGGTTAGATGGTTAGGATAAAAAGGGTTTTGATGGGTTACAGGTGGCTAGGGCGGTTTAGGTTTAGTAATTGAGTTTTATGGGGGCTAGAAATGTGATTTAACGAGGTTGAGAGCATGATTTAGGATAGTGACACAGTTTAGGATGCAAGGGTGAAGCAGAGTACCGAAAATGGGTGTCCACACTAAGTCGAGAAAAAAATATTTGTTTGGAAGTGGAACACCTACGATCCTTTCTTTCATGTTTGGGGAATGTGCCATCAACCAAGTTCCTCTCGAACTCGTTGTGCCACCATTCTCCTTTTCAAGGCCATGGCCATGGATTTTATAGATGTTTCTCTAGTAGTCGGTGGAGATCATTTACTCAACACCATTGCTCTCCTCCCAAATTTTAGTGGTCTTCTCTTGCTAAGCAGAGTGAAATATTTGACTAGCTCAACGGTGAGGGTGTCATTGGTGGCAATGGGTGAGGTGCCCTCGCTTAGGGAAGTTTCTACGGTTGGTGCTTTTCATCTCTCACCACCACTAGTTTCAACAAAATACTAATGAAGAAGAGCAACAAAAAAATTGATGGGTTGGATCCCATCCCAAAAATGGTCACCCCTCTACCATTAGTGGATGGGGGCAAGATGGATATTCCTCGCCTCCATCTTCTCTTATCACCATGTTCTATACTACAACTTAATTTTTCTTGGAATTTTTGTTTTTCTTGTGGTGTTTACTTCTTGCACCTTTTTTGGTTTAAAACACACTTTTATTATGTAATCTTGTTTTTGATGTCCTCCTAAGTTGAGCTAGTCTTTCTCAAGAACTTTTAGCTTGTTGTAATCTGCATTGCAGGATGTGACCTCTTCCACCAATTTTTGTATGGCTAGTAATGTAATATATTTTCTTATCAATAAAAATACACTTTTCAATCATTTTTCTAAATAAAAATATTGAAATATAAAAATATAAACTTAAAACTAGAATTTAAGTAAATTACACAATAATTTAAAAAAAAAAAAAAGAATGTCAAATTTTTAAAGTTGTTTGATGGAAGCTATTCTTCATAGATGAAGCCCATCATTTATTGGTTTCATCAAATTTTATGGTATATGAAGAAATAACTAACTAAGAATGTAATTTGCATACTTCCATTACTTTGTAAATTTTTGCTTATGTAGCCCTTCTACTTTCCCAAATTGTAATATATTCTACTGAGCATATTTGGCATCATTCATATCGATAGGAATCTATATATACAAGACTTTGGTATTCAATTTTTAATACAAACAATCACTTGAATAGATGATGAAAAATTTCTTGAATGGAACTGAATGCAAATATTTCTTATAAATATTTAAATAAAAATATAGTTTAACAACGACCTGGACCGTGATTACAAAGAACATGCACTTTTACAATATTATCAATAAAAATGTTTATCCATGTATAATCTATTTCTTGAGGGCGAGGGATCATTCCATCTACAACAGTTGCCAAAATTTCTCGTTATGAGAATAGAGACTGTATCAACTCCAGCCAGGTCGGAGAAGAGATTTACTTTCAGTTTTGATTTGAATTGCTGAAAACAAATTATAACTTATCTGTATTTGAGCAATAATTCATGGATCACCGAAGGAAAAACATTTTTGAGAGCACGCCATAGGCAACCTTGTAAGAAAAAAATGAGCACAATTATAATTCAATGGAGCAATCTCTAAATCTGATTCTATTTAGCTCCATTGCCTCAAAAAATGGATAGAAATTTTAATCCCTCCAAGTTTTTAATACTTGTTACATAATGCAACTTCCAACATCCGCTAATATTAATGTTCTTTAGACATGGGAGCTCTTCTGTTCTTCACCATCCCTTTTTTATTAGATCAGATTACATTCATCTATGGTTTTCAAGGTCTTAAAACACCTCAATTTGGAGCAATTTGGTGGTAATAAATCGAGTTCAATTAGATCATGCGGCTCTTCTAGGGTGAAAGATTCATGGTCAGGACAATACTCTGTACTAATTGAGACCTCTTCTTAAATGTTGGTGGCACTAGACTGATTTGTTCATTTGCTATTCACATGGACATGGTCATGCATTCCAATCATCCCATTCCCCTCATTTGATAGTAATAAGACACCTATCTTTTATGGCGTCAAGTGCATATTTTGCATTCCTTTCATATCCTTTTTCATCGTTTCTCAAATTTTGAATATTCTGTTATACGTAAGCATCTATATTAAATAGACTTTACAATTACTATTCATTTCCATTCTTTTTCTAATATGATCAATCACAAATATAGAAACAACTATTTTTATTTATAATGACAGATTTCGTAACTTATAGAAAATATTTGTTACAAAATGATAAGAATATATTTTAGTAACGAAGATTACAAAGAAAGTCCATGCCTACCGGTCAATTAGTTTGAACTTGTAGTGACAATCCTTCAACAATTTGAAGGAGCTACACACAGAATGGAATACGTTAACTAAAAACAAGCACTCTAAACATAGCGAGTTTTATTCTTAAAATAAAACTAGATGATACTAGCACACGAAACCAGCATGGTCGTCTAGGGAATCACATAACCTGCACAACACAATCCAAATTAGCCAATCACAACTATAATAAATAGTTTACTAAATTCAAAAGATGAAAAGAAATTGAGCAGATTACTCACGCCCGCATTTCTTTCCGACGGGCCTGTTCTTTAAATTGCAACGTTTGGGAATTGTAACGCCAACCGCCACATTGATTCCCGCCTGTTTAGACAGGGGTGAGAGCAAGATCGCACACATACACGCAGGCATCGCCATGCCTTTCCTTGCTTGTGCACAGCACGCAGGTGACACTTTTGCCTTTGCATTGTTCGCGGCTCCTGTGCACGCGCTCAGACTCCGTGCGGCTACATTCACCGGCGTTTTCCCACACTCACCCGCTCCAATGGCCTGCTCAGTTATGCACAACATTATCATCACCATTATAACAACTGCACTACCCTTCCCGGACGCCATATTAACCGACTTCGTCCCTTCCAATGACTAATGAACCGGCGGGTCGGGATGTTTAACGAACTCGCGTACGCAACGAACCGGCGGGTCAGGGGACTCGGATGGGTCGGATGGGGGATCTATATATGGCGGGGATATATATATAGGGTGGGTCAAACGGGTTGGGCATTATAACGGTGATGTGAACGCGGGGAAAAGAGTGGTGAGCGTGCTGATTAAGGTCCATTATTTTCATGAGACGTGTATACCTGGCGCTGGCTTAGATTGACTGGCGACCTTTTTTTTTTATTCTTCCTTTCGTCTTTTCTTGATTGGAGTTTTCTAGAGTCCGCAAGTCGTTACATTATTGATGACTTAAGTCAATAGTTTTTATGCCTTTAAGTCAATGTATTTTTGATGACTTTTAATTAGGAGGAGCATCAAAATGTCTATCTATTATATTTTATTTTTATTATGAAATAGTCTCTATAGTAGCAATCACACATGGAATGTGGCACGTGCGATGGAAATGTCGTCGAAGAGAATGTGTTGAAGGAGTTAAATTTGAGGGAAATAAACTTGTGAGGAAGAGGGCGACAAAGAAGAAGATTGAGGGAGGAAAAGTGATAACACGTTGACATCTCATTTCCTTAACTCTTGAAAGGTGTGTTTCGATACATACATTTGGAAATGTTTTTTAACTTAATCGATTGTTGAGGCATGGGAAATGAGGGATTTTTCCATGCACATCATGTCCTCCTTCGATCGTCTAGGTCATCCAAGGTTACAAAAAGGAACGTGTTGGTGTGAAGATTATAATCTATTGACGAGCCAACAAATATGAATGCATGGAATATATGTAATGCACAAATGTCGATGGAGGATATGTAGAAGAGATGAAAATTGTGGTCCTCTTAATGGTGCGAGGAGATTCTAGATACGAACAAGTATGGATCACAATAATCAATACATGATCCATAATGCAATACAATTTTGAGTTGGCTAGAGGACCAACAATGCAAAGACAGATGCTTGTTGACCTCTCATTTCCCTGAAGCTTGATAGTCCCAATTACCGAGACTTGCATTTGGAAACATGCTTTGTAGCATAATCAATGGTTAAGGCATTGGTAAAAGAGAGATTTTTTCCAAGTGCATCATGTCCTCCTTCGATTGTCTATGTCATCCAAGGTTACAAAAAGGGAACATGTGAATTTGAAGATTATAATTCAGAGGATCGGTTGGAAGATTATAATTTGAAAGATCGGTTTAGAGATTACAATCTAAAATAAATAAATAAAAATTGTATATATAAGTGATGGTATCTACTTTAACAATATGTGTTTTCTCGATGCAATTAAAGATTTTTTATTTGTGGGTTTTTTTAATTATTCTATGGTGGGCAACAAGTTGCAGATCAAAACATTCACACTTGGGGTCTTTCCCAACGTAGACACTTGTACATCTACAAAATGTAATATGTGTCAACCTAATAAAAACAATAGTGAGCTTAAGAGTAACGATTTTACTGCATCTATTAAAATCCATATGGAGGGTTCATTAAGGCAACGATGTTACCATGTCCATTAGTTCTTTGTTGTCAACACACGACCCTTATATAATCGAACCGAATCAAACTCAAGTTTAGAAAATATGAGGGAAATGGACTTTGTTATTTTTTACCCAGCGTTTAGACTTTCAATTGGCCGACGCTCTATTTATCAGATAAGAAAAAGACATGAATGGAAAGTTGGAAAGAAAAAGGTCAAAAAGGCCCAAATCCAAAAAGACCAATAACGGTGTCATAATTGTTATGCAAAAACTATTGCTAGTTAGAAAGAAATAATTCACTAGAATCAGCTTTTTTTACGGTAGAATATGCAATATCTCCTTCCTCGAGGTGTTGAGGAGGATTACGTGAGCACCGAAGTCCCATTAGGCAAGGAGAAAGTAGACTTTGTTATCCAGGACAAAAAAACCCTTATCTTATAAAATAGTTTGAAAATGTGTTAGCTCTATGGAGCCTCGGAAGGAGGAGAATATTACAAAGTGGAGTATCGGACATCGTCTCCTATCATGGTGAGGCAAAATCCATAAAAGGATTAGAGATAGAAATGTAAATAGGCTTAGGAGGTGCCTACACAATTGGCAATTGGGTAGTTTGATGTTTAAATGACCTTGGAAGTGCTAGGAACAAAGTGAGGAATGAGGAATTTTTATGGTTATTTTTGCAACCCACATTGGTCCAACCATATTTTCCTAAGGCCTAAGAAGGAATCTTATTGGGATTTTGTATGGTTTTTTTGTTTTTCCTAATTACTAAAAATGGTCATTTTCAATTTCCAAAAATTATGCTAAAACATGTGCCTAATAAAAAGAGGTTCTAGTTATAGATAGATAGGTAGGTAGGTAGATAAATATAGATATATATATGTTAATTAAAAAGATTAGAGGAATTGTAAAATAAAGTTATTAATTTTGAAATATGCAATGAAAGTTTATTTGGTAATTAGGAAGCCATAGTAAAGAGACCAAAAGGGAAGAACCAACCATGAAACCCTAAGGATAGTTGTGAAAACTAGGCGAGGTTTTGTGATAGATGAAAATCAGGTTTGGATATGAATATACAATGAATAGGTGGAACCTTAGGGAAACTAGGGTTTGGAAGAAGGTACAAAGCATTCAATCATGATTCTAGTTCAAAAAAATTATACCCTAATTAATTATAGATGTTATTGAAGTGTGCACCAATAAATAAGATGTCGGGGTTTGTAATAGGGGATTTTATTTTTTAATTAATTCACCAATGACCCTACATAACAAGGATAATGCATTAATACTTGTAAAGATTGATAAAAGGATAATCGATGGCTCAAATACATAAGATGAGAAAGAGAATTATATCTACATATTATAATAATGGGGATATAGATGTGTAGATATGTGGAAAAGGAAAATCATAAATTGGAGATGCTTGTTTGAGCATTCTAAAACTAGAATCAAAGCAGGGGTAAGACCATGCCACAATTATTGTACAACCTAGACTAGATCTCGTATAGTTATGTGTTTAGGTTGTATGGTCTTGACCCTTCAACAATTAAGATCTAAAACTTGTTGTGTGTTTTGATTTCTCATAAATGACCTTTTTGTGTTGTTCTTGCTTTCACAACCTTGGGATGATCTGTAATAAACTCGCAACAAAGTATAAACCTAAATAACCCTTTGTCAAAGCATGAACAAACCAAAAGGATAAACCATATGTGTTTGGTGAGGATGGACTACCCTTTGTGTTCAACCCCATTTGTTGAACCAATCTGAATGTTGCAATACATTCCCTTATGTGGGATCAAACCTCATGTAGTTCTCTAAGTACTATTGTAATTTTGAGTGAAATTTAATTCAATCCCTGGGGTTCCTCGTGTCTCTTAACACTAATATAGTGGGTCAACTATGTGGCATAGAATGTATCTAGTGCATTTTTAGTGTGTTGTGGTGTCCCTTGGTTATGTGACATGAACCTTTGTTCCTTGAAATTCTTGAACAATTCTTAGAGTGGCCTCACTCTTTCAGGACATGGCTATAAGACATTTGTATTCTTGTAAATGGAGGAAGCTAGAGTATTTGATGTGGTTGAGTTATTTAGATTTAAAGTAGAGATTTCTCTAATTGATGTGCAACTAATTTGGGCAGGTTTAGGAAACCCTTGAGTTATTTTAGAATGATATTTTTAATAAGAGTTTGTAAAAGGGTTAGGTGAGTTATATTAACTTTATTATATAGCCTTAAATAGGTGAAATATCCTAAGAATCGCAACCCTATGAAGATGAAATGATGACATAAATATATTCAAATTAAAAATAGATTCAAAGAATACAAAGGGGTGGGAATGTACATATCATCCAATAATGGACTCAACATCCTAACTAAGTTATATGGTCCCACCCAAAAGGGTTGTGACAGAATAAAAATTTGTGGCATGATAATTAAAATATATAATTTACTACTTTGATTTAATAGTATTTTCCAAAATGATGGAAAAGAAGAGTGTAAACATAATCAAAGTTCGGAAGAGCTAGAGAGGCACATCGATTAGATTCGAATGTAAGCATTTGTCTTAGAAGGGAACATGGTCTAAATCATAATTCCGAGAGTGGAAAGTTACTAAATTTTAGTGTCTACAGGTTTCAAAAATACTAAGTTCACAAAATAAATATATTTTTTGTGTGTGTAGTTTGGTTATATTGATATCATTAAGTACCATAGTTTCACTCATGTGTGGAAAGAAATATTCAAGTTCTTTGGATCTTTATATATGATGAACATTGAGTATTAAAAATTTTAGAACTTGCATTTGATATTTTAGCAAATGTAATATATGTAGCTAATTATTTTAGCTATGTATAAAGTATCATGTATGTGTCATAAAAAAGCGCATATTTATGGTTTATAAATATAGTATTTTTAGTTTGGATATCATCTTGTTAAAGTGAAAGCATTTTGAACTAGTTTTAGACAATCCTCTAGAAATGCAATCATTGAACATATGGCTATAATTTCCTATAAAATTTAGATATAAAATATCACACATGTAGGCTCACATTATACTATTTTTTTACATTTAATCAAAAGAAGATGTCATGTTTGGTATTTTATAGGTTAAACTACTATAGCACCATTTTTATATTTTTTTCATTTATTTTCACATGTCAAATTGGTTTATTGATGTAATTATAAAATACGTAATAAAGTGCAATAGTTAATTTTATTGTATATTATACAAGACAAAACAATTCATTCCCATTGATGGGTAGCCAAGAATTTGTGAGCTCTTAGTTTCCAATACCACCTTTATAAAGATAATCACAAACCGTGTTACAAAAAAATTGTGCAATACATAGAGGAGATTATCATGACACTCATTATTTGTTTCAAACCATAAATTTCATGATAACATAAATACTTGTGTAAAAATTGAGTCATTTCCATAAAAGTATTGCACATTCCAATCTTATAGAGTCAAAGCATATAAATATGTTCCACTTTTTGCACTTTTTGTATGTTCGACAAAATACGCTCGAAAACCAAATTATAACCAAACACATATAAAATGATCAAACACGCCTTAACCATTAAAAAAACCAAACTTATCAAAAAATAAAGGGTTTATTGTTTCAAAAGAGATCCCTTTGGGAATTTGTATAATTTTATATAATCATACACATTTTGAGAATACTTGGAGATTGGATACAATGTGTTTTTATGGAGTTCCAACCGCTTGAACTCCATGTCAAGGTACATAAATTATACTCATAATTATGCTTAGAGGTGTTCTACGGTGGCATCTTGGGGGTGGTAGTCCTGCTCTAACGGTGTGAGTGTGTTCACTTTTAATTTATGCCTTAAATTTAGTGTCCATTTGTTCACCACTTACAAGTCTTCCTTTTTTGAATTTCGGTCAAAAATCATGTTATCTTGTCTAAATTGCGGATTTGAGAGCTTTTTTTGTTACAAATATTTTTCAAGCCCCACACATTAGTGTATCTAGATTGACACCATTTGTCACTTTGGTTATAAAAAAATGTCATTAATGAAATGAAGTTATTAATAATCGAGTTTGCAAAAAAATCTAAAATGAGTATTTAAAATTGATATTTTTGGATACTTTTATATAGATATATATAAGATATCTATACTAATTATTCATATAAAAATATATATGTTGAAGATACATATATTTATAATTTTATTACAATATTAAGGGAAGACTAGAATTTGAGTAACTTACACAAGTTTTTAAAAAGAGAACATTAAACTATAGAGTCGTTTGATGAAAACTATTGTTCATATATGAGGTCCATCATTTACTCGTTTCATCAATTTTATGTATGAAGACATATTTAAATAAGAATATAATTCGTATACTATTATTATTATTTAGTAAATTTGGGCTTACGTATCCCTTCGACTTTCCCAAATTTTAATGATTTTACCGAGGGTATTTCATCGCCTTTATCGCCTTTATATGTAAGACTTTGGTATTCATTTCCAAATCCAAACAATCATATGAATAAGAACAGCCATTTTTATTTATGATGAAAAATGTCTACAAAAACCTAGCGGCCAATTACTCTGAACAATCCATATAGTGTTTGTAGTCGGATGGAATACAATAACAAAAGAGACACACACAGGCTCTATTCTACGCACACGAAATCAGCATGGCCGTCTAGGGAACCACATAACCTGTCCAACACAATCCAAATTAGTCAATCACAATGATAATAAATAGTTTACCAATGAAAAAAATTGAGTCCAGATTACTTACGTCCGCATTTCTTTCCGACGGGTCTGTTCTTTATATTGCAACGTTTGGGAACTGTAAGGGCAACCTCCACATTGATTCCCGCCTGTTTAGACAGGGGTGAGAGCACCACCGCACACATACACGCGGGCATCGCCATGCCTTTCCTCACTTGTGCACAGCACGCGGGTGACACTTCTGCCTTTGCATTGTTCGCGGCTCCGATGCACGGGCTCAGACTCTGTGCAACCACATTCACCGGCGTTTTCCCACACTCACCCGCTCCAATGACCTGCTGAATTATGGTACAGTAGCACAAAATCATCACCACCGCTATAACTGCAGCCTTTCTGGACGCCATTTCAACCGAACTCGGGGACTCGGTCGGATTGAATGGATTGGACGGGTCGGACGGGCGATTTATATAGGGCGTATCAAACGCGTCGCGGATTATAAGGATGGTGTGAACGGAGGTGCGAGACGACCGACTAAGGTGCATCAGTTTCAACAGATGCGTAAGCCTTTGCATAGATTGTATTCTTCCCTTTGTCCCTGATCGCTATTTTTTTGATTCGTTTCGATGGTCGTTCTCAAACTACTGTGGATCCACTGTCGTGAGTGACTGACTCAAGAACGGAATTGCGTTGAGACACGTGGATAGACAGGGATCGCAGGATGACCCATAATCCTCCTTTCCTTGCTATGGCAAAATCACCAGCCCATAGCACCGAAAACGCAACGAACGTTTGTATTCAATCCAAGAAAACAAAACTGCTTATTGCATTTTATCAGTTTTTCAGATTCTTCCCACGTCTAACTTTGTATTCTTTTTAGCGAACAATGTTGTCTTGTTAGTTTCGACACATTGCAAGGAAAAGCTATCAAACTAGTTTGGAAAGCCATTGCTATTGGACGGAGGAGGGAGAAACGAGTCACGCCATCACACAAGGTATGACTATGTTTTTTCCATGTTATTTCTACTAAAAATAGCTTATTTTTGTGTTGTAGTTCTTGCACTCCACAAATAGAGCACTACTGGTGTAGTTTTTAAAATATTTGTGGAATTTGTTTGCAAACATTCACATGTCATCCAAAATTTGTTGAGCTTTGTTATCTTGGCCTCTACAAGCACAAGGAAAACATGCATTATCAACATTTTGGGGTAAACAAAGAGACTGGTAAACAAAGACCTTGCAAGTTGATAGTTTAACGAAATTTCTGGAACAAATTCACAAGAAACATGCCTTGAATAACAGCTTAGAATCCTATAGCTTGAAAAATTGTTGGAAATAAGTAAAAACCGTCTCTGTAATTTAGAATACAAAGCATCCTACTTAGGGCATGTTTCATGTGAGTTTGTTCGAGGCATATCCCCAAAGTGTTTACTTGCAAGGGCTTTGTTTACTTTTCCAACCTATATTTCTTCACCCAAATAAATTATTTGTATGAAAAATGTTTTCTTTATATTTACATGCATTGAGATGACCTACATTTTTCATTCCCCTTTTCGCTTTTTCCCCATTATAATTGAGATGGGTAATTAAGTATTTCATGGAATGTTTGAACAAAACCATAAGAAACATGCCCTCTACAAGATGCTTAAATACAACCAATGTGACTGATGTGAGTGGTTTTGAATTCATAATGGCTAGGAAATGAATAAATGTTATAGTTGTTTTAGTAGATTTTAGGATTCAATTTAACTATATGAAACAAACCACTAAAACTCATAAATGACAGGGTTTAATGATACATGTGTGGATGACCACGGGAGAAGGCACATCTAAATGCACCCACGAATATTTTTTTCTAAAGAGGTGAGAACCTAAAAACTTAGACAACTTTGACAAGAAATGTATTAGATAATAATGAGGTGAATTGCTTGGCAAAAAACAATCCCAGAACCAAAGGGCTTCCTTTGAAGGGTGTCAAATTTATTTTAGAAAATTAAGATAGAAATAATGATAACAATATAGATAATATCATATAATACAAATAATAAATTACATATGTGTGTTACATGGATACAAGGACTTAATTAATGTCCTCGATGATAGGTTGTGGGGATTGAAAACGTTGTCCAAGTAGAGGTTTTCCTTGTCACTCGCTTCAAGAGAACTTCCAAATATTTAGTGATCTCGTTTGGTTTAGGTGTGAGGGTGATAACACATAGACTTAACTTGTATGTCGATGTCGATTGTTGCCACACAAATGGTTAGCGCACAATCGGTAGGTTGAAAATGGCATCCGGTTTGTAAGTTGCTCCTAGAAAGGTCATCTAACGTAAAACATGAGCTACAAGCAATAAATGATTAGTCATTATTATATAATATTAGAGAGATACATCAAGATGTACCAATAATGTAAAATAGGGGACATTTAGCAGGATCAATGTCAATCTGGTGGATCGGTGCCATATGGGTGAACGATACCAATCGCTATCAAACCGAATTGATAAAAATATGATTTATGATGCATATGATTATGAATGAAGGAATGATTATCTTTGAAAGATAGATGCTTGTATTGTAATAATTAAACATGAGAACAAAAGGATTTTGATTTGAATCAAAATAACATACCTTTGAGGAGGATGGAACAAGGATGATTGAATATGAAGAAAAGTTGCTCCAAAGGGAGTACAAGATAGAATGATAATCCCGATCACTTCACGCTTTGTTAACATATGAATTCAAATAGCTTGGGCCTATCACGCAATCTTGGAGGTAGGATGTAAGGATTGATCTCAAAATCCTTGGGAAAATGCATGAGTTGGTTTTTATAGGATTGATGCCATTTTAATAAATCACTATCGATCTATACCGATCAAGCACCTATTTCTATATAATTCAAGGAGAATGGTTGAATTTGGTTTCAACCACTTCCTTTTACGAGATTTTCAAGTTTTATGATGGTCTAGGGTTGTTTTGTGCTCGTGGGGGTTTGTTTGGAGGTTGGGTTGTCTAGTTTGTTTTGGTTTTTGTTTTTTGTTACAGGTGGTTATGAGTGGTTGAATAGTAAATGTAAATTGGTAAAAGGGTAAAATGCATGTGTGGAATTACGAGGGGGTGTCTTAGAGTGCATATGCACCTATGGGAATTAGGGTGACCTAATTATGGTGTTTACGTTTTCCCCTTTTTATCAAGTGGATTGTGATGGACGAGCCAATAGACAAAAATGAGTGAGGTAGTTGGATTTATGTTAGGTAGGTGACCCCACTCAAATTGGGGACCATCACATCCCAGTGTAATGGTTATAGGTTTGAATAGATAGATGGATAAATTAATGGAAGAGTGTGTAGGCTTGTGTAAGATTGCATTTGTGAATATATGTTTTCGATTTAAGATTCCCTAAGACCGGGAATGAAATTTATTGCACACAGGTGGGCTTACACAACTAAAAAGTAAAATGATAACGGAACTAATTGGTTCTCAACCTATAGACGTATGACTTGTAGGAAGCAGCAAGAAAAGGTTCTCGAGAGGCTATAGAATCCATGGTGTGTTGGGAAATGAAGACTCTTTTGTATAAGACATAATTTTGGATGTGAGAGTCTTGGGGACCAAAATGAAGCACATGCTTGAAAAGTGTGTAATTCATAAGGGGTCAATGTCGATTTGAATAATCGGTTCCAATTTCAACTAAATCGACACCAATTAGAAAGAAGTTTTGATCGGAGTCAGAAGCCTATATATAAGATTTGGATAACCGTGAAAGATCATTGTGTTTGTTGTGATAATTTGTTATAAAAAATTTATTTTTCTACTTTGAGAGATGGAGGCTAGCAAGAGTGGAAAAAGGAGACAACAACCATCTCAAATAAGTAGTTTTAGTTTATGTATTTTCATTTTTATTTCTATATGTGGATATAGGATCAACGTTGATCAATAAGATCAGTGCAATTTATATATGATTGGTACCGATATGTACTAATCAATGTCAATTTGATATGTTTTGAAATTTTTTGGATGGATTTTTATTATAATGAATAATGATTTTGTTTGTTGTTTTTTGTGGATATAGGCAAAGAGAAACCTAATGATTAGGGATAAAGTATCACCTTTGGTAGGGAGGTTATGCGAGTATATGGGGGATGATGACCGAGAGATTTTGGAGGTCTGGGGTTAGGTGGATTTTTTCCATTACATGCATGTCCATTCATGATTTGGAGATGATGGTGGCCTTGTTAGAGCAAAGTGGCATGCAACCACCGATATTTTGGTTAATGATAAGGAGATGAAGATCACCATGGAGAATGTATACAGTGATTTAATATAAATGGAATTAAATATAATGTAGAGTAACTACTGTAGTGTATGATATGAAAATGCTAATGTATAGCAAAGACACAAGCAAACAAGAATGTACAAAGGTGAAACCATAAGCAAGAGAGAGAGAGGATGACTTAGCTGATTTGAAATCTAGAAGTGATCTAGGCACGTGAATAGTTGGAGCAGACTAAGAAGAGTGTCTACAATGCTCGATGGAGTTTTTAAAACTAAGGAATGCACCTTTGGACAGAGCACCCACGGGAGGATAAGAGTGTCCGGGTGCTCTTGTTTGATCTTGGTGCTAGTGTCTGTGTGAATGATCTAGATCTAGTCTCTAAACCGTGTAGGAGGGGCTTTGTTGTTAGTCTCTATTTATCACTCGATTTCTCTCCTTGATATTTGAATATACCAAGAACCTACAAAACAAGTTGTCTACCTACACATGTCCACAAACCACATCAAATATAATAAAAAGATGCAGAATTTCAAGTCAGGATGCTTCCAACTATCACTTACAGAGTTAACTTAATACCGATTGTTGCACTACATTTCAAACTCCATGTAGTTTTGTGTGTAAGTATGTGTAATGATGCTCTAGGATTCCCTTATGCAATTTGCACTAAGATAATGGGATAGATATAGAATAATCCATGATATGCAAATGTGTGTAATGGAATAGAATAGAGTTCCCCTCCTATGTTATGTATGTAGAATTATTGCAACCCTTTTCCCTTGATTGAATGTGTTATATGGATACTTTGAGATGATGCTCTTGTGCCTTTGGATGCAAGATAAAGTGATGGTAGATAATGTTAGTGCTTGCTCCTTTATTTGAGAGTTCTAACTATGTATATATATATGATTCCCTTGTTTGAATTTTGTAATTAACAACCTGAAAGTACGACCCAAAAGTATAAAAGATGCCCAAGAAGTAAAAGAGACCCAAAAGAGTGAGAAAATGAGAGAAAGGGTCGAGAAGGGATAGGAGCACCTGGGCACTAGTGTCTGAGCCCATAAAAGATAAATTAGTTAATTACCGATAGGGTTCAGAGGGTGTGTAAGGTCAATAAAAGAATAACAAACAAAGAAAAAGGCTCAAAAGACATTGTCAATTACTAGTTTCCTTGCTTAGGAATCTTATGTATATAAGTATGCTATACGACTAAGAAATGTACACAAGTGCATAGAATGAATAAACGATAACATAAAGTAGATAGAAGATGTGTACCTTTTGATCCCGTAGAAAAGAGTGTAGCTGATAGAGTACCGAGGGGACAAGTGAAGCGTGAAGTGATCGCAATGTGAAGTGTGGAGACTAGGAGAGGGAAGTGGAACCTAGTGGTAAAGCATATGCGTAGTATCATGTTGTTGTTTTCTTATGTGAGTTGTTCCTTGTTGCATATTAATGATAGACCTGTAAAATAAAAGTGAAAGAGAATTCAAATTTCCATATATGACAAATCAAAGTAACAAGTGTATAAGTAAGTAAAAGTGTGAAAGTATGTAAAAGGAAAGTGTGCACCTAATGTATAAGAGTGTAAAAGATAGAGAATTGTCTTGATTTTCTTGGAGTTACTAGATTTTTGCCGAATAGTGAGGTTTTTGGGTGATCTCAGGTCGAGAGTAATTTTTTTAGTGATCTCACGCCAAGAGCAAGTTTTTGGGTGAGCTCATGACAAGAGCAAGTTTTTGGGCGATCTCATGCCAAGAGAAGAGTGTTGGTGAGAGAGGTCTAGTTTTTCTCTGCTTCCATAATGCTTCCCGAATAAGCATCACTACTGATTTTACATCCCGATTTGTTACGATTGTTCTAATTAGTCCCAATTAGTCCCATTCAGTAACTTAAATGTACTAATAAACTGGATTTTGTAACTAAAGGTAAGTATATGCTACTATAGAATTAATCTGAAAGCTACTAGAGATTGTGTTGATCTAAGAAATTAATTTGTTTCAAGAAACAAGCACCCACCGCTACTATCTAGGTCTAGGTGCTAGTATTTGTTCTATGTTTTGGACCCAAGTCTGCTTTTTGGTC
Source organism: Taxus wallichiana var. yunnanensis (assembly GCA_018340775.1). Taxonomy (NCBI): domain Eukaryota; kingdom Viridiplantae; phylum Streptophyta; class Pinopsida; order Cupressales; family Taxaceae; genus Taxus; species Taxus wallichiana. The sequence goes on from CM031239.1 coordinate 793,035,849, forward strand.
CAATTTAGAATCGTGTTCTAGTGTTTTTCTATATTGTTTTGTTATGTACTATAACTTTGAGTTGTTTTAGGGGTGATTTGTTCACCCAATAGGTTACCCCCTCATTTGGAGTACATGCGACAATTGTAAGAAAATGTGGTCCAAAGGAAATGACCTAGTCTAATATGTATATCCAAGTGGATACCTACAGGGGGTAGGGTATGTGCATGGTAGACACTAAGGCACATGCAAACAAGATGGACTAGTAACAAGTGCTAGTATAAAATCTAGCATGTAATAGAAGACAATTTAACAAGCAAGTGTGAAGACAAGATGGACCGCCAAAAGAGGGTTTCAAACATGGGACATCACTCACAATGTCACAAGATAATCAAGGTCAGCATCCAAAATCATAGAATGAACAAGAAAGACATAGGGAAAATCTTGTAAACAATAGCAAACAACAAAGAAGCAAGTAGTAAACAAAAAGTGGCAAATAACCATGGTTGTATATATCCTACAACATAAATGCTACACATAAAGAACTCCGCTTTAACATGTTAGAAAGATAGATAATATGTCAAATTGTGTGTAAATCGGTGATAAGAAGAGTAATAGTGATTGGAAATATTAAGTACATACATAATAGAACTTGTAATGTATAAAGTGTGATAGTAACCAAAGTAGATGCCCCTAGAGCCTCGATGGGACATGTAAAGAGTTTTGTCGAGCATAATGCATTATGTATGAATCCATGGAAAATTTTAGTGGCGAATTTTCATAAACTCACAAATATTAGGGATTTTGGAAATTAGAAATAGTGAATTTTCAGTAGTCATTGCTACCCAATTCGCCTAAAATTTTGGCCAACAAGTCATTTGTATGGGTCAGTTCACCTACTATTTATAGTTAAAAATGAACTTATGCATGTATTTTCCAACGTTTCTAATCGAACGTGCGAATATTCAACAAGTTATAATACATATCCTAGGGGGTTACAAGGGGTTAACCCTCATGCGAGGTCCAGGACCTATTCCCCTGTCGGGGTGCAGGGATTTGGGGTAGTGCCCCTGAAAGCCACATTTTGTATGTTTATTTCTAAGGGAGAACACCGCCTATTTCTAAAGAGATGACTGTCTTAATAACACAACATATATGATATGGACGGTCATTCAAATTCACTGAGATGGCCATCCAACATAGGTTAGACAACAGTGGCAACAAGGTTGGACAAACGACAAATGGATTATGTCTAATGCACATGTGATAGTCGTCTCGCTGGCAGATTGTCCAACTAAAATGAACTTCCATTTAATACAAATGTCCAACAAAGAGCGGATGGTTGTCCAACTTGGGTTGGATGGCTGATAATGGATGGCCATACAACCCAGGTTAGATGGTAGACAATGGACGGTAGATAATGGACAACCATCTAACCAGGGAAGGATGATAGATGTTTTAGATTTTTATTTTGCCAATAATTTATTTCGTTCATTTTAGTTTAGGCGGTTCTAAAGTTGATCTCTAGCATTCTCTCCCAATTATTTTCTTGGTTCACGCATATGGGTAAAATCGAAGGATGTCAATGGTCGTTATCTATGTGTTACAGGTTCTCCTTTTGTGAAGGGATCTTCTATTCCCAGCATAGTTATGGAAATTTTCTATTCTGACACGTAGGTACTTTGAATATATATATTTTTCTATGGAGATGATTTTGTTTTTCTAATTTTTTTCAAATATCTCTTTTTCTTTGATTATCGTTGAAATGTTGCATATTTCTATGGAATAGATGGTCGTCAACCCTACCCGGGAGAGAGGACCATCCAAAATAATTTGTCTAACCTTAAAAGATGGACGTCTAACTCGCTCATTTGACTATATAGATGGTCATACTCATCTAACACCCTTCCAACTATGTGAAATCCAAGAAAATTGAACCCCTGCCAAATCATCTTTGCCATGAAACATATTTCAAAAATTCACCATCATTTCGAAAGTCGATTTTGAGATTCTCCACCCATTATAAACTATTTTTTTAGAGGGGGCTTAAAATGAACCATGTATGAAGCTATGATAGGTCCTGTATTCACCTCAAGCTACCAAGTGAACATGCATGTGTATATAGAAAAATATGATGACATATTATGTATCCAACTAGCATAGGAAACAAAGTGTAACATGTAAGTAGAATAAGCTAACAAGAAACAATGCAACCAAGATATGAAAATGTTGTATGAGTGTGATGGTATGATATGCAAGGTGCAAAGATAATAGGATCATCATTTATCCACAATGGATGTGTTTGAGATGGGGTTCATTTATAAATTCTCCCTCAACTATAAGAATGAACCATAAAACAAGAGGCGCATCATCGAGAAATGAGTGTGTTGTGTGAGAATATATGTTAGAAAAATGTATCAAGAAACACATAGTGTGAAGTGTGTATGATGTGAGGTTCATTCAATTATTTTACCCTCAATAGTCGAGTATGAACTGTGGAACTAGAGTGTGTCATTGGGTAATGACGACATAATGTACCAAAGAGATGTGTGAATGCTTGAAAATATTAGGCATGAAGCACGAAGCGTGAGAGAGTGGTAGATGATAGAGATAAATTTATAGTGATGGAGCGGGGAGAAAGACCAATTCCCCTAAGTGTGTGATGGGTAGAATACTATCCAAAAATAGTGAAGGGATAAGGCCCCCGCTCAATATTTAATGAGACAAAGGCGTGCAATAATGATCTAAGGTTGGTGGTGTAGCAGAGTAACTATTTGCATGTGAAGGAGATCGATGTGGTGAAGGACATGAAGAATACCTATAGGAAGGGTCTACCTAAGTGGGGGACTTAGGCTGATGAGAAAGACTAATGGGTTGATGAGGAGAAGAAGGAAAAATTTCTTATGAGAATAGGTTGTCGAATAGGGGACTTAGGTTAATGAGGTGGACTAATGGACTGATGAAGATGCCAAGGTTGTGATGCATGGAGGGGATGGCTTGAGAAAATAGGGGCCAAGGGATACCTAAGAGCATGTCATAACCTTTGGTTGAATATATAACACGAATGGTACAAGCATGGTGAGGGGCCCAACTGTAATGGGAAGTTTGACATGAATGTAAGTGTAGACACTAAAATTAGGTCACACTTCCCTTTGATCCCTTGACAAATAAGCACCCTTCATCACATTCACCTAGCCATGGCCTCCTTCACCCCACTAATATTAAATTAATTCATTATCCTCACCATATTTATTATTTAAATATCTTAATTTAAATAATATCCACACATACACTTTACTTAGACACCTCACCAAGCTAACTCACCATAAAAACCTATTTCATAGTAAGTTGCCATAACTAACTAAGACTTACCTAAACCCTAAAAATCAATGCTTACATTCCCTATAACCACATTCCCGCATGCTTACAAGAAGCTCCCTAGTCAAATCCGCAAGTTAATGGCATGAGATCCGAGGAAATCAACAGAACTCCTAGTTTAGTAAACTTAGGAAATCATGCCTTGACCGACGCCTGTTACCCCTAACCGTCGCGGTTAGCGAAACCGCCGTCAATTCCCCTTTTAACCCCAAAACAACCTTATTCTCAAGGTTGGAAAAAGGTTGGAAAATGATTGGAAAATTTGGCGAACCTTAGTGAATTCCAGTGAGAACACACATGCAAGGAAGGAGATCAAGCATCTTTTCCTGCACAACCATCCCATCAATGATTTGATCTAACCAAGCAAAGAGGAATGTACATGCAGCCCATGCAGAAGCCTTCCTTTAGTTGGTGAGCACCTGCAGCCGTCAAAACCTCTCATCATCACCTCCAGCCCTCACTCACAGGCATCCAGGACCAGAATCCAAGTAAGTAGATGTTATACTTCTCTGGTTTATTCCATTTCATCATTATATTATCATATTTTGTTACCTAGCCACCCATTGACCTCCCCCAACACTCACCCCTCCATATACCCATTAAAACCTCACCAAATCTCTCCCAAATCACTCAATACCTCATCCCAACCAACCAAAATCCATTGTGTAATCGCAAAGGAGACCCAAAACCCATTCTGTGGCATTCCCAGAACTCCACAGTAATCGACACCGGTTACACCCAATCGTCACTAGTCACCCTTAACCAACATCGGTCTCTATATTTTCCCATACAACCCAAAATAGTGACCTATCCACCTAATTCCCTTTCACCCTCATTCATCTGTGATCTACCTGAGACCTCTGTCAGACCTGCAGAGACCCAGAACTAGTTATGTGACCTTTGGACCCTATTCTAACCTAGCCTGTTAGATTAGATCTTTCTTATTGTGTTTTAAGTGAGATACCTAAATCATTTCGAACTACAATAGGATTTACTTTATTTACCGCATTAAATTTTTTAAAACAATGGAGTGACAACCATCTAAGAAGTATCACACTTCCCTAGGATCTAGCATATGCTTAGGCGAGTTCACGCATATATTGTTTAACTTTTCTCGGTGGTCTTGCTTTATATTACAGTGTAGTTCCTCCTAGCCAAAAGTAAGCTCTCACAATCATTTGTGGATTGAAGTCATATGCGTGCAGCAACCCATTAACCATCACTTGAACAGTATCCTCCTATGCCCATCACCCTATTTATTTCACAATACTTTAAAGAAATGATCTAGAATCGGAGTGAAAGCAGTGAGAATTAGGAACCAAAAATGTGATAATAGGCGTTTGAAACTTTATATCTAGGAGGAGTTCCATAGAGCATACATTAGTAGAGATGATGGATAGACCATGGTATTTTTGATGGTATAAGAACCAATAGAGGCATCGATATACAATGAATCGAAGTAAATGTAGCATGATAATCATGATCGAGGATGTGATAATAGGTGGTGGTACATCAATGAACAACAAGAAATTAAAGAGGCCCAATGAAAGAGGAGGCACAATATTATATGTATGGTTTGTAGAAGAATCGGTAGCTTGCTTGCATGCTTTAGTAGAGGGTCATTGAAAATTTTAAGCTTTTATTATCATTGACTGGTTTGGTAGTAGATGGATCAGGGAGTTTGATTGAATTGTTATCAATAAGATCTTGAATTAGATGTTTAAGCTTAAATAACTTATCAGTGTGATGCCCAATACATTGGTGGTAGTCACAGCATATATTTTCATCATAGTTTTGGCCACTTTGGGATGAGAAGGATTGAGATTGAGTGGTGGAGGTAGAGTGATAAGATTGCATTCAATAAGTTGTGCTAAGAGAAGCCAAGGTAAAAGTATGCCACATGGGTTGTAATTGAATCTTGTAAGCTATAGAAACAACATTAACAAAGTGGGCTTAGGAAATGGTTTGAAATTATATTTTTTTGAAACCGATTAGAAGATGGAGGTGAAGATGTATCATAGTGTTATCATAGTGTTTTTATTTTCCCATAGATAAAATTTTATCTTCTCTTATTTTGAGTGTATGTTATAATTGGTAAAAGGAGGGAGAGGTATCAAATATGAATCTCTCTTAAAGCAGAGAGGTAAGATGCTTTAAATAAAAATGTCTTGCAATTCAGAATCAATGACTACATTAGTCATCTTAGCAAGATTGTTCTTATAGTGTAAAACATAGTCAACTAGATGTTCTTTGGATCCTTGCTTGATTTGAGCTGATTGTGCGTATGATATTTTAGTACTGATATTGATATAAAAATTTGCAATTAAAACATCGGATAAGTATGTATAATAGGTTATAGAGTGAACAAGTAGATCATAAAACTAACATATAGCATAATCTTACAATCTTCTAGGAAATAGTTTAGCTAGTAATGTAAAATCATCCGCATAGTCAAGACATGCCACATGAAAATATCGAAGATGTTGTTGAGGGTCACCATGGCCATTGAAGGTGGGAATATTTGGTGCAATAAATGTAGGATGTACTGGATGAGAGGATATGGCGGGTACAAAAGGGTTTTGAAGGAGAAGTGAGGAAGGAATAGATGGAAAATAATGTGAACTAACTTGCTAAGATTTATAGATTTGAATTTGTAGGTTTTGGTATAAAGAATCTAGGTCATGGGTGTCTGAAGAGGAACTAGGTTGTGTATTGGAGGTATTAGGAGTAAAAGGGAAGCGGTGGTTGTAGCAATCAAAGTAGGAATATTAAGGGGTTGTGTGGATGCCATAGAATCCGAGGAGGAACCCGTGAGAGGGTGAGAGGTAACATCTTGAGAATTTTTGGTAGTGAGTAGAGAATTTAGGACATGTGGAATATGCATAGGGTGGTCGCATAAAGAAGAATGAAAATTAGTGAGCTTGTTTAATTGTTCTTGATCAACATTAGTGTCCTCATCATATGATTGTTCACTATCAGAAGTTTCAATGTTTTCAAGAGGAACATTGTTTGAGTTAAGCAAAGGATTAGAATATTCATCCATTAATTTATAGAACTTACGGATAGATGGAGGAAGCTCAATGTACTCATAGTAATAATAACGACCACTATGGGTGATGGGCATAAAAATATAACGTTTAAGGAAGGTAGGGTTCAAGCGATTGGGTTCACCAAATGATTTAATATAAATGTAATTAAATATAATTTCATAGTAACTACTGTGGTGTATGATATACAAATGCTAATGTACAGTAAATACACAAGCAAACAAGCATGTAAAAATGTGAAACCCTAAGCAAGAGAGAGAGAGAGAGAGAGAGGATTTCACCGATTTCCGAGAAATCTGGAAGTGATCTAGATAGGTGAACAATTAGAACAGACTAAGAAGAGTGTCGTTGATGCATTTTGGGGGTTATGAAACTCGGTAATGTTCTAGATGGTAGTGCCCACTTTGGAGGACAAGAGCGTCGAGGTGCTAGTTTCAGTTACGTGTGTTAGTCTATGTGTGAATGATCCCGATCTAGTCTATTCATGCGGGAGGAGCTTCACCAAAAGTATTTTTATCACTCTAATTTCACTCCATCTTTGAATATACTGTAACTGCAAAATAAGTTTTCTACATGTACATGTCCACAAAACATCAAATCTAATAAAAATATGCACAATTCGGAATCGTACTAACCTTGGAAATACCCCAGAGAGTGAACTTAGTACCAAGTGATACACTACATTTTAGACTCCATGTAGTTTTGTATGTAAGTGTGTGTAATGATTCCTAGGATGCCCTTGTGCAAGTTACACTAAAATAGCAGGATAGATCTAGAATTCTCCATATGTAAATGTGTGTAATGAAATAAAATAGACTTCCCTTATGTGTTGCATATGCGAAGTGATCCAGTCATCATCACTTGAGCGAATGTGATAGATGGATTCTTTGAGATGCTCTTGTGCCTTTGGATGAAAGATTAGGTGATAGTAGATAATGCTAGTGTTTGGTCCTTTATTTGCTAACTATACTCGTGTGTGTGTGTGTATGATTCCCTTGTTTGAATTTCGTAATTGGTAAGCGAAAGGCCGACCCAAAAGTAGAAAAGATGCGCAAGAAGTAAAAGAGACCTAAAAGAGTGAGAAAAGGAGAGAAAGGGTCGGGAGTGCGAGGAGGGACACGAGTTCCACGGGAACTAGTGTCCTAACTAGGTGCTAGTGTCTAAGGCCATAAAATATAAATCATTAAAATATCGATAAGGTTGTAGGGTGTGTAAGGTTAATAAAAGCATAATAAATAAAGAAAAAATCCCAAAAGACATTGTAAATTACTATTTTTCTTGCGTAGGAATCATATGTATATAAGTATTCTCTATGACCTAGAAATGTGCCCAAGTGCATAGATTTTGTGTCTATAACATGACTCTATGGGTGCCTATTCAAGGTGAGCCTATTTTGTCACTTGATGAGATGAGACGAGGGCATCAATGGTGAGGATGTATGGAGAAGTTGTCCTAGACATGACGTATGTTGCTGGATGTTTTGCATTCGAGGATTTTAAGATGATGAGATAACAGGAGTACCCTCACCATGATTATTATGGTGGGGATTATTTTTTATGCTCTACTAAATTCTAACGGAGGTCATTTTTATGGTTATTAGCGGGGTTGTGGTGGACATGGTAGAGTAATGAGACTATTCTTTCTAGGGTCGGCTCTAGTGTCATAAGTTTATAGGGACTTGAGAGTTGTCGGAAGGGTGGAGATATGGATTAGATGTGACATTTATTTTGCAATGCGGGGTGTATGAGCACATTAGGGTAATCCAGACTCATGGTCTTTCTTGCTCCAAGTGGTATGACATGTCGAGATGCAGTATCTCGAGATTTTAGAGTATTGTGAGGGGTTGTTTTATAAGTGGGGGTTGATGATGTAGTACGAAGGCCATATGTATGCTTCCCTATATGTCCCAAAGAGGGGAATGAGCTACATATGATGCGGCAGAGAGGTAGATGTGGGGATGGAGGGAAGAGATGGTGGAGGTAGTATAATTTGGGTGGGTGCAGTGGTAGTTCGACTTGGTATAGGATGTACCAAGAAATCTTATCTTCTATAGGAGGGTGGAGGGAGATATAGAGCTTCCATCTACACAGATTCATGTTATTCAAGAGATGGGAGAGGAGGAGGTAGTGTCAACCGAGATATATTATTTTGGGGTGAAACCCAAGTACACGATGTAGTGGTAGGAGTAGATGTTAGATCGAGGAGAGAGGATTGTGATGGTATGACATGAATTATGGGAGGAGGATGTAGAGATGGGGGAGGTGGTTGAGGTGCAGGAAGGAGGTGGTTCATAGGAAGAGGTGGAGTAATTGAGGTAGTTGATGATCAAAATGAGTACTCAAGTTATTTCTTTAAATGATGAGGTGGTGAGGTTGATAGGGGTATTAGGAGAGAGATGAGTGGGTGGTTTCATTAGAGACAGAGTTAGGGCATGTGCGACAGAAAAAGAATGATACCATCAATAGTGAGAGCTGTTGAGGGAGTGGAGACATGAATGTGAATACACCTGGTAGCATTTGAGCACGGTCATATCAAGAGTGGGAGTTCCATAAATGGGAGGAGCATCCGGAGGTGTGAGTGGAGGTGAGATGGGGCCACCAGGATGGTGTTCATGGCTTAGTATCAAGATTTATAGGAGGATATGAGATACTATGAGGGGGTGGTAGGGAGAAGCTCCAAGAGGTTCCTTGCTATGAAAAATATGTGGTAAACTAGTACAAGTTATCTCGGCGGGATTTTGGGATAGCTTGGGGAGTATTCACGAGCCTAGGAGGGAGACCACACGGGTGGAGCGGGTGATCTAGAACTATCATATGTACAATTTATGATGTGATTATTGTATGGGCCATGGATCCACGATACTTGATCTACATTGATATTTGTGTGTGTGTGTGTAACATATGTTTTCATAATTTTGATGTGATCTTTTATATGAGTTTATGGATATATTTTAGATACGATCTTGGGATGATGAAATATAGCCTAACTACTAAAGGCATAGAAGGATTGGGCACATGTACACATGGCATGTAGATGCATGTGGAGGTATAGTGAAATGGGGTGTGCCCAAGAAGGTTTGAATCAGTACTTAGTTGTTTTGCAATATGGGGCTAATTATAGACATGGAGTGCAAAACATGTCTTGTAGAAGACTTGAAGAGCACACGAAGGCTATTTTGGATGAGTAGAAGATCAAACATCATGCATAGTTTTGAGGCTATTAATAGGATTAGACTATTGTTGTATTATTAGATAATCTATTAATAGCGAGCTTACATGCTCTTGTATTTATCATGTAAGGGTGCATGGCTATTATTAGCATGTAGCTTGTTTTTTAGAGGTGCGTAGGGCAAGTGAAGGAAAGTCGCCACCCCTATAAATATGTATTGATTTCCACAATTTAGAGAGTTCTATGTTTTTAGAGTTATGTTGTGATTTTGTGAGCATGCATGACTATGATGACTGTGTTATGAATGAATGTATGAAGCTTCGTGTTTTACAAAAATTAATATAATCGATCTTTGTGGCTAGATATTTATTATAAACACATCCGTGAATGGATCTTGCACGGTAAATTTAATCTTGGTTCTTGTTTAATTGTTCATGCATATGGTTAAGATCTAGATCTGGTTTTTGCACTTTTTCATATTTATTTATCTGTTATGGATCTAGAATATCTGGTTAATCATGCTAACTCCTTGAACAAGCTAACATAAAAGAGGAACCGGGTACCATTGTGCACTTCAGGTGAGCACTCAGTTTAGGATGAGTGATGTGTCAGCACGCCTTGGGTTGTTGGAGGTAAAATCTAGGTTACATTTTGGTTCCATTATCAAGATCTTGTTTTGTTATTCAAAACAGGATGTTGCATGATGAAGACTTACCGGTTGACCCTAGCCAATATTGAAGAGTGGTTAGATGATTTGGAGGAAGAGTATGCTCAGACATTTAACATTGGACCCAAATTTAATGTACGCACATGGGTTGAAAGAATCGTATCATGAGTGTATAAGACATTATTCTCCATATTTCTTATAGATTTGTATGAGTGGCTAGTTGCTTATGCATCAAAGAGAAATTGGAGGTTTCATACACTTGTTTTGACACAGGAAGAATTCCAAGCTTTATATGATGCAGATCTAACTTGGACACACACTTTGTAGATCATTGGTTTTATGGAGTTCTAAATAGCTATATTTTGGAGTATGTAGTTTCTACTTATTCTTGTTCGTAATTTGTTGAGTTCAGTTATTTCATGAACCCAGAGGATCGTATTTGTGCAGCATTCCTTTGGAAATTAAGATCTTGATTATGACCCTATATTTGGAAGAGAAACCTATGGATAGCTAAACCCCACCACACGTGGGGAAGGAGCAGGTGTGGTGAAATATGGCAGATCTAGTGGTAGAAAGATAGAGAGAAGAAAGGTGGCTTAATTTTAATGAGGCACGCGAGAGGGATTTAGAGAAGTAGTGTGAAGTTGCGGAATGAATGGTGTCGTGAGAGTGATTGCTCACGAAGGATTTGGACCTCACGCTTGAGAGGACGTGGAACTAGATCATTTGTAACTCACCAATTTGGGAAATAATGGAAAAGAACCCTCTTCAACATCATATGAGAGCACATCGGTGGAAGCTATATGGACCACAGAATGCATCGATCCTACCTAGTGACCTAGCCATTGCGCTTAGATTTCCGTTTTATGATAGTTATCTATTAGAAATCTAGTGTGGGTAGTAGATTAGCAAAAGATAGATTTTATTAGTAGTCTTGTTCAAAATTTAATTAGGTGTCTTATTCATCTATGGAGGCACAATCGTTGTCTATGTTATTCGGAGGTCCAGTTGGAGATATGTTTTTTGGCGCATCATCAACACAAAACGTGGGTGCGCAGAACATTGGTGTCACATCTAGAAGTAGCACAACTTCATAGACTATAGGAGTTCATTTTATCACAATTGTTGGAACACAAGGGAGTGCATCCTCCGGTCTAATACCTCGCTACAAGAGGAGGATCAGCAGGATCATGTGGCTCAGGATCTAGTGGATCGGTATTTCTAGGTGCGAAGGAAACACAAGAGGAAATCTAGGTTTTGGATCTAGTGGGCATGGTCCGCACCAGCCCAATAATATTTATATGGAGATGTCTCTTTGTCTTCTAGAATACATAGGGATAAAATATGTAGCTGATAATGTTCATATGTGTGAGATACTATGGCGCGCAAAGGGATTACGATTCGGAGTGCAAGGCAAGCCAATTTTGTAAGTACTCCACAAGGGTGCATGCATAGTTAGTACATGGGAAATTTGATCCGGACCATACTTTTATAGATTATACCACGTTACAGATTATTTCTAGAAATAGTTTTATATACCTAAATTTGAGTAGAAGAGTATCAATGCATTGAAATACATCGGGCGAGGTATGACCGAGAGTGTTCAGGATTATGATGTACATTTCAAAACCCTCTTGTCAAAAAGTTATCTTATGACATTCACCCAAGATAGCATGCTCAATGGTTTGTTGGAGGAATAATCACACCTTTTACAAGAGCGCTCTCACACAAGACTTATTTAGATTTACGTGAGGCACTTGAAGCAGCTCTACGCGTTGAGGTAGTTGGGAGTGTAGACACGGGATTTGGCCCATTTTTTTAGGCTCATATTACATCAATGGCCAAACAGTTAAAGAAACTATCAGCTAATTCAGCACATGATATGTGCATTAGAATTTGGTGCACAAATTATGAAGTGGAAGGGCATACTAAGGATAGTTATCCTCATAAATCGGTGCACGCCATGTTGTTGGACTATGAGATTTGTCACTTAGATCATGATTCAAGCAGGTGCCCATTGTTGCAACACGTGATAAGGAAGAATGTGTCTTGTTATTGCAAGATTTGTAGGTCTACCACTCATGATACTAAAAATTGTAGGTTGATTGATCAGATTCATTATGTCATTGATAATCTTGGTGTGCGATAGATCGGTGTTGCAAGTAATTCAAAGGAAAAGGGTGAGCATTGTGATCATGATCATAATGAAGGCTTTTACGATGGAGGATGAGGTAGAGGTCAAGGTTACCATAGAGGATTCAGGGGCCAAGGTCGCGGTGGTGGAAGAAGTGAGTTTCCACAAGGAACATGTTATACCCGAAAATCCCCTAATTACTACAAGCATGAATTCCCTCAAAACATTGTTTGTTATTTTCACGAGAAGAACCATAAATATGAAGAATTCCCGGACTTATATGAACACTTGAGTAAGAAGCACAAGCAAGAAAAGGGTGTGGGAATTCTTAGAGTACAACATGTCGTGGAAGATCAGAGGATGCCAAGCACCTAATACCGAGTTGGTACTTGTGAAGATCACTACACGCACTGAGGTTGCGCGTCAAGGAAGTTCCAAAGTAGAAGCATGTCATTACAAAGGAGGAGGTACTACATGCAAAGTATCCAGACCCTATGCATCAAAAGGAGGTTTATCAAGAAATCATGGAGGTGATTAGGAATTTACAGGGTGAGATACAATGTTTGAAAGAATAGTCATTTGAGGTTAGAAACAGAAGAAAACAAGCGATATTCCTCACATGTATTTTGATGAACTACGAGATTTTTGCAAGATGCTCCGATAAGAAAACATCATTCCTTTGTTGGGGGAATGGTTAAAGGGAAACACCCCGCATGTTGGAATAGAATGTGAAAGACATATTTTACATGCTAACCTACCTCGTCATATTTTGGATTATGACAAAGAGATCACTCTAACTGTTGTTGTTGATGGATGGATCTTGAGTAATATTTTTACTGACATAGGTGCATAAGTGAATGTAATCACTTTGGATGCATGGATTCAGATGGGTAGACCACCATTACAGCCATCTTCAAATGTGTTTTTATGGAAAATATGACTAAAGCCATGCCTATTGGGGTTTTGAAGGATGTGTCTATTACTATACAAGGGGCCAAGTTTACTGGGGACTTTGAGGTCTTGGTGCTTGCAGAAGTAGACAATTTTCTAGCATTGATTGGTCTCCTTGGTTTTATGCCAACAACGCCGACTTATGCTTCAACAAGGGATATATAATTTTTTAGAACAAGGAAGAACACGTGATAATTCCTTTGTGAGACAGAAAAATTCCACCTTATGTAGAGCTCTTTTGGTGAGAAGTGAGAATCTCCTTCTCTGGTAGATTTCTCAGAGCAATGCACCTACTCAAATCTATGAATTTCATGGTAAGGATCATGTTCAGCACCATGTTTAACAATGTGAGATACTCTAAACGAGAGGGGTAGAAAGCTTTACCACCTTCTCTTTGGGTGGGTTCAAAAGCTCTACCGCACCTTGTGAGGTTACATATGCACATGGTATGTCTATGCAGAGTTGAATAGAGAAACTAGAAATTGGAAAGAATTGATTGCAGGTATGATTCATACCTTTGACTATTTTTCCACTAAAACTCCAGTGAATGAAGCATTACAGGTGATGAAGTGCTTGACTATGGGAGATAGTGTAAAGGTTAAGGAACTTATTCCAAAATTACTAGGTGATTCAGATCGGGAGGAGCGCTTTGAACAGGAAGAGATAGATGCAGAATAGATTGGGCGCACCTACCTAGAAAAAGAAAAGGGTAAGATGGTCTATGTCATTGATGATGAAGAAGTGGAGAATATAGATGTTGAGCATATAGAGGGTACACGTGAGGTCTTAAATAGTGTAGATGAGAAGGTTTGCGCCTACCATGAGCCTATGAAAAATAATAAGGTCAACATTGGAATGGATACTGAGCCTAAGGAGGCCATCATTGGAGATTATTGGTCTAACTCTAAGGTTGCTAAGATAATTGAGCTATTGCACAACTTCCAGGACTTGTTCCCTAGGGGCTATCATGAATTTAAAGGAGTACATGAATCTTTGGGTGAAAAGAGAATCAAGCTAAAGGAATGTGCGCACCTGGTTAGGAAGAAGCCTTATATGATGAATCCTAACCTACACGTCAAGGTGAAAGAAGAAATTAACAAGATGCTGAATTCTGGAATCATTGAGCCCATAAAGGAGTTAGAATTGGTTAGACCTATGGCGATCAATATAAAAAAAGATGGAAGAATCAGATTTTGTGTGGATTATAGGGAGTTGAATGTTGCATGTGTAATTGATCCTTTTCCCACACCATTTACTAAAGAAATCTTAGAAGGCGTTATAGGGCACGAGATCTACTCCTTCATTGATGGATTTTCTAGATATCATCAAGTGAGGATAGCTAGGAAGATCAAGAGAAGACAACTTTCACCACTGAATGGGGAAGTTTTTCATACACGGCTATGCCCTTTGGATTAAAAAATCTTCTTGCATTATTTTCACACATTGTTGTTCAAGAATTCCATGAATTTATTCATAAGTTCTTGCAGGTCTATCTGGATGATTGGAAAGTCTATGGGCTTATGAAGGATAACTATGATAATTTGAGGCTTATGTTTGAGACATTTCGGTAGTTGAGCATCTCTTTAAACATCAAGAAGTGCATTTTTCTACTCCCTTTGGGACTTTGTTGGGACATATCATCTGCAAGGAAAGTTTGTTAGTGGATCGTGCTAAGGTTGTTGTCATTTTAGGCTTAGAGGAACCTACTAACCAAAGTGAGGTGTGTAAATTATTAGATCACAAAAGCTATTACAGAAAGTTCGGTGAAGGTTATGCCAAGATCGTTCCACCCTTAGAGGAATTATTGAAAATTAAAGGCAAGTTCCATTGGGGTGAAGCGCAATAGTGCATGTTTGAGACATTGAAGGAAAGACTTACTACAATGCCTATTTTTCACTTTCCTTCATGGAATAAGCCTTTTCATGTGCATGTGGATGCCTCTAGCATAGCCATTGGTGTGGTACTAGCCCATCCTAGAGAAGGTATTTTTGATCATCCTATTTTCTTTGCAAGCAGGAAGTTAACACCAGCTGAAAATAATTATACAAGTATAGAGCGTGAGGCATTGTCCATGATCTACGCATTGCATAAGTTTCGACAATAATTGTTGGTAATACCTTTTATTTTCTATACAGATCACATGGAATTGAAGTACTTGGTGAACAAGCCCGTTCTATAGGGGTGCATATGTTGTTTGATTCTTTTATTCCAAGAATTTGATTTTTGTGGTGGTCAAGCCGAGGTAAGACTAATTTTGTACTAGATCATTTATCAAGGATTAACATAGGTGAGGATGTGCAAAACATTAAGGACACAATGTCGGATGCACAACTATTCATATTGAACCATGTGCCCTTTGACTTAGAGGATATTGTTATCTTTGTAAGAATCGGGCACGACACATGAAGGAATGAAGGATTTGGAGAAGAAGCAACTTGCCATATGAGTTGCACTTACCCGTTGATCAATGGAGATTTATACAAACTATAGATTTGTGTTGCATGGATAAAAGGAATTAATCAATGTCCTCGCTAATAGGTTGTGGGGATTGAAAATATTGTCCCAAGAGAGGTTGGCCTTGTCACTCTACTCAAGGAGAACTTCTAACTATTTAGTGATATCATCCGGGTTAGACATGAGGGTGATAACATAGAGGCTTAACTCGTAATCAATGTCATGTTTTTTCCACATAAATGGTTTTGCGCACAATAGATAGGTCGAAAATGGAATCTAGTTTGTAAGATGCTCTAGGAGGGTCATCTAACGTAAACATGAGCTTACAAGCAATCAATGATTAGTCATGATTACGAATATTAGAGAGATACATCAAGATGTACCAATAATGTAAAATAGGGAATTTTAGCAAGGATCGATGTCAATTTTGTGGATCGGTGCCATATGGGTTATTGATACCGATCACTATCAAAACTGAATTGATCAAAATATGATTTATGATTACTATGATTATGAATAAAGGATTGATTATCCTTGAAAGACAATTGCTTTTATTGTAATAATTAATCATGAGAAAAAGGCTCTTCATTTAAATCAAAATACAATACCTTTGAGGAGGATGAAACCGGGATGATTGAATATGAAGAAAAGTTGCTCTAAAGGGAGTACGAGATAACATGATAGTCTTGATCACTTCACATTTTTGTTAACATATGAAATCAAATAGCTTGGTCTGTCACATGCAAGCTTCAAAGAAGGATGTCAAAATTGATCTTGAAATCCTTGGGAAAATGTCTGAGTTGGTTTTTATAGGATTGATGTGATTTTAATGGATCATGTCGATCCGTACCGATCGGTGCCTATTTCTATCTAATTCAAGGAGAATGGTTGAATTTGGTTTCAACCACTTCCTTTTACGAGATTTTTAGGTTTTCTAATGGTCTAGGGTTGTTTTGAGCTCATGGGGAGTTTGTTTGGAGGTTGAGTTGTTTGGTTTATTTTTGTTTTTATTTTTAGTTTTTGTGGTTACAGGAGGTTATGAGTGGTAAAATAGTAAGTGTAAATAGGTAAAAGGGTAAAATGAATGTGTGGAATTACAAAGGGTATCTTAGAGTATATATGCACCTATGGAAATTAGGGTGACCTAATTATGGTGTCTACATTTTACCCTTTTTTCAAGTCGCTTGTGATGGACAAAATAATAGAATAAAATGAGTGATGTAGTTGGATTTATGTTGTGTAGGTGAACCCCCTCAAATTAGGGACCATCACAAGCTAATGTAATGGTTATCGGTTTGAATAGATAGATCAATAAATAAAGGCAAGAGTGTGTAGGCTTGTGTAAGATTGCATTTGTAAATATATGTTTTTCAATTTAATATTCCCTAAGACTAGGCATGAAATATATTGCCACATAAGTGGGCTTACACAATCGAAAAGTAAAATGATAGGGGAATCAATTGGTTCTGAACCTATAGGCATATGCCTTGTAGGAAGCAGTAGGAAAAGGTTCTCGAGAGACTACAAAGCATCCATGGTGTGTTGGGAAACGTGGACTCTTTTGTATGAGACATAATTTTGGATTGTAGAGGGTCTTGGGGACCAAAAAGAAGCACATGCTTGAAAAGTGTGTAATTCATAAAGGTTCAATCTCGATTTGAATAATTGGTTCTAATTCCAACCGAATTGACACCAATTAGAAAGTAGTGCCGATCGATTCGGGAACCATATATATAAGCTTTGGATAACTATGATAGATCATTATGTTTATGGTGATAATTTGTTATAAAAATTATTTTTGCTACTTTGAAAGATGGAGGCTAGCAGGAGTGGAAAAAGGAGATGACGACCATCTCAAATAGAAGTAGGTTTAGTTTTTTTATTTTCAATTTTTTTGCTATATGTGGATATAGGATCAGCGTTGATCAATAAGATCGGTGCCTATTTATATATAATCGGTATTAATATGTAGGCATCGAGTGTCGATTTGATATGTTTTGAAATTTTTGGATGGATTTTGTATTATAATGACTAATGATTTTGTTTGTTGTTTTTGTGGATATAGGCAAAGAGAAACCTAATGATTAGGGATAAAGTGTCACCTTTGGTAGGAGGTTATGTGAGTATATGGGGGATGATGACTAAGAGATTTTGGAGGTGTTGGGGTTAGGTGGATTTTTTCCATTACATGTGTGTCCATTCATGATTTGGAGATGATGGTGGCCTTGTTAGAGCAGTGGGATGCAACCACTAATATATTTTGGTTATTGACAAGGAGATGAAGATCACCATGGAGAATGTATATAGGTGATTTAATATAAATGGAATTAAATATAATTGTAGAGTAACTATTGTAGTGTATGATATGAAAATGCTAATGTATAGCAAAGACACAAACAAACAAGAATGTACAAAGGTGAAACCATAAAGAGAGAGAGAGAGAGAGAGAGGATGGCTTAGCTGATTTCTAAGCAATCTAAAAGTGATCTAGGTAGGTGAATAGTTGAAACAGACTAAGAAGAGTTTCACCGATGCTCGCTAGATTTTTTGAAACTCGAGAATGTGCCAGATAGGAGTACCCATGGGAGGACAAAAGTGTCTAGGTGCTAGTGTCTGTGTGAATGATTTGGATTTTTGAAACTTAGGAATGTGCCAAATAGGAGTACCCACAGGAGGACAAGAGTGTCTAGGTGATAGTGCCTTTTCTTTATGCTAGTGTCATGTGAATGATTTGGATCTGGTCTCTAAACTTTGTAGGAGGAGATTTTTGTTAGTCTCTTTTGTTGCTCTAATTTCTCTCCTTGATCTCGAATATACTAGTAAACTGCAAAACAAGTTGTCTACCTGCACATGTCCACAAACCACATCAAATATAATAAAAAGATGCGAGAATGTCAATTTGGGCTGCTTCCGACGGTCACTTAAAGAGTTAACTTAATATTGATCATTGCACTACATTTCAAACTCCATGTATTTTGCATGTAAGTATGTGTAATGATGCTCTAGGATTCCCTTATGTAATTTATACTAAGATAAAAGCATAGATCTAGAATGCTCCATATGCAAATGTGTGTAATGGAATAGAATAGAGTTGCCCTCATGTGTTGTGTATGTAGATTTATTGCAACCCTTTTCCCTTGAGTGAATGTGTTATATGAATACTTTGCGATGATTCTCTTGTGCCTTTGGATGCAAACTTAAGTGATGGTAGATAATGCTAGTGTTTGGTCCTTTATTTAAGAGTTATAACTATGTGTATATATGATTCCCTTGCTTAAATTTTTAATTGACAAGCTGAAAGGCCAATAGAAAAGTATAAAAGATGCCCAAGAAAAAAAAGAGACCCAAAAGAGTGAGACAATGGGAGAAAGGGTCAAGAGGGATAGGAGCACAGGCGTTAGTTTCCGAGGCCATAAAAGATAAATCAGTTAATTACCGATATGGTTTTATGGTGTGTAAGGTCAATAAAAGCATAACAAACAAACAAAAAGGCTCAAAAGACATTGGTAATTACTAGTTTCCTTTCTTGGGAATCTTATGTATATAAGTATGCTCTAGGACTAAAAATTGTACGCAAGTGCGTAGATTCTTTGTCTACATTTTCCCCACTTTATGTCATTGAGTGAGTACATGATAGCATAAAGTAGATAGAATATGTGTACCTTTTGATCCTATAGAGAAGAGTGTAGCCGATAGAGTGCGAGTGGACAAGTGAAGCGTGAAGTGATCGCAATGTGAAGCATGGAGACTATGAGAGGGAAGTGGACCCTAGGGGTAAAGTGTATGCGAGTAGCATGTTGTTGTTTGTTGATGTGATTTTCTCCTTCTTGTGTATTAAGGATAGACTGCAAAAGAAGAGTGAAAGAGTAGTCAAAGTTCCATATATGAGAAATCAAAGTAACATGTGTATAAGTAAGTAAAAGTGTGAAAGTATGTAAAAGGAAAGTGTGCACCTAATGTATAAGAGTGTAAGAGATAGAGAATTGTCTTGATTTTCTTGGAGTTGTTGGATTTGTTTTGACTAGTGAGTTTGTTTGTGATCTCGGTGAGAGCAAGTTGTTTTTAGCAATCTCATGCCAAGAGCGAGTTTTGGGCAATCTCATGCCAAGAGAAGAGTTTTGGGGAGAGAGGTCTAGTATTTCTCTCCTTCCATAATGCTTCCTGAATAAGCATCACTACAAATTGTACATCCTGATTTGTTCTAATTGTTCTAATTAGTCCCATTTGTAACTGAAATGTACTAATAAACTTAATTCTATAACTGGATATAAGTATGTGCTACTCTTATAGAATTAATCCGAAAGCTCTTGGAGATTGTGTTGGTATAAGAAATTGATTTGTTTCCCCTAGGACACAAGCATGCTTCGCTACTATCCAAGTCTAGGCGCTAGTGTTTGTTCTATGTTTTGGACCCAAGTTTGTTTCTAGTCTAATCTATAGCTATGTTATTTTATATTATGTCATTCTATATTGTAGCTTTGAGTTGTTATAGGTGTGATTTGTTCACCCAATAGATTACCCCCTCGTTTGGGGTGCATGTGATGATTGTAAGAGAATGTGGTCTAAAGGAGATGACCCTGGTCTAATATGCATATTTGAAGTGGATACCTATAGGGGTAGGGGATATGCATGGTAGAAACTAAGGAACATGTAAACAAGATGGACTAATAACAAGTGTTAGTATAAAATCTAGCATGCAATAGAAGACAATGTAACAAGTAAGTGTGAAGACAAGATGGACCGCCAAAAGTGGTTTTAAAACATGGGACATCACTCACAATGTCACAAGATAATCAAGGTTGAAGCATCCAAAAACATAGAATGAACAAGAAAGACAAAGGGCGAATCCTCGTAAACAATAGCAAACAACAAGTAAGCAAGTAGTAAACAAAAAGTGACAGAGATAACCATGGTTGTATAGATTCTCAGTAAGATAAATACTACACATGAAGCACCCGCTAGCATGTTAGAAAGATAGATAGTATGTCAAATTGTGTGTAAATCAGTGATAAGAAGAGTAATAGTGATTGGAAATATTAATTACTAAATAATAAAACTTGTAATGTATAACATGTGATAGTAGCCAAAGTAGATGCCCCAGGAGCCTCGATGGGATAGGTGAAGATTTTTTTCGAGCATAATGCATCATGTAGGAATCCATGGAAAATTTTAGTGGAGAATTTTTGTAAACTCGCGATTATTAGGGATTTTGAAAATTAGAACTAGTGAATTTTCAACAAATCGGCTATTTTTCGATTCACCTAAAATTTTAATTGAAAAATCATTTGTATGGGTCAATTAGCCTACTATTTATATTTAAAAAGGAACTTATGCATGTATTTTTCCAAAATTACTAATCAAAATGTGCAAATATTCACCGAGGTATAATACATATCCTAGGGGGTTACTGGGGCGTACCCCCTTGTGGGGTCTAGGGAACTATCCCTCCGGTGGGGATCCAGGTGGTTTTGTGCCCTAGTGGGGGTTCAGGGTAGTGCCCGAAAGCCACATTTTCTATGTTTATTTCTAGGGGAGAAGACTACCTATTTCTAAAACAACATTTTCTTAATAGCACAACATACATGGGATGGAAGGTCATTCAAATTCACTGAGACGACCATCCAACACAGGCTCAATGAAAGTCCAACAAGATTGGGCCATGACGACAAGTAGATTTTGTCTAATGCACGAGTGATGGTCGTCTTGGTGGAAGATCATCCAACCGAAATGGACTTCCGTTTAATACAGATGTCCAACAAAGAGTGGTTAGCCATCCAACTTCGGATGAAAGGCAGATGATGTATGACCATAGAACCCATGTTGGATGGCGACAATGGATGTTCATCAACCCAGTTGGATGGTAGCACAATGGACAACCATCCAACCAAGGAAGGACAATAGATGTTTCAGATTTTTCTTTTGTCAATGATTTATTTGGTTCATTTTAGTTTAGGTAGTTTTGAAGTTGATCTTCGGTGTTCTCTCCCGATTATTTTCTAGGTTCACACATATAGGTAAAAACCGAAGGATGTTGATGGTCATTCTCTATGTGTTGTAGGTTCTCCTTTTGTGAAGGGATCTTCTATTCCTAGCATAGTTATGGCAAGTTGTTATTCGACATGCAGAACTTTATATTATATATATATATATATATATATATATATATTATTTTATTTTATTTCTATGGAGATGATTTTGTTTTTCTACTTTTTTCAAATGTATCAAATCTCTTTTTCTTTGATTATCGATGAAATGTTGCATATTTCTATGGAAGAGATGGTCGTCAACTCTACCCGAGAGAGATGGCCGTCCAACATAGTTTTCCTAACCTTAAAAGGATGGATGTCTAACTTGCTCATTTGACTATAGATAGATGGTCATACTCATCTAACACCCTTATAAAGTTATGTGAAATTCAATAAAATTGAGCTCCGTCAAATCACCTTTTCCATGAGAATGTTTTTCAGTAAATTCGACATCATTTCGAAAGTCGATTTTGGAGATTCGCCACCCATTTTAAACAATTTCTTGGAGGGGGCTTAAAATGAACCATTTATGAATCTATGATAGGTCCTGTATTCACCTCAAGATAGCAAGTGAACACACGTGTGTATATAGAAAAATATGATGATATATTATGTATCCAACTAGCATAGGAAACCAAATGTAACATATAAGTAGAATAAGCTAATAAGAAACAATGCAACCAAGATATGCAAATGTTGTATGAGTGTGATGGTATGATATGCAAGGTGTAAAGATAATAGGATCATCATTTATCCACAATGGATGTGTCCGAGATGAGGTTCATTTATAAATTCTCCCTCAACTTGACCAAGAATGGACCATATAACAAGAGTGCATCATTGGGAAATGAGTTTTTGTGTGATAATATATGTTAGAAAAATGTATCGGGAAGCACATAGTGTGAAGTGTGTATGATGTGAGGTTCATTCAATTATTTGACCCTCAATAGTCAAGTATGAACCATGGAACTAGAGTACGTCATTAGGTAATGACGCTATAATCTACCAAAGAGATGTGCGAATACTTGAAAATATTAGGCATGAAGCACGGAGTGTGAAAGATTGGTAGATGATAGAGATAAATTTATAGTGATGGAGGAGGGAGAAAGTGTGATTCCCCCAAGTGTGTGAGGGATATAATACTATCTGATGATATTGAAGGAAGAGGGCCCCCTACCCAATATTTGATGAGACAAAGGCATGCGATAATGATCTAAGGTTGGTGGTGTAGGAGAGTAACTCTATGCATGTGAAGGAGACCGATGTGGTGAAGGAGGTAACAAATACCTATAGGAAGGGGCTACCCGAATGGGGGACTTAAGTGATGAATCGGACTAATGGGTCGATGATGAGAAGAAGGAAAAAAAATCTTATGAGAATAGGTTTTCCAAATAGGGGACTTAGGTTGTGAGGTGGACTAATGGGTGATGAAGACGAAAAGGTTATGATGTAATCCATGTTGTAATAGGAGAGACACGTACAGAAGTGTCTTTAGATTTGATAACTTTAGGAGACCTAGATGCCATGACAGTGCATAGATATCAGCAAGAGTGGGCCGAGGCAATGATGCATGTCATAGAAGACCTTTGATGGTGAGAAGTTGTTTGTTATGGATTAACTTGAGACACAAGTGATGCATGGAGGGCATGGATTGCACAAAGAGGAGCCAAGGATACCTAAGAGCATGTCACAACCTTTGATTGAAGATGTAACGATGAATGGTACAAGCATGGTGAAGGGCCCAATTGTAATGGGAATTTTTACCATGACTGTAAGAATTAGGAACTGAACATGTGATAATAGACATTTGAAATTTGATATCTAGGAGGAATTCCAAAGAGCATACATTAGTAACAAATGATGGATAGACCATGGTATTGTTGATGGTATAAGAACCAATAAAGGCATTGATATACAATGAATCAAAAGTAAATATAGCGTGATAATCATGATCCAAGGATGTGATAATAAGTGATGGCACATCAGTAAAAGAAACAATAACTTCAATAGGCCCCAATGAAGAGGAGGCACATCATGATATGTATTATTTGTAGAAGAATTAGTAGCTTGATTGCATGCTTTGGTACTGAGTTCATTGAAAATTTTAAGCTTTTTATTATCATTGACCATTTAGTCATAGATGGCATAGAGAGTTCGATTGCATTGTTATCGATAAGATCTTGAATTAGATGTTTAAGCTTAAATCAATGATCAGTGTGATGCCCAATGCATTGGTGGTAGTCACAACATGTATTTTCATCATAGTTGTGGCCACGGGGGTGAGAAGGATCGAGATTGAGTGGTGGAAGAAGAGTGATAAGATTGTGTTCAATATGTTGGGGTAAGTGAAGCCGAGGTGTGTAAGGTAACTTAGGAAAAGTATGCCACATGGGTTACAATTGAATCTTGTCAGGTGTAGAAACAACATTAATAGTGGTCTTAGGAAATGGTTTGAAAGTAGATTTTTCTTAAAACCGATTAGAAGATTCAGATGAAGACGTATCATAGTGTTTTTATTTTCCCATAGATAAAATGTTTCCTTCGCATATTGTGAGTGTATGGTATAGTTTGTCAAAGGAGGGAGAGGTCTCAAAGATGATGCTCTCTTAAATCAAAGGTAAGATGGTTTGAATAAAAATATATTACAATTCATAATCAATGAGTACATTAGTCATCTTAGCAAGGTTGTTCTTATAGCACAAAACATAGTCAACTAGATGTTCTTTGGATCCTTGCTTCATTTTAGCTAATTGTGAATATGATATTTTATTACTGATATTGATATAAAAATGTGCAAGTAAAGCATCAAATAAGTATGTAAAATAGGTTACCAAGTGAATAGGTAGATCATAGAACTAACGCATATCGTAATCTTGCAAGCTTCTAGGAAATAGTTTAGTTAGTAATGTAAAATCATCCGCATAGTCAATACATGCCACATGAAAAGATAGAATATGTTGTTGAGGGCCACCATGGCCATTGAAGGTGGGAATATTTTGTGCAATGAAGGTAGGATGTATTGGATGAGAGGATATGGTGGGTGTAAAATGGTTGTGAAGGAGAAATGAGGAAGGAATAGATGGAGAAGAATGTGAACTAGCTTGCTGAAATTTATAGATTTGAATTTGTAGGTTTTGGTATAAAGAATCTAGGTCATGGGTGTATGAAGAGTAATTAGCTTGTGTATTAGAGGTATTGGGAGTAATGAGGGGAGCGGTGGTAGTGTAGCAATGGAAGTAGGAATGTTAAGGGGTTGTGTGGAGGCCATAGAAGCCAAGGAGGAACCCATGAGAGGGTGAGAGGTAACATCTCGAGCATGTTTAGTAGTGAGTAGAGAATTTAGGACATGTGGAATATGCATAGGGTGGTCACGTAAATAAGAACAAAAATTAGTGAGCTTGTCTAACTATTCTTGATCAACATTAGTGTCCTCATCATATGATTGTTCACTATTAGAAGTTTCAATGTTTTCAAGAGGAACGTTGTTTGAGTTAAGAAAAGGATTAGAAGATTCATCCATTGATTTAGAGAACTTATAGATAGATGGATGAAGCTCAATGTACTCAAAGGAACCAAAACGACCACTACGGGTGATGGGCATAAGAAGAAAACCTTAAAGGAAGGTAGGGTTCAAGCAAGTGGGTTCACCAAATGATTTAATATAAATTGAATTAAATATAATTGCATAGTAAATGCTATGGTGTATGATATATAAATGCTATTGTACAATAAATACACAAGAAAACAAACATGTAAAAATGTGAAACCCTAAGCAAGAGAGAGAGAGAGAGAGAGAGAGAGAAATAAGATTTCGTTGATTTCGAGCAATAACTGGATGTGATCTAGATAGGTAAATAATTAGAACAGACTAAGTAGAGTGTCATTGATGCTTGTTGGAGGTTATGAAACTCTGTGATGTTCTAGATAGTAGTGCCCATGGGAGAACAAGAGCACCTAGGAGCTAGTTTCAATTCAGGTGTTAGTCTCTGTGTGAATGATCCCGATACGGTTTCTTATGTGTAAGAGGAGCTTCACCGTTAGTCTTAGTTTATCACTCTAATTTCACTCCTTGATCTTCGAATATACCTATAACCTGCAAAACAATTTTTCTACATGTACACGTCCACAAACAACATCAAATCTTATAAAAAAGATGTAGAGTGTGGAATAAATCTTGACCCAGCAATCACCGGAGAGAGTGAACTTAGTACCAAGTGATACACTACATTTTAGACTCCATGTAGTTTTGTATGTAAGTGTGTGTAATGATTCCCTAGGATGCCCTTGTGCAAGTTGTACTAAGATAGTAAGATAGATCTAGAATTCTCCATATGTAAATGTGTGTAATGGAATAAAATAGAATTCCCCTCATAAGTTGTGTACGCTGTAAGTGATGCGATCATTGTCCCTTGAGTGAATGTGTTAGATGGATGCTTTGAGATGCTCTTTTTCCTTTGGATGAAAGATTAGGTGATAATAGATAATGTAGTGCTTGGTCCTTTATTTGAAAGCTATAACTATGTACATATATGATTCCCTTGTTTGAATTTCGTAATTAAAAACCGAAAGGTCAACCCAAAAGTAGAAAAGATGCCCAATAAGTAAAACATACCCAAAAGAGTGAGAAAAGGAGAGAAAGGGTTAGTAGTCTTTGAGGAGGGACACGAGTTCACGGGAACTAGTGTCTTAATTGGCCGCTAGTGTCCGAGGCCATAAAACATAAATCATTAAAATACCGACAAGGTTTTAGGGTGTGTAAGGTTGATAAAAGCATAATGAACAAAGCAAAAGGCCCAAAATACATTGTCAATAACTAGTTTTCTTGCGTAGGAATCATATGTATATAAGTATTCTCTATGACCTATAAATGTACTCAAGTTCATAGATTTTGTGTCTACAACACGAACCTATGGATGCCTATTTAGGGTGAGCCTATTGTGTCACTTGATGAGATGAGATGAGGACATCAATGGTGAGGTTGCATGGAGAAGTTTTCATGGACAAGATGTATATTGCTAGAGGTTTTGCATTCAAGGATTTTTAAGATGATGAGATAATAGGAGTACCCTAACCATGATTATTATAGTGGGGATTATTTTTTATGCCCTACCAAATTCTGATGGAGGTCGTTTTCCATGGTTGTTAGCGGGGTTATGGTGGAAATGGTATAGTAACGGACTGTTCTTTCTAGGGGGTCACTCTAGTGTCACAATTTTATAGGGAGTTTTGGGAGTGGTCGAAGGGTGGAGATATAGATTAGATGGGACATTTATTTTGTAGTGTAGGGTGTATGAGTACAATAGGGTAATCTAGCCTCATGGTCTTTCTTGGTCTAAGTGGCATGAAAAATATTTTTGTGTTGGGTTTTTTAAGTGGCAAAGTAATTTTTCAGAGATGACGAGTATCTCAAAGTTTAGAGTATTGTGAGGGATTGTTTTATGAGTTGGGCATTGATGATGTAGTATGAAGGCCATATGTACACTTCACTATATGGCCGAGAAAGGGTGATGAGCTAAAGATTATGTAGCAAGAGAGGTAGATGTGGGGATGGAGGGAATAGATGGGTGAGGTATTATAGTTTGGGTGGGTGTGGTGGTAGTTTGGCTTGGTATAGGATGTAACAAGAAATCCTATATTCTATAGGAGGATGGAAGGATATATAGAGCTTCCTCTACACATATTCATATTATTCAATAGATGGCAGAGGAGGAGGTAGCATCGGCTGAGATATATTATTTCGGCGTGACACCCGAGTAAATGATTTGGTGGTAGGAGTAGATGATAGCTCGAGGGGAGAGGATTGCGATGATACGACATGAATGAGGGGTGGAGGATGTGGAGATGGGGGAGGTGGATGAAGTGTAGGAAGGAGGTGGTTCATAGGTATAGGTGAAGTAATTGAGTTAGTTGATGATCAAAAGGCATGATCGAGTGATTTCTTTAAAGAATGAGGTGGTGAGGTTGATAGGGGTGTTGGGGAGAGAGATGAGTGGGTGGTTTCCAAAGAGACCGAGATGGGCCATGTGTGACAAGATCAAGATCAATACCATCAAAAGTGTGATCTGTTGAGGGAGTGGTGACATGAATGTGAGTAAATTGGTAGCATTAGGGCCAATCGGATCAAGAGTGGGAGTTCGAAATGGGAGGAGCATCCGGAGGAGTGAGTGGAGTTGTACGTAGAGGTAAGATGGGGCCACCCGGGATGGTGTGCATGGCTCATTATCAAGCTCTATGAGAGGAGATGAGATATTATGATGGGGTAGTAGAGAGAATCTCCGAGAGGTGCCTTTGCATGAAAAGTATGTGGCGAACTAGTAGAATTTGTCTCAAGCAGTCTTACGCAGATAGCACGGGAGTATCTGCGAGGCCTAGGAGGGAGCTTGCTTGTGGAGTAGGAAATATAGTACTATCATATGTACAATTTATGATGTGATTATTATATGGGAGATGGATCTTGATTCTTGATCTACATTGATGTGTGTGTGTGTGTGCAGTGCGCACTCACACGTGAACATGCGTGTGCGTGCGCACATGCGCGCTGCGCAGCGTGTTTTCACGTGTGAGTGTGTGTGTGTGTGTGTGTGTGTGTGTGTGTGTGTGTGTGTGTGTGTGTGTGTGTGTGTGTGTGTGTGTGTGTGTGTGTGTGTGTGTGTGTGTGTATCATGTAACATATGTTTTCATGATTTTGATGTGATATTTTATATGAGTTAATGGATAGATTTTAGATACAATGTTGGGTTGATGAAATACAACCTAAGTACTAAAGGCGCAGAAGGATTGGGTGCGTAGACACATGGTGCATAGATGTGCATGGAAGTATAGCGAAACGGAGCATATCCGGGAAGGTTGAAGCGAGGACTTAGCCATTTTGTAGTTTAAGGATAATTATAGACATGGAGTGAAAAAAATGTTTTGTATAAGACTTGAAGAGCATGCAAAGGCTATTTTGGATGAGTAGAAGATCAATCACCATGCATAGTTTTGAGGCTATTAATAGGATTATAATGTTTTTGTATTATTAGATAATCTATTAATAACGATCTTACATGCTCTTGTATTTTTCATGTAAGGGTGCATGGTTATTATTAGCATGTAGCCTATTTTTGAGAGGTGCATGGGTGGTGAAGGGAAATTCTCCACCCCTGTAAATATGATTGATTTGCAAAGTTTAGAGAGTTTGATGTTTTGTAGATTTATGTTGTTAGTTTGTGAGTGTGCATGAATATGATGATTGTTTTATGTATGTATGAAGCTTTTGTGTTTTACAAAAATTAATATAATGGATATTTGTGGCTGGATATTGATTGTAGACACATATGTGAATGGATCTTACATGGTAAATTTAATCTTGGTTCTTGTTTAATTGTTCTTGCATATGGTTAAGATCTAGATCTAGTTTATGCACTTCTTCATATTTAGTTATCTGTTATGGATCTGGAATATTTGGTTAATCATGTTAACTCCTTGAACAAGTTGGCGTAAAGAGGAACTCGAAGTACCCTTACGGCTGTGGGTGAGAACTCAGTTCAAGTTGAGTGATGTGTCAACGCGCCTTGGGCTATTGGTGGTAAAATCTAGGCTACATTTTGGTTTCATTGTCAGGACCTCTTTTTCAGTTGTTTGGCTAGGATGTTGCATGATGAAGACGTATCGGTTGACCTTGGCCAATATTGAAGAGTGGTTAGACAATTTGGAGGAAGAGTATGCTCGCAGATTTAGCACTGGACCTAAATTTAATGCACATGCATGGGTTGAGTAGAATCTATATCACGAGAGTACATGTATGAGGCGTTATTCTCCATCTTTCATATAGAGTTGTACAAGTGGCTAGTTACTTACACATCAAAGAGAAATTGGAGGTTTCGTACACTTGTTTGGACACAGGAAGAATTCCATGGTTTATATGATGCAGATTTGACATGGACGCGCATTGTAGATCATTGGTTCTATGGATTTCTAAATATCTATATTTTGGAGTACATAGTTTCTACTTATTCTTTTCCAGAGATTGCTGAGATCTAGTTCTTGCGAGAACCTAGAGGATCATATTTGCGTGGCATTCCTTTAGAAATTAAAATCTTGATTGTGACCCTGGATTTGGAAGATTAACCTATAACTAGCTAAACCCCATGATTCGTGGGGGAAGGATTGGGTGTGGTGAAAATATGACAGATCTAGCAGAAAAAAATATAGATAGAAGAAAAGAGGTTTAATTTTAATGAAGAACGTGGAGGAATTTAGAGAAGCAATGTGAAGTTTTGGAATGAATGGCATTATGGAGAGAGATGGATCATGAAGGATTTGGAGCTCACGTAGAGGACGTGGAACCGAGCATCTGTAACTCCCCCATTTGGGAAATCATGGAAGAGAACCCTCTTCGACCTCATATGAGAGCATGTCGGTGGAAGATACATGGACCATAGGCACGCATCGATCTTGGCGACCTATCCCTTGAGCTTGGTTTTCTAGTTTCTATGATAGCTATCAAGAAGCAAGCTATTGTCAGGCAATAGAAGTATGGCAGATAGAGTTTATTTGTAGTATGGTTCAGACTTAATTAGGTATCTTATTCATCTACGGTGGATCAATCATCATCTATGTTATTTGAGAGGTCTAAATGGAGATATGTTTTCTATCACATCATCAAGCATAGAATGTGGGCATGAGAATATTGGCTTCACATCCTGGAAGTAGCAAAAATTCATAGGTATTTGTACGAGTTCAATTTAGCAAAAATTTGGAACACAAGGAAGTTCATCCTCTAGTCGATACCTACTACATGAGGAGGATCATGTGGCTAAAAATCTAGTGGATCTCATATTTACGGAGGCAGAGGAAATAAAATAGGAAATCCAAGTTCGGATCTAGTGGGCACGGTCTACACCAACCCCAAAATATTTATATGGAGATGTCTCTTCATCTTCTAGAATACATAGGGATAGAAGATACGATTGAGCACATTCATATGTGTGAGATACTATGGTGTGCAAAGTGGATTACAACTCCAGAGCACAAGGAAATCTAGTTCGCAACTACACTATAAGGGTGCGTGCATAGTTAGTACAGGAAATTTGATCCGGACTAGACTTGTGTAGATTATACCGCGTGCACGGGATGCTTTCTTGAAAGAATTTTATATACCTAAATTTGAGTAGAAGAGCATCGAGTGTCTTGAAGGACATCGAGATAGGGTATGAGAGAGTGTTATGGAGTGTGATGTACGTTTCAAAACCCTCTTATTGAAGTTATCTTATGGCATTCACCGATCCATCATATTCAATGGTTCATTGGAGGAATAATCACACCTTTTAGAAGAGCACTCCCACACAAGACTTATACACATCCGCACGAGGCACTTGAAGCAGCTCTACGCCGAGGTAGTTGAGAGTATAGACACAGGAGTTAGCCCATTTTTGGAGGCTCATATTACATCAATGGCCAAACAATTAGTGAAATTATTAGCTAATTAAGCACATGAGATGCGTGGAATTTGGTGCACAAATTGTGAAGTGGAAGGGCATACTAAGGATAGTTTTCCTCATAAATTAGTGCGTACCATGCTATTGGACTATAAGATTTGTCACTTAGATCATGATTCAAGTAGGTTCCCATTGTTACAATGCGTGATAAGGAAGAATGTGTCTTATTACTGCAAGATTTGCATGTCTACCACTCATGATACTAAAAATTACAGGTTGATTGATTAGATTCATGATGCCATTGATATTGGTGTGCAAAAGACTAGTGTTGTAAATAATTCAAAGGAAAAAGGTGAACATCATGATAATGATCACAATGAAGGCCATTATGATGGAGACCGAGGTATAGGACGAGGTTACCATGGAGGATTCGGAGAGGATGAGGTTGTGGTGGTGAAAGAGGCGAGTTTCCATGAGGAACATGTTATACCTGTGGATCCCCTTATCACTACAAGCATAAATGCCCTCAAAACATTTTTTTTGCGGGAAGAACCATAACTATGAAGAATTTCCAAAATTTTATGAACACTTGAGTAAGAAGAAAAATTAGGACAAGGGTTCGGGAATTCTTAGAGTACATCGTGTTGTGGAAGATTGGTGGATGTCAAAGTTAGCGCTGATACTAAGTTGGTACCTGT
The DNA here is from genome assembly GCA_018340775.1 of Taxus wallichiana var. yunnanensis. Classification (NCBI taxonomy): domain Eukaryota; kingdom Viridiplantae; phylum Streptophyta; class Pinopsida; order Cupressales; family Taxaceae; genus Taxus; species Taxus wallichiana. Next base: position 793,067,770 of record CM031239.1, read on the forward strand.
GAAGATCACTACATGCGCTAAGGTTGCACGTGCCACGAAGTTCCAAAGTAGAAGCCTATCATTACAAAGGAGGAGGTACTACATGTAAAGTATCCAAACCCTATGCATCAAAAGGAGGTCTATCAAGAAACCATATAAGTGATTAGTAATTTACAGGGTTAGATCTGATGTTTGAAAGAACATTCGTGGAGGTTAGAATAGAAGAAAATAGTTAAGATTCCTCATATGGATGTTGATGAACTACAAGAGGTTTGCAAGATTATTCGACAAGAAAACATCATTCCTTTTTTTCAGGGGGAATAGTTAAAGGAAAAACCCCACTCGTTGGAATAGAATGTAAAAGACATATTTTGCATGCTAACCTACCACCTCATAGTCTAGATTATGACAAAGAGATCACTCTAAATTTTGTTATTGATGGATGGATCTTGAGTAAAATTTTGATTGACACAGGTGCAAAAGTGAATGTAATCAATTTGGATGTGTGGATTCAGATGGGCAGACTACCATTACAACCATCTTCAAATGTGTTTTTTATGGAAAACAGCACTAAAGCCATGCCTATTGGATTTTTTAAGGATGCGTCTATTACTATACAAGGGGCCAAGCTTACTAGGGATTTTGAGGTCTTGTCGCTTGCAGAAGCAGACAATTTTCCAGCATTGCTTGGGTTCCATTGGTGTTATTCCAAAAAAATTTACTTGTACTTCAACAAGGGATATATAAGTTTTGAGAACAAGGAAGATCATGTGATCATTCCTTTACGAGATAGAAAAAATGCACCTTATGTAGAGCCCTTAAGTGAAGAGAATTTAAACAAAATCTATGTGCATGCCATTAGGGATCCTGAAGTGTTTGACCCATCAAAGGAAGGATTTATCTAATGGGATGATGCACAATCCATGAGTGATACTAAAATTGTTTTATGTGACAACCTTGGGCACATGAAGCTTACAAAATGGTTAGGCATGAAGTAAGAAGTGCAATTATGCACATAAGTAGGCCACCTTATGTTAGGTGTTTAGGCAGCAACTAGGTACCAAGGTACACTGGCAAAGGAAATCCTAAGGTACTCCTGCAAGATATGGAATTTCAATGGATAGATTGGGTGGAAACAAGGAATATGCTAGTTTATACTCTGGGTGGAACAAAAGTGCGTAGGTGGATGGTTCATAAAGACAATATTTTGGAATGGAAAGAAGTGAGAATCACCTTCTCTGATAGATTTCTCAAGCGCAATGCGCCTACTCAGATATGTGAATTTCATGGTAAGGATCATGTTTAGAACCATGTTCAATAGTGTGAGAGACTCTGGACAGAGGTGCAGGAAGATTTACCACCTTCATTGTGGGTGCACAACCTCTACTACACCTTGTGAGGTTGTGTATGCACATGGTATGTCTATGCAGAGTTGAATAGAGAAACTAGAAATTGGAAAGAACTAATTATTGGTCCGAATCTATGGTTGCTAAGATAATTTAGTTGATGCGTGACTTCCAGGACCTGTTCCCTTGGGGCTATCATGAATTGAAAGGAGTACATGAATCTTTGGGTGAAATGAAAATCAAGCTAAAGGAATGTGAGAGCACTGGTTAGGAAGAGGCCTTACAGGATGAATCCTAACCTGCACATCAAGGTGAAAGAAGAAATTGACAAGATGCTGAATTCTGGAATCATTGAGCCCATTAAGGAGTCGAATTGGTTAGCCCTATGGCGATTGGTATAAAAAAGATGGAAGAATCGTAATTTTTGTGGATTATAGGGAATTGAATGTTGCATGTGTAATTGATCCTTTTCCCACACCATTTATTGAAGAAATATTAGAAGGCATTATAGGACACGAGATCTACTTCTTCACCGATGGATTTTTGAATATCATCGAGAGAGGATAGCTAAGGAAGATCAAGAGAAGAAAACTTTCACCACTGAATGGGAAGTTTTTCATACATGGTTATGCCCTTTGGATTAAAGAATGTGCCTGCAGTATTTTTACACATTGTTGTTCAAGCATTCCAAGACTTTATTCATAAGTTCTTGTAGGTCTATCTGGATGATTGGAAATTCTATGGGCTTGTGAAGGATCACTGTGATAATTTGAGGCTTATGTTTGAGAGATTAGGATAGTTGAGCATTTCTTTAAACATAAAAGTGCATTTTTTCTACTCCCTTTGGGACTTTGTTGGGACATATCAGCTGCAAAGAAGGTTTGTTAGTGGATCCTGCTAAGGTTGTTGTCATTTTGGGCTTAAAGGAACCTACTAACCACATCAAGTTGAGTAGATTCTTAGGGAACATAGGCTATTACAGAAATTTCTTTAAAGGTTATTCCAAGATTCTTGCATCCTTTAGAGGAATTATTGAAAATTAAAGGCAAGTTCTATTGGGGTGAAGTGCAATAAAGTGTATGTTTGACACATTGAAGTAAAGGCTTATTACAATTCCTATTTTTCACTTTCCTTCATGGAATAAGCCTTTTCATGTGCATGTGGATGCCTCTGCATAGCTATATGTGCGGTACTAGCCCAACCTATAGAAGGTATTGTTGATCATCCTATTTGCTTTACAAGAATGAAGTTAACACCAGTTGAACAGCAATTATACAACTATGGAGTGTGAGGCATTATCCATGATCTACGCATTGCATAAGTTTAGACAATAATTGTTGGAAACACCTTTTATTTTCTATACAGATCACATGGCATTGAAGTACTTGGTGAACAAGCCCATTCTGGCAAGGGCGCATATGTCATTGGATTCTATTATTCCAGGAATTTTATTTTACATGGTGGTTAAGCCAGACAAGAGTAATTGGACTAGATCATTTATCAAGGATTAATACAGGTGAGGATGCGCAGAGCATTAAGGACACAATGCGGGATGCACTGAGTTATTCAAATTGAACTGTGCACCCTCTGACTTAGAGGATATTGTTATCTTTGTAAGAAGCGGGGAGGCACCTAAAGCAATGAAGGCTTTAGAGAAGAAGAAACTTGCCATATGCATTTTTCCTTACATGTTGATTAGTGGAGACTTATACAAACTAGTTCGGGATGAAGTTTTGTGTCGGTGTGTACTTGAGCATGAGTGGGAATCTATTATAGAGGAGGCTCATGGTGGTATTGCAGGTGGACATTATGTAGGAGATGCCACCGCGCGCAAGATTTTATTGGTTGGTTTGTGGTGGGAAACATTGTATAAGGATTGCAATGAATATTGTAAGGCTTGTGACCATTGTTAGTGCCTTGGAAAGCCTAGGCATAGAGATAAAATGCTTTTGAGGCCTATTGCTAGTGTAGAACCTTTTGAGAAATGGGAAATTGACTTTTTGGGTCCTATTTCCCAACTTGCACGTAGGAATGGATCCCACTATATTATAACTTGTAGAGATTATCTTACAAGGTGCATAGAAGCGGCACATACAAAGGATTGACCGCTGCAGCTATAGCTACACATTTTCACGTGGGATAATATTATCGGCATGGTATGGATGGTTACTTATTTTTAAAAGTGATAGGGGTACTCATTTTTTTAATGAGACCATCAGGATATTATTGGCTGAATTTATGGTATCACACCATAAAACAACACCTTATCACCCTCAAGTAAATGGAACTACTAAGGCCTTCAACAAGATATTGAGTCATACCTTGACTAAAATTTGTGATTTTGGAAGGAAGGACCTGGATGATAAAGTCTCTTCTATACTTTGGGCATACAAGACAACTTATAAGAGGTTGAATAAGGCCATGCCCTTTCATTTGGTGTTTGGCGCAGAGGTTGTTCTACCGGTGGAATTCATGTTACCTTCCCTATGTATTGTGCACACAGGATGTTTAGCTAATGAGAAAGCACTTGAAGAGCAAATTGGAAAACTGATGTAGTTGGATGAGATTCATGCTATAGCCAGATGGAGTTAGAAACAAGAAAAATCCGGGAAGAATACATGGCATGATAGACATATTAAGGATAATAATCTTAAAGTTAGACAGATGGTTCTTCTTTATGACTCAAAGTTTGTGCGCCACCCTGGAAAGCTTAAAATGCATTGGTTGGGACCATATGTTATAACTTATATACTTGATTCAGGTGCTTGCTAGTTAGAGGCATTGGATGGAACACGGTTTCCTGGTTACTTCAACGGGAGTAGGATGAAGACCTACTATAAATAAGTATTCTTGGTGTTTGTAATAAGGCGTGTGCCACTTAGCTTATATTTCCTTAAATGCATTTCCTTTATATGTTTTTCCTTTCATCGTTTCTATGTTTTTTCAATTTAGTTCACTTTTTTGTGTAGTAAGCACACTTGCGCACCAAAAGCTGATTACTATCTAAGTGTTTTCATGTGCAGAGGACAGCACATACCCTTAGCATGGGGTGGATTATTTACATGGTACATGGACTAGGTTTGAATGTTATCTGAAGTTGGATATGCATAAAGAGATTTTATGCAAGTGCTTGAAGTAAAGGTGCAGAAAGAGAAAGATTGCTCATAATTGAAAACACTTAAAAGGATGGTAAGTAGGTAGATAGGTAGGTAGATATAGATGTGTGTGTGTGTGTGTGTGTGTTAATTATAAAAATTAGAGGAATTTTAAAATAAAGTTGTTATTTTTGAAATATGTAATGAAAGTTGATTTGGTAATTAGGAAGCCATAGAAAGAGACCAAAAGGGAAGAACCAAATGTGAGACCCTAGGGATAATTGTGAAAACTAGACTGAGGTTTTGTGAAAGATGAAAATTCAAGTTTGGATATGAATATACAACGAAAAGATGAAACCTTAGGGAAACTATGGTTTAGAAGAAGGTGTAAGATTCAATCATGATTCTAGTTCACAAAAAAATTTACACCCTAATTAAATCTATATGTTATTGAAGTGCACACCAATAAAGAGGATGTGAGGGTTTGTACTTTAGGGATTATTTTTTCTAATTAATTCACCAATGACCCTCCATAACAAGAATAATGCATTAATACTTTTAAGGATTGATATAACAATAATCAATGGCTCAAATACATAAGACGAAAAAAATGCTTAGATCTACATGTTATAACAGAGGGGATCTAGATGTGTAGATAGGTGGATAGGGAAAATCATAAATTTGAGATGTTTTTGTGCATTTTGAAACTAGAGTCAAAGTAGGGGTAAGACCATGCCACAACTATTATATGACCTAGAATAGATCTGTACAATCATGAGGTTGGGTTGTATGGGCTTGGACCCTTCAAAATCAAGATCTAAAACTTTTTGTTTGCTTCAATTTCCTATAAATGACCTTTTTGTGTGTTTTTCTTTCTTGCACAACCTTGGGATGGCCTATAATAACTGTAACAAATTATAAACCTAAATAACCCTTTGACAAGGCATTAGCAAACCAAAAGGATAAATCATGTGTGTGTGTGTGTGTGTTGAGAATAGACTACCCTTTGTGGTCAACCCCTTTTGCTTGAACCAATCCAAGTGTTGCAAAGTACATTCCCTTATGTGGTATCAAACCTCATGTAGCTTTCTTAGTACTCTTTCAAGTGTGATTGCAATCTAATCCAATCCCTAGGGGTTCCCTCATGTCTCTTAACACCAATATAATGGGTCAACTATGTGGTATAAAATGTACCTAGTGTAGTTGTAGTGTGTTGTGGTGTGCCTTGGTTATGTGACATGAACCTTTGTTCCTTGAAATTATTGAACAATTCTTGGAGTGACCTAACTCTTGCTAATACATAGCTATATGACCTTTGTATTCTTGGAAATGGAGGAATATATAATCTTTGATGTCATTGATTTATTTATATTTATAATAGGGACTTCTCTAATTGACGTGTTACTAATTTGAGCAGTTTAGAAAACCCTTGATTATTTTAGAATGATATTTGTAATAAAATCTTATAAGAGGGTTAGGTGAGTTATAAAGTGATTTTAACTTTATTATATAACCTCAAGTAGGTGAATTTTTTTAGAATCACAACCCTATGAAGGTGAAATGATGACAAAAATATATTCAAATTAAAAATAGATTCAAAGAATACAAAGGGGTGGGAATGTACATGTCATCCAAGAATGGACTCCACATCCTAACTAAGTTGTATGGTCCCACCCGATAAGGGTTATGACAGAATAAAAATTTGTGGCATGATTAAAATATATAATTTACTACTTTGATTTAATAGTATTTTCCAAATTGATTGAAAAGAAGAGTGTAAACATAATCAAGTTACGGAAGAGCTAGAGAGGCACATCGATTAGATTCGAATGTAAGCATTTGTCTTAGAAGGGAACATGGTCAAAATCGGGATTACGAGATCCGGAAAGTTACTAAATTTTAGTGTCTACGTTTCAAAAATACTAAGTTCACAAAATAAATATATTTTGTGTGCAGTAGTTAGTTATATTGATATCATTAAGTACCATAGCTTCACTCATGTGGAAAGAAATAATCTAGTTCTTTGGATCTCTATATAAGATTAACATTGAGTATTAAAATTTTTAGAACTTGCATTTGATATTTTAAAGAATCTGTAATATATGGAGCTAATTATTTTAGATTTGTATAAAGTATCATGTGTGTCATAAAAAAGTGCATATGTATGGTTTATAAATATAGTATTTTATGTTTGGATATCATCTTGTTAAAGTGAAAGCATTTTGAACTAGTTTTAGACAATCCTCTAGAAATGCGGTCATTGAACATATGGCTATAATTTCCTATGAAATTTAGATATAAAATATCACACGTGTAGGCTCACATTATACTATTTTTTTACATTAAATCAAAAGAAGATGTCAAGTTTGGTATTTACAGGTTAAACTACTATAGCACCATTTTTATGTTTTTGTCATTTATTTTCACATGTCGAATTGGTTTATTGATGTAATTATAAAATACGTAATAAAGTGCAATAGTTAATTTTATTGCATATTATACAAGACAAAAAAATTCATTCCCATTGATGGGTAGCCAAGAAAATGTGAGCTCCGAGTTTCCAATACCACCTTTATGAATATAATCACAAACCGTGTTACAAAAAAATTGTGCAATACATAGAGGATATTATTATTACACTCATTATTTGTTTCAAACCATAAATTTCATGATAACATAAATACTTGTGTGAAAATTGAGTCATTTCCATAAAAGTATTGCACATTCCAATCTTATAGAGTCAAAGCATATAAATATGTTCCACTTTTTTGCACTTTTTGTACGTTCAACAAAATATGTCCTGAAAACAAAATTATAACCAAACACATATAAAATGATTAAACATGACTTAACCATTAAAAACAACAAAACTTATCATAAAATAAAAGCTTTCTTGTTTCAAAAGAGATCCCTTTGGGATTTTGTAAAATTTTATATAATCATACACATTTTGAGAATACTTGAAGATTGGGTACAATGTGTTTTTATGGAGTTCCAACTCCTTGAACTCCATGTCAAGGTACATAAATTATACTCATAATTATGCTTAGAGGTGTTCTACGGTGGCATCTTGGGGGTGGTAGTCTGCTCTAACGGTGTGAGTGTGTTCACTTTTAATTTATGCCTTAAATTTAGTGTCCATTTGTTCACCACTTACAAGTCTTCCTTTTTTGAATTTTAGTCAAAAAATCATGTTATCTTGTCTAAATTGCATGGATTTTAGAGCCTTTTTTGTTACAAATATTTTTTCAAACCCCACACATTAGTGTATGTAGATTGACACCATTTATTACTAGTCATAAAAAAATATATCATTAATGAAATGAAATTATTAATAATCGAGTTTACAAAAAAATCCAAAATGAATATTTAAAATTGATATCTTTTGATACTTTTTATATAGATATATATAAGATATCTATACTAATTATTCATATAAAATTATATATCTTGAAGATATATATATTTCACTAGAATTTGAGTAAATTAAAAAGAGAATGTTAAAGTATAGAGTTGTTTGGTGAAAACTATTCATATATGAGGTCGATTATTTACTCCTTTCATCAATTTAATATATGAAGACATATTTAAATGAGAATATAATTCGTATATTATTATTATTATTTAGTAAATTTGTGCTTATGTATCACCACCGCTATAATCGTAGCCTTGTTGGATGCCATTTCAACCGAACTCGGGGACTCGGTCGGATTGAATGGATTGGGACGGTCGACGGGCAATTTATATAGGGCATATCAAACGCATCGCGGATTATAAGGATGGTGTGAACGGAGGTGTGAGACGACCGACTAAGGTGCATCAGTTTGCCAACGATGCGTAAGCCTTTGCATAGATTGTATTCTTCCCTTTGTCGCCGATCGCTATTTTTTTGATTCGTTTTCAATGGTCGTCATGCAGACTCATCGTGGATTCACTATCGTAAGTGACTGTCTCAGGAAGGGAATGCCGTTGAGACACGTGGATAGACAGGGGTTGTAGGATGACCCATAATCCTCCTTTCCGGCCATGGCCAAATCACCAACCCCGAGCACCAAAAACGCAACGAATGTTTGTATTCAATCTAAGAAAACAAAACCGCTTATTACATTTTATCGCTTTTTAGATTCTTCCCACGTCCAACTTTGTATTCTTTTTCAAATTGAAAAGCTGGATGCTTCAGACCTACTCACATGACGACATTGGCTTTGTTTACCTCTTGGAAAACTATCAAATCCAGAATTTCCAAAGCCGCCAAGAAGTAAATGTGGAGCTTCACTGCTGATGTTGCCTTCCTTCGTGTTTTTTGTTGTTTTTTAGCTATTTTTGGCTGCTTTTCTGCAGTGTTCGAACTGGTTAGTTGTTTTGTGGTAACTTCTCTTTGGTTACCTTTGGTTCTTATGACTTATCTGGATCTTGATCCTTTTTGTGGTGCTTTTTAATTCCTATTCTGGCTTTTAGGCCCTCTTTGTATACAAGGGTATAGTCCCTTTCAAAAAACTATTTACCAATAATAAAAAAACTTTGTATTCTTTTTTTGCGAACAATGTTATGTCTTGTTAACTTCGACACGTTGCAAGGAAAAGCTATCAAACCAGTTTGGAAAGCCATCCCCATTAGACGGAGGAGGGAGGAACGAGTCACGCCATCACACAAGGTACGACTATGTTTCTTCCATGTTATTTCTACGAAAAATAGCTTATTTTTGTGTTGTAGTTTTTGCACTCCACAAATAGAGCACTACTTGGTGTGGTTTTTAAAATATTTGTGGAATTTGTTTGCAAACATTCACACGTCATCCAAAATTAATTGAGCTTTGTTATCTTGGCCTCTACAAGCACAAGAAAAACATGCATCATCAACATTTTGGGGTAAACAAAGAGACTGTAAACAAAGACCTTGCGTAAGTTGATAGTTTGTGAAATTTCGGAACAAATTCACATGAAACATGCCTTGAATAATATTTTAGAACCCTATAGCTTGAAAAATTGTTGGAAATAAGGAAAAACCGTCTCTATAATTTAGAATACAAAGCATCCTGCTTAGGGCATGTTTCATGTGAGTTTGTTCGAGGCATATCCCAAAAGTGTTTACTTGCAAGGATATGTTTATTTTTCCAACCTATATTTCTTCACCCAAATAAATTGTTTGTATGCAAAATGTTCTCTTTGTATTTTCATGCCTTGAGATGACCTGCATTTTTCATTCCCCTTTTTGTTTTTCCCCATCATCATTGAGATTAGTAGTTAAGTATTTCATGGAATGCTTGAACAAAACCATAAGAAACATGCCCTCTACATGATGCTTAAATACAACCAATGTGACTAATTTAGTACTAGTTTTGAATTGTAATGGCTAGAAATGAATAAATGTTATAGTTTTAGTAGATTTTAGGATTTGATTTAACTACATGAAACAAACTAATAAAACTCATAAATGACAAGGTTTAACGATACTGTGTGAATGATCACAAGAGAAGGAAGATATGAATGTTCCCACGAAGATTATTTTCCAAAGAGTTGAGAACCTACACACACGTACATCTTTGACAAGAAATATATTAGCTAATAATGAGGTGAATTGTTTGGCAAAAACCAATCCCAAGAACCAAAGGACTTCCTTTCAAGGGTCTCAACTTGCTTTTAGACAATTAAGATAGAAATAATGATAACAATACAAATAATATCATATAATACAAATAAAAAATTCTAGATGTGTGTTCCATGGATACAAGTACTTAATCAATGTCCTCGCTAATAGGTTGTGGGGATTGAAAATATTGTCCCAATAGAGGTTGGCCTCATCACTTTTCTCAATGATAACTTCCAACTATTTAGTGATATCATCCGAGTTAGATGTGAGGGTGATAACGTAGAGGCTTAAATTGTAATCGATGTCGGGATTTTTCCACACAAATGGTTAGCACACAATCGAGGTCAAAAATGGCGTCTAGTTCATAATAAGCTGCTCTGGAAGGGTCATCTAATGAAGCATGAGCTTACAAGCAACAAATGATTAGTCATGATTACAGAATATTAGAGAGATGCATCAAGATGTACCAATAATGTAAAATAGGGGAATTTTAGCAGGATCGATGTCAATCTGGTGGATCGGTGCCATATGGGTGATTGATACCGATCGCATTATCAAAACCGAATTGATCAAAATATGATTTATGATGCCTATGATTATGAATGAAGGATTGATTATCCTTGAAAGACAACTGCTTTTATTGTAATAATTAAACATGAGAAAAAGAGCTCTTCATTTGAATCAAAATAACATACCGTTGAGGAGGATGGAACCATGATGATTGAATATGGAGAAAATTTGCTCCAAAATGAGTACGAGATAACATGATAGTCTTGATCACTTGACGTTTTTGTTAACATATGAAATCAAATAGCTTGGTCTTGTCATGTGCAAGCTTCTTCAAGAAGGATGTCGAATTGATCTCAAAATCCTTAGGAAAATGCCGAGTTGGTTTTTATAGGATTGATGTCATTTTAACATATCACTATCGATATGTACCGATCCGCACGTATTTCTATCTAATTCGAGGAGAATGGATAAAAAAATTTCAACCACTTCCTTTTACAAGGTTTTCAAGTTTTCGATGGTCTAGGGTTGTTTTGAGCTCATGTGGGGTTTGTTTGGAGGTTGGGTTGTTTGGTTTATTTTTGTTTTTTGTTTTTTTGTTTTTAATTTTTTTGTGGTTATAGGTGGTTATGAGTGGTAAAATAGTAAATGCAAATTGGTAAAAGGATAAAATTAATGTGTTGAATTACGAAGGGGTATCTTAGAGTGTATATGCATGTATGGGAATTAGGGTGACCTAATTATGGTGTCTACGTTTTCCCCTTTTTGTCAAGTCGCTTGTGCTTTGGACAAACCAATAGACAAAAATGAGTGAGGTAGTTGGATTTATGTTAGGTAGGTGACCCCCTCAAATTAGGGACCATCACAAGCCAAAGTGTAATGGTTATCGGTTTGAATAGATAGATCAATAAATAAAGGCAAGAGTGTGTAGGCTTGTGTAAGATTGCATTTGTAAATATATGTTTTTCAATTTAATATTCCCTAAGACTAGGCATGAAATATATTGCCACATAAGTGGGCTTACACAATTGAAAAGTAAAATGATAGGGGAATCAATTGGTTCGAACCTATAGGCATATGCCTTGTAGGAAGCAAAGCGGGAAAAGGTTCTCGAGAGACTACGTAATCCATGGTGTGTTGGGAAACATGGACTCTTTTGTATGAGACATAATTTTGGATTGTAGAGGGTCTTGAAGACCAAAAAGAAGCACATGCTTGAAAAGTGTGTAATTCATAAAGGTTCAATCTCGATTTGAATAATTGGTTCTAATTCCAACTGAATTGACACCAATTAGAAAGTAGTGCCGATCGATTTCAGAACCATATATATAAGCTTTGGATAACTATGATAGATCATTATGTTTATGGTGATAATTTGTTATAAAAATTATTTTTGCTACTTTGAAAGATGGAGGCTAGCAGGAGTGGAAAAAGGAGATGACGACTATCTCAAATAGAAGTAGGTTTAGTTTTTTTATTTTCAATTTTTTTGCTATATGTGGATATAGGATTGGTGTTGATCAATAAGATCGGTGCCTATTTATATATGATCGGACTTGATATGTAGGCATTAGTGTCGATTTGATATGTTTTAAAAAAATTGGATGGATTTTATATTATAATGACTAATGATTTTGTTTGTTGTTTTTTGTGGATATAGGCAAAGAGACACCTAATGATTAGGGATAAAGTGTTACCTTTGGTAGGGAGGTTACGCGAGTATATGGGGATGGTGGTGAGATATTTTGGAGGTGTTGGGGTTAGGTGGATTTTCCATTACAAACGTGTCCATCATGATTTAGAGATGATGGTGGCCTTGTTAGAGCAATGGATTGTAGCCACCGATATATTTTGGTTAATGACAGGAGATGACAATCACCATGGAGGATGTATACAAGGGATTTAATATAAATGGAATTAAACATAATTGCAGAGTAGCCATTATAGTGTATGATATGCAAATGCTAATGTATAGTAAAGACACAAGTAAACAAGTATGTACAAAGGTGAAACCCTAAGCACTAGAGAGAGAGAGGATGGCTTAGCTAATTTCTAAGCAATCTAGAAGTGATCTAGGTAGGTGAATAGTTGGAGCAGGACTAAGAAGAGTTTCACCGATGCTCATTTGGAGTTTTGAAACTCGGGAATGTCTTTGGATAGGAGTACCCACGGGAGGACAAGAGTGTCTAGGTACTAGTGTCCATTCTTGGCTCTAGTTTCTGTGTGAATGATCTAGATTTGGTCTTTGAACCGTGTAGGAGGAGCTTTGTTGTTAGTCTCTGTTTATCGCTCTAATTTCTCTCCTTGATCTCTCGAATATACTAAGAACTCCGCAAAACAAGTTGTCTACCTGCACATGTCCACAATCCACATCAAATCTAATAAAAAAAGATGCAGAATGTCAAGTTGGGCTGCTTCCAATGGTCACTTAAAGAGTTAACTTAATATTGATCGTTGCACTACATTTTAGACTCCATGTAGTTTTGTGTGTAAGTGTGTGTAATGATGCCCTAGGATTCCCTTGTGCAAGTTGCACTAAGATAGCAGGATAGATCTAGAATGCTCCATATGTAAATGTGTGTAATGGAATAGAATAGAATTCCCCTCCTATGTTGTGTATGTAGAGTTATTGCAAATGTGTTATATGGATACTTTGAGATGATCCTCTTATGCCTTTGGATGCAAGTTTAAGTGATGGTAGATAATGCTAGTGCTTGGTCCTTTATTTAAGAGTTATAAATATGTGTATATATGATTCCCTTGTTTGAATTTTTTAATTGAGAACTGAAAGGCCAATCGAAAAGTATAAAATATTCCCAAGAAGTAAAAGAGACCCAAAAGAGTGAGAAAATGGGAGAAAGGGTCAAGAGGGACGAAGCACAGGCGTTAGTTTCGAGGCCATAAAAGATAAATCGTTAATTACCGATATGGTTGTATGGTGTGTAAGGTCAATAAAAGCATAACAAACAAATTAAAAGGCTCAAAAGACATTGTCAATTACTAGTTTCCTTTCTTGGGAATCTTATGTATATAAGTATGCTCTAGGACTAAAAATTGTACCAAAGTGCATAGATTCTTTGTCTACATTTTCCCCACTTTATGTCATTGAGTGAATACATGATAGCATAAAGTAGATAGAATATGTGTGCCTTTTGATCCCAGAGAGAAGAGTGTAGCCGATAGAGTAGTCGAGTGGACAAGTGAAGCGTGAAGTGATTGCAATGTGAAGCATGGAGACTATGAAAGGGAAGTGGAACCTAGGGGTAAAGTGTATGCGTAGTAGCATGTTTTTGTTTGCTGATGTGAGTTGCTCCTTGTTGTGTATTAAGGATAGACCTACAAAAGAAAAGTGAAAGAGTATTCAAATATCCATATATGAGAAATCAAAGTAACATGTGTATAAGTAAGTAAAAGTGTGAAAGTATGTAAAAGGAAAGTGTGCACCTGATGTATAAGAGTGTAAAAGATAGAGAATTTTCTTGATTTTCTTGGAGTTGTTGGATTTATTTCCGACTAGTGAGTTTTTGGGTGATCTCAGTGAAAGAAAGTTTTTAGCAATCTCATGCCAAGAGCAATTTTTTGGACAATCTCATGCCAAGAGTGAGTTTTTGGGAAATCACATGCCAAGAGAAGAGTGTTGGGGAGAGAGGTATAGTTTTCTCTCCTTTCATAATGCTTCCCGAATAAGCATCACTACTGATTGTACATCCCAATTTGTTCGATTGTTCTAATTAGTCCCATTTGTAACTAAAATGTACTTGATAAACTGAATTATGTAAATGGAGGTAAGTATGTGTTATGTAGAATTAATCTGAAATCTGGAGATTGTGTTGGTATAATAAATTGATATTTTTCCTAGAACACAACCATGCACCGCTACTATCCAAGTCTAGGTGCTAGTGTTTGTTCTATGTTTTGACTCAAGTTTTTTTCTCGCCCAATCAGAATGTGTTCTAGTATTTTTCTATATTTTGTTATTTTATACTTGTGTTGTTCTGCATCTTGTAGCTTTGAGTTGTTATAGGGTTTATTTTTCCACCCAATAGATTACCCCCTCGTTTGGGGTGCATGTGACAATTGTAAGAGAATGCGGTCTAAAGGAGATGACCCCGGTCTAATATGCATATTTGAAGGGGATACCTGTAGGGGGTAGGGTATGTGCATGGTAGAAACCAAGGCACATGCAAACAAGATGGACTAGTAACAAGTGCTAGTATAAAATCTAGCATGCAATAGAAGACAATGTAACAAGTAAGTGTGAAGACAATTTATGGACCGCCAAAAGCAGTTTTCAAACATGGGACACCACTTACAATGTCACAAGATAATCAAGGCTGAAGCATCCAAAAGCATAGAATGAAGAAGAAAGACATAGGGAAAATCTAAGTAAATGATAGAAAACAACAGTAAGCAAGTAGTAAACAAAAAGTGGCAGATAACCATGGTTGTATAGATCCTGCAAGATAAATGCTACACATGAAGCACTGCCAAAGCATGTTAGAAAGATAGATAGTATGTCAAATTGTGTGTAAATCAGTGATAAGAAGAGTAATAGTGATTAGAAATATTAATTACTGAAATAATAAAACTTGTAATGTATAAAGTGTGATAGTAGCCAAAGTAGATGCCCCCAAGAGCCTCAATGGGATAGGTAAAGAGATTTTTCTAGCATAATGCATTGTGTATGAATCCAGGGAAAATTTTAGTGGAGAATTTTTGTAAACTCATGATCATTAGGGATTTTAGAAATTAGAAATGGTGAATTTTCAACAGTCAGCTATTGCCCAATTCGCCTAAAATTTTGGTTGACAAGTTAATTGTATGGGTCAATTAGCCTACTATTTATAGTTTAAAATTAACTTATGCATGTATTTTTCCAATGTTGCTAATCAAAATGTGTAAATATTCACTTAGGTATAATACATATCTGGGGGTTGCAAGGGGGTACCCCGCGAGGTCCTGGGGTTGTGCGCCTAGTGGGGATTTAGGGTAGTGCCCCCGAAGGCCACATTTTCTATGTTTATTTCTAGGGGAGAAGACTGTCTATTTCTAAAAAGACATTTGTCTTAATAGCACAACATACATGGGATGGATGGTCGTTAAAATTCACTAAGACAACCATCTAACACAGCTCGACGATAGGCCAACAAGATTGGACGGACGAAAAATGGATTTCATCCAATGCACAGGTGATGATTGTCGCGCTAGAAGATTGTCCAACTAAAATGGACTTCCGTTTAATACTGAGATGTCCAACAAAGAGTGGTTGGCCATCCAAATTCGGTTGGAAGACAGATGATGGATGGTCGACAACCCATGTTAGATGGCAGATTAATGAACGGTTGTCAACCCAAGTTGGACAAGTGAGATAATGGAAAACCATCCAACTAGGGAAGGACAATAGACATTTGAGTTTTTTTGTCAATGATTTATTTGGTTCATTTTAGTTTAGGTGGTTCGAAGTTGTTCTCTGGCATTCTCTCCCAATTATTTTCTTGGTTCACACATATGGATAAAAACCGAAGGATGTTGATGGTCGTTCTCTATGAGTTCGGAGTTCTCCGTTTGTGAAGGGGTCTTATTCCTAACATAGTTATGGCAAGTTACTATTCGACACGTTGGTAGTTTGTATATATATATATATTTATTTATTTATTTATTTTTATTTTCTATTTAGATGATTTTGTTTTTCTTCTTTTTTCAAATGTATCAAATCTCTTTTGCTTTGATTATCAGTGAAATGTTGCATATTTCTATGGAAGAGATGGTCATCCAACCCTACCCAGGAGAGATGGTCATCCAACATAGTTTTTATAACCTTAAAAAGATGGACATCTAACTTGCTCATTTGATTATAGATAGACGGTCATACTCATCTAACACCCTTATAACTATGCGAAATCCAAGAAAATTGAGCTCTACCAAATTGCCTTTGCCACAAAATGTTTTTCAGAAATTCGTCATCGTTTCAAAAGTCAATTTTCGAGATTCACCACTCATTTTAAACTAATGTTTTAGAGGGGGCTTAAAATGAACCATGTATGAATCTATTATAGGTCCCGTATTCACCTCAATATACCAAGTGAACACACATCCTGTCTATAGAAAAATATGATGACATACTATATATCCAACTAGTATAGGAAACCAAGTGTAACATGTAAGTAGAGTAATCTAACAAGAAATAATGCAACTAAGATATGTAAATGTTATATGAGTGTGATGGTATGATATGCAAGGTGTAAAGATAATAGGATCATCATTTATCCATAATGAATGTATCTCGATATGAGGTTCATTTATAAATTCTCCCTCAACAATCAAGAATGGACCATATAACAAGAGTGCATCATCGGGAAATGAATTTTGTGTTTGATAATATATGTTAGAAAAATGTATCGGGAAGCACATAGTGTGAAGTGTGTATGATGTGAGGTTCATTTAATTATTTGACCCTCAGCATCAAGTCAAGTCTGAACCAGTGGAACTAGAGTGCATCATTATGTAATGACGATATAATGTACCAAAGAGATGTGTTAATGCTTGAAAATATTAGGCATGAAGCATGGAGCGTGAAAGAGTGGTAGATGATAGAGATAAATTTATAGTGATGGAGGGGGAGAAATCATTATTCCCCAAGTGTGTGAGGGATATAAGACTATCCGATAGTAGTGAAGGGAGAGGGCCCCCGCCCAATATTTGATGAGACAAAGGCATGCGATAATGATCTAAGGTTGGTGGTGTAGGAGAGTAACTATGTGCACGTGAAGGAGACTGATGTGGTGAAGGAGGTGGAAAATACCTATAGGAAGGGGCTACCCGAGTAAGGGACTTAAGCCGATGAGTTGGACTAATTGGTTGATGAGGAGAAGAAGGAAAAAAATATTATGAGAATAGGTTTTCCAAATACGGGACTTAGGTTGAAAAGGTGGAGTAATGGGGTGATGAAGACGACAAGGTTGTGATGTAATCCATGTGTGAATAGGAGAGATAGGTACATGAAGTGTCTTTAGATTTGATAACTTTAGGAGACCTAGATGTCATGACAGTGCATAGATATCAGCAAGAGTGGGTGAGGCAATCATGTGTGTGGTAGAATACCTTTGATGGTAAGAAGTTGTTTGTTATGGATTAACTTGAGACACAAGTGATACATGGAGGGCATGGCCTGCACAAAGAGGAGCCAAGGAATACCTAAGAACATGTCACTGACCTTTGATTTAAGATGTAACGACAAATGGTACAAGCATGGTGAGGAGCCCAACCGTAATGGGATTTTTACCATGACCATAAGAATTAGGAACCAAACATGTGATAATAAACGTTTGAAATTTGACATCTAGGAGGAATTCCACATAGCATACATTAGTAATAGATGATGGATAGACCATGGTATTGTTGATTGGCATAAAAACCAATAGATGCATTTATATATAATGAATCGAAGTAAATATAGCATGATAATCATGATCGAGGATGTGATAATAGGTGGTGGCACATCAGCAGAAAGTAACAAGAACTTCAATAGTCCCCGATGAAAGAGGAGGCACATCATGATATATATGGTTTTTAAAAGAATCAGTAGCTTGATTGCATGCTTTGGTACAAGGTCGTTGAAAATATTAAGCGTTTTATTATCATTGACCAGTTTGGTCGTAGATGTCTTAGGGAGTTCGATTTCATTATTATCAATAAGATCTTGAATTAGATGTTTAATCTTAAATCAATGATCAGTGTGATGCTCAATGCATTGGTGGTAGTCACAACTTGTATTTTCATCGTAGTTTTGGCCATGGGGATGAGAAGGATCGAGATTGAGTGGTGGAAGAAGAGTGATAAGATTGTGTTCAATACGTTGGGGTAAGAGAAGCCAAGGTGTGTAAGGTAACTTAGGAAAATTATGCCACATGGGTTATAATTGAATTTGTTCGGGTGTAGAAAAACATTAACAATGGGCTTAGGAAATGGTTTGAAAGTATATTTTTCTTAAAACTGATTAGAAGATGAAGATGAAGACGTATCGCAGTGTTTTTCTTTTCCCATAGATAAAATTTTTCCTTCACGTATTTTGAGTGTATGGTATAGTTGATCAAAGGAGGGAGAGGTCTCAAATATGAATCTCTCTTGAATTGAAGGTAAGATTCTTTGAATAAAAATATCTTGCAATTCATAATCAATGAGTACATTAGTCATCTTAGCAAGGTTGTTCTTATAGCACAAAACATAGTCAGCTAGATGTTCATTGGATCCTTGCTTAATTTTAGGTAATTTTGAATATGATATATTACTACTAATATTGATATAAAAATTTACATGTAAATCATCGAGATAAGTATGTAAAATAGGTTACCAAGTGAATATGTAGATCATAGAACTAACGCATAGCGTAATCTTGCAATCTTCTAGGAAATAGTTTAGCTAGTAATGTAAAATCATCTGCATAGTCAAGACATGCCACATGAAAAGATCGAAGATGTTGAGGGTCACCATGGCCATTGAAGGTGGGAATCTTTTGTGCAATGAAGGTAGGATGTACTTGGGTGAGAGGATATGGTGCGATAAAAGGGTTGTGAAGGAGAAGTGAGGAAGGAATATATGGAGAAGAAAGTGAACTAGCTTTCTGAAATTTATAGATTTGAATTTGTAGGTTTTGGTATAAAGAATCAAGGTCATGGGTGTATGAAGAGGAATTAGTTTGTGTATTTTAGGTATTGGGAGTAATGAGTGGAGTGTTGGTAGTAGCAATCGAAGTAGGAATGTTAAGGGGTTGTGTGGAGGCCATAAAAGCCAAGGAGGAACCCGCAAGAGGGTGAGAGGTAACATCTCGAGCATGTTTAGTAGTGAGTAGAGAATTTAGGACATGTGGAATATGCATATGGTGGTCACGTAAAGAAGAACAAAAATTAGTGATCTTGACTAATTGTTCTATATCAACATTAGTATCCTCATCATATGATTGTTCACTATCAGAAGTTTCAATGTTTTCAAGAGGAAAGTTGTTTGATTTAAGAAAAGGATTAGAAGATTCATCCATTAATTTAGAAAACTTATAGATAGATGGAGGAAGCTCAATTTACTCAAAGGAATAAAAATGACCACTACGGGTGATGGGCATAAAAATGATAACCTTGAAGGAAGGTAGGGCTCAAGTAAGCAGGTTCACCAAATGATTTAATATAAATGGAATTAAATATAATTGCATAGTAACTACTGTGGTGTATGATATATAAATGCTAATGTACAATAAATACACAAGAAAACAAGCATGTAAAAATGTGAAACCCTAAGCAAGAGAGAGAGAGAGATAGGATTTCATTGATTTCGATCAATCTGGAAGTGATCTAGATAGGTGAATAATTGGAACATACTAAGAAGAGTGTCATTGATGCTTGTTGGAGGTTTTAAAACTTAGTGATGTTTTAGATGTGAGTGCCCACGGGAGGACAAGAGCACCTAGGAGCTAGTTTCGAGATCCGGGTGTTAGTCTCTGTGTGAATGATCTTGATCTAGTTTCTTATGTGCAGGAGGAGCTTCACCGTTAGTCTTTATTTATCACTCTAATTTCACTCCTTAATATATGAATATACTTATAACCTGAAAAACATTTTTTCTACCTATACATGTCCACAAACAACATCAAATATAATAAAAAGATGCAGAGTGTGGAATCGCATCGACCTTGGCAATCACCCCAGAGAGTGGACTTAGTACTAAGTGATACACTACATTTAAGACTCCATGTAGTCTTGTGTGTAAGTGTGTGTAATTATTCCCTAGGATGCCCTTGTGCAAGTTGCACTAAGATAGCAAGATAGATCTAGAATGCTCCAGATGTAAATGTGTGTAATGGAATAAAATAGACTTCCCCTCATATGTTTTGTATGCGAAGTGATGCAATCATTGTCCCTTGAGTGAATTTACTAGATGGATGCTTTGAGATGCTCTTGTGCCTTTGGATGAAATCTTGGGTGATAGTAGATAATTCTAGTGCTTGGTCCTTTATTTGAGAGCTATAAATATGTATATATACGATTCCCTTGTTTGAATTTCACAATTAACAACTAAAAGGTCAAACCAAAAGTAGAAAAGATGCCTAATAAGTAAAATAGACCCAAAAGAGTGAGAAAAGGAGAGAAAGGGTCAAGAGTCTTTGAGGAGGGACACGAGTTCCCGGGAACTAGTGTCTTAATTGGCCACTCTACTGTCTGAGGCCATAAAATATAAATCATTAAAATACCGACAAGGTTATAGGTCATGTAAGGTTGATAAAAGCATAATAAACAAAGAAAAAGGCCCAAAAGACATTCTCAATTACTATTTTTCTTGCATAGGAATCATATGTATATAAGTATTCTCTATGATTTATAAATGTACCCAAGTGCATAGATTTTGTGTCTACAACATGAACCTATGGATTCCTATTCGTGGTGAGTCTATTGTCTCATTTGATGAGACGAGACGAGAGCATCAATGGTGAGGTTGCATGGAGAAGTTTTCATGGACATGTTGTATATTTTGGAGGTTTTGCATTTGAGGATTTTTAAGATGATGAGATAAAGGGAGTACCCTAACCTCGATTATTACAAAGTGGGGATTATTTTTTATGCCCTACCAAATTTCGATGGAGGTCGTTTTCCATGGTTGTTAGCAAGGGTTGTGGTGGACATGGTAGAGTAATGGATTGTTCTTTCTAGGGGGTCACTCTAGTGTCACAAGTTTATAGGAGTTTTGGGAGTGGTCAAAAGGGTGGAGATATGGATTAGATGGGACATTTATTTTGTAGTGCGGGGTTTGTGAGCACATTATGGTAATATGGCCTCATGGTCTTTCCTTGTATAAGTGGCATGACAAAGATTTTTGTGTTGGGTTTTTTAAGTGAAAAAGTAATTTTTCCAGAGATGCGATATCTTGGATTTTAGAGTATTGTGATGGTTTGTTTTATGAGTTGGGGGTTGATGATGTAGTATGAAGGTCATATGTATGCTTCACTATATGGCCCGAAGAGGGGGATGAGCCACAAATTATGTAGTAGGAGAGGTAGATGTGGGGATGGAGGGAAGAGATGGTGGAGGTATTATACTTTGGGTGGGTGCGGTGGTAGTTTTTCTTAGTATAGGATGTACCAGGAAACCCTATTTTCTATAGGAGGGTGGAGGGAGATATAGATCTTCCCTCTACACATATTCATATAATTCAAGAGATGGCGAAGGAGGAGGTAGCATTGGCTGAGATATATTATTTGGGTAACACCGAAGTAAATGATGTGGTGGTATGATCGATGCTAGCTCGAGGGGAGAGGATTGCGATGTTACAACATGAATGAGGGGAGGAGGAGGTGGAGATGGGGGAGGTGGATGAAGTGTAGGAAAGAGGTGGTTCATAGGTAGAGGTGGGGTAATTGAGGTAGTTGATGATCAAAAGGCATGTTCGGGTGATTTCTTTAAAGAATGAGGTGGTGAGGTTTATATGGGTGTTGGGGAGAGAGATGAGTGGGTGGTTTCCAAAGAGACCGAGATGGGGCATGTGCGACAGGATCAAGAGTGATACCATCAAAAGTGTGATCTGTTAAGGGAGTGGCAGCATGAATGTGAGTACACCTGCTTGGTAGCATTAGGGCCGCGTCGGATCAAGAGTGGGAGTTCCGGGAAATGGGAGGAGCATCCGGAGGAGTGCATGGAGTTGTACATGGAGGTTAGATGGGGCCACCTAGGATGGTGTGCATGGCTCAAGTATCAAGCTCTATGAAAGGAGATGAGATACTATGATGATGTGGTGGGGAGAAACTCCGAGAGGTGCCTCAATATGAATAGTATGTGGCAAACTAGTAGAAGTTGTCTCAAATGGGGTCTTGCAGATAGCACGGGAGTATCTATGGGCCTAGAAGGGAGCTTACGGGTGGAGCAAGAAATCTAGGACTATCATATGTATAATTTATGATGCAATTATTTTATGGGCCATGGATCCCGATTCTTGATCTACATTGAGTGTGTGTGTGTGTGTGTTTGTTTTGGATATGTGGATGTGTAACATATGTTTTCAAGATTTTGATGTGATGTTTTATATGAGTGAATGGATGGATTTTAGATATGATGTTGGGCTTATGAAATACAACCTAAGTAATAAAGGCGAGAAGGATTGGGCATGTAGACACATGGCACATAGATGTGCATGGAAGTATAGTGAAACGGAGCACACCTGGAAGGTTTGAATCGGGACTTAGTAGTTTTGTAGTTTGAGGCTAATTATAGACATGGAGTGAAAAGAATGTTTTGTAGAAGACTTGAAGAGCATGCGAAGGATATTTTGGATGAGTAGAAGATCAAGAACTATGCATATTTTTGAGGCTATTAATAGGATTAGACCATTGTTGTATTATTGGATAATCTATTAATAGCAAGCTTACATGATCTTGTATTTTTTCTTGTAAGGGTGCATGGCTATTATAAACATGTAGCCTATTTTTGAGAGGTGCATGGGTGGTGAAGGGAAATTCCACACCCCTATAAATATGTATTGATTTGCATGGTTTAGAGAGTTCAATGTTTTGTAGAGTTATGTTGTGAGTTTGTGATGACTATGTGATGTATGTATGAAGCTTTTGTATTTTACAAAAATTAATATAATGGATATTTGTGGCTAGATATTGATTTTAGACACATATGTGAATGGATCATGCATGGTAAAGTTAATCTTGGTTCTTGTTTAATTGTTCTTGCATATGGTTAAGATCTAGATCTGGTTGTACTTCTTTATATTTATTTATCTGTTATGGATTTGGAATATCTAGTTAATCATGTTAATTCCTTGAACAAGTTGACATAAAAGAGGAACCCGGTACCCTTGCATGCTTTGAGTCAGAAAGGTTCAAGTTTAGGCCAAGTTGAGTGATGTGCCAACGCGCCTTCGGCTATTGCTAGTAAAATATAGGTTACATTTTGGTTTCGTTGTCAGGACCTCTTTTTCAGTTGTTTGGCAGGATATTGCATGATGAAGGCATATCGGTTGACCTTGGAAAATATTGAAGAGTGGTTAGATGATTTGGAGGAAGAGTATGCTTACAGATTTAGCACTAGACCTAAATTTAATGCATGTGTGTGTGTTGAATAGAATTGTATCATGAGCTATATGAGACATTATTCTCCATCTTTCCTATAGAGTTGTACGAGTGGTTGGTTTCTTATGCATCAAAGATAAATTGGAGGTTTCGTACACTTGTTTGGACACAGGAGAATTCCATGGTTTATATGATGCAGATCTGACTTGGACGCGCACTATAGATCATTAGTTCTATGGCATTCTGAATAACTATATTTTGGAGTACGTAGTTTCTACTTATTCTTTCTAGAGGTTGTTGAGTTCCTATTCTTGTGAGAACCCAAAGGATCGTATTTGTGCATGGCATTCCTTTAGAAATTAAGATCTTGATTGTGACCCTGGATTTGGAAAAGAAACCTATGGCTAGCTAAACCCCCACGACACGTGGGGGAAGGATTAGGTGTGGTGAAATATGGCAGATCTAGTAGCAAAAATATAGAGAGAAGAAAATATGTTTAAGTTTAATGAAGCATGAGAGAGGATTTAGAGAAGCAGCATGAAGTTTTGGAATGAATGGTGTTGTGGAGAGAGATGGATCATGAAGGATTTGGAGCTCACGTAGAGGACGTGGAGCCAGAGCATTTGTAACTCCCCATTTGGGAAAGCATGGAAGAGAACCCTCTTCGACCTTAAATGAGAGTATGTTGGTGGAAGCTACATGGGCCATAGGCATGCATTTAATCCTTCTTGGTGACTTGTCCCTTGCGCTTGGTTTTCTATTTACTACGATAGTTATCAAGTAAGAAATCTATTGTGGGTAGTAGAGTAGTGAAAGATAGATTTTATTTGTAGTATGGTTCAGGATTTAAGTAGGTATCTTATTCATCTATGGTGGATCAATCGTCATCCATGTTATTTAGAGGTCCAGTTGGAGATATGTTTTCTAGCACATCATCAGTATAGAACATGGGCACGCGAGAACATTGGCATAAAATTTGGAAGTAGCACAAATTCATAGACATTACGAGTTCAATTTAGCAGTGCAATCTTTTGGTCATTTCCTACTTCAGAGGGAGGATTAGGAGGATCTAGTGGATCTGGGATCTAGTGGATTTGGTTGTTACGGGGGGGAAATACAGGAGGAAATCTAGTTTCTAAATCTAGTGAACACGGTCCACACCAACCCCAGAATATTTATAAGGAGATGTCTCTTCATCTTCCATAATACATAGGGATAGAAGATGTCATCGAGCATGTTTATATGTGTGAGATACTATGGCATGTAAAGGGATTACAACTCCGAAGTGTAAGGAAATCCAATTCACAACTACATTGCAAGGGCGCACGCATAGTTGGTACATGAAATTTGATCCAGACCAGACTTGTGTAGATTATACCACACTGTTACAGGATGCTTTCTTGAAATAGTTTTATATACCTAAATTTGAGTAGAAGAGCATCAATGCGTTAAAGGACATCAAGAAAGGTACAACTGAGAGTGTTTGGAGTATGATGCATGTTTCAAAACCCTTTTGTCAAAGTTATCTTATGACATTCACCTAATCAGCATGCTCAATGGTTCATTGGAGGAATGATCACACCTTTTAGAAGAGTGATCTCACACAAGACTTATACAGATCCGTGTGAGGCACTTGAAGTATCTCTATGTGTGCCGAGGTAGTTGGGAGTGTAGACATAGGATTTAGCCCATTTTTAGGCTCATATTGCATTAATGGCCAAACAATTAGAGAAATTATCAACTAATTCAGCACATGAGATGCACAGTGGAATTTGGTGCACAAATTATGAAGTAGAAGGGCATACTAAGGATATTTTTCCTTGTAAATCAGTGTGTGCCATGTTGTTGGATTGTGAGATTTGTCACTTGGATCATGATTCAAGTAGTGCCCATTATTACAACACGTGATAAGGAAAGAATGTGTCTTATTATTGCAAGATTTGTAGGTCTACCACTCATGATACTAAAAATTATAGGTTGATTGATTAGATTCATGATGCCATTGATACTAGTGTGTGACAGACTAGTGTTGTAAATAATTCAAAGGAAAAAGGTGAGCATCATGATCATGATCACAATGAAGGGCATTCTGATGGAGGTGAGGTAGAGGTCGAGGTTACCATGGAGGATTTAGAGGCCGAGGTCATGGTGGTGGAAGAAGTGAGTTTCCACGAGGAACATGTTATACATACGGATCCCCTGATCATTATAATCATGAATGCCCTCAAAACATTATTTGTTCTTTTTTGGAGAAGAACCATAACTATGAAGAATTCTTGAACTTGTATGAACACTTGAGTAAGAAGCAAAAGTAGGATAAGGGTGCGGGAATGGTTAGAGTACATCATGTTGTGGAAGATTAGTGGATGTCAAAGTTAGTGCCGATCTTGAGTTGGTACCTGTGAAGATCACTACACGTGCTGAGGTTAGGTGCACGCACCATAGGAAGTTCCAAAGTAGAATCTTTCATTACAAAGGAGGAGGTACTACATGAAAATTATTCAAACCCTATGCATTAGAAGGAGGTTTATCAAGAAACCATGGAGGTGATTAGGAATTTATAGGGTGAGATACAATGTTTGAAAAAAGAACAAATCGTGGAGGTTAGTTAAAAGAAAAAATAAGTTGAGATTCCTCATATGATGTTGATGATTTAAAGAGAGGTTTGCAAGATATGCAACAAGAAAACATCATTCCTTTGTTAGGGGAATGGTTAAAGGGAAACACCCCTCTCATTAGAATAGAATGCAAAAGACATATTTTGCATGCTAACCTACCTCCTCATAGTCTAGATTATGACAAAGAGATCACTCTAAATGTTTTTGTTGATGGATGGATCTTGAGTAATATTTTGATTGACACAGGTGCAAAAGTGAATGTACTCACTTTAGATGTGTGGATTCAGATGGGGAGACCACCATTACAACCATCTTCAAATGTGTTTTTATGGAAAAGGACTAAAGCCACACCTATTAGAGTTTTTAAGGATGTGTCTATTACTATACAAGGGCCAAGTTTACTAGGGATTTTGAGGTCTTGGCACTTGCAGAAGCAAAAAAATTTTTTCTATTTACTTGGGTGCCCTTGGTGTTATGCAAACAATTTTGAATTGTATTTCAACAAGGGATATATAAGTTTTGAGAACAAGGAAGAGCACATCATCATTCCTTTTGATCAGATGGAAAAACTACACCTTATGTAGAGCCCTTAAGTGAAGAGATTTAAACATAATCTATGTGTACACCATTAGGATCCTAGAAGTACTTGAGCCATCAAAGGAAGGATTTCTCTAATGGGATGATGCACAATCCATGAGTGATACTAAAAGTGTTGCATGTGAAACTAGCACATGGCACTTATGAAATGGTTGGGCGTGAAGTAAGAAGTGTAGTTACGCACGTAAGTAGGCCACATTGTGTTAGGTGTTTGGGAAGCAACCAGGTACCAAGTACACTGGTGAAGGAAATCTTGAGGTATTCCTACATGCTATGGAATTTTAATGGATAGATCGGGTGGAAAGAAGGAATATGCTAGTTTATACTCTATGCGTGGGACAGCAACACGTAGGTGGATGGTTCATAAGGACAATATTTTGGAGTGGCGAGAAGTGAGAATCACCTTCTCTGCTAGATTTCTTAGGAGTAATGCACCTACTCAAATATGTGAATTTCATGGTAAGGATCATGTTCAAACACCACGTTCAGCAGTGTGAGAGACTCTGAGACAGAGGGGTATAGGAAGCTTTACCACCTTCGTTGTGGGTGCACAAGCTCTACTACACCTTGTGAGGTTGTGTGTATGCATGGTATGTCTATGTAGAGTTGAATAGAGAAATGGAAATTGGAAAGAAACTGATTATAGGTATGATTTAGACCTTTGACTATTTTTCCACTAAACCTCTAGTGAATGAGGCATTACAGGTTATGAAGTGCTTGACTATGGGAGATAGTAAAAAGGTGAGAACTTATTCAAGAATTACTAGGTGAGTCATACCTAGAGGCGTGCTTTGAAGAGGAAGAGACATAGATGTAGAACACTTGGGTGTGCCTGCCTAGAAAAAGAAAAGGGTAAGATGGTCTATGTCATTGATGATGAAGAAGTGGAGAATCTAGATGTTGAGCATATAGAGGGTACACGTGAGGTCTTAGACAGTGTAGATGAGAAGGCGTGCACCTACCATGAGCCTATGAAAACTAATAAGGTCAACATTGGAATGGATGTTAAACCTAAGGAGGCCATCATTAGAGATTATTGGTCTGACTTTGAGGTTGCTAAGATAATTGAGTTGTTGCGTGAATTCCAGGATCTTTCCTAAGGCTATCATGAATTGAAAGGAGTACATGAATCTTTGGGTGAAATGAGAATCAAGCTAAAGGAAGGTGTGTGCCTAGTTAGGAAGAGGCCTTATAGGATGAATCCTAACCATGCACATCAAGGTGAAAGAAGAAATTGACAAGATGCTAAATTTTGGAATCATTGAGCCCATCGAGGAGTCAGAATGGGTTAGCCCTATGGTGATCAGTATAAAGAAATATGGAAGAATCATAATTTGTGTGGATTATAGGGAGTTGAATGTTGCATGTGTAATTGATCCTTTTCCCACACCATTTACTGAAGAAATCTTGGAAGGCATTACAGGGCGTGAGATCTACTCCTTCACTGATGGATTTTCTGGATATCATTAGGTGAGGATAGCTAAAGAAGATCAAGAGAAGAAGACAACTTTCACCACTGAATGGGGAATTTTTGCATACATGGTTATGCCCTTTGGATTAAAAATAATGTGCCTGCAGTATTTTTGTGCATTGTTGTTCAAGCATTCTAGGACTTTATTCATAAGTTCTTGCAGGTTTATTTAGATGATTGGATAATTCTATGGGCTTGTGAAAGATCATTGTGATAATTTGAGGCTTATGTTTGAGAGATCTCGTAGTTGAGCATCTCTTTAAACATTAAGAAGTGTGTTTTTGCTACACCTTTTGGGACTTTGTTGGGACATATCATCTGTAAGGAAGGTTTGTTAGTGGATCCTACTAAGGTTGTTGTTATTTTGGGCTTAGAGGAACCTACTAACCAGAGCGAGGTGCATGGATTCTTGGGGCACATAGGATATTATAGGAAGTTCATCAAAGGTTATGCTAAGATTTGCATCCTTTAGAGGAATTATTGAAGAGTAAAGGCAAGTTCCATTGGGGTGAAGCAACAATATGCGTTTTGAGACATTGAAGGAAAGGCTTACTAAAATGCCTATTTTTCACTTTCCTTCATGGACTAAGCCTTTTCATGTGCATGTGGATGCCTCTGGCATGGCCATTGGCATGGTATTAGCCCAACCTAGAGAAGGGATTGTTGATCATCCTATTTTATTTTCTTTGCAAGCAGGAAGTTAACTCTAAAATAGAATTACACTACTGGAGAGTGAGGCCTTGTCCATGATCTACACATTGCATAAGTTTTGACAATACTTGTTGGAAACACCTTTTATTTTCTATACAAATCACATGGCATTGAAGTACTTGGTGAACAATCCCATTTTTGTAGGGGCACATATGTCATTGGATTCTATTATTCAAGAATTTGATTTTACCATGGTGGTTAAGCCAAGAAAGAGTAATTTGGACTAGATCATTTATCAAGGATTAATACAGGTGAGGATGCATAGAGCATTGAGGACACAATGTCGGATGCAAAACTATTCAAATTGAACCGTGTGCCCCTCGACTTAGAGGATATTGTTATCTTTTTAAGAACTGGTGTGACACCTAAAGGAATGAAGGCTTTGGAGAAGAAACAACTTGCCATATGTGTTGCACCTTACATGTTGATAGTGGAGACTTATACAAACTAGGTTGGGATGAAGTTTTGTGCCGGTGTGTACTTGAGCATGAGTGGAAGCTATTATGGAGGAGGCTCATGGTGGTATTGCAGGTGGACATTATAGGAGATGCCACCGCACAAGATTTTATTGGTTGGTTTGTGGTGGGAAACATTATATAAGGATTGTAAAGAATATTGTAAGGCATGTGACCATTGTC
The DNA here is from genome assembly GCA_018340775.1 of Taxus wallichiana var. yunnanensis. NCBI lineage: Eukaryota > Viridiplantae > Streptophyta > Pinopsida > Cupressales > Taxaceae > Taxus > Taxus wallichiana. The sequence continues at coordinate 793,097,375 of CM031239.1, forward strand.
AATGCCTTGGAAATCCTAGGCATAGAGATGAAATGCCTTTAAGGCCTATTACTAGTGTAGAACCTTTTGAGAAATGGGAAATTGACTTTGTGGGTCCTATTTCCCCCCATGCACGTAGGAATGGATGCGCTACATTATAACTTGTACATATTATCTTACAAGGTGGGAAGAAGTGGCACCTACAAAGGATTACATAATAGCTACAACAACAAGGTTTTTGTGGGAAAATATTATCAGCAGGTATGGATGCCCACTGAGTTTGACAAGTGATAGGGGTACTCATTTTCTTAATGAGACCATCAGGATACTATTGGTAGAATTTATGGTAGCACACCATAAAACAACACCTTATCACCCTCAGAAAATGGAACTATTGAGGCCTTCAACAAGATATTGAGCCATACCTTGACTAAAATTTGTGATGTTGGAAGGAAGGACTGGGATGATAAAGTCTCTGTTATACTTTGGGCATACAGAAAACTTATAAGAGGTTGAATAAGGCCACACCCTTTAGTTGGTGTTTGGTAGAGGTTGTTCTACTAGTGGAATTCATGTTACCTTCCCTACGTATTGCATGTGTAGGAGGTTTGGATGATGAGAAATCACTTGAAGAGTGCATTGAAAAACTGATGTAGTTGGATGAGAGGCATGTTATAGCCAGATGGAGTCAGAAGCAAGAAAAATCTAGAAGAAGGCATGGCATGATAGACATATTAAGGATAAGAAGCTTGAAGTTGGATAGATGGTTCTTCTTTATGACTCAAAGTTCTTGTGCCACCCTGGAAAGCTTAAAGTGCATTGGTTGGGACCATATGTTATAACTTATATACTTGATTTAGGTGCACTTTTCTAGTTAGAGGTGCTGGATGGAACATGGTTTCCCAGTTACTTCAACGGGAGTAGGCTGAAGCCCTACTATAAATAAGTCTTCTTGGTGTTTGTAATAAGGTAGTATTTCCACTTAGATTAGATTTCCTTAATGCATTTCCTTTATATGTGTTTCCTTTCATCGTTGTTATGCTTTTGTCAATTTAGTTTTTGTGTTTTGTGTAATAAGTGTGCTTGCACACTAGAAGTTGATTACTATCTAAGTGTTTTCATGTGTAGAGGACCATGCATACCCTTAGTGTGGGGTGGAGTATATATAGGGTACATGGACCAGGTTTGAATGTTATTTGAAGATGGATATGCATAAAGAGATTTTGTGTAGGTGCTTGAAGTAAAGGTGTAGATAGAGAAAGATTCTCATAATTGAAAACCATGTATGGATGGATGGACACATAATGTAACATGAGGTAGGCTGCAGTAGTGGAAACTACTTAGTGAAAGGTGCAGTGGTGAAGTACTTCAGTGGCATGAAGGCGTGTGTGAGGAGGAGGTATGTGAGAGTAGTAGTGTGCTAGAAAGGTTATGATTGTGGCATGGAAAAAAAATCAGCATGGAAAATTAAATAAACGTCAAGTTAATGTGAAGTATGGTGGTAGGTGGGAAAGAAATAAATGTAGAATTTTTTTGAAAAATATATAAGGAGGTGTTGGGAAATCATTTTTACCTTTGTGATCAAGAGCATTCAAGTGAGTTGAAGAAGAGCAAGCTAGCGAGCGAGTTGTGAAGTGGGAAGAGTTATGAATGTGAACTTAACTAGATGGATTTTAGCATGATATTTTCGATGCTCCATTGGAGAGGAGTGTTTGAGTGAAGAAAATGCATGGGGAAGAGAAATCATCGTTAGGGTTTGAGTTGAAGCTAGGGCACGTAGAATTAAGCTAGGCACATGTTTAAGTTCTAGAGCTTAATCTAGTTAAAAAATAACACAACTTTATTATATCCATGGCACCTAAGAGAGCACCTGGAGTGGCCACAAGGGGGAAGGAAGCAGAAGGAAGTTGAGGTCAAAGTGGAAGACACCCTGAAATCCATTTCTCAGAGATGCAATACCAAAAGGGTTTATATGGGTTGTGATTGGGACTCACACGTTCACGGTGCAAAGTGAGTGATTACAATCACATATAAAAGATAATAAGGATGAATTGGATAAGTTGTTGGTTGTGAAAAAAACAAGAGAAAAAAATGATGATATGGCTATATATGATGATGTGGGTGAGAAGCTATTGAAAAGGTGGGAGTTTTTACAGTTGTATGAACCCCTATTTTGGAAAACCAAAAAATTATACCAAGTGGTTGATGAGAAGATTCCATGAGGACTTCTTCTATTTTTTTGGGAAACAAATGAGGATCACCATGCCCTTGATTGGGAGTTTGACAGGACTTAGGAGTTCAAGTATTGAAGTGAGCAGCGACCTCACTGATAAAGAGGGTATAATTGTGATAAGGAAAGCATTGGGTTACATCAAGGAGGGCAGAAATGGACATTGACAAACTACAAAAGTATCTTAGTGGTTCTATCAAAAGCAATGGACCTCCTCACAAAGCTTAATAACCAAGAGTGATGGTCATAGGTAAATACATTATGGCTGCACATAGTGAAGAAAATGACTAAAGGTGTAGTTTACAACTTAGTGGGTTTCATTGTTGAAACCATCATTGAGGAAGCACCAAGGTGAGAAGATAAGTTTCAGTGTGATCTGTTATCTCTTGTGTTTGTAGAAATTGGAGTGCCCGATGGGCCTAAGGAAAAAATATGGCAATATCCTAAGGAGAAGAAATCTCTTACAGAGAGATTTTCTAAGTATACATGTGATGGGACCATGAGTGGACCCTTTAAATAGAGGGAAAAGTTGTGGTATGAGTCCTCTACACCATGTTTGAGGAGGAATGGAGAATACCCAAGGATTTACCTTGGTATTAGATAAACAAGTACAATTTGCAGTGTATCAACACTTTTTTATAGGCACTTTGGGATGAAGGATGGGAAGTGGAGCCCTTGGTGTAAAGCCCTTATGCCTTCACCGTGCACTACTTCCATGCATCTATACATAGGTTTTTCAGACATGCATGCGTTGTTTACTCTTCAATGTAGATAAGGTAGATTGTGACTACCACACCCTCAGAAGACTTATTTATCCAAGTAAGTCTACATATATTGAAAAATTAATTTTATATGACATTAACATGAAGGCTATGAGTTTGGCCATTGGAAAATGGGGGCAGCCCTTATATATATTCACCTCAAACCAAGATTGGAAAATGGGAGATATGTGGAGAATGAGTTCAAGCTCCCTGGACCACCCAAGGGGAAGCATACAGTTGGTACATTGCAAGATGAAGAAGACACCTTACCCTTGAGGAAGAAGAAGAAGAGAAGAAGAAGAACTATAGGAAGAAAGTGGTGGCTTGGAGCACAGGGGCAGAAAAATAGCCTACTATTGGAGAGAAAGAGAGTGTGAGGTAACCCCTCCACTACAACAAGAAGATGAAGTGTTGGAGACAAGCGTGATGGAGGTAGACATAGAACATACTACTGAGGAACCTCAGTTTAAAAGAGTACTAAGAAGAACAAGGACTCAGAGGTGTGGGGACATCACAACCCCTTAGGAGGTCACCAAGAACTTCACCTATGAAAGTAGAACCTAAAAAAGAAGAAAAAACATCCTCCTAGAGGGATGATGAGGAGGATAGATCCTGAGGAGCATTCCAAATACTGATGAGGGATGAGGATACAAAAGAGCCTCGGAAGAGGAAGTGAAGAAATATGAAGAGGAGTTGAAGGAGAGAACATACAACGGTGGGGACATTGGCCTAGAGATATGTGAAGATAAAGGCAAGCCATCAAGTGTGCCCCTACTACATAGAAGTGTAAAGGACCTAGTATTGGATTAGGGCACTCGAATTCCAAAAGGTAAGTGATCAAGAAAGGGGAAGGAGGAAGATACATATGAGACACCATAGTTGGGTATGTTGATGACCTAAGAAAAATCACACATGGTTCCAAAGCACTTTGGAGCCCAAGGACTTGTATGGATGGGAGCTTATGGATGTGGAGATGGTAACCACATGCACAAGGAAACAATTATCATGGATGATGCAGACTCATATGGATGAGCCTGAATTTGATGTATGTGAAGAGTCATGTGTGTCATGTAGATTGAAGAAGGCACCCATTTGGCCATGTAACTATTAAGCCCATTATCATGTCAAATGAGCAGGTAAGCAACACCCTGACTAGAGTATCTACTGAAGTTACGCATGTAAAACATTGATAAAGTGGAAACCATTAGAGCATTTTTGGAAGATAATAAGGACAAGGATACTGAGATCAAGTGCCTGAAGGTAGAAAAAGAGACAATTGAGGTGATAAGGTGTTCGATACTTAGTATGGTAGAGCAAATTGGTGATGAGATTGTGAGAAAGAGGCCGATTTGGAGGACAAAGTTTGCAAAGGAGTTTTCCATCCTCTTTGCACTATTTATGCACATTGGTTCACATGATCATGGATGAAGGCCCATGAGAATGCCAAAAAACACAAGGATGTTGTGGAACAGAAAAAGGCTAAGAAAATAAGTGCAAGATTACAAGCTATGAGGCCTTACTATAGACCTTGAAGGATGAGTTAAAGAAGGAAGATTTGCATTAAACATGTGTGTGGCCCCAGATGTGATTATCAAGACAAGAACCATGGCCGAAGAAGATGAGGTTCAGAAAGTAGTAAAGAATGAAACACTTGGATGTGTGGAGAGGCTTACGTTGATAATAGAAAGTGTGATGTGCTTACAACATCCCAAGAACCACACAAGGAGAAAATAAAGGACATTGGGAAATTGATAGCATAGAAAATGGATTTCATGGAAGGGATGGTCTCAAGTCTGGCCAATGTTCTCAGGATACTACAAGAATGAAGGTGAGAATATGACACTTGATGAAATGGAGGTAGTACTTAGAGACGTCCCAGATAAAACTAGTAAAGTGCTAAGTGATTGGAATGACTTGGAGGTAGAGATCAAGAATGAATATCCAAAGTTGATCCTCCTTGTGGAAGAGTAGGGCACCAAGCATATTTTCTCATTCTCTTGTATAGTGATTCCTTTATTCTTTCATTCATTATTCTTTGTTCATGGAGAGATAAGTTGTGATTACCCATTTTTGGGGATGGAAATGAAATTAGTGTGGGGTAATGTTGGGATGATGAAATACAACCTAAGTACTAAAGGCATAGAAGGATTGGGTGCGCAGACACAAGGCACATAGATGTGCATGGAAGTATAGCAAAATGGGGCACGCCTAGGATAGGTTTGAATCAAGACTTAGCCATTTTGTAGTTTGAGGCTAATTATAGACATGGAGTGTAGAGCACGTTTTGTAGAAGACTTGAAGAGAACATGAAGGCTATTTTAGACGAGTAGAAGATCAAGCACCATGCATAGTTTTGAGGCTATTAATATAGGATTAGACTTTTTTTTATTATTATATAATCTATTAATAGTGAGCTTGCATGCTCTTGTATTTTTATGTAAGGGTGCATGGCTATTATTAGCATGTAGCCTATTTTTGAGAGGTGCATGGGATAGTGAAGGGAAAGTCCCCACCCCTATAAATATGTATTGATTTGCACATGGGTTTAGACAGTTTGATGTTTTGTAGAGTTATGCTACGAGTTTGTGAGAGCATGCATGACTATGATGATTGTGTTATGTATGTATGAAGCTTTTGTGTTTTACAACAATTAATATAATGGATCTTTGTGGTTGGATATTGATTGTAGACACATCTGTGAATGAATCTTGCATGGTAAAGTTAATCTTGGTTCTTGTTTAATTGTTCTTGCATATGGTTAAGATCTAGATCTAGTTTATACACTTCTTCATACTTAGTTATATGTTATGGATCTGGAATATTCATTGTGATGGATTTTAGATGTGATTATATGGCGTGGATGTTGATTTCATGGATTTTTATATACAATAATGGTTGAGATGCATTTGATTATTTATTTGATTGAACGTTAGTTTGTATGTGATTGTAATTTTGATGTTACTACACTTGTAACCCTAACTGTTGGAAACATATAACTAATAATGGTTAGTCAATTTTAATCTTGTGTGATTGATTTAAGATGAAATGAGATTTTTTTTTTTTTGAACATGTTCGAGAGTTACACATATATTATACAAGGAATTGTGCTCTCCTTATAGGTTCTAGGTTTTATCCCAACTTTGTTTTATTTAATATTGTGTGAGCTTGTCAATACGGGAAGCTTGTGTCTTTGAGGGAAATTTGATCAATGTGGGCATATTTCCTTGGATGATAAAGGATTTAAAACATGTTTATAAAGTTTATCAATGAGGGAAGCTTTCAATTTTTTGCCATATATATGGATTTTTTTAGATTTGGCTAGCGATTCTTCTAGGGAATGGTCTACGATAATATTTTTATTTTGGTGGTGATAGATAATTAGGAAAAGGGTTATGCCTTGTATCAAGGGGAGATGAAACTCTAGTACCAATAGTATTTTGAGCAATGTGAGGAGATGTATTAGAGTATGATGTAACATATTAGTTCCCTCAATGTTTGTAGATGTGTCATAAGGTAACTAATGAAGACCTGATGTATGAGAAAACATCTACATCACTTAAATGTGTCTCACTTTTTGCATTTTTTTACCTTCATAAAAATATTTCTTAAAACTAAAACATGACTAAACACATAAAATTAAAAACATTTATTTTTAATATCTTAAATATACCAAGGCATAGGGCATCCATAATTTACCCGATTGTTTAAAAAAAATTTAAAAATTAAATATTTATTTACTAGTCATATTTAAAATTATTTTTTGCCACCAAGTGGGAAACACTTATATGATTTGGCCAAAATAGAGTCACCTTATTGTAATTGTAAGATATATTCATGCAAATCCCTAACAATATTTTTGAATGGATGTAAATCGAGATAGGATAGTAACATTCATAGAAATAGTGTGCATCAATGTATAAAGTGTGATGAGATCTATAGAAGGAGCCATACAATGTTCTACATCAATAGGAGGTATATCTACTAAAGTGAAACATAGAGGTTGAGTACCAAGTGTAGAATTAATGTGGTCATGAAACTTAATAGGTGTATGATTAGTAGATGTGTGTTTAGAATTGTTCCAAGTAACTACTTTAAAAATCACATTCATGGTGACATTGTGAAGTGGAATACGTGATTCACCCAACACCATGGGTATAGTATATGTAGCCATATGAGGCAAGGTGTGAGAAACAGCTAGAGAGACAATATTGAGTAGTTTATCTAAATATAAAGTAATAAAATGTGTGGCAAGAGTAGGTTTCATATTGGACTTGAAAAGAATCTCCCATTCAAAATCATGTATTTTAATAATATCTTTTATAACGTGACAAAGTTTAGCACATTGATTTGTTTGGTGCCCAATGCCTATATGCTAATTATAATAAAATTAGCATTGAATTTATTTTTAGGACGATTTCTCATATCAACCTCAAATTGTGGAGGGAGAGATATGAGGTTTCACTTAAGTAATTGATTCAACATGATATGTGGATCATAAGGTAAATGTGTAAATTTCCATCTAGGTTAAACAACAAGAAGAGATGAAGCATGATTCTTGTTGGATGTCGGATACCATAGTAGAGCATAATACTTAAAATGGGAAGGGTTCCATTTATAAATATGAGTATTACCTTGATGAGAAAATTATAGACCGAGTGTGTGCTAAGGTGATGTGTGTAGAATGTAACCAAGGTTTCCCAAGAAGAATATTGTAATTAGGATCATCGGGGACAACATAACAAAAAGTTTCAAAGGTATTAAGGCCAATAGTGATTATAAATATATTTAAATAATTCATGAGGGACGATTTCAAATCCTCAGATGCTAAGATTAGAAGGAGAAATATACTTAGAAGAGACACCTAAACTATGGATAAAAGAGATTCTAAAAACATCAAGGTCTAATACTTTTCAATAAGAACACATTTGACAAAAGTTTTATGCACAAGTACTTCAATAGATGGAGGAATTACATTGTTAACAAGCACTTTAGGAGGAGTTACAATATAATTATCATCAATATTGAAAGATATATCATGTTGAAAAACAAATTGAACATGCTCAACAGACGTAATGGGATGAATTGGAATGCTATAAATACTTTTAAGTATAACATCCTTACATGTTGGACTTCACTTGATATAGTCAAGGAATAATAAGGTTTGATCATGATAGGAATCCATTATTACAACTAGAAGTAGAATAACTAGGTATAGAAGAAATATCATACACCAAAAGATAAATAATAACCCTTGGGCATGTAGGGTTTTGATCACGTTGTCTAATTACATAGTTGAGTTCACAAAATGTTTACACCCTTATTCAAATAATATATTAGTGAGTTAAATACACTAAAAGGATGTAAAGGGGAGCTACAAGGGTTTATTTGATTAATTAACTTCCAAAATTACTTATACAATATCACAAAAATGCATTAATTCTTGTAACTAGTGCATACAATGAGCTCAAAACACAAGATACCGAGTACACATAGTTGATTACAAATAGATCTACGAAGTCATAAGTGTGAACCCTGGTGGAACTAGGAGATATGATCTTGTAAGTGCTTTCTTTTTAAAAGCGTGGTTGTAAAATGACCTAGTGTAGGACTATATAGATATGCTAGAACCATCCATATAGTTTTCCACCTCTTTGTATAGTTTTGACTTTGTTATGATTCCTTCTCTCGTAACTTTTTAAGAGTGTCTCCTACCTATAAATATCATTCACTATCAAATTATAGTTGTTTCTCATGTTGTAAATCCCTATTAATATTATGAGTAAGATCTCAAACCATAGATATGGGTAGGATATCCTACAAAATAAGCATTGGTTAGGTTGAAGTAAAATCCTTACACCACCTATGTCGGGTTTTACTTTGAAGAGGTGTAGACACCAAATTTGGGTCTTACGACGCCTGTACCCCCATCTCTCGTCCCGTAACCTAACCCTACCTCACCACCTAAACCTTACACACTTAATTATTTATTAATTACCTTATAATTAATAAATCCACATCTCCAACCCTGCCACCTCACCTCGCCACCTCACTATGACCTAGCCCTAACCCTAAACTAACCTAATTAAGACCTATGACTTGGTCCAGACCCACACCCATGACTCATCACCCCTCACCCACATCAAAATGAGCCTAATAATGACTTGACCAAGCCCACAACTGACCCCTCAGGAGAAAAGGAGGGAAAGTTGGCTATTTTTAGTAAAAATAGCCAACTTTGACTTGACCGATGTCGGTCCCTACTCGACCGCTGTCGGTTATGCAACCGCCATCGGTTCCCTGTAAATGACCTACCCCAACCAAAATGCAAGGATCCGAATTCATTTGCGAGAAAGAGACAAGTGAGAGAGAGAGAGAGGAGGTTGCAGAGAAGAGCATTGAGTCCAAGACTGTAACTGATCAATGAGATCACTGTCACACTCGTCCAAGCATTGGGAGAGTCAGAGGATAGCTTCATCAGCTCACTTTCGATTGTCGGATCATCCCACCTGAGCTTTGCCTTCGTCACCACATTCCTCGGACCTGTATCCTCATCAGAAAGTAGTAAGTAGTATCTTGTATGCTTCTAGACTCCACTTCGTGAACTTTTGATTCATAGTAATTATAAGCTCACCCCTGGATCTAACACCCGGCAGCACCCTGCACTTAACCTTCATTCATCCATCCCTATATTTCCCAGAAGATAGCTTTCTCACTCTCTGAGTCTTCTCCATTGCCTTACTATTCCCCCAACCATCTACCAACCTTAAAAACCCCATAACCACCCTACAATCAACCTCTACCCAGAAGCCCCTAAATCACTGCCCCTACCGATATCGGTTATCCCCTACCGGTAGCGGTTTTATAACCATGTCAGTTATCCAGTGACCGGCATCGGTCACTGTGACTTATACCAAAACCAACCTTTCACCTATTTATTTCCTAACAACCTCAGATCCAGCCTGGTCTATCCCTGTAACTTGATCTGAACGTATCAATAACTAGTGACCAAACAAACAGAATGACGTTTTATTATTGGTAGTTTAGTCTCTATTGCTTTTAGTAACGAGGTACCTAAATCATGATTTCACAATAGCTTCTTTATTATCATTTGCAATAATTTATATTAAAAGGGAACTGACCACCTTCGAAAGGAAGTTTAGTATTTCCTGTGCCCAAGGCAATTCCCTTACTTATTATCTAACTAAAATCTGGTGGTCTTGCATTCTTATTTACAGGTAGTCCTTCCCAGACAAAAAGGAGTTCTTCACAATCGGTCTGATCTCTCTACGGTATGTGCACACCCTCCCAACACTCAACAGGTATTCCTCCTAGCCCTAACCCTTATCTGTTTCTCAAGAGAATGAAAAGATAGAAGTAACTCTATTCTGGAACAAAATTTTGTGTGAAACAGAGGCCTTAAACCACATATCATTCTCCACCTAAAATGTGATATTTGAATAAATGCAACTATATGTGGCAATTGGAATCCCTTTGACAATGCTTGAAAATGAGTTTGGATCTCTTGAGATAAGGATTTTTGAGTGATTGTAAATATGGAATTTGATTCCTTGACATGGTAGATTACTTCAAACCTATGGTGATTTCTTCCCTACTAATTATGCATGATATTTATCAATATTTAGGGAGCCTTAGGTACATTTAGTTATAGTTTTTACAATAGGATATCATGAGAATGTTAGGTTACTAAATGATGTGAGCTTATCTTTCTTATATAGGGTTTCAAAGGTAAATTATCATAGAAATTCCAACCTAGAGGGATTAAATGATCCAAAGAAGAATATAAATGGAAATATTAGATGGATGATATGAAATTTCAAAAGCTGTACAAGTCAAAGAAGACTAGATTCTATAAGTGACCAAAGTAGATGTTTCGAACAAGGATGAAAAACATGAAAACTAAAGGTTGCATCCTATTAGGTGGAGTTTTTATATGGATTTTTGTGAGGAAATTACTTGGATAAATAAGAATATCAACAACAAGAGAACACCAAAGAACACAATATTGTAGATAAATGATCACAATATGTAAGTAGAATAGCTTATCCACTTCGAGGGGGCAACCTCCAAACCATGAAATAAGACTCAAATGCTCAATATGATGATGAAATACTACCTACTAACCTCTATATATATTATTCCTATGCTATGGCCATCACCAAGGCTGACCCACTAATGATAATATAACACATATGAAAGAGATACATCATGATAAGAATTTATGATAGCCATAAGTCGACTATATACATCCAATGTAAGATATATGATTAAGGGCATAGCATGCCCCTCCCTTTGAAGCAACATTGTCCCCAATATTGAGAAGCTCTAGATGTTGCTATAGGAAATTCGCATCCTCCCAAGTTGCGTCTTCATTGTCTAGATTTTTCCATTTATTCAAATACTCGATGATGACCCATGTCCTCAATCACTTATTGTGTGTTTAAAGGATGCATTCTAGTTCCAATATGATTCTTCCCTCCTCACCAAGCTCCGATAACATTTTTGGTCTCGATACCATTTGTCCAATTACCTTCTTTAGGCAAGATACATGGAAGACTTTATGTATTTGAGAGGTCGAGGAAGTTCTAGTTTGTATGTTACATTGCCAATCTTCGTAACACTTGATAAGGGCCATAATACTCAGGTGAAATCTTGTTATCCTTATTCTATTATTTCAAGGACATTTTCTTATATGGATGTAAATGTACAAAAACCCAATCACCAACTTCAAAATGTCTTTCACTACAATATTGCTCGGCCGCCGCTTCATGTGGTTTTGTGTCATGGCCAAGTTCTCCCGAGACTAGAAAGTACCTCTTGTTGGTGTTGAATATGCTCTTTAACTACTCGAAAACTTAATTGGACTCTCAAATACGAGGTGATGAATGGTGGATGGTACCCATATAAAGCCAAGAAAGGATACGAGTTTAGATGAAGTATGAAAGGAGGTGTTATACCACCATTCTACTAGTGGTAACCATTGAACCCATCTCACTTTCTTATTTGAGGTAAAAAAACAAAGATATCCCTCTAAGAACTTGTTTACCACCTCTATTTTCCCATTAGACTGGGGATGATAAGATGAACTACGAGCTAGTTGTGTGCCCAAACATGAGAACAAGTCAATCCAAAAATTACTAGTAAAGATAGGGTCTCGATCACTTACTATAATATTTGGTGTCCCATGTAGCTTCTGAATTGTATCCATGAAGGGTGTTTTTGTTGTACTCATGCAACAAATGGATGTGATAAGGCACAAAATGGGTGTAGTTGGTGAGTCTATCCACCACCACCATGATTATATTTTCCCCTTCTAATTTAGGAAATCCTATGATGAAGTCCATGGACACCTCTTCCCACCTTTGGATAGGAATATATAGAGGTTGTAAAAGACCTGGGGACTTAATTGTTTCACCCTTATTTTTCTCGACAAACCATGCATTACGCCAAAAAAATTTTGGGCATCCCTTTTATCCCTTCCCATAATAAATCATGTTTGATTCAATGACAAGTCTTCAAAATCCAGAATGCCCCCTACCGGAGAAGCATGGAGCTCATAAATAACCCTATTTTTAATCTGCATTTCAAATTCTTACATACGTATAATCTATATTTGTACAATAAATCATCTCATTTCCATACAAATTTTTGACATGCTTGGATCATGTTGGAAATTCTAAATGATATTTTGTGTACCTGGATCATTTTTCCATTTAGACCTTACATCCTCTATCCAATCCTCTAGTAATATAGATATGGCACACAACAATGCCTTGGCTAATTCATCCTTTCGAGATAGAGCATCAACAACTAAATTATCTTTCCCTTTCTTTTATATTATCTCAAAATCATACCCAAACATTTTTGAGACCCATTTTTTCGTTCTTCATATGATAAATGTTTCTTTAAGAAGTATTTCAAACTCTCATGATTTGTCTTTACTTTGAAATGTCTACCCATTAGATATGGTCTCCATTTCTTCTTTGCATGAAGTATGGCTAGCATTTCCTTCTCATAAATTAGTTTTGATATATTATTACCTTTAAATTGGTATCTCTAAAATGTCATGGGTTAACCTTCTTGCATGAGTACTTCCCCATACCATACCCTAAAGCATCACATTCAACAATGAATGTTTTGGAAAAATATGGGGTGGCTAGAACTGGAGTGGTACACATGGCCTCATTCAACTTCTCAAATTCCATAGTAATGTCCTCATTCCAATGGAAATACTCCTTCAATAAAGTTGTGAATGGTGATTTTATGCTACCATAATTCCTTACAAGTCTACGATAATAACTTGTAATCCCCAAAATCCTCATATATTCTTTATGGTTTTGGGAACCTTCCATTCAAGAATGAATTTTATCTTTTTAGGATCCACTTTAACACCTTCATAAGAGTCAATGTGACCTAAATATTTAACCTCCTTAACTCCAAAAGAACACTTGGAAGTCATAAAGTTGATGTTGTTCAATATTTTCCAACACCTTATTTACATGATGCAGTGTTCCTACCATGTTTTACTATAGATTAATATATCATCAAAGAACACTAAGACAAACTTCCGTGGAAAAGGCTTAAAGATAGAATTCATCAAGATTTGAAATGTAGAGGGTACATTTGTTTGTCCAAAAGGAATTACTAAGAACTCATAGTGGCCTTCATGTGTCCTCGAAGGCTATTTTATGAATATCTTCATCCCCGATTCTAATATGATGATATCCAAAATGAAGATAAAGTTTTGTAAAGTAAACAACACCATGTAACTCGTCTAGCAAATCATCAATTATAGGAATAGGAAAATTATCTTTGATTATGTACTTATTAAGTTCCTGTAATCCGGACACATGAGCCAATTGTCATCTTTTTCGTATACCATCACTACAAGAGAAGAGTAAGCACTCTAACTATGATGAATAATTCTTTCTTCTAACATCTCTTGTATTATCTTCTCAATCTCACTCTTTTGCATATAGGGGTACCTATAAGGTCTGATGTTGGGTGGTTGACTCCCTGGTACTAGATGGATGGCATGGTCATGGTCTCTTTTTGGAGGTAAACCTTTTGGCATATCTCAAACACAATTGAGTGCTCATCTATAACTACTTGCATATTTGATGGTATAAATGTATTTTACTGATGTGCTTCCAATGAAAATAGTTGTGCCACAAACCCTTTGCACTTTTTCTAAGAAATATTTGTATCGTGGTGAGAGATGACCAAATGTGGGGACTTTTCTCTTGATCCTTTTAGCTTATAAGTCCTCCCTTCGATGAAATCACATGAAGAACTCTTGGAAATTCATTTCAATGGTTCCCAAGGTGGTATGTCACTAAACTCCTAACACAATGTCGGCTCCTCTGATGAAAATGACATACATAGAGCTAGTTATCAAGTAATCTCCCATGGTGAGATTAATGTTATGGAATTTTTCCAAACAACTAATAATTCCCCCATCAGCGATCATTACTTGAAATTATGGAGCTAGATAAACAAATAAGTTCAAGTGTATCACCAACTTATGATTAATGAAGTTGTGAGTACTTCCCGAATCAATCAACATTGTTACACTCTGTTTTTAAGAATCCAACCAATTTGATGGTTTGGGGAGAGGTAATACCTAAAATTACATGACATGATATCATTAGTCGGGGATCTCCGAATTCCTCCTCTGGCTCTACCTCTTCATCTTCTTCATTCTCTTATTCTTCATTAGGCCCCTCAATGTAGAACAACTTCTTTTCAGCACACTTATGTCCTAGTCCATATTTTCTATCACAATTAAAAAATAACCCTTTGGCCCTCTTTTCTTCAATTTGTTAAGGTGTTAGTCTAACTAGCTAAGGTAATGATGGTGGAAAGGTGATATGATATTTGATATTTATGACAGTCTATCTCTCGCTAGAAAGAAATATTTACTCTCCCCTACGTGCCATGATAATAGAATTTGAAACCTTATGAGGATTAAATATACGCACCTCATTCTCAATGTCTTCCTTAATACCCCAAATAAATAAGTCATTCAGAATCTCTTCAGTAATATTTTCCACCCATAAGGAAAGGTTTTGGAATTGATGAATGTAATCCTTGAATGATCATGTTTGTCTTAACTTTCCTAATTGGATGAAGTAATTCTCTGACACTATAAAACTATGGTGCAATTGTAAATCTTTGATGAAGAATTTCCTTGTAACATTGAGACTACTCTTTTCCTTTGTTCACATAACCATCGATATTAAACGAATCGGGTCAAGTTTGAGATACAAGGATGCCATGGCAACCTTTTTCCCCAATGGAATATTATGTAGATCAAATAAAAAATCCATTTCTTAATCTAATTTAGTTGATCATTTCCATCAAACTTACGTATTTCCATTTTCGAAATCATGTTACGGGCCTGCAAACTATTTGTATTTGGATTGGGCATGCTCAAAGATCCACCATGGCTAATTTTTCTATTACTTTGACATGAAGATCCACCTTGATTGATATAAGTATGATTGAGTTATGGCTGATTTGGAAGAAGATGATGACCCGTTAGATTTGAACTGAATTGGTGAATGAAATCCTCCAATCGTTGTCCAATATTTTCTACATCTTCTTTGTTGGTCATTCTAAACTCGAGGTTTCACAGCTCAAACTCAAGTTGGCTTACCTTATGGTCCGTCGAAGTAAACCCTAGCCCCGAGGACTCTATATTTATATCCTTGTTTGGGGTTTTACCTGGAGTGATGGGATTATTTTTTCCTCTTGTGGAAGGCCCCGTTATGATGCCCAAAATAGTAGGATTTAGGGATCAAGGTCAAAATTTAGGGTTTGGGATTTTGATATGAATTCAACCAAATATGAAAAAACTTAAAGAACTAACTCAAACTAATTTTTTATCCTCTTTCTAGAAATGTAAATAACTTGGAAAAATTCCACAATTAAGCAATCGATAGAATAAATTTATCAAAAACCTTACAATTAATGTAAATTTTGCAAAACAAGTCAAAATATATTGAAATTTGGAGAGGATATTACTTGATTTACTTCACAACATCCCAAAAATATTGTAGAAAAATTCGCTACCAAATTTGAGATATATAGTATTATTTTAAATTATGGTTTTGATGCGATTGCCAAGATCAAGTTGTGATACCACTTATAAGGAAATTATTTAGATCGATAAGAATATAAACATAAATATAACACAAAATAATACAATATTGTCACAATATACAAGTATAATAGCTTATCCTCTTTGAGGGGCAACATCTAAACCATGCAATAAGACTTAAATGTTCAATATGATGATGAACTACTACCTACTAAACTTTATATATATTACTCCTATGCTATGGCCATCATCAAGGCTAGCACACTAATGGTAATATAGCACATATGAAAGAGATACATCATGATAAGAAGTTGTGATAGCTACAAGCCGGCTATATACGTCCAATGTAAGATATATGATTAAGGGCGTAGTAATTTTATGCATTTAACTCTTAGAATCTATCAACATATCAATGTGTATGAGTAAATAATTTATATAAGAGACATAAATATGTACTGAGTGGGGATAGAAAGATTTTTTTTATCTTAGCAAGAGTGCATTTTCAAAACCAATAATTTCAAAGGGTAAATTATCAAATTTGAGTGTCTACAGACCCATCCATTTCAACATTTTGTCGATGCATAATCTATTTAGGTTAAGTATTGTTTCATGCACATTTTGAGGGCTAAATTTTTTTGAGGTTATCCTTCATTTTAATTCCACACCTTTCCTACATCAATTTGGATATGTCATCTTTTGGATACTTTTTCTCCTTGTGGATGGTTTTGTTAATTGTGGATACTTTTCTATAGATGACTCATATTTGTTGACACATGGTCGAGTCATGACATTTTGATGTGTATACTTAATAAAATTATGGAATATATTTTCACGTGACTTGCAAATTCCAAGGTACCTATTAATAGATTATTAAAGAACTCACATGTGTATTGTTTTCTCAATAATTGATTATTGTCTTTACAATTGATGTTTGATGAATGGTATTTGAATATACTTGTGATCGAATGTTGTATGTAAATTTTAAAAAATTATATGTTACTTGAGAATATTTTTAGATGTATATCATAGGTTGATTTTTATAAGGGTTGCATATGTAGACACCTAAATTTTGAAATGGCAACATTGGCTTTATCCCTAAATCGTGACTTGAGCACATGTCCCGAGATTAACTACATATCCTTAGTCTCATGAGTTAATTTCTCTCCTCAATAATATTACTCTGTCACCCAAAAACTACTTTCATTAGTCCATGGAAGTATATTCCACCCCAAACATAATTCTCACAATTTTGTAGAATCTTAGCACCTTCTTATAGAGGGTTGCCAAATAAGGACCAAATTTTCCATCCATTTTGTCTAAAAATAATGGTTTTGTCCCATCCATCTAGAAATCACTTTCTCAATTTTATATCTTTCTTTGGGTTACTACTTACCTCATGAGTCATACTTATTGTGACATTATTCCTACGAACCCCGCTATAATCACGTCAAAGAAATCATTTACTTACCCGATAATTAGTTACCTCTCTCAAGTTTAAATCATTCCAAAAGCACTTAAAGCTCTCCTACATTCCTAAAATACATCAAAACACTTTAGGAGAAACACCTACACAGGTCTAAAGCACACTCAACCAGGTTATAGATTCATGCTTCCCAAGCTAGAGACCATCCAAGCCAAGTCAAGTTAATCATGTTGAGCCATTTTTGTATTATCAAGTGATCAAATTGCTGAAGCTAGTTACATCCATGTATAGATATCACATGTTAGGTGGATAACTACGTAAAATTTGAGGCCTCTTTAGAGTATTTCCAATATATGTGGTGTAAACACGCACATTAACCCAATGAGTGACATTTTGGAGGGTCTCTTACCTATGGTTTGTGTTTAAAGATATTTTGGGCCATACGAAGGGTTTTACACACATGTGTCACGTAAGGTTTCATAGTGAAGTATATTTTTGGGGTTCGTATAGGTACAAGAAGTTACAAGAAACCAATACATAGCCGTACAAAAATGCTAAAGAGGTATAGAACCATCAAATAGCTATGCATACATTTAACAATTCCATACCTACTTAGTTTTACACTTCCATATTATTTCTAGGTTTTTCACCCTTTCTTCACTTCCATATCACTTATTGAGTTTTGTAATCATCTAAGTGTATCTTCTAGATTTTGTTTTCACCATTTTAATAATTGTTTCTAATGTTATATCTTCTAAATTTCCAATAATATTATATTCTAATTTATAAATTAATATTAGTTAATTAATTTTAATATTACATATTTATAATCCTTTTAATCCTAATATAATAAACGAGAAGAAGCAAATTTAACATAACCCTCTTTATTTATTTAGGTCTAAAATTAGATATTCTAGATGTACCTAGATATGTATTGGTACATTACCTAATATTTTTGAGTGATATATGTGATGTTTGGTCCTAGATCATGTGCTACCTAGAGATTAATCATATTGGCCATTGAGGACATCTTGTGGATGTTTTTTTCTTTTGGATGATTTTTTAATTTTGGATATTTTGTATCATTGTGGATACTTTTATGTAGATGATTCATATTTGTTGACATGTTGTTGAGTCACGAGATTTTGATTTGTAATCTTAAGCATGTCATGGATTTTTGTTCACATGATTTGCAAATTGGAAGTACTTATTTATGTGTGGTTAGAGCACTCATTTTATCTTGTTGGTCAATATTTTATTATTTTCATTACAACTAATGTTTGGTTTTGGTACTTGATATATGCGATCAACATGATGTGTGTAGAATTTTGTGGATTTGACATGCTACTTACAAATATTTGTGGATGTATATCACAAGTTGATTTTATGGGGTTTTACGTGGAGATATCTTTACACATTACCTACCATGTTTTATTGATGAAATATTTGTGAGGGGTTGTCCCAAATCATGTGTACATCTACATTTAGTTAAGTTGTCACAAGTAGGAGGAATCTAATCTATCAAAGTCATGATTAAAGGGAATTTTTTAATTAAATTTACTTAGGAACTTACCTTAGTCATATCTACTCTCATTCCACTCATATGCATCTAAAAGTTTTTCCTTTCGTATGGTTATATACAACCATTATTCTTCCTAGTCAAATTACTAATTCATCAAAGTCATGACTATAAGGAATTTAATTTATCAAAATCATGTATGAACTTATTTTGGTTTTATTTGCTCTCGTTCTACTTAAGTGTATCTAAAATAATTTGTACCTTGGTGGATAGTTATATACAATCGTCGTCGTCGTCAAGTCAAATTAAGTTGAGAATCATACATCTATACTTGAAAACCTCGTTTGACTAAGCTGCCACAATTGAAAGAAATCCAATCCATCAAAGTCACCTAAAAATCCACTTATATTTTACTGAAATAAATTTAAAAAGATTTGTACTCACCAATCAAACTGCAACTCTTTTAATTAATCAATTCATATTTTTATAATTATATGGATATGAAATCAATTATGTGGACATTCATCATGTGAGCAATACTTCAATTTCGAAGGCAATGAAGGAGAACCTTGACAAACTTTTAATATTATGGAGGAGCTATTACATATGCTTCCTTGGATCGAATACATTAACTACTACAGAGAAGCCGCCTAACATAGCCATTTTTATTCTTAACATATATAGATTAAGTATAACACTGCATATGAAACACCAGAATCATCTAGGGAACCACATAACCTGCACATCAATCATGAAAACATAAAAAAAAATCAATACAGATGATGGTAAGTTGTGACACTAATTTTTAAGAAATACCAGAAAAGGAATGAAACAATTTATTTTTAAGAAATTTATCAATACTTACTGCCGCATTTCTTTCCGACGGGCCTGTTATTTATATTGCAACGTTTAGGAATGGTAATGGCGACCCCAAATTGATTCCCGCCTGCTTAGCCAGGGGAGACAGAAAGACTGCACACATACACGCGGGCATCGCCATGATTTTCTTCACTTGTGTACAACACGCGGGTGCCACTTTCGCCTTTGCATTGTTAGCTGCTCCGATGCACGGGCTCAGACTCTGTGCAGCTACATTCACTGGCGTTTTCCCGCATTCGCCCGCTCCGATGGCCTGCTCAGTTATGCACAACATTATCATCATCACCATTATAACAACTGCAGTATTCTTCCCGGACGCCATATTAACTTCACTCACTTCCTTCCAATCACTAAACAACCGGCGGGTCGGGCGGTTTAAAGAACTCGCGTACACAACGAACCGGCGGGTCGGGGACTCGGGCGGATTGAATGGGTTGGATGGGTCGGGGGCATTTTATATGGGGTGGTTCATTCGGGTCGGGCACTATAACAATGTGTGAACGCGGGTAAAAAGACGGGTGAGCGTACTCATTGGGGTGCATTATTTTCAATCAGACAGGTATACGTGGCTAAGATAGTGGGCCGGGTGGCGGTGGCAAAACCACATAGCATTTTATTGCCTTTTTGTGCGCACTCGTGCACTATTGAATCATGATTGTGGTTTGTTATTTAGGACCATTAGGAAATAGAAAAGTAAGGAAGCTACATCAATTCGAAGAGAGGCTACTAGAATTGCTTAAGCCTTAAGACATTGTATCTACAAGCACTTGCACCAAAAAGTAAGCACTTCACCAAAAAGTAAGTGTATTGCTTATGTTAATAGTGAACTATGGAATGTTCGTCTATTCTCATGCTCTAAAACAGAACAAATTAATCAAGTGAACTCCATGTAAATGGTGGCCTCCATGCTACATTTGTTATGAAAAGAATAAAGTTGAAGTAAATCATTTGACCGGTGAAGAACAAAGTAATGATCTCCATGATACAATTGTACATGAACATAACAAGGAAACCAAAAAATAAGAAAGCCATAATAATGATGTCAATAATAATAATGATGATGGCGATGATGAACACATCCCCGATAATCTCAAGAAATCTTTGGCCAAGCTCAATTTTACATGACTGGACCTAAGAGGACATCGTGATGACTCAAACACATTTGGTATCGACAAGTTATTCAACATCACGCCAAAAAAACTCGTATCTCCCACATTGCATAAGTCATGTATCCTATGATTTCAAAAAAATACAAAAGTAAGAATACCTCTTAATTAGATAAAAGGGGACAAATGGGAACACAAATTCAACGTCCACGATACCTTCGTGAGATGCCTCTTTGGATAGTGACCATCCTATGGTACATCATGTACTATGTCAAATTGATTAGGATCCACAATATAAAGTACATACATCCTAAGTCACAAACACTTGCTATAATATATTCATACAACGCATATATTTTATAATGAGTACTCTATGAAGCAATAGTTTGTCAAATCTAGTATGAATCAAAGACGATAAACGGCGTACATCACACAAACAATAGCTATTGAATATGCAATATCCATGCAATACTAGGTCAACAATATAGATATTGTGTTGATACCTCCTCCACAACAATTTTAGGACAAACCTCGGAGACGAATGATTGATTTCCGGACACTAGTACACACTTTACAAGTAACTAGAAACAATTTTAATATATAATTATGAACATATACCTAAATATGATATAAAGTTTTGGTAAACCCACTTATATATCAACCCACACCAACATAGGTTTCCACTCCTCACCTTAGGGTTTCAAATTTCCAAGCTGATTTTCAACTTCATTTTAATCCTTGAGTTTTTCTATATATTGTCCTTTTGTGTACTTTGCATTCTCATGATGGTTGTGTTTTAGAGTAACGTTATTTTCTTTAGTACTAACGTCACCGATGGTGCCAATTGTGCTTTTATGGCCACCGTACTTGGGAAAAGCGGAAGACAAAGAGCTTGAGAATCTACAAGTGACTCTTCCACGTACCCGACCTCTCGAGGTCGTGCCGAGACAGCCGGTGGGGGTAGAATATGCGTTGGATTCAGACAAACTAGTTAGGCAGTCTAATGTCTTCGACACGCACTAGTGGAATTTGCAAATCTAAGGCAAAGAAGGCCCTTCTAACTTGGACTGGTGTGATAGATCGATCGGCAAGGATGACTACTCGAAGGCTCCAATCAATATCGAGCTCTGGCGTGATTCGATCTATGGGTTGCGGAATACGTGGAAAATGACCTGGGATAGTTTCGTGTATATCTCCTGATAAGGTCATATGGTGGATGATGAATATAATTTGACTCTACGGACGATTTTCTGGCCTAGTCCAGAATTCCCTAGCTTCGTTAGCCGCGATATCTAGTAAGGACAGTTGTTCGATGATGATAGGTGGAAGTGGAGTGGACCTGAATACCAAGGTGCGTAGGTTAGTGTCTATATCTAATTGACTTGTGGACTCGTTGGGTTGTGGGATCTGTGGATCACAACCATAGACTCTCGGTTGTTGCGGTCCTGTTATGGTCATACGCGAGATCAAGTTCTAATCCCTAGTATCCAAAGTAATCGTATGTTTTCTCAGCTTCTATGTTTAGAACCAATAGTTGTGCAATCTTCTCAGAATACCTCACAGGTGTTTTCGCAACCTGGATTCTTAAGCTGGTATCTATATCTACGAGGGTGTCTCCAGCGTCTGGCTGTGGAACTAAAGGATCGCACCCGAATGTTTGTTCTCTTTCGAGCCCTTCTACAGTCATGTGAGTGCTTTGCCTAGGGCAATCTATAGTTTGGTTGGTTCGACCAAAATGTGTGTGCTTGGTCGTCTTCTATGTTTAATCCTCTTAATTGAGAACTGATCTGTTGTAAATCTGTGGTTGTTCGGAATACTTGTATCCTGAGATTTTGGTCTATGTCAACTATTGTTGTGACTAGGTTTGGTTGAGGCACGATTGGCTCAAATATATATTCCCTGGGCTCTTGAGGTCCCGTGATTGTCATACGAAACAAAAATGCAAATCTAACTGTAACGAAACAAATTCTAACTATGTGAAATAAATCTAACTGTATAACTTTTATTCTTCTAAGAAAACTTTTAATAATTTTAAGGAAAGCAAACTATTTTAAGCGTATCTAGAAATAATAACTAAACAATAATTTGAAACAGACAAGATAACCGAGTGTAGTTATTTGCCTGTGTGATTTTGTAGAATTACTCTAAATAAATAAAACAACTTGTCTAATCTACCTGCAAGATTCTCGATCCTACCTCAGAAGTGAGGAGTGAATCATAGTTTCTCAGAAACTATCAATCCCCCATAACTTCCTGGCAATATCGAGAATAGAATTTATTGAAATAAAGTGATTAACTACTCTATTTGATATGATTCTAACTAGAACTTTGAAATTTAAAACCTGGATTCCGCAGAACAGTGGCGAATCCGATGGTGTATGTGATCTCGTCCCCTCAGTATGATCTCCTCGTTCTTTCGTGTTCACGTGGATCTAGAAAAGCGTGTGATGCTAGCACCGATAGGAGTAGATTTTGGGACAAGGATAGCTTAGAATGCAGACCGAAAATGCGAGTAGGAGAGGGATAGCACAAGAGTACAGAGCTTGGCTTATGTAATTCCTAGCGGGATTTTACTGCGAGCCATGCAACATGAAGCGACCAGAACCTGTAACTATCCTATACGAAGAGCAAAACCTGTAACTTTAATGGCTTCCTAAGTGATTCTATTCCAATAGATTGGATAAAATAAAGACACTGCTTGCACAAGTTGGATATGTGGCTTACCAATAGCTGAATAAAGCTAACCAGGCATATAATGAATTGAACTAAGAACACCAAGATATGATGAAAGCAAATCTACAGCAAAGATAAACTCAGAGGCAAGCTTCTAACTGGATTTGGATGAGATAACAGCACTGCCTGCACAAGATGGGTCTGTGGCTTACTAACAGCTGAACAATCCTATCTAAACATGCAAGGAACTAACACTATGGCTTCTAAATAGAATAAAAGACTGAAATATGAGAATCAGAGCATGAAATTGAATGAGGGGCAGACCATTTGCTTATGCACAAACCATGCATTTATAGGAATTGAAACATCCAAAAACCAAAACCAAATGGAACTCCTAAACAATAAACAAAGAAAAACACTATTCTAGGGGACCAAAAACATAAATGCATGCTCAAGTCGGCAAAGAAAGCTGGTGAATCGTGATATTTCACGCGAGTCATGTCAAAGAACGTTCTGGAAAAAGTGCACAGGACCGCCGCTCACGAGCGGGCGGTGGTTACGGGACCGCCACCGATCGAGGCGGCGGTCACGAGACCGCCGCCCTGTAGGGCGGCGGTTTCGTCACTGAAGAACAAAAGGCCAAGGAAAGAAGAAAAAGGGGGAAAACAAAGGGTGCTGGGGCTAAGCGGGGCATGCGGGATGTTAACACATACTCCGAGGGCTTTTCCGGATCCCGAACACCTTGCGAGGAGACCTGTATCATCATCGGGGCACTTGTTACTTTGTTCAGCAAAGATAAGTACCTTACAATTTTAGGTACGTACATATTACCCCCTCGGAGAAGCGTTTTAGCCATGAAGAGGCATAAAAGCGGTGGGTCCGAAAGTATGGCGAGTCCCGAAATGGGGAGTTAGAAGCTATACCTTACGCGTCAGGTGTCTTTGAAATGATGCCATCCAAAATTCCCGCTACCTGCAAAATGAAAAGAGAGCTCAAGTGCAGATAGATGCAATAACTTGGAAAATAAATGCTAAAACAATAGGGAATGAGGACGTACCATTTGTGTGGGGATAGAAACTTACCTCCGTCAGCGCTCCAAACCTGTGAAAAAGTTATTTTAAAATGAAACAGAACGATATATATATGAAAGTGGGCCCATTTTCCTATTCATTTACGCGAGTTGATTTGATTGATTTTGAGCTCTGGGACCCACGGTGACGGTTTCTCACGCGAGTAGAGTCGAGACGTTCGCAGCGAAATCGTGATCATGCCTCCACGTGCGGAACACCGACCTCAGCGATCACAGGTTGGTTTTCTTCCATTTTGTGTTTTTCCCTCTTTAAATTTGAAATGGCAAATTCTTTGCAATGGGGGTATTTTTGAAAATGCTAGGTTCAAAAGGTCCACCTAGGGGGGGCGCCTACTGGGTAGGCTCCATTTTTAGGTTAAATGGTCTTTATTTGCTTGTTTTGGGCTTTTTAAGGTTAAAAACCCGCGCGGGTTTTCGGACCGCGACCGCCGCCCTGGCCAGGGCGGCGGTTACATGACCGCCGCCCTGATCAGGGTGGCGGTTACGCTGACCGCCGCCTTAAAGGCGGTGGTTACAAAACCGCCTCCCTGCTCAGGGCGGCGGTTTTGCACAGAATGCAAAAGAACTTATTTTGGAGACTGCACTTGTATTTTTATCATTTCTATATGTTTTTATGACCTTCTTGGTATTATTCAGACACTAACTTGCTCTGTTTTGTGTGTTTTGGTTGTATGCAGGCAAGAGCAGAGTATATCAGATGGAATCGAGAGAGAGAGAGTGTGTGATTGGCTCTGGGGTATTGGATGCCCTTTCTCAGGATGAGGAGGATACATTACAGAGGGCTGGCATATTGCATATATCACGTGTGCCTCATGTCGCACCATCTAGTCACATCCTTTGTGACTTGTTCTCATATTGGGATGCAGATCGGAACACTTTCCGGTTGCCAGGGGTCCGTGGTGAGTGGACCATTACTTTGGAGGATGTCTACCGTATCCTGGGGGTCCCGATCATCGGGAGGAGACTCACACTGGAGACGGCAGGGTCCCGAGCACAGATTGCACAGTGGGCAGCGTACATGGGAGATGCAGTCATCTCCACGGGGTCGAAGAAGGGAGTGAGAGTCGATCCATTCCTTCTTTGCCCATCCCCGTACTTCGACAGGCTATCATGGGGATCCTTGCCTCGAGGCTGATCGGGGACAAGGGAGGGGATACTTTACTATACTGTTGGGCCCCCATCATTACACAGATAGAGGGGCATGGCCGGATATAGGCACAGGGCGCGAGATATTGCAGGGACCACCTACCATGATTTATACAGGGTGGTCCGTCTACAGGGACAGTCTTTGAGCCACCCTACTCTAGTTATGAGTTGGGTGTATGAGCGCTTCATCCCTTATGGCAGGGGCGTGGAGGTGGCAGATCCAGGGGCTGTGAGGGCAGCCAGATGGACAGATATGTCGGTGCTTAGAGCACCTCACCAGCCAGTTGCCTCTCTTACTACAGCAGACATGGAGGTGACACCATACCAGCTTATGGCCGGTATATGGGGAGAGGAGACTCTTACATTGATTTCTTGCTCCACCACAGGGCAGCTTATTGACCGCGTGGGATGAGTGGAGGTACATCCTTTCGGCAGGGTTCCTCAGCAGTTTGGCCTTCCATATACGGGCATGCTTCCTCCAGTGGCACCAGTCTATAGATCAGTCCGCGAGGCTAGAGGGGGGCCTAGAGGCCGTGGTTGGACAGTGATCACTCCTGGCACTCCCATTGCAGCCAGGAGGATAGTTCGGGCTAGAGGGAGAGCTGGTGCGCCTCGGGCACCTTTGCTTCAGATTGTTGCGGGTCCTGCTCACAGCAGCGATGACCCCATAGATATTGACTCCGATTCTGAGGAGTTTACAGAGGGAGGATCGGAGGAGTAGACGGATGACACCGATCTGAGTGGTATGACACTCAGGACATCATGCAGGCAGAGAGGGCCGAGCAGAGTGTAGAGAGAGAGACTCTAGCTTCAGAGGAGCCACTCTCCCAGGGCCATGGTGGAGAGGATGAGTCCGTTGTGGGGTGTCATGTTGCTCCTACTACAGGAGCAGCCCCTCAGTCGGCAGCGGCATCTGCGGCGGGTGCTGGCCCTAGCGACCCATCTTGGAGGCCCGGTGATCCGAGTAAGTTATCCTTTCTTCCTTTCAATGCTTGTTTAGTTTAGGATTTGTTTTAATTGCTATTTCTCCTTGTGTTTTGATATTGTATCTTTTAGCCTCTTGTCTAGTTTCTAATTCGTTTTTTCTTCTTTGTTTGCAGAGACTGTTGATGAGTGGCGGGATCTAATCCGCAGGGTATGCACTGATTCCCTGATGATCCCTATGGATAGGACCCGTGCGGAGCTGTCCGTAGATGCTGGGGAGCCCTCAGCAGCCGGTAGGCATACTAACGTCTTCGCTCCGTTTGGCATGTGGCCAGGATGGTGTCGACTCTCCGTACAGAGTTGGCAGGCTATAGGACAGCCGAGCGTCTTATGAGGAGCCATTCTCGTGGCGAGACCGCGGCTGCCCCTCGGGACCCTGAGCCCTCCGTGCATTCAGAGCACCGGCGTAGCCGGAGCCCTAGGCGAGGGCGCACACCTTCGGAGGGGTCGCGTAGGGGTTGAGAGACCACTTGGCTCCTATGTATTTTATAGATTCTTTTGTATATCACGGGCTCTTTGAGCGTTTTGACCATGCCTAGTGCATGATGGCATTGTATATAAACATTGATTATTTATATATATGCATTCGTTTTTGGACCAAAACTTGTCACTCATGTTTTCCCTTTTTGTTTCCAACTGCTTTGTGTATACTACGATGTATGTTTTATATGCTTTCTAGAATGTATGCAATGGAAAACAGATGATGTAAATGTTTGCTTTCTTTTTGTGTTTCATGATGCTGATACATGATAATGTAGATATATTGTGATTTTGAATCTTAGCTTCTGTGAGTAAATTGGATACCTCATGTTTGTTTTGGCAAAGTGATGAAAATAACAAATATGATGAACAGATAAACTTGCCCCACTCCTAACTCCACACAACCAGTAAGATGCGAGGGCTCATCACCAAGAGCCAGGAAGGGCACAAGTTATGAAATGTGATGAAATGATAGCGATGAAAGATAGACAAAGCTTTGGCAGAACCAAATTGAAAGCTCTGAAGCCTACCACCGGGTGACTTCATAGTTTTGGATGCAACTTGCTTTGCGGTTTATCTAGACTTAGACCCGTAGATGGCCACATAGTAGACAAAATCTGGGTTTTTAGGATTTTTAACTCTTTTTGGAATTTTGAATATCTGATTCATTCGTTTTTGACTCAAAGTTTGAATAGTTTGTTTATGACCTTTTAACGTTTGCTTTGTCAAGAGGACCCCCTACACTTTGCCCCATGCTACTAGTAAGAAGCGTGGGTTTATCACCGTGGGCAAGGCATAGGCGAGTAAGGGCATTTCCATCCTTTCCCAACCCTACGTCACTAGTAAGAGACGCAAGCTCATCACCGAAGGTTGGTGGGGCAAGGAAATGTGTAAAAATAAAATTTTCTGTTTAATCACTTTTTGACTTGTCTTTTTGAGTAAAATGTCAGTATATGCTTATTTCCAAAGAGATGTATATATGGGATAGATGTGACACCATGAAGCTTCTAGAACAGACCTTAGGCAAGACACCTATTCTAAGAAGAAATCAAGGCGAGAAAAGACTTGCAGATCTTGGTATGGTTACCGTTAAGACTTTGTCATGTCTATTTTATTTGATAAAAGATTTTGAAGTGATTGATGATATGAAGATGGAGATGTATGATTAAATAACTTTATGCAGAAACATCATGAGTTTTGATAAATTGCTTTGAGAATAGACTCCTTGATCACAATTTGTGTAAGAAACGAATGGACAAAATGATCCTAATTTATATGAAAATGCAATGTAGATAGCTATATAGGTAGCGTTAGCTGCTTATGCGTAGAAACGTTTGAGGTGCAGGGAATTGACTGTTTCACCAAACTCCTCACCTTCTAACGTACATAAGAGGTATGCACCATTTCCATAGTCCTTCATGACTCGGTATGGGCCCAACCATTTGGGCCGGAATTTCCTTCCTTCGCCGGTCTTCTTATCGATCCGGTTGTCTAGTCTTAGAACTAGATCACCTTCGTATATGTCACGTTCATAGACCTTCTTGTTATACTACCGGCACATCCGGTCAGTGTAGACTCTATGTCGTTGTTCAGCATCTAACCTGGTTTCATCTAGGCTTTCTAGTTGGGAAAGACGCGCTTCTCTGTAAGCGTCTTCATCCAGAACTCCTTGTAATGAAATGTGAAGACTAGGTATTTCAACCTCGAGTGGGAGAACTGCTTCTGCCCCAAATACCAGCGAGAAAGGAGTTGCTCCCATTGGTGTTCTTATTGAGGTTCGGTGGGCCCATAAGGCTGGGTATAACTTTAAATGCCAATCTCGCTTGTTTTCTTTTACCGTTTTAAGGAGAATGGCTTTCAGTGTTTTGTTTGTTGCTTCAGCCTGTCCGTTGGCTTGGGGATAATACAAGGAAGCCGTATGATGGCTTATCTTAAATTGATTGCATAGCTCATGAACCTCTTCATTCTTAAAAGAAGTTCCATTATCGGAGATAATGATTTGCGGGATACCGTACCTGCAAATGATTTGGTTTAAAATGAACTTAGCGATTACAGAACCAGGTACAGTAGTAAGAGGCATGGCCTCCACCCATTTGGTAAAATATTCAGTGGCCGTGATTATAAAATTATGGCCATCTGTGGATGAGGGAGAGAATTTCCCTATTAAGTCTAGACCCCATGTAGAAAAGGGCCATGGAGTTGCGATTGGTTGTAGAGCTTGTGCCGGCATGTGGATCTCATGAGAGAATTCTTGACATTTATGACACTTGCGTGCAAACTCTATCGCGTCACATTCTAGAGTGGGCCAGAAATAGCCCATTCGATGTATTTTTCGAGCGGTGGCATGGCCACCGAAGTGGCCTCCACATATACCAGCTGTGGGATTCATGGAGAATCCTCTTGGACTCTTCTGTGTCAACACACCTTAAGAGCATTCCATCGAATGCTTTTCGATAGAGCACCTGCTCTATAATGACATATTTAGCTACGATTATGCGTAACCGCCTTCTTTGTTGCGGTGTAACTACCTCCGGGTACGTATGGTCTATGATATAATTAATGATATCAGTGTACCAAGGACACTCAGAGATAGCGGGTCGAGTTTCGATGTAGTATACGCACTCATCTGGAAAATCCAAATCTACTAGATCGCCTCCATCTAATGGATTATCAGCTAACCAATCCACAATGATTTGTCCCTTAACTGACTTCTGATTTACAAATGTTAATTCGAATTCTCCCATTAAGGTTATAAAACGTCCAGCCTTTTTAGACAAGGACCCCTGTGTGAGGAAAGTTCGTAAGTGGTCCGTTTTCACCATGACCCTCGTTTCTTGATTTAGCATATAGTGTCTTAGGCATTTGGTTGCGAAGACTATGGCGAGGCATTCTCGTTCTGCTTGTGTATAGCATGTTTCATAGTCGAGCAGTGTTCGGCTAATGAAATAAATCACACGTTCTCTCTTGTTATCGTCTTCTTGGGCCAACATACAGGCTAGTGAGACATTGGTAGCTCGTGAGTATAAAATCAACGGGCGATCTTGCTTAGGTGGCATTAGCGTAGGTGGTGACAGCAAGAAACGTTTAACTGCGTTGAAAGCTTCGTTGCAGTCTTCGGTCCAATCAATGCTATAGTCTTTCTTGAGTAAATTATTGATTGGATGAATGGCGAAGCTTAAGTCCGGGATAAATCTTCGGATTGCACCTAGCTTTCGAGAAATGACCTGATTCCAGATTCGTCTGAAGGTGGAACCATTTCGAGGACAGCCCAAATTTTGGTTGGATCAACATCAATCCCTCGTGACGATATGATGTAACCTAGGAGCTTCCTCTGTTACACCAAAGACGCATTTCTGGATTAAGCGTGACTCGTATTCTATTAGGCGTGAAAGAATGACGCGGAGTACTTGGGATGGTCACAGCGCTTCTTGGCTTTGCCAATAAGTCATCTACGTAAGAGCATTCCACGATATTATGAATTAGATCGTGAAATATGTATGTCATGGCCATTTGATGCGGGTACGTGTAGCACCGGCATTCTTGAGACCGAATGGCATAACAGCGTAGCAATAGGTTCCCCAAGGAGTTATGAACGTGGTTTTAGCTTGATCTTGCTCGGATATTCTGATTTGGTTGTATCCGAGAATCCATCCATGAGAGACAAGAGTTCAAAACCAGTTGTTGCATCAACGATAACGTCTATGGATGGTAATGGGAAATCGTCTTTAGGACACGCTTTGTTGATGTCTCGGAAATCTATGCAAATGCGTATCTTTCCGTTCTTCTTGAGAACGGGAACGATGTTAGATACCCATTGGGAGTAGTCAACTGGCTTGATGAATCCTACCTGAAGGAGTTTTATTACTTCCTCTTTTACCATGAGAGCTATTTTGGGCTTCATGGGTCTTGATTTTTGTTTAATTAGCTTTGCATCTGATCTAGTGATGAGGTTGTGCACCGCAATGTGGGGTGCAACTCCCGTCATCTCCTTGTAATTAAATGCAAACGCCTTCTGATGTTCTTTGAGAATCTGAGTATGTATTTCCACTTCTTCTGGGGTTAATGAAGAACCTAGTTTCAATATTCTTGGTTCATCTTCTGTCCCGATGTTGACATCAATTGTTTCCTCGATCAAAGAGGCATTACCCTCTTCGAACTCGGGTGGTCTTTGGAGGTAAATCTAGGTCATCCCCATTTTCTATTGCGTATATGCTAGGTTTCGTTTTGAGGAAGATCCGTTACGAGATTTCCGAAGTAGGAAGGCGAATGCGAATCGGGGATAAATCTAGCATGTGATAGGAGAGATGTAGTGCTGCATAGGCATTTAAGTAATCCAAAGTAGCCGCATCATTTCCGACATGGTCGAGGATGGTAGATTCACTACGCTTGAAAGAGGAGTTGTCATTATTTTTATCAATGGTTCATCACGAATGGATCTTGTGAAGTGAGTATCTTTAGCTCATTGCTTGGAGTAAAACGTGATCTTTGAGGTTGCTATTGAATCGGCGAGAAGATTTTTCTCTCGCAGGATTGCTTCAATGGATATGAAGTTAAATGCCTTGCTTAAATCTAATACAACGTTTTTGTAGAGTTGTAAATGTTCGGCTTTAGTTTCATATATTTCAGAAACTTGGTTTGTCACTAATTGCGAGTCTCCCAGGACTCTGATGTTATCAATACCAATTCTTTTGGCTAAGGTAAGGCCAAGGAGGAGGGCTTCGTACTCAGCGCCATTGTTTGTGCATTCAAAGTTTAATTTAAAAGTGAATGGGAGGACTTTCTCCTCGGGCGAAGTAAGAATTATACCTGCCCCGCTCCATAACGACATTTAGCTCCATCGAAATGGAGAGTCCAATACTTAGCCGGGAGTATAGATGTTGGGGCATCTATTGCGTTTGCGCACTCTACTTCTACCATACAGAGATCTTCTGCTGGCAAGGAACCAACACCTAGGGAAAATCCTATGCCTACTGAATCGAATGGTAAGAACATTGGTGAATCTTGTTCTATCAACTCAACGATTTTCGCAGTAGTCCCTAATGATACTGTTTCTTTAGTTTTATCTTTAGGGGTTGGAATTGTTTTGGCTACACTGGTAGTTTCAAGATCCGTCATAGGTACCAACTTTTCCTCTGGCTTTGGGTCAGAGGGTTTATTAAGTTGGTTTGTTGGAAGTTCAAATTCTGAGTGCACCCCTGGTCTTTTCTTTAAATCAGCTAGGTGTAAATCGAAAGGTTTTGGATCGCCTTTGGCTACAAATACCTTTCCTAGATGCAAGAATCTTACTTCTTGAAATAAAGTAGAAGGGATTGCCTTCATTCGATGTATCCAAGGTCGGCCGAGGATCATATTATAGTTAGTTTCCCGATCTATAATATAAAACTCAGTCAAGATGGTTTTGGGCCCTAAGGTGACCGGCAGTATTATAGTTCCTATCAAAGTGGCTTTAAGGCTATCATAGCCTCTCAAGGTATTTCGTGTAGTGGAACAGTTTGTTTCTCCATATCCAAGTTTTTGGAGGAAAGAGAAAGGGACTATGTTAACTGTGGCCCCATCATCAACCATTGCCCGTTTTACATAGTTATTATAAACCCACACTTGCAAGTGTAAGGCTGGGTCACCTCGGCGTGCGATCTCAGCATCTGTGGGCATTTTACTTATTTCGAAGATGAATTCGACATCCTTGTCCGGCTGCCCCGGAGGGTGGATATCAAAATCTACATGATTTACTTGTGTTTCGGGAGGTGGAGTGATGTTAATTAGATGGCCTAGACCTAATGCTTCTAAAAGAGCAGCTCTGTGAGGGGGAGAGTTCTTTAGTAAGTCCAAAAATGAAATGTGTGAGAAGGTCTTTGTTAGGTCACTAATTAAATCATAGGCACCGATGGGTTTTTCAACTATTTGCTGACTCTTATCTGTCTCTGGCAGATGACTTGGGCTCGGTTGAGAGAAATACTCTCGTGTTCTTGTTATAGCTTGATAGGTAGTTCAGCATCTAATTCTACCAAACTGACTATCTTGGGTCTCGGTTGAGCTCCCAACTGTGGCGCAACTGACGGATTTAATGAAGTCGAGGCTTCATGATCATTGTTTCCCATCATTGCACCTTTGTTTGTTCGGTTGGATTCAGCCTATTGCTATCATGATTTGGGAGCGGATCATTAAAGATCTTGAGGGGAGCATTCTGAGGGGAAACTGCCCCTGTGAGCGTATTTGGTTGTGATGAGACGGGATCTCGCAAAAGCAGTGTCTGTGAAGAAGCGCCTTTGTTCTTCCGCAGCAAGCGTTGCATAAATTTATTATAGTCATGGCACGTTCTAGTATCATGATCCCAAATTTTATGGAAACCACAATAAGAATTGGGGTTGTAATTCCCAGTTTTTTGGTTTGGTGTGTATTGTGGCCTAAAATTCCGATCAAACTGTTGCCTATTAGGACTAAAGTTTTGGAATTGTTGTTTCTGGTTTTGACTTTGGTTTTGGTAACCAAATGAGTTTTTGGCTTGACCCTTGTATGGGATTTTGCCATTGTTGTTGTTGTTGTTGTGGATGGTTAAAATCCACTTTGTATTGATTAATCGGGGTAAAGTTGTTGTTTCGTTGGTTGTTTGTTTGTGACGGAGCATTAACAACATTTACCCTCTTGGGCTGGTCGGTTACCCCATCCGTTGTTACCCCACGATTTTTGTTAAGGATTTTGGGTCCTTGATTGACATTTGTGGTAGTTGTAGTGTTTTGAGTGGAGGTGATTAACCTCCCGTTTGTTCCATATGTCTTACGACCACTATCTATCGCTGCTTGATCTATTCGCAGAGCGCTCTCAAGTACTTCATCATAAGTCCTTAGTGGGAACTTCTGGACTTCTTCCTTCACTTCTCTACTGAGAGAATGAAGGAATAAATCACATAGTTCCATCTGATCCATGTTTGGAGCACTTGCTGATGAATAAAGGACGGTACGCCACCTTTGGATGAAGTGGGCGACAGACTCGTTATGCTCTTGTTTGATGTGTAAGAACTCCCTGATTCCTGTTCTTAATAGTTTGTTCATGTCGAAGGCCTTGATGAACTCAGACACAAGTTGTTTGAATGAATGTATGGAAGCCTCAGGTATTCTGTAATACCAATCGAGAGCAATGCCTTCCAGGGTTTTGGGAAATATTTTAGCAACAACCCCATCCCAAGGGAGTAATTCTCGTATGGCTGTAGCGTAAGCTTTGATATGCGCATTTGGATCTCCCTCACCCTTGAACTTGGGAAAATCAGGGAGAGGTCTTGGAAGCATGACGCTTCGTATGGTGAAATCTAAGGGTTCCTTTAGATATTCTGAATAAGTCCCTATCGCATAGCTTTCGACCATTGATGGTGGTTCTTTGAGGAGTGGTGGTGGGATAGGTTGTTGATACGGTGCAGCGTATGCATTGGCAGGGGCATAGGGAGGTCCCTGCATTTGAGAAAACATGCCGGGAGAGGAGAACATATCTCCTTGTGGTGATTTAGAGTATATGTTTAAGTAGGACGGGGTATTGTCAAGGAATGGATTATTCGACACTAGACCGGGAGGAATAGTGTTAGAGATGATAGGCCTTGTTGGCGTTTGTTGTGGATATTGAGGAGGCATGCCTAATGTGCCTACCCCTGTGAGGAGATCTACTTGGCCAGAGTGGTATGGAGGATTGGAACTCCCTGTTTGAATGAACGGAGAATTTTGACTTGCTTGAGCAAGTTCTAACCCTCTCACTCTTTCTACTAACGTTGAAATGACTTCATTTGGTGAAGTCACGGTGCTTTGTCTGGGTGGCGTTTGTTGTATACCTTGGTGTTGTATAGGTACATGATATCCTGTCATAAACTAATCGCTATCTTGCCAAGTTTCTCCAAGAATATTTCCTGTATGCAGTGGCATAGAGGTATTTTCTTGAAAAGAGATTTCGGGTTGTATTTGTAAACCTCCTATAGGTGGGTACATTCCCCGGGAGCATTGTTCACTCCTAGGATAATGTGTTGGTTGTCCATCATCTAAGACTAGGTATGGATCTGATTGCCTACTAATTTGTGGTCTGAGTAGCATTTGAGGAGACGAACCAGATTCTCTCGGTAAACGTCATATTGTTTGAACCTGAA
Source organism: Taxus wallichiana var. yunnanensis (assembly GCA_018340775.1). Classification (NCBI taxonomy): domain Eukaryota; kingdom Viridiplantae; phylum Streptophyta; class Pinopsida; order Cupressales; family Taxaceae; genus Taxus; species Taxus wallichiana. Next base: position 793,132,887 of record CM031239.1, read on the forward strand.
GGCTCTGTTTGTTGGGTTCGAGGGGGTTGATCTAACTCCTCAGTTTGAAAAGACGAACTATATCTGATTCTTGGGGTTTGTGTTGACAACTGATTAGTTGAATAGTTGTCACCCCATACTGAGAGCGAGGGTGATGATTGCCTATTCTATTGGGCGTAGTATGCCTCAAGACCCAAGAGGGGTTTGCCATATGCATCGAATCCCGACATATTCGGGGGGTATATGAATACCCGCAGAATAATGGGAAGGAGCGAAGGTGATTTATGAAAACTTAATGAAGTGGTTCTAAGAAGGCGTACTAAAGTGAAAGTGTAATACTATGACTCCAGACAAGAAAGTAGGCAGTTTATGTCAGTTTTACTAATCTTGTTTGCTTCACGTCGGGTTCACCAATTTTGTACGCCGGAAAAGCGACAGGCGAGCTTGAGAATCTACAAGTGACTCTTCCGCGTACCCGACCTCTCGAGGTCGTGCCGAGACAGCCGGTGGGGGTAGAATATGCGTTGGATTCAGACAAACTAGTTAGGCAGTCTAATGTCTTTGACACGCACTAGTGGAATTTACGAATCTAAGGCAAAGAAGGCCCTTCTAACTTGGACTGGTGTGATAGATCGATCAGCAAGGATGACTGCTCGAAGGCTCCAATCAATATCGAGCTCTGGCGTGATTCGATCTATGGGTTGCGGAATACGTGGAAAATGACCCGGGATAGTTTCGTGTATATCTCCTGATAAGGTCATATGGTGGATGATGAATATAATTTGACTCTACGGATGATTTTCTGGCCTAGTCCAGAATTCCCTAGCTTCATTAGCCGCGATATCTAGTAAGGACAGTTGTTCGATGATGATAGGTGGAAGTGGAGTGGACCTGAATACCAAGGTGCGTAGGTTAGTGTCTATATCTAATTGACTTGTGGACTCGTTGGGCTGTGGGATCTGTGGATCACAACCATAGACTCTCGGTTGTTGCGGTCCTGTTATGGTCATACGCGAGATCAAGTTCTAATCCCTAGTATCCAGTAATCGTATGCTTTCTCAGCTTCTATGTTTAGAACCAATAGTTGTGCAATCTTCTCAGAATACCTCATAGGCGTTCTCGCAACCTGGATTCTTAAGCTGGTATCTATATCTACGAGGGTGTCTCCAGCATCTGGCTGTGGAACTAAAGGATCACACCCGAATGTTTGTTCTCTTTCGAGCCCTTCTACAGTCATGTGAGTGCTTTGCCTAGGGCAATCTATAGTTTGGTTGGTTCGACCAAAATGTGTGTGCTTGGTCGTCTTCTATGTTTAATCCTCTTAATTGAGAACTGATCTGTTGTAAATCTGTGGTTGTTCGGAATACTTGTATCCTGATATTTTGGTCTATGTCAACTATTGTTGTGACTAGGTTTGGTTGAGGCACGATTGGCTCAAATATATATTCCCTGGGCTCCTGAGGTCCCGTGATTGTCATACGAAACAAAAATGCAAATCTAACTATAACGAAACAAATTCTAACTATGTGAAATAAATCTAACTATATAACTTTTATTCTTCTAAGAAAACTTTTAATAATTTTAAGGAAAGCAAACTATTTTAAGCGTATCTAGCAATGATAACTAAACAATAATTTGAAACAGACAAGATAACCGAGTGTAGTTATTTTCCTATGCGATTTTGTAGAATTACTCTAAATAAATAAAATAGCTTGTCTAATCTACCGGCAAGATTCTCGATCCTACCTCAGAAGTGAGGAGTGAATCATAGTTTCTCAGAAACTATCAATCCCCATAGCTTCCCTGGCAATGTCGAGAATAGAATTTATTGAAATAAAGTGATTAACTACTCTATTTGATATGATTCTAACTAGAACTTTGAAATTTAAAACCTGGATTCCGTAGAACAGTGGCGAATCCGATGGTGTATGTGATCTCATCCCCTCAGTATGATCTCCTCGTTCTTTCGTGTTCACGTGGATCCAGAAAAGCGTGTGATGCTAGCACTGATAGGAGTAGATTTTGGGACAAGGACAGCTTAGAATGTAGACCGAAAATGCGAGTAGGAGAGGGATAGCGCAAGAGTACAGAGCTTGGCTTATGCGATTCCTAGCGGGATTTTACTGCGAGCCATGCAACATGAAGCGACCAGAACCTGTAACTATCCTATACGAAGAGCAAAACCTGCAACTTTAATGGCTTCCTAAGCGATTCTGTTCCAATAGATTGGATAAAATAAAGACACTGCTTGCACAAGTTGGATATGTGGCTTACCAACAGCTGAATAAAGCTAACCAGGCATATAATGAATTGAACTAAGAACACCAAGATATGATGAAAGCAAATCTACAGCAAAGATAAACTCAGAGGCAAGCTTCTAACTGGATTTGGATGAGATAACAACACTGCCTGCACAAGATGGGTCTGTGGCTTACTAACAGCTGAACAATACTATCTAAACATGCAAGGAATTAACACTATGGCTTCTAAACAAAATAAAAAGACTAAAATATGAGAATCAGGTCATGAAATTGAATGAGGGGCAGACCATTTGCTTATGCACAAACCATGCATTTATAGGAATTGAAACATCCAAAAACCAAAACCAAATGGAACTCCTAAACAATAAACAAAGAAAAAACACTATTCCAGGGGACCAAAAACATAAATGCATGCTCAAGTCGGCAAAGAAAGCTGGTGAATCGTGATATTTCACGCGAGTCGCGTCAAAGAACGTTCTGGAAAAAGCACACAGGACCGCCGCTCTGAGCAGGGCGGCGGTTACAGGACCGCCACCCTGATCAGGGCGGCGGTCACGAGACCGCCACCTGTAGGGTGGCGGTTTCATCACTGAAGAACAAAAGGCCAAGGAAAGAAGAAAAAGGGGAAAACAAAGGGCGTTGGGGCTAAGCGGGGCATGCGGGATGTTAACGCATACTCCGAGGGCTTTTTCGGATCCCGAACACCTTGCGAGGAGACCTGTATCATCATCGGGGCACTTGTTACACTGTTCTGGCAGTACAGTACCTTACAATTTTGGGTACATACAACCACCTACTTTGAGGTTTTATCATTTTGATGTTTTCTTAACTATAAATTATACATCTTTCCAACACCTTGTTTTACTAAAACCTCCTTTGGCAATACTCGAAAGTAATTTCTTGAGGCTTTTTCATTTTTTTCTATTTTAGAATACAATTTGGGATGCCACTAAAACCATAAAAAGAAACAAAAAAACAATTCACTTCCATCATATTTAGGTGTTTCCATATTTTTCACTGCATAAGTAGTTGTTGACTCTTAAGTAGGAAGAAAATGACATGTTCTAAATCAACCATTTTGACATAGGTTAAGAGGATGTTGGAAAAAGGTTGTGGACTCTAGCTTTACACCATCCAATTGCATTTCATTAAAGTTTTCAAGGTCTTGTCAACAAACATATTTTTGCATCTCCCACGAACATTGCGGTCCATGAGACTACATTTGTCGGGTATTTTGTCGAAAAGTTCACATGTTTCCACATTTTTAGACATATCTACCATCTTGCAACTAAAACATCTATCGATTCTCCTTATTCATAATGCTTCGGTGGATGTCCATACCTTGTTTCAAATCTACATGTTTTTCACATGATGATAGCATGCTAGTAGTGGTCTTTCTCGCATAATTAAATGTGTTTGTTGGTTTGACAAAATTGACTAATTATCAAGTAGGTGCGTGGAAGATGGAGGAACACAAGTAGGGCGCATGAACGCGTGCAAGGTTCAGTTTAAGTGGAACATGCCCAAAAATTCTAATCTAAGGACTTATCCGATTTTGCATGTACAAGCTAAAAATAGGAAGGAGTAAGTTGGAGTGTGGATCACACCAAAGAGTAAAAGCATGAAGACTTGTGGATTAAGGAACGTCTATTTTGGAGATAAAGCACATGTAGTTGAAGATTAAAGGTCACGCATGGATCGAGCTAATAATAGGATTAAAGAAAAAATTGTTTATAGATTAATATATCATTAAGCTTGTTATGAAAACATGCATGTTTTATAGTTGTTTTTGTATGTGCATGTGGTTATTTTTGAGCATGCAACCTATCTTTTAGAATGCATGGGCGATGAAGGGAAATTCCCCACCCCTATAAATACTTGTAGTATTCCATTGTATGAAAAACGTTTGATGTAATAGAGTTATGTTCCTCTAATGTGGTGGCACGCATGACTCCAATGGTACTTCATGGTGTATTCAGCTCCTTGTTATGTAATGTTTTGAGGACTAATGGATCAATGTGGTTGGATTCTGATAATTGACAACTCGAGTATGGTGATTTGTAGGTACACTTATTATGATCTGATTTATATGTTTCCTTATTATGTGTGTTTCCAATTGAATACATGCAATGAGTTGTTATGGTTGAATATGGATCTATGCTTAGTTATTTTTTTAGTTAAGCATGCTAACATCTTGTCAAACTAGTATAAAGGAGGGACTCGGTAGCTTTGCACGCTTCGGGTGAGCATTCAGATATGTCTAGTTGAAGTTCCAGTGCGCTTTAGGCTTTTGAGTATAGAAAATAAGACTACATTTTGATTGGTTGTTGGGACCTCTTTTCAAACCATCTGTTAGGATGTTGCATGTAGATGGTGTATTGATTGACTCTTGAAGGCATTAAAATTTGGGTAGAAGATGGAAAATACAAGTTTGTGCAGAGATATAACACTGGACCTAATTTCAATGCACACAGATGGGTGGAAGACAACCTTTATGATGTGCTTTATGAGACTTTCTTTTACATCTTTCTAGTAGAATTGTACGAGTGGCTATCATCATATGCAATAGGGAAGTCATGGGGTTATAGGCCAAGGAACTAGACACAGGAAGATTACCAGACTCTTTATGATGTTGACGTGGATTGGACGAGAGTTGTAGATCATTAGTGGGCTGGAGTATTACGCAGTTATATGTTGGAGTATGTTATTTCTACTTATATGTGCCCTGAGGAAGCTGAATTTTAGTTATAGTGCAAACCCATAGGATTGTATTTGCATGATATGCCCTTGGCGATTAAGATCTTGATGGTAGGAGTGAACTTAGAGCACCTCCCTATTGCTAGCTAAACCTCCACCTCTTGCAGTGATAGGAGAAGGTGTGGTGAAAGATGGTAAACCTAACGGCATCAATGGAAAGAGAGGAAAGATGGCTCAAATATAATGAAGCACGAGAGAGGGAAATTACGAAATAGAGGGAGATTGAGGAGTCAAGGCATTTAGGAGAGAGATGGATTGCAAAGGATTTGAAGCTCTCGTAGAAGAAAATGAGCCATAGCATCTGGTTCTCCCAACATTAGGTAAGCACAACTGATAATCCCCTCTGACTTCATATGAGAGAACATCATAAGAGAGCATGAGGACCACAGTGCAGCTGATCCTACCTAGCCATCCAGCCCTTGCACTTGGTGTTCCACATCTAGTAGTTATCAAGAATTAGGCTAGTGTAGGAAAACAAACAGAGATGAGTAGATATCGTTTTGTGTTGAATTTAGGAGATAAAGTTAATAGCGTGCCCATGTTGACATATTCAACACCATTGTTTGTGAGTTCTATTTTAGGAGTATTTTTAGGGCATCATTAGGACATAATTTGGCATGCATATTTTTGGGAGTACTATTATAACATCTATGACTATGCAAACCGTTGGTGTTTAGTTTAGTACAAGACCGAGACACTAAGAATCACATCAACTTGTCCACATCCCGCTATTGTTGGATCGGTAGGATCAAGCATATCGGAGGTGGATTAGGTGGAGAAAATACTGGTGGAGGTTATGGCTCTCAGATTGGTGGACAAGGCCCACATCCCCAAAAAACACCACATCAACCTCAACAATTGTACATTATGAGATGTCCCTCCACTTGCCAAAATATAGTGGAATTGAAGATGTAACAGAGCATGTGCACAAGTGTAAGCTACTATGGCGCGTTAAAAGAATTACATCCTCAGATAGGAAGGCTAATCAGTTTGCTACTAAACTTCAAGGGCACGTGTATATCTGGTATAGAAAGTATGACCCACATCATACTGTGATAGATTATGATGCTTTATGTTCTACATTTCTAGCTAAGTTTCATATTCCATAGTTTGAGCATAAGAGTATCAGTGTGCTCAAGGACATCAAACAAGGATTAGTTGAAAGTGTGAGAGAGTATGACATGCATTTCAAGACTTTATTGTCCAAATTATCTTATGGCATTCATCCAAGTCAACATTCACAGTGGTTCATTAGAGTATTGTTAATTCCATTCTAGATAGTGTTATCTCACAAGACATATACTGATCCGCATGAGGCCTTGGAAGCGAATCTAGACACTAAGATGGTTGGGAGTGTGAGATACTGGAGTGAGCTCATTTTTAGAAGATTATATTTCAGCCATGGTGAAAAGCAATTGAAGAATCTTTTCGTAATTCATCTCATGAGACACGTAGTGGATTAAGGTGTATAGATTGCGAGGTCGAAGGACATACTAAGGATGGTTGCCCATGCAGTCGGTGTGCACATTGTTATTATATTGTCGGAGTTTTCCACCTAAACCATGATGTTTGATATTGTCCTCTGTAGTAGCACACGCTCACAATGAATGTGTCCATGTATTGCAAGATTTGTAATTCCCACACTCACAACACCAATTGATTGGATATTGATTAATCACATTCACGAAGCCATTAAGATAGGAGTGTGTGAGACTAGTGTGGCTAGTGGAAGGAGAACAAAGGCCATACTCATGAAGGGAACAACCATGGAGATAACATGAATAAAGGCTTCCATGGATTATATAGAGGATGAGGTCACAGAGGTGGCAAAGGAATATTTTCTAGGAACTTGTTATACTTTTGGATCCCCGATCATTATCGGGGTGAATGTCCCCGAGAACTATTACTTGTTCTGAGTGCGGGAAGTTGTCCAAGTTAGAGGAATTACCATAATTATATGATCACATGAGTAAGAATAAGAACAAGGAAAAGGGTGTATGAATGATTAAGGTGTAATACATTGTTGATGATCATTGGATGTTTGAAGAAGATCCCCGATCCTGAGTTATAGGATGTAATGGTTATCACACATGTGAGGCTGTAGGCACATGTGAGCCTCTGAAGACTAAGCCACTCATTTTGAGGGAAGAGGTGATACATGCTAAGTATCCAAATGTTGCACACTAGAAGGAATTCTATCAGGATACCATGGAAGTTGTCAAAGAGCTACGAGGAGAGATGTAAAGTGTTTAAAGGAATGGGTGCACATGATAGGGAACGTGCAAGGAAATTTGAACTCCTGCAGAAGGATGTTGATGACTTGAAAGAGGTATGTAGGATGTTGCATCCAGGAGAACATCATTCCTCTTCTAGGAGAATGGATACGAGAAAATTTATGGTGCATTGGATCGAGCGAGAACAAAAGACGGATACTTCATGAAAATCTACCACCTCAGAACTATGAATTTTACAAAGAGATTACACTTGATGCAGTAGTTGATGGTCAGCTATTACGCAACATTCTAATTGACATTGGTGTGGAAATGAATGTGCTAACTCTGGATGCTTGGAATCAGATGGGTAGGCCAACCTTGCATTCATCGAAAAATGTGTTGTATATGGAAAATAAGACTAGGGCTATGCCAATTGGGGTATTGAAGGATACAACTATTAAAATTCAGGGAGCCAAGATTATTAGGCATTCTTAGGTATTAGAACTTGCTAAAGTAGAGAAATTCCCAACATTAATTGTATGGCCCCTGGTGTTATACGAATAAGGAAAATTTGCACTTTAATAAAAGGTACATCAGTTTTGAGAATGATGAAGAGCATGTGATTATACCCTTGTTGAATAATAATGAAGATCCCTATGTTGAGACCTTGAGTGAAGAAGATCTTAATAGAATTTATGTTGGTCGGTACATGATCCAGAAAATTTGGAACCTCTAAGGAGGGCATGCTACATTGAGAAGACGCATAGTCTATAAGTGATATTACAAGTTTTGCTTGTGATAATTGGGCTCATGGAACATATGAAATGGTTGGGTGCGAGGTGAAAAGGATGAGTCACCAAGATGATTAAGCCATGCATGGTGAGGTGGTTGGGATTTAATAGGGTACCATGGTATACTGGTGAAGTGAACCCGACATATTCCTACGTGCCATGGAGAATCAATGGTAGGATGAAGGGGATAGAATAAATATGTTGGTTTATACCTTACGCGAGACATAAACACTTTGGTGGGAAACACATAGAGCTGGTCTTTTGGTGTGGTGAGAAGTGAGAATCACTTTCTCCATTAGGTTTACTTGGAGCAATGTACCTACACAAAAATGTGAATTTTATGGGAAGTCTCATGCCTCTCATCACATCCAGGAGTGTGGGATATCTTGGACACAAGGTAAGGAGGCATTACCACCATCACTTTGGTTACATAATTTATACTTCACATTACATGGTTGCATGTGTGTGTGGTATGTCTATGCAGAACTTAAAAGAGAAACATCTAATTGACAAGAGATGACCTCAGGCATGATCCAAACCTTTGATTACTTTTCTACTAATCCTCTAGTCCATGAACCATTACAAATAATTAAGCACGTCACTTTGGGAGATAGCGTGAAGATTGAAGAGCTTATGTTAGAATATTTTGGAGAACATGACCTTGAGGTGTGCCTTGATCTCAAGGAGACAAACGAGGTATAAATGGGTGGCACCTGGAAGGAAAAAGAAAGGGTAAATTGGTATACATTATAGATGATGATGAATTCGATAACCTAGATGTTGACCACCGAAGGTATGTGTGAGGTCATGGACATTGCAGATGAGAAGGCACGCATGTATCATGCTCCTATGAATACGAAGAAGGTTAAAATTGGTATAGATACATAACCTAAGGATGACATTATTGATTATTACTGGTCAAAGCAGGAATTGGATAAGATTATTAAACTCTTGTGTGACTTCCAGGACTTGTTCCCATGAGGTTACCATGAATTAAAATGTGTGCATCCTTCTTTAGGTGAAATGAAGATCAAGCTAAAGGAAGGCACACGCACCGATTAGGAAGATGACTTATAGAATGAATCCTAATCTGTGTGTCAAGGTGAAAGAAGAAATTGATAAGATGCTCAAATCTGGAATAATTAAGCCTATTGAAGAATCGAATGGGTTATCCCCATGGTTATAAGCATCAAGAAGGATGGAAGGATAATGATTTGTGTAGATTACAGGGAACTCAATGCTTCTTGTGTTATAGATCCTTTTCCCACTCCATTCACAGAATAAATCCTTAAAGGATTTTCGGGTGTGAGATATATTCTTGTATAAATGATTTTCAAGTTATCACAAGGTGCGCATCACGAAGAAATATTAGGAGAAGGCTATTTCACCACTGATTGGGGTAGTTTTGCATATACAATTATGCCCTTTGGATCAAAAAATTAGCTAACAATAGTATTCTCGAGTATTATTGTGCGAAGTCCTTTCAAGACTTTATTCATATATTCTTGCAAGTGTATTTGGATGATTGGATAGTGTATGGCTTTGTCAATGATCATTGTGATAATTTGAGACTTATGTTTGAGAGGTGTAAGAAGTTGAGCATCTTCCTTAACATCAAGAAGTTCATCTTTGCAACACTTTTTGGCACTTTACTTGGGCACATCATTTGCAAAGAAGGGTTGTTGGTAGATCCAGCCAAGATAGTTATGATCTTGGGTTTGGAAGAACCTAACAATCAAAGTGAGGTGCGTGGATTCTTGGGACATACAGGCTATTACAAGAAATTCATCAAGGGATATGCAAATATTGTCGTGCCCTTGGAAGAATTGTTAAAATCTAAAAAAATTCTCTTTGGGGTAATGCGCATCAACAAGCATTTGATACCCTAAAGGAAAGGATTACTACTACACCTATTTTGTGTTTCCCTTCCAGGATAATCCCTTTCATGTTCATGTTGATGCCTCAGGTATGGAAATTGGTGCAATATCGATGCAACTAGGGTAAGGAATGTGCATCCTCCTTTTTTTGCAAGTAGGAAGTTGACACCCGCTAAGAATAATTACACAACTACTGAGCGTGAAGCTTTTTCTATGATCTACGCACTACATAAATTTAGACAATACTTGTTGGAGACCCTGTTTATTTTATAAACAGATCATATGGCATTCAAGTACTTGGTCGAAAGCTTGTTTTGCAAGGGTGCATATGCAGATGGATACTTCCATTTCAGGAGTTTGATTTCACAGTTGTGAAACCAAGAAAGAGTAATTCATGGTCTGATCATTTATCAAGGATCAATTCTGGTGAGGACACGCAGAGCATTAAAGAAACAATGCTAGATGTAAAGTTATTTGATTAAATTTTGTGCCCATAGAATCTAAGGACATTACTGCAATATTATTGTAGGGATTATTAGCAATACATACACTCAAAATTAGACAAAATTATATTAATATGAATCGTAGCATCTGGAATCTAGTTTCTAAAATACTAATTTTTGTAAAAAATGGACAAGATTAGCTATATTAAACACTCAAAATGCAATGACTCGGTATTTTTTTTTAAAAACGCCGATAAGATTATAGTCCGTTTGCCCACAATTTGGATAACCAAAAAATGATATATATATTTTTCCTTTGGTGAGAAGTTATATGCCACTATCTATCTTGGGATGGATTTTATTTTGTATTTTTTTGAGTAATATTTTATTTTTAATGATTTTTTCCGTGAAAGTGGTTTGAAAACATAAAGAAAACAGAGCACTTTCCGTTTGCCCGCCATAACTTCATCAAAAAATATTGAAATCAAATAAAAAAATTTCGAACATGTATATAATTTCACCATGGTTGGGATGGTATAATTTTTATCACATTCTGATAAGTGAAACAAATTTTGCAGTCTTAAACGTAGACATAAACATTCACGGGAAAAAGTGTCTTAAAGACCTACTATTAGTAAAAAAATTATAAAATGATATTTATCCTCTTCTATTCACTTTAAAATCAGTATTTCTACAAAGCTAATAGTCTCCCCTACACAATGGTACCATTTTTATGACATAGTTTTTACTTTTCGGCATGGTCCAAGTCCGCGGAAGACTAAATTTGATGTTTTGCTGTTTTTAATGTAAAATTCAGGATTTGATGTCCACTTAATTGTCCCCCAACTTGGTGCACTTACCCAAGAATCATCTTGCAATACACATGGTGTCATATCATTTAATTGGTGGATATTTATACAAGTTAGGTCATGATGAAGTCTTGTGTCATTGTGTTTTGGAGCATGAGCACGAGGATATTATGGAAAAATCTCATGGGGGGATAGCAGGAGGTCATTACACCGGTGATGCTACAACGTGCAAGATTATAAATGTTGTACTTTGGTGGGAAACTCACAGAAATGTTACTAAGGAATATGTCAAGGCATGTGATCATTTTTAATGCCTTGGGAAGCTCAAAAAAAGAGATGAGATGTCGTTGCGGCCTATTACAAGTGTTAAGCCTTTTAAAAATTGGGTGGTTGACTTTGTAGGTCCTATTTCACCACCCACACATAGGACTGGCACGCACTACATTATTACTTGCACAAACTTCGACAAGGTGGGCAGAGGTAGCACCTACAAAGGATTGTACAATAGCCACGACAACAAGATTATTATGGGATAATATTATTAGCATTTATGGTTATCCATTAAGTTTAAAAAGTGATAGAGGAACTCATTTCTTGAATGAGATAATCAAAATTATCTTTGGAAAAGTTTATGGTAGCACACCATAAAACTACTCCTTATCGCCCACATGCTAATGGTACTTTAGAAGCTTTCAACAAGATCTTAGGACATACATTGAAAAAAATATGTGATGTTGGAAGAAAAGATTGGGATGATAAAGTATTAATTGTAATTTGGGCTTCCAGGACCGCTTACAAAAGATTGATCAAGGCCATACCTTTTCAGTTGGTGTTTGGCACAGAGGTTTTATTGCCTATTGAATTCATGTTACCATCCCTTTGTATTGTGTGCACAGGTGGACTTGTTGTTGAGAAAGATTTGGAAGAGCACATTGAAAAACTAATGTAGTTAGATGAGTGATGTGCCATTACAAGTTGGAGCTAGAAGAATGAGAAGGCTAGATAGAAAGCATGACATGATAGGCACATCAAGAACAAGACATTTGAAGTTGGCAATATGGTTCTTCTATATGACTCAAATTTTTTGCACCATCCAGGTCAATTAAAAGTGCATTGGTGGGACCTTTTGTAGTAATCTAGATACTCAAATCAGGCACTTTTCAGCTGCAGGTGTTGGATGGCACCATGTTACCCGGTTACTTCAATGGGATTAAGTTGAAGCCCTACTATAAATAAGGCTTCTTGGTGTTGGTAATAAGGCACTATTGCCACTTAGATTAGATTTACCTTTCATATGTTTACTTTCAATCATTGCTATATTTTGTCAATTTAGGTCTTTGTTTTGTTGAAATAAGCACTTTCACACGCAAGAAGTTGATTACTATCTATTGAGTTTATGTGCAGAGGACTGCGCATACTTTTAGTATGGGGTGGAGCAGTGTACAAGAATGTAGGTTTTCACATAAGTACATATATGGGATGGAATATGAATAAGAGAAAGATATCACAGTGCTCGAGATAAAGTTTACTATAGGAAATTTTCTCAGATTGAAGACCACGTGTAGGAAAAAGTTCACACAGTGTAACACGAGGTAGGTAGTAGCATGGTAAACTACTTGGGATGAGGCATAGAGGATTATGTACTTCAGCACATAGAGGCACACGTAAGGAGTTACGTGTCCAAGAAGTAATAGGCGCACGAGAAGGTTACAACCTGGGGCATGGAAGAAAGTAGCTAAAAGTAAGGAAATAGAAGAAAAGCGTAATTAAAGCTGAGTATGGTGGTAGGTGAGGAACAATTAATGTGGAAAATTGGGAAAATCTATAAAAGGGGTGCATGCGACTTCATTCTTACCTTGCATGTTTTAGTTTTTGAGCCTTGGAAGAGTGAATTGAAGAATGAACGAGCACGAAGTGCAAGTGTAGACGAGAAGAGCATCAAACCAGTTGATCTTTGGTCATGGCCGTAGAGGACCTCCATTGAGAAAGTTTTTGAGTAAGTGGAAGGTGTCCGAAGAGTATGGTTCGAGGAGTTTGGTTTGAGAAACAAAAGCGTAACTAGGGTACATAGTTTCAAGATTGCAGAGGAGGCATAAGATAGAAACATGCAAGGAAAACTTTTGAATGGTTGAAATGACACCAAAGAGAGCACTTGGAGCAACCTCAAGGGGAAAGAAAAGGAACGAACCATAGGTGGAAGTAGAAGATACACCAAAGGAAATATTTTCAAAAATGCATTATCTCAAAGACGCGTCATTATGGGACATGTTTTGGATTACCACATTTGTAAGAGAAAATTGAGTGATTATAACCATTTCACCAGTACGAATAAGGATCAAATCGAGAAGGAACCGGGGAAAAAGACAACTTCGCATAGAAAATGAAAAACCAATTTATGATGATGAAGGATAGAAGACTTTGGAGAAAGTTGGAGTCTTGTAGATATACAAGTTGCCATACTTTGGAAAACTAGAAAAAAATTACCCAGTGGTTAATGTCCAAATTCCATGAGGACTTTTTCTATTTTGCAATAAGGCAAGTGTGCATCACCGCACCTTTTATCGAGAGGCTTACAGGGTTAAGAAGCTCAAGCATAGAGATTTCCAGACTTGGATGATGAAGTAGGTGTGGAATCCATTGTTGTTGAGTTGGATTATCGAAATAAGGGCATACACTTGCATATATATAAGGTAATCGCCCTGTTGTGAATATTACAAGACACATCTTTTGACAAAATTCAATGGTCAGGAGAGATGGAGCCAAGTAAATAAGAAATGGCTCCACATTGCTAAGAAGATGGCAGAAGGGATTGTTTACAACCTTGTTGCATTCATAGCAAAAAGAATTATTGAGGAGGTACACAAGGGAGATAAGATTAGTTGGGGCACCATCCTTCTATCGATTTTGTTTGTAGAGATAGGGTGCCATATGGCCCCAGGACAAAATGTGGTAGTACCCATCGGAGAATAAGTCACTTTGGCATAAATGTTTGAAAAATATTCATATGATGGAGCTATGGGCGGCACCTACAAAATTAGGTTGGAGATTTGGTATAGGAGAATACGCAAGGCCTTTGAACATGAATGGTACATACCGAAGGAATTTCCCGCAATGGTAGATGGGGAGATATAGTTTGTGGTATTCCAAACAATATTGCACTAGAAATTTTCACATGAATACTAGTCAGTGTAGCCTTTAGTATAAGCTCCCTTATGCATTTACAACACACTATTTCCATGCCTCTATCAACATATTTTCAGATGTGCGAAGGCTCTGTTTTGATGCAAATAAAGTTGATTGTGAGTACCACACACTCTGAAAGACTTATGTATATCTAGGTAATCATGTGCATATTGAAACCATGATATCAGATGATATCATTATTAATTCTATGACTTTGATGATTGGAAAGGTGGGTGTGGCTAAGGTATACATCAACCTTAAGCCTAAATTGGTTAATGGGAAGTATATTGAAAATGAATTCAAACTCCCTAAGTTGCCCAAGGAAGATACAGTTGGTATTATGCGGGAGAATGAGAACATTCCTCCTGAATAGAGGAGGAAGAACTTAAGGAGGAGGAGGAGATGGAGGATGTTGGCGTGCTTGATCATGGCACTAGAAGATAGCAAACTACAGGAATCAAGAGTCCGCATGAAGAAACTTCCCAGACCTAGAAGAAGAGGAGGTGAGGGTTGATCTTGAGATCGAGGAGACATAGAAATAAATTTCTACAACTCTATGAAGTCTATAAGAAGAGTGTTTATGATGTGGTCTTCCGCCTATAGACTAAAGAAGGTCCATCTTCATTGAACAATGTTTCCACCCTTAGGAATAATAGGAATGGTGTCTGAAATACCACCCAATTCACAAATTAAATGGAAGGCAATGCTACAAAGAGCTTTGAAGTTGGTCCACAATGGAAGCTTGACATAGGTCTAGAAAAAGGTTCTCAAGAACTAAATGTAATGCCACTAAAGTAGAATTATTAGAGTATGGGTATGGAACATTCGTCGGAAGAATGTACATATGAAATAAAGGCATGAAAACCCCCACAATGGTAAAAGGGGATCCACAAGTAGAGGTGGATCAACCATGGTATCTCGAAATAGTAGAATTTATAGAAATCCCAAAGGGGGTACTCCCAACAAAGGAGATAAAAGACTCCTCCAAAGTATAAATGTGTGAAGTCTCTGTAAAAGGAAGAAAAACTACATGTACTACAAAATAAGTAGACTCTGTGAAAAGATAATTGATTTCAGATAGATACTTGTCCCAAAAGGGTTGCTTGAAAAATATAAGAGCAATGTCTAATACGTATATATCATAAACACAATAAGTAGAATGGGTATAAAAATCCTCTTACATTAGCGGTGGAACGAAGGAAGATACAATGAAGCTATGAGGCTCGGAACATGTTTGTATGATGTCTAATGGGTAAATAGGAGGTTCAAAATTCCCTAGAGGGTGGATAGTAGAGGTATCCTAATTAATACTCTTGTCATCATAACTAGAAGAACAAACATCATTATCAGTAATATGAATAGGTAAATCTATGTTAGTAGAACTATCATCACATGGGGTAAGTAAGGAAACAATAGTATCGAAGTAGCAAAGCAATGGAAATCTCTGAAGGGTCTCCAAATAGGAACTAAATAATGCTCCAAACAATGTGAGGAAACTTCATGTATACCACATGATGGTGGAGAGTCCTAGAAACATGTGTCAAAAAGTGACCATAAACTTGATCACAAGTGTTGATCTGGTCTTCAAGTCGATATGGATCAATGGGTGCAGGTACTTGTCCATACAAAAAAATATAAATACCTTTATGAGTAAGGTAATGTTCCATTCTTAAACATCATGATGCATAATTATCTCTATCAAGAAGAAGTGGCAGAGGCTTTTAAGCAATCCTACAAAGCTCAAGTTTAGAAATAACATCCTCCATAATGCAGCCTCAAAAAGAGAAAATTGCAGAAGATTCACTAGGAAAAACATGCTCAAATGGATGTCAGACTCATCCGAAAATGCATTTGGAATGCAAGAAAAGAAGGAAAGGGTGATATCACACACAAGAATACAAATCTTCGAACTCAATCGAAAATGTGTCTCGCATGTGATTACAACACCCAAGAAAAATAATTAGCCCCAGTTTGTAGAACTTTATAAACAAGTGTGTTGGTTACGATAAGGTGTGTTCATGTGAGATGTAATATTTCTCCACTCACTTTGCAGTAGGATAAAAATCACGCAAGATTGGATGCCACAATAATTTTTAGTCAAAAGCAGAGGAACAACACGTAACAGCACAAAAGGAGAAAAAAAGTAAAAAGAGGCAAAAACAAGTTATGTGTGAGAAAAAATGTCTCAGGTCACATGATATGGGGGCTCCTTTTCCGTAAGGCTCTCACAAACATGCACAATATCCTACAAGCAATAACAAGTGAACTACAATAAAAATGAATCAAAGAGTCAATGAGACTTCCTAAAACATGAACAAAAAGGCTTACAAACCTCCACAACACATTAGTAAAAAAAAGTCCAATAACGCTAGTTTTCCAAATATTTTCCCAATTAATTTTGTTTACCGAAATGATAATAATAAAAAATTAAAAGGGTTACTTTAAAAAAACTAGCCCCTGAATTGATTAATTACTTAATCTAAAATATTTTCCTCCTTCTAAAAGTTTACAAGGCCCTAATCTTAGACTAAATTCATATAAGTTATGATATAAAAACTTAATATTAATTTTAATATAAGATATGATTAATAGAAAAGCTTGTATTAAAATAAGCACGCACGAAATATGAAGGAAAAATAATTTTTTAAGATCAAAGGGCGAGGAGAGAGTGCCACATGGAGAGGAAGAGGTGCTCGAGGAGGGAAAGTGGTGAGAATGGATTTGACTCAATTTGCGCAAGTCAAGCAGTAAGGTAATGTTCGCGAGTAGGGGCACAGGATGGATCATAGGCATTACAATGGCTGAGCTCGCTTAGAACAAGGACGGTGAGCCAAACAAGAATAAATGGAGGTCAAGGTTGACAAGAAGGGTAAAGAGCCCGCGATGTGGTTCTAGAGAGTAATCTAATGGATGAAACATGGGTGAGGTAGTAGGATGGCTAGGGAAGGGGGAAATGCGGGATGATAGCTCGATGATGATAGTGGATCCATTGTGAACACAACAAGCAAGAAGGGTCAAACACAACAAATGCACATGGACTTGTGTAAGAGTCTGAATGGCAAGGTAGATCCCAACAAAAATATCGAGACAGGGTTAACACGGATGGCGGAGCTCGAGAATGGCGAGTTATAGGGAAGGAGAAGGTCAAGAAAGTGGTCCATGATAGGGAAGATCCCAAGAAAACTTAGGAAGGTGGGGTCTACATTCCAAAATTAGGTCATAAAAGACTCAAATGAGCTCAAGGGAAGAGATAAGAAGCTCGACATAGATGCCACAAGCTTGGGGAGCTCATGGAGGATCTCGCCAATCCAAAACAAAGCTCAACTAAGTTGGGAGGTAGAGAAGCAACTCAAAAAGATGAATAAGGAGCTTGGTGGAGGGTTGATTTCATGGCAAAGTAGGAAGGAGACCGATTCGGGAGGAAATCTAGAAAAATTCAAAAATGGACTTTAATGAAAAATTCCAAGCACAAACCAGAAACCATAAAATACCTCCAAAGTAGATATTTCTACCAAAGATGGTCATAACTAGCCAGATCTAGCTATAAAAACACTAACCTATACATGCACAAATAAAACACCACAAAACAACAATCCAAAAACAAGATTAATCAGATTAATGCAAGTAGAGAACAAATCAAATATGGTTAAAAACTTACACAAGAAACTAGTAAAAACATGAAACCAAGAGTAGTAGGCAATGAATGCGGGTGAGTGGCATGGTTCCCAACAACGTAGCTATGATACCATGTGATATAATGTGAGTACGAGGATCAAGCCAGAATATGCGCACATCAACCAAGTTACACTAGAACGGGCGTGGTGCAACTCCAAGTACTAAGAAAGCAAACAACTACCATGAAATTGTGCATGCAAGAAAAATGTTTACTCCTCATAAATCAAAAAAAGGAAGTAAAAATAGGAGTGTCATGTAACTCCCCCGTAAGACCCATCATACCTTCACAAAAAGAGAAAGGAGTTACGATCTAGAAATTGAATGTAACTCCTGTATGACACATTGACGTGGATGATTGATTCTATGAAGAAATATATCATGCATCATAAACTCCTAGTGACACCTAAGACCTATGACATCACCTAAGGCGAGATGACTTATCATGTGTAAGGGAAAAACTAATAAGAGGCAAATGAAATCCCTCACACCAACATAGTATAATCCCATTAGGCATCAATCCTACAACTTTACAGAATCCCAACACCTGCCTATACAGGAGTCCCAAATAAGGACCAAAGCATCCAAGGTTTTGTTTGAAATTAGTGGTTTTGTCCCCATTCACCCAATGGTCACTTTCTCAATTTGATATATATTTTTATAGGTTAGTAATTTCCTCATGGTTTAGATTTAATATGAAATTATACCTATGGACCCAAGTATATAAGCAATTCAAATCCTCTCATTTACTTTCTTGACAATTATCTATCTCTCTCAATTTTAAATCATTCAAAAAAGAACTCCAAGATCTCCTCAATTCCTCTAAATTATCAATACATTCTAGCAGAAGCACCTACACAAGTGTGAAGCACAGTCCAACTAGGTTATAGAGTCACGCTTCCCAAGCTAGAGACCATCTAATCCAAGTCACGATAAGAACACCAAGCCATTGTTGTATTATCAAGTGATCAATTTACAAAAGCTAGTTGCATCCATATGGATATCACATCCTATGTGGATAACGACATGTAGTTTAACACCTCTTCATAGTATTTTCAATATAGGTGGGTTAGAGTTTGCACTTCAATCCAATCATTAACCTTTTGGATGGTATCTTACCTCTAGTTAGGTTTGAAGCTATTCGGGTAATACATATGGTTTCACACATTTGTGATGCCTAGGTTTTTCTAGTCTGCATATTTTTAGGTTCACACAGTGCAAGAATCTATAATAATCCATAACATGGAAGTATAAAATTCCAATTAAGTACAAAATAACCAAACAATTATGTAGGCATTCAATGGTACCCTACCTACTAAGTTTTACACTCTTAGGATCTGAAATGAATTTCTAAGTTGTTTCTAGGCTTTTTACTTATGTCACTGCCAAATTAGCTTCTTGGGTCTATAATCAACACCCTCTTTCTTGTATTTTCACCTTCTTATCAATCATTTCTAATATTTAATCTTGTGAATTACCAATAATATTATACTCTAATTTGTATATTGATGTTAATTAATTAATCTAAATGTATTACATATTTCTAACCCTTAATCCTAGATAACAAATAAGAAGGAACAAAAAAACATAACCCTACTATTTATTTAGAATTAAATCAAGTAAATATTCTAGATGATGTACCTAGACTTGTCTTGGCACATTGCCTACTATGTGTGAGTGATGAAAATTTTGTGAGGTTTTGTCACAAATCACATGTGTTACCTAGAGAATAATCATATTGGCCATTATTGAGGACATCATCTTTTGGATACTTGTGTTCCTTTTGGATGATTTTTTCATTTTCAATGTTTTTTCATTGAGGATACGTTTGTGTAGATGACTCATAACTTTTGACACATGTTTGAGTTACAAGATTTTAATACGTATACTTGAGAATATGATGTAATTTGTTTTCACATGACTTTCATATTCCAAAATACCTATTTATGGATGGTTAGATCACTTACATGGGTATTTTGTTGCTCAATATTTTAGGATTGTAATTATAACTTATGTTTTATGTAGGTATTTGATACATGTGATCAACATGATGTATGTTGAATTTGGTCAATTTGATAAGTTTGCTTGTAAATATTTTTGGATGTCTATCACACGTATATCGTTATGGGGTTGTATATATATTAGATGATGTACCTAGAGATATCTTGGCACATTACCTACTAATTTTAAGTGATGAAATATTTGAAGTGTTGTTCCAAATCATGTGTTACCTATAGGTTAATCATATTATCCATTGAGGATTTGGTATCATTTATTGTATCTTATTATATAATTCTTTTGGATAAAGAGTGTTTCACATTTACATCTTGAAAAATATTGAGGTGGTAAGGGATTATAATGCATTGTACAATTTATACACACGATCGATTTCAATTGTTGATGTGGCATTGTATTTTTACTATCATTTACCTTTCAATGGGGTTTCTATATAGGTTGTTCCATTCTCATCTAACATGGGGATCATGATGTGTCATATCTCAAGTTGAAAATTTCAAATTCTATACAAAATTTGATAATAATCTATTGTTTTGTACACATTTGTTGTGGATATTCCATATGTTGCACATGTAGCTATAAATATATTAGGATTTCATAGTTTCTTATAGTGTTTTTGAGTTATTTCCCTTGGTATCGTATGAAGACTAATGTTTTCAAGATTATATATTTTAGACTTGAGTTTTTACGTTGATATTTTAATTGAATAGAAAAAATTATATATTGATTAAGAAATGATAGTTGGCACACTTTTCATCCACAGTCATTCTTATGTGTTAGCTACTTCATTGGAAAAAATAAGATAATTATTGACTCTAGAGATCATTAGGATAATGATTCTTCATCAACCCAACATGATAAGAAATAATATGTTTGAGATCTCTCTTGAAGCACATTGAGATAGTTGACCTTGTAGAGATTTGGATACCCGTGGAAAGCCAACATGAGATATCACATTGTAGATATTTTAATATGCATAGTAGGAGATAACATAAGATTTGATTATTTATGGAAATATAGGGCGTACATTTCACCTCACTGGGACTTGTAGTAGGAGATAACATGATATTCTTATAAATGCAATTATAGGATGTGCAATTCAACTTTTGGGTGAAAATTTTGGGATCATTACGAACTAAAGTGCATAGTGTTATAACAATATTTTGAGGAAATTGTAGCTTATATAATTTAAAATATAATTATTACACAAATAGAAACTAATAATTGAATATTGAAAATACCCTCAAATGAAATTGGAAGGTGAAAATTCAAACTCATCCTTTAGTTTCTTTCATACATTTGAAATAGTTATAAATGAAATACTTTATACTTAAATTGAAAATAACAAAATAAATTGCCACAATTTTGAAATTATCGTATATTTTGTATCTATATTTTAAAATGCTCCTAATGAAATTCATATTCTAGAGAAATGCACATCTCTATAGTGTGAGAAATACTTCATTGAAGAATTGTAATCGTCTCCATAATATAAATATTTTGTTAACAATTTTTTATCCAACTGAACTCCTAATTAAATTGGTTGCAACTATATAGTTTATTTTGCTTAAAATTTATTTTATCTTTCCAATTTTTAATACATATTTTTAATAAATTTTTTACATATGAAGTAAATAATAATAACATAAATGTTTATACTTTATACTTGTGAAAAGCACTTTAATGAAGAATTATAATGCATGGGCATTATTAGAAAAGATTTTTCATGATATAAATATTTTGTTAACAATTTTCTATTGAAAGTATAAATTTTGAAAAAGTGCATAAATTTTTAAAGATTTTTTATCTATTTTATATTAAAGATTATGAAATTGGTATAAATAGATTATAGACTCATTTACAAGTTTAGAATAGTACATCTATATTAGAACCTTATTTGGTTAAGTTGTCCTTATTTGCAAGAATTTACTTTGCCAAAGTTGTGATTAGAGGGAATTTGATATGTTAAAGTCACCTAGGAAATAATCTTGGTCATATCTACTCTCGTTCCAATCAAATATATTAAAAACAATTTGTACCTTAATGGATGGTTATATACAACCATTACTCTCACCAATTGGGCTAGTAATTTGTCAAAGTCATGACTAAGGGGGATTTGATTTGTCAAAGTCATCTATGAACTCACTTTGGTCCTATTTACCACCGTTTCACTCCTAACATGATATGTACCTTTGTGAATAGTTATATACAACCATCATCTTCATCACTCAAATTAAGTTAGAAGCAAACATCTACATCAAAACCTCCTTTGATTAAACTATCACAATTAAGAGGAATCCTTGACATATCTAAAGATATTTGTGCCTCAGACAACCCTTTTAATTAATTAGTTCATATTTTTATAATTATATGCATATGAAATAAACAATGTTGACGTTCGTCGTGAGAGAAATACTTCAATTTTGAAGGCAATCAAGGGGAACCTTGACAAACTTTTAATATCATGGAGGAGCTATTACATATGCTTCCTTGGATCGAATACATTAACTACATAGAAGCCGCCTAAACATAGCCATTTTTATTCTCAACATATATAGATTATACCACGGCATATGAAACACCAGAGTCATCTAGGGAACCACATAACCTGCACATCAATCGTGGAAAAATAAAAATAAATTAGTACAGATGATGGTAAGTTGTGACGCCAATTTTTAAGAAAAACCCAGAAAAAGAACGAAACAATTTACTTTTAAGAAATTTATTAATACTTACGGCCGCATTTCTTTCCGACGGGCCTGTTTTTAATATTGCAACGTTTGGGAATGGTAATGGCGATACCCAAATTGATTCCTGCCTGCTTAGCCAGGGGAGAAAGAAATACAGCACACATACAGGCGGGCATGGCCATGGTTTTCCTCACTTGTGCACAGCACGCAGGTGCCACTTTCGCCTTTGCATTGTTAGCTGCTCCGATGCACGGGCTCAGACTCTGTGCAACCACATTCACCGGCGTTTTCCCACACTCACCCGCTCCAATGGCCTGCTCAGTTATGCACAACATCATCATCATCGCCATTATAACAACTGCACTACCCTTCCCGGACGCCATATTAACCAACTTCGTCCCTTCCAATGACTGATGAACCGGCGGGTCGGGCGGTTTAACGAACTCGCATACACAACGAACCGGCGGGTCGGGGACTCGGGTGGTTTGAATAAGTTGGACGGGTCGGACGAGCGTTTATATAGGGTTGTGGTTCATTACAAGGATGGTATTGTGTGAACGCGGGTCATGGAGTGGTGAGCGTACTCAATTAGGGTGCATTATTTTCTAACCGACGTGTATACTTTGGTTTAGATAGTGGACCGGGTGGCAAAACCGCATAGCTTTTTATTGCGCACTAGTGTGCCATTGAATCATGATTGTGATTTTTATATGGTAGGTACTCGTGTGGAGGCATTTTCTTCATAAATCTATAGATTTTCTACGACTTCTTTACAAATGATAACCAACCAAAATGTTTAGTTTTATGTATTCGTTATGTACCTACACATCATTTAAATTCATGTCTATATTTTACCCTAAGTTACTAGAGGGGCTAGTAGAGGGGCTAGTAGTGGTACACCCTAAGTTAAGGGGTCCACAAAATCAATTGTTTATGATATGGGATTGTGATTTTTTCACTAATATGTAGTTTAGATTTGTGTTAACTTATATTTTTTGTTTGGAATGTTCAATTGGAGGGAAAACCATATTTTGAAGTGATTTAAAATAATATATGTGAAAATGCTACAACCATGGTGGAAACCAATACTTGAATATAGGTGAAATTGCTTGAACATTGACTTTTTTGTAGTTGTACATGGGTGAAAGGTCTTACATGTCATGATGTGATTGGCTACTCTACATAATTATTATGTCAAAAATAAATTACTACTACATAGTACTATGACAACTATTGGGTATTGTGTGATCAATAGTCATATCAACTATTGGACCTTGTTCACCTATTGGCCCCTCTCCCTAGACCTTTTGATTTGTACATCTAAACAAGAGACAACTAGAATTGTAAGAGAGGCCAAGTGTAAGAGAACACATATCTATTATTGGTGTTTCCCGATATATTGTTTTCAAACGCTAGAATAATTATTTTTCATTAAAGATATATAATTTTCAAATGTTAGAATAATTACTTCTCTCATTCTTCTAGATACTTATAATCTTATTTTCTCTTATTCTTCTAAATACTTGCATAGTATTTTTTATATATGTAAATCGTTTGTTATCATGTAGATGTGGAAAGTGGATTTGACCATAATAGTACGCTAAACTAAGCTAATCACATATGAGTAATTATAGGTTTAATTTAATAGAAATTTAAAAATACTTGATTACAAAAATAAGAGATTTTGGTTTTCTTAGGATAATACTTAGTCGGTGTATCGTAGATTTGAAGACAATGTTAACGAAAGACATGTTTAGACAATAAGATAGATCGAATCCATAAAAATGCGGTTGTATGACAAGCAACATTTAAAATTTTGTACAAATATAAAAATGGTTCCCTCTAAAAATATAAAACTAATCGACATATGTGACAAACCGGGTATGGACTTTGTAAACTTTACTCGGTTTTAAAAAAAAAAATTCTAAAGATCGCTAGGAAACTATTCTCCTTGATTCGGCCTTGACATCTTGTAAAACCCATAAAAGCAAAGTGGATGTAAATGGGGAATGTGTTATCCCTCCATTATTATTAACATCCTCGTGTCTTGAAAAATTTGGCAATCAATATTCAATGAAATTTAATAGAAAATCCACTCTATACAAGGGTTTCAATCCTTCTCTTTCATTGGGTGCAAAAAAGCTAGTAAATTATGTTAGAAAGCTCTCTAAATGATTGAATTCTAATTTCAGCATGAGAATAAAAATAATTAATTCAACTATTACAACTTCAATATCTCTCTTGCATCGATTTCTCCTTATAAATTGGTTCCTCTAAATGTATTAATAGACACATATATTTATAGACTTTTTGAATTCAAACTACATCCTTATTGGAGATTAAACCAACACACAATGAACAGGAAAAACTAATTTAAAAACAAGGAAAACATAGAAAATGTGGAAAATAAACCACAAAGGAAAGAGCTATAACAAGTATGGTTCTAGAAAAAGAACCCAAAACATTAGAAAATTTGGGGAGAAGAGAAAACCATGAAAGAGAAAGAAATGAACATTAAAGAAGACTAGAGAAGAACAAAGAGTTGATAAGAGGAACATGGAGTCAAAAGGAATAAATAAAATTTTGAAGGTGTTTTCTATCACACAAAACAAAAAATGAACAATTCAAAGGTAAAACAACACAATAAATATGCACCAATTAAATCTTAACTTGGAAAAATAATCAATATTTACACATGAATACACCCGCATCATAGTAATTAAGCGAGTCACATATGAAAAATAGTTATCTCATGTAATGCCCCACTATGATGTGTGTGTGTGTATGCACATGTGCGTGCATACCAAAATAAATCCAAAAATAATTACCTAAGAATATTTTCCTTAATTCGTCTCACCATATGTTGAGTTTTCTCAAAGTTATTCAAATAATATATCAAAATGAAATTCAAAAGGAAAGATAAATCACTTGATCTCCATAATGGAAGGTTGTGAAGATCCCAAGACTAGCATTTGTTCACATGTGTCTATAATTTGTTTTCTCTTGCAAACATATAGAAATATGTGCAAGAAACTCAGTACATTTATATATAAATTTATAATTTAAAAACTATTAAAATGTACAAATGAAATGACAAGAAAAAATACATCTTGGTACGTTGATGACTGTGTGTGTGTGTGTAAGTCGCGTCTCTCGTAATCTTAGTACTATTTGAATTATTTAAGTGTCTCATGATGATACCAAGTAAATTATGATGTATATTATCTTGTGTTTTCTTCTATATAATGATGTGATGAATTTTTGTGAGGCATGTAAACTGGAGATAAAATAATTTGCGTATATTCCCTTTTTGGGTGTGGGTGAACTTGTAAATCACATATCTCAAAATAAAGGGATTACATACACCATGTGCATCACAACAAATTGAAGATTTGATTGAAAAATGGTAATTTATTGTCATACAAGCATATATGTAATAATAAAATTGCCCATATGTGGGCATAAATATAAACACTATAAGCATAATAGTACATTTATGCACCAAGTGGGCAAATGAAAACTATATAATATCTATAGTACAATTCTCCAAGGTGGAAAAAGTATAATCACTGTAAGCTTGAAAATAGGATAGTGATAAATGGCCTTCAAGATGACATTGATTATTACACCATAAATAAATAAATAAGTGTTTAGTATTATATTATTTTCTTATCTATTTCAATTTGTAAGGATAGTACATGTTACATATTATGATTAATTAATAAACATTAATGCACAAAACAAAATATAGCTCCTAAAGTAATTTGTAAGAAATAACAACAGAAATGGTTTCTTAAAACATAAGAGGGGAAGTGTACATAGATGAGTACATAAGCATAGGTGTGATCTAGGAGTGTAGAATGAATACGTAGATTGGAAATAACCTAGGGTTCTTTGCTTCTAGAACTATGACTGTAAAATGGCATAATATGGAACCATACAACATATCCTAGAGTGTGGTACATTCTAGTCTCAAGATATTAAATTTTAGACAAGGATCTTCGGCACTCTATAACTTTATATGAATGTGTGCCACTCCGCGATGACCTTCTCAATATAACCTAAGTGTCACAAATGTACAAATCCCTCTTTATGATACAATACACCCTACAAACCTCACTATGGGTAGGGTACTCCTGAAAATGGTTAGTGTTTTAATTGTTCGCACCCTACACTACGTACATCATCATTACTCGGAAGAGCCCTCAAACCATGCATAGTTCTCATCTAGTATGTGATATCTATATGGATAAAGAGGGCACGAATATCATTTGGAATTCATGCACATCAACATAGTTTCACTCTAAATGGAAATGTAAAGAAATCCAAGTAATTAGCAAGAAAAATATCTCAAGGAACTTATGCATACAAAAATGGTCTACTCATTCTCATAGATCAAAAATGAAAGTACATATGTAGTATTGTTTGTAACTCCCATATCTAGACTATTCATACCCCCAAAATAGGAGAGGGGAGTTACAATCCAAGAATGGAATGTAACTCCCATATGACTTAAGACACACTAACGCATATGACAGATTATATGGGAAAAAATTGGTTATACATCATATAACTCCCTAATGACTCATCTAAGACCTATGACTCACCTAAGTGAGGTGACTCACCATGGGTGAGGGTAATTAACCTAATAAATAAATACATAAAAGGTAAATAATACCCCCTCACACCAACACCCCCTTCAAAGCAAATCTTAGGATGAGGCATGACAAGAAAAAAGAGAAATGGGTCCCGATAGCTACACTCGATGAGGTACTCATGTACAATAAGAGATAGAGGACTCACCTAAACAAACCAAGAAAGATGCATCATATGGCTTCCAAAAACTAGGCTTGATGAGGTACCCATGTACAATCTGCAACATTTCAAGAAGAAGAAGAGGAAGAGAAGAGGACTAAAAAGCCTAAAGTAGATGTGTTACAGCAGTGAGACGTCACCCTAAGTAGAGATCACAAGTGAAAAAAATTGGCTTTGGTTAAGGGTTTGGTAAATATGTCATGTAATCTGATCTAATGTCTGGCAAAGCACTAAAAATAAATGATATCTCCAAGAATCAAGTTGTAATCATGTAGTCACAAAATTATGCACTCTAGACATTTATTTACCTTGGTTTCATACTACTATTTAGAAGGTTCTTGAGTGAAGAAATTATTAATTAATCCTTGTCTTTTGGCCATCTTGTTTTATTTTATTTCGTCATTACCACTCCTTTTCAACCACATGCCTAGTCTGCTTTGAACATTTCCCATAATTTTATCCTTGGCTGGGATGCAGGCGATCTTGGGCACTGTGGGCACCCTTATCCCACCAAGGGTGCCTCGGTCCTTTTCGCACTTTCCTGCCACTTTTTGGGCTCTTTCTAGTTGTTTGGCATCTTTATTTTTCTTTTGGTCGACCTTTTCACAGGTTAATTACGAAATTAGATCAAGATAACCCTATAAATATAAAGTTATGAGAC
The DNA here is from genome assembly GCA_018340775.1 of Taxus wallichiana var. yunnanensis. NCBI lineage: Eukaryota > Viridiplantae > Streptophyta > Pinopsida > Cupressales > Taxaceae > Taxus > Taxus wallichiana. The sequence goes on from CM031239.1 coordinate 793,161,054, forward strand.
CATAATGAGGTACCAAGCATCACTAACTACTATCACTCCATATAGAGTTGCATCCATCTATTACATTGGATATCACTTGCATCCATATAGCTCCATCATCAAGTCTAAGACATCTCGCATCACACTTCATAGGGGAGGGATTATATTATATTCCATGCACACATTCTATTGTACATTTTCTACACAGTTATTGCTTGCTACTTCACAAAGTGTGACTGGCACAAGAGCAACCTAGGGCATGTTCACACACACTTGCACATAGAACTACATCAATTCTAAGATGTATTGTAACGCTCAGTTAGTAAGTCCACCATTTTGGTCGCCGAGGACAATCTAACCCCTTCATATGCATTATTCTTTTTTATTGTTTTGATACTTTTTGGGGGTCTTGCAAGTATTTTATTCAGCTTGGAGTATTGGTGACATTCAACGCAGGACAATGAAGTTGATGCGACACACAACAAGGGTTTCAGACCACCTTCCAACCCTGTAAAAACTAGTTTTAGATCTTTTGCACATACTAGGGCACACATATTGCAAACCAAATTACCCGTAGGCACCCCAGTCCTCTTCCAAGAGCCCCAATCTAGATAAATATTCCAAATCCACTCTTTTTTCAAGACTTCTACATAGTCATTCTTGCTCCTAATTTTTCCAGTTACCTCTATGACACTCTCGACAATCATCTGTTATCAGTTGAGTTCTTTCCTCACTCTCTTTAGCACATTAGGGTTAGAATTTCCTTTTGCATAGTTTTTAGCTTGCTTGCACACTTCTTTACTACATTTATTTACTTTATTTATAGTTGTTCATAGCTTAGATTAACTATATATATACTACTTAGTTAGTCCATTTTTAGTTAATCATTTTGGTGAACCCGACTCGACCTACATACTCCTAAGATCCTCATTCTTCTTAGGGTTCCTTCATCATGGCTATCTATATTCATGAATTTTTACTTCTTCATCCCGAATTATGAGCTAAAATCGTAATATTTTACTCGCTTACTCATATTCCCGATAACTCTCATCCAGATGTAGTCTATAATACCTTTTGGAAGCGTTCTCTCAACATATTTCTTTCTCATTTTATTCTCATAATGACCTCGCTACTTTTGACAATGATCCACCTTTGCATATTAACTCTCGCATTCATAATGTCATTTTTAATCTTATTTTTATTGACAATGGATCTGAGCTTTATTTGTGTCCCATGTCATTTCTCAAAGTTTTAGGTCTTACTACTTGTGACATTAGTCCCTCTAATGTTTTGATGTGTGGTTATGATGGTTTCATTCATCCATGTTTTGGTCACATCACATTACCCATCACTGTTGGTCCTAAGACTGTCCACATGGTCTTTTTGTTGTTGATTTCCCAGTTTCCTATAATTGTCTACTTGGTAGGCCATGGCTTCATGTCATGCAAGTTATCGCTTCTACTATCCATAATTGTGTTAAATTCTTACATGAGGGCATGGAGTATACCATTTTTCATGACCGTGATCCATTTCAATATTATGACTGGGCTCCTAACACTAGTCTTCCTATCCCACGCATAAATACTACAAATGATCCCCAACCTATGGACGAACCACCTCACTTGCCACCACTTGAAAGTACCATTTGTATGATAGATGTAGTTTCTCTTATGCCACCTACTATTACTATTGCTATGATTCCTTATTAGGGGCATGTCCAATCTATGGATGTCGATCTATCACATTCACCTCCACATACATTCCCTACTTTAACACGCCCACCATTCACTTACACACTTTTCATAAATAATTCACATTGGGAACACATTCCATTTGACCCTACTTCACTAGAAACTATATGTACACACACATGATTAGCTCGATTAGGCTTTTCTATTGATGACATCCATCCTCCACCATATGACCCTCATTTATATCATGGGATGGTTCATGTTATGGTCTTCATGTATTTCACCTTTATGTCTTCCGTGCACGCACTCATGCTAGGAAAATCATTTCTTGATTATATTAAGGGAACTCTAGATCCTGATCACATGGATATATCTTTCACCATGCCTTTTAGATGCATTTGCATTTGCAATAGTTATTTCCTAGGTTATACATAGAATATTACTCATTGGTATGCGCACGGATGTCCTCTTCCTCCATTCACTGATGAGGAATATGCCATGGGTATGTACAACTTGCACCTCAATGGCTCATTGTGTGATCAACTAGACACTATTACTTATCAAGTTACTAATGCCTATCCATTTGATTATGACCCAGAGGACAACGATCTTCTTGATGACTTTACATGATCTTCTTACACGCATCCGGGGAGAAGATAACATTTAATTCACCCCCTTTGTTCTAGCATATTTACATAGTTATACCATTTTTACCCCACATTGTCTTAGTATATTCACATTCAAAGCATACATTCTAGCATCATTACCCGATGATGCACTCTTGTGATTTGGTTCACACTTGACTGTTGAGGGATTACTATTACACTAAACCCCACACATTGCACTATAGGCATTATACATTGCATTTCATCACACATCGCACATCATACACCATACACCATACGTTCTCCACATTTTTCCATTTCCACATTCATACATCATACATTATACTAGTCCTCATCTTATGTGTTTTACATCATACACTATTAGGCCATTTATACATGTTGCCTCACATCCTATATATAGTCATATACCATACATCATACATTGCGTGTCTTCATGTCATTTTCTACTTGTCTTCATCGCATATGAGTCTATCATTACATTCATCCCTACATACTACATTACTCATCTATCTACATGTGCTACACTATGCATTATATATTACATTTTATGCATTTTACATACCTACCATCGCATTTTATACAACGGTTTTGCCATATTCTATTCATCACATGGTCGTCCTTTATCATTACATATACTACATTGTCTTATACACACTACACTCACCCCCTATGACGTACTTTAGTTCATGTTATCTATATTTCACCCCTAGGTAGAATATTGGATAAGTCGGGACCCCACATAGAAAGAACCCGAGAAAGCTCATTCAGATATGTAAAAGGTCGCAGAAGGACTCGACGATGGAGTGGCGGGGGCTGAGAAAGATAAAATGACCCTATGCAAAAGAAATGACTGTCGAGATGTTTCCATGTCTTAAATCCCTTTTTTAAGTTACAAGAAGGACTCAACAATGGGATAGGAGGGTCGAAAAGAAGGGGTAGTGCAGAAGAAAGGAACCAGGAACAAGAAGTGGAAAAAGGGTGAAGATTTGAGTCTTGGACTTGAGACCATTCAGAAAGAGTACAAAATCAAATAAGTATGGAGGAAGCAGCGGAAAGAACCACATGTTTGCACGACGCTTCTCCAAAAGTGAATCCAAATGGGGAAGCCCAAATGAGTGCCAAGCTTCCACACGTCTAGAGCCCCAAAATTTGTGGGACCATTGAAAAGTCTTCAACTAAGAGAGAGTGTGCAGTGTCTTCTCGCGCAAATCTAAAATGGGAGCCCAGGGTAGAGACTCAAACTTGTGCCAGTCCTCCACATAGTAAATGGTCAAATAGAATCAAAAGGAGGATAGGGAAGGCCTCAAAATTGGCTAAGTATAAAAGTGTAAGTAGAGAATGCCAAGTGTCAATGTGGCGCATCTCTAAAAGTTAGTCCAAAGTGGAGACCCAAATGAGCATGAGCTTGCCACGTAGCCCAAAGTCCAAAAAGGTAAGAGGAACCGTTGAAAAGTCCACAGACTGCGGAGGCCGCCAAGTTTCAACTCGGTGCTCCTTCAAAGCAAATTTTGAATCGGGATTTCAAGCAAGCATGGTGCCTCCACGTGTCTAGTCTTTAAAAGGGGATAGAGTCAGTTGAAGAGTCAATGTATGGGGTAGGCCGACAGAGGCTACCAAGTGTCTAAATGGTGCTAATTCAATTGAATAGAGAGAGGGTTCCCAAATGAGTGCCATGCTGCCACATGTCCTAAGTCAAAATATATGACCCCACCAAGAAAAAGACTTAGCTAAAAGTTACAAAATGGGCTGCAACTCCGCCCAAAGGAAAAATTCAGCATTTGAGCCCGAGTCAAAGTCAAAGTGGGAGTCGAAGGAAAAGGTGAAAATTTTCCTTTTGTCAAAAGACACAGAGATAAAAATTGAAGCGCATCTCCCCAACCAACCAAAGGGTGCCACATGTCCAAGTGGAGCGTCGAGGCCACGAGAGTTTTCTGAGTTTTGCGTTTTTTTGCGAGAAAAAGGGGGAAAAGATAAATCATGGACCCGTAAACCTGATTTTTCCCTAATCTAGCTGCCATGTGCCCCGTATTAAAAAGGAGATCCATTTTTCAAATTGTTTTCCCACCCATTTGTACGGACCCGATACAAACTTTGAAGGGGCATATCTTTCGACTCAGGGCTCGAAATATTGCAAATCTTACATCGTTGGAAAGATCTTGGCCCCTTCTACGCCATGGAGATCTAAAAATTTAATTTTGGAGAGGTTAGGTAAAGAAAATGGAGAAAATATCTTTAAGGTCCATCAATGCGGGATCCATCTGCCTCAACAACTAGATCAGAATCACCCTACTCCGTTGTTTCCTCCTCCTTTGAGGCACCAAACCGAGAGATTGATGTAGCCGAGACGGATTTGGGGACAGATTTTGTAAGGGACATTAATGAAGTGGTTGGGTTTCGACCTGCTTTTCCCGCTTCTCTCTCCCTTTCTTCTCTCTGATTGAATCTATAAATGCAAGGGCGGGATTCATTGTAAAGGGTTGGACATTCTTTTGTTTTGCATGCTCCCTTTTCCTTCTAGCAAAGGAATTTGTGGAGTTCAAGCCTTCCATTAAAATTGTAGTATGCTCTTACCTCCTTGCTATTTTGTAATGCATTATATCAATCTGCGAGATCAATAATACATGTTTGTGATCGATTCTAGATCCTTTCCATCTCTTCTCCGCTCACATCCGGACTTTCATTATAAATATAGCTATTTGTGCTTGATTATTATATGTATTTTGTTGGTTTGTGTCTATCAACAAAACTAATGTTCATCATTCCTTCGGTGCATCACCTTGTAGTTTAGTCATTTCTTATTTCTTATATCCTTTTTATCCATGTCTCCTTGGAAAATTTTAGATTAGGTATAGAGATAGATCCTCTGCAAGTTCTCACATATGCACCTAAACAGAGGAATAGGAACCACCTTTAATCTGGAGAGCTTTTCCATTTACAAGGTCCTATACCTTGGGAAAGTTCAATGTTATGCAGATCACACCCAAATGACTATGCCTTAGAAAAGCATATCTATAGAACTTATTTGGGGGTATTGTGATTTTGCACTAACGATTTTGCACGCTTGAGTGGGATAATAGGTCTTTATTTTCATTTTTAGCAAGTTGGTGTGTTCCTGTTAAAGTTTCAGCCTTTGGAGGCATATACAAACACATCTGGTGACTCCATCTATTCAAAACCCATCTCTAAAGTTACAGACCTTCTTTCCTTTCATTTTCATCCATTTTTATTTCCACCTCTTTCATCTTCTTCCATTCCATGAAGTTGTGCAATCATGACTTCATTTCCATCATGGAATTCACACTTTCAGCAGCAGCAATGCAATCAGCCTCCAATGTATTCCTCAACTCCCCCAGATCAGCATTTTAATCAAATCCAAAATCATTATGCTTGCCCACATGAACAATGCCAAAACCAGTTTGGCTATGGAGATTATCAAGAGCAAGGGTACGCATATAATGACAGCAGTCAAATGGAAAATGTAGATCTGTTGGAGAAGATCAAAAAAATGGAGGCAAACATGGTGTAATCTAGGGCTACAACTCAAATGAAGGCTTTCATAATTGGTTGCAGGGCACCTTTTCCATGGGTTGGCCCTTTTCCAAGACATTATAGCCCTCAGGAGAAGTTTTATTTCATTGTTGAAATGCTGCCCCAACTTACAGAGTGGACCGAGGGGATAGAGATATATGAGCAAAGTGTTACACAACCTTGTCAATGGGTAAGTACACCACCTCATAGTTTTTCTTTTCCTCATTCTCAGCCAATATCATTTCAGCAGTATCAAGTTCCAAGCTTCCCATCTGCTGCCCCAAATGTTAATTCCTCTTCTCCATCTACTAGTCTTCCATCCCACCTCATTTTCTCTACCCTTTTCCCTTCCAAATCCAATTCCCCTACACATGAGCCAAAATCAACACCTTCCCCTCCACCACAAATAATTATAAATTTGTTGTAAATCAACCCATCATTCCTCTTACTTTCCCAAACCCATGTTGGGAAGAAAACAATCAAAAAACCAATCAAGAGCGGCAAGAAGTAGAGCCAAACAGAGAAGAAGAAATCAAAGGTTTGGTGAGCTTGGCTCTTAAATTTGGGATTACAAAGATTCCCTTGATGGTTAAACCTTCTAAGGAGGTCAAAGTTGAAGAGCCAATGGTGGCCAAGGCTGATTTTGTAGCAGCAGTGGAGTGAGAAGACCAACAACCTATTTGTTTTGAGTATAGTGTCCATGTTGGCACTCTATTTGAAGAAAATGTTGATCCAAATCAAGCTACACAATCAGCCCAAGAAAGGGAAGAAGAAGCTACTCCAAATCCAAAAGAGGAGGAGTGCATTCTAGCTGTGGGGGTGAACAAGATAAATTCAGAGGCACTGAACCATGAGCAGGTTGCACAAGAAGTTGCAGTTTTCTCTCCCACTTCATCTCTCCAAAAATCTGACTTTTTGGATAAATTTGAGCTGACAAGCTTCATGTTTGATGATGAAGTTATACATGATGAGAAAATTTCAGATTTAAAAGTCATCATACAAGAGAGAGAAGCTTTGGCACAACAGGACATTAAAGATTTTGATTTCCTATCAGACTTAGAAGAGTGTTTTGATGGAGAAGAACCCATGGAAATCACAAAGCATTTTCTACTCCATCATTCATCCTTCACCAACAAGAGACTACTGCCATGGGAGGGAATGTGCAAGAGCAACTTGCACCTAAAAACAATCCTCTTGAATCGAATTGGAGTAGTTTGATCTTTCAAACTTCATATTGGATAAGGAGGATAAAGATAACAAAGATGGCATCCGTTCCAAATCATTCATGGGGCAGAGTTTCAGTTGTTTGTAGATGTGCAAGAAGAAAAATTCAAATTGCATACAACCCTGTTGGTATCCAAATTTGTTCTCCTTTTCAGTCTGAGTAGCACCATAGATATGTCATGGAGCTTAAAGACATATTAGACCATGTTGTATGTCGTTGGTAGTTGGGGATATGGTTTAGCTGGCACTCAGGTTTGTGGAGAAATGGATAGCACTCCAATAGGACTTGATCTTGTCCTAGTTGTTTTAGGTTGTGCCTTGCAACCAAGGTAAGAGGACCTATTTTGTAACCTTGTAATGGTGAAGGAGATGAAGATGTCCTTCTCTTTGCTTGAAATTCTATGATGGAGACCTTGACGAAAACATGATCAACACCCAGATCTCGAACTCTCACAAGTTGTCACTCCTTAAAACATGGGTATATTCTCAAAACAAGGCAAAGGTTACTAGAGACATTGGAAATCTGATCTATTATGCATACTTTTGTAAATGGATTTTGATCTTCTATGGGTATACAAATGCAAATCAGGGATAGTACATGATAGGATCTTTATTTTTAGATGATTTTTGGTGGGGGATTGACAAGACAAACTGGGATAGATCATATCTTTGACAATCTCTACAATACTTGAACAACTATTAGATGAAATGCCTCAAATAATCAGGATATTCTTTCAACCAGAAGAGGCACAAATGGAAGCCCAGGTTGCACTCTTCACACAATATTTGAGAACTCACCACAAAATATTGAAGTAAAGAACTCAATTAAACACAAAAATCCTTGATCAAACCACGCCTAAGGTGCCCCCAAAGGCTTACAAGCAATCTCTGCAGTCAAGGAAGGTAAAGTGATTTTAAATTTGTTTATCTCCTTATCAGATGAAGGCTCTTCTAAACATGAGATTTCAAATGCCACTAAACTATCAATAAGAAATGGAGATTATGTGTGATTTCTAAAGACTTTCAATACAAGATTGCAATAAGAACAATGAAAACTATTTGCAGGCATTAAAAATGATACATGAGACACCATATTGCCTAAAGAAAACATAGATTTAATTCAAAACTTGTTAGATTCAACAACAAGGGAGAGTTACATGAACAATCTCAGAGTTGTGTGATGGCTATACACTTGTAACCAACTCACATACATGAATTTCCAACACATGAGACATTAACCTGGTTCTTTGGTGGATTTCTCATAAAATGAGCTTTCTCTCAGAATTTGCTCGTGAATTTTCAACTTTCCCCAGGACCCTTTACAATTTCTCCAAAATGCATTATATACCTCATGCCACATTGGAGCCTTCTTTCCCAAGCAAAGAATATGCCATGGGATCAAGTTTGTTACAACAATTCTCATGATTCAATGAAAATGACATCAAACAGAAAAACATTCACAAGCTACAGGTGTGCCCAAGAAGATTAAATCATTACAAATATCTGGATCATTATCCATCCTAGAGGCATGTTTTTCATCATTGAGGCATGCAAACACCTTTTACTCATCATTTTCACCTTTTTACCTTTTTAAATTACCTCTGCAACTTTTGATTTTGTCATTTCACATGTTTGCTCAGGTTGAGTAAAAATTTATTACAAAAACACCTCAAATCAAAGAATTGAGCCATGAAACCGATGCTAATGATCCTGGAAGACCAAGATGACACAAAATCACTATAAATTTGATGAATTTTGGTGCAAAAATCATGATTCCAAGCTTCCTGGAGCTCCCATGGCAGTCAAAACAAATGGATGCATAACAACCGTCGATCTTATCCATCTTTGTCCTTTACAATGGGCCCTCCACATGTTAAAATACAATTGGGACCAAAATTCGGATCATTTTTTACTTTTCCACATTTTTTGGAAAAATGGAAAATTTTGAATTTTTCTCCGCCCCTCCGCCTTTGAATTTTGGAGGTGACACGTGGCATATGGTGGGTCCCACTAAAATCGCACTTCAATTCTGTGCATTTTTACCCTTTTTGGAAATTGGGAAAATTTTCACTTTTTGCCCCACAGCCCGCACCTCCGATTTTTCCCCTACCACATGTCGCTTTCTCTATCGCTAGTGGGCCAACGCTTCAAATTTTGATTTTGAGTCCTTTTTGCAAAAGGGAAAAAATTCCCTCCTGCCTTCGCCGGCCCGCCAACCCGCTGTGCCCTCTGCCATGCGTCCATCTCTCATTTTCCAAGGACTCGCAGCTTAATCTTCATTTTACTCCCTTTAAGCCAAGGGAAAATTCTCCACTTTGTCTCCGCAGCCCACGCCTCTGACTTCTCCCCGCCACATGTCCATCTCCTATTCACTGCGGGTCCAAGTCTCCCTTTCTTCCTTCAAACCTTCCTTGCAAATTTTTTGAAAATTCAAAATTTCCACTATTGGCCCGCGCTCCCTTTTGAACTTTTAGGACACATGTCCTCTCTGGTTTGTTGCGGAGTTTCAGGCCAAAATTTGACTTTAAACCATTCAAAGTTTAAAAACTTCAAAATCACCAAAACCTCTCGCTAACCCACTCACAAATTGTGGACACGTGTCCTCTTCTGATTCGTCACAGGAACCTCGGCCCAAAATTTTCCTTTTATCCACTTTTCCAAAAAGGGGAAAATTCCCCATTTCGCTCTACGGCCCGCACTTCCCTCCAACCCTTCATGGACACGTGTCCACTAGATTGGCCGAGGGCTTTTGGGCCAAAAATTTACTTTAACACCTTGAGCCAAAAAACCACAAAATCTTCCGCCACCTGCATCCCCTCGGCCAATGAAAACCTACCACGTTGCCAATACCTTTTGAGGATGAATTTGGGCAAATGACACCCGTCTGATCGTCAAAACGTAAAAAATTCCAGGGATGCCCTAGAATTCAATTTTTTCACCAAGGATGGCAAATTTTTTTATTCTAAATCAACTGAAGCATGATTTTACAACATTTTCGACCTTGGGATTGGATTTTCAAATACAAACAAGTATGAATTGATCAAATTTGATTTTTCCATGATCTGGCAAAGGGAAAAATGACATAGCCCGTGAAATTGGAAAAACTAGGGCACAAAAAGGGCAAACTTGGAATATTCCTTCAAATTAGGGCAAAACAACAAGTTTGTGAGCATTTTTAAAGCATCCAACTAGAGGGGAAGAATTTCAAACCATCAATTCAAAGGGTAAAACGTTTTTGAGCACATATAGATTTGAAAAAATTAGGGCAACATGGTGCAAGGTCAAAAATAGCACTAACACAACCCATCCATCCGGGGCGGTCTGCGCAGAAGACTCCATTTTTGGAGTTAAATTTCAAGGCAATGGGAAAACTTCAAGGACTAGACCTTGCCCAATAAGGTACTTGACTTCATTGGAGCCAAGGGAGAAGCCACAACCAGTCATGCTTGCTTCTGAGCATGAGGATGAGCATCAAAGTACCAAGGATCAGCTACAATACCTCTGGGAACCAAGTGAGCAAGCAGATTGAAAAGGTATTTATTTTGTTTCCAGTTGATACCTTGATGGAGGGAGTGGAGAAACAATTTGCAGTTAGCCTTCCACTCCTAATAACAGCCATGTTCAGCTCCAAATCATTTGCATGGCTGCCAATTTTGAGGAAAGGAAGTTATTTTGCATAACCGCCATTCTGTGGTTTGTTTAGCTCACCTTTGCTCCTAGCTAGCATAAAGTAGGTAGGTTTTCTTTCAGCAGAAGAAGTTCTTTGCACACTCTGCATGTTCTACTTGGAGCATGTATGATTTCCAATTTTGTATATAGTTGTGTTGTTTTTTTTTCTCAGGTCCATTCAGAGAGACAGATGAAGCCCAGGTCAAAAACAATTTTCTACTCTCAAAAACCTTTATTTCGAGATTTCTTATGAAAATTGAGAGTGTAAACAACCGGGCTTGTGAATCAGAGGTATAATCAATATCAGACCGTCGTTATCGACTCCATGCCCAACGGATATGACAAGGTAATTGGTCTTTTCATCTAGCAAGCAGATACCCATGTGAGTCACTAAATTGTTATGCATATTTCACCCCCGGGTAGAATATTGGATCAGTCATGACCCTGCATAGAAAGAACCTGAGAAAGCTCATTAAGATCTATAAATAGGTTGCAGAAGGACTTGACGATGGAGTGGCGAGGGCTGAGAAAGATAAAATGACCCTATGCGAAAGAAACAACTTTGCAATTGTTTTCATGTCTTAAATCCCTTTTTTAAGTTACGGGAAGGACTCGACAATGGGATAGCAGGTCATAAAAGAAGGGGAAGTGCAGAAAAGGAACTAGGAGCAAGAAGGGGAAAAATGGTGAAGATTTAGAGTCTTGGACTCGATACCATTCAGGAAAGAGTCCAAAATTGACTAAGTATGGAAGAAGCAGTGGAAAGAACCACGTGTCTGCACGATGCTTCTCCAAAAGGGGAAGTCCAAATGACCGCCAAAGCTTCCACATGTCCGAGCCCCAAAACATTGTGGGGCCATTGAAAAGTATTCAACTAAGAGAGAGCGTGCAGTGTCACCGGCGCAAGCAAATATGAAATGGGAGCCCAGTGCGGAGACTCAAACTTACGCCAACCCTTCGCATAGAAAATGGTCAAACAGATTCAAAAGGTGGATAGGGCGGGCCTTAGAATTGGCTAAGTGTAAAAGTGTAAGAAAATAATGACAAGTGTCAGTGTGGCGCATCTCCAAAAGTTAGTCCAAGGTGGAGACCCAAACGAGCGCGAGCTCGCCATGTAGCCCAAAGTCCAAAAAGTAAGAGGAACCATTGAAAAGTCCATAGACCTACAGAGGCCGCCAAGTGTTAACTCGATGCTCCTTCAAAGCTAAATTTTGAATCGGGATTTCAAGCAAGTGTGGTGCCTCCACGTGTTCAATCTTTAAAAGGGGATAGAATCAGTTGAATAGTCAATGCATGGGGTAGGTGGGCAGAGGTTGCCAAGTGTCTAAATGGCACTGATTTAAAGATTGAATAGAGAGAGGGTTTCCAAACGAGCGCCAGGCTGCCGCGTGTCCTAGGTCAAAAGATATGACCCCGCCAAGAAAAATACTTAGCCAAAAGTTACAAAATGGGCCGCAACTCCACCCAAAGGAAAAAGTTAGCATTTGAGCCCGAGTCAAGGTCAAAGCGGGGAGTCGAAGGAAAAGGTGAAAATTTTCCTTTTGTCAAAAGACATAGAGATAAAAATTGAAGTGCATCTCCCCAACCAACCAAAGGGTGCCACGTGTCCAAGCAGAGCGTCGGGGCCGTGGGAGTTTTCTGAGTTTTGTGTTTTTTTGTGGAAAAGGGGGAAAAAGATAAATCACGGACCCGCAAACCTAATTTTTCCCTAATCTAGCTGCCACGTGCCCCGTATTAAAAAGGAGATCCATTTTTCAAACTATTTTCCCGCCCATTTGTATTACGGACCCGATATAAACTTCGAAGGGTCATATCTTTCGATTCGAGGATCAAAATATTGCAACTGACACCGTTGGAAAGATCTCGGCCCCTTCGTGCCATGGAGATCCGAAACTTTAATTTTGGAGAGGTTAGGTAAATAAAATGGAGAAAATGTCTTTAAGGGCCATCAATGAGGGATCCATCTACCTCAACAACCAGATCAGAATCACCCTGCTCCATTTTTTCCTCCTTCGAGGTGCCAAACCAGAGATTTATGCGGTAGAGACAGATTTGGGGACATATTTTGTAAGGGGCATTAATGGCGGTGGTTGGGTTGGGTTTCGACCTCTTTTCCCTCTTCTCTCTCCTTTTCTTCTCTCTGAATGAATCTATAAATACAAGGGCGGGATTCATTGTAAAGGGTTGGACATTCTTTTGTTTTGCAAGCTCCCTTTTCCTTCTAGCAAAGGAATTTGTGGAGTTCAGGCCTTCCATTAAAATTGTAATATGTTCTTGCCTCTTGGTTGTTTTGTAATGCATTGTATCAATCTGCAGAGCAATAAAACATGTTTTTGATTGATTCTAGATCCTTTTTGTCTCTTCTTCTCGCATCTGGTCTTTCATTATAAATCGGTTATCTATGCTTGATTATTGTATGTATTTTGTTGGTTTGTGTCTATCAGCAAAACTAATGTTCATCATTCCTTGGTGCATCACCTTATAGTTTAGTCATTTATTATTTCTTATATCCCTTTTTATCCCTGTCTCCTTGGCAAATTTTAGATTAGGTATAGAGATAGATCCTCTACAAGTTCTCACGTATGCACCTAAACAGAGGAATAGGAACCAGCCTTTAACTACGGAGAGCTTTTCCATTTGCAAGATCCCACACCTCGGGAAAGTTCAATGTTATGTGGATCACACCAAATGACTTTTCCTTAGAAAATCAAATCTATAGAACTCATTTGGGGGTGTTGTGATTTTGCACTATGTTGGATAGATTTTCTCGCATAAAGCATCAAACCTAGGCAGTCATGAGATAAATCTCCCTCATTTACCGATGAAGCTCCCATATCAGATTTTTCAATTAAAATATGCTAGTATCTATATGGGGTTTTACTTTAACTATTCAGCTCATGAACCATAGCTATATAGTTCTCATAAAGTAAATAAGCAAATTTGTTTAAAGAAAGGAAATGTTTTAAAGAAGAAGGGAATTATAAAACACAGAGAAGAAATGGGGAAGATGTGCATCCTAATCAATAGATATGTGAGTTGATTTCATGCACATAGAAGAAAGTAATAGATATCAAACACGAATTATAAGTAAAGGAAGCTCTAGATCTAGATCTAAAATAACACAAAGTTTATTCAAAGATCTAAGATAGAAAGCTAGAAACAAAATACACCGTGACACAAAGTTCTCTGGAAATCTGCTCATGTATATTCCTTTGCTTCAAATGGCTCTCAAGGGTTTCAAGCAAAAAGTCTAGAACACAAGGATGCTACTTACAAATTCTGATCATTAACCCGGAGGTTCTTCTCCTACTTATAGAATGTAGAAGGGAAAGTACAAATGGGAAACTCAACTGAACTAAAACATAAACAACAAGTAAAGATGACATTTGGCAATCATCCTCCACTAACTTCTCCTTAAGTGACACATGTATCACTTAACTAATAGAATTGTTCCACATAACTTTAAGTAATGGTTTCAAAACCAATAACTTTAAAGTTTTACAATTTCATCCAGAACATGGAAAATAGAAGAAGAAAGAATAGAAGAAGAAGTCAAGCCAACTGTAACATTTATATCTTCTTTTTGTTCTGATATTGAATATACTTATCGAACATGTAATTCAACATCTTCCCATTTGTCTTAGCCACAACTTCCTTTTCTATCCTAAACTATAGCAATCCTTCATTCAACACCTTGATACATGCTTCCACATCCTCCAAGCTTAGCCTAAACCTCGCAATATCCGACTGCAGTGCCACCAGTCTGCTAATGGAATTCATCGTGAAAGGTTTAGTAGCTCCATCAATTCTCCCTTGTACCATCAGAAGAAACCCTTCCAGGGAATTATGCACTCTACTAGGAATGATCTGTATGTATGAAGTAACATTTCCGACCACTTCCTCCTCAGTGAAAGCAATGATACTGTCTGGTAAAGACGATGTCTTACTCTCAAGTGCCTACATCCTCTTCAACAAAACTCTGCAGATCTCCAAATGGAAAGATACTGCAAACTCCAGCTGCTTCCCCTTCTCAACTGATCCATCCGGTACAATCTATTCTCGTAACCAACACTTCTCCTAACAGCTTATTGATTTCAGCCAAAGTACTCAGGTTACTCTCAGCAACTGTGTTTATATCTACTATGTTTGTCACCAGTTACTTCAGCTGATCCATTGCATCATTCATAACCTTCATGCATACTGGCACCTCTCCGAGTTGTACAGAAGCTTGATGAATAATCAGATTCTTCCATTCGTCAATAGCTTTCACTTGATTACTTGCATCTTCCATCTCCTGCATAAGATGATCACTCACTTGAGCTAAAATGGGCTGAGTGGAAGATTTAGCAACCTTGGCTATGATATCGCACAACTGAGATACATGCTTCTGAAGTTCATATTTCTCTACCTTTTCTCTGTCAAGCCTAAGGAATAGAGCATCTATCAATGTCTGTGTATCCTACTTTAATCCTTTTGTGGTGGCTTGACCGATGGGTACTCTAGTTACTGTTACGTCCTCTGTCGTGAGCTCATCCTCCTTCTTCCCTTTCACCGAAACTGACATCTCAGCAAACTTCTACCCCGACTCCTCGATGATCAACCTTGAAGTTACCTTAGCAACTTTAGGTCTTTTGTCTTTTCCACCTAGACTCTGGAGTAGCTGCAAGTTGTGTTCCTCCAAGTTCATTTCCACTCTAGCTTCTGGAACCAACTGCGAAGTCAACCATTCTGAGAAATTACTTCTCGGAGAATGAGAAGTTGCTGAGTGTACTACTATCTCCTGCTCTATTTCCTCTCCATCAGAAACTGCTACAGTGTTATGGCTATCATCTTGAATCATCCAAGGAAAAAGCTCTTTCAAACTCTGCCATCTGTAGCTTCAATGTCTCTTTTGGAACAGGTGTTGAATGGAGTGGCTCAGGAGAGAAGATGAATGTTGCAGATTCAATGGAGGCATGGAAGTGTTCTACCGAGGTGCTGTGATCGGTGAATCTTGGATCTTTGGAGAAGTCGAACTAAATTCATAGTCGTGGAAGTGATCTTCTCCTTTGATTGATATCTTTTGTGCACTTTCATCTTCTCGGGATTTCTCGCTACTTTCTCCTCTGTGCTTCCTCTTGAGAGAATCTTACGTGCCAAAATTTCTGGTGATTTGATTCA
The DNA here is from genome assembly GCA_018340775.1 of Taxus wallichiana var. yunnanensis. Lineage (NCBI taxonomy): Eukaryota > Viridiplantae > Streptophyta > Pinopsida > Cupressales > Taxaceae > Taxus > Taxus wallichiana. The sequence goes on from CM031239.1 coordinate 793,176,931, forward strand.
TCAATGCTTTCATCAATCGCCTCAAGAACAGTTTGAAGTATTCACCAGAATAGCACCAGACCTTTCCTCAATCATATGGCAACCCCCTACGTTATCTTGAAGTACGGCTCTATCTCCTCCCATTTGATGGTAAGTGTCAAGTAACACATTCCCATCATCTTTAAGATCCACAAGTATCCATGCTAATCCAAAGTCATACACTTGCCATGCTGATAGCCTGTTGAAATATTTCTTTCTAACCTCGTACTCACTTTTGCACTTCATCCAGAAATCCTCTAATGAAGGCACATGTGCGTACTCCTGGGAGATTATCTTCCTAGCTACTCCAAATGGATCAAAGTTCATCCATGTGTTGGGAAGAACTCTTGCTCGTACTCAGATAACATTTCCGCTTCCAATCCTCGGGCTTTATGAATGCTCTGGCAGCTATAATGTCCCACAGTGATCGGGAAGAAGCCCATAGACTTGTGCCGTTTCGACTGAAGGTCATGTATCTCCACAAGTTGTCTGCTCAGCTCCATGGTGATCAATCTATCATTCGGATATCTGGGCATCTTAACCGGTTCTCCAAAAAATCCAGTAACCCTGAGGTATGTGAAATCTGCAAACTAAATGAATAGGCGCAATTCTAGATATGGCTTCCCACGTTCCCTACTCACCCTGTTGGCCTTTAGGTCCTTGTCCAACCTACAAATCAATTCCTAGAAGAATCCATCGTTGACCACTTTCAAATCTTTCTTGCATGCAGGTACAGTAAGTTGTGGGTAGCACTCAAAAATGGGGTCCTTAGAAAGAACGCCACATCTATCTACCTTAGAGAAGATGCCTTGTGAAGCTGCTGCATTTACCAAATAGGAAGTCATTTTGAAGCTGAAAGTATGCTTCATGTTCTAGAGCTGCTCACTAATATTGTTGTTAATGATTTCCGATCAATTTATTATAAAATCAACCTTGTTGATTTCAATGGTCCTGATGAAAGCATACATCCATGTACGGAAAGTGTGTGCGTTCACCTCGCCATTTATCCTACATAACAATTTGGCAATAACATCTACCTCCGAACCATATGGGACCGCAGAAGAGTTCTTGGGAACTTAGAAGGAGATATAGGCTTCTTCATGTATCTCGATGTTCATTATGTTCACGCAGATCAACTCTATGCTTCTCCCACTGCCGCCAAAGCATCCTAAATGCTAATGGAAGTCACCACCTTTCGAGCTAGAATCTTCAAACAATAATTGATGACCTCTCGCATCCAACCGAATTATTATTTTCCCGTAGCATCTCATCATCGACTGGATGATAGATGATAAGACCTGGCACACTCCATAACGGATTCTGGCAACTAGGTTGTGTATGGAAACGTTGCAGCTCGAATAATTCCACTACTTTTAACTGCACGCATGAGGGAATTCTTCCCTGCTCTGGATCTATCAATCAATTCGAAAAGAGGTTCCGGACCTAGATATGTGTCTCCTATGTTTGCAAATTTGGAAGTGATGCATGACTCCATTGTGCTTTCTTTTTCATCCCTCTTTGCCATGGCTGTGTCTATCTTTATTTGAACAATTTTTTTCTTCTTATTCGCTAGAATTCTTCAAAAGCAAAAGTGCAGATCTGGATAATTCTTCATATTTGGAGGATATATTCAATGTATTAGACATTGATTAAAGCTTTTTTTCTCTTGTAAAGCACCCGTGACAAATTCCTGAAATTAATTTAGACAAAGATGGCAATCGAATATGGAATATGAGCAAGTGGATTTTAATCATAAAAATTTGCATAATTAAAGTCAATCGCCCCAAAATTTGATGTTTTATTTACATGCAAAGCAAGCATGAATTTTACCAACTTCACCTGAGCACATGTATCACTTATGCAAACAATTATCGGACACAAATCAATCTCCTTCAACCTGTGCGCCAAAATTGGAAGCTTTTAACATTAATTTCACCTTCTTCTGAGCAAAAATCTTCTCCAAATGGGGTGCACTTTTCCTCTGGGCTGCACTTCTTTGCCTGTGAATTAATTAATTCATCCTTATGGCAGCCCCTGCTTATATAATCCTTATGATTCTATAATTAATTAATGCCTTTGCTATTACTGGCGATTAATTTATTAATTAATAAGCTTCACTCTTCAAATGGGGCACCTATTTTGTGCATGCTTATGGCTGCCATTAAATAAATTAAATTTTTTTAAATTTAGACTTCTGCTTCCAGTTAACTCAAGCCTCACAGTATGCTTTGACCTTAGCCACTGAAAATAGGAATTAATTTAATCATTTAATACTTTTAAAAGTATTATTCTTCTCCCAAAAGGGGCACACTTTTTCACATAAAGGGGCTGCATTAAATAACTATTATTTATTTAATTTTAGAACAGTCTATTTTCAACCTCCTTTTGTCCTTCTACCTCTATTGACTTTTCCACAAGCTCTGGGCGCCAAAATTGGGTGAATAATTAATTAAATTAATTAATTTAAGGTTGCCTTTCCTTCCCCAAAGGGGTCGCACTTTTTGGCATAAAGAATTCTATTTTTAAAAATCACATGACAATGGGATTATTTACCCTGCAAGGCAGCCCTGAAAATCCCATGATTCACTTAAGTCGTTTTGACTTTCATAATGGGATTATTTACCCTGCAAGGCAAGCAATAAAATCCCATGATTCACTTAAGTGATTTTTTTTTATTCCACAATGGGAATTTTTACCCTGCAAGGCAGGTAAGAAATTCCCACCTGATTGCCTCTAATTTTCCCATTGTGACTTAAGTGACGTTGCTTCCATGGGAAAAAGTACCCTACTAGGTAGGTATAAAATTCCCACCTACCTGTTGCTTCTAATTTTCCCATGATCCACTTCAAATCCTCTTTTTCCAAAAATACGGTCAGCCTAGAAGAGGCTTTTTAGAGCATGACTTCATCTTTTTCCGAGAAAACCATACCTCCGATGGTGAATTCCTTCTATCACACAATGTGCGTATGTGATCTCCATTTACCTGTGCCAAGAATCGTGCCAAACCGGTGAAGGAATTGATCCAGAGAAATTTCACAGAAAATAAAACGAGAAAAACACAAAAACACAAAACATTACCAAAAGTCACAAATAAAGTTCAGAATGCATTCCTGGTTAAAACCCTACTCGTATATGGGAATAACGATATGTACGATCACAACAGAGTTAAATCGGAGCACAAATTACCTCAAACGGGGCTCAAAATAATTAAATACAAATTTCCATGAGTAAATCCCGACAAAGAATATAACAATTTTGTGCATCTAGGTATTTGGCAAAAATGGCTAATATGGCTCTTTGGGAATATCTTGACACAATACATGAACTTTCCAGCAATAAAAACATAAAATGACCCATTATTTTAAAAGTACGAAATTTTTTCAAATAGGGTAGTCTCAGATTTCAGAATGAAATCTGGGGACACCACACTAACAATTCCTCGGTCCATACTCGATTGTCGAGGGTTTACTAATCAAATGGACCTTACACTCATCACCATGCGACAATCCTAGGTTAGTGACATACACTTTAGGCTAAATCGTCACTTGTTCAGTCATTTCCTAGTGGTATACACCTTAGGTTACAAAGCACCACTCCCTCTTTTCATCTTGTAGTGACATACACTTTAGGCTAAATCATCACCTATTTTATCATCTTGTAGTGACATACGATGTATGCTAAATTGTCACCTATTCTATCATTTTTAGTGGTATACACCTTAGGTTACATCACCACTTCCTCATTTCATCTTATAGTGATATACGCTTAGGCTAAATCATCACTTATATGTTCATCTAGTCATGATATATGCTTTGGTTATAGGATTCATGCACACATCATTTCTAGGTCACATCTCACCACTATACCTACACATTCATCACAACGTGCTAGACATAACATCCTACTCGACTATTTCTTGATGATGCACTCTCCTTTATGATTCATTCTTAACTTTTGAGGGGGAAAATGAACCTCATTGCATACACTTTAATTCACTCAGGGGGCACGCGTCTGCTATCATTCCATCTTGCATTCCATTCCATCCATCCACAACATATTACATTGTCTTGGGGCATTTACTCTTGTTTACTAGTGTTTTACATGATCAATTTACTACACATGCTAGATTTATTTCTTATATGTCATTATCTATACCATCCACACATGCACATTCACACCTTTGTCTAGTTGTGATTACAGATATAGATCCTTCACACACAACATGGATTCTCACCTTCTACCCTTCCTACACTGGTCATTGGGGGAATCCACATTCATTTCTTACAGGTGTTATTGTTTCATTTTGTACTTAGCACTTTACATCACTTGGTTATTCACACTTTGACATATTGGTTATTTCTCTAACATGCTAACGGGTGTTCCATGTGTAGCACTTTTTTTGCAAGATTACATGTTTCCATGACTACTTCTTTTCCTTGTTTGTTATATTGTTTTCCATTATTTGATTTTGTATACAGGCCTTGCCCTATGTTTGGTGTGCACACTTTTTTTTTTTTTACGGTTTTGATGGCCTTACGTGTCTTACGACATCATGAGTGATGTCCCATGTTCATGACCCACTTTATACGGCTTACTTGTCTTCTTGTGTGTTTACATTACATCGTGCTTGGTAGTTTCTACATTCTATTACATTTTGTATGTTGCATGGAGTTGGTATTTTAGCAATGGACATTTGTTCGTATTATGGATTTTCATGTCATTCTACACTTTTGTCATATGCTTATATTTTTAATAAGGACCAATGAAGTAAGTTTTTAGATTAGCTCAATGTAAGTTTTTTCCATTCTATAAATCTTTCTCTCCTCTCATTTTTCTTTTATCTAACACTATTCGTCCAACACACTTGGGGCAATGGGGATTACCTTCTATCCCCCTCTCTCCCCTTCGCTTCTTCTATCCATTTCCTTCCTCTTTTCAATCGTTGATCAACTTATTTCATCACCCCATCGACACTCGAGGGGGAATCCTTCATTCTACTAATTTTTCTTCTCCCCCTTCAAAAATTTTGTTTGTAATTGTCTACTATCTTTGGAGTGACGTTGCTTACGTCACCCCAAAGAGGGGCAAATGTAGACACCTAGATTTCAATCAAATCAATATTATTACTAACATTGCATTAACTATCTTCATCTCCTTTCACTCTGTTTCAAATAATGACACTTCGTTATCTAACTCTACTTCTAACTCACTCAGGATGTCATTTTATGACAAGTTGATTGGTGATAATCCTCTTAATCAGCTAGTTTCACGTTGATTGAGTATTATATCTTGTATTTAATTAATGAACCTTATCATTGACTATCTCCCTCTTCCAATGCTTCCAAAATATAATCCAAATTCCTCTAGAAACTCTCAGAAAGCTTCCTAAGCTTTTTTAGAGTCCCTAATTAATCCTAAAAGGTTAATTAGCTCCTAATCTAGTCAAAAAGGTACTTTGACTTCCAAAAAGATCTATTTTGGCTTGTTCATTTGTCCCACATGCACTAGATTTTCAATCTTTCCCAAACCAAAATCTATAAATAGAGGGGTCACCCCTACCTGTCAATCTTACACTTTATTCATCGTCACACCTTGTTTGCATACAAACACTTTGATTATCAAGCTTGAGAGCTCATTTGCACTAGCCAAGCTACAACCCATTTTGAGCCATCCACCATTGAAATAGATTCATCTTGCATCTTTCCTCCATTTTAGATTAGTAAGAGTTATCTAAGCATGATCTTATGAATCATCTTAGAGAGATCTCTTCATCCTTTTGGAGAAAACAACAAAAATAATTTGATTGCTTAGAATATAACTAGGTTCACTTTCATTAAGATTTCTAAAGAGTAGAATAAACTTAGCATGTTGTTTGTTTCATTCATAATGCATGCTTTTGAAGTTAATTTGCTTATCTCTTATCATGATGGTTATTGAATGATTTGGCTTAAACTTTAGACTACTAGGTGTTAGTCTAGTTTACATAGTTTTCCAAGTTTTTACGTAATACAATATCACCCTTATTAATCATATCAAGCCTATGGACAACCTAAACATGAGACTTCAAATTTGGGGCTCCCAAAATGAGGTGTGACATAATTCCCTAATTAAGTGCATGTGTATCTCAATGTGCTTTGTCTTTTGATCCTAAACTGGATTTCTACAAATGGAGATAGTGCTAAGGTTTTCACAATAGATGATGGTAGGTTATTTGAATCGAATACCGAATTCTATTCGAATCCTTGTAACCAAATATCTCCATTGGTACCATTGACTACTCCAATGTACTCTAACTCTGTAGAAGATATAGAAATCGTGTTATAATTCTTTCATGACCAACCGACATGAACCCAACCAAGAGAAACGTTGTATCCGGAGGTAAATTTTTTATGATCTAGATCATCGACCTAATCAGAATCAATGTATCCAACCAAGTCAATCTCTATCCCTCCAAGTAATGTATGCCATCGGTGTAGGTGCCTCTAACATAATGAAGAATCTACTTTGTTGCTTTCTAATGTAGAGCATGAGGTTCTTGCATAAATCTAAACACAATGCCAATAGTGAACGATAAATCTATTTTGGTATGGGTTAAATAGATCAAGCTCCCACCAATTGGCAATAAATGGTGTCATCGACTAAGGGAGAGGATAAATTGGATACTAACTTGACTCTAGAAAGGAAGGGAGTGGGAGATGGCTTACAATCAGCCATGTTAAACCTAGCAAGAAAATCAAGGGCATACTTGGGTTGAGAAATTATGATCCTCGAGTAAGACTAAATGGTCTGAATCCCAAGGAAGTAGTGAAGAAAACCCAAGTCAGTCATGGAGAAATTTTTTGGCTAAGGAATTCTTGAAAGAATCAATGATCAAGGAAGAGTTTCCTATAATCAACAATTCATCGATGTACAAAACTAAGATGAGCATGGACTCGTATTTCCGTAAAATGTAAACATTGGGGTCAGAGTAACACCTAGTGAACCCAAAAGTGAGAAGGAAGGAGTCCATCTTGGCATACCAATCCCAAGGGGGTCGTTTGAGGCCATAAATAAACTTCCTAAGTCTATAAACAAGGGAGGAATTTTGGACATAACACGGTGGTTTTTCCATATAGATTTCTTCCTCTAGGTTACCGTGAAGCAAGAAACTCTTAACATCCATTTGGTGTACATACCATATGTTAACAGCAATTATGGCTAAGGTCAGTTAAAAAAGAAGTCATCTTGGCGATGGGAGAAAGGGTCTCGAATAATCAACCCGAAGAACCTTAGAGAAACCCTCGGTTATGAGTAATGCCTTGTACTTTTCAACATTCCCATCGGACCATACTTGGTTTTATATATCCACCTACATTGAACCATTTTTATCCCCTTAGGAAGAGGTTTTAGAGCCCAAGTATTATTCTTAATGAGAGAGGAATATTCCTCTTCCATAAAAGAATCCCACTCAGGAATCCAATTAGCCTCCTGAAAATACTATGGATCAAGAGTAGAGGTGAAGAAGGTGTTAGGCCCGAAAAATCTGAACAAGTTCGTCTCTCATCTAAAGGATCCCCTATCCAATTACTAGCATTGTGAAGCATGCCATATCACACTATTACCACACAAGCTACATTTTCTACTCTATAGCTATCATTATATATTTGCATCAAGAGACACGAGTGCAAAAATAAATGGTTGGGTTAGATATGCATGCTCACTTACACCTACAATAGGAGAAACACATGAGGCTTTTTCCCACTTGAGGAGATGCATGGCAGTACTTAGATTATTTTAGTAGGAGTTTACCGTGAAGGGTAGTCAAGCCTCACCTACACACTCATTTATCCTTTTTTATTTAAAGCTTTCATGAATTTTGTTATAGGTATTTGGATTTTTATTTCTTGAAATCATCACAGGTGGTATTGAATTCAAATGCCATAGTGAAAAATAATGACACTCATTTCTAGACAAGTGAATTTGCAAAACTCCACTATGCACATGTCTAAGACAATACATAAGCAATCAATATCATACAACATTTCAAGAAGAGTTATACGACCTTCGCACAAGATAAATTTCCAATTCTAGTTTTAGAGACGAAGCATTCCTAAAATTAGAAGAGCTCTTTCACCTAGTTTGCACACCTAGATCATCTATGTATCACTTTGTGTAGCTAAGTAATTATACCTTGTGTGTTTTAAACAATTGTTTCATCATTTTACCAAAGTTGCAAGTATTAATGTTCTTCAATTTGGTTCAGAATGAACACACAAAATAATATAATTATTATTATATATTCTCACTATAAATCATTCGGGATACAATATACATATATAGGAATATGATTCCTATTATCTCTCCACTATTTTCTAACACCTAAAATCCTATAATTAAGCAAACCACTAAATACAATATATTTTTATAACAATATAAACAATATATCTCAACAACTATATATTCTAACATCTATCGTAATATTGTTTATAACAATATTACTATCAAATATTAACTAACCAATTACTATTTACCTTTCGGTAAATATCCAACTATCATGTGAACATTAGTTTTCCTAACATTCCCCCTTAATGTTTACATGGTAGCAAAAGAACTTTCACACTTCCTCTGACTGTTGCACGTGCTTGCTCATGATCTTGGTACAACACTCGAATTGAAGGTAGAAGAAGGAACACATCAACTTCTTATCAACCATGCACTTTCAAGAACACATCTGACTAACGAGGATGGGAACACGCTCAAGAATCATCTACTTATCAACCAGTCACTCTAGGGAACACATCTAACCTAGCAATGTGGGAACTCAAGTAGGAACACATCTGAATAGCCTTCAATGGTTTTCCAGAGGCTAACCACAAACCTAGGTATGAACAGAACACATCTGATTGTTCAACCTCTTCAAGACTCATGATGTTACGCTTCGTGTTATTTGTTCTTCACTATGTTATTACATTGGGGAATTATATAGGAATAGCCACATATACTAGTGAACAAGAAAGAACCTTTGTTCTTATTTCTCACACCATACTGGAAATATGAAAATCACAACTAAAAACAAACACACTTCACACACGTGCCACCAAATCAGTGAAGCGGCCCCATCGTTGGCGACTGACGAGAGGTCGTTGGTTGTCCTCCATCCTCCATCATATGTGCTACTAAGCGAGCTAAATAATCTTTGAAGCTCAATTGTTTCCACAATGTTTATTATATCTTCCCTCCCGCAATGTGAAATAATTTATTTTCCGAACATCGGGTAACACCAAAAATGCATCCGTAAGACAAAATATTTTTTGGACTTTTACAATGACTCAATTTTTCGACCCTTTGACAACTTGACTATTAACTTGGAAAATATGACAATATAAAAGACAACAATCGCTGGACACTTAGAATATTTAAAAATTAATAATTTGTGATTACTTTTTAAATATGACTTATTGTATACTTTGTCTAAAGCTCAAACCCTCTTTTTTTATTTTTAAACTAATGATATAAGACCGGTAAGTTTACATAGTATAATAAAAAACTACAAATAAAAAGTAATAAAGTGTAATTACTTTTTCAACAATGATTTAAACAACTATAGACTAGACGTAATGAATGAGACGAGAAATCATATGCTAAGATAAGACTTTGAAATCTTCGCAAATGCCTAACCTTCAAGTTTTGAGGAGATTCATTATGCCATATGTCACCTCAAGCCTTCCTTCTCTGAATAGCACTATAACCATAGATCATGGACGCATCAAGCTTCTAATATTGAATCCATGTGTTGTATGGGCACTCCACTTCTGCTAAACGCAAACCTTATTGTAGAAACCATAGGCAGTTAGGTAGAAGAATCGTGGGTAGATAATGTGGCAATGAGCCGTGGAAGGCTACCAATGAGATGTGCAATCAGTATGTTGTTGATGCGTAGTGAGAACTGAGTCAATAGCCAATGCATTCGTTTCAAAATTTTCCCAATGAATGTTTTTGATAGTATAAGCCATCTCAATGTCGTTCGTAATACCGCCAAAAACAACATTGAAAATCATGCCAAAAAAATCAATATCTTCCAAAATAAATGTGTGGGCTCTGCTCGGCAGGTTAGAATGCAAGCACGCTGGAGCATGTGTACAAACTTGAAGGCACAAATCTAAGCTATTACGAGGGCTTCGGTATTTTTGTCAAAACGTAGGAATTCAAGGCAATCTGATTGAAAGTGATGGCGGAGCAACAGACCGTACAAAAATGACTGGAGCAACCTGAATGCTATTGAGGAGCATCGTTTGGACGAGTGAAAACATGAAGGCTTCGTTGGAATCAGGCGCAGAAATGTACGCAAAGATGAAGACTCTAGCTTGAATCAACAAAAAGAATAGAACAGTGATAAAAATTTGACATAGCCATATGGATAATATTTTCAGTTAACTGATACGGCTTATGTTGGAAAATAACACTTGTTTCTATTGCTTACACTCCTTCAAGTTGCACTCTTGTATTGATGGGATATATTCCCAAAAGATGTACACAGAAACTACTGCGTATACAATATCCTACAAATTATAATAGCTCACTTTTATAAAACTAATCTACATCAATTTCTCACTTAATTCTCTCATTACCAGGGAAACCACAAATTTGGAGAAGCCCTTAAATATATTTAACACTCCATGAAGCAATCCACTCTGATTTCTGTCAACAGATTCACCCGATACCAAATCTTCAATTTGGTTCAGAATGAACACAAAACAATATAATAATTATTCTATATTCTCACTATAAATCATTCAGGGATACAATACACATATATAGGAATATGATTCCTATTATCTCTCCACTATTTTCTCACACCTGAAATCCTATAATTAAGCAAACCACTAAATATGATATATTGTTATAACAATATAAACAATATATCTCAACAACTATATATTCTAACATCTATCGTAATATTGTTTATAACAATATTACTATCAAATATTAACTAACCAATTACTATTTACCTTTCGGTAAAATTTACCTTTCGGTAAATATCCCACTATCATGTGAACATTAGTTTTCCTAACAAATGTGTTATTCTAAATGTCAATGGTTAAATATTATTATTAAATCATAATAGTCCACCTGTAACAAACCCTTACATCCTATGTATTGCATATCACACTAAATTTTAGGGTGCAAACACATACTTTCCTCTAATATTTTGACTTCAAAAGCCTTAATGCCACAAGAAAAATTTCGTTGAAAGATTAATAATTTTTGAAAGTTACTTGGTGATAATTGATAATAGACTATTGACATAAATAGTTCAAATATTATTATCAATCAATTGATACATCATCTTGATGACCCCGGTCTTGAACCTAAGCACATACCCACTAATGTACTCATTGGATGTGTGCCTAAGTTGGGATGGATTCGTAACCTTCTAAGCAATATAAATGTGAAAATTAGTGAACAAGTCATCAACTAGAGGTACAAATAAATGAATGGATCACCATAGTAATGTGTAAAACTAATCAAGCACATAGTCCTTTAAAATACTTGTAATAATTTAGTTAACAATTTATTAGCATGGAAAATGTCTAAGCAAGAGCACGAAATGATCTAATGTGTTGAGAAGGGTATTTGTTTCCACTATACATTATAGATTTAGGAGTGATAAAACCAAGAGGGAAAAGGAATAAGTAAACACATATTAAGCCAAAAGGTTTATGATGTAGAGAAGAAATTAAAAACCATGCTTATAACTTATTTCAAGAGAAAAAAACAAAATCTACATCACAGTCTCTCTACTTGAGGATCTTTCACACAAGCCTATAAGGCTAAAACTTGTCAATATTTCTCAAAATGACCTTAGCAATAATTTTCCCATCTTCACTCTTCAAAGACACTTCCTCCTACTACCAATCATCTCTTCAAATGACTCAACCATGAAAGAAACAACCACTTGTTCAACTTACCCACTTGGTCAACTCTTGGCTTGACTAGCTCTTGCTTCAAGCATGCAATCTACCTTGTCTTCTTCATCACCAAGTCCTTCCACCCTGTCCACATACTCACATCATTGTTATAATCCATAAGGAAAAGCATTCAAGATTTCAAACTTCACCTTTCACTTACTTGTTCTAGACTGCCCTATGAGTTCTCAAGACAATGCTTCTTGCTCTAACCTTGCTTGCACACTTCCCAAGGCACCCAAATGATTTTTAAGGTTTCACTAGTTTCCATTAGACTATTTAAACATGCTCCTAAAATTTCAAAACTTGAATCAATCTCCAACTCCTGATATTTGACTTTTTGTAATCTTGCCAACTAACCCTTACTAGGTCTCTTGAGGTATATTGTCATGATTATCTCTTTTGATATCAAGTTTCAAGGGATAGACATATGTTTTCTAGGCACCCAACAAGGCCTTTATCATTCCTTAAAAGTTTCATACCTGAATTCAACCCCTAGAGCATACTTCCTTTGTTAATGCCTCTTCTTTGTTACCCCTTTCACTGTGCAAACGTTTCACCCACAAAATTGTCATGAAAATATCTAAAGTCCTCCAATAAATTATAAAAATTCCACTTGAATATTTTATCACACTCCCCTAACATCAATAGTTCCAAGTTTCAGATTTCCATTCAAGGTTTTGAGCACTTAAATCTAAAGCCCTAGCTCTGACTGTTACAAACCCTTCCAATGAGCCCAAGAAGGTTCAAATTTGCATAACTCCTTCGAGAAGTCGATTCAAGACCTAGAATTCGTTATGGAGGTATGATCTAAGGGGATTCAACTAAAAATATTACCAGTAACTCGTTATATGAGGATTAATGCTCGTTTTATGCAACAATTGGCTGAGAAAATGTGCTCGAATAGGGGATTGAATCTCGCAATATACACCCACAAAGGGTCTTGAAGGCTCTCACAAATATTCCACACATAACATGAATGAAAGAATTCAGTCATCATTATTCAAACTCATAAACACTTCATAAAACAGAGTTCTATACCACAACAAACTTCATATTCATATTTCACAATTTTCATACAAGTTATGCTTCATTTATTTACTTTTTTTCCCTCCTAGCCCAAGGAATAACTTTTCAAAATGCACTCCCTCCTTGCTAGACTTGAGCTCACACCTTTGCATGCACCAACTACTCTATTGTAACTGACATCTCACATTGTAACTAATCTTACACACACATTATAACTAACTTACAAGTTGTGATTCTTCAACTTCTCCCTAAAAGACTTGTAATTGCCCTTACATGTTATGTCAAGCATCTTAATGATGCATTACACCCATACATGACTCCACACATGATAAGACATTACCTAGAAACTATATCATCACTTAACACACTTAGAAAAACTTTACAAATCCTTATACCTCATGACAACATTTGAATTTTCAAATATCCCTTTTGGAGGGAAAACAAAAACAAGTACAATTTGAATTTCTCAGCTCTTCTAAATGCTTGAAATGACTCATATGCACCAAAAGGACTCCCACATCTCTCACACAACTCAAATAGACTCCAAGAAGCTTGAATCTTGTAATTGAATGGTTCTTCAAGGATGCTCTTGCATCGGTTTACAAGTTATCGTGAAAAGTAAGGTGACACTTGGCTTTTGAGACCCTCAACAAAGAGATTTAACTTGTTACAAATAATGCAATGTCTGATCATAGTGCTCAATTCTAAATTTTTCATACAAATAACATAAGTAGAAGAAACCAAAGGGAAATCAACAATATTCAAAACAATTTGAGAAAAAAATCAATGGTTGAACTAGAGGAATTTTATAAACGTGTTATGACATTAAAAAACTTGAGAAGGCATCAATACATTTAGAGAATTTGGATGAATTGTGATTTTTGAGGAGGAAAATCAATAGAAGCATATTGAACATTCAACAACATAGTATTTTGAGAATATGGAATAGTAGAAGAAATATAAACATGAATAATTTGAGGATGAATTTCTCAAGGGACCTCATGAGAAGGAAGATTTTGAAAATTTTACCTTGTAAGGCTACAAAACATGCAAGGAAATATGAGTTCACCAAAATGTTTTGTGAGAAAGTGGTTTTACATCGATAATGCAATACATCTACCCATAAATATTGCAATTCATGCTTGAATAGATATAAAGTACTAAAATCAAACCTAATTGCATAAAATATTATTCCTGAAGTGATAGAATTTGAAAAAGGGGGTTAGAGGGATATATGATTTATCTCAATTATGAAGACTATCATAAGAAATATAAATCACATTGTAAGCACAAATAAGCAAGGTAAAGGCCCCAAAAAATCAGCACAAACAAAGAACCTTCACCGTGACCATTTTATTCTTCTTTTGGAACCATAGGTATTTAGTTATGGTAATTTTCAATCAAGGAAAAAAATTTATTTTATATCCATGTTTGTATGATTTGGGCTCAAAAACCTTTCTCGTATTTCTCATATTAAGCACAGATCTCTAAGAAACTAATCTCCTTTCTTGGAATCTTAATAAAGCAACAACACCTTGCAAAAATGTAATAAAAATGGTGGGATGTTTTGATGGTAATGTGTTGTTCATCCATTATTATCAAGTCTTTTGATGGGAATAGTTTGTCGAATCCAACACACCAATTATAATGCAAGTCAACGAATAGTCTAGTGTAATGCAAGTACAATAAATGTTATACGATCTTCAAATTTTTGTAAATGCTTGTAATTTATTATGGGATGGGGATGCTTCTATATCTTTCAATTCTTGCATAAATTCACTAATACACTTATGCATTATAGACTTTTTTAATACAAATTAATACCCAATTGGTGCAAATGTCATAACACAACAAGAAGGAAAATCCAATAAAGAAGGGCCAAAAACCCGAGGGGCCAAAATAAGGTTTGAAAGGCCCCTCGTGAAAAATAGCATCAAAAAATCTCTTATGGTTCTAGAGGACCTAACCCTAACATAATGGTTTTGTGGGAAAACCCAAAATATTGGGGAAAACATGAAGAGTGAAAACATAAAATGAGCGAAAAACAAAAGAAGAGAGATAAGACATGAGAGTAGAGAGAAATAGGAGAGGAGGGAGAAGAATGAAGGGGAAAATGCAAAAACACATTATAAACAAGGAACATGTGTCAATAAGAGCCTAATTTATACCAATAATTGACAAACACACATGTACATTGCAATTTTACGTCAAATAATTAGTCAAGTACCAAAATCAGTCATCTATAAGTACATTTATCTATGATTTCTTTATAATGATATATGTTTCTATGTATAGTGTCTCTTATAATAATCATAGGGCTAAGGGTAAACCCTTTCAAATTAAAACAACTAAGAGATAAATATAAAGTATTTCACAAGCTACAAACTTCCTACATTACAAAATTTGATCCATCGTAAAATTTACCCACTCAACCCATCCTAGCTAAACATGCACAATGTGTTCCATGGTCGACCATGGCACAACACATTTATGTTATAATAGCATATGTTAAGGTACATGATATTACACCACTCTTTAACATGTTTCATCCCCAAAACATGATAAGAAACCATAATATAATTTATTAAAAATTTATGACAATTGATACAAACACTCGACCATCCATCCATCGGAATGAGAACTTTAAAGCTACTAGTTTTTTATGGATTCATTATTGATCGAATGTGTTACTCTCATTCCATGTATGTATAAAGTTGTTTCTCAATTCATAATATGTATACGTATAGTTGTTTCCTCTCGTGATTCCAAGTGTACCCATAGTTATCCTTGGTTTCTAAGTATAACCAAAAAAATTTGATCCTTTAATGCTCTATGACATGTCTCCATGATTGTTTCCTCTCGTGGTGATGTGGATGGCAATATACTCCAACCTTTGGAGCTTTCATTTATCTTTCATGTCTCCATCTTATCCATACATTTTCTTTGGCTCTAGAATAAGTGAAGGTCTAAGGTTCCTTCACTATTAGCTAAGTCATCCTCTTATTTTTCTTTCTCTTAAGGAAATTTGAAGGCTTTGGCAATCACTAATACCCAAGTCTTCCTCATATTGACCTAAAAATTATTCTTTTGTGTGCAGTTCTTCATTTTCTTCTATTGATTTTTCTTTAAACTTTTGATCCTTTAGTCCCTACACGATTGTACCCCTCTTAATCTTGATTGATTCATCATTTCATGTAATTCACTGCAAATTCACTTTCTTTTTCATGTGTCAAAGATTTATGAACCTCTTTTTCATATTAAGATTCATTTTTCTCGTAGTCTATAACTAACAAGGATTGAGAACAATATGCAAACCCTTCATAGGTATATTATGAAAATATATATCTAAAACATATTTATGCATAGTGACCTTCAAGCCTTCAATAATTTGAGCCTTTTCACCATGTGTGTGTGCTTTCTCGATATAGCTTGCTTTAGTGCATAACCTCTTAGCCAAGTTAATGTTTATGAAGCTATATTTTCCCTTTGGAGTTTATGGACACAAACAATTGTTTCTTCTGATTTCCAAAAAAATAAAATTACTTTTAATGCCTCTTGATTGGGAGAAAATTATCTTGACTTATTTCTTCATTTTCATTCCATGCAATTATGTATGGTTTTTTTAATTTCTCCCAAGTGCATCCATATTCATGAGTAACACCTCCCACCAATTCTTTTCCTCATTCTCAAGAAAACATTCTAGAGAATCTTCAAAAAATGATATTATATCTACATGAATCTCCTTAAAATAACTCAACCATTCTTAGGAGTCATCTTTCTTTCCTAGATTCTTTGGGAAGTCACATTTCCCCTTCTAGGAAATTTAGAATGTTGCTTCAAATTTTGAATTCCTATTGCATTGGCACACTAGGGGTTGGCCACTTTGAGTTTTCATCAATGGATCAAGCCCACCACCTTTGAATTAACAATCCAACATAGATATATAATTGTCCATGATCCCAATATTAGCAATACTAGCATAACATAACACCCTCTAGTAATACAACTAAAGTAGTCCATCCTCTACTTACCATATTAATATAACTAGAAATTGTACACAAGTAACACCGTGGAGACGTTGATAGGGGTAGCAATGAGTGTCAAGGAGTGGAACAAGATGTGGAAAATAAACTTGAAGACCTATAGGAGTTATCTATGAGCAAACGGGAGTTGTAAATGTCTAACTAGAAAAAAAATCTTGGGGAATTTATAGGTGCACCTCATCTATTATTTTGAATTTGACATATGGACCCAGAGCCATTATTGAGTAGCGTTGGAACGTTCCAAGGTGACGAAGTGCACAAGTCATCAAGAGAGAGGACTCTAAGGAAAATTGTGAAAGAAAGGCCTTGTTGTTCATCACATCCAATATCTATAGTTGTTTTGTGTAATATTAGACCTCGAGATTTATGGATTATTTTATGGAAAAGCCAAGGAGATGGTCAATCCAAGTGAAATCCCCAACTTGAATACCTCATTTTTCATTTTTGATCCTCTTCTTTCTTCTACTAATTCAAATATGGACTACGTCATTCCTTTTACCACTCAAATGTTGGCCATTATGTCTTAGCATTGTCATTTATGTAATTCCATTGATGGAAAAGGGTGTCATAGTGTCATATCAATCTCAATGAGGTGATAATCAAAGGTCAAACATGAAGGTTTATTGGTAGTGTCATGTTTGGTGATATTCTATGAGGTCCTGGAGCATGGTTTAGCTTGCATAGTCACGGTATGTGCTCTCTAAATTTGGTTGAATGGTGTCACAAGGTCATTCATGGTTCTAGAGTTGTGTTATAAGTGTTAATGAGTCTATAATGAGTTATCTTGGTCATTTAGTGCTTTGTCATGGATTGTAGTAGTCTTTCAGGCGTATTCCTAGTCTTAGAGCTTGCGAGAATGGTATGGAGTATGAGTTTTGGAGCTGAAAATCATGGTTAAGCATGGGATAAGTATTTTGAAAGTATATATGGAGTGTACAAGGTTTATCAGGTCATTTTTAGAGGTATAGTGCATGTATGAGGTCATTGGGAAGAAAAACAATGAAGACAAGCTAATTTAACATGTAAGTCACTATGCATAGATATTTCCAGACATAATTGAGTTGTATGATGAAATTGGACAGTTATAGGATGTTTTCATGATATTTATTGACAATTTTCAAGTCGAGTGAAGAATATTTTGCAAGATATGAAGTTTTTAGTAAAATCGGGTTTTTTAGAGTGTGTTTTGGTGCTAAAAGTTTACCTTCTCATGCTCATTGTGAATTTTTGCTTTGCATGGGACCCATAAGTTTTAAGGGATTTTTTTCCACTGAGATGAGAATATTTTCAAAAATAATGAGGTGGTTTGATCATCATATTTTTATGAACGATCGTTAAGAAGATAAGTTGTTTGAAACCCTAGCTAAACCCTAGCTCAAAGCGACTTGGAGGAAATTGATCATACATGTCCAGTTTTGATTGGTTTTGAAAATGTGATGATTGGAGGTTATATAGGAATCCTCCATCTTTCCATAAATTTATATTAGAGCATGTGACTTTATGTGGGCCCCACTCAAAGAGGCAAGTTTTTAGATATTTTCAGTTTGTGGCAAATTTGTCTAAAGAAGATATGAAATAATTTAGCATTTTTTTGATCCTAGAAGTTTTAATATATTTCCTAATAGTTTCAGTCCATGGTTGAGGTATTAAAGTAGAAATTGTGTCCTCTTTATGAGGACTATGTTTTTGGGGCAGTTTGGATCAATCGTGATAAAAGTGGATTTATAGAAGCTACGAGGTGGATTTTTGACTTGGTTCAAGTTTTTTTATGATCCTAGTTCCAATATCGTTGTAATGACATATCAAGCTTGATTGTTTGCTAAGTTATGAGAAAGTTGTGATCTATTTTTGAAGTCCAATTCTGAAATATGCTTGGTTAAGCATGGTCTTGAGTAACTTCATGAGGTTTGGTGATTGTTATAAGTTTCTTCATGCTTGTTGAAGGTTTTTGAGTGCTTAGAAAACATGTATAATGGTTTTTCATTCTTTGGTTAATTTTGGAAGTGACTTTGGAGGTGATGGAGCAAGTTGATCTCAAGACTAGTTCTTGAGTCCTAGAAGCCTAAATGAGTAGTTGTAGAGATTGACCTGGTTGAAGGCCTTCCACTTGGAGTTGGAAGGAAATTTAAGATGTTATAGAAATTATATTTAGAGGGATTTCCAATGGTATATGGTTTGTCTCTTTATGAGGTGATTTGATAGGTGAACCAACTCAATTTGTGAAGACCAAGGTTGTTTGTTTTTAGGACATGATTACTCGGCTAGAAGATGGAGGTAGAAGACACATGTTTTGGATTAGCTTATGTTTATATCCATTGGAGAGTGAATAGGGATTAATTTTTTCCATTTTAAATTCATTTAGAGGCCTTGAAAGTGAAAAAAAGTGTGCAAAGCAGTTGAGTTCCCAAAACTACTTTCTAGGCAACTCAACTTGGTTAAGAGGAAAGTAGGTGTGGTTTGCGTTAATGGATGTTTCATAAGGTATAGAAAGCATGGATTTGTTCTAAATGTCAATATATTTCCAATTATTTTTATGTGGCATAGTTGAGGTGTTATGGTGTGATCTTGAGGTCCATAGGTGAAGACTGATTCCTAAAATCAGTTGTTTTGAGTAGGATATGAGCCTACTTGATAGAGTTATGAAGAATTTGATTGGTAAAATTTAATGTGCAAGCATGAATGATATTATTATGATATATTTGACATGTTTTAGTCCTTTTGAGGCTTGAATAATCATGGTGATGAGTTTGGAGGTCTTTGAGGAGCTTGGTGATGGGTTTTGAGCCATTTTTGGCTTGTTTGGATGTCTTGGTGCATGGTTGACCTACATGGGTCCATTTTATGAATTTTTATGAGTGTTTTGTTATTTTTTTAGTTTTAATGTTCTATATCCTTGGTATATACCAACCTATGTGTAGATCAAGAATTTTCGCACTTGTTACCTGTCCAAGTTAATGCACTAAACTAAACACAAAAGTCTTGAAAAACTCAAATTAAATTGATACCTGATAGTTAAGATGGGATCCGAAGACGTCAATGGGAGGAAAGCCAATGTAGACAAGATGGGTGCACACGAGCAATCCTGCAAAGTAGATCCGAAAAACCTGCGATGTACAAATCCTTGGCAGAAAAAGACAACGTTAAAAGATATTTAGGTGGACTGCCTGAAAAGTGGGTCCGGGAAGCGATGAGCTTCCTTGGAAGATGTCAGTCCACGTTTTCAATTAAGGAAAGAAGCATACATGATAAAATATGTAGGTAAATGTTTAGATTTTCTGATTAAAAATAAAAGACAGAATGTAAACAGTAGACAGAATATAAACAGAACACAAGAAACTGTGAAAACAACGCTAGACTTACGTTACCTATACTTGGCACCTATCTGTAGGCTAATCGGCGTCAACCAGATTGGGGTCGGTGTCAATTTCTTTAAGTGGCACCGATTAGGATAAATCGGCGTCGACTGGAATGGGTCGGCGTCGACCGGAGGCAAGTTATAGAAAGCTTGATGGATGATTGATGAGGACTGGATCGTAAACACCTACAGGGGCTACAAAGTTGTGGATAGAGTTTCACCTTAGCTAGATGCAGGAACAGAATCACCAAGAGGTCGAGGAATCCTCACGATGTCGATGTTCATGAGGGCAAAGTAAGCAGACAACTCTCGGGGATTGATTTGGATAAAAATTTCTCTTCTTCCGATTGACAATTCGAAGGCTCAAGGCTTAAGCTTTCTGTCTAACCAGAACTAAATTATGGCCCTGTATTTATAATCGGCACCGACCGAGGTACAATCAGCGTCGTTCAAAATTGGTGCCATTCGAAAAATCGGCGCGCCGAAAGTACGGTCGGCGCCAATTAGGGAACAAATTCTTAAAATGGCCAAAAAGGATGATTTGGAAAGATAAGAGTGTATCCTTCTGACTCAAATATGGGAAATATCCCACTGCATGGTTTGGGGGAGGAGAAATAGGGGGGATAGATGGATAGAATTGATTATGGGAGGTTAGGAATTGATATGGGGTAGATAAGTGGTTAAGATACATGTAAAAAGCGTAATTAAATAGTTAATATTTAATTATCCATGGATAAAATACAATGGGGTATAATAAACTTAGGATAGATGTTTAATTAGATATTTAATTAATACCCTAAAGGACAAGTGGTGATATAAAGGTGCCCTAGGTTACCCGAGAAGGTAAACGAACGTGGGGGACACTAAATTGGGTAACCAATTTGAGGTGTCTACATTTTGCCCCTTTTTGTTGAGTAACTTGCGATAAGCAAAGTTGCAAGACAAAAACAAGGAGTTGGAAGAAAGGAAGAAAAAGTGATGATGTGATCCCCCTCAAACTAGGGATGGGATGAATCCCAAAAGACCAACCGATCCCAAGTTTGAAAAAGGTAGATGAGAACGCAGGATGCCCCAGCTAGATATCTGGAGTGGATCTGATTATTGATGACGCATGAAAACAATAAAAAAGAAATAACCTAAGGACCTCACATTGGTAGGGCAGACTAGATGATCTTCATATGAGATGATGTTAGTGGCTACAGACTCGTGAGTGGAAGGAGGGCTGCAAAATAGTAGCAACTAAAGAGTGACACATTGGTAGGGATAACCAGATGGTCTACGAATCAGATGACGTTAGTGCCTACAGACCCGCTATCTTTAGGTTGCCACAAATGCGAGTGACCCATGTACAGGGAACAGACTCAAAATGGGTGATAATATCAAAAATATGTGCCAAAAGGCAACACTCAGGTCATAATAATGATCAGATAAACAAGCCAAGCATCAACACTTTGGCAAAAAAGATGAGGAGACATTCCGTTGGAAGAATGTGATGTGAAAAGGCAAGAATGTAACCAATCGGCGATGATTGGCCTCAATCGGTGTCGATCAAGCAAAATCGACGTTGACTAAACCAATCGGCGCCGACCATACCGAAACCATATAAATATGGGAAAGGGAAACGTGAACGATTTATTTACACTATGACAATTGATTTAGAAAGAGTCAAAAATTGATTTTGAGCAACATGGAAGCCTCTGGGAGTAGTCAGAAGTGGAAGAGGACATGACCTAGGGTAAGTGGATCTACCTTATCCTTGTGTGTTAAATAGCATACTAGGATGCATGATTTTAGAACAAAAGGGGATAAGTGGGAGGCCAGAGTGTTAAAAACGCACGACATCTCAATCAATGTCGATTAGAAAAATTGGCGCCGATTAGGTTCAATCGGTGCCGATTGGAATTTCGATCGACGTCGACTAAATTAGATCGACGTCGATTGGAACTCAATCAACGCCGATTGGATAGATTAGACTTAGAAAGTAGAGAAATGTGTTTTTGATGTTTCGATTTGAATAAATGAGAAGCTAACACCGTTCTTGATGTCGTGGATGCAGGCACGAGAGGCTTTACATATGTGGGATGCTATTCCCGAGCTTCTAGAGACTATTCTTCCTGATGTGACAGACGTTGATTGGCGTCACCTGGAGCTAGCCGGGCTCGGGGGCTTCCGTTACTACCGATGGGTGCCCCGAGACGTAGAGTTGATGCGAGCATTGATACGATGATGGGACAGCAAGACGTGCACATTCTGGTTCAGGATGGGTGAGATGACCATCACCCACGAGGATATCTATAGGATCCTCAGGTTGCCGATTACCAAGGACCCGATAGAGACCACTCCACGAGAGCAGTAGCAGAGGGCCCTGGGACGATTGTATGGAGATAGGGCAGATGATTCAGAGATAGTGTCCGGGGTGGTGAGGATAGCCTCACATTATAGACAGGATGATGCTAGGAGCAGATAGATAGCATTGATTCAGATGGCGATCTCCTACTTTGCTCTACCAGATTCAGGAGGCGGGAGATTTCCACTAATTTTACTGGACTGTGTCTGTGACATCCTAGATTTTACGTAGGTGTTCGCATTTGCAGATGCCTTAGTAGCATAGATATATCATGAGTTGTGGATGTACACCACATGCAGGTGAACAAGTATTGATGTCAGCTTTGTGCTCCATTGTTGAGCATATGAGCATATAGCAGTGATCAAGCCATCAGGGCTTCCATGGATGCTAGGAGCAGAGGGGGCCCTCTAGTATGGATTCCGGTGATGGCAGGAAGACATGGCCCCGAGAGATACAGGGAGATCTGTAGAGTGGTATATAGAGTGATTCAGGACTCTGACACCAGAGTAGGTTATATGGAGACCATACCGAGTCTACCCAACATGGGCCAATCAGGATGCTCATCTGGTGGAGCTAAGATGGAGCAGGGTGGTCAGGGGTCGCAGGCCAGATATTTTAGAGTGAGTCCCATTTATACGAGTGTTGATGTAGTTTGGTTTGGTATAGACGGTCCCGACCACATATGTGCCATATAGGCGAGACAATAGAGAGACCGACCTACCGATTTTGATCCCAACAAATCCACTGAGGGAGGCCCCACCTCCCACAGATAGTGATGATGACGTAGGAGTAGATGATGGCTACATGGCATGGTACTCCATAGAGCTACCACGACACCTCCCGCATCCATAGATGTAGATGAGGATGACATAGCTGCAGTCGCTGGAGAGACTGGAGGGAGAGCATGCTACCCTGACACATACACACCAGGCTGCCCTCGAGGAGATTAGAGCTCTGACGGAGGAGAGGGATGCATTGATATTGGAGAGAGATACCGCACGTCAAGAGTGGGATACAGTGATATAGCAGAGAGATCGCTACCATAGACACAGAGAGGCCCTCAGGGCCAAATACGGTGATACAGGCACCACCTCCGAGTCGGGGCACAGGGTGTAGTAGCAGGAGGACCACCACCGCAGCAAAGAGTAGTGCCATTATGAGCACCCATCATGGTGAGTCTAAGCACTCATCAGGATCTCCTTACTGAGGTGAGATACTATGAGTATTCCTTGAAACAGCATGCCCTTGATGTGCCTCGTTACGATGTGAGGAGGAGATCAGTGACAGCCGCAGCTAGTGGTGCATCGAAGGGTGCGAGCACTAGGAGAGATCAAGATGGTGGCAGGGCCCCAGCAGTAGGTGCCTCTAGCTCTGTAGGAGATGGCCAGGAGAGATAGCCTGGACCAGAGGAGGGTGGAGGAGATAGTGTCTTCCACCTATCTGACTTCACCATATAGATGTGTTATTCTTGTATCGATATACTAATGTAGCCTCAATTTGAAGGCATTTTTGATGTATGATATAGATGGCTTGATTGGAAGCCATTCATTCTTTTGTATAGACATATATGTATATATATTCATCATTTTGTGTTATGTGATTGTACTTATGCATTTAATTTTGATAGATATAGATAGATGTAGTGTAATTTTGATGGACATAGATACATGTTTATAGAGGATAGATGAATAGATGTGATGTGATTTTATGTGATTTGATAGATTGATAAAATAAACATGTTGAAGATGTTAATTCAATTTAAATGAGATAGATAGATGGATTCACATGTGTTTTTAATACATGCTTTGATGTGTTTTAGATGAAGTAGATAAGATGAGCACAAATAGATGATAGATTTGACTAAATTAACATGTTAAATGTCAATTTAACTGGATGAACAACAAATAATCATGGGAAATGTTCTTTGTGAAAGAAAGTGATGTAATGATATTATCTTTGTTAGAAATAAAAAGCACTATACCTAGATAGGAAAAAGAATGATAAGTTAGGCCCCTAACCGACCATAAATAGAGACCTTGATAGAAAACCGAAAGACGATGCACACAAGGCCATAGATGAGGTTAAAATAAACCTGACACTAGTTAGTCGCAAACCAGATCGAGGAGGTAGATAAGGATGAGAGATCAGTATACATCTCATCAGAACACATGAAAGATCAAATATGTGCCCATATGGGGAAAACAGATCTCCATATGATTGAAAAGGTCTCATGTCACAGCTTCATGATTTGTTTTTTTCTTTTTGATAGAAAATCAAATTGATCGATGCGGGAAGTTTGCTAGATATAGAAAGACTGATCGATACGGGAAGTCTTTCAGAGATGCTAAAAAGTGAACAAACTGGAAAATAGAGGAAGTTTGTTACTGTAAAGTCTAAAAATGCCATAAAACAAACAGCCATCCTTTAAGGGAGCGGTCTGTATTTTGATTTTGATGATAGCCATCCTTCGAGGAATGGTCTATATTTTTATTTTATTTGATAAGGCACAAATAGTTGTCCTTCGAGGGATCAATCTATCTTTTGGGACTAGGATAGTGATCTCTTTTCTTTTCCTTTTCTTTATTTTGAGCTTTGGAAGAAGTTGAGTTTAGACCAGATAAATCAGATAGAGGGGAAGGAAATGTATATAAGCACATACTCATGCCCCAAAGTTGTTTTGATCAAGATGAACACCTAGGGCAGATGAAGTAGTGATTAAGGAATTCCTACCATGAGAAGGAACAAATCCATAAGGAAAATGCCATGAGTAGAGCCGCGGTACTCATATTCAAGGTATAACAGACATAACGTGGAGAACCACATAGTTCAATCACTACGAAATGCATGACTGGTTGCAGATGGATGAAAAATCTATTTTGTGACTAAAATCGTGTAAGATAGATGTTAACAGTAGAAGGGCCTCAGATGCAAGGCATTAAGAGGTTCCATTTCAGGTACACCATCCATGGAAGATAGGCAATAAGCCCTAGACCCATATTTATGAGTGACAACGTACGGACCCATCCAGTTAGGAGCAAACTTACCACACTGACTCCATTCTAGTGTAGTGACATTTTGGTTTTCTTTAAGAACAAGATCACCAACTTTGAAGTCACGGTGCTACAAGTGCTTGTTATAAGCATGTTTGACACGCTCAAGATAGACTTGATGATGTTCTAGAGCGTTGAGATGACGTTCATCTAACAACTCAAGCTATGTTAGACGGTGTTGACGATAGTCTTCATCAGAGACAAATTCTCTGAGAGAGACACGAAGAGATGGAATCTGGACTTCCAAAGGAAGGACAGCCTTAGACCCATAGACGAGAGAGAAGGGAGTAGCACCAGTAGGAGTATGAATTCTAGTCCGATAAGCCCAGAGAGCAAAAGGGATATGTAAATTCCAATCCTTACCACTCAACTAGTTACCTCATGAGGATATTACGCAAATTTTTATTGGAAGCCTCAGCTTAGCCATTAGATTGGGGATAGTACGGAGAAGAAAAGCTAAGTTTGATATTGAAAGCATCACAGAGGTTCTATAAATCGATGTTTTTGAAAGACTTACCATTGTCTGTGATGAGTTTGTGTGGGACACCAAAGCGACAAATGATGTGTTGATAGACAAAATCAACAATGGGTTTAGCTTTGGTTGATGAAAGAGGAATAGCTTCCACCCACTTAGTGAAGTATTCTATGGCAGTAATGATAGAGTGATGACACTGTGAAGAGTGGGGATTGATGAGACCAATGAGATCAAGACCCCATTATGAAAAAGGCCACAAATCTGCTGCAGGTTGCAAATCCTGACTAGGGATATGTGTAAGATTGGAATGTTGTTGACACTTGACACATTTCTTAGTGTATTCGCAACAGTCTTAATTAAGAGAAGGCAAATAGTAACCTAAATGTAAGATGCGTTTAGCTACGGCCAAGCCACTAAAATGTCCACCACAGATACCATCATGGACTCCTAGATGGCTTTAGATGATTCAGGGGTTTTGAGGCACCGAAACAAAATACCATCAAAACCACATTTATAGAGGATTCCGCCCAAAATAGTATATCGATTAGCATGTAGGATCAAAGATCTTCTGCCATTGGAAGTCAGATCTAGAGGAAGCACTGAACGGGATAGATAATCAAAAATATGTTGATACCACTCATCTTGAGTGTTGGTTGTGACGGCGTTGATTGAATTCAACTACCTGAGATGAGATGGTTGGTCTAAATGTTGAACAACCACATAAAGTCATGAGTCTATGGTAAAAGGCAGAATAAGCAAGGCTAAAGAATCCATTGTATCTGCGAATCAGTTTTCAGTGAGAGGAATAGCTTGGATAGTAAATTTATCGAAAGATTGAAGTTGAAAGAGAATGATATCGCGATATTTTTGAAGGATATCATTTTTGCACTGATAAACACCAGTGACTTGATTAACGATGAGCTCAGAATCACTAAAGATGTCGATATGGTGAGCGCCAAGATTAATGGCATTTTGAAGACCTAAAACAAGAGCTTCATATTCAGCCATATTATTGGTACATTCAAAGTTAAGCTTGTGTGTGACAGGGATAGGTGCACCCCAAGGAGGAATCATGACGAAACTTGCACCTCCCCTTCACGACATTTGGACCCATCAAAGAAGAGTTTTAATTTAAATGGAGACAGACCGAAATCGATTTGTTGGATGTACTCATCTGGGAATTGAGCAAGGGGATTTGAGTGTCCGGAAGAGGAGTATCAGCTAATTGATCCGCAATGACCTGACCCTTGATAGATTTTTGCGAGATGAACTTGAGATCAAACTCTGTCATGAGCATGAGCCAATGAGTGATATGATCATTGTGATAAGGTTTCACATGCATTGTCTTGAGTGGATTGACACTTGTAACAATATAAGTTTTGTGATTAAGGAGGTAGTGATGAAGTTTAAAAGTCGCGAAGAAGAGAGCACAACATAGTTTTTCAGCTTCGAATAGTGTGTTGTATACTCATGAAGAGTGCGATCGATATAATAGACGCGTCTTTTTCTTTTCCGTTAGCGTTATGATGCAAGATCATGGCCCCGAGCATGGTCGATCACGAAATATAAAGATAGAATGGCTCCCCCTCGTGTGGAGGTGTAAGCACAGGTGGAGAAAGAAGATAAGCTTTGAGATCATCAAAGGCCTTTTGGCAACGCTCATCCCATTCAAAATGAACATTTTTACGGAGTAGATGAAAAGGTTGACAACGGTTTGAAAGTTGCGAGATAAAACAACGCATTGATTGAAGGCGTCCTTGAAGACCACGAAGCTGCTTTAAGTTGGAAGGGGGAGGCATCTCAAGGATAGCCTTTATTTTTGTGGGATCAACTTCAATGCCCCTAATAGAAATGATAAAGCCTAAGAGTTTACCAGTGAGAATGCCAAACACGCATTTAGATGGATTTAGGCAAAGATAAAAACTAATGAGCCTCTCAAAGAGAGGCGCAAGAATGAAAACATGATCCCGACGGCATTTGGACTTACCGAGGAGGTAATCAACATAATCTTCCATGCTTTTTATAAGAGATCATGGAAGATGTAGGTCATTCAGACGTTGATAAGTTGCTCCTGCGTTCTTAAGACCGAAGGGCATGACACGATAACAAAAAGTCCCCCAAGGATTTATGAAAGAAGTCTTATGTTGATCCTCTAGTGCGATGAGAATTTGATTATATCCATAGAAACCATCCATAAGAGAAAGCATCTCGTAACCTGCAGTTAAATCCATGATTTGGTCAATATTAGGTAGAGGAAAATCATCTTTTGGACAAGCGAGATTAAGATCCCGAAAGTCGGTGCAAATTCAAATTTTCCCAAGTAGCTTTGGTTTGGTGTAGACACCAAATTTGTGTCTTACGACCCTTGTGACCCGCATCTCATTTTTGCAACCTAACCTCATCACCTAAACCTTACACAATTATTTATTAATTACCTTGTAATTGATAAATCCACATCACCTTACACCGCCACCTCATTTTGCCACTTCATCATGACCTAGTCCTAACCCTAAACTAACCTAGTTAAGACCTATAACTTGGTCCACACCTACACCCATGACTAATGACCCCTTTTCGCACCCAAAACCGACCTTCTAGTCACTTGACCAAGCCCGCAACTAATCTCTCGGGAGAAAAGCGGGAAAGTGGGCTATTTTACTAAAAATAGCCTGCTTTTTTCCTTACCGAACCGGTTCCTAATCGATCGCCGTCGGTTACGTAATCGCCATCGATTCCTCAGTAAATGGGCTCCCAAACCAAAAACAGAGGTGGAAGGATTTTGAATAGAGGGGAGAGCGGGAGCGATCAAGAGAATCCGGATCTTTACTTGGCCGAGAAGAGACGAGTGAAGAAACCAGAAGAGTTTGCAGCAAAGGAGATCAAGCCCAAAACTGCAACGGAATAGCTAGAAACCTGTGATACTCAGCTGATCACCGGGAGGGAGACCTCTCATCTTCTGTGTGTCAAGCCATCTTACCTAAGTTCTGCCTTTGTCATCGAGTTCCCGGACTGCATCTTCGTCATAACAGTAAGTTACATCTTACATGTCCTCTTTAATAACATTTCTTAGACTTTTTGAATCACAGTCCCCATAAATCCATTCCTAGATCCACTACCCAACGTGTCATTGCATCTAACTATCATTCATTTACCTCTCACCATCTCATTACCTAATATCACTCATATACCAGCCTTACCAACAACACCGTTACCCTACGACACAACCACCCCATAAAACAACCAACCTACAGATCCTAGACCATACCGATATCGGTTATCAGCAACCGGTATCGGTTATTGTGACTCAAAACCAGAAATCAGCCTTTCCCCTACCCGTCTCAACGAAGCAATTTAATTGATATTTTACAGTTTTTGGTGTTAATTCATATTAGCAGGGGAACTGACCACCTTCGAAAGGAAGTTTTATATTTCCTGGGCCCAAGGCAGTTCCCTCATTTATTGTCTAATCAAAATCTTGTGGTCTTGTGTTCTTATTTGCAGGTAGTCCTTCCAAGACAAAAAGGAGTTCTTCGCAGTCAACCTGATCTTTCTCTACGGTATGCGCACACCATCTCGACATTCAACAGGTATTCCTCCTAGCCCTAACCTTATATCTGTTTCTAAAAGGAATGAAAGGATAGAAGCAACTCTATTCCCAGGTTTCAAACATTCCGAGTGAAACAACTAGTACTACATTTGAAACCCATTGTGGATAGTCAATGGGTTGGATGAAGTTGGTGGAAAGTAAGCGCTGCAACTCTTCTTTAACAAGAAGGGCTACACGAGGATGCATCTTACGTAGTTTTTGTTTAACTGGTTTGATGTCTGGAAGAGTAACGATATTGTGGACCATGATATTAGGATCGAGGCCTAGCATATCTTCGTATGACCAAGCAAAATCTTGGTGATGGTTGGAAAGAAAGGTAGTGAAGTCTCCTAACTCCTGTGGGTTAAGAGATTGGCCGACCTTAATGATGTGAGGGTCTTCAGAAGTCCCTATATTAAGGTCGACAATGGCTTCATTGAGAAGCATAGATGTGTCAAAAGGAATGGTTTTAGGAAGATAAGAATCCTCTGCCCCCAGATAGGTGAGGACATAATCATCATCTACACAGTGGATAGTATTGATAGTGGGAGAGTCATCTCCAACTATTTTAGGGAAGACTAATGGTATGGAAGTGGATTTTCCATTAGTTTTATAGGTCAGTGGACCTAAGGAAAGGGTATTGACTAAAAAAAAAAGTTAGGCGGGATGGAAATGATGTCATCTACATCAAGTGATGCTTCCGACCTAACGGGAGAAGATGGTTCATCAATGGAAAGAGGCTCATCGAGAATGGTGACGGTGGCTTTTGAGAGAGGTTTAAACCCTAAACCAAATTTTTGATGTGGTTTAAGAGTTGGAATGGATGTGAGGTCATGCACACCCTGTTCATACTTTCCCAGGCCAAAGCCCTTCCACGTGCATCGATATAGATAAGTTTTTGCGAACGTGGTATTCAGAGACAATCAAACCTCGCTTGAATAGGGTTTGGCCCTAGGGGATAATCCAGACGATAGTGAGGTGTATCAAGACCACCTGCAGATGAAGTTAGTTTGTTGATTGGGTATACCAATGGTGATGATGCGACCAAGACTTGACTGATATTCAAAGTTGTTTTCCGGCCTACCATACTCAAGTAGGTTTGAGATGGGCGTCAAAAGAGAGAAGAGGAAGCTCTCTAGCAAAAACGTTACAACGTTTCTTCTAAATTTTGTAAATCAGTAGTTTTTTTACAGGTATGGAAGAGGATGAAGCCTCGTTAGGAGAACAAGCATTCTCCTTTAGAGGGGTAGACCCTGTGGTCATGTCACATTGTGTGGAAGGGAAAGGATCTCTGGATGAGTATAGATTTTTCCCTCATACTGATATTTTAAGCATCGATGGAGGGTTGATGAGACGTAATGCATCAGTACAAATCCAAGAACGTCTCGAGGATCATATTGTAGTGGAATTTCCCTTCAACAATGTAAAAATCTCGTGAAGCGCTTTCTTGCCTACCCGAATGGGCAAGACCACGCTCCTAAAGTAACGCCACTGATTGTTAAATGATCGAAGGGCGAAAGGAGGTGGTGACACTATGTTTTTGGTAACTTAAGTTGCTTGAATGTATGGGAGGAAATGACGTTGAGTGCAGCACCACTGTCGATCATATTGTGTTTTAACGTAGTGTTGTTGATTTGAACCGTGATAAAGAGGGGAGCCTTTAAATCCTCGAAAGAAAGGGGAGGAATTTCAGAATCCTCAAAGGAAATGGTGGTTGACGGTCTATTCAATCCAAAAACCATCTCGAAAGGCTGGGGCTCATCTGAATTCACTATGATACGATGCGTGCATTATCAATCGAGCCGGAAATCTTTGTGGAGATGATTGAATGAGGTCAAAAAGAGACATTTTGACCGGAGCATGGGTGAGTTGTTTCATAACACTCTCCTCAACTGACACGGGAATCTGAGCCCGAGGTGAAGCATGAATAGAGACCCGAGGTCTTGGGGCTGATGAGGAAGGAGGAACTCCTTCAGGGGCCGCAGAAATGACAACCCATGGTCGAGAGGCTGTAGAAGATGATGGATTATCATATTGTTGCGCTCTAGTGGTGATATGAATTGTGTCGATTTGAGAAGGTGGAAGATCATCGAAGTGGAATTAATAGAATTAGAGGCCTGAGTAGACCGTTCAGGCTTAGATGTAGTTGAGATGACAGGAGACACTTGTTCCTCCTCCTCTTCTAGTAGAAGATCACTTTCTTCCAAGAGGTCATAACTAACATGTTGAAGGGCTTTACATCCCCGGTATCATGACCTGGAATGTATTGGTAAGCACAAATCAAATCAGATTTGAACCAGGAAGGTTTTACTCCTTTAGGATTATAGGGTTTGATCGGAGGAAGAGATATAGATGAAGATTGGATAAGTTGGTGAAGAATTTCAGTATAGAATCCGGTAGACAAAGATGAGGATAGAGATGACGAAGGCGCCTCTTTGCCTTAACAGACTGCCGAGGTAAAAGAATCTACATATCTTGTTTGACAGTCTTTTTAGGGATCATTCTATTTTTCTAGTTATTAGGAAAAGCAGCCTTGGGCGCTTGAGATGGAAGCAAGTGAGGCAAGATTGATTTTGGTGGAGGAGGAGCTCCTAAGATAGATTTTAAAGATGACGAAGATGTGACAAGTGTTTTGGTCTTCGAGAGATGAAGAAGGCTGCTTGGCTGAAATAGATGATGATTTAGATAAGACTGATTTAGATGGGGGAGGAGCTCCCAAAATAGGTCTGATAGGAGGCACAAAGGGTGCCTTGGCTTTTGGTGACGAAGATGATGGTTCTGATAAAAGAGGTGACGCCTTTCAAGTGGGTAAATCCACTTTACGAGGCACCAGTGAAGATGGTGTTGTAGAAGAAGATGCCTTTTCAGTGGATAAATCCAATCTTTTATGAGGTGCAGAGAGGGATTTTTGAGGGAAAGCACCAAGAGTCTTGATAGTCCGAAATATTGGTTTTCCTTTTCAGGATGGTGACAACTTCGACCGCATAAGGTGATTGTAACCTTTTCGGGGGAAGTAGAGGGGAAGGTACTCGATGATGCAACGTTAGACTTCAATTGTCTTGGTCTAAGTTCAGGAACCGAAAGTGTAGGTGCCGGTGTTATTTCTTTATATTTTTCCTTAATAGGCAAGGCAACATCGGTGATGGAAGAAGTGGATGATGAAGAAGTTGTCTCTTGTGAGGAGGGTACTTCAGATGCAGTAATTGTGGGTGTAATTACTGTAGGAAAAGTGACAGGAAGGGTTAAGATCGAAGACGCTTCGAAGCCATAGAAGTTGGTATAACTATGGGTACGTTAACCAAAGGCATCGTCATGGTAAAAATGGGAACGACATAAGTAGAAGTATCCGTAGTGGGAATTTGAAGGGATGTAAATGACTCAAGCACCAAAAGAATATCTGATGACGAGACAGATGAAGATGACACTATCTCAGGTATAGGTGGAAGATCAAAATGCGGGGCGAGAGGGAGACAACACTATTTCTAATAAAGGAAGACTCAAACATGGACCATCCGAGGATGGTGGGTTCTTGGAATTTGAAGGAGTGGAGGAGAGTCTCAATTCAATCGAAATGTTAGTAGATGATTCAGAATTAGAAGAAGAACCATTAGTAGAAATGAAGCGATAGTATGTGTGTTTGGTTTTCAGACCACAAGCGTCATTGTTTGGAGAGTGATTAGGAAAGGTTGTTTAAAACCTCAAGCGCTTGAATTGGGGGAGCATTTGGGTTATCCGAATTAGCTCGCCTTTATCAATGAATTTTTGGACAAGATTTTTAAAGGTTTGACATCATTTAATGTCATGGCCTTTGCTTCTATGATAATAACAAGTCATTTTCACGATACCAAAATGGTTGTTCTTGGCTCTCATCAAAATTTCTAATAGGAGGAAGTTCGATCATGTGAACTTCCAACATTTTTTCTAAGATAGAAGCATATGATTCCCCCAACGAAGTAAAAGATTGAGATGACGAGGGTCCTTTTCGAGAAGATGAAGAGTCTCTCCGAGGTGTTTGATTAGAAGTGTTATCAGCCCATGATGTTTTTAATATGATAGTGTTGGTGGACCCTTGATTCTTGTCTTTGTTAGAAGAAGAAGAATTTGATTTTGTGAATCGAGAAAAGTCGGGTTTAGACTTAGAGAAAAGTTTTAACTTCCCTTGTTCAATGGCATGAGATTCAAGTTTACGTGCCATTGTGAATGCTTCTTCAAATGTATGAAAGGATTGAATCCTTAAGGTGGAAGAAATATGGTTGGCGCAAGATCAAGTAAACAACTCGATTTGTTGAGGTTGAGGGAGGGAGAAAGACAATTGATTTATTATACCTCTCCAATGAGCGACAAAGTCTGCAATAGATTCGTCATCGAATTGACAAATGTTATAAAGATCTGTAATCGAGATCTTATGTGTGATATTTATTGAGAAGTTTTCAACAAACATCTGAGCTAATTGAGAGAAAGAAAACAGGGAGTGTTGGGGTATGTTATTGTACCAGTCTAAAGCAGGCCCTGCTAAAGACATAGGGAAGGTATGAGCATAAGCTCCTGATCCTGGACTATAAGGTAGCAAGCGTGCTTGAATACTCACAAGTCTTTGTTGAGGATCCTCCGGCTATGAAATTTTGAGAACTTAGGAAGTTCCTATTGGAGAGGATAAGGCTTAAAAGCCACCGATGGATGAATCGGTTCATTACATACTTCTTTAAAAGAGTATGAAGAGCGAGCCCCTTTGGTGGAGGCTTCTAGGTCTACGATTTTCTTAAAAATAAGTTGGACGATGTCAGATTGAGGAGGGGGCATGTTGGTATGTCCCGCATAAGAAGCAAATGGTAGGTTTTGTTAAGGCGTTAACTGGGGATTCATCTGCTAATTAACAGGATGATAAGAGGAATAACTAGGCGTTTCTAGGTGACGTCATGAGGTATTTGTGGTGAAGGATCCCCGCGTATAAATAGGCCGTGAGATGACAAGTGGTTGAGAGAAAGGTGGTTGCATGAAAGAAGGAGCCTGTGATTGGTGGGCTCCTACACTTTTCGACCGAATCGAATGGATTGAGGAATGTGGGTGTTGATTTGATTGGATATGGTGGGAAAAAACTCTGGATGAGGCTTTTGACTGCCAGATTGGTTATTAAGGGCACCGATGCCAGAGGATGGGTAAAGGTCACTGTTGCTAGAACATTGGAAGAAAGATCAGCTTGAGGATGGGAAGAAGGAACGGACTAACTCGTAGAAGGAGGTTGATTCACATAGAGGTACCGAACCCGAGACAAAATAGATGGCATAGAAGAATTGACAACAATCTGTGAGAGCGTGGATGCACTCATCATAGCTAAAGAAGAGGGCCTCTATAAAGTAGGTTGTGGAGTAGCCGAGGTAGCTGCGGCACTAGGGATAGGCAAGATCATTTGAGAACTAGTCGACATGGTCGGTGGAAGAGAAAAAGGAGGCATAGATGTGCCACCTTCTTTCGTGGTTCAAGGTGAGAAAAAGCATGCTAACTGTTCTATAAAAGCCTGGGATGGTTCATGAGAATAATCATAAACTTGTTAGATTGGTGGTCCCTGATCAGATATTCGAACAGAATTATGCACTAGATAGTCCATGAGGGCTACCGGGTTGTGATCAAGGAGCGCCTGAAATTCAGGATCTCCGCAAGGAACATACTCTATATTAGAAGCAGATGATACCTTTAAAGAACTGGGGGAAGCTAGATGTGATGGGATCACTTTAGGATGATAGAAAGGATTATATGACCAATATGGGAAACCAACTAATAGTGGTCCTGAAGAATACCCGAGGGTACTGAAACATCCACATTAGTGGTGGTCTCGGATGAAGAAGATGTTAGTTGAGCCATTTTTCTAGATTGTGACCAGGTGATGACCGTCATAAACAAGCAGAAATATAAAAAAAGATTGACCTAACTAATGCACAAACAATTTAGGCACCGTGGGTGATTATATCTTTTAAGTTTTCATGCTTTTAAGAAAGAAAATATTAGGGAAAGCTTTTTAGAATATGAACTACTCAGATAGCCAGACTAAGGATGGTTTGGGGAATGTTTTGGTGAGGAGTCCCGAAGGCACTTCATTAAAAGACCAGTATGTGGCTTGATATAGGGGCCTACCCGCACTTCACACACACCGTGATAAGGGAGTCGGTGCTTTTACAATATATACAGAACTTCCGTGAATTTATAGCACGGCCCGAGTACCTCATAGGCTCTTCCTCTTGGATGTCACTTCCAAGTAGGTGAGGCCAGGGGAAGGAGTTTTTGTTTAAATGCTTTATACCTAGTGATTTTGGCTTTGTGTGCAAGAGTGAAAATAAAAATCAAATAGTGTCACTACTAATTTTGATCAATTTTCCAACCTATTTAGAAAATTAGATGCGTGAAATATATAGCGAAATGACAAAGAAGAAGTTCTTTTTAAGCACTAAAAATGAAGTGTTGGATTTCGATGAAGACAAGTCAAACAAGTTCTTTCCCAAATGTGATTAAATTCTTTTTAAGCACCAAAATTGAAATGTTTGAGTGTGATAAAAAACAAACAAACAAGTTCTTTTTAAGTTCTTAAAAGGAGAAAACACCGTAAAAGAGAAATACCTGTAGATTTAGCTCTCCAAGGTGTGTGGACTTCAAAAAGTGCGTTGTTGAGCTCTTCCCCTCGAACAATCCCACGAACAAGCAAAGTGCTCCACAAGAAAAGGTTAAGCAAACATGCAAACAAATCCAGAAAGATATATCCAGATAATAGTAGAACGAAAATTTCTATTTAAGAAACTAGAAACTTTCAAGGAAATGACAATTTTACACAAAGAGATAAATCAAAAAGTGCAGCTTTGAAATCAAATGAAAGATTTACTAATTTTAGAAATAGAAATAAGAATCTAGATATGCAAGAAAGAAATAATTTTGATTTTGCAAATTATAAACGAAAGAAATAAGACCAAAATGAAGAAAGGAAAACTGATGAAAATCGGTGAAGAAAAAGAACAAAAGTTCAAAACTGAAAAGAGATGAACTTAACAATAGGGGACTTTGGTTCGGTCCCGCCGGGCATGTCAGAATGTAGATCAAGAATTTCCGTGCTCGTTACCTATCCAAGTTAATGCACCAAACTAAACATAAAAGTCCTGAAAAATTTAAATGAAATCGATACCTGATGGTTAAGATGGGATCCAAAGACGTCGATGGGACGAAAGCCAATGTAGATAAGATAGGTGCACACGAGAAATCCTACAAAGTAGATCCGAAAAACCTGTGATGTACAAATCCTTGGCAGAAAAATACAATATTAAAATATATTTAGGTGGACTGCCCGAAAAGTGGGTCCAAGAAGCGATGAGCTTCCTCGGCGGATGTCAATCCATGTTTTCAATTAAGGAAAGAAGCATACATGATAAAAGATGTAGGTAAATGTTTAGATTTTCCGATTAAAAATAAAGACAGTAATGTAAAAACAATGATGTAATATAAACAGAGCACAAGAAACTGTGAAAACAATGCTAGACTTACGTTACCTATACTTGCACTGTCTCCAAGTCGATCGCGTCGACCGATTGGGGTCAATGTGTCGCCAATTTCTTTAAGCGGCACCGATTAGGATAAATCGGCGCCGACCGGAGTGGGTCGAGTGTCGATCGGAGGCAAGTGCAGAAAGCTTGATGAATAATTGATGAGAACTGGATCGTAAACACTGCAGGGCTGCAAAGTTGCGACAGAGTTTCACCTTAGCTAGATGTAGGAACAGAATCACCAAGAGGTCGAGGAATCCTCATGATGTCGATGTTGCGAGGGCAGAGTAATGGTACACCTCTCAGGGATTGATTTGGAAAAAATTCTCTCTTCTTCGATTGACGATTTGAAGGCTCAAGGCTTAAGCTTTCTGTCTCTCTTTCTGTCTAACCAGAACTAAATTAAGCCCTATATTTGTAATCAGCGCACGATCGAGGTACAATCGGCGCCGCTTCAAAAATCGGCATCGACCGAGTACCAATCAATGTCGATCAAGGAACAAATTCTTAAAATGGCCAAAAAGGATGATTTGGAAAGATAAGAGTGTATCCTTCTAACTCAAATGTGGGAAATATCCCGCTACACGGTTTGGGGGAGGAGAAATAGGGGGATAGATGGATAGAATTGATTATGGGAGGTTAGGAATTGATATGGGGTAGATAAGTGGTTAAGATACATGTAAAAAGCGTAGTTAAATAGTTAATATTTAATTATCCATGGATAAAATACAATGGGGTATAATAAACTTAGGATAGATGTTTAATTAGATATTTAATTAATATCCTAAAGGACAAGTGGTGATATAAAGGTGCCCTGAGGTTACCAGAGAAGGTACATGGGGACATTAAATTGGGTAACCGATTCGAGGTGTCTACACTATGTTGTGTTTTAGATTTGAGAAGCATATAAAAGTTCTTGTTTGGTTCATTTTTGAACTAGTATGTATGGAGGGAAAATGCGACCAAGATAAGCAAGTGAAATTTTTTCAAATGAATCAAGAGAGACCTAAAGATGTGTGTAAAAATTGAAGAAGGTTAGAGAGAACGTGTATAAATTTTTGAATCAAAATTAGTCCATGAAAGAAGAAGAATAGAGTGAGTTGGAGGAGAGAGAAGTTAATGAGAGTTTGATGTATTTTTGAGCTAAACTTGGACCACACCAACCTGTGGGATAAGCATATTTTCAATTATCATACTTCTACAAAATATCTTATGATGATTCAGATTCATAGGAGTCTCTTATTGTGAGCAATATCAACAAGGGTTTAGGGGTTGGTGCTCCTTGTGGGGTTGGTGCCTCACTAAAGAAATATCTTGTGATGTGTAATATTCACTTGAGTCCTTGCTTTGTGTAATATAAGCAATGGTTTTCAGTTTTTTTCTTCCCATGAGGGTTTCCCACTTACATATTGTGTCTATGTGTTCTCTCTCATGTGTTATGTTCATTTGAATGTATGGTGCACACTTAATAAGATCTTATTGAATGTATATGATTAAATGGATGTTAATGGATGCTACAAATAATGGTAAATGAAATAAAAAATTTGTAGGACTAGTTCACCTCCCTTCCCCTCTCATCCATTGTGCTTCCACCGGAAGGATAAAGGGGATACAAACTACACGAAGGACATATGGCAAAATTTTTTGATGTTGAGCAATAGTCAATATCATATACATTGTCATTTTCCTTCCAACAATAAATGAAAAACATGGATTCATTATATTACTATGGTCATTCATGATCCCAATTGTTATTCAAACATGGGACCTGAAATTATTTGGATCTATTTTTTATAAAGGGATTGAAATTGTATGGAGTTTTCATTCAAAGTGTGGAACCCTAAATTGTACAACAAGATTTTTTAAACAAATATTGGTTGCCCAAAATTTCAATAACAAGAGTGTTTGGTCAGGTTTTTAATGTTCGTGAGAACACAACTAGCTTTGGGATCATTTGACTATATTTATAATAGATCCTCTCATGCATATCATAAGGAGGGCATAACATGAGTGGATTCGAAGGGGTTTCTAAGAAACAAACCAGGGAGTCATCCCAATTAAATGCACCCAACACTCAAATACCCCTCCAACTTGCGAAGACCACGTAAATACATAATATTTGAGACAATGCATTCACATGTTAATATAGAAACATGAGTTGTGAGGTTGTCCACGCGTATGCACACCTTATACTTAAAAACAATCTTTAAATTCTTAAATTT
This sequence comes from Taxus wallichiana var. yunnanensis, assembly GCA_018340775.1. Classification (NCBI taxonomy): domain Eukaryota; kingdom Viridiplantae; phylum Streptophyta; class Pinopsida; order Cupressales; family Taxaceae; genus Taxus; species Taxus wallichiana. The sequence goes on from CM031239.1 coordinate 793,216,521, forward strand.
TTTATTTTAAAAAAATATTTATTTCCCTTATAACATTTCCATTTCAATTCATTTTTCTTCTAGATTGTAATAGACATTGAAAACCTCATGTATTTATTTCCCTCATGCTTCTATCTTTTCCCACCACACCCTCCACCTCATACTTCATGACCATGGACATGAATGAATAAGCTGGTCAATAACTATGAAAGCATAAAATTAGAGAGAGAAATGAAGAATATTTTGTGTTGTGCTCAAATAATGGATACCATCCACATGTTGACCATGATGGTGGTACTATTGGAGGTCAAACTTGCACCTAAGTCTCGAGATCCGGTAGAACCGGGTCATTTGAAATAACAATGGAACCATCTCCAAGTTGTGGGACCTTACTCGCTTGAGATCCTCTACCTATTTCTACTACCGCTGCTCCTCATAATGCTGGAAAGGAAGCACTAAGCTAAAAATGCCAAGGGACCAAGGATAGAAGGATAACAGAAAGGAAAACTAAACTAAGGGAGGCGATAGCACTTAGAAAAATGGGATGAACACTATTTATTCTAAGTAAAAACAAAAGAGAAAGCATGAGGAAAGGCTAGGCATGCACATAGTAAACAAACCAGAAAGTATTTACACCATTGATTTCATGAAACACAACCAAAAAATGGCGATGCAAGGAACTTAAAGTGACACAATAAACACATAATGCAACAACGAGCAAGAAAGAAGAAATAAAACATGTTAAGGCCAAAGATAGCCACAAAATAGTTCTTCTATTACTTCTAGGTATGCATAGTCGGCTACAATGGCGTCAAAAGGCTAATATTAACATGCATGAACTAGATCTAGAGGTCTGACTCAAAATGAGGAGATAAATAATCCTTAGCAAACACTAAAGGATGCAAAAATGTCCAACCCTTTACAATGAGCCAAGCTCTTACATTTATAGATGAAGCAAAAAGAGGAGAAGAAGAGAAGGAGGGAAATCCATGATTTGAAATCTCAACCACCAGTCATCAATGCCTACAAATCCACCTACAATCTGTCAAGTGTGGTTCTCCATGTTTGTTTGGCGTGTTGGAGAAGGAAGGAAAGAAAATCGGATCAAATCTGGGTGGTTAAAGCAATCAGATCACATATTAATGGCGTGAAAGACATTTTCCAACTCCTCACCTACCAAATCCTATTAAAATTTGAATTTGAATGGCTTAGCATGTAGCCCACATCAACATATTTCTAAAAAGTCTAGGCACGCAAGGATCTCGAGAGCACTTTGAAACATAAGTTATGACTGTTATAAGATCTCGTAGTGCTAACTGGGAGCACACAAGACACGTGGTGTGAATGGATTGGCTGAAGAAATGGCAAACTGTTGATTTGTTTTGTCATTTTTGCCACATGTCACACACTAGTTTTTTTGCAAGGATTCAAGCACCCTAGTGGCACGCTTTGATAGGTTGTGTGTGATACACTCAAACATCGAAAAAGTTCCACATGACATAGAGAACAGAAGAAGGCACAAAGGCATGTGTGTGGAAGGATGAGGCGTGGAAAGAAAATAAAGGAAGGCGTGTGCAAAGGTAACACGTGCAAGGAGGAAATGGGAGAAATACCCAAGGAAGAAACATATGGGAAAGGCGTAATTATTACAAAATAATGTACGACATCAAGGAGAAAGGGCACATGAATGAATGTTAGGGACTTAGTTGATTTAGAAATCAAGTCTAAGGTACTCGTACAGGATGAATAACTATTGGGAAGAAGGTGAAATGCAAAAGGTGCACATAAGGGAAGAGTGGAACAAAGAGGAAAAGGAAAATGGAAGGAAGGTGTAGAAGTGGAGCACGTAAGGCACGTAAGGAAATGTAGCCAAGGAAATGTGCCAAGTAGATAGTTGGAGTGCATGCAACCTACGTAGTGTAGAACCTTAGAGCCAACTGTGAATGTAAGTTGTCCAAATAACTAGGGGAGTTATTTGGATAACAGTTTTGGTGACTTTTGGGGCCATCTTCACCGCTAGATGAAGGAGATCAATAGCTTGGAGCATCCATTGGGCATGGAGTCTGCTATGTAATCATGAAATTCTGATCGGGTGACCTTGAAGAACTACCCCTTGAAGTCACTTGATGAAACATTTATGAACTGTTATGAATCCTGCAAAACTGTTGAAACTACTTTGGAAGAATATGGCATCCCGGAGCAAAAGAAGAGAGTGTGCATAAGGCACGTGAGAAGAAAGAACTATATACAAACAAAACAATGTGTGTGTAGCACACTTGGAGGAATTGAAACTACTCTAATATATATACAAGATGATGTAGCAAACTCAATGGAAGGGTTTGAGATAGATCCCATTGACTGGGATTTGCAGCGTGCCTCCATCAAGATGAGTTAACTCGAAAGAGTTAGCCTCTTTGCATGAACTGATTATGTATGGGCCACTCCAAAGTGCATCAAACTTTGAATGGCACCTGGTTTAGCTCTGTCAACATCCCACTTTAAGACCAAGTCCCCAACTTTGAAATCTTGAGGCCTAGCCTTTCTATCAAACCACTTCTTTTTGACTTTGATGTTGTTCTAGCTTGATCATGGAAGAGTTTCTTGATTCTTCAAGTTCAACTAGCTCTATCATTCTAATTTCTCTTTGATTCATGCCCTCCAATTCCAGTTGTTGAGAAAATGCCAATGAATTTAACTCAAAGTGTCAAGGGAAGGGTGGCCTCCTTGCCATAGACAAGATTATAAGGAGAAGTTCTATAGCCTTCTTCACCATGATTTTATCTACCTAGAGCACACGTGAGACCTTTGTATGCCATTGTTTTTGGTTGATATTCATTGTGTGCTTCATGATCCTGATCAAGTTCTTGTTTGTTGACTCTTCAATCCATTGCCTTGTGGGTAATAGTTGGAAGAATTCTTCAAATATATTCCAAGGCTTAGTGCCCAATCAGTGATTTTAGTACCAAGGAAGGATTTTGCATTATCAAAGATAATGGTTTGAGGAACACCAAACCTTATTACAATTCCTTGAGAAAGTCAAGGATGACTGACTCGGTTGATTCTTTTCAACATCCATCTTGTGAAGTAATATGTAGCTGTCAACACCCACTTATGGCCAATGCTTGAAGGAGGATTGATCATACCTATGAAGTAAATACCCCATTGCACAAAAGGTTGATCCACTTGGATTGGTTAGAGGGAAGCGCTGCCAATCTTTTCTTTCTTAATAAGAAAGTGCATTCTTTGCATTTCATGACCCACTTGTGCGTCTGCATGAACAAGGTAGGCCAAAAGAGTCCTGCCATTATGATCTTCATTATTGTAGATTTGGTAGAGAAGTGTCCACAGAGAATCCATCATGAAATTCTGCTAACATTTTTTTTCTACGTCTACGTTGTGATACACCTCAAACAACACGCCATCAAGATTCTTTTTGAAGAGAATACCATCAATCAAAACATATGGGATAGATTACAACCTTAGATGTCTTCTCTTTTTTTTTTCAAACCTAGGAGGGTATGCCTCGAAAGTAACGTGATTATGTCCTTCATCCATTTTTGCATGTCGAGGGCTTCATTTTGTTCAAGTTCTACACGCGAGAGCTCTTCATCTAGAAACAATGAAGTCTCAGGTTCATTTTACATGTCCTCGGCAAGTTGTCTACATAGTGTGTTGCCTCTTACCAGCTTTGTGGCTTTGATAGTCACATCATACTCCATGATTTTTGTCACCCATCGCTCTCTTCTCGTTAATTTTTGCTCCCATGATGAAGTCTCTCACACTTGTGTGTGATACTAACACCTTAATGTGATTTTTGGCGAGAGCATGCTCTTGAATTTCTTGAGCACACGCATGATGGCATAGACCTATTTCTCCATGTGACTATATTTCAATTCATAATCCTTCAGTGTTTAACTAAAGAAAGCCATTGGTTACTCCATTCCTTGTTCATTTTCTTGTGTCAGTAACAAGCAAACACTAGCATCAACTCCATAAACATAAGGATGAAATCCTTTAGCATAATCTGGGTTGATGAGTGTTGGTACACTAGAAATCTCTTGCTTGATCTTGTTGAATCTTTCCTTTCCTTCTGCTGTCCACTTGAAGGTTGTGTCCTTCTTGAGCATGAGGGTGATGGGCCTTACTAGTCCTACAAAGTTAGGAATGAATCTCCTAACAAAGTTGATTTTTTCGAGGAAGGATTACAAGGATTTCTTGTGCATCGGCAAGGAAAGAGCCAGGATGGCTGAAATGCACTCAAGATCAATTGTGATGTCATCCTTTGAAACCACATGGCCCAATAGCTTGCCTTGTGCCACACAGTGAAATTCACTTCTTGGGGTTAAGAGATACCCCAAACTTTTTGCATCTCTCAAATACTTTCTCCAGATGTACCATGTGATCCGCTGCTCTGCTTTGAGAAGATGTGATGTCATCAAGGTAGACCAAGATGAACTCATTGATATATCCTTTGAATGCAATATCCATGGCGCGCTGAAACGTTGCACCTGTGTTTGATAGACCAAAGGGCATCTTTTGATAGTGTATGTTCCCCACTTGGTTGTAAACATTTTTGAATTGATCCTCTTCCTTGACCAGGATCTGATTGAAACCTGAGTATCCATCCAACATAGAGAATCTTTGTGCATTGACCACAATCTGCAAAATCTACTCCATAAAAGGAAAAGGATAATGATCCTTTAGAGATTCCTTATTCAAATATCTAAAATCAACACAAAGTATGATTTCACCATTCTTCTTGTGCACCGGAACTAGATTTGTGACCCAAGTAGAAGTACTTGATAGGAAATATTATCTTCACCTCAATGAGTTTGGATAACTCCTTCCTCATGAGGGGCTCTATCTTTGGATTGATTTGGCCTCTTTTTTTGTCTGATGGGCTTGATACTAGGATCAAGGTCAATGGAGTGTTGAGAAACACTTGGATCAAAACCTTTGAGGTCTTCATACTCCCATGAGAATATATCACTGTATTTTTGAGAGAGAGATGAAGGCTTTTTTCATCATGTGCAAGCTTTACTAAACAATAACTCCTTTCCATGCAATAATAGTAGGAGAATAGTCTTCTTATGTTGCGTGCATATACTTTTCTTCACCCTTAAACTCATCATCAGGGCTAAACATTTCTCTAAGGTGACCAGCCCTTTAGGAAACTTGTTTGTCTTTAGTTGTATTACTTGGTCACCATAGTTGTCATGTAAGTCAGCTTGCATGCTTGATGAGAACTCAACTTCATTTGAATGAACTGGATGATCTACGCGTCACTATCAAACACTTTCCAGCTAGTGTTGTTTATCTGGAATGGATGGTCTAATCACCATCTTGATGTGTGTGTTCCTTTTGACAAATTCCTCGTAGGGAGAGAATTGAACCAAAGCGCCCGCCATCGATCATCTTCTTTGTTCATCTTGTGTGGCACCACCTATAGGTTTAGAGCATCAAAGCTCTTAAGGAGGTCCCAAACTCTATGTTTATAAGCTTTGAGAAGCTTATTCTTTGTCGTGCACTTGTTTGTGACCTAGTGGATAACCAATTTCATGTCCCAAAGATCTCTGAAGCCTTAATCCTTTTATTTTTGTAATTAGAAAACCATGCACCAATGCTTCATACTCTACCACATTATTAGAGCATGTGAACGTATAACCTATGTGTGCACAAAGAAGAATTTATCATCCTTAGGGGAAATGAGAACAAACACTACTGCCCGTGCCATTTATTCTTCTGGATCCATCAAATTATAACTTACCTTCCATGGACCATGGTTATCTTCACTTTGCTTGAGCACACACGTGCAGCACAACTTCTTCTTCAAGGATGTAGTAGGTACCAAGCCCTAGTTTCATAAGCTTCCATCTCCTTAGCATATGGATCAAATCTATGGTGTCTCTCTACCCATTCATCCAACACTAAGTCTAGAATAGGAGGTGCGAGAGGCTACTCTTCAGAAACTGAAACTTGTTCTTCTTGGATTAAACAATTGGCTTAGAGAGGGGATGGGACATATGAATCTACATGATAGGAAAATATTGGCTCAGCTTGTATGGTAAATTAGGTACCATACCTTGTCTTGAGTAACATATGGGTCCAATCAGAAGACAAGTAACCACCCACTTTAGCAATAAAATCTCTTGACAGCAAAGGGAAAACAAAGGGGGTAGATCAATGATTGACACATCTTGAGTTATTGTGAGGCTTGGACATGCATGGAGGGTTAACTCAAGATCCTTGATGATTCCTAGGGTAGTGATAGTTGAACCATCAAGTTGTAGGACTCCTTTTGTCAAGGGGCTATACTTAAGACCTAAGACATCAATAATTTTCTTAGGCATGACAGAAGTACTAGCGCTGAGTCAATCATGCAATTATGGACAAGATGTTTTCCTATGATTAAGGACATATAGAAGGGTGGGGTTTTTGACAACCTTACTTACTTTTCTCCTCTTCTTGGAAGATATTGATAGTAGCATGGGTTTTGAACAACTGGGTCAGTGCGCAGAAGTTGGGCTAGAGCTTCATGCAACAAGTCATCGTTGAGATGGAATGGTTAGAGCATCCCACATTGTGACATTTATGTTTGTCTTCTTCATCTAGTCCACAATGTTGAATGGAAGCAAAGGACTTGTGCATTTGGGGCACAACAACATCTTTTTTATTTTTTTCAGGCATAGAGGTAGGGACCTTAGCTAGTACGAGAGAGGCTTGACCTACCAAAGGAAGGCAGTGTTGCTTCAAAAGGAGCATTGAGCAGAGCCTCACATGTAAGAACTTGAGCACTTTTACTTTTGGATGCCTTACTTGCTTCCTTTGCTTTTGAGGATCTGCTTGTGTTGTTGGAATAGAAACTTGCTGCCAAAATTGAGCATTCTCTTCTTGTATCTTGTGTTGTCTTGCAACCTAGGCGAACATGGTCTACTAGCATCATTTGCAGCTTGATTGATCACATAGAAGTCTTCGGCGCCAAAGAATATCAAGTTGGTTTCGGGAGGAGCTTCTGGCTTTTCTTGGTTCTCAGGCTCACTTGCGTTGATGGAAGGTTCATAGTTAGAAGCATTCTAGATCATATAAGCATGTGTACGTGCAGCAACATTTGTAGTGATACTAATTGTGAGGCATGTTGCAAGGGAAGCACCATTCCGATTCTTGCGCCATATTTTTCTAGACTAGGACAAGTTCTGGCTTGTGTTGGGTGTTGGAAGAGGTTGTGCAGGAGGAATACTTGTAAGGGAAAGTGTGCATTAGCATGTCATCTATCATTTTATTAGTTCTTCCCATATCTTTGGTTCCCATATTGATTCCAATAAGGATGATTATTTTGGTTATGCACCTGATTATAATTATTCCTGAAGGCTTGCACATGTTGTTTCTCTAAGGAGATGACCTTATTTGATAAGTTTCTAATCAAGGCCTTCATCTCTTCATCTTATTTCTGTTGCATGGGAGAGTAGGATGTGGATGCAACAATTGGTTGTGTGCTCTACACTAGAACAGGAGCAATGGAAGGTTATGGTGTTGGAGACATCTCTAGGAAATAAGGGTGTGAGAGGTCTCGGAGAGCTAACTATTCTACTGGATGAGATTATTTTCTCACCCTTATGGAAATGTTGTATGTAGCAGGTAAAGTTCTACCTCCCATGGATTGAATCATGACTAAAGATGTCACTATTCAAGGCCCTTAGATAATACAGGAAATCATGTTGGGTTATAGGCCTTACCACTTGAGGAATTTTGTCCCAAGTCTTTGGAATCTGATGTTGAAATCAGTCATCTTCTCATTGGGTGCCCTCTTTGTTGTAGTCAGTTGCTCCACCAGTGATAGGTGATCTGACTTATCTTCAAAGTAGTTGCATAGAGTTGTTTCAAGCTCATCCCGGTGTAGTAATAGATGCAGGTCTCAAGCCATAATACCATTGGAGTGCTTTTCCTTTGAATGAGGTCATAAGTAGCCTAACTACTACATCATCATGCGTGAAGTAAACAAATCACACATTTGCTACATCTTGAATATGCTCGACAAGGGTGACTTGATTTTCTCCATGAAGTATGGAATGCTCTTGAGCGCGGTTATTGACATATCATGTTGTGCATTGAGATTGAGTGGGCTTCCACCAGTGAATATGGAAAAGTTCCTCGAGGAGGAGGTGGTTGAAGTGCAATGGTAGGGCACGTAGGTCTGTTGTGAGGAGGAGTAGAGTGTGTGTGGCGCGCTGGAGATGGGGATGCGTGTACGGAAGTTCTCTATTTGCATGTGCTTCTTGGCGAAAGCTGGAGATATTTAAAGGATCTTTAAACTGCAGCACTCTATTTGGTGTGCACTCTTCTCATAAAAGGCACTCTAGTTATTAAAACAATAGATCTAAGTATTGGGAGTCGCTAGATGTGTTTGAAATGAGCCTCCAAAGGCTAAAAATCTCTAAGTCACACACCAAACTTAGCAATGTTGAAATATAAGATTTCACTACATGTCCCACTGGGCGTGCCAAAAACTATTGGAGGTCAAACTTACACATGTGTCTCAGATCTGGTAGAACCGAGTTGTTTGAGACAACAATGGAACCGTCTCCAAGTTGTGGGACCTTACACACTTGAGACAGATCTCTGGAGAAGGTGGTTCCTCTACCTATTTCTACTGCTACTACTACTCCTAATGCTAGAGAGGAAACACTAAGCTAAAAATTCCAAAGGACCAAGGATAGAAGGATAAATAGAAAGGAAAACTAAACTAAGGGAGGCGATAACACCGAGAAAAAGTGGGATGAACACTATTTTTTCTAAGTGAAAACGAAAGAGAAAGCATGAGGGGAGGCTAGGCACGCGTAAAGCACAAACCAACAAGAATTTACACCATCGATTTCATGAAACAAGCAAAAATGGTGATGCAAGGAACTTAAAGTGACACAGTTTTCTACCCGACGCCTAGAGGGTGATTTCAAGGGTGACTTTGGTTTATTAATTTTATTATATTGTGCTTTAAATAAAATAAAGTATCATTAAAGCACATATAATGAATTAATAGACTTAATAAGTGACTTCGACTTAGGAAAGTACATGGAAATAAATTAATAAATTATTTAATGTGCTTTCCTAGGCAAAAAGTGTGACTTGCTTTGGGAAGTAATTAAATAAGCCAAAAAATGTGACTTGCTTTGGAGATGGAATAAATTAATTAAAAATTAATTATACTCCTTTGGAAAAGTGCGACTTGCATTTTGGAAGGGTTTTTTGGCTATAAGGGAAAAAGTGTGACTTGTGCCGGCTTATGCAAATTATTATTATTTTTCTTCCCGGTAGTTAGCTCTGAGCTTTTGCAGACAAAATCCAAGGATGGAAACCCTCTATATTATTCCTCTTATGGACGGAAACCCCAGGAGCAGTGAGAGGAGTTCCTATACAGGGAGCTTCATTGCATTCACAGGTTATTTATCATTCCAGCAATTCAGAAAGAGAAATAAAATTGCAGCAGTGGGCATTCAGACATCTTCTAGAGTGGGGCGACTTATTCTACAGTTGTTTTATGCAGTGACTGAGGTATTCTTCATGCTAGTTCATTATTGTATCTTTCAACCTCAAATATATATCAAATCGATTTGGTTGAATCAATTCGGCTGGGTTTTAGAAAATATTTTGTTATCATTCCATCTGCATATTTCTAGTTGTTTTGCCCTAATTATTTATTATCAAAAATCAATATTAAATTCACGGCTGAATTATTTATGAGGAAATCTGTCTGTTAAACCCTAGGCGCATTTTCTATATCCACTCGGCTTGTGGGGTTTGTTTTATTTAATTTTTCTGTGCAGTATGAGAATGGTGTTCTATGATTTCTTTTGACATTATCAGTTCAGATCCAAGCTTGAGCAATATATTATATTTAGATATATATATATATATATATATATATAGGAAAAGGGTTTGGGATCTTTGGTGGTATCGAGCAATGTATCCTCCCCTATGTGGGAAGGAAGGAAGAGAGTTTTTTTAAATCAGCTTTGAATGCAGCATAGAGAGGACGGTCCACACAGATACTACACCCGCAGGCGAGCACGACTCGAAGCTGGTATTGTAGGAGGTGACAGAATGGATTTTATGGGTGATAGACGGAGAGTCCTCCTCGGGAGGAGCATGCAGATCCAGATAGGGATTTCATTCAGGATATGGCAGCCACTCAGAGGCAGTTGTTACAGACTATGGAGCGCATGGGCTCTACCTTGGATAGGTTGGCACTAGATAGCCATAGGCCACAGACAGACACGGTCAAGAGGGATAGATCTGTATCAGTTGTTATTGGTTACAAGGATCATAGCAGATCGCCTTCAGAGATCGGAAGTGTTAGGGGATCGCCACGCCGTGAGAGGAGGCACACTCATACAGATGAGAGGAGGGCACGGACTGCAGATAGGCCTATGTAGCCTAACTTCCTACCTAGAGATGACCCACCAGAGATTGAGGTGCGGCCGGAAGAAGTAGCTTTTCCGGATACTATTATGGCAGTCAATGATGAGTGGAGGAGTTTCCGCACAGCATGTGAGGGACGTATTTCCCCTCCCGCAGTATTGTGCTCAAAGGAGAGATAACATGAGGGCTTGGACAGGACAGGAGGCCTAGAGCGCAACAGAACAGGGAATTGCAGCAGGTTACCAATAAGGTAACCCTCTCCACTTTTGATGGTAGCAGAAAGATCAGTGCCAGGGCTTGGATTCACAAGCTCGACACCTATCTTACCCTCAAACCCATGAGGGAACAGGAGGCTATACAGTTCGCTACTTTACACCTTGAGGGGGTGGCTTATGATTGGTGGCACCATGGAGTTAGTTACACAAAATCATGAGCTTTGCGGTCATACAGGGACTTCAGCGAGAGGTTGATTGCGAGATTTGATCACAAGGATGTGGAGCTTTATTACAGGGACTTGGCACAACTCGACAGAGTGGACACGTTGATTCATACATCAACGAATTTCAGCGTATAGCAGTCATGGTTCTAGAGATGCCTGAGAAGAGGGTGGTGATGTTATTCATAGAGGGCCTTCATGACAGGATGAGAGGATTGGTCAAGGCTCTTAAGCCTAGGACATTGCATGATGCCATCAGACGGCATTGGACTTGGACACATCCCCACTTCTTACCACCCACTTCTTATCAGCCCAATAAGAAGTTTCCCATGAGCTCCAGGCCATTTCAGCGCTCCACCATTCAAAGAAGAGTGCACCACCTCCTAAGGTGGATCAGGAGTCTCATAATGAGTTGAGGAGGAAGAAGATTTGCTTTCATTGCAAAGATCATTGGGAGCCTAGACATCGTTGCCTTGGTAAAGGCAAGGTGCATCTCATTGAGGTGATTTTAGATGAGGATGATGATCACTCGCTAGATATAGATGCAGAGGATGAGGCAAGGGCCATGATGCGTGGGGAGCAGCCCCAAGTAGAGCTTGGCGAGGGTGAGGCATTGGATTCATCGATGTCACTATTGCTACACTCTCAGGAGTTCCTAGGTACCATCCCTTTTGGCTGAAGGGAGTGCTTAAGGGACAACAGATTGTTTGTTTGGTTGACAGTGGAGCTACGCACAACTTCATTGATGAGGGGTTGGCTGCAAAGCGAGGATTATAGGTTGAGGATTTTGAGGGGTTTAGTGTACGAGTAGCAGATGGGTTTGCTATTAGTTGCACTAAGAGGATTCTGTGACTTAGTATTCAGATGGGGGACTACACATTGACCGATGACTTCTATGTTATTGGACTTGGTGAGATTGATATAGTCTTGGGTATTCAGTGGTTGCAGTCCCTTGGCAGATATGTGCAGGACTTCGGAGGATGGAATTGGAGTTCATGGTGGATAGGAAGAAGATTGTGCTTAGGGCTCTTTCTGACGGTGGGCCTAGAGTTGTTTCAGCACGCAGGATGGAATCTATAGTCAGGCATGGAGAGGTTGCATGGGCAGCCCAATGTTTCATTTCATCCAAACCTTCTTCAGATAGTGAGCAGCCCTTTCATATAGATATCCAGTCCATACTGGATAAGCACGGCCCAGTGTTTGGTGACATTCCTCCAGGTAGACCACCAGATAGAGGGTTTGAGCATGTTATAGAGCTTGAGGAGGGTGCTAAACCTGTGATGACTACGCCTTATCACCATCCTAAGACATATAAGGATGAGATAGAAAAGGCCATTAGAGAGCTCTTGGAGATGGGACACATCCGTCCTAGTTCTAGTCCCTTTGCTTCTTCAGTTGTTTTGGTGAAGAAGGATGGGACCATGAGGATGTGCATTGACTACCGTGCACTAAACAAGAAAACCATAAAGAACAGGTATCCCATTCCTCGCATAGATGAGCTTTTAGATGAGTTGCATGGAGCTATCTATTTTTCGAAGATTGATCTTCGATCAGGATACCATCAGATTCGCGTTCGGGATGAGGACATTCACAAGACAACCTTCAGGTGTCACTATGGGCACTATGAGTTCTTGGTGATGCCATTTGGACTCACCAATGCACCTGCTACATTTCAGTCATGTATGAACCATCTCTTCAACCGATTGAGGAAGTTTGTGTTGGTCTTCTTTGATGATATTTTGATATATAGCATGACATGGGATGAGCATTTGAGGCATCTTGATGAGGTACTTAGCATAATGGAGACTTCAGTCTTTATTTGCTAAGATGTCCAAGTGTGAATTTGGACTTACTGAGATATTGTATCTTGGGCACATCATTGGGGCCAATGGGGTCAAGGTTCATTAGGAGAAGATACAGGCAATGCAGGATTGGCCACCACCCAGGAATATCTCTAATTTGCGTGGATTCTTGGGGTTATGTGGTTATTACAGGAGGTTCGTGAAGGGTTATTCTCAGTTGGTAGCTCCATTGACAGATCTTACACGGAAGGGGGCATTCAGATGGACAGATGAGGCACAGAGTAATATTTGAGAGGCTCAAGGTAACTATGAGCACTGTCCAGTTTTGGCTCTTCCAGATTTCTCACGACCCTTCATTTTGGAATGTGATGCTTCGAGATTGGGGATTGGTGCAGTTCTTATGCAGGATCACCATCCTATTGCCTACGAGAGTAGGAAGTTGAGAGATAATGAGAGATTGTATTCCACCTATGATAAGGAGATGTTTGCCATTATGCATGCTTTGGCAAAGTTCAAACAATATTTAGTGGGTGGGAAATTTGTGGTGAGAACCGACCACAACAACTTGAAATATTTCTAGAATAGAAGGATCTCAATGAGAGGCAACAAAAATGGGTTAACAAAATCCAAGCATATGATTTTGACATTGAGTATGTCAAGGGGACGAAGAATGTAGTGGTTGATGCACTTTCAGAAAGCCCCATCTCGCTGCCCTATGTTCTTTGAGCAAGATTTCAGCAGATTGGAAATCTCAACTGTTAGTTGAGTATTCCAAAAATACTTGGGCATGTGACATTATGGATGGAAAATTTAGGATGACCGATATAAGGTAATAGCTGATTTGATTTTGTATAAGGGTAGAATTTACCTAGTTCCTGAATTTGAGCTTAAGGAGAAGATTATGCATGCTTTCCATGATGCACCACTTGCAGGACATCCAGGGTACTTTAAAACATACAGGAAAATTAGAGAGAGATTCTCTTGGAAGGGTCTCAAGGATGATGTCTTACGCCATGTCCGTGAGTGTATGACTTTGTGCAAAATAAGTCGAGCATACTTTCCCAGCAGGTTTATTCTGCCATTGTTGATTCCGGAGCAGAAGTGGGAAAGTATTTCGATGGATTTCATTACAAGTCTTCCCGTGGTGCAAGGGAATGATCACATTTATGCGGTAGTTGATCGGTTGACAAAATATGCACACTTTTTGTTGTCCCTACCAGCTTTAAGGCACCTCATGTGGCTGATTTGTTCTTCCGTCAGGTATTCAGGTTGCATGGACTTCCGAAGAACATCGTTAGTGATCGGGATAGCAGGTTTATGAGCATATTTTGGCAGGAACTTTTCCGTTTGGTTCACACTGAGTTGACTCCGAGCACTAGTTATCACCCTCAGACTGATGGGCAGACAGAGATTGTGAACAAGTGGATAGAGGGTTATCTACGTAACTATGTTGCAGGACAGCAGAAGGCATGGGTAAAGTTGTTGTATTTATGTGAGTATTGCTATAACACCACTTACCATATGTCTATTGGTATGACTCCATTTCGAGCATTGTATGGATATGATGTGAGATCTTTTGTTGATTTGGCATTGGGGATAGTAGAGCTCCCAAGGCTCAGGAGAGTTTACAGGATAGTCAAGGACATCCTTAAGGTACTTAAGGATAATATTCAGCGGGCCCAGAATCAGCAGAAGATGTATGCAGATAGGCACAGGGTAGAGAGAGCATTTGAGGTAGGAGACATGGTATTTCTACGTCTTCAGCCTTACAGACAGAGTACTCTCAAGAAGAGTGGAGCTGAAAATCTCAAGCCACGATTCTATGGACCATACAGAGGTGTTGAGGAGAGTTGGTGAAGTGGCATATGAGCTGGAATTACCTTCTGAGAGTAAGATACACAATGTCTTTCATGTATCTTGCTTGAAAAAGGCTTTGGGGCAACACATTGTTTCTTCTGCAGAGTTACCACCTTTGGATGAGGAAGGGAGGTTGGATTTAGTGCCAGAGGAGATCTTGGATAGCCGAGAGGAGATTGAGGAATAGAGTTATTCGGGAGTTCCTGGTGAGGTGGAAAGAGTTGCCAATAGAGGATGCTACATGGGAGGGTGAGTCTATATTACAACATCCAACTTTGCAGTTGCTTGGGGACAAGCAATCTCGGGAAGGGAGGACTGTAATGTCCCTCTTTCTCGAATAGTTTGATCGAAGACCTTTGGCCCTTTTTGTCTACCCGACGGCCAAAGGGTGAGTTCAAGGGTGACTTCGGTTTATTAATTTTATTATATCGTGCTTAAAATAAAATAAAGTATCACTAAAGCACATATAATGAATTAATAGACTTAATAAGTGACTTCGACTTAGGAAAGTACATGGAAATAAATTAATAAATTATTTAATGTGCTTTCCTAGGCAAAAAGTGTGACTTGCTTTGGGAAGTAATTAAATAAGCCAAAAAAATGTGACTTGCTTTGGGGATAAATTAATAAATTAATTATACTCCTTTGGAAAAGTGCAACTTGCATTTTGGAAGGGTTTTTTTGGCTATAAGGGAAAAAGTGTGACTTGTGCCGGCTTATGCAGATTATTATTATTTTTCTTCTCGGCGATTAGCTCGAGTTTTGCGAGACAAAATCCAAGGACGGAAACCCTCTGGATTATTCCTCTTGTGGACGGAAACCCCATGAGCAGTGAGAGGAGTTCTATACGAGGAGCTTCATTGCATTCACGAGTTATTTATCATTCCAGCAATTGAAAGAGAAATAAAATTGCAGCAATGGGCATTCGGACATCTTCTAGAGTGGGCGATTTATTCTACGCTTTTTTTATGCGGTGGTGAGGTATTCTTCATGCTAGTTCATTTTTGTATCTTTCGGACCTCAAATATATATCAAATCGATTTGGTTGAATCAATTCGACTAGGTTTTAGACAATATTTTGTTATCATTCCATCTGCAGGTTTCTAGTTGTTTTGCCCTAATTATTTATCATCGGAAATCAATATTAAATTCACAACTAAATTATTTATGAGGAAATATGCTGTTAAACCCTAGGCGCATTTTCCATATCCACTCGGCTTCCATGGGGTTTGTTTTATTTAATTTTCTGCATGCAAGTAAGATGAGATAGGTGTTTTATGATTTCTTTTGACATTATCGGTTCGAGATCCAAGCTTGAGCAATATATATATATATATATATATATATATATATATATATATATATATATATATCGGTGCAAAAGGTGATTGGGATCTTTCACACAAAGAAACATGTTTGGACCAGATCTAGAGGTCTCGCAACTCAAAATGTAGAGATAAAGAATCCTTAGCAAACACTAAAGGATGCAAAAATGTCCAACCATTTACAATGAGCCGAGCTCTTACATTTATAGATGAAGAGAAAAGAGGAGAAGAGGAGGAGGGAAATCTGACTTGAAAGCTCAACCATCAGTCATCAATGCCCGCAAATCCACCCCGCAATGTCAAGTGCAGTTCTCCATGTCTATTTGGCATGTTGGATAAGGAAGGAAAGCAGATCAGATCAAATCTGGGTTGTTGAAGCAATTAGATCAAATATTAATGGCGTGAAAGACGTTTTACAACTCCTCACCTACCAAATCCCACTTAAATTTGAATGGCTTAGCATGTAGCCCACATCAATGACATTAGAAAAGTTCAAGCACGCAAGGATCTAAGCACTGGAACATAAGTTATGGTATCGAAGATCAGTAGTGCTAACTAGGCATGCAAGACACGTGGCACGCACGGATTGGCGAAGAAATGGCCAAGCTGTTGATTTGTTTTGTCGTTTCGGCCCCGTGTCACGCCTTGGTTTGTTGCGAGGATTCGACGCCCTGGTGACGTGCTTTGATTGGTTGCGTGTGATACACTCAAGGTCTGACAGATTTCCATGTGGCACAGACAACACAAAAGAAGGCACAAAGTCATGCACGCGGAAGGATGAGGCGCGGAAAGAAAAGAGAGAAGACGCACACAAAGGTAACGCACACATGAGGAAATGGGAGAAATACCCATGGAAGAATTGTATGGGAGAGGCTCAATTATTACAAAATAATGTGAGACATCAGGGAGAAAGGGTCTGCGAATGTTAGGGACTTAGCTGATTTGGAAAGCAAGTCTAAGGCGTGCACAGGATGAATAACTATTAGGAAGAAGGAGAATGCACGAAAGGTACGCACAAGGGAAGAGTGGAACAAAGAGGAAAATGAAAATGAAAGGAAGGCGCAGAAGTGGAGCGCGTAAGGCATGTGAGGAAATGCAGCCAAGGAAATGTGCCAAGTAGATAGCTAGAGTGCGCGCAACCTGCAGTGTAGAACCTTAGTGCTAGACTGTGATTGTAAGTTGTCCAAATAACTAGGGGAGTTATTTGGATAACAGGCACCACTATCCGTTGGAACACAAAACATTCCATCAACCACGTTGATGTGCTACGTGGAAAGGTGGGCCTCTATGATGGTTATCAATATATTCATAACCACTCAAGTGATTATAATGTTTAGCAAAAGATGAAAATGATGATTCAAAGAAAGTTAAGCCTGGAAAAAATGATAGTGTCAAGTGAAGAGGAGCCAAACTCGTGGCATCTAAAGATTAAATTCAAGAGAAGCAAATCACCATAAAGGATTCAAAGCCCAACTCAATCGGGCAACGATCTTCACTTGGAGCAAGAATTTATAAATGAGGTGAGTCATTAAGGTGTCAAGCTAGAGCCATTCATCCACACAACATGCAACAAGCAAAGGCGAGTATGACAATTTTGAGGAGGTATAGCAAATAATTTTAGTGTAGACAATGATACACGCCTAAATCCAAAGTGTCGTGTGTGGAAAATTTATGGTGGGTACACGAGTATGTTAAGAATGGGAGTGTTTCCTCTATCCAAAGTGAAACATGATGTGAAGCTGGACATTTGAAATGCCAAGCAACATGCATAAATACAATATACAACTCAACACATTGCAAGGGTGAGACTATTGGTGAGGTTTGAAGTCGAGCACCAAAAACTATTGAAGCTTGAACCAAAGCAAAGTATTCAAAAATAAAATGCACGTTTGTTGAATTGAATAAGTGGTGGAGGCAGAAGATGTATTGATGGTGAGCATAAAAGGAGCCTGTGAACACACAAAAAGCCGTGTTTAATGGAAGAGTGGAGTCAAAGGTGGAAAGATGAGCAAAGGCATACAAGCCATAAAATCTACAAACCCCGAGCTAGAGGACATTAAGGGAACGACATGAAGTGGAGATGACATCTCACAAGATAGCTTGAGGACTTCAAATAGATCCATGGTGTGCAACGCATGGGGAAGCCAACAAAAATGATGCATTAGTTTTGGCACCCAAAGTTGTTGCCCTTGACGACCACATTCTCCCCACCCTTTAAGGTAATGGAACCTTTATGCTTGAAACAACTCTTAACAAATCCTAAATTTGTGGGTCACATGTAATTAACCGTATGTTGACCATAACATGTAACAACTTTGTAGCCTTTGCTTTCCCCGCCCCTTTCCCCCTTGAAGACCGTTCAATTTACTCAACCTAGGGCATCCAATTTATGTTGGAAGGACCATGTCAGTCATAGCTTGAATGCATAAAAAGAGCGACTTCAATAGGATTCTAATTGAAATTAGCTTCATTTCCATCTTTCCATAGCTGATAATGATTTTTTGAACAAAAGATGTGCCAGATTTGCATATATCTTGCATGGAATGTGGTCAAGTCGCCCAAGAGCACCATTGTCCACATGAACATGTCGTGTGGAAGGCTAAAAAGGGGTGTAAACATATGGACATTCTTACCATATACAATATCTTATTATAGAATAGTATATTACCTTGCAATATGTAAGAGAATTCCTATACGACTATTGTTATTTTAAAACATAAAGCAGATAACCTTTTTCCAAAGATCAACGGGAATAAAAACATGTAAGATTATAGGTTTCCTCCTAGGTATCACTAAAGGGGGCCTGACATTAACATATACTAAATTAATTTCAATCATAGGGGCATTCATTCCAAACCTTGTTTGAATCACAAGATGAAAAAAATTGAAAACGAATCAATATCCATAATTGTAGAGCTAAGGAAAAAAGCAAATTTACAAAAGAATGAATTCTATTAGAAACCAAGTCAGAATACAATATTATAGCATGGTATCTAATAATGTAATTTATTTTATGGAATATCGAGTATTAAAATGTTTTCCAGTTACGATTTTTAACATGCAATTGGAACTTTTTGTTGATTGTAGAGCGTCAAAATTGTCTTTGTTTAAGATAAATTGTATTTGTAGAGCTAACAACCACAGTGATAACCAAGGTAGTAAGATTTTCGGAAGAGGCACAACTCCCATCATTTCCCACTGAACAAACCACAATAATTACATTTCTTATTGCATGGAATGATCCCGATGCAATTGCATCACTCAACTAATCATTTTCAAGAGCATCGAGTCCTAATGACAGAGAAAATGTCTTCTCTATCTTTGATTGCATCATCAAACGCAACTAATGTCTAAATCATAACATTTTGATTCCCCACAAGTTTGGTGCACTGCAAGTCTAGCCAAAGGTGGCCCACCTCCTGCACCTCCAAATTCTAAACCATTATAGTTCATATTACTCACATATCATCTAGTTGCAGTAGAAGCAATATCACTTTCATGCCCCAAATAATCTCTTGTTGATCTCAACTCTATGCCATTCTATGAATTTGTTGTGTTCAATGTTTCTCCCTTCTTAGCCTCCAATCAATTCCCGAAAATACCTAGCACCAATTATTTTATTACGCAAAAGAAAATAATTCATAGTACCTGGCACCAATTATCTTCCTACACAATAGCCACATCATTGATCATTCACAATGATCTCCACCCTATCATGTTGCCAGACAAATATGCAGTTCAAGATCAATCCCCACAACAGGGCCCTCTCCTTGACACATTTTCTAACAAAATACAGATAAAACTCCAACCACGAATATTTTTCTTCTCTGAGACCAAAATTACACCTTAGCAACAGTTCTCGTGGGCAAAACAAAACCCTAAGAATGAACAGAGTCATTTTTGCACATCTGACAACCCCAAAAGCACTAAAATAGACGAAGTGTTGGCAGTGTTGTAACAAACAATTGGAACTCTACAAGCATAATTTACAGGACATAAACAAGCGATTTATTTAATCGACAACACGTACCAAAATAACAAAATCTCATTAAACACTCAGTTCATCTCATTTAAGAAACACCTATCAACGTGATTAGTTAGCATTAGCTCATTTTTAGCTTGACATGATTAAATCGACACCCATTGACCCGTTTTTGCTTTTTCAAAAATAAATATTCGTAATACATTTATTTTTTTGGTCAACCCGACTCCATTAATATGGACTACTAATGCTTGAGCATCATAAATATATACGATTTCATAGATACTCGTAGATGTGTATATGACATAATTTTTGTTATTATTAATATTGATAGTTTGAAGGTTTCTACCCTGAACCAAGTAAAATTCGTATATGACATGGTTTTTAATATCCCATCAATTTTATTTAAATGCCATTGACTGTGGAATATCTACTCGCGTTCTAGTTATATTGGTTGTTTTTCCGGTATGAGGTTCAATGTAATTAAAATGGACGAAACCATACAGCATCTTGAATGGAAGTTTTGGACAGCGGCAGTCAACAGAATTTTACAGGACCTGCATAGGTGCCCGACAAAATTATCCCCTGCATCTACGCATTTAAATTTATCACTCCACAAACTACCCTGTACATAGTTTTTATAAACATTTCTTTAACAGGACTTACTAAAACTTTTAGCGTGAGTGTGGAACATAGTCCTCTTCCTCAAGAACTAAGTTAACACGAAACAGAAACAGTTCTGGAACATGGAAACGCCGACTTTCCAAGAATCCTTCGGAAAAAACCCATGAAAATGTCAGTACAATAAATATTAACAAAAGAAATATATATATAAAATAAATTGAACTCTTAAAGGTGGTGGCAGAAAGGCCAAGCCTGTCCAAAATGTCCAGAGATGCGGTAATGGCCCAGCATTTCTGGATTAATTACAGCATGTGCCCAGACATTTCTGGCAGTTTCCCAGGAAACATTTCTAGGTGGAAACACAATGTGCAGGGGATAATTCCTGCAACTTAGCTCAAGGAAAATCCAGCTGGATTGCTTGCTGGAATGAAGCCATTACCAAGCTTGCCTCTTTCTTGCGCATGCATAGAAAGCAGACAGCAGCTTCAGTGAGAAAGCTATGTCAGAGTGAGGGAAGATCACCATACTAAACATCAATATACTAAAAATGGCCAACATGGCATCTCATATTGCGTTCTAGTAATTGGTGTATATCTAAAAGAGAGAATACTTCTACGTAACTGTCAAAAGATCCAAATCCCTGCAGAGAGATCTAGAAGTTTAGAGCCGAAACATTAGACAAAAGAGGATAAAACATGGTTGATTCCAGACATTTGCAAAAGAGAATAAATCGCAGTTGAACACAGACATTTGTTAAAAGAGAATAAAACACGGTTTAATCCTAACATATTTGTCAAAGCGTTACCGTTCTCTGAAAATAAATCTTAAAGAGAAAAATAGATGTCAATTGTACAATAATAATTGGATTTTACTCTTAAGCAAACGTATTGAAACAAGCTAAATGGCATTTCATGCATCATAGTGAGAATGAATATGACAAAGAATGACCACAAGAAAACTTTTTGGGTATGATACCCAAGGTGAGGGTGCTTAGTACAAAGAAATATGAAACTTCAAAAACAGAAATATAGAAACAGAGACAGCAAATTTATTTATAAAAATATACACTAGAACCACAAAAATGACAAGTCATGTAATGTATAAAAACTAGAACATGTTTACGGAAAGCAAGTTAATTACCAAGAAAAAATAGGTCCTCCGTAGTTATTTAAGATTTATCATTGGCATGGCCCTAGTTAGTCCAATGAATTAGCATGTCTATCTGCCCGAGAATAAAGGCCAAGGTCCATCTTCAAGGATTTCAGAACGAGAATTTCTGATCTCCTCTGTTCTTAGACGGTCTGGCCCTGGACGAATTCCAAAATCAACCATGTTTGTACAATGAAGTTAACCGAGCTTAAAGGGAAAGGTGAATATAAATTTCATATGAAGTCTAGAATCTTTTATTGATATCATCATATCCACCTTAATAGTCTATTCCTGCTCAATTTGGGGGATGCATAAATCCATTTGCCATTACATCCCACCCCTTGCTGCCAATGTAGACATTTTCATAACCCAAAAAGCTGAACTTAGCTTGTATTATGTCAAGCTGCAACATTTATTCCTCTCTAGTGCATCTTTTACAGCACAAAAGTGCAATATGTACAGCTGCAGCAAGAAAAAAACTCGGTGTCTGATCAGCAGTTTCCCTTGTTTAAGAATAGGTGTATCAAACAACCTCAATGTGCATGGCATCATTTCTTCAGCATCATTCACAAAGCAGATAGTTCAACTTCATGAGTTGCAGGGCGGTAAGCTACAAAGGTGCCATCATTTGCAAAAGAACCAGGATTGAAGCAGGTGACACCAGTGTATTTGAATGCTTTCTGCTCAGCTTTATCTGCTAATATTATCTGCTTAGAGAAAGAACCCATGTTATATGCCAACACTTACGTTTATGACAAAAATGACATGGGAGAAGTAATAAATCCAATATTCATTGCACGGAGAAAAAAAGAGAGAATTGCACTATGGTGGCTTTTCATGCCCATAAATAATATACTTCTTGTAAAGAGAAAATACAAATAGACAACGTTTTCTACTATCAGACAATTGTGCTTCCATGCATTTAAGCAACCAACTAGTACAGATATCTTAAAAACATGTATCTGAAATACACTGAGAGATATCAATTGCAAAGTTCTTCTCTTAGATTTTTCACATACGAAATTGATTAATAACTCAATTACGTTCTCTGAAAAATTCCCACTGATTGGTGACAAATGGCATTAATCTAACTGCACCACTGTGCTGGACTCGAAAAAGTCTTTCCAGAAAAAATAAATCCCCAACCTCTACCATATGGTCAAGATATTACTATTTTTTACTAACTTCTCTGAGGAAAGAAAAAAAACTTTTAAGGTTAAATGGACATCAAGTTTAAGGACGAAATCAACCTGCAATAGTCAAATGAACGTCAAATTTAAGATCACAAATAAAAGTGAAAACACTAATGCCATTACATCCCACCCCTTGCTGCCAATGCAGAACACCTACTGGCATAATAACATACAGGCCACATAAGCACCAATGAAACTCATGTTATGTCTTGGCAGAATGCTCTGCTTAGCCAGAACAAGACCAATGGCAATAAAACTATACTTTATGCACTGAAAATATGGAATGATTATATACTTTTGAATGAAATACTATGCAAAAAGTAAAGGTGACACTGCAACAATTTACATGTAGAACATAAACATCCATCTAAATTACTTGCCAGTATTTGTATTCCTTAAATGTCTTCACATTTATATGAAATAAGCAATCCAAGCATGACTCAATTTCAAGTGTTATTTCTGTTAATCTACCACACCAAATATTATCGAGATATCCTAGTTTCCCATTGATCTAAGTATCTACAGTTCAGAGGAAGAAAGATACCGTGTGAGGTGTGGGGTACAGACGCAAACAATGATCAAAATTCCAGATAATCGGTTGTACCGTGAGAGGCAATGGGCAAAGATGACTTTGATGAGTTACGGTAGCAACCAACTGTCGCCAAACATGAAATGCATAGCACAAAGTGTAAGCCTGAGCAGTCCTCAGCCCAAAAATAAAATTAAAAATAAAATATAAATTATCCATATAAAAAAAAAACATACATTTTCAAAAGGCTCATTCGTTTCCTCAGCAGAAGGAGGTACTATGCAGGATCTACGCATCCGATATAACATGTCTTGTCGGAAAAGGACTATCTCTTGAGTGTAAAATTTAATTCTGGTTGACATTTAAATCACATATCCTTTATGAATGAAGGATAATAATGGATCCTTAGTTTCTCCTAGCTGAACCAAATAAGACAACATGAACTCGATTACCTGCAAGGATTGCTGGAGAAGACTGCATTTGTGACATGCTTCCTAACTTCTTCACAAAAGAAGTTAGGTAATGCAGGCCTGGGAAGAATGTTTGCGGGACCTACATTTGCAAAAACATATTTTCTCAGCCACATAGAAACAATCCAAGATAACCAAAGCTTTACAATGAGTCGCAAGAACTATATATGAAGCTAAAAAGATTGCAATAGCAAAAGTACACACTAAATAAAGAGAAATTGACAAAATTTAAATCTTCAGTTATAGTATATGGAAACCTAAAATGTGTAAAAATCACGTGATTACATAAAAGTGACAAAGTCCATAACATACTGATTGTGCAGAGAAATTGTCCAAAAATGCATATGGAAAGTTATGAGCATATATTCCTATGCCTTACCAGCATCATCTGGACCTGGTATAAATAAAAACCGGCTCCCTTCTTTTAGTCGGGTATGAGCCATAATCATTGACCCCAGCTTACCAAACTGTGCTCTGCTCAAGATAGATTCATAAAATTTGGTTTCCCAAGATTCTTTAATACCGTCAATATCATATCCAGATAATTCATGGGATACATATTTATTTAATAGCAAATCAAAGATACAGACACTTACCGCAGGTCTGAAAAAGAATGGTAAGCAAGATTGCATGGATGAGAGCAAAAGTTGCCCATGAAAACAAATAAAGAAGGCACGACATCCACCGACTCATATCCATCCAAAACTGTAGCAAGCTTTTCCATGGTCTTTTCTACAGTGAACAATCAAAGCATCAGATTTCCCTGACTCTTTAAAAAGGTTGGGTCATGGACACTGACAGAGTAAAAGAAGCGTTACCTCGGGACTGTCAACCCAAACATCAGAGAGGATAACAAACATATCATTGAATGCATTCTGTTCCAGATCAGTAAGTCTGGTCTACATCCAGTCAATGGAATAAAGTCTAAACAATAGCTTCAACTCCAAATGATCAATGTTCCTATCCTTTCAGTCCTGATTACTTTGATTTGATTATATGAATACAGAATTTCCTCCTTAGCAAACAAACATTTATGTACTTGCTTTCCAGCAGAACCAAAAGGATACAGTTTCATCTGTTGTCAGAGCACCACCCCCAAAGAAATCAAGACCTGCTGTTACAGAGAGAGAGACATTTCTATTCTCCAATGGTGGAAAGCCGCATGTATGGATCTATAATTCACACAAAAAAAAGGGTTAGCCAATTAGCTTCAAATAGAAATGTTGCCCCTAGACTTGAAAAAACTAATATGTTAGCAGCTAAAAATCTAGAAAAGAAATGGTTAAATTATCGTTATACAAAAAGGATCTGCAGTGTCATCATCATCCTTAAATGGAATAAGCACCTTCACCAAGCAGATAATTATCACTGTTAGTTTATAGATTGTGGCCATCAACATAAATACATAAATACTACCACAAAGAGATGGCTACAAGCCAACAGCATCTGACTCAACATATAACTACCTACATTCAGATGGAGTCACTTGTTAACATAGTTCCTCATATATCCCTCTAGGAACATGGGAACAATTTTTGCACGTGCATCTGTTTAAGGATGATAGGCTGTACTTGAGTCAATTGACCCTTGCACCTTCTAAACGTTGCTGATAAACTTGCAGCCTCGGTCACTAAAAATAATATACCACAACAAAAAGAAATTATCCCCCTGCTCGAGGAACTCTTGTAATCAAATTCTTGCAAGTGGAATACTCATTGGCTTCCAATAGTATCCATCTTGTTCCTCTGAGAAGCCTAGCATGAAGCAAAAATGTTCCTCACATTTTCTTTCTTATATAAGAATTTATTCTGGAGGTTATGATCGGCCATAAATAAGCCAATCTGAAAAGCCATTAGTGAAGGGTGACACTCCATAATAACATTTTCCTTGAATTTGGAGTTAGGTAAAGATGTATGCAGTTTTTCTGAAGATTCAACTTACCAAAGAATGTATACCTGCCGTTTTCTTCTTATGCTTTTACTGGGGATTGTAACATGATAGCAATCTTCTCGTCCTTAGTATACTATGCTACAATTTCCTCTTTCCAACCAGGTTCGGCTACACATATTTCCTGCAGCTCAGAAATATGGAATAAAGAATTTGGAACCACAGTATCCATCTTTCGCATTAAATACCGAAATCAAAACCTTGTAATTTGACAATGCACTTGGCGTTTCGTTCACTAAAGCTCCTTCGGGATAGGAAATACTTGAGATTCAGATGATTTGTTCTAATTATAAAGCTTTGTCCCAAAAAAACTGCCAGAATTCTCAAGGGAATAAATCAAAGCCAACATTTATTTATTGTAAATGGATAATGATTCTTCTTTATACATTAATCCCTTCTTTCAAAAACTATTAGCTGCTTATTTTGTATGGGTGACCGGATGTATCACATTCCACTACAAACAGTTCCATGATATTTGGAAATGCAAGTACACGGCTAGATGACGTTACCTTCACATTTTGGAAGGAGGCTTCTGCCTTATCCACCCATTGGAATTGGCCCTTTTCGCATTCTCTGTCGTGCCATAGGACCTCCTAATCCGTTAAACAATTTCATGAAAAACTGAACCACCCAGGAAACCCTCTAGATTGTGTCACGTTTTTGAGGTGGCCTAGTGAAAAACAGCTTAAATCTTGGACACTAGACTGCACGGATACTGGTACGGTTTCAGTACGCTGAAACGGCAATTTTTAAAAATCTCGGGTACGGTACACTTTTGGGCATGTTATATGTACACATGTATATACATATGTACACATATGTACATATGTACACATATGTACATATATAGATACATATGTACATATGTATGTACTATATACATATGTACATATATATATACATATGTACATATATATATATAAAAATTCAAAATGGAGTCAAATTCCATTAAAGACGTTTAACTGTAGAGAAACAGTAAGTGCAAGTAGTTGCTGCAGTCTAGGGGTGATCAAGGCTGCGAGGGAAGCACAGCCTCGCCATCACAAGAACCTGCAGCCAACACCATAAAAAATTAATTTCATTTTCGCTCAGAGAAAACAGTGCAATCATATATATATATATATATATATATATATATATATATATGTATACAAACAGTGCAGTCTACAGTTAAACATCTTTAATGGAATTTGACTCCATTTTGAAATATATATATATGTATATAAATTATACTTTGAGAATTGAGACTTGAGTTTGTATTGATTCATAATGTTCAAAACATGATAGTAAATAACATAATACATTCAAGTTTCAACTTTAAAATTAAAAAAATTGCATATTTTTAAAGTTTTTTTGAGTTGTCTTTTAAAAAAGACATGTAGAGGCTCTGGGTACGGCTGGAAACGTTTCCACAGAGGCAGGGTACGCTACGGGTACGGCAAAACCGTATCTGTAGCGTACCCTGCCTCTGTGGAAACGTTTCCAGCCGTACCCAGAGCGTACCAGTCCTCGTACCAGTACCTGGTACGTTTCCAGGCTGGTACGAGGACCCCCAGGGCGTTTCCGTGCAGTCTAGTTTGGACAGATTAACCTTGTCCCTGATCCTTGTTAGTCATATGCCCTAGCTATACAGGTTCACTTTGTGCAAATTCACATGTCAAGTTCAACTCCTTTGCAAACAAAGAGTGATGCTAAAGGAGTTCTAACATGACCATCAAATGTTGCAAATATTCTTTTAAACTCCTATAGATGAGCATGGCATCAAAGAAAAAACATATATTTTTAAGTAGACTTGATAATTTGATCCACTAGACATTGGGAGGCGATTGGGACATTGGTAACCCCAAAGATACAATACCCAAAACTTATAGTGGCCTCAGTGAGTTCAAAAGGTTGTCTTATTGGTCAAATTCCCTCACCCATAACTGGTGATGGCCAAAACTTCAAATCAAATTTTAAGAATATTGTTGTTCCATGCACTCCATCAAGTGAATCGTCTATACATGGAATGATGTACAGATTTCTTATTGTTCTCTTGTTCAACTCTCAGTAGCCAATAGACATACAAAAAGAACCATGCTTCTTATACTAACACTATCATGGATGCGAAGGGACTCTTACTGTAACTCATATGACCACTTTCAAAAGTTCATGAGTCTGTTTTTTAAATTTTAACCTTAAATAACCTACGATACCTGTAGAAGGTAATAATAACAAGTTTCAAGCCAAGTTCCAGCTAAATAATATGTTCTTGTCCCCTATTTGGTGGCATCTCACGAGGTGGATCTCTAAACCCATCCGATAAATCTTCTAACAGATTTTGCAATTCCTTCTTATGAGGTTTGGACCATGAGTGAAACATGCAAGCCTTCAACGCAATAAAATTGTCAAATGAAGCATAACTCAACTCTCTACTTCCTTGGACTGTTTTTCTATTGAGATTAGGTTGCTTGTACCTAGTAATTATGATTAGCCAGCATCCATCCTTGAATTGTATGCACAGCTTATAACAGATCATGTGAAATTTACCCTAACACCTTAAGCCATTGCACACCCATGACTATCAATTGGTGCCCAGGCTGCAACATAAAAATTGGAGTGATGATACAGAAATTCTAACATGATCCTCAAATGATGCAAAGAAAACCACTCTTGCTATAAACAAGGATGGCATCAAAGAAAACCAAAACAAATTTTGTTAAGTTGGCTTTGATTATTGGATTCATTAAACCTTGAAGGTGGGTGTGGCAATCACCCCTCCCAAACACATTACCCGAAACTCATAGTGACCTTGGTGACTTAAGAAGGTTGTTTTATACTAGTCACAAGTTTGAAGCCAATTTCCAACTCAATAATATGTTCATGTTCTCAGAAACACCCGATAAATATGTTAGTAGATTTTACGATTTCTTCTTGATAGGTTTGGGTCTTAACTGAAATATGCAAGCCTTCAATGGAGTAAGATTGTCAAATGAAGGATAAATCAACTCTGGCTAGTTTCTTGGACAGTTTTTCTGTTGAGATTAGCCTGTTTGAACCCAGCATATTCTCTCTAATAGTGATTAATTGATGCCCCTTCTCAAATTGAATGTACAACCAAACAAGGATCACGAACAATTTTCCTAACATCTTAAGCAATTGCACACCCATGACCACATCAATTGCTGCCAGGACTACACAAATCAGAATGCAATCCATAGCTACCTAGCTGTATTTTCCATGACTTGACCACTCATTTAAAATCCATCGTAGTGTTATTAGCTACTAAGAATTGCATGTTTTTGGGCTGGCTCAACTTTTAGTACCACATACTCCACCATGAGATTATGATTGATGTACATTACCATCATCCTTCATTTTATATTGCTTTCTACCCTCAAGATTTAATATTTAGAGATCCACAACACTGCAACAAGGAAAAGCACAGAAACTTATGCCAGATCATGATCCTCCAAACTTGAAGCTTCTTCTCTGTGATTAGTTTTAGCTATATCTCATTAGTCCTTTTCTACCACTTCAATCACATCAATCCTCCCACAGTCTTTGTGTTTATGCCCTTCTGATCATTCCCTTTAGAATAAACACATAAGCCCTTGGACTGCAAATCAGCAATGACAGTCAAATTTACACATTATTCTCAATTGTTGGAATGTCCAAGTTAAAGGGTCGATGTTTCTCCATGATTTGGGATTTACCTTTAAGAAAGGGGAAGTTTGGGAGGGTTCCATTTTTGCAGGGCAGCTTCAAGCAACTTTTGAATAGGCTTTTGTTTATCATATGAACTCCACAAGGCTCCAAAAGACTCGAGGCCTTCACATAGACCCTGATGGAATTCACTAATACGTCAATCTGCCTTGACACCAACACCCTGGGGAAAATATTTTCTAAAATAATAGGTCAATGTCCCTACTGCTTCATGTTCGTTTTTACAAAGAAATAGCCTTCCTGAGTGGAAGGTTCAAAATTGTAATAGAATGTAATGTCCCTTTCTAGGGCTGAAACTGAAAATAAGGGTTTGGGCTCAAACCCAAATGAGAGAAATCAGATTTTTACAACAGCAGCTCTGAAAAATATATATAACCCTAGCAGAGAACTGAAACTACCCCTTTTTGGGCATCAAACCCCCTTCAAAACAAGCTGAACATAGGTGTATAAATCCTCCTATGGCAGCAAACTGTAATGGCACTTAATGGCATCAATTCCCATGCAAACACAAGCTGAAAATGACATAGAATGCTTCCAAATATTTTATTCAACCATGGAGATATTTATCCAACCAATACACTTCAAAATAAATAAGAAATGAATAGATAAATCACAGTTGTAATTAATTAAATAACAGCAGAAGTACAGCTCACATTAAGGGTTGGAAATGAGTGTTCCCAAACCCCAAAAATATCAATAAAATATGAAATCAGCCTTATAAATTATGAGGAAGGTGAGTATCAGCTCCAATTGCCCAAATGTGCCCTAGAAGGCACTTAACTCTTCCTCCACCCAAGTCACTACCCTAGGAGAGGGTCCAAAATAAATGTAGAAACCTTAGTAGCTCTTCCTCTCTCAAGCCCTAGCTGCAAACCAACAACCTCATAAGGATGTTTGTTTTTAACTTTAACTTTGGCTTTTCACCTCTTCAACCCAACCGACCTTCCTTAGAAGAGAAACAATGAAAGAAGAATGTAAATGCTCACATTAAAGACTAAAAACACAACAAACACTTGCCTTGTTCACTTCCTTCTTGCCCACGGGAAGTGAAATGGGCTAGAAGTCTGCAAACGAACTAATTTGGAAAAAGGGGCATTAAAGTCCTCCCTTTTCCCAAAAAAAAATTCCCTCAAGCAATTGAAAGCTTGGATGTTCCAATCGTCTCGATCCTATACCTGTCAAATGAAAGAGCTCTTGCCAACACAAGCTCATATGCCCAAATACCATCATACCAAAACAACTAAATCCCATAGTTGTCAAGTGGAACAACTTCCGCCCACAATGATCATGGTGTCTACTCCTTCCATCACCCATATCTATATGTTCTCCCTCAATGAAGCCTTCTACCCAAAGCATGAGAACATCTTTCAACACAGCTTGCATGTAAGCTGAAAATAAGTCATAACAGCCATAAATCACTTGGGATTCCATCCAATTCAGCACAGTGTTCTAAAAAGCGGTACCGGAACCAGCCGGTTCGACCAGTTCACCTTTAAAACACCAAACCGCCCACAAAACTAGACCGTTAGGACGAAACCCAACTGTTCCATACATCGAACCGGTATAAAACGGTTTTGTGTTTCCATTTACCTTAAAAAAACATTTTTCTTTTCTTTTCACTTATAAGTTATTTCTTTCAACCCTAACCCTAAAGTGATGTTATATAACACCCCCATTTGTCTCACACCTCTCTCATTGAGCATTTGTGAGCATTTGGAGTTTGTGGAGCTGCATTGAAGAGTTGTGATTTGGAGTGAGCTTGGAGCTTGGTTGGCATTCCTTGTGGGCTATTTGTGGTGGATTTAGCATCTACATTGCGAGGCTACAACCCATCTACAATCTTGGAGGATTTCTTGACCAAGTTCTTGTGCCCATTGATCTTCATAGTTCATTTCATTGAAAGGTATGTTAAAAACAAAAATCTGCCCCTATTTTTCTCTCTCATAATATTGCAAATCTGAAATATATTTCTTTTGTTGCAAAAAAAATAAGATAGGTTTGCATATTTTTATTTTCAGATTTGTTTGCATTTACCATGCCTCCCCGAGTCAAAGACCCTACATGGAACCATGTTGATATTGTTGATAATCAAGTGTTTTGCAAATCTATTGTAAGAAACACTTGGGGTGGTGGGCGGGGGCAGCGGGGGGGGGAGGGGGCATTCATAGGTTGAAGCAACACTTGGCTGGTCAAAGAGGCCAAGTTGCCCCATGTGATGCACCAAACATTGAACCCATTAGATTGGAAATGCAACACATGATTGAGAAATATAATGAAGAGAAGGCTAGGCAAAAAGAGATAGAGGCTGAAATAGGGAGAAAGAGGCAACTTGCCATGTCCCAAACAAACACTAGTGTTGAAGGCTCTTGCTCTAACCCTTTGTCAATGTTAGAGACCCTTTTCGATATGTTCCTCCCATTCATGAAACCATGCCTCAAAAGAGGAAGTCAAAGAACATTCAAATCTTTTTCCATCCTCCACCCTGTTAGTGCCTCTAGGCCAATGAGAATCAACCTACTTTAGATAGCCATTGGAAGAAGCAATACAAAGACTTTGCTTTTGAATACATAGCTAGATGGTGGTATGATGCAAATATCCCCTTCAATGTTGCCCGCTCACCTTATTACCAACCCATGTGGGATTCCATTGTTGCTGCTGGTAAGGGCTTCAAAGGCCCTAGTATGCATGACTTGAGGGGGTCTCTTTTGTAGAAAGAAGTTGGGTCAATAGACGAATACTTGAAGGGTTGTAAACAGTCATGGGCCAAAACAAGATGCACCATTATGTCAGATGGATGGAGTGATGGAAAGAATTGTACCATAATAAATTTCCTTGCCTCTTGCCCACAAGGAACCATGTTTTTGAAATCAGTTGATGCATCTGATAGGGTGAAAGATGCAAACTTGTTTCAACTTTTGGATGAGGTTGTTGTAGAGGTGGGGGTGGAAATGTTGTACAAATCATCATAGATAATGCCTCTAACTATGTTCTTGTTGGTAAGATGTTAGAGAACAAATACAAAACCATATTTTGGATGCCATGTGTTGCACATTGCATAGACCTCATGCTTGAGGATATAGGAAAAGAGGATTGGATCAAGAACATTGTGGATCATGCCAAGAGCATTACAAAATACATCTATAACCACTCATGGGTATTGAACCTAATGAGAAAAAACACCAAGGGCAGGGAACTTGTCAGATCGGCCATAACGAGATTTGCAACAAACTTCCTCACATGCAATCTCTCATTTCTCAAGGACAAAACTTGAAAAGATGTTTTCAAGTGATGAGTGGAATGCATCTTAGTGGAGCCACAAACAAGATGGAAAAGACATCAAAAAGAAAGTTTTTGACAACACATTTTGGAAAAAAGTAATAGAGGTTGTAAAAATTGTGGAGCCCCTTGTTAAGGTGTTGTGGTTGGTGGATGGGGAAAAATTGGCCATGGGTTACATTTATGAGGCTATGGATCAAGCAAAGGAGCAGATAAGGGCAACATACAAGGATAGAGTAGCAAAGTATGGGCCTATATGGCAAGATCATTGATAACAGATGGAATAATCAACTTCATCACCATATACATGCAATTGGGTATTTCTTAAACCCAAGGTATCATTACAAAGCTCAACTTGGAGAAGATCAAACTGGGGAGGTCAAAGATGGATTGTACGAAGTGCCTAGAGCACATGGTCCCTGATGAGAGTCAACATTTGGAAATACACCGACAAATCAGTGCTTTCGGTTTCGCCAAGAGCCACTTTGGTGCCTTTGGCAAAAACCTAGCAAAGATTGCAAGAGAAGTGGACCAGCCAAGTAAGAAATTCCAAAGTTTTTAATTTTAGTTGTTTAAACTTTAAAAACTTGAATTTTTAGCATAAGTCACAATCTAATTTGTTGAATTAACTAACTTTATTTTTTTGTCTTGGTTTAATCATTTATTGCAGCACATTGGTGGGAGTCATTTGGTAGCTAGTGTCCTCAGCTACAAAAGTTTGCAATTTGGATCCTAAGTCAAACTTTGCAACGCTTCTGGGTGTGAGCGCAACTGGTTTGTTTTTAGCAGATTCACACAAAGAAGAGAAACCATTTGGAACAACGGTTAAATGATCTTGTCTTCGTGCAATACAACCTCCGGCTAAGGCACAACCAATTATTGAATAGAAGACCTGATCTAGATCCCATTGTCTTGGATGATATTGATCCAACATCATAATGGGTAGAGGAGAGTCACCCAACAAAATTTGATCTTGATGACTTGGGTGGATGGGTTTAGTAGCACCACGGATGGCGAGCACTAGTCGTGTTACTATAGGTACTACTGCAAATGTCCCTGAGGAGTCCGACGAGTCCGAGGAACATGATGACGTTGATGAGGATGAGGATCCCATTCTTAGCACTAGCAGTGGTGTTGAGTTTGATGATTGATATCAAACATGTAGTAGCTTGTAGCATATTGTTTTTTGGACTCTATAGGCCATTTTGAGCCTCGTTGTTTATGTATTTTGTTTCGGATATGTTGTGCACTTGGTGCCATTTTGCTATATTTACTCTTACATGGGTATATACATGAGCAAACTTTGCATATTTCGTCTCTAATTGTTTGTAATCATGGCTTGAAATCTTAAAAATATATTGTTTTCATTAGAAGTGTAAAATTTTATGTATTTTTAGTGTACGGTTCATAATTTTTAAATTGGTCCAGTTCGATTCAGTTTCGATCGACCTTCGGTCGGTTCCAAGTTTGGTTCTGATTTTTAAAACATTGATTCAGCACTAGGATCATTGGGAGGAGTTTCTTCACTAGTGGAGCCTCTCCACTATCATTACCATGCAAGGAAACCCTCTTAAATTGCACATGTACAGCTGTTCATGACTAAAAATATTGTGACCAACAATATAGAAATGATACAAATATGAAAAACCCATGCAAACTTCAATAATGTGATTTATGTAGTGGCGGTAGGTACCCAGACAAGGAATAAAAAACTCTCCGCCTTCACCGTAATCCCATATGCTCCCACATTTGCTTGGCAAAGAAATAAACTTAACTACTCTTCTCTTTTAATACATATACCTACACATGGAACAAACTTATTTTAGAAAACAAGAGTTGCCCTCATTATTGTTTCTTCATTCCTCATGGATATGATGGCAAGTTCTCTTTCAATGCTTGCAAAAAAGTTCACCCAGGTTGTCCCAAACACAGCTTTAACCGTGCATTTTGTCCCCCAAAATCAAAAGGATAGTGGATGGGATCCTTCTTATGATAGCTAAAAACACATCAACAATGATAATAGATTGGAAACCCTTCATCCTCATGGTTGGATACTCATCTCTAATTGTCAAAAAAATGGATAGGGAACTAAAATTGTTGCGGACAGCGAACGAAAATAACGGACAGCAGTTGTCATAATGATTACCTTGGCATCCAAAAGATGCTTCCAAGCTGCCCCAAACTAATCTCTTTAAAATTTGGTTTGGATCAAAAGTTATGAGTGTTAGTACATAAGTATAGCAGTCATACTTTGCCCGGAATTTCTTCCCAAACAATACCAAATATGTTGAAAATTTGGCCTTAATTGATCTCAATGAATGAACCCTCTTATACACAATTTTAAATGAAAAGAATGTCTTCAAACCTGCCCCTTTATTGCTGTCCAAAGAAGATATGCACAGTCCAACACATGAAATTGGGGAGAACATCCCATCATGGCTGTAGCATTGCATTTCATTACTCAAATTCAGAATTGTAGTGGCCAGCAAACATCTTGTGATAGCTACACATACCTTATCAATATCACCAGTAGAAGAGCACCTCTTCCTTGTGATCGAAATCCACTTGGTGGCTGCAAATAGAATGTGGAACCAGCTGGAAATAACAGCCACAAGATTCAAGACAGCTCCCATAATGATTTGGGGTTCATGATTCACATTTTCCAAATTCATCTCAGTCATGTTAGAAAGATGACTTACACCACAAAACTCCCATGGAATCCATGTCTTATTAGGCATTCTTGCTAGGTGTGTTTTAGAGAACCAATCCCAAACAATAACATGATACATTACTTCACCTTGGTTCATAAAAGCTGAATTGCTGCATACCTTTTAGCTAGCTGAATTTATATTTTCGGTGGATGAATTATCCATAACCTTCACATACATCCAAAAGTGGCAATCTTGAAAGTAACTTGAGTCCCATGAAACCATAGCAAGCTGATTCATACAATCTTGATTATAAAAATAACATCTAGCTTGCTTACCATTCTTCCACATCAAGCATCTGGTTGTGGCAATTGTGACTATCTTCATAACCTTGGCTTCAAGTGTAGAACTTGGCTCCAAGGAACAATCTAGGAATGGATACTTCACAACCTTGTTAGAATGCATATCACCTTCTATATGTTTCCTCATAAATTTCCTTTCATTCCAACCACAATTGCAACTTGTGTCCTTGTGTATGTGACTAGGATAAAGAGTTTTGTAGTTGCAGTCCAATACTTGAGAAAGTTCATCAAATCATTCTCTACAACAGCATCTTCTTTGCATTCCATAACATCAAGTGGTAAGTAATTTGCTTGGGGTATAAAAAAGAAAAATGTATTTGTTGAGTGGAAGCTAAAGATTAGATATGCACCAGTTTTTGCACCACCCACTTGGCAACTACCATTTGAGGTGGAACAAATGCAAGTGATTGTGCTATGGGGTTGTTCTATTGTAAGGAGATAAGCTCATTTATTATCATTATAAGTTTTTCATGGCGCAATTTTCAAATTTTGCACATATGATAAGGAAATATATGCGCTTGTCCTAGCATTTAATAAATGAAAGCACTATTTAATGGGGACAAACTATTATCCACCTAGACAACAAACCACTCCCATACCTATAAGCACAATCAAGATTTCAGCAAGCTCAGCACTATATCTTCTAACCAAGCAGAAATAAAAAAATATTTTGTTAATGCAAAATAACGGTCATTACATTTGAACAAAGGAGCTGCAATACTTATAGGTATTGTACAGTCAATAACGGACCATAGAAAATAGGATCAAACAATGCAAAATAGATCACGGGTGTACCAACCCAACAAGAAGTTAAAACAATAAGATTTAAAATCCTATCCGCCTAATGTTGTTATAACCAAAGTGAGTATAAAGTACTCACACAAATAATTTACAATGGTGAATTAACTTATTCCAACATTCCCCCCCCCACCTTAAGTCATCATATTCTCAAGTGAGCAAGAGAGAGATTCTTTGAATGCCTCATATTTGTCCAATGCAAGTGACTTTGTAAAGACATTTGCACATTGCTCTTATTTCGGGCAAAATTGGAGTTGTATGTTGTGTTGTTGAATATGTCGGCGTATGAAATGTACTTGTACCTCGATGCGTTTTGTGCACTCGTGAAACACTAGATTGCGAACAAGTTTGAAAACAACGTCATTGTGAACATACGGGATGGTTGGTTGATTACGTAGTAATCATAATCCTTCCATTATGCGACATAGCCATATCATTTTGTAGACAGCTCCTCTTGTAACACAATATTCTACTTCTAGAGAAGATCAAGAAACAAAGTTTTGCTTCTTGCTCCCCTGTGATATTGGACCAAATCCCAAAGGGAACATATATACAAAAGTGGATTTCCTTTCATCAATATTTCCTACATGATCTGAGTTTGAATATCCTATCAAGAAGAATTAATCATTCTTCTTGTATTCTAGGCTAAAGTCCACAGTTCATCATACGTATCACAATATCTCGCTTCTTTGCTTTCCAATGACAATTTTGGCTTCGTGAGAGATAACCGTGACAACATAGTTGATGTTTGGCTAGTATATGTCGAGTAAATGAGACTCCCAATCATCTACCAATAGAGAGTTGCATTTACTCGTAGTGATCGGTTTGAACAAGACAACTAAAGCTTTGCCTCCATGGGTGTGGCTATAGGCTTACAATCCATCATTCGAAACTTCTTGAGCGTTGTCTTGGCATATTTCATTTGGGACACAAAAATAGTGAGCTCCTTTTGCCATACTTCCAATCCAAGACAAGTAGAAGTACAATAACCCAAGAACTGTCATGTTGAACAATCGTTTAACATCTTTCTTCATTGTATTGATCATCTTCACTAAACTACAAATGATGACTAGATCATCAACATATACGACCAATATCACAAACTCCCCTTTGTTGTTTGAAGTAGAGATTTTGATCATAAGGATTCCTCTAGAATCCATGTTGAACAAGATGATCGTCAATCTTTACAAACCATGCACAGCTTGTTTGAGACCATACAATGATTTTATGAGCCTACATATCTTTTCTTCTTTGCCAGGTGTCACAAAACCTTATGGTTGAGTCATGTAGACTTTTCCTATAGATCTCCATTAAGAAAGGCACTTTTTATATCCATATGGACTTTCCAACCAAATTGTGCAACTAAAGCAAATATCATTTTGATACTTTTGATCTTGTTAGTGGGAGCAAATGTCTCCTTATAATCAAATGCCATTTTTAGCATACATGTTTGTTACGAGCCTTGCCTTATGTTTGTCAATATTGCCATCTGCTTTGTATTTTGTCTTGAAGATCCATCTGAGACCTCTAGGTTTCTTCCTTAACGGAGGATCTACAAGCTACCATGTGTTATTTTTCATCAATGATTGATATTCTGCATTTTTGGCATCTTTCCAAGGTTTTGACTCTAGGGCTTCCTAAACTATAGAGGGCTCAACAAATTCTACCATTATAGTTATTAGGGCCAAATTGACCTCTTCTCGAGCCATACTACGAGTCCTTGGTCCAAGTAGTTGATGTGTCTGGGACTCCATCCAATTTTGCATCTTGTATCACATTGATGTACCATTTAGGCATACATTCAATAATTCTTGTGGGTTGTGAGCAAGAGGACCTGGTTGATCATCATTATTATCCCCATCATCATTGTCACTATTAGAGTTTTGATCACCTTCTAAATTGTCTACAAAAGCACTAATTCTTGAATCGGTGAAGGCGTGGAAGGTGGATTGGACTCTCCTTTCTTATCAAACTCAACATCCTTGCTTACATATATTTTTCTAGTTTTTGATCCATTAATCTGTAACCCAATGCATCTTCATTGTACCCTAAAAAGATGTATGGCATGGACTTGTTATCCAATTTCATTCTCTTCTTCTTAGGGACGTGCATGTGAGCCTTACATCCAAAAACACAAAGATGATCTATAGATGGTTTGCACTCTAACCATACTTCTTGCAGAGTTTTACTCAATCAAGAGTTGCAATGGGTACCTTGTTCAACAAGTAATCTACTATTCTTACATGTACCCAATATGTTTGTTCCAAACCTAAACCTTCAATCATATAACACACCATTTCCATGATAGTGTGGTTCCGTCTTTTTGCAATACCATTTTGTTGTGGAGTATGGGGTGGAGTCAATGTGGCGAATTCCATGTTATGTCAAAAACACTAAGTATTCATTACTAATGTATTACCCCCAATTTGAGCATAAAGTTTTGATTTTACGACCAATTGCAATTTCCACAGATGCTTTGAATTGTCTAAAAGCTTGGAAGGCTTGGTCCTTCGCCATTAGGCAATATACCCACATTTTGCGTGACTAATCATCAACAAAGAGCCGGACATACCAAAACTCAACTTACTAGGTATCATGGGTGCGAAGGTCAATAAGCACTAGATCTAATTTTACGGAACTTTTAATGATATTTTTACCAAATGGTGCTCTACGGTGTTTTCCTCTAGACAATTGGGGTAGATCTCTGTATTTTTGAGGGAGTCCTCTCGCCATGTTATGATGAGTTAGTGCAACTAGGCATCCAAAACTCATGTGCCCATATCATCGGTGCCACAAATTTGATGAGTTTGAATCCCTTGCAATAAGTGCCCAATTTGAGTTTTGAGGTTCATTTCGTGATTAAAAATATTGAGTGAATATTTTGGATAAGACCGCGTAAAGAATTTTTATTTTTGATGTTTCGAGCCCACTATTGGACTCATCATCAAGGAGAAGCAAGTGCCTGACTAATCTTCTAAACAAAATCAAGTTGGAAAATCTTTCCAACTCTAGATGCTCGTGCAACTATCTTCAAGCTTTTTGACTTATCGTTGATGAGGCACATCTTTTATCGCCTTTACAATCAGAATCAACCTTTAGGTTGTGCTCCAATACTTGACTAACAAAGAGAAGATTTTTGGTGAATCTGCAACATACAGGACTCAATGATTTTACAATCATGTGTGCCTAGTAGTAAGGAAATGTCACCAATGCCTTGGACATGATAAGACATATCATCACCCAAAGAGACATGGTTTTGGTAGGTGTATCTTGCCAACTGTAGAACCAATCTTTTCTTCCGATCATGTGTTGAGTTGCACTTGAGTCAACATACAAGATAGAACTTTGCAAAGTGGATACCTCCTAAGATTGTGCAAGCATATAGGAAGTTCTCATCTTGAGGGTTTTTCTTCATGTTCACCAGTGTTGCCTTGTTGTGGTTTCTTTTTCCGGTTATTTTGTGGTCCTATGATGATTATCGATTATTGGGCTTCTTGTTGCTTGAAGATCCTTGTTGGAATGCATTGTACCAACAATCTTTCAAATCATGCCCTTTTTACCACAAATTAGGCATTGTTTCTATTGATCGTTCCCTTGTTGATTACTCTCATTCAAGGATTGTTTAAAAGTCTTCATGGGCCTCTTATCTTTTTGTTGTAAAGCATGAGCATGTTCATCTACGTCTTTTGTTGTGTGCATGGATTCTTCATGTTACGACATGTTAACCAACTCTTCAAAGGTCAATTTCTATTTAGTGACATTAAATGTAATCACAAAAACTCTATAGGAGGGGGAAAGTCATTTGTTTTCTACTCGCCCAATGCTTGGAGTGAGGCCCTCAAACTTGCAACACGCCTGAGAAAGGCTTCAACTTTTTCACTTGCCTTCAATTTGAG
Source organism: Taxus wallichiana var. yunnanensis (assembly GCA_018340775.1). NCBI lineage: Eukaryota > Viridiplantae > Streptophyta > Pinopsida > Cupressales > Taxaceae > Taxus > Taxus wallichiana. The sequence goes on from CM031239.1 coordinate 793,256,912, forward strand.
ACATTGTTAACTCTAGAGGAGGGCGGTATTTTGATTTTTGGCTTCATACACTATATTGAACTTATCTCAAGCTTCTTTAGTTGTTTTAGCATCACGGTGTACCTCATCCGATACCCCAAATATGATTATCAACTTAGCCTTCTAATTGGCTTTGTCAAACTTGCGTTGTTGATCAGCATCAATTGCATGTTGTAGGTAAGTGCCTTGATAATTAGCGTAATATCCTCAAATTCTAAATGTGTTTTCACTTCTTTTTCCGTACAACATAGTTGTCTCCATATAGGAGCTAAGAATCAAGCAAAAAGAATTTCAAAGTGTTTGCAGCCATTGCGGAGATCGATTTGATTCCTTATCACTCCAAACAAGTTCCCTTATCTATATACCGTCAATCCGATAAACCAAACCTCTTGATATAAGTGTTCTTCCTATATACATGTCGGTATCCGAGAAAAAGCCCGTCCTATCAATATACCCGATGGTACGTGATGAGAGATGTTAACGCACATGAGAGCAGAGTGATATGTGATACCAAGTCAACACGTGAGAAAGATTCATCCGATCAATGACACCTACTTAGTGGCGAAACCCCACATAAATATTTACACCAAATGATTGTGGCGAATGGGTGTGAGAGGGGTGGTTTAATGAAAATTTGCTAACCTTATTTTCTCTAATAAAATATAGGACATTACCACGAAGTCATTATTCTGCAACTATGTTAGACATTAGATGCAGTAGTTCAAGCGCAACAACATGAACATCGTAAGCGTGAACCAAAGGCACCGTTGATACCAAATGTTGCATTTTGTGATATCAATGATCTCAATTTGTTGCAATTTGGAAATTTTAGAACAATTTGAAAAAATTACAAGTTGTGGAAAAATTGCCCCCATCCTTAACTACAAAATTTTGAAATTTGTTTTTACTATTCCCACTTTTTGCATTTAAAAAAAAATCCCAATGGTAATAAATGAAAAAAATATTTCCTAAAATGGAAAAAATATGCCCCCTTCATTTTAATAGTCTGTCTTTTGTGTTGTTTGCGAGGTTGAAAATGTTCCCTATATTGTAATGCTCCCCTCCTAAATTAAATATTACTCCAAATGAAAATTTTAGTAAAGGTAGCCATCATGGAGTTGGAGGAGACCATGAGACCTCCCACGCCAATGACCTAGATAAACTTCCTTACCCACCCCCTGTCAACTAACCTTCTTAACCATATAAAGGAGTACGCTTCATTTTAAAGACTTAACACTTCAAAGTTTGGTTTTCAAAAAGAGAGATACTCGGCTCGCCTTTAAAATTTAGGGTTTACTTTTGACTTTGTTGCCTCCGCGTTGAGAGGTTGGATTAAGCCATTGTTGGAGAGAGTCTTGAGCATTAATCCAAGTTTGTTGGATCTAAAGTGTTGATTCGATTCTAAGGGGATATGGTTTAGGGTTTCCAATGTCGTAAGATACGCACATGAGTTTGAAAGCTGTGCAAATGCAGCCACTTTGTGTGGTGCTTGGTGCCTCTGCGAGGCAAGTAGGGGGGTTCAATGTTGCAGGGTCCTATGTTATCACGATGATGGGGTCAATACCGAGCTTGTGATTAATCAACCACCGCCATAAGGAGTTGAGACAAATAGCAAGCGGAATTGTGATTAAGCCAATGCAAAATGTCAAGTGCTTGGAAAAAGCTTGAATTTCTTGATTGAGGGGTATACATGCTAGTTGTTAGAGTCATCGCTTGAGAGAGAGGTAAATTCTTAACAAAACGATCGAGGCAGAGGTTGACATGCCGACCAATCCAATCTAAGCATTAGAGATTCCTATGTTGCCGTCAAGATCGAGTTTAGTGTTGTCAAGTGCTTGTTTCGGTCACAACATAGAGGTTGGGGCTGAGTGAGGTGTGTTGTATTCACCAAGGGAGCTCACAGATTAGAGGACCGATGGTGGGCTCGAGGTGATGTTGAGTTTGGTAGCTTTGAACTCATGATAACACCGTGTCGGGTCAAGATTGAAATACACACCTAATAGAAAATACATTTGGACCAAATCGATAACTCGCCAAGAGTATTTAGATCTAGCATGTGCCCGAAGAAGCTGGGGTGTACTCAAGTTGGGTGTTGCAGGGGGCGACTACCTCAAAGGCAAATTTATTGCATGGTGCAACTCAAGCAATGCATGCAATTTACCATAGCACTCCTCACGAATGGAATGACATTTGTAACGTCTAAGATGGGAATGGGGTGCCTAGTGCTCCTCTTTTTCTTCTCTTTTCTACTGATGATCTCCTCCTTCCTCACAGTGTAGAGCACTTGTTCTAATACCAACTACTCGACCAAGCAAAAATAAAACAATATTTTATAAATGCAAAAATAACAGTCATTACATTTGAATGAAAGAGATGCAATACTTCTAGGTATTGTACAACCAATAATAGACCCTAGAAAATAGGATCAAACAATGCAAAAATAGATTACAAGTGTACTAACCCAACAAGAAGTTAAAACAATACGATTTAAAATCCTATCCACCTAATGTTGTTATAACCTAGGTGAGTATAAATTACTCACACAATTTATTTACCATTAACTTATTCTAACAACATATGTTTGGGTTTCTGTAATAATTTCATTAATTATCAAGTACAAAAGAGGTGTACCACCTTTTGATTTCAACTTTGGGCTATGTCTCGGCTTAAACCATTTTTGAATTTTTCTATGAGGCATATGGTGAAGAACATGAGCATGATGCAAATTTTGGAGGGATATGTCAACATGTAAGAGGGACAAAAAGTGCAGATTTTGAACCCAATGAAGACTGCTATCTTCAAGACAGTTTACTCTACAAGTTGGGGAAGTTTTGCGACTTTAAAGAGGGAAGAGTTCAGCTAATGAGGAGGCTCATACTTCAAAAGTTAATAATCACTTTATTGTGTCAGATTTTGACATATTTCCAAAGATATGTAGAGTTCAGCTAATGAGAGAGGCGCGTACTTCAAAAGTTGATAATCACTTTGGTGCGGCAGACTTTGACACATTTACAAAGGCGTGCATTTTGGTCAAACATGAAAAATGATGTCGCAAAGTTCATAAGGGAATAGATATGTTTTGTGTAGCAAAAGCAAGCCTAGTAGTAAAAAGTAGGGCTTGTAGTTCTTTCTAAATCATGAGAGAACATCCCCATGGATTTTGAATGAGATTTTCCTTTGTCAATGAAGGGGCATAATCACTCATTTGTTGTTGTAAACCAATTCAACAAGATGTATGTTGTCATTCCAAGCAAGAAGACCCTTTGGGAAAATAATATAGCTCATTTGTTTTTCCTAGGGTTGAGGTTCATGTTGGATTTCTAAGTTCTATAATTTCAGAAAGGGATTCAAGACTGGGGCAAGTTGTAGTCCACATTGTAGGAGAAAATGGATACAAGATTGAAAAGATTGGTTGTTTTTATCCACAAACGGATGGTTAAACCAAATTGGTTATCCTAAGACTTCGGATGAAAAATTGACATATATCTAGAATTCATATAATAGAGCATTCAATTCTTCTATTAATAGATCTCCTTTTGAAACACGTTTTGGTTACTTACCTCCTAGTCAGTTTGGTGTTATGATGGGACGGCCACCAAGGGAGCAAGAAAAGGTGGATTCAAAAATCCACAAAGCTGAAAATTTTATTGAAACAATGAGGAAAATACATCTCCGAGTGCAAGAGAGTTTGAAAGAGTCTTAAGCTAAGTATAAAGTAAGACAAGATGTCGCTTGTACTTAAGCAAAGAAAGACTCTAAGGTAAAGCATAGAAGCTAAAATCACTTAGATATGGTCCATTTGAAATTTTTGAACAAGTGCACACTAATGCTTTAAGATTAGATCCATCTCCGTATATGAAATTTCCATTGTGAATATTGAAAACTTAAATCTCTTTGGGCCTTCTATGCAGACCTAATGCTCATTTAGAATTGGACGGGGATGTTGTTTTGAATAAGAAGGTGAGAAAACAAGGAGAGGGGAGCAAGAAAATTGGTAAACGGAATTGAAAGGACAATTACCAAGCAAAGCCAAGCAAAGTATTCTAAGGAGAAAGTGGCGGGGATGTTCCATCATCTAATGAGTCCTTAAGATTTGGGTGACCAAAAGCCTCTTAATTGGGTAGGTAAGATACTAATTGGATCATGAAATAAGATGAGTTAAGTTTAACAAGGAGACTAATCTCACGATCCGAATGACTAAGTAATTAAGTCATTGTGTAAACATTAACTAATCAAACATTAGTTAATGTACTTTAGTTATTTAGTTATTAACTATCCCAACCATATTGTAACTCCTTTTAGCATAATAAAATGAACACGCACATATCTCAATGGGTAGTGTACCATATTCTTTTATTCTCTCTCATCATTTTCTAACATTGGTATCAGAACCAACATTTGAGGACACCCTAAGAGAAAAGTACAAGCAACAAACTTGGCATTCGGGGAAGCTTAAAGTCGTGTACGGACGAGAAAGAAAATTAGGAGTTTCGTAATAACCCGAGAAGAGGGCATGAACTATAGAGAAGATTGAAATTGTATTAATGTCCGCAAATGATCAAAAGTAGGTCAATGGGATGAAGGATACAATTAATAGCAATAGAAAGTTCTAGGAAGAGAATCCTAGATACGAACCAAAGAAACAAAATAGAGCAACGTGCCACTACCACACGGGCAAAGAGACCAATACAAATAGCTATGAGGGGCAAACAAAAACCCCAAGAGCATGCATCAATGAAGACTGGAGGCAAAACTCATCAATGTCCCGCTTGTGCATGAAGCGAAGGAATTGTTTGAGCCATTATCGATCATCCGTGAGGGATCAAATAGTGTTGTTTGGGCAAGTATACAAGGTCTAAGGAGCCCGGTTGGGGGAACCTAGGAGGAAGCAAGACATGTCCTGTAGAATCTCCCCTCGTATCCAAGGTTGGTGTAAATCTCGTAGTGGACAAGAGGCTTGTAATATCGTTTGCCCCTGTGGTTTGCAGTAACAGAAAGTAGTAGTAGATCCATGTCACCGGAGAGGAAAAGCCATGCGACGGGCCGGAGCAAAGCCATGATGCCAAGAGATAGCAAGCCTAGAGATTTGAGTAGTACGAGTAGTAATGATCCGCTAAGAGAAATGTTGCCTAACCAATCTATCAACTCGATGTGTGATGCATCGGTATCAAAGGACGCTTAGTGTTGTCAATCACCCTGGATGGGATAAAAGAAAGAGGTGATCAATATGGGAGCTCTTGAGCCTCCAGGCTCCTCTCCCGTAGGGCTCTGCATCAAAAGCCGACATCCTCGCAAAGATAAAGAGTCGAGCACCACTAGTCAATGTATCGAAGAAGGTAGCTAGAGTGTTGTCGAATCTTTGTGGAGGTAGTGATATCTTCCCGGATCACATAATAAATGGGACATCTGAAAATGAAAAGGTCCTCTGTCTCCACCTCCTGGGGATGCAAAGACAACAAATCCGGTCATGATGGAGAATGTGATGATTTGTTTCAACTCGTAATTGGTGGGAGCAAACTCTCATATGGCAAGGGGAAACCTCAAGTCGTGAAGCTAATGGTCTTTGGAGATGGTAACGACAACGAATAATATCATCCTCCACCTATAAGAAATGATTCGCATACAAAGCAAGTTTGGGGTTGAACAACTCACGGGGGAGATCCAGGTGATCTGGATATATTGTTTGTATATGTCCTCTCTAAAGAACCCTAGTGATGATGTCTTTATTGGGAAGAAGCCCGAGAGGGGTGTCCATGGAGTACATGAAAGGGGGTAGCTTGTCAATAGAGATGTCGATAGAAAGAAGTAATCGCATCTCAAAGTACCTACAATGTCGATGTCTGGTGGGACTAGTGAAGCGAGCCATCTCTCGAAGAGAAAAGTGCTAAATAAGGATACCTCTCACGACTGTAAGTTTGTCCCCCGGAATTTGAGTCTGTGGATGTAGAAAGTAAGCCTAAAGATAGTCTCAAGGCGTAGTGGGTGGGCGACAAATTCAGCTTGGATGATGCACTAAGGAACTATTTGCTTACAACGAATCATGTGCTGCAACATGAGAGTTTGGACCCTCTCAATACGGGCCCAGTCAACGACCCCCAGGCTAGGTCCCCAAACCTCTAAACCATATAAAACTGTAGGTTTGATGATAGTATCAAACAGTGTAACTTGTAAGGGATGTCTTGGAAGTGGGTATGAAAACACTAACGTTCCAAAATAGCAAGAGAGGCATACCCCTTGTAAAGGCGTGGTTGAGAAGCAAATTTCATGTTAAAGCATGGGCCACTAAATTGGACCCCCAAATGAGTGTAGGCTGATGTGATCTCAAGAAGTTCCCTTTGTAGAAAAACTGGAATCTAGAGAGAGAAGCCCAATCAACGACCCCTTGGCTAGGTCCCCAAACCTCTAAACCATATAAGACTGTAGGCTTGATGATAGTATCAAAAAGGCATAACTTGGAAGGGATATCTTGGAAGTGGGTATGAAAAAACTGACGTTCCAAAATAGAAAGAGAGGCATACCCCTTGCAAAGGCGTGGTTGAGCGGCAAACTTCATGTTAAAGCATGGGCCAATAAATTGGACCCCCAAATAAGTGTAGGCTGATGTGATCTCAAGAAGTTCCCCTTTGTAGAAAAACTAGAATCTGGAGAGAGAACGCTTGGAGGTATTGAAGATCATGACCTTGGTTTTACTAAGGTTGACCACTAGTTGGAGTTCACAGAAGCAAGAAAGGGCATCAAGTTGTCGTTGTAAGCCCTTTACAAAGTGTGAGAGGAGAACATCATCAACAAAAAGGAGGATGGCTATAAGCACCTCATGCAAAAGACAACCATCATCCATATGGGTATGTTGCCAAAGAAACTCCTCTAACTCATCAATGTATATGTTGAAAAGGGTCGGTGAGAGAGGACATCCCTGTTTGACCCCGATGGTACTCTTCACAAAGTCAGATAAACCGTGAGGAGTATGAAGCTACCCAATTCTGTCTCATAAAGCCTCCAAGTGCGGTAACCAAAGAATCTGGGATGTTGAAATCTCTCAACTTCTAGAAAAGCAAGTGTCTTGGAACCGAGTCAAAGGCTTTCTTGAAGTCAACAAAACAACAAAAGACTTTGGAGGACCTATGACGAGCTTCTTCAATGATAGCCCGAAGTGTAAAGATGTGGTCAATAGTTTGATAGTCCCTTTTAAAACGTCTACCCCCGACCCCGATATTATTCCTTTAGAGTATTATGATAGTTGCATGTCTAACACTGTGGCATAAAGTTTGGCAAATGTATGCCCAATCATAATGGTCTTGTAGTTGTTAAGGATAGAGGGTCTCCTAACTTATGAATAGGGTGAATGATGTGTTGGGACCAAGACTTAGGGAAGCCTGAAGACACCACCTGATTAAAAAGCGTGGCAAGGGGAAAGGCAAGGGAATCCACACCATATTTGATGAACTCAGCTTTGAGACCTTCACAATCAGCTACTTTGCTGGTGCGTAATTTCAAAATAGCTCTCTTGACAAAGGAAGTAGAGAAAACAGAGGAGGAAGGTGGAGGAGTGGGGGCAATGGCAGTAGGATGGGTTGGAACATCATAGAGGGAACTAACATAGGATACCCAAGCTTCAGGTGTGATGTCGAAATGGTGGTTTTTCTCGGGAGAAGAGTACGCCAAAAGTCTTAGGAGAGTGGTGGAGATCAGCAAGGAGTGTAAGCCATCTAGATGCAAGAAACTTTTGTTTCTTGTGTCGAAGAAGGCAACAGTACTCCTTACGAAGGGTGCGTATGGAGGGAGGGTCATGGGCTAGGGAAAATCGAAGTCTCCGATGAAGGGATTTACATTCATTATCATACACTGGTTCATGGGGCAAGTTCCATGACGGGTATGGGATCTAGAGTAGTGAATAGTGTGGGGACAGGAATCAAGGGCAACATCCCAAAGGGTTTGATGTAAAAACTCATACATGGAATCAATGGTGGGAGTTAGGAGGGAGTAAAACCAGGCATAAGAAGGGATGCATAATCAACGGTGTAATTATCATCAAAATCGATTATGGTGTGTCGGGTGTTGGGGGTGTGGGGAAGGTGGTGGGCGAGGGTGGGGGAAGGCTTAGAACCGATAAGGAGGGTGAATGTCAAGATGGCATGGTAGGGGGAGTTGAGGTGAGATAAGGAAGCCATAGATATGAGGGATGATGGATTTGTTGGTGAAAACATAGTCCACAATGCTCGCACCACCGCCATGGTGGAAGAGGCCAAGTTGCAAAGTTTGTATCTCAAGTTGCAATGAAGGCACAAAGTTTGCGAAATCACGATTTCCAAGTTTCATGACTCGGCAAAGAAGAGTCGAGAATTGATTTACTGAGATTGATTTGCAGATCTTCAAACAAGAGACAAAATAGAGTATGAAGTTGATCCGTAAACTTCTACTTTGGAACTCTACGAATCACACAACTATGTTGTTCTACTTTCAACTTTGGAAAATGACATAATTGCTTGAAAATTAGAGCTTCGTGACTGATATCTAGTGCTATAGAAAGGAAATTGCAGAGAAGGAAATAATTCAAACTTCAACACCAACAATTTTATCCTGGAAACCTCCAAGGAGGAAAACCAATCGGGAAGGGCAACTGCTCTTTCTTCCCACTTTTATTGGTCTAACATAGACAATTACAGATTACAATAAGTATGAAAAGAAGCAACAATGTAAACCTTCTCTCCAATTACTTGTTTGCTCTGTTTCTACACCTTGCTCCTACAATTCCATTCCAGCACTAAAGATCTTGCTCACTGCTCTCATTAAACTCTGCTTCTCGATCTCTCTAGATCTTGAATGCCTATTCTCTTGTTCCTTTCATGCATTTATAGGCCTTCACATGTCCTCCGTGCACTGGAGGATGTGAAAGGGCATGGAAAGGGAAGAGACATGATCGGGTGCTCAAAACGCGTCCATTCGCATTCCATTCTTTTTTGTTTGAAAGTGTTAGGACCGCCGCCACCCTGCACACACTGAGGCGGTCTCGGGACCCACCACCTGGAGTCTCGGACAGGCGGCGGCGGTCTCGGGACCACCACTCCAGCAGAGCGGCGGTTCTATCCAGAACCTCCGTTTACCTCATTTTTTCACTTTTCTTGTTTCTCCTTCTTGGTGTTGATGGAATTGATGAAGTGGTGTGTTTTTATGGATCCCTATGGATCATACCTCCCCTACTTAGGAGGCTTTTGGTCCCACAAAAGCTTAGTGGGGGAGTGGTAGAGGAATCAACTCCCTCTCGTGCTCATTCGAGTACCCTTTGGGTCTGCCTTGGTGTCTTCTCTCGTCCAACCTGCCAAGACTCCTATGGATCTCTGGTTTGTTGTTCCAGTGCTACATCCTCCTTCGAGTTGCCTCGAGTACAATCCTCTTTGGAAGGTAACTTTTGTATCTTTCCTTCTTTGTCATGCATAGATGGCATTAGTGGATGCGAGCTCTTGTAACTTACTATCGCGTGCATCTGCATGAAGTATGGCCTAAAGGTTTCTTCTCTAACCTACTCAAGTATGGCGAAGGTCCCATACTGTAGTGGTTTAGTCCTTTCTTGTCTTTGTCTCTTGAGATGGATTGGTCGAATCCTCTCCAAGTACGTTGCTGCTATAGTCACCACCGTTCCTTGTATCTCCTCTTCTTCTTGTTGCCCCATGGTCAAGTCCAGTGAATCCGTAGGTAGATACGGTGACTGCATAGCGGAAGTTTGTTTTGCTCCTTGAATGAGCAGTTCTGTGGTGGCTTCTTCTGCAAAAACTGACAAGTGCTATCCAAATTCTCCATCCTTTGGTCAGAAATATCCGTGCTCTCACGTCCATTTTGCTTTTCTTCCAATGAAAGCAAACAAAACTGATGATTTGCCTGAATAAGTCTTGGTGCTTGGTTGGCACTTACCATAGCCTTCTTTGATTTGCTCTGGTGTGCCCGGATGTTAAAATTGACTCCATCCTTGACCCATCTATACCGGTTCTCCCTCCTTGTGAACACACATCCCTAATATACAAGTAAGGACTTTCGAAGACAACGTCAAATGCATCAAGTGGAATAATATCAACCTCTAATACATCTATGTATTGGGTATTTATCCCAAACTGAAACTTACACTTCCTTGTAACTTGTATTTCTACACCCTTCTTCACCCATCCCTAGTGGGTATGGATGTGGATGCGTGTAAGTCTCTAGACCAAGTTGTTTCTACAACCGCATCAGAAATCAAATTTGACTGAGAACCAGAATCTACTAAAGCATTTACCTTAGTCTTCTTGATTTGGATTCTGATTTGAAATAGCTTACTCATCTCTTCTTCTTCTTTTGCCCCGTACATGTTAGTGGCCATGCATCCCAACCTCTTGTCTACATCGAATCATCCTCAATCTCCACCTCTTTTTGTCTTCATAGTGGCCATGGATTTCTTGGAATCCTTGGTTCGGTGCTTTGGGTGCAATTCCGGATGCAACTTCCAACATGTGGCGTCAGTATGTCCATTTACATCACAATTCTTACAGAAATTCTTAGGATCTTTACAAGTATGCAAAGCAGTAGCGGCATGTTTACCTTTCCATTTACCTCTTGCTACTTGTCTTCCCTTGTTCTTTGTCATGTTGTTTTATTGATTGGTCTCCCTTTGGCTCTATTTCTCCTTGCTTCTTCTCGTCATCAATGTAGTATGCTTGTACACAAGCTTCATTGAGATCCTTGGGCTTCATGGAGATTACCTTCCTCCGAAGGTGAGTGTGAAGTCCTCCCAAATACTTGGTCAGAATGTCCTCATCCTCCAAGTCCATATTAAGCAACATGGCTTGTCTCGAAACTCCATAGTGTAGTCTTGCACGCTTTGACCGCTGCCCTGTCTAAAGTATTGCCACTTAATCATCATGTCAGTCTTATGGCCAATAGGATAGAAATTAGCTCTAATCAATTCTTTAAAACCCTTCCAAGTACTAACAATAGGACGTTTCTTCTTCTCACAAGTGGCTAGATGGGTTTCCCACCAAACCAAAGCATGACCTTCCATTTTGAGACATGCAAAGGTGACCCTTTGTGCCTCAGTGACATTATGCACACTAAAGTAGACTTCCAATTGTTTTAGCCATTTATCCAGTAATTTTGCATCTACTTGTCCTTCAAAATTCTTTATTTCCACTTTTGTTTCAACTTTAAAAGGTGTATGTGCAGATTTTACCTTCTCGCTTACAATTGGCGTCTCTTCACGCTCTTCCCATTCTTCCTCTTCGTGGCTCTTTCCGATACCGAATTTTTCGGCTAGTGCTCGAACCACCGAGTCCATGGAATCTTGCTTAACCAAAGCCGTCTTTTGCAGATATGAAAGCTCTTCTTGTTTTCTATACAATCTATCCATCATGGTCTCTAGCATCTCGACTCTACGGACCAAGTTCTCTTCCTCCATTTGAGCTCGAATTCTCTGTTTCCACTTCTTCGTAGAAATATCTAGCTCACAAGGTAAAACTTCTTCACCTTTGGACCTTGTCATTGTCATACAAAATCACAAGAAAGATTTGAATACCACAATCCTGGATATATAATCAACTCTGATACCAAAATGATCCGTAAACTTCTACTTTGGAACTCTACGAATCACACAACTATGTTGTTCTACTTTCAACTTTGGAAAATGACATAATTGCTTGAAAATTAGAGCTTCGTGACTGATTATCTAGTGCTATAGAAAGGAAATTGAGAGAAGGAAATAATTCAAACTTCAACACCAACAATTTTATCCTGGAAACCTCTAGGAGGAAAACCAGTCGGGAAGGGCAAACTGCTCTTTCTTCCCACTTTTATTGGTCTAATATAGACAATTACAGATTCTGATAAGTATGAAAAGAAGCAACAATGTAAACCTTATCTCCAATTACTTGCTTGCTTCTGTTTTACACCTTGCTCCTACAATTCCATTCCAACATTGAAGATCTTGCTCACTGCTCTCATTAAACTTTGCTTCTCGATCTCTTTGGATCTTTGAATGCCTATTCTCTTGTTCCTTTCATGCATTTATAGGCCTTCCCATGTCCCCAGTGCACTAGAGGATGTGAAAGGGCATGGAAGGGAAGAGACACGGTTGGGCACTTCAAGAACGCGTCCACTCGCATTCCATTCTTCTTTTCTATTTGAAAGTGTTAGGATCACCACCCTGTGTAGACCGGCGGTCTCAAGACTGCTGCCTGGGCCGGGTGGTGGTTTTGAAGACCGCCGCGCTTGCAGGCGGCGGTTCTATATCCGAGAACCTCCGTTTACCTCATGTTTACCTTTTTTTTTCACTTTTCTTGTTTCTCCTTCGTGGTGCTGATGGAACTAATGAAGTGGTGTGTTTTTCTGGATCCCTATGGATCGGAAGTTCTAAAACCACGCAAAAGTCATAAATCCAAGTAGCCAAAGAATAAAAAGTGGGTCAATGAAGTTTCATGGTTTTCATGGGCAAACAGAGGAAAATATTAGTTGACTAAGGTTTTGTGATTTCCGTGGGCCGACATACGGGCTTGTGTCCAACTGAGGTAAAGTCATGGCCGACAAACCAAAGTAGACTAGTCGCGACTTTCACTTTGGAAATATCATCACGATTGTCAAAGGAGTAGTTTGTCTAGGGCATGGAAAAGGTCTAAAAAATTGTGCTAGGGATTGCATATACAATCCAAAACTGTATTTTATTTATATACAATCACTTTTTTTTGTTGTAGGTACAATTCATACGCAATTTGAAGTTGTTGTAGTGAGTCCGTGAAAGATTAGAAATACAATGTGTTGAGTATGTGAAAGACCGGGCCCAAAAATTCAAACCAGAAAACGTCTAAGGCATAGGAATATTGCAGTCAAGAGGCCACAACAAACCAGAAAAACTGTCTGTTTGAACATCTTTGACTGATTCAAGGTGTTTCAAGGCCCAAAATGATCGCTAGGCCACAAGATGGTGCATATTGTAAATTTAAGACATTGATTTGAGGTCGTGCACACCTACATATGTTAGAACAACGGGAAAAGTAATTAATATCTGTTTTTATTCAAGTTTGTTGATGTAAATCTTCTATACCAGACATCTAAGTCACGGGAGGAGGTTTTGCATAACACGGTGATACCATTCGTAATTTCCTAGTGATTATTAATTTGTGCAACTAAAATAATCCTAATTCGCAGTAATTTGCAGAATTTGTTTGTACCTATACATGGTTGTATGGAGTTGTACTATAATTTGTTTAAATTGTGAGTTGTTGTGTAGCCTTTGCATTTCCGTAGTGCATTGATTTGTGAGTCAGAGGTTAAATATTGTCTCTATAATAGCCAACATTCAAACTTTAGTCTATTGCAAGCACAGAAGCTAATTGGTCATAATTACAATGTCTAGAAATGCAAAATGTTAATAGTTGCAAAGTATTGTAAAAGGGATAAAATCATTCTCAACACGATGGAAGGCCTATTGTGAACTTTGCGGATTATGACAAGCGCATAAGAAGGCCTTGCTATTGTTGAAGTTGTCTATGTTGGATGATTTCAAACCCAAGGTCCAAAATGCAACTAAGGAAAGTGTGCTTTGGACTAGTCTAAAGAACGAGTATTAGATGTCAAAGAAAATTCAAGTATTATACTTGAAGAATGCATGAGGGTGGATCCTGCTCAAAACATCTTCAGATGAAAGATCTCTAAAATCAACTCGATACCATCAATAAAAATGTGGATGATGACGACCTGGTTGCGCTTGTTCTAAACTGTTCACCACCCTCCTACAAGAATTTTGTATTGGCAATACACTTGATGGCAGAAATCCAAACCCTGAATTTTGACTAGATTAGTTCCTACTTGTTGTAGAAGGATCAGAAGCAAACTCAAGCAAGTGAGTCTATTTCCGGACAAACAAAGAGTGCATTTGTTGCTCAAGTAAAAGGGAAAGTGGAAACAAATTGGTGAATCATCTTCCAAATACCAGGTGAAATGTCATTATTGTCATAAGGTTGGGCATATGAAAAAGGATTGTCGGAAGTAACAATATGATCTTTCTTCCCACAACAAAAAAGAAAGAGGTCAAGAAAATGTGGCAGAATTGAAACACAAGATTCTAAGGAAGAGTATGCTCTCACAATATCATGCTCAAACAACAATGCTACTAATTGTTGGTTCATTGATTCACGCATCCAAACATTTTTCGTGTCAAAGGGACTGGTATGTAACATTTACTACAAATACAAATTGTTTTGATTCAGTTGTATTAGCTAATGGGGAGTCACTTGCAATAGAGGGGATAGGAGATATTTGCATCATGATGAATAATGTAAAATGCAATGTAAGGAATGATGTTCCTAGCATTCATAGAAATCTCTTGTTTGTTCGTTAGTTAGAAGAAAACTCCGATATTGTTACTCTCTAGGCAAAAGTGTATTGTTTCAAATGTACACAAGACAAGGTAATTGCCTAAGGCATTGGGCAAGGTGGTCAGTATAGACTTGTTGACTCTACTATAGTCAACTTAAAAGCATAGTTACCTGCGACTCCAGACGGCTGGACAAGGGGATGACAGGACAGAGTTTTCGGGACAGCCAAAAAAATCCAAAATTTGGGGACGGCTATTAAAATAATATAAAATATTATAAATATACAAATAATTTTTAATTTTTTTCATTTTTGCAAGGTTTAACCCCTCTTTGAAGGGCTTATCTTGCCTAGGGAAGTCGCTGCCCTAGGAAGGGTTTGAACTTCAGTTTTGCAGGGTTATAACAGCAGTTCTATAAATCAAATTTGTGAGTTTTTTGCCATTTCCCGAGTCCCCCTAAAAAGAGACATTACAAAAGCATACGCTGAGGGAGACTCCGCCATATAGGATGTGTTAGAGGATGATATTCCTCATAGGCTTGTTGACCCTGCTCCAGTCAACTTACATGCACTAGTTGTCGGGAGAATGTCCACTATAAAGGGTGTGCGGGAGACTGAAATGCTTCATGTTTGGGAGGATGAAATGTTTTGACTACAAGATGCACAGGAGACTCGTGATGAGATGGCAAGACAATCCAATCAAAGAATTGTGGAGAGTGACTCCACTATCCAAGATGCATAGGAGGTGTATGATGAGATGGCAAGAAAAGCCACTCGTGGTGAGATTGCAGGAATAGCCACTAAAAGAAAGGCAATAGCTCAAAGGACCGACGAGAAGGTTGTCAATCCAACAAAACTTGTTCATGTGGCTCGTGTGTTTGACATTTTTATGGTACCTATATTACAGCAATATTCTAAAGCAAAAGGCATGTCTAAGTGGGAGATTTCCGTGCAAGTAGAATTTGAAGCCTTGTTGAAGAACCATACCGAGAAGTTGGTGGAATTGCTCCTTGGATACAAATGAGTGGAAAAAATCACAAGCAATGGTGGCAGTACTTTGGACAAGTACAAGGCTCATCTTGTTGTGAAAGGCTTTTCACAACATGAGGGAATAGATGAAGAGATGGTTGTTTCTCCTATTACGGAGATGGTTTTTGCTCCAACTACAAATATTGCAAAGATGGTCACATTTTTGTTGCTTCTCTCTAGAGATTTGGACAAGGAGGTTTATTTGGTGCAGTTTGAAGGTTTTCAAGTACTTGGTCATGATCATCTAGTTTGTAAATTTATTGTCCTTGTGCGGACTTGGGCAGGCCCGTGAGCCCAGTATATTCACGATGATCCGCATCTCAAAGCTTCTCATTTCATAAATATTGAGGTTGGGCTGAAGTTATCAGCCAATGATGATTCTTCACAAGTCGAAGAATAGCTCTACAAAAAGTTGGTGGGCAACCTGATATAATTCCTACAAGACCTGTTCTATGTGTTGCTCTTAGCGATTTTTCTCGAATTTTATATCAATCAAAGCTCATACATTGGACAGCAGAAAAGCATCAAAGGACTACAGATTTCAAATTAACATCAAAGGAGCAGCCTGCTGATTTAATGACTAAATCCTTTGGTCCCATTGTGTTTGTAAAATTTTGGGACAAACTTGAAGTAGTTTCTCGATTCTAGTTATTTAGTTATAAACTACCCCAACCATATTGTAATTCCTTTCAGCATAATAAAATGATGAAGACGCGCATATCTCAATGGGTTGTGTACTGTATTCTCTTCATTCTCTCTCTCGTCATTTTCTAATATAATGCAGCTCTCAACACTCCTCAATATGATGAATTTCAGCTAGAACTTAGTGTGCCAAATTGATAAAGGAGTTTACAAAGGTTTCAAATAGTCCTAAGGTGATCCGAACACCTTGGAAACATAAAATTGCGAAGGAGGTTCCTAAAAAACAGAGAAGAAGAGAACAGTTTTCTTGGTGACAAATCCGCCAGATACAGTAGGATGATGGTTGCATTAATATCATCGCAGATCCAATTTCTATCAGGGCAGTTGCATCTATGTCATGGCCATTTCATAAGCGTCATTGCGATTTTGTGTGTTTGGACTTCTTGTTTTGCTGAGTTTGGTTATGTACACCCTAAAAGGGCATGGCTATTCATTCATTCTTCCTTGGTTGAGTGTTTTTAAGGAGTTGTAGCATTGAAGCAAGTTCCAAGCATAGCAAGTTGTAAGGATACTATTGATATGGTGTTAGCGTCCTTGGAAGCTACAAGAAGGCAATAGGCTTGTAATATTACAAGGAGATAGTGGAAAGGCAATGCCTTAATCTTCTAGAGTATCCACAGTAAAATCCTTTGTGCTGAGCTCTATTTCTGTATGTTTTCCTGTTTAATTTTTTGAATTAACAATCTCGTGAGTTGCAGCACTTCAGCAACTCGTTTCTAAGCACAAAATGATTGTTTTCTTCAGTGAACACTAAGGGACCAGGAAACAAATCAACTAAGTTGTTTTTGTATTGAACAAGATTCATGTTAGTGAATCGCTTATGATTCTATGAATATCTATCTAATTAGAGATCAACCATAAGAACTAAGCATAAGTACAAATTATCGTATGAGGGAGGACCCTTTCAATGAAGCATGGAGTTGACGAGGATGAAAGCATGAAATCGGGACAGGAGACCACTGATGTCACATGTTATTAGCGAGTCTCAGACCAGAAGAACCAACGGCATCATCATCTACAATGTATGATCCGATGATGCTCATAAGAGAATGTTCAGGACTGATGCATCCAGTCTAGACAAACCTGGGAGGAATTCAAGTACTACCCTAGAACCTTTCCTAACATCCACAACCAATGAACATGATTAATAAACAACTAATAAAGTACAGAGAAACAGCTATTAATGTACAAGTGTCTCCATGACTCGGGTTGCAAACAAGGGAAATGCCCTCAATGCCTAATCAATGCAAGTCAACTCTGCTTAGTATGAGATTGAAGGGGTTGGGACACTGGTAGTAATACTCAAAGAGAAACTTCGTTACACTGCCCATCCCCATTTGTGTGTGAATCACTCATCTGAATAGAGATTCATAAGATTGAGAGGATAATGTGTTTATCCAAAGGTTGACATGATTAATAAATAATAAATGATCAAAAGATGCTAGATATTCATATGTCAGCCAAACCATAAGAATGTGTGGTTTTGGTTAATGGATTTGTATATATACCCATGAAGTAGATCATTCACCTGTTTTTCTTTATTATATAAATGTGCTACTATTATTTCTTGCCCAAAGAGGAAACACGAAGAATATGTAGTGGATACTTTTACTTCCTATTATTTGGCATCCAAAGAGGCAATAAATAAAACAAGTAGTGGAAACTTTTACTTTGCATTAATTCTTATCCAAAGAGACAACAAGAAAAACAAGCAATGGATACTTCTACTTCCTATAAAATGTGAATATTATTCAAATCCCACTGAAGAAAAGAAAGACTTTTGATCTTGAAATCAATTATGGTGATCCAAGTCGCGTCAATTGATTTACATAATAGGTTAGGCCATTGTCAAAGCGAAAGAAAATCCAATCCAACACAAAAATAGAGTAATTCAAAAAACCAACCTGTATCTACATATGGCTGCATTGATCAGTAGTGTAAAAGATGAAATGGTGTGAAAAGTGTCTGTAAAGAACCACAGGAGCCTCCCTACTGTGTTACACTGCCAGTCTATAGGGTTTTTGTTCTATGCAACTTGTTGATTACATTTATTCTCAATTTAGTGCTATCTGCTGATTTTATTCTGTTTTACCATGTTTCAGATTTTTACTTCTTTATCTACGGTTCATGTGTAACTACTATATCTCAGTTAAATGCTGACTGCATTTTTGTTCTGTTTTTCATGTCTAGATTTATTTCTACATCTGTGCTCTAAGTTTACTACAATTTAGCATGAACAGCTTGGATGCTATCTGGAAGTGCACAGTTTTCTGTCCATATATTACTTTCGGAAGAAAGCTCAATCGTAACCATGCCTACACTTGTGATGTACCAAGGAAGATAGCAGACCCCTCTTCCCTGGAGCTCGCTTTCAACTAGATTACCTGGCTTTTTGAATCCATTGGCACCAACCTCGCTTCTTCACTCACCTTTTATGTGTAAGGTTGCTCATTTTCTGGCAAATAAGGAACCACCGAGGTTCCTTCCTTGAGTTTCACTGCCTTCTCCACTCCCACCAATAAGGGTATTGTGAAAATAGCTAAAAGGGCCTGAGTGGAAAATAGATATTAATACTGTTAAACCATTTTACTAGCAGCATGTCAGAACAGGAAGAACCTACAAGAATCTAACCATCATTAGCTAAGTAGCCTTCAGAAACGAGCCATCATACAAGAGCATGAAATAGACAATGGGTCAAAGTTACAGTGTAGAAATCGGAGAGAAATGGTAAACTAATCATCATCAGCTAGTCTAGCCTCCTGACAAGTGCTATCATATAAAAGCATGTAAACAAACCAACTACACACATGGAAAACTCCATTTGGCAGCAGCTCTCCTTCCGCGACAATAACCGTATTTTCCACAAAGTATCCTGTTGTAATCTTGTGCCATGTGTCAAGGAGAACAGTAAATGGTATCTGTCATATAATTCCTAGAACCATTATTCTTTGCACAAATATATTTCTCCTGATTCCTCTAGCTTTTCATCACAAGTGAATGCAATACTAGTAAATTGAACTTCAACTACTCTCTTTCCTTTCTTGGTGTTAACCTAATGTCATTGGACTTCAAACTCTATTATTCTACTTGCATACATTCAACCTATTTCCAAGGATATTGCATGTGACAAGTCAATTGCAACAGCTGCAGTAAGGTCTTCCAAGAAAAAACATCCATCTTCCAACTGTGATATCACCCCCATGATCCACCTTTTTCCTGTACACCCTATGAGTGATTGAATTGGTGTCATCTGCATTGCAAAAACCAAGTCAGAACACAATTAGAGGGCATGCAAATACATAAAACTAGGAATCTAGCACTCATTTTGTGACCTACTAAAAAAGTAATAATGAGGACTAGCGGCAACCATGCAGACCCATTCAAATATTCTAGATGCTCTAGTCAAATGTTGCCGTCTGAGACATAAAACATGGGCGTCGTGTTGAGATGAATTTGGAAGAACATGTTATTTAGAAATACATGTCAAGAATAATATGTAATTTTCTCAATAGGGCTTAACAGAAAGTCCAGGATGCTTCAGGTGAATGTGTAGATGTGTGGGTGCCTCATAATGCATACATGGGTTAGGTTTTTCCCATGTGGATCCCATCTGTGAAAAAGGTTGTGGGTATTCAGAATATAATTTACGAGAACAAAATTGCTCAACAGCCTTGTAAGCGATTTATTTTCATGTAATTAAAATACAAACAAGTGAGGAATGCAAAGATAAATCATAATACTACTAAACTTTTTCTGTAAAACACCAAGACAGTGATGATAGCACATAATAGGCTTCCCTAACAGCATACCTCAAAACTGCCAGACCGAGACATTTCGAATCAAATGCAGGTCTAATAAAATGTCTGTCACGAGCAAGCCTCTGTTGCAATAATTGAAGCCTTTCACGATACAAAGCAGCTTTGCTACTTGCTTCTCCATGAATTGGCAGCTTCCCAGTGAACCTGAGAATGACAAGTCAGTCTAGATCTTGGGTAGAAAGAAAATAATGGTCTGTTTGTATTCTAAATAAGATTTTCATTTTTCATTGCAGTGTGCCTTGGTACAATTTAACAATGTGTTCATCACAGATAATTTTGACATTCAAAAAATATATACCTGAAATTTTCTGCAAAATCACAGTTCATTTGACATTCCAGTAAAATACATACCTGCAATTTTCTGGAATAAGATAGACATTGAAATTTTGTAATTCTTATTTAACCTAGCTAACTTGTATAGTCCCTGAGAGGGACATGAGCTATTCACTTAAACTTGTATTTTGGTCTTCTTACTTGTGTGCTGGATGCTGAAAGCTAATAATGGCTTAAAGTTTTTGTTGAATTTGGAGGGACACAAAACAATGAATAAGTAATTGCATTGCCTTTGCGATTATAGATTTGTATACAGCTCTATGGCATAGTAAAATTGTGGAAATATTGGTTTCCAGATGACAGCTTACACTGTAACATATATGGAAGACGCGTTGTGAGAGATTGATCTTCTCGATGATCAACTATAGCGAAGATAGGATGATATTATTTTACCTCAGGATAAAACTTCATTTTCATGTATGCTTTGTCACTGATGATTTATTACACCGGAGGCATACAATTGTGAGGAGCATAGTTCAAAAAATCATTATCGGCAATTAATTGGTAGGCCAAATTTTGACTCGGAAATCAGGAATCGGCAATTTATCAGCATTAATCAGCAACGTTATCGCTACTTTTAAAAACATTTAAATTCATAAAATATACATAAAATAAATGTAAAAAGTTAAAACAATGTTAGATTGTATAAAATTAACTGTTATAACTTATTTTATATAAATGTATAACTATACACTATACAGTATACTGTATATACTATAATAGTTAACTATTAAGTTTAACAGTAGACTGTAATATATTAAATATATACAAAAGTAACAAAACTAATTAATATATTAAATAAATACTATTTACTATTTAGTATTAACTATTAAGTTATTAATAGGTTTGTTAAATATTTTAGTAGTATATTAAATATTTTATTCATATTGTAAAGTCGTGTAACTGTACACTGTATAGTTATACTATAATACTGTAATATAATTATTAATATTGACTATTGAAGATCTTTAAAAAAAGGAAAAAAAAACTGTAATACTCTAGTAATCTTACCTGCTAGGGCCACGAGCTGTTGGAAAATAGGGCTGGAAACCACTTCGAATGCACTCGAAACCACCTTGACTGCACTCGAAACCACCTTGAATGCCCACGAAATCACGTCGAATGCCCACGAAACCAGGTTGAATGCCCTCGTAACCACGTCGAATGCTCGCGAATGGAGGAAATACGAGTCGCAGGAGCAAAAACAAGTTGAACAGGAGAAAAAACGAATCGATTTGGTCTTTTTTCGCATTAAAACCTAAGCCACAATTTCATCTGCGATTTTCCACGATTTAAGCTGCGATTTTCCACGATTTTGCATGGTTTTTATCGCCAAAAATCGCCGGTTTATCGGAAACCCACAAATCGTGATTTTTAGAAAGTTTAATCATTTTGCTTGCCTAAAAAGATTAATCGCGATTATCGGGCGATTAATCACGATTTTTAAACCAGAGGTGAGGAGCATTTGCCGGCGAGTGTCCGTATTTTTCGGCCTTTTTCACAGCAGCATTTTCAACCTCCGTTCCCCAGTATTCGCACATTACTGATCTACTTTACGCGTTTCCTGCTCTCCGGTAGGCCTCTCTTTACCGGTAACTCTTTCCCGGCAGCTGTATTCTCACCATTTGTCACAGACATTTCCCAGTGGAACTTTATCGGCAGTTTTTCCCAGCATTAAACATAAATATTCCTGGCAAACAACGCCCACAAAAAGGAGGCACCCATCTAATCCTTCCACAGCTTCCATTTTACAATGTTGATCCACGACTTCCACCCATGTAGCCCTTCTGCCACTTGCCACTAGCACCCAGCAGGAGGTTTTTATTGGAAGTTGCAGCCGTAGAGCCTGTATACATCAGCAACTCAGGACTGCCACTAATCGGCTCATGTGCATCGTGGTACTCTCCGCAAGCATACGGCTTCAAATTTGTCACAAGTCCAAATGGCCATTATAATTCACCATGGCCTAAGAAGATATCTTTATTTCATGCCCATATGTAATTTCTTGATTAAAAAGAGTACTCTTTTGTATCCTTGAAAATTATGCACATTATAAAGCTACGATTTTCTTGTACATATATATATAAGGCATAAACTTTTTTATTTTATGATATATACATTTTTGATTTTGAATTTATTCTTAAAAAACATTAATAACGTAAAATGTCAAGGTTTATTAATTGAGAAAAAACCAATAAAAATGATCATTTCCATTGTTATCATTATTATAAAAAGTTCAATTCCCAGTTTAAGAGTAACTTCTAAATATAATACCGTACACAATTTTTTCTTTGGGTTGTCCAGCACGATAGCTATACTCCATGCATATTATTCTTCCGGTGTAACAGTAACAGTGTGTTTATCATCAATTGTCCCCATCTCCACCGGTGGTATTTGATTACAGGTGGAAATACAAACCCCGATGTCTGTGGGCTCCTATAACTAACACAACACGAATGAAAGTGTTCAAATACAACTCGATGGTGCATGTAGTGTTTTAGGGGACCAACATCTTCGTCGCCAAAACCATTCCATGAATGTTCATGGCTACAACTTCTACATGGTGGGAGAAGGGTTTGCGAACTTTGACCCTCACAAACACCTGCTCGGCTTCAATCTAGTGGATTCCTTGAAACGCAACACCATGGGCATTCCTGTTAATGGAAGGACTGCCATCAGGTACAAAATCAACAATCCACGTACAATATACCTATACAATCTCTTTTATTTATTTCCTCTTCCAAGTTTGTAGGTACTCCCAATCCCATTAAATAAAATTCAAAGCCCCGCAATACCCATAAAATCTCAAAGCATTGCAATTATTAATATTGAATAGGGTATGGAGATCAATCAAAGAGTAATTGGAAATAGATTTTCGTTAGTAATCATAGTTGTGACTGCCTTTATATACATATAAGCAAAATGTGAAAGCATACAAAAGGCATGCAAATTGTTAGACAAAATGCCTCATGTAAACACAGTCTCATGGAATGCAATCATTGTAGGATATGCACAAAGTGGTTTTCTGGACTAGGATTTAAAGTTTTTAAGAAATGCCTAGGCAAGATGTTGTCTTGTGGATTGCGCTCATTGCTCACCATATAAGCTTACTGAAATACAATTGATAGGTATAAAGCCAAGCTTAATGATAGCCTTTTCTAGCATCCTCCCAACTTATGCCAAATTTAGAGCTTTGGAACAAGGCATGGAGGTCCATCAAAAATAATTGAAAGTCAATTTTTGTCAGATTTGGTCGCTGTAAATGCTCTTACATACATCTATACGATATGCTGAAGCATACATAAGGCTTGCAATTCATTTGAAAACATGCACAGTGCATATTTATTCTCGCATACAGTGATGATTGCAGGATATGCAATACATGGCTACAGTAAGCATTCCTTCGAATTCTTTGAGCTAATGACCCACTTTGGATTCAATCATGTCCATGTAAGTATTGTTTGCATTTTATTTCTATGTTTCCATACAGGCTTAAAATGTACAATCAATTTCAATATGCAAAATATTTATTGTTTGTAGTTGAATCAAATCACATCACACATGATGTGTGAAGTAGCAAAATACAAGCACAAAGCGTGGCATTCATGTATGAAAAGTTAAGAGGTTTTTTTAACCACATCTACTCTCCACTACCCCCAATATGTGAAGGAAGACGGATAAAATTCTCTAATCTGTATGATCAGCTGCAATTTAAAGTATGAATTCGCAGTTCACCACATGCGAAATTTACAACTGAGGAAACTCATTTTACAACAAAACTAGAGCCCTCCAAATATTGTCCCCAAAAAGAAAAGGAAATTTAAACATTAACATGTTTCTATTGGGAGATGATTAAACATTGACATTCCTTTTAGCGTAATGATAGAAAATAAATCGTTGTTTTTGCAACAGATAAAGAGTATGGCAGCCAGCAACACTTGGACACAGCATTAACACTATTTCACCAAAAGCAATTAACGGGTGTCCAACCTGATCAGTTCCTCATGGAGCATCAACGTTGTTTCACCAACTACAGTCAACAGATGACCAATCTGATCAGTTCACCTTTGCTAGCATGCTACCCTAAGTGCTAGCCTATGCAAAAAATAGGAGCTTTGAAACACGGCATGGAAATTTGCCAAAACATTATGTAGAAGGGACTTCCGACAGATGTAGTTGCAGGTTCCCTGGGAGATATATCTACAAAATGTGGAAGCATGCATAGTGCATGTGAACTGTTCGACTAAATTCCTGGAAGAAATGTGGTCTCATGGACTGCAATGATTGTCGGATATGCAGAAAATGGTTTTATAGAAATTGCATTGGAACCTTTAAAGCAAATATAGTTGGCAGGTTTGAAGCCACACTCCACAACCTTTGTTGTTATCTTCCCATCTTGTGCCAAAATGGGAGAATTAGAAGTGTGTCAACATCCATCGAAGCATGATAGAAAGCTAAATATTTTAAATATGTTGGCAAGTGCCTATACGCACCCCATTTTGCACAGTGTTAAAGTTAAAATACCCAATGATGATGACAGGGATCTCCAAAAACATGACGAGATTTTTTTAAAAGATCAAAGCCATTGCCTAGCTCCTTAACCTTTCAGCCTCCATTGTGCCTCTTTTTGGCCCTTTCAGGCTCTCCCAGAACTTTGTTTTCTTTCTTCCCTTCCTTACTCCCTTTTGTTTAACCCGAGACGCAACCACCGCAACGGTTTCACCCCCACCACGACGGATGCGTTACCACTGCGGCAATTTTGCCCTCCTTACCGGCAGTTTTGTAACCACTGCCTGCAGGAACCGGCAATTTCGTCACAATTACAACGTAAGTCAAACTCGCACTTCGCATTCGTGAATTTTTATCCTTCTTTTGGCCTATGCACACATTTGACCTTGTTTTTAACGCCTAGTTCACTCCACCTATCCCCTAGCACTTGAGTTTACTCCCTAAGTGATTCAATCTAAGCCTTAGATGTAGTTTTGATCTCTAGTTAGGATTGAAAACACCTAGAGGTTGGCTATTAAGCAAAATTGTATGCTCATTTGCTGCCCCCCAAATTTTGAAATACTTGTACCAAAGAGTATTTGTTGTTGTTGTGTCATTAATCCAAAGAGAAACCAAGCCTAAAGGAGACTGCTTCCAATACTAAGCATCCCAAGGATTGTAGATAGTTGTTGCTACCCAAAAAGAGAACACAAAGGCCACAAGACCAAACTTTTGCCTCCCCTTGAACCAGTCTCAGACCAGCTCTCTGTTCTTCTTCCAAAGTGCATCAAGCTCTTTTCTCTCCTGATTGAACATGTCAACCATAAACCGGATTTCAATGAGCTCAAATGGAGTAGTTGGTTGAGGGTACAAACACAAAGTTCAGATCAACCTCATTTCAATCACAGGAAAAAGGTTGGATCTAAGCAAAGTTGTTTATTTTCATAATTAGAATAGATTTAAATTTTTTTCTTCAATAGTAATTAGAAAAATCATCAAAGGAAAGAGGCAATAAAGAGACTAGATTAGATTTGTTTTGTGTAATTTTCATGTTAGTAGATTAAAGGTTTGAAATCATCTTGCTCTAGGCTTTTCCCATCTCTGGGATCAAACTCTAGGTGTTAGAATAGGAAAGCAATTCATTTGTTAGATCTAGAGTAATTTAGTTTTAGAGATTTACTTGAAAAACATAAAAGGATTCAAAAACATAACATAGTTTCAGCTATTATGATTTTTGGCTTACATTTATTCATAGATTGAGGAAAATCCAATTGCAAAATAGATTAAATTGAGTTTAGATCATAGATCTTAGTTTACATAACTCTTATTTTCCAAACCAGCTCTTAGATCAGAAAAATTTTAACCAAACAACATAGAGGTCTTAGATCTAAAAATAATAGGCTCTTCAGGGACACTATTACTCTCATTTCTTTACTTTGTAGAATGTTTCATTTCAGTAGAGACATCTTTAGTTTGCTGCTGTAATTTGTTTCTTTTCATACATTCATTGCAACTTATAAAACTTAGAAAAATACCAAAAATATCATTTTGTTTAAATTCCCACTAAATCAAGTAACACAATTGGAGCATTAACGGTTGAAACTCTTATGTAAACAATCTGAATTTGACTTCTAAAAACTCCATTTCCAGTGTATACTTGGTTTTGTTGTATCACATTCAAACGTGCTTCAAACAACTTTCACAAACTTTAAACGAAGCAAACACGAACAGCGACTTTAAACTTGAGTTGAACACACATACAAGACAGATTTTAGACCCAAACAAGCTCAAAGACATTCACACTCAAGCTTGCAACAAGTACAATACACAAACGTGTCATTTAGAGCACATGAAACACCATATCCCAATTAAGAACACTTGTTGATCCACGGGACAGCGAGCAACATCTTTGTTCAAACAACCTCACAGGACATCCCCAAGGCTCCAATTCTAGCTCGGGATCGCCTTAATACAGCCTCTCATCACAGGCTTCTTTTGAGCTTTGCTCCCGGTCATAGCAAGCACCACGCGTTGTCGTTGCCCTATAACGTGGATGACTTTGGATAGCTAGATATTCCCGGGAAGAGTTGGACACTTTCCTCGCGTCCCCACTCCGCTAGAAAACCAAAATACCCAAGACGACATCTTGTCCAAGCTCATGCAAGATGTGTTCCATTCATCACCATCCCTCGCACAAATCATCCCACAATTAGTTGTTCTTAACATTGAAGCCCCGCAAGACAACCATATCCACCACCTTATCAGACACCTATTACGTTACAGATTTGAGCCCTCTTGGCTTGTTCACTATCTACCATTACCGTCCACATGACCTTGCACGATTAGGGCCGAGCCACATCCAACGACCGTTTCACCCGAGTAGCACAACCAAACATCCCTCCTTTCACCGACCAGGACATAGACCTAGGGCTCATGTCACCAGTATTCTCGACCATACCATTCATCGCAATCAAGTTCATTGGAGTATTGTTGTCCTCGACAAACAGGTTTTGCGTGGCTGAGAGTACAGGCAGAGGTACTTTTTTTTCCGGCTCGTTTGCATTCCTATACCCCCACTCTTACCATCCTCGCATAATCTACAGCCCTAGCCCAATATCATCATATCATCCCCTACGTCGACTACCTTTGCTGTGCTCACAAGCAATCGAATGCACATGAAAATCCCCTCTGCTTTTGGCGTGTACAATACCCTAGTAGACATGTATGCAAAATGTGGAGACCGTAAACTATTCGACAAAATGCCTTAAACAAGTGTGATCTCATGGACTCTCATTAATGCAGGCTAGGTATACTGATGGATTTTGCAAGGATGCTCTTAAATTCTTTGACAAAACAAGAAATATGGTATCAACATCCCATTAAAATGGAATGATGTGTTTGATGTGTAGTCTTTTTAGGTATTAATGTTTTGTTTGAATTAGACCACTTGGAGAAAACGTAATTCAAACATAGGATTAGTTTGAAATTAGCAAGGAAATAAATTTAACTCACAAATATATAGATTTTGTTATTTCATGGGTTGAATAACATAATTTTAATTTTTGTAGAAATGGGGCTTGTGAAAGAATACACAAGAACTTGAGATTATGACTTCTTTCTATTTCGTGTCCACTTTGACATCAAAAGTATCCTTTTGGGGTTCATGCTAATTGGAAGGAGCTATTATTGGGGAGTGTGGTTGTGACTAGTAGGCCCTCAATAGAGCTATTTTCTGTTAATAATAGTGTTATGTATTTTGGATTAAATGTTATAATCAATTTCAATATTATATTATAGTGTTACAAACACAATGTTGTATATTTGGTGTTATATATTATAATTAATTTTAGTGTTATATTATAGTGTTGCACAACAATCAACGTTGTTGCACATATAGTGTTAAATATTCAATGTTATATGTTATAATCAATCTCTCTAGTAGTCTTTTTTGGCTCAGCTAAAGTAAAAGAATGGTGTAGTATATAGAATATAACTAATTGTTAGTTCCATCTTTACAACTTTGACTTTGTATGCAAACAACTAATATTACAAATTCAACATAATTATTAGGTGCATCTAATGGAAGCAATGGATGCAGTCCGAGTAATTGTCCTTTCTTATAATGTCTTCCAATGGCATGCAATGCAATAATGCAAAACTTTTGAATAAAGAATGATGTTCAAGAAAGGCATGAAATTAAATCTTGGTGGTTGTGTTGAGGGTCACCTCTTTTACCAACATATTCAGAGAGTGAAGAATCACTTTCACGTGTTTTGAAATCCCTCACAACATATTGATGTCCATAGTAGGTGCACAATGCTTGGATTGCTCTAAACTTTCATCGAGCAAGATGAGTTTAAAGAATTTTACTACTTGGATAGCCACAGTGGCTCACATGTTACCGCATGAAGCTACTCATACGTAAAAAGTGGGAGCTCCAAAAACAAGGCTATGCCAAAATAGGCAGATTTCGCGATGTGGCCTTCACTATAAGCAACTCCACCAATACTCCCATGGTGGATTCCATGATCGTTCTCAAGAAGGTAGGGTTCATGCAATTTATCTATTTTCCATCACGACAATCTCTCTTCTATTTTTCCCAATTGGGAACCCATTGTTAATTATAACTATTTACACTTTCCTCATCCAAAATCAAATAAGTTATTTCCCTTGGGGAGTACAAGTTATTGGGGGTTCTTTACATACGTTTTTCATTTGCACAATTTTCCCTTTTAAAATAGGATTTACCATGATTTGAGTATCTTTACAAATGATGTGACCATTGCAGCAATGGTGGTTGGGATGGTCGAGAACATTGCGTGCCACATCCCGTTTTGCATACTATTCATGGAAATGCTAAAATTAGTTTTATTTTGCAATAAATGGTGTAATAACATGGATATTGTGATGTGGCGTTAGCCGGATATTATATGCTTTATGGAAAGTCGTTATTTCTACAATATATTAATATTTCGGATGCAACGAACTAACTACCCATTTGTTAAATGAGGTGAATGCAAGAACAAGCACCCCCTTGTTGAAACTTAAGAGACGGAAAGGGAGGGCATCATTGGGAATAAGGTCGCAAATCAAGAACATTGAACTCAATACAAGGAAGGAAAAATGAGAATCGCTCACACATCGCATGGGATTGGGGTTGTGCATTTAAATTCCTGCATATATGATGAGTTGATTTAATGATTTGTGTTGTGTGATGATTTTGGTTATGATGCATTGGTTGGACTATTTTATTTTACTTCTCCGCTTTGGAGCGCGTGTAACGATATACACTTTGCTTTCAAATTACACCGAGGCAAAGATACCACCATCGACATAATCGATGAGTGTACACCATCACCCTACGTAGCGGTATGTGCCCAACAGTACCGGTTCGAGCACGTCCGGGTACCTGCTGGGCACATACCGGATACGTAGGGTGATGGTGTACACTCATCGGGATTATGTCGCTCCTACAGGCTCGGCACGTTTATGGACATATCCGGGCCCTATAGGAAGAACTCTGCCCGTATCCGGATGTACCCACCAAGTATACACAGATTTTTTTATTTTTATTTTTGGTTTTTGGTCAAAAAAAAGTCAAACCGACTTTTTAAACAATAAATTATTCTTTTAAACCCTAATTTGTGCCCCTAAACTCTATAACAACAAAAACAACAAGTCATTTACCTCACATTTGCATTCTTGCCTCTTATTTGCATACTTGACTCTCACCTTCAATTTTTCCACTATTTTCAATTGCTTAGGGTTGATTTCAAGTGCCATATAGTTGAAGGAGCTTGCAATAAGTGCCAAGGAGTTTAAGGAGCTTGCATTATTGGTGTTGGGTGTATTGAGGTAAGTATTTTGTGATTTTTTTAAAGTATTTTAGTTTGTATTTAATATTTTATTATTTTTAGTTGTTTTTTTTTTTTTGTTTTTTTATTGTTATTGTTTTAAGCTTCATTTTTCTACATTTGATTTCATTTAAATTTTAATTTTAAAGTTTCAACATTTTCTCAAGACTAAATTTGTTTTCATTTTTTTAAATGCATTGTGCAATTAAAATGGCTGTGAGTTCTAGTTATGTGGGTCAAGGTAGTAAAGGTCTCCCTAACAAAAGTGATCCATCCTCCCCCTTTTAAGGCATGACAAACAACTAGAACAATTACCAGGTGGAGGGGGCTTTGTTTGGGTTTGCTCTCAATGTAATATGCAATTTAAGAGCTCCTACAGTCGGGTGAAAGCCCATTTGTGTGGAACTATTGGCCACGGAATTAGAACATGTGGAGGGTTTGATGGAAAGGGGTTGCCACGTGCAAAGACCCTTGCATACATCAAAGAGCAAAAAGGAAGCAGATGCAGCAATTGCATTAAAATCCAATCATCCTATGGCAAGAAAAGGAAGATCACATAGCATTAGCAAGCCACCTGTTTCTCCTTTTGTTGATGTTATGGCCCCAGATCACCCATTTTTGTCTACACCTATCACAATGGAGGGGAAGAGGATTCACCTCTTTCTCACAAAAGAACAAAACATGTAGGCCCATTGGAAAGGGCATTCTGAATGAAAGCGGGGACATAGTGACCAAAGTGTTGGACGCTTTATTTATGCATGTGGTGTCCTATTTAATGTTGTTAGATCACCATACTAGCAAGATATGGTGAGATGTATTAATGAAGCCCTAAAGGGTACATTAGCCCAGGGTATGAAAAGGTGTGCACCACCTTATTGTTAAAAGAAAGAAAAAAGTCAAGACTCATTGTTACCCATCAAGAATCAATGGCTCAAAACAGGAGTGTCCATCGTTTCCGACGGATGGAAAGATACAAAAAATAGGCCATTGATCAATGTGGTTGTTGTGTGTCCTAAAGGGGCAATGTTTCTCAGGGCTATTGATTGTGAAGGGCAAGTGAAGGATGCCCAATTCATTGCCAACATCCTCATAGAATCCATTGGGGCGGTGGGGCCTCAAAATGTTGTCCAAGTTGTAACGGACAATGCAAAAATTGTAGAGTTGTAGGGTTGTTGGTTGAGGCACTAGTATGGACACATATTCTGGACACCTTGTGCAGTTCATTCCCTCAACTTAATGTTACAAAAATTGGGCACAAAAATTGCTTAGATCAAACAAGTATATGAGGAGGCAAGTGAGATTCAAATGTTCGTCAACAACCACCACATGTCCCAAGCCATCTTTCGTAAATTCTCGACATTGCAGCTATTGAAGGTAACCCGTAACATTCTTTTTAATTTTTAAAATAATAATTAATTATTAGTTTTTAAAATTCATTTTTATAAATTCATTAAATTAATTTTATAAGTTTGTAATTTGTAGAATTTTGAATGTTTTAAATTTACTTGTCTTAATTTTATTTCTTTTGATTTCTTATTAGGTTGTTGAGACTCGATTTGCCTCGCACACACACTCGTCTTGAGATGGCTTGTGAAGGTGCAAGAGGCATTGAGTGGCATGGTTATTAGTGACCTTTGGAGTGTATGGAGGCAAGCAAACAGTGAGAGGGCTAGAAATGTGAAATTGTTGATCCTGGATGAAGCATGGTGGGATCGTGTGGATTACTTGCTTAGTTTTACTGAGCCCATCGTGAGTATGTTGAGATTTGTTGATATGGATCATCCATGCATGGGTGAGATTTATGATGGAATTGAGTCAATTAAGACCATCATAAATGCCAAAGAGCAAGATCCTACAGAGACCTTCTTCAAGGAAGTGCAGTCGCATCTCATTGAAAGGTGGAACAAAATGACTACTCCATTGCATCTTCTTGCTTTTGCCTCGACTCCAAAATACTATAGCGCAAAGATCATTTCTTTGCCTAGGAGGGTCCCACCATATAGGGATGTTGAAGTTAGTGAGGGGTATAAGGCGGCATTTGCTAGAATCTTCCCAGATCCAAAAGTAGAAGACATGGTTAGAGGTGAGTTTGTGAATTTCATATCCTCCAAGGATCACTCCATTAGCGCTCTTCGTGACAAATACAGGATGGATGCTTATTCATGGTGGTACCTCCATGGACAAACATACACCTACCTCATGCCACTTGCAATAAAAGTTTTATCACAAGTAAGATTTTAATTTTTTTAATTTCTTAACTCTTTCTTTTTTACTTTTATAAATTTAAAATTTTAATTTTGCATTGACTTTGCGGCTTGCCTCAATAGGTTGTGAGTTCTTCTTCTAGCTGAGAGGAATTGGGGTACATATTCATTTATCCACTCGGTTAACCGCAACAAATTGGGAGCAAAAAGGCGGAAGATTTGGTCTTTGTGAATTCTAACTGCGCCTTCTATCACATAAGAAGGATGAGTACGGGAAAGGGCCAACAAAGTGTTGGGATATAGACCCGAGACTCCAAACTTGGACGTTCCCATTGCCTAACTTTCATTGCTAGACCCGGGTCTAGATAGTACTTTGCATGAGCTGCAAAGTGGGGCTAGCGAGAGTGGCATTGCTGATAGTTCTAGTTGTACTCCTAATGCTTGTGGTTCTAATGAACCACGTGATGGTAGTGATGCTCTCATTGAAGACATTGGAGAAGATGCAGAGCCATTAGACTATTACTAATTAGAATGTTGATGTATCTTCATTTTTGTGTTTACAATGTTACATAATACATTGTAACATTTTGATTTGAACAATGTACTGCTTATAAGTTCGAACAATGAATTATCAATATGTTTTAACTTTTGTCGCTATTTCACTTATGTATATTTCAAATTTGTTTAATCTATGCATGTGTAAGGCTGGAATTTTGCTTATCTTGTTACTTTTCAAAATATTTTTAATATTTTATATGTATATTGTACTACCATACCCAAGTGCCATACTCGGGCCCCCAAAAAATTGTCGTATCAACGTACCGGATCCCCGTACCCACACCCGCACCGTACCCACGTACCGGCTACCTAGCCATCACCGCAACGCTTGGCAATTGGTTTATTCTTTTTGTTTTAAAACATCAACTATATCGACTTTCTGGGTAGTCAAACTTCTGCTATTGGGATGGTACAATAGGGAGTCTTCCTTCGCGTTGACTATAAAGCGAACTTGTGCCACCTTATTTGATTTTGGGCGTCTTTTGAATTTCGACCCGGTGGCATTGTTTGATTAGTCTTCTTATTGTTTTGGAAACTCTGTGTTTTATTTTTAAAAAGGGTTTAATTAAAAAACTTGGTGGCCATTTTCAGGCCTGCGCCTTATCGCAACCATCTCAGTGCATATTGATATTCCTTGGCATTAAACATGTTTCAACACCAGATTATTATTATTATCATGCTTTGCAATGTTTGCATTATGTGACATTGGAATCTCTCATTTTGTACTCTATGTCAAATGCATGATGACTATAGCACCTTTTTGGTTCCACATGTTAATTGATTTACCACACTTTCATACCCCTCGTGTAAGTTGGATTAGCAATTGATTTGCTAAGCCTTTGGGGCAACTCATTTCATTGGACCTTCCCTTCTCACTCGAATGTCATTCGAGTTCTGTGATTGAGACAGTTTTATTTTATGCCAGTGGGATTTTAGGAATTGTGAATGTGTTTGGTAAGCCCTATTCAACAGGGCAATAGTGGAAAAAGTTAATGTTTTTGGTTATGGTTGTTTGCTACGCCATGGAGGTGGTTTTTGGAGAGAATGGAGGAGCATGTTTTGTGGGAAAATGGTTGGAAATTTGGGTTAAGTGTATGGGTTTCTCGATATAGAAACATCACGAAGGAGAATACAAGAGGAGAACAGTTTGGAAAAGAGAGGGAACATGTGTTTTTGGCGAGTAGGAAAACGTCTTTGCCAGTTTTGGAAGCTTATTTACAGGCAAGTATTGGTTTTCTCTCCCTTATTTTGTTTGGAAATGGATACTACCCATTCATGGGCTTATGGCAATACGTTTTTGAATATTTTCTTCTGAATATTGAACCCATTTTGTGGCTGTCAAGTAAATGGTGAAATGAAATTTGAAAATGGTTGAAACAGCTCGTAGGGCATGCCTATAAATCACGGTTTTTGTTTTGTTATTCCTCCCATTTATGGGACTGTGTTGTTTTGTTGAACTTGTCATTTTGCTGAGCTTGTCATTTTGGTAACCCATTTTGGGTTTGTCATTTGCAAAATGTTTTCATTGCAAAGTCCACTATGGACTCTTGCATTAATGGTATTAAGCCCAACTCGGGAGTCCAGGACTACAGTATTATGAACTGTAACTTGCTTGTGAACCCATTTCAGGTCTGGCAATTAAAATGGAACTTTGTTCATAAAATTTAAGTCATTTTGGGACTGGAGTATTTTGTGGAGTTTTTGTTTAAAACCCATTACAGGTCTGCCATTTTGGGAAGCGCGAGTTGGAAGAAAACTCATTTCTAGGTTGAGTATTTATATTGAACGTATATGTTTTAAACTAAGTCCATTTATGGACTATATCATTGTCTTTTGATTAAATTTAAGCCCTCCAAATATAGCATTTTATTGCAAGTTAAACTATGACTATCTTATGTTTGATATAGGACTTTGTTGGATTTTGCAAATGATTGTATATTGGAAAATTGTGTGTTTTGATAAACCCATTTGGGTCTGCTATCTTTTAAAAAATTGTTGGCATGTTATGGTCCATTAAGAGGGCCTGGGCAATTGGTATTTCATTGATTCAATGAAGACTTAATTTAGTTTTGCTTTCATTTGTGGAATATCTGAAAGGAATCTTTGATTGGAATTTACCATCCCATTTTGGAGCTGTCATGCTTACTATATGATCTTTATTTTTAGTCCATTTGGCTTGGGTTTCTTTGATCTATTCAAGAAAGGAATTTTTAACATATATACTAACAAAACTCCATATATGAGGAGATAGTACTGAAGTGTCAAGACTTTTTAATATGTATATATATCTTGTGCAGGATGGCATAAGTTGTAAATACTATTGTGCTAGATAAAATCCCAGTTGGGTCCTGTGTTGGCAGAAACGAAACTCAATTGTTAATCAATAAAACAATGACGTTTTTGCCTCCTTGGTTGTTGGACCATTTTCCTTATTTTAAAAACATTATAAATATGGACGGGCATATGATATCATGCAAATGGGATTACCATATGCATGATATCATAAGCCATCCATGTGCAATGCGTGGACTAATGCTAGAACAAGTCAAGATTGGCTGACTCATCTTGTTGAATGATTTTGTGATAACATATTCAGAGTTAGAATATTGTTTAAACTTGATAGAAGGGTTAATGAAAACTTTTTATTTGACTTACAGCATTTAATGGTTAAGTTATGGAATTATAATAGTCTGGGAATAATGGAACACATGAGAACTCTATGTTAAAACAGGAAGTAATAAGGAGCTACGAACAGTTATTATTTTACTGTGACATTACTTAATGTATCCTTATTTCTGTTTGATATGAACTGCTGGACAATTAATCTTGGTGTACGTATATACTTATACGGGTAGTTTATACCCACTTACGTGCTTATTCGCATGCAAAGGTTATATGGTTATAGTCATAATATTATGAAGGTAAATATGAACCTTGTTAAAATGGACATGACCATTGGGATAATAAGTAGGGAATAAAAGTAAGCTGTGTTTTCTAGTTTGCAAACTTGTGTATGACTGTGGATGAGTTAACACTAGTGATTATTAGTGATTTACTTACTCACTATGTGACTCGGAATACGAGGTAGGGGTCACAAAAGGAGCGAGCTCTGTTTTTGTGAATCCTTCCTCCTATTCTGAGTACGATATGAACATTGGAAATCGTGGATGAGATAGATTTGTGTATGACAGAAGACAAATCTTATTAGTTAGTGAAAACTATAAGATGTTAGTTTATTTTTGAGCTTGAAACTTTGGCCAAAGTAATGTATTTTGTTGTATACATTGTTTGTTCACTTACCCCTTACTCTATATATAGTCGGAAATCATTAGATAGTATTGGGTACTGGAATCTTCTGATTGACTGTTATATGGATGTGGGTAGATATATACACATGGTTCTCTTTTTACTATTCTATGTTGATAGTTGAATGTCTTTATCTACTTCCTTCGTTGAAGGGTAGGGCCACCACCCAAAAGGGAGGTGAAGGGGGATCCTTCGAGGTCTGTGGTTGGATGGTAAAATGCTCCAATGATGCTCTCCCTCTTTATAGTTGCACTATTGAGACATATACATAGAGACTTCAGATGTTTGTTTATTATCACCTACGGGTTATGAGGCAGGCTTGTTGCCTCGTTTGTACTTATTCGCAATGCTAATTGGATGTACTTCTTTATGTATTGAAATATGATTTTGAAATCATTGTAAATACTACATGAGGATTTGTATGGATATTGTGGCACTTATTTATGAGGACGTACATTTGACCCTTGAAGTTATTTTATCCATTATTTTTAACAATCATGAAAATGTATAAATTTAAATGGGATGTATTAATAAATTCCAAATTTAAATTGAATTTATGGAATTGTTTGGTACTTGCTAAGGAGTAGCAAAGTATGAGTTACTTAATATATAAACAAAACGAAAAAATATTACACTTTTTATTTACCCTAGCACGAATGTTACATTGCGACCTATTTGAACAATACCCCTAATTTGCAAGATTAAGCGTCATTTCGTATGGGATCGTGATGGCTATCTATTCTTTTGAAAGAATGGCATGATAGTGGCACTCTAGGCGGGAGCAGTTAACAAGCAGACATCTGGGGAAGTTCTTGGTGCACCAATTTTTCTAACTACACTTATTTATGGATTTTTTGGGGCGTTGGAATAATTTATGTTTTGAACAAAGCCAAGAAATATTGTATCACTAGATTTGGGGAAAAAATTGGTGGCTGATTTGGTGCATCTGGCTCTATGTAATATTTTGTTCTTCTAATTTCCTTTAATGTTGAATTGTACACAAGGTCATAGAGAGACAATTAATTGGAGGCCAGTATTTACTTCTCTCAAGATCTTCAAATAGGTCATGGACATCCATTAAAGTATTATGTAAAGTGGATTTTTGTCAAATATTGTAGTTGCAAATGTTCTAATAGACATGTGTACAAAATGTGGAAGCATACACAATGCACGTGAACTGTTTGACAAAATGCCTGCATGAGATGGGGCCTTGTAGACTATAATGATTTCAGGATATGTACAAAATGGTTCTGGTGAAAAGGCCTCTGAAACTTTCAGCCAAATGCATTTGGCAAGTGTAAATCTGGGCTTCCATCTTGAGCCAAATGGGAGCTTTAGAATAGGGTATGGACATCCATCAAAGCATAATAGAAAGTGCATTTTTGAGACGTGTACAAAATATGACAGAATACACAAAGCACGTTAAATTTTCGACAAAATGACTCAAAGATATGTGCTCTTAGGGAATGCATTTCTATTGTTTGTTTTATTGACATCAAAATAAAACTACAGGCTAGCTTCAACTTAATATCACTTCCGGTGTAGTTTGTAACTCATGTGCAATTGCTAGTTAATATTATCATTACATTAAGTGCAGACTGGCTCTCTTAGATTTTGCTAAGCATGCATTATTTAAATTTATGCACATCAATCTTCATAGAAATTCAACTTGCTAGTATATTATTTACTGAGTGATGGTCTGCAAGCTGGAGTAATTCTAGGAACCTGATGAGTATCATTACCAGGTTACCATTAGAACCTGAAAAAATCATTATCAGGTTACATGAGATATGGGAATCATATTTGGGGGTGATTTTTTAGTTCCATTACATTTTTCATTTACATACACATCAAACG
Source organism: Taxus wallichiana var. yunnanensis (assembly GCA_018340775.1). Classification (NCBI taxonomy): domain Eukaryota; kingdom Viridiplantae; phylum Streptophyta; class Pinopsida; order Cupressales; family Taxaceae; genus Taxus; species Taxus wallichiana. The sequence continues at coordinate 793,294,907 of CM031239.1, forward strand.
AAATAAATAGGATTTTGGAAAACTTAATGGTGCCGGCTGAATACCTGTGTGCTGAGATATGTATCCTACTTTGGAAGACTTTTAGTTTCTTGAGAACTAGGGAATGAATGTGGATTGTGTAACCGAACAACATAATGCACAACATTTAGCTAATTATCAGCATATAGTTTACATCATTTTCATTTGGGATCAGTACAAACTTCATTAAGTAACTATCTGAAAATGTATGACATCTAAGAGTGGTTTTAACAGCTTCCTCATTTAGAACTTGTAGTTCATATTTGGACATTTCCGGGAAAAACTATAGTAGATCACAAGAAACCTAGAAGTTTGCTTTATTTAGATTCTTTGAAAATCACATGGCAACCCCTTCCAGTAGTAAGATCGGGATAATGACAAATGTTCAGGATGAAATCATTCTGCACCAAAAAGTTAAACCCCTAGCTAATTGACAAATTTTAGTAATTGAATGATAGCCTAACCCTGAATTGCAGTTTGCATTCAATTTGAACAGAAGCAACCCTAAGTAACATTCAGTGGAATAACCCATGGTCTCATGGAGGGAAGGCTGCTAAATTGATTCAGTACATGCTACTGAGAAGATTCAAGAAAATTTCCGCAGGAAAATGGTGCTGCATAGATTGCAGTCTTAGATCCCACTACAACATTTTAGGAGTCTGCATCTAAAATTGTTATTAAACTGTTTTGAAATAAATTATAATAAATTAAATGAAAAGCTGCTGCCATGTGGCATTTGAACTTCGTAAAAGTTACAGCCACCCAGTTCATCCCCGCTCAATTTTTCCTGCCAAAAACAGGTCCTGTTTTTTCACACCTCATGGCAACTTTGACAAGACTGCCTGCCCAATAAAATCCGGAATGGTATCCCACTCCATTGGACCCTGCCCTAAGCGAGTTATGGTGTATGGTAACAGAGCACTAATAAGAGAGGGCCCTAGCTTGACATCTCTCGCACCAATAAAGCAGCCTATAACATAGATGAACATGTGGCTAGGTTGCACTGTAAAAATAACAGGCACATTTGGGCATGACTCGGGTTTTCTAGGGTACATTGGAGAGTGACAAGAACCTGATATCTAATGAATATGATGCGGCTTGCTCCAAACAAAAATGTCATCCAAGCTTACCCCAAACAGCCTTGAAAGGCAAGAAAGCACATAACCTTGCCCAAAAATTACCATGCAAATGATAAAATTTTAAAATACTCACTGGACTGTAAATTCACCAAGCAAATTGAGATCACAAGTGTGATTTATGTGATGGATATGAATAATTAATCACCATGAATGCAGGGTTTCAAATCAAAGGGAGTGTACAAAAATCTTACTCATAAAACATTTTCCGAATAGGATCATAGCAGAACTTGGAGACGACGAAAACATCAATGATGCGAAGGCCAGACTGATTGTAGGCAGTTATGGATGCACCTGCAGCATAATTATTTTCTGCATTTGTCCCAGCGAGTAAATTGAGGACTCCCTCCACTGATTCCTTGTCCAACACGGGTGCTTGTACTGAAAAGAAAAACATAAAAACAAAAAAATTAGTACCGTGTAAGCAGAATAACAATTATTTGCTTATAAATAATAATTTACTAAAGTTAAATAACAATGCAGGGGATCTAAACGGAGTGCTGCCACAATGAAGGCCGGGATTCAAATCTCACTGGCGTGCTCCAGTATGTGTAGTCCCCATATGTGTCCCTCGGAAGACGGATTCTAAAACCCTCGTTTACCAATGCAGGGGAAGGTTGAAATGTGATGAGCTCAGGTGGTAAAAGCAAATGCGCTTTCAAATCAGAGCCCCAATTCCCCATTTGTGTCCCTTGGTTGAGGGATCCCACAAACCTCATTTAACAATCAAGAATAATGCAAGGGAAAGTGCAAATGGGATGAACTCGGGTGGTAATAGCAAATGCACTTTCAAAATGGAGCCCCGGTTTCAAACCTCCGAGACATTATAAAGTGTTAAGATTTAGTACTTTCAGCCAACAAGTCTCACATGGCATCTAGGCAGAAAGATTTGTCGCCTGCAACACTTTTTGTTGCCGTGTACTTTTCAAAAAAACTAGCACATCAAATCACACCGTTCTCTGGTGAATCTAAGACTAGGTAGAGTACTGATCGGCTGAAAGTTCGGGTGATTTTGAGGGAATAGATATTGGTCTAAGCAGAAGGTCGACCTTAAAAAGAACAAAAACATTTACAATACCAACCAAAAAAAATGCAAGGAATGGAAATAGAAAAAGCATACAAGAGGCTCTATCGATTTCGTCCATAACAAGTTCAAGAGCTTCATCCTCTGCGTCTGTGAAATCATTGATGAAATTCACCACGGCCTTGAGAGCATCCATGGTGAGAGCCAGGCCTCTCAACTTGAATTTTTCTGCACATTTTTAGGGTTTGAGAACCCATTTCTGCTTGGTTTTTGCTGGATTTAAATTTTTCCGCATACAGTTGCCCTCGTCGCCGCAAGCCCTCCCTCTTCTGATATTTCAGGTTTTCTTTAGAATTTGACCCTGCTGAACACGAAGTGGCGGGAAAGTTAGTGAGTTAAGATACCTACCTTATATTATGATTTAAATCACGCTCAATAAGTAATAGTCGAGAGAGGGACTAGGATATACCGCGGTTCCGTTGAAAGGGAAAGTTAAATTTTTGAGGGGAGGGTGAGAGAAAATAGGATATTTTAGCATTAATAGGGTCTCATGAATTTAATTTTGCACATATAAAATAGGAGTCTTTAGTACTAAAGAAGGCGGAATGCACCACCATACATAAAACTACCCATAAAAGATACCATAGGGACATGAGCCCGCGTGTCAACATCAAATCATAGGTTTTTTGTTTTTTGAATATATCCTATTAAAATCAGATGGTTGCATGTGGCAGGTGTTAGGCGGATTGGTAGTAGCGCACTAATAATTAGCGAGTCACGAGTTCGAATCGTTGTAGGTGTTTGTATAGTGTGTTGCCAAAATCGCAATTAGAAGTATGGTCTCATGAATCCCGAATAAATTATTATAAGGAAAAAATGAGAGGGAAGCTTAAATTGAAATGCCATGTGTCATAAAAGTTGTTAATAGGTGGAATTCCTCTCCCTGAAATGTATCTACCGAGATTTTTAGGAATTTTGTTGAGTTTTAGAAGTAGCAATAATTTTTTTAAATAGGGGACCACATTTCTCATTCAAATAAGAGCAAGAGTCCCAAAGATGGGACCGCCCTCTGGTCCCATGCAAAAGGCAAGTTAAATTTATTGAGTAGAGAGAGAGAGAGAGAGATGATATTTTAGTAGCAAGATGGTCATATGAATTTTTATTTTTTTCTTGAGAAACAAAATAGAAAACTTTAGAAGATAGCATAAGTACGGATCCATGAATCCCAAACAAACTATTGGAAAGAAAAATTGGGAGGAAGCTCCAGCGAGAGATGTTGAGTGGTAGAAAACCGCATAAAATTTTAAGCAATTGGTTTTTGGTACCACCCACAATTTTATGTGGATGGAAATCATTCTCCCTAAATTGTACTTGCTCATAAATTTTGGGAGTTTTGTTGAGTTTAAGCGACAACCAAAAAAATTATGTGGGATCAAATTTTTTAAATAAAGAGGAGCGGTAACCCACAAGATGGGACCGTGCTTTTAGACCTATTGACCTTGAGATATTTACATTCTTTATAAACCGTGCCCTATGGAGGGAGTTGTTGTTTCTAGTTTTATGTTGTAAATGGTCCCATGTGTAAAAATATGCCAAATTGTAAAAATAGAATCTTCTCCTAAAATTGTGGAGTAACAAGGTGAGAATTTACGGCACATGCAAAGAAATTGTAGGGTTACTTTTTCCAAATGTCGATTTACATATCAATTATGTTAATTTTTAATTCTTTTTTGAAAATAATTAATAACATTTTTGTTACAAACCCCAAAATTTGGAAGCTATCCAAAAAAAATTACAAATCATGAGATTGTAGTCTTGCAAAAATCATCCTAAAATGTAGTTAAAGTACATGTACCAATATTTATGGTTTGCCCCTTCCATGAGACCACTACTTTAAGATGCACTTTGTAGTTTTCACTGCGTGGTCTGGTTTTGCTTTTTCATTTGTCAAGTGGATGTGGTAAATTGGTGATTTCTTGTCCATATACCCTTGTGTAATCAATCAATTACAAGAGTTGTCTGGTATGCCCAAAGGGAGGTCAATGTTTAATTTGTTTAGGTTTTTTAAATTTAGGTCGTCATATTTTATCAAATAATCCTCATATGTTTGATGTGCTTTCACATTTTACATATATGATTATAAAGGGGTTATAACAAAAATATACTCTGTCAACATAAGGATTACGGTATGTTGTTGTGGACCACGCCCATCTACATTAAACATAAGGATTACGATATGTTGTTATGGACCACGCCCATCTACATTAGTGCGGGACTATTTTTTTATGTTTTGTAGACACAAAATTATGCATGTATCACCACTTTACTATGCCATTAGTATGTTGTTATATGCATGGATCTTAAGTGAGAAAAGTACACATTAGTGACACTTTCCCTTGTCCTTATACATTCTTTGATTGATTTCTATTGTGACTCTCTTCTACACTTCTCGGTTATGGATTCGCTTCGGTCTAGTCACGGTGATCCCTATTTGTTGGTTTTGTCACATTAGTCATTTGTGGTCTAATGACGCTTAGCGCCCATTATGGACGCTAGTACTGTATGCACTTGTGTCCCTTATGGGCGCTCATGTCCTCCTTATTCTTTTTGCACATTTTATCGTTTGTGGTCAACCTTATTTCTTTTCTTATCGTTATCTTGCATTCTTGGTCGACCTTTTGTGTCACTAATGTCAAAATTCAAACAAGAGATTCATATATATACCCAAAATGCTCATTATTATCCTAGTGGGCAAATCAAGAAGGGCCATCGATCTACATACTACTACCACTACTCAAAGGGATTGCAGTTTGGGTTGCATACATTGTATAGAACGAAATGTTAAATTCCATACCACGCATTTACATCGAGCTAGTTATAGTCCGCTTGGAAGTGTTCAGATTTAAGAAAGTTTCAGAACTATCAATAATGCTCAAACATCATACACAAGTTATTATAATGATATTTCACTAATCCATAGACTATCCAATCGTCTAAATAGACTTAAAGAAACTTAAATATAAATTTTTCAAAGGAAGTGACAAAAATGCGCGAGAAAATGGTGGATGCACTCTTCAACCCAAATGGCATGACTATGTAGGCATCGGACTTGGTGATAACCAAAGAACCCATCTATGAAAGTATATATTTCCCTATCGCTTATACGCCAAAATTTCTTCTATAAAGGGAGTAGGGAAGGGATCAATTGTACAAACAAAGTTCAAAGTGTGGTAATCCACGTAAATTTTGATGCACCCATCCTTCTTGATGTTGATCACCATATGGCTTACCCATTCAAATTCCTCCGTTGGTATGATGACTCTCGCAAGGCCAACATATTGTCAAGTTCTTGTTTTGCTTTCATTCTTGGATTGGGATTCATCCTATATGGGTGCTTTTTAATGGCTTAGCCCCTCTATTAATTTGATTTGCATTGTTCCCAATGATGGGTGTAATCCCTTCATACCCTTGGGGAAATATATCTTCACGTTCGTGCTTTACAACTCAACAATCGTAGCGATCTTTGGTTCACTCTAGTAATTACTAATGGTTGACATCTTTGGTTAGGTCTTGCTTACCAATGTTAATCTGGATGGATTTGAAAGTTTCATCCAGTAGGTGACTCCCTTGTTCATTTCTATCTATGACCCCTCATGACCCATAAGAAACATCCACGCTTGCAGATAATAACCGCCGTCTTCATCGGTTATTTCGCGCACCACTTTTCTTGACCTTTATGTGCATAAATTTGTCGCTCCAATGTTACTTCCTCTTCGTCAATGGATATATTTTCCCCAACATCCTCGGTAAATTTTTAGTTAGCGCGAACCCAATATCTTTATTTAGCACCAAAAATTGTCCTTTATAGAGCGTCATCTCCAAATATCACATCTTTTATATATTGAAGGGTGGGGTTAAGCGAAGAACGGTGATACAAATGAGAAGGTATGAAGTAATTATTGAGTCAAGTATTTCCCAAGAATGTGATTTTCTTTGTAACTCACAACCGACATACCATGCTCATGCCCATACATGTAGTGTATGATAGAATATATGTGTCCATAATGTAGCTCTAACTTTTGTAGTTTTTCATATTTCTATGCATTTATGAATATGTTCATCGGGGTAATTAATCGCACTATAGCTGCGGTATCTTCATGCGCCATTTGTTCATTTGAGGCCCGAGCCTCCATGGCCTCCTCTTGTGTCCGCTCATGATAATAACATCAAAATATATGTTGCCCACCATCTTGTCGTGGTAACTTTTAATAAATAGCTTAGACAATTCAAATGTGTGTTCTTAGTTGGCATATAAGCTCTTATGTCCGTAAGAAAAACACAAATATCTTCACTCCCACTAAAACATGGTGGAGACCGAGTGTTCTCAATTTACCGAGCGTTGAATCATACCATTACATTGTCACCAAAGTAATTCATATGATCTGTGTGTGCAATTGTCACGTGTCATACTAGTCATGTCGACATTGATTGGTTGTCACCACCGCTTTAACTCTCCTAACATTTGGATCAATTTTTTATATCCATGTAGCCTAAATATTATATATATGCTCCAAATCTATGTGCTCTTCCACAGTCTCCATATACGTTGTACTTTGTTTAAGGTCCATCGGAAGATAACATGTTTGCCATCAATTTCAAAACTCACATAACATTTCTTAAATTGTATGTCAACATTATTGGCATAACACAATGCGGTCTTCTAAGTACTGCTGGAAATTTATCTCGCTTTGGATAACAATGTGACTTCAAAATCTCCATGGAAACTTCACCCCCATAATATTGATTAGGGCATTCTTTAAATCTCGACGATAGGAACAACCTATGTTTTGTTAACCATAAGCAACACATGTGAGGATACATGTAATGTTGGTATCCCCATCTTATTCCGAGGATTGATTGGTAGTATGTTAACTTCCGTGTCGTTGTCAACCAAGATGACATTAATGTTTGATCGTCTATACACGGGCATCAAAAAGTATCTCTCTATTAAAACCTTTCGATTTTTTTGTCTTGGCATCTAGCCCTTGCGTCGTCCTTAATTGCGTTTGAAGCACTACTTTTCTTAACTTATGAGATAACCATTGATCTAGTAAGGGTAGTATACCTTTCATGCGCAACAACCTACATACCTCCAGAACTTGTTTTTGATGACTTGTTCATCCTTGAAATATTTTAACTTCTCATTGTGTAGTCTTGCCTCATCTCTAAGAAATTTTATTTCTCCTTGGAGTTCTCTTATCAAATATTTCACCTCTTGAAGGACCTCCTTCTGTTGCTTTCCATCGAGGATAGGGCTTTGCTGAATGAAGTTCAATTGGCCACACTTTGTTGAAAGGTATATCTTGTGCATGTATAAGAATGCATGTCGTTACCTAAATTTTGGTGGTTGGTCCCTCTATTGGTATATCTTTCAACTTATCCTTATTCTCGATAACATGGCAATTTTAATCATTCCTAATCTCTTTTTACCTTTATCTTTCATTATTATATACAAGTTAGGGTAATCTTCCACCTAATGTTCTTTTAACAATGTGTGCAGATTGTGAAAGATGGGAAATAACATTGGTAATGATTTGGAGAGCCACAATTATAACAAGTTCTTGGTGGATATCTCGCTACCTACACGCCCTCCTCCACCTTGTCCATTTCTTCAACGAATATATCCACTACACTCTACAATGGCATCATTTACATTAGCTTGACAAAGTCCCAATGATATGGATTTGTGAATTTGATCAATGATGTGACACTTTAATGCATCATAAGTGTGTGTGTCACATATTTTGCAATATGTGGCTACTTTTGACTATTTGGAACAATGTAGTGGGGGTTGTTTGGAGCGTTGTGGTTACCTTCACAAATCTTGCATACTATAAACATGGCCCTCTAACTTCTACGTGGGCATGTGTTCTTGGTTTGGCCTTCTACCTCACAATCAATGAACCAAATGTCATTGTGTATTGCGTAGGCATTGTTTGTTGTTAACTTCTCTAGTTGTGTCGACATAGATGTGATTTGTGCCTCCATGAATGGGCTCACACCAATGTTAAGACTTCCCATCGCTTCAACACGCAAGGCTACTTCTAATGTGTTCCATGATTGGTGAAAGTCTTGTGTGACAATGTGCACCTAAATGGTAGTAAGATCCCTCCTACAAACCATTGTGCATGTTGTGTAGGATGTATTTCATATGAGAGTTTGGAAATGAGGGTTTTAAAACATGCATTATAATCTCGTACACTCTATGTGAGTTTTTTCATGATCTCTTTGAGCACTAAAATACTATGTTGCTCGAACTCCAAAATATCAATTTATGTTAAAAATGTTACTTTAAGTTGATCGTAAACCACTACTACTTGCGATGGGTCATGCTTTCGATACCAAGTATGGGCACACCTAAGCAACATAGTTGAAAATTGGGTTGCCTTTCGTTTAGAACAAGCAATACCTTTTGTTCACCATATCAGTTCACATTTAAGCACATATTCTGGCACATTTTCAACCCCATGGTACTCCGAAAGTGTAGAGACGTTTCATAAAATATATTTGGTGTGACTACCTATTATGTAGTGTTCCCAACCCCACCATATACGAGGTTAGTCATTATAGGCACGACTTTCCCACTCCCACTTCCACTTGTAGGTGAAGGATTATTTCTGTGACTTGTTGTGTCACTATATTTCCTTACACACCTGTAGTGACAAGTGATGTTGTATTTGTATTCATCATCCGAATCATTGTGTTTTGGTATTAGACTTCAATGGTTATCTCTTTGGTGTTGGTTGAACGATAGTAGAATATATGGTAAACTATTGTCTAAAGTTTATCTCCTTTTAGCATGTTGTACCTCGCCGTCACTATCACTTTCTATTAAAAATTTCTCCGTATTAGTCGACCTAGTTGCGTGAGCAGGAGCGGAGGGTTAGATTAAGATCCCATCAACATTATATCATCCTCGGGTCCTGTAAATTCTCTTGGTGTGTTGTTATACCTTTTGGAGCTCCTTGTCTTTCTTTACTCTCTCCATGCCTTAACCAATTTTGTTGGTCATCACCTATAGTCCTTGAGTTGAGTCACAAAGCCTTACTAGCTCTCTCTCCAATGATTTATGCCTTTGCTCTTTAAATTGCTTCTTCCTAAGGGTATGCTCGTCCAAAGTATCCATAACTTGTTCTTGGTATCATCATGTCCTTCTTATGTATTGTGTTGCCCACGTTGCGGAGTTTTAGTCTTCCATGGGGAAAGTTTATATCCCCATGTCAATCATCATTTTCTTAATATCCAATGGTAAGTTTTGTAGGTATGATCCTCGTGGCTCTCGGAAAAAAGTTTTATTATGCTTTGTCGCACAAAAGAAGGTTGAGACTGGATATTCAAGAATATAGCTCTCAAGTGTGCCTTTCCACTAGTAATCGACCATGTGTGTCTAGGTTACGTCATATTGTGCTAGCTTATTGGTGCACGTAGAGGTCCACGGATGCTTCGACCCAAATTTCTACTTTTTCCCAAATAATAATCAACTAACCATGCATGTAGGTGTAATGGAAGCTCACAAAAGAATGTCTCATATAATGAATTGTAAAGATTATCCTCAACCCGCTTTCTCAGAGAGAAATACTTACAACTTGGATGATGTTGTACAAAAGTGTCCTCAGCAGTGTGTAGCCAAGCTTCGATATTCTTTTGCATTAAACACTACATCTTCTGTCCACTTCATTCTTGCATTTTAATGAAGGTCCCGACAACATAACCAAAATTTTGAGGTCTAGTTGTCTTCTACCTTATGCACCCACCATTATTGTGTCAATTATGCACGAGTTCCCCTCTTTTCACATGTTGGCATATCACACTTAGTCGAGTCTAAGATGAGCTTGCACGAAGCATGAGAGGTTTCAAGCCCCATCATAGCTTAACAAGAGTGAAGTGAATTGATTTATTAATTTAACAATTAGACCTATGGTTTTAATACATCACAATAAAACAAGACCATGCATAAACCAAACACATTGCTCATATATTAATCAAGTTTTCGATGAAGACGATACAAGTCCATACACACTCGCCACATACATATATAATAGGCCCCTTCATGGGTATTTATACTAGTGGGAACTTGTCCTACACTATTCTTACAAGGGCTGATAATAACTTCTATGTTTATAACTTCAATTAACTACTACATTCAAGTCGATTAGCCAAAATTATCCTTTTCCGCTTTAAAACGTGTCGCATGTTGATTCTCTGCATAAGACACTAATATATTTAGCCTTATCCAATCCCTCTATCAACTTCATGCAAATGTTGAGAACTGAAGTTCAAGTCCACTTTCAGACTCGTGTTTATCCTTATCCGTTGTTTTTATGCGCGTCCTTTCCTCCGATCTCATCCTTTTCTTGCACGATCCTCTTTATGATTTCTCATGCATATCTCCATTGCTCTTCATGTGCATATGCTTCCTTCCTCTCTCTCCCTTGTATGACTACCTCTCGTACGCTCCCCTACTTATACGCTACACACACCCTTATATAATTCCCGTGCCTCCAAAGAATAAATCATAAATAAAGAATACCAAGTCTTCCGGGACTGAAAGAATAAAGAATATGATAAACATGGGCCCAACACCACTAATCTATTTCCCAAGGAATAAGGGTTTGAATCCCCTTCTTATGCCTTCATTTTGGGTTTTCATCACGAAATTTAAAAGATAAAAGCTTTATATTGTATTTGGCCCATCAAGTGTGGGCGTGACATGGTGCCAAAGACCATAAATGTGTTGCATGAGGTGATGTGGTTGAATCCCACTACCATGTCTCTCCTTTAGCTCTGGTCTTGTTTTATCTTTGGTTGGAAATATCCCACATTATTTGTATTCTGCAACCAACACTTGTCTTTTTAAAATCATTTTTAGATAAGGGAGGACGTGGTTGCAGCCACACGTGTCATTTTATTTGAATGCCCTATAGGTTCGGTCTATAGCTTGCATTGGTTACCATGGACTCGTCTCTAACCTAAGAGGTGGTTGTAATGAGTTGTGTGGCTCAAGTGTGGTGATTATTGGTAAGTTCGTTGAACTCGACACTTGACTCGACAACAATTGTGACGTGGAAAATTGTATGTGAGTTGGCTCATCAACTTAGCACTAAGTTGTATAATAATGTGACTCGGCTGTGAGGTGACAATGTGGAGAGCTTGGTCTCCAACTCATTGACCTATTTGGGAATCTTTGGCAACTATGTGGAATTAGCCCCACATTGATGGTGGGAAGGTAGTATGAAGGCTTTATATGTAAATTCACATCCATCTATAGTGAATAAAGGCGAAAAATTCTCCATCTAGATAAAGAGTGAACCCCCCCGGTTGTTGGGCCCTCAACAAACATACCATGTGGGACCCACATTGAATTTCAAGATTGGAGGCTAAAAACCAATTTTTTGCTTGAAAAACTCTACCACTTTTCGCTACCACATTCGTCCACTTGCAGCGCTCACACTGTGCCACATTAACTTTGTGTAGCTTATCCCGTTATTTTTTCCAATTGGAGAGGAAAATCAATGGACTATATCTTCGCATACATAACCTATATCACTCCATTCAAAAGGTGTCAAAAATCTCTCGATGTGCTCTTATGTATGTAATCGGTTTTAGAGATTGTGTAGACCATAAGAATTACAGTGTATCCTCCAAATCAATATGTGGCATTTTTAGTGTTATGTGTCTACATTAAATGCGTACATATGTGGAATGTTTGTTCCAAGATTTCGAGATGAATTTTTATTTAGTGGTAGTTTGAATTTATGCTCTTTACGGGTTGACTTATCGTGGCATTCTTGTTGTGATGTTATTGGTAAGAATATAACAAAATGCATGAATGTACTTATTATAATGGTATGGAATTTTATTTTGATTATAATAAATGCATTTCAATTTGGTATTTGGTTCCTGGACATTGAAATTGATTGCTATGCCCGTTGCAATGGTATAATTAGAATTTATTTTACCACACAAAACACCAAATAACATGTCAAAGGTTGTTTTTTTTTTAGAATGCATATTCTTTAAATTGCCATGTTTTGTATGATGTGATTCATTATATGATACCGCATCGTTTTGATTAATCTTAAACATATTTTTACGTATTTGTGGTCACTCCAATAATAAGTTGTGACATTGTATCTTTGTATACACATATGTTTTCTAAATGATTATGTTTTATATTTTTTGATACACGAGCAAGAAATATGTACATATTGATGTTAAAAGTTTCCTTGTTTGGAGTATATAGTTCAATATATGTTAGCTAAGGAAATTGAATAGATTAGCATGCAAAACATATTCCCATTTTTTTCATTTTTACATAATATACTAAATGTTCTTATTTTTTCATGTGTTCAATATTTTCATTTTTAAGCCCGCAACTTAATGTGAAGGTGAGGGATTGGTTATTGTTTTTTTGGCTAGACAAAGCAACAATTTTGAAAAGGTGACCATAAGAGTGATAAATAAAGATAATTTTATTTGAATTGTTTTTGCAACCTACTTTTAAAATTATGAAAAATCATTTGTGTGGTGTTGTGTTACAAAGATCACTTAAAAAACACATTAAAAACCAAATCACACAAAAAGTACACATTAACAAGAACTCAATGCTCAATGAACACAATACACTAACATCATATCCATTTCCCGTCCCCAAATGTTGCTCTACTTATATTATTTATGAAAATTTTAAACTTCCATTTACATACATTTTTGTACCTTTGTTTTCATTCATATATTTTGTTTTCTTACCACTTTACCCACTATTGGCTTCTATTATGCGTTTTGGATGCACGATTAGTTACGCCGAAGGCGTTCCCCCTATGGTAAAGGACCTCTGGACGTTTCTTTGACTAAGTTAAATTTGACGGCCGTTTCGACATTTTTAAGGTGATTCATTCGACGGCCGCTTTTGTGATACAACGGCTTGTTTGACGCTTTTCGTTTTTGCGGCTATTTTTACCAGTTTTGATTTTTCATTTTTTCATGCTGGATGTGGGTTTACTTCACGTCCCTCCTTGTTTGAATTTTTTAATCTAAATCCCAATGATTTCAACAGCTCTGTAATTCATCGCTGATTTTTTAAAAATTTTCTGCTGGTTTTATTTTCAGAAATTTTCCATTGGCTTTTTCTAACCCTCGATTTTCTTTTTTGGATTGAGAAGTGATTTCTAATTTGAAAGCGTTCCAGATATTATTGGGTTCCAAATTCTATAGAAGGAATGGACTACCCTAACTGAGAAGGTATTCTGATTTGGTGGGAAAATTCTTGTTGTAACTCGTGCAGTTTATATTTCAACCATAATAATTGCAATTCCTATCATATTATAAAAGGCAAACTAAAATACAACAAATTTTTCACGATGTGAAGGAAGCCTACATAAATAATGACAAACTCCTAAACAAGTAAACAAAGCCATAACAATTAAAGGAGAAAGGGAGTGCAATTAAAGCTAAAATGGGTAATTTAACGGCAAGGTTTTCAAGTGAGTTGAGGCTTACATGATTTTAAAACATAAGATGGATGGAAGACTTGCAAAGTATTAGGACATCAATAGTGCTTCGAGTGGGAGGAACTAGCAACAATAACAGCTTTAGGGCAGGCCAGATTAGTACGCTTATCTATCTGAAAAAGAAAAGAGCCGTGTTTTGTGTTTTGCATTTTTTCTTATGATAATGGAAGATGCTCAAGTTATGTATTGTTTGTTGTCTTCTTCTGAGTTATATGTAAATTATGATGCATATTATTATAAAATCTATTTATTCAGTCTTTATTGGTTTCAGTGATATTCAGACTAATGGTGCAATTCCATTAGATGTTAGATGGTCTTGATTACTATTTGATTTTCTGATGTATGGTGAGCAGTGCAAGTTTTAGATGTTATGAAGGACCCTAACACGGAAGGAGATTTACCTATTCTATGAGATATATAATACCATTCCCCCAACAATAATCATGTCATTATAAAAGGACTGAACTTCTATAATCAAGTTGTATCAAAATATGCAACAGATACATTGATGCACCATTAAAGACTTGAGTCAGTTTCATTGTTGCCATAAGAGTGTCTCGCATGCCATCTAGCATTATTCTATGTTGCATGGTACTCGATGATTTAACAGATCTGTAGAGATTGAGCCAAATTAAAATAGATTTTTGCGAAAGACACTCTTCAAGTATACATGAACATGAGGAGATGACTTTAAAACATAGGATAAATATATATACTTGTTGGATTATGATTAAGGAGAGGGAGGAAAGCATAACATAATGTACTCTGTCCAGGAATATGCTATATACATTTTTATTCACATACATTATTGTAAACCAACACTTCTTACAAATTGAGAGGTCTTGGTTCCAAGACCATACAATTCAACAACACAAGAAGAACAACAGGTAGCTAATGAACATTCATGAGCTATAACTTCCATCAGTAAGGGCAGAATGATTATATATTTGATTAATTCCATGAAAAGTCCATTTAGCAAAGTAGGGTAAATGTATGTCCCATATTTTTCTAGTAGACGCATAGCCGTTGTGAGTGTTTCACTGTCAACAGATTCATTTGCACTGTGTTCAAGATGTTCACTGACGTCATCAGAGGACCCCACAATTTTGCTTGGAAGTGAGCCATCTTCAACTGCCTTGAAAGCACTTCCACTGTTTTCGAATGAATCACCAGAGTCCTCTGATGGAGCATTTTCCTATGCTGGATTTCCAGTCTTGTCCCTTCGTGTTGGACTTTTTACTAAATCAGGTCGCCCTTCCACTCCAACCCGTCGCAAGTGCAGCTACACATCCAAACAAATAATGAGCAATTCACAAATCAAATATTTCAGTCAAGCATAAGGCTTTCAGGGCATGAAATTAAGTTTTTGTTTACTTTACATACTACCTTCTTTATTCAATATAGTCCACATTTCATTTCTTCTCAGCCTTTCAGCTTTTGTTACTTGTTTAGCAAGGTTGAGCTTTCAACGTGCACTGCAAAAACTGTACGGCAATCTCTTAATTACTTGTATCGTGTCTTACATTCCTACAAGTGAAGGTTAACCTCAGAGCTAGACATGTCTGCGTAGAAAGCAATCACAGCTGTAGTGCAGGTACAACGCTCCCTGGGCCACGCAACCTACTTCTTCCTTGTACATTGAAAGTGATGGGAAAATAAAGTACCTCCCTTAGAAATGATGACAAATTGAACATCCACAATCGAACAATGATATACATATGGAGAGCAAACGTCGATTGCCAATCAATACTTTCACGCCATGTCATTCTTAATTAAATTGCAAAATATGCTACAAAAGCCGAGCAATGTTCATAAACATATCACCAAATGCTATCCAAATTTTCAAGAGACGAAGACGCAAATTCTCCAGCACATATCGCGATCCGTAAAATGCTCACAGAAAGCTTTGTTGAACATGACATAAGCGCACAAGAAACATGCCACATGCTGCAAAAAATGCCACTTGTTATGTGCAGCCGTCTATTTGTATCTTTAAATGTTGGAAAAAAGATTCTAAGACGTGTCGTTGAAAGTGACGCCGATGCACAACAAACAACCGCTTTCTTATATGCATATAAAGTTCGTCCAACAACCATGGAACACCTACCACTTATTCAAGTTGCTCGAGATTGGAGCTACAACAAGAACCGTAAAGGTGATAAATGGAAAAAGTGACCAACACCAACAATTGTTCGGATCCACCCGAGATTTGTGGAAGTCCCTTCTAAAGAATCAACGTCATATGACCTTTTCTGTTGGTCAGAACTCCTATTATACAAGCCTTTCAGAAATATTATGTCTGAATTTGGCTCAACCCCACATGACATCAACGACACTTGGGACATGTACAAGCACAACTACAGACCGTGGCATGTTCTACGTACTACTGTAGACACAGGACTTGCTACAGATCTTAGTTCTGACTTTGAGCCCGAATGCAGTATTCAACAAGAACCATTGCAAGAATGACAGGTCTTTGCACAACTTCGCCTCGGAAACAACACGGGTCTAGATCTTCTTGAAATGTTGGGAAAACGAGATTTCGACATACACAATAATTGGACCATACACGACGTTCCCCATGATTTATAGATAATTGGTTCATCATTCATCGAGAGAGAGAAGACAGACACAATTAACAACAACATACATGCCACACCACCATCATCCATACTTCCTTTGTCTGCAGAACAACAAATAGCTCTTGATACCATACTACACCATTCAGCAAACAAAACCCTTCTACCTCCACTAAGATTACTAATTCAAGGAATGACTAGCACAAGAAAATCATTTATGATAAATAAAATCCAGAATTCATTCATAAAGCATCAACCACATCTCCCTCACCTCTACCTGTGCTCCCCCTACCGGTGTTTCGAATTCAACATCTCGCATCCACAATCCACGCACCATGCGTATTCCAATCAAAGAACCGAAACCCTCAAGGTAGTGCATTATCGTCTTTTCAAGAGTCTCTGAAACATATAGAATATGTTCTTATTGATGAAATGAGTTTCATCGGGCCAAAGTGCTTAAGCAAAATTGTGATAGGCTCACGAAGCTTTCCCACACTCAAGAACATCCGAATTTGGGAACAAATCAATCATCCTCCTTGGTGACCTCGGGAAATTACCTCCGGTTTTGGACAACCCTCTTTACGCAAGTAATTCCTACGGCCCATGTGGGATCCCTCCAACCCAAGTTACATATTCTCACCCCCTGTTTCGAGAGGGAATCGAAGACAGTTTCCGATTAAAATGCCCTGGGATTAACTATCCGCAAGTCACAAGGACTTACTTTGCACAAAACAACCGTCGACATTGGAACCACCGAAAAAGGCGTGGTCGACTTTCACTGACTTTCTCCAAAGTTCCTCGCTTTGCAAATCTGCGCATTTCACTGCTTTTTCATTTGAGAGATACTCAAATATGGCGCACGTATCTTCAAAGCACTGAGCAAGAAGAAAGGAGGAAGCAAGACTACTGTCACTCAACCCATCGTAAATACTACCCTCTGCTTTCATAGCACCTCCGCTACTACTATACTCAACAGTTCTTCTATCCAAAGTGGCACAGTTGTTCAAGGGATATCAAATGTAATCATGTTTATTGAAACTAAAATTGCCCACTAAAGGCTACCACTCATGATATAAATACTGCAAACGTATACATGTCTCATTACGTGTACGTATACCTTCATTTATTTGATGTTTCCAAATATGATAAGCAACTTTAAATGTACGAATCTGTAACATAATTAAATGTACACATACAACATTTCAATGTAATGATTCAACTAAAGTCCTACACTACAACTATCAATCACACACATTATCAATTGTATAATAAATGTTTCTCCAACAAAACACCAACTGAACAACCGATGCACAACTAACAACATCAACTATAAAATTAATTAACTATCGAAAATGGTATCACAAGTAATCATGTACGAATTTATAACAAGTTTGAAATGTAGAAACAACCTTCAAATTAAGTGGATCAACTATATTTCTACAATTACAACATCACTCAAACCCCTTAACAACATCAAGTACAAAAGTAATAACTATGCCTCTAAATCAAATAACATATACCATTCGGCGTTCACATCTCATGAAACACATGCGATTGCTAGTTATATGTGCTTAGCAAGACAAAAATGCGAAACCACCTTTCTAATTGAAATCTTTGTCACGAAACAACTTAAAAACAAGTTACTTAGCATTGTCTAACTATTAAAACATAAACTATAAACTATTAGTGTTTTTTTAGTGTTAAAATCTTTAACATTTGTCTAGATATTACTAAATAAACTATTAATAGTTTTAAATGTTAAAATCCGTACTTTCAACACTATTCAACTTGACTACATTGACCATAAAGCTCACTCCCAACTACTCTATTTCTTATTGGAGCCCCGTGAACTTTCAACGGTGCAGAACCTACGCAGGAAGGGACACCGAAAAGCACGGCGGTCATGCCACGTGGCACCCCGGTCAACACGTTCGCGGAAAATAAGGGTCCTTCATCGCTAGTGGTACGCTCAAAACCATACTTATAATGCGCGACCCGTTTGACCCGCCACATTATATAAGATGCACCCCCGACCCGTCCAACCCATTCAATCCGCCCGAGTCCCCGACCCGCCGGTTCGTCGTGTACGCGAATTCTTTAAACCGCCCGACCCGCCGGTTGTTTAGTGATTGGAAGGAAGTGAGTGAAGTCAATATGGCGTCCGGGAAGAATACTGCAGTTGTTATAATGGTGATGATGATGATGCTGTGCATAACTGAGCAGGCCATCGGAGCGGGCGAATGCGGGAAAACGCCAGTGAATGTAGCTGCACAGAGTCTGAGCCCGTGCATCGGAGCAGCTAACAATGCAAAGGCGAAAGTGGCACCCGCGTGTTGTACACAAGTGAGGAAAATCATGGCGATGCCTGCGTGTATGTGTGCAGTCTTTCTGTCACCCCTGGCTAAGCAGGCGGGAATCAATTTGGGGGTCGCCATTACCATTCCTAAACGTTGCAATATAAATAACAGGCCCGTCGGAAAGAAATGCGGCCGTAAGTAATTTCTTTTATTTATTTAATTTTGTTGAAAGATTCTTTATCATTTCTATCTCTACGAGACTTGTTTTCCCGACTGTTTGAAGATTTTTTTTTTTTTTTGGTTTATAAATATGTTTATTTATTTTTTAATTAATTGAAAGTATGTCTTGTCGATTAAGTAATAGATTATTTCTAATTTTTGAGTATAATTTTTCTATTGGTTGGTCAACAATTCAACTTGTTAATATATGTGATGGAAAAAATCTTCCCACTTTCATATCTAGAAAAAATTGTACCAAGTAACAACCATCCATATGAATTAAAAGTACAACCCTTTTCATTATTTAAAATTATCTACGAAGTACTATTAACAAATAAATTGAAGATTATAAATTTAGGAATCTTACTTGGTAACATTTTTTTTTGGGTACTTTTGAGTGTTAAATTCATATATTTGTCATTCAATTTTAAATTAATTGAAGTACTAATTTCTATAGGAGATTCAAAATGACCAATAAGACTGAAAAATATATTACACAAAATTCAATACATAAAAGGAATGTCTCTTAATATTTTGAAGTTTGCTATTTGGAAATATACCTAGAATTATCTATACATGAAGACTCAATTTAAATCTAATTAATTTGATTTGTATATTTCTTTGATGGTGTGCGGGTATGTGATTCCCTAGGTGACTTTGGAGTTCCTTATGCTTTAGAGGGGCTATATTCTATTTATTAAGAATAAAGGTGCCCTTATCTTGGCTTCTCTTTAATTGATATACCTAGTTTATAGGTCAAATGACAATGTTTAATGTTTGAAGTATATATAAAACATTAATAATATATATGGATAATTATTTTAGTTTTCGTCTTGGTTGGAAATTTCTTCCCGCATCACTTATACTTGGTTGGATGTACAAGTTCTTTCTACATCACTTATACCTATGGTAGAACTCCGAACTTTTGAAAACTTATTTATAAGTCTTATATCACTATTATAGATATTTTAAATGTTTTTATTCGTACAAACTTGATAGATATTCATGTGGTCTATCCAAGACACTAATTTTTCTAATGATAAAATTTATCAATAAAATATATTATGTAAATTGTGTATTATTGTTAGGTTTTTTTAAAACATAATTATTGTAGTTTGTGGACACAATTTTAATATGCTAGCATAAGCTAGTAATTTTGGATTTTACATACATAAAATTGTAATTAGAAAAAATAAATAAAGAAAGTAAGAGTGAAATATTTTTACTAATACGAAGGAATTTTTTTACATTGAATGTTGAAGCATTACAACAAAGTTATAGAAAAATTACAATATTGACTAAGCATAAATGAGCTCCTTCAACTAAGCAACTACGGGTAATAGATATCCACACCGTCAAAATCACACAACACATGATCCCGACATTAACCTTTTAACTCTCTCGCATTGGGGTGTCAAGGGCCTTTGCATTTAGCGAATAATTGATCCCTAGTGGACTCTATGTGAACCAAACAATTTCACCAATGGACCAAATGGTTGTTGATAACATGATAGGAATTTGAATGAATTGTTTTAACAAGAATGTCGTGTCTTGAGGAGAATAATTTTACTATCATGCTAAAAGTTGGTAAATAATCTTTTAAATTTATATTAATCTTATCTTTTCATTCAATCAAATCCTATTTTTTTATACTCTAATTGAGAAAATCTTTTTGAATAACATATATTTTATACTTTCACTGAAGTGTTTTCCAAACCAGAGTAGAACTTATTGCACTTGACATATGCAATGAAACAAATGGTGCATATTCATTTGAACATCGATATATTGCATCCTCTGAATTGTTCATTTGGTGTGGTGAACAATGTTGCAAGATAGACATGAGGCTATTGTATCACATGAGAAAGCTCGCATGCGGGAGTAATGCAAACACATGAAAAAGTTCACCATAAATCTCTTCTATCAGATTGTGCAATGCACCCCCAAAATTTTATTGTGGTTGTGAGAAAACGAGGGACATTGGTGTGGAGAGGTCTATATTTTTAATCGATGGTGAATTTGGGTAGTTACTTGGACCAATACTAGTATTACAAGTAATGTTTCTCTCATTACGATGTAAACCTCACATCCTTTCCTAAATCACTTGTAAAACACTAAAACATAAAACTATGAATTGCACACAAGTTGGAAGATACGCCGGATGGGATGCAAATGGAATGTTCTCATTAAGTAATATAGTTTAATTCAAGTGTTTTTTTAATATTAATGTCAATTTTCTCAACAAGAAAATCCTAAAATTAAAAAAAAAAAAAAAACTTTAAAAATCAAAACCATAAGAAGTAAAGTTCTCATGCCTTGCGTATGAATCCACATTTTACATAAATATGTACCATATAATTTCCAATTGTGACATTTGTAAAAGATCCGGGTTTCCCATGATTCTTTGATGGATGACCAAACCCAATTTTGAAGCTCTCATTTAGAATTAAAGCGAGAGGATGTTGGATATGTAAGATGCATTGATAAATTTCTCACCAACAAGAATATACTACAAATGTATTTTACCTTCATAAACACTAATCTAGAAACAATACAAATACATCATATTAAAATTGATAAATTAAAAATAAACGGAACATAGAACATTAGAAAAGGTAAACATTAACGGAGATTAATTTATTCTTTTCAATGCAAAGTTCCCAAACTCTCCAAAAATTACCAGGCTTGTTAATATTTATTAAATATTGCAAGCCTTCACTTTTATTTGCCTTTATATTTGATTAAGCCTAAGCAATAAAAAACACTCCACCTCTGCCAGATTTAGGAGTTGCCATACATTTCACAACAGAAGTAGATGTTGGCTCTTGAGGAGGAAAATACACTGTTTTAAATCTCCCATTTTGATAGAGGCTGAGAGGATGTTGTCAAAGGTTGTGGAGTCTGGATTTACAACTACCAATTGCATTTCCTTGAAAGTTTCTAAGGTCTTTTCAACAAACCTATTTGTTTTGTGCATATCCCACAATCATTGCAGTCCATGAGACCACATCTTTCAAGGGTTTTGTCAAATAGTTCACATTCTTCCACATCTTGTAGACATATCTTCCAAGGCACTTGCAACTTAAACATCTGACGAATGCCCCTTCTTCATAATGCTTCGAAGGATGTCCACGCCTTGTTTCAAAATTCCTATTTTTGCACACACTGATAGAATTCTAGTAAAGGTGAACTAAATTATGCTAATATTCTCCTATTTTAATTAGCCCTCCACAAAAGGAGGGGCCAATGCCAAAACATGGCCTGCTATCACCCATTAATTGCATGAAAACAAAGGAGCATCCAACAACTCTACTTCTGCCGAGTGCCAAAGATAGAGGCAATTATAGCGGTTTATGTCTACGTACGATGATGGCGTCTAATTAGGATTTGGCCATAAAAATGAACACCCCCATCATTAATCATCATACTATTTTGGGTTATTTAAGCTAGGTTCGGTTTATTGCGGTTGGGGTGGGTAGTTAATCTGCAGTCAAACACAATTGATCCACCAATAATGTGAGAGATGGTCTTACACAAGTTGGTAGCATGCTAGGAAAGGTGAACCAATTAGTAGTCTCAACATTTGATAAATAAATGACATAACCACAAATATACATGTAAACCTAGGGCGGTGGAAGAGATGGCTAGTGGGTTACAACTCTCAAAGATTTATTTAATGCAAATATCTCTAGGTCTACATTTTAACAAAGAAGTAAACCAAATATTTTGTAAATTAGCCTAATAAATATTTTTAACTAATATTTGTTTATTGGCGATTATAGACGGTTCTCATGTATGAGATAGGTAGTTTGTACGTATTACACAACTTTAACAACCATATTGTGGGAATGCATTCCCCCAATAAAAGTCTATCTACTAAAAATATTGTTACTAAAAAATTGTTTTCCATAGGTGGCCATCAAAATTAAAGGCTATTGTCTTAGCTTGTGCTAAAATAAGAGCCTTGAATGCGGTATGGACATGCCGATTAACTAAGAATATGGTTTTTAATTATTTTTATGAGCTAATCTAAGTAGAAACTCAGTGATGTATCAAAGTGCTACAACTAGATATTTTACTTTTGTACTTGAATTAATTAAAATAATAGAAATGAAAGGGATATGTTACTAACCTATAAATAACTTACCTCACCGTGCGTTGGTTGTGGCAGACTGACAATGAGCTATGACCGAATGACTTCATGAAGGGTAGGAGCTGATTGTTTGTCTCTTGACGCGCCTAGGAGTGTCTTGGGGTGCCCTGTCCGGATTCTAGGTGCTAGGAACTATGAAAATACTTAGGATCTATGTTTGGCAGTGTTGTAAGGAGGTCTTAAACCCTACCTATCTATTATGGTAGATTCGCGAGATGAACTAAATAACGACCTACAAAACAAAAGGTTAATGGGGTTGGATCTGTCCTCAACCACCAAACTAGTGGACTTATTGTTGAGCTTTGCACTACATTACGAACCACGAAGTAGTTATGGTGTGTGTGTGTGTAATTTTATGCCTAGGGTGCCCTAACACCAATGAAGTGGTAATAAGGGGTAATAACTAGATGTAAAATGTAAAATAATAGATAGAATGGAAAAAATGCAACCCTTTCCCTTTGTGCTGTGTGTGATGTAGATGTGATGTAGATGTAGAAGAAGCCCAAATACGAGTCCCTTGCCTTAGTAGATATCGCCCTTGATGTGTGTGATGTCTCGCCCATAATGTGGTGAGTATGCTTTGTTTATATAGGGATCTCTTGCTCAAATTTCGACACTAGTGACCCAGAATTGTCGACTATGACCTATGGGAATACACGAGGTGATTTGTTAGGACTGACTTCAAATAAAGAAATTAAATCCACAAATCACGATAACACGGGCACCTAAAATCATGGGTAGGGCACCCGGTGCAACCCTAGGTGCCCTAATGCAAAACTAAAACGACGACAACCCGATCTAACTACGACATCTGAGACACTATAAGAGATGGCTAAAACTACAGAGACAACTAACGAATGAAGTATACAAACAAATACGACAATTGACTCACTAACCACAAAACCCTAGAAATAGGTCACTAGTGAATACTTTTACTACACAAGATCCATATATAAATTAACATACCCGACGGTATAAATGTAATAGTAAATGTGTGATTTTGTGACTACATTTTCCCCCACTTTATGTTGGTGAGTGAAAAGCTTGGTAACATAAAGTAGATTGAGATGCGTACCTAGGAAAAAGCTGAAGAATCCTAAGCTGTAGAAGAACACAAAAATGTGTAGTAGAAGCGTGTCGAACCATAGATCAGGAGTCGATCCATGCAACATAAAAGTGTAAATGTTGCGATGAAGTATGGAAAATGAAAATGATGATTAGATGATTTTGGATGTGGTTAAATATCAAATAGGTGGGTAGGGAGTGATCAATTCCCAACCCGAACGCTTGTATATGAAATGGAATGATGGGAGGATTTGGGCATCCTGACACCAGAGGAAGAGTGTAGGGAGAAAAGTGTGTTATTCTCCAAGCTTTAACTACATCCCCAAGATCTAGCCGTTGTAGATGGACTTAGATAAAAAAGTGGTGAATTTGGATCCAGATGAATTTGGTTTAAACAGTTGACCCATATAGGAGTGATAGGGGAAATACACTCTTGCCCCCACTTCACGGGTGTCGCCACAATGTAAAGGCTTCCAAGTTAGGTCATGAGGAAGCATGCGATAGAGAATGAGATGGCTTCCAAGTTAGGTCATCAGGAAGTGAGTGCGATAGAAAATTAGATGACTTCCAAGTTAGGTCATGAGGTAGCAGATGCGTTAGAGATTAAGATGGCTTCCAAGTTAGGTCATCTGGAAGCAAACGTGGAGTATAGAATAAAATCCCAAGTTATGTCGTCTAGGAATGGAATGGTGAATGTAACTCCCAAGTTAGGTCATTTGGGAGACTACTCGTGAATTTGAAAGTGTTGGCTTTTGATTGGTTGATCGGTTGGTTGGTTACTCGTGGAGAGGTTTTTTGCTAATTGCCCCCAGGTTAGGTCATTAGGGGAAGGTTGTTCGGGGTTGGTAAGATGTGCGTAAGATGGTTTTTAGTCACGTATTTCCCCCAAGTTAGGTCATTAGAGGGAATTGATAAGTTATGATGTGCGAAGGTGTTTTAGAAAATGTTACACGATTGTTTGCCCCAGATTATGTCAATAGGGGATATTGATGGTGAAGTGTCTTGGTATAAGTTGTGAGGTGTCGAATTCACTATTTTGAGATGCACAATGACATAAGGGGGTTATAGGGGACCCTAATGATATGCCCCCTTTCGTGAAAAGAGGGCATGGTGAGCGGAACAAACTCAAGTGAAAGTAATGACAAGAGGTTAAAAAGTAGTTGAAATGAATAGAAAATATCGGGACAATGTATAACGTGTGTGAAACATGTAAAGTATGGTGGTAGGAGGAATTCAGAAAAGAATGCTGCAAACGGGTGCAAATCGAGTAAAAATGCTCAAGATATGACCGAAAATGGTGTTACTTGATTAATGGTTATGATAAACGTGAAATGTAGGCCATAGTAAAGGTGGCATTTGTAATGGGATTATAAATAGGAAAGTGAAAAGGTAACTTATCACTTCATTTTGTTTTTCGCGCGAGTGTAAGAGTGTATGCGAAGTGATTAAGGATGCCTCGTGCAAGATAACTATGTTTGACTCGGTTTGAGAGAGTAGTGACCGCACGGTGAGCGGTAGCGTCGTGTACTACTACGGAGTTGGTGAGTGCGTTATTTTTGCTTAAATGTAGGGTGGGATATAGGTTTTGAGTTGAATTTTTGCATTTTTGATATTTTTAGTTTTCTCGACGTTAAGGACCTAGACAAAAGTGGTGAGGGCACTAGTGAACCTTGGGACTGGAGCGCTTAGAGCCTAACGCTGGTGTCTTGCTTTGGGGCACCCGGTCTTGATGTTGGGTACCCTGGTCCAGGGAATTTTGGATTTATGGATACTACTATGGAATGTGTTTCTAACATGTTGGGAAGTTATTTTTGAGCCTGGAAAGTGTTCTAATCGTTGGGTTTGTTGTTGTTTTGTGTTGTGGAGAGGGATATCCACTCGAGGGAGCTTCGCGGTGGTTGACATCT
This sequence comes from Taxus wallichiana var. yunnanensis, assembly GCA_018340775.1. NCBI lineage: Eukaryota > Viridiplantae > Streptophyta > Pinopsida > Cupressales > Taxaceae > Taxus > Taxus wallichiana. The sequence continues at coordinate 793,320,875 of CM031239.1, forward strand.
AAGTACACTATTGGGATTGGGTTTGTCGGATGATGAGTGGGATGTGATGGACCGTTCGGCCTATGACATATATCATGGATGAGGATGTGCCCCATAATATGCCTATGTTGACTGTGTTGTGTGAGAGATGGTGTGTAGACACATGCACATTTTGGTTGCCTATGGGAGAGATGATAGTGACACTAGAGGATGTATATCACATACTGCGGTTGCTAGTGGTTGGGGAGAGAGTACAGGTGATGACAGTAGTGGATATGGAGTGGCAGATGCGCTTGACTAGGTGATATTTTGTTGGGGCCCAGGTTCCCATGGAGGCCGATATCAGTCTGGATGTGATATTGCAGTCGAGGGTTCCATGTTTGTGGAAGTTCATCACAATGGTGATAGTGTCTTGTATAGTAGTGGAGGGAAGGGGTGTCGGCATCTTGTATAAGATGGACGACATATGTTAGCAGATAGAGGAGGATGGGATGAGATATGCGTGGGCGCAGTGTATGTTGGCCCACATGTATAGGAACTTGTATCCGTTTACACACAATGAGCATGGTAGGGGTATAGGGGCCACCACATTGCTACATGTATGGGCATATGAGTTCATAACCATTGTGAGGTCAGTTAGAGGGCCACGAGGAGAGTGGATGCGGCTTTGAGATATTTACGCGGTGTTGCGTGTATATTTGTGGTAGGAAGATGGGCACTAATAGATTTAGAGTATTGATAGACAAGATGGGTCCTGAGTCAGTGACATGGAGGTGTATCATGAGTACTGGGGATGGCAGAGGATGCGATAGAGCTACGATGTATTGAGAGAACCATGTGGTTAGTGGACCGCTTTCAGGTGTATTAGAGTTTTCAAGAGTGGAGAGAGTGTCACAGACAGTTTGGGATGGCATAAGATGTGCCCCCAGAGCCATATATATGGCTGGCGCGAGAGCTCCTAGGAGAGGACCGGTCTTAGGCTAGGGCCCACAACGAAGTAGTTGGTACCATTGGGGTTAGATGTGGTAGACCTAGTGAAAAGAGCTATGGATGGGGATGATGCGGGAGTAGTGCGAGGATTATTGAGTGTGGTGGGCATCGCATAAATGGGTGTTTATACCCGGTATTTCGGGGTGCTATGAAGTTACTAGTACGAGGAACGGGTGAGGGAGGCATTCTTCACCCTGTAGTGATGACAATGATATGATCGTAAGTATTTGTGTATGCTATTGTGGTTAATGAATTGGTTATGTTGTGATTTGTATGCGGTTGACTAACATGAGGTTCTATGTTGTGTATGCAAGGATGCCTATTGGTCATTGATAGTAGACACATCGATCCACACGATGACGTGAAATGTTCCTAGTGATGTGCTATGTGGGGGATATTAGAGCACGTGGACGAAATCATGGGTGAGCATTCCCATTTGTTTGAGCTAGTAGCCATAGTTACGGTAACATGTATGGTGCTGCTTAACGAGAGGGACGAGGCACGGGAGGAGACTCGTTACACCCGAGAGGTGGTAGGTGGTGGTCCCTTGGCTCAGGAGGTGTTCACATGATATGTAGATTTGTAATGTTAGTTCTTGGAGAAGAACATGGGGATTCTGCAATGTTGCATGATATAGATGGAAAAGTTTTGGGGCCACGAAATGTGGCGTCACGTCAATTTCTAGGGCTCTCGTGATACACGAGAGTGATAGTGATGATGAGTTGTGATTGGATATTATGTAGGGGCCTTGCCCCCATTGATGAAACATGTTTTTGTGATGATGATTGTATGAACGCTATATGTTTGGACACCTATTTTGGATATGTATGCGATCAATAATCGAGATGTTTTATTATTTGTGATGTAATGGAAATCATATGGATGTATGGTTATTTTTCTAGTATGTGTATTGTGGTGTATGTGATGAATATAAATTTGTATGATGATGTGAGTAATGGTAGATAGAATATGATGATGTAGATAATGAATGTAATGTTATTGATGAGATGAATAAAGTATGTAGTGTGTAGGCAATGTAATGGTGATAATAGAGTAAATGTGAAAATAGATAAATGTATCATAATGAAGATGTGAAAATGTAATATAATGGTAATATGATAATGTGATGAAAATAGAAGGGGGGATTAACGATGCCCCCATTATATAGATAAATAGGCTCATGTAGTAAGACCCCTCAGTAGTCAAGGCTGAGTCGCATAAGCGAGAGTGCATCATCGGGAAATGATTGAGGTGCGCTAGATGAACAATGAAGCACGTGATGAAAGGTTCTTAAAACTAATCCCTCAACAGTTGTGTAAGAACCGTAAAAACATAAGTGTGCCATCGGGGGAAGGTGATAATGATCACCTACTAACGACCAAGATGACAAGTGGAAGTGGATTCATATGGAATAGATGGAGCATGAGTGCATGAACTGAAGTGTGTGTCATATGGAGTGACCATGGGATATGTAGAGACCGGTAGAAACCCATGGGATGGATGTGATGGATAGTGTGAGTGAGATGAATGTAATGAATATGGAAGTGGAAGGAATGGAGGCAGTGGATAATGAGCATGCAACGGTGGTGATTGAAGAACAAATTGAGTACTAGGTGTAGGAGACCTAAGGGGTGTATACCTACGTTGTCGTGGTGAAGGAGACAATGATTGCTCATGAGAGGCAAAAGATATGACACCAGTGTCCTCTAAATGTTGTAACCACTCACGTAAAACAAGATAATCATTGTCACGATGGCCACTAATATGGTGGTAATTATAGTAATATTGATCATGTTGTCGTTGTAACGGTGTGGAGGGTGGTGGTGATTGGAAGGAAGCCGAATTAATCACTCAAGTAAGTAATATACACAAAACATCATGAGCTTGAGCATTAGGTGAAAAAACAAAGGCTCACGGTATTGAGGTGAAGGAGTATTAGTGGTAAGTGGTCGCAGAGGTGGAGAGACATGTGTAGGAGATGGGGGAGGAGAATAAGGTTGTTGCTGTGTACTTTGGGTTGAGTTAAGGGTTACTTTAGAGTGTTGTTGAGAGGTTAAGTAGGAGTAACATTGTTTGTTGGAGCTTTAGACAATGGTGGAGGTTGCCGAGGATAGCAACTTGGAGATGTAAGTGGAAGAGTAGAGGGCCTAGTAATTAGAGATACGGGGGAAGGCTCTGATAGAGAAGAAGTAAGAAGGTCTTGTTCTAGATCAATAACCTTGTAACACAAAATGATAAAGGACTCACAAGTATCATACTGTAAGCGTTGCTTGAGAGGAGGAATAAGACCACGACAAAAGAGGAACTACTTTTCTAAGTCACTAGGATGAAAGATAAGTTGATGTATGCATGCATTAAAGTGTAAGATCTAATCCTGAATAGGTTCAGAAGAGCCCCGATGGAGAGTGGGAATGTGATCATATGTGACCCTAAGACCAACATTGATAATAAATCTACGAAGGAAGACATCCTCAATGTCATAGAAAGTACTAATAGAACCAAAAGGGAGATGGGTATACCATTGAAGTGCATCATCAACTAGACTAAACCGAAAGGCCTTGAGTAATAGGCGATCATTGGAATGAGATGCCATAAGAGTGTGATAATGTGCAATATGAGCATGAGGGTCACCGGTACCATCGAAACAAGTAAATGTGGGCATGGTGAAATCCTTAGGAAAGGCTGAGTTATGAATTTTCTTGTGAACGAGATTACCATGCAAGGAATTGTTGTCTATAGACGCGTAGTAAGCCCTACTTTCTAAGGTTAGAGAGTGAACCTGAGACTGAAGTTGTCCTATGACATGCATGAGGGATAGGATGTCCTGTGATGGAATAGAAGAGGATGGAAACAATGCATTAAGAGGTTAGAGCTTGCCATTGTGAGTGATCATAGGTATATCAAGAAGGGAGATAGTAGGCTCCGAAGCTAAAGATACGTGAGGAGTATGAGTCAAAGGAGCCACATGAGAAGATGAAGGGGAAACATCACTAGAAGTAACATGAGGTGTGGGTGAAGTAGAAGAAGGAAGTGTAGATAAGGTAGGAGTAGAATGAGAAGAAACATGAGGCGGAGACTCATGCACTACGGTAGAAGCAATCATAGGAGAAGAAGAAGATAGAAGAGGTGAAGCATTCTCAACAATGTAGAAAGAAGGAGACTCCTTTGGAACAAAATACGGAGTGTTATGGTTAATGCTTGCAAACACTACTATCAATGGGATCATCAAGGTAATAAGAATGTGTGATGAACTAGAATGGGATGTTTGGGAAACACAATGATAAGCGATAAGAGACATGGGAGTAAAGAACGGGAGTGGTGGAGGAAAATTAGGTTGGGAATCAATGCCTAACAGAGATAATCAATGATAAAAGGATCTAAAACATCGGTGGCGTATCAAAAGAAGAATAAGAAGGATCAAAGCCCCGGATGACATGGCATACATTGAGTAAAAGAAATGGGGACATCAACAAGGCATATGCTTTGATAAGAGAGTCATCATGATTGGTGGGCACATGTTTTTGACCTTCTAGGAGGAGTTGTTGAGTGACATCGGGTAAGGTCATAAGAGTACTATATAAAGATGTAAGTTCAACGATGGTAGCCTCATCATAAATGGGGTTGAAACTAAAATGCGACACGATAGTAATAAAAGAAGATCTATGATAATGACAAATAATAAAAAAGTAATAATGTTTGAAATAACGGGTTCACCAAAATGATTAACAAAAATAGGGTTTTTAACTATTTTTATGAGCTAATCTAAGTAGAAACTAAGTGCTAGAACTAGATATTTTGCTTTTGTACTTGAATTAATTAAAATAATAGAAATGAAAGGGATATGTTACTAACCTGTAAATAACTTACCTCATTGTGTGTTGGACTATGGAGAATGGTATGTGAACTTGGCGGTATGGTGACCGAATGACTTCAGGAAGGGTAGGAGCTGATTTGTTTGTCTATCTATACCGAGGCGTCAGGAGTGTCTTGGGGTGCCCCGAGGTGCCTGAGTCTAGATTACGAGAACTGGAAAGTGTGAAAATACTCAGGATTTGTGTTCGGTAGTGTCACAAGGAGGTCTAAAACCCTGCTTGTTTGTCACACTGGATGAACTGAATAGTGACCTACAAAACAAAAGGTTAGTGGGGTCAGATTGCCCTCAACCGCCAAACTAGTGGACTTATTGTTGAGTCTACCGCACTACATTTGAGACCACGATGTAGTTACAGTGCGCGTGTGTGTAATTTTGTGCCTAAGGTGCCGTAGCGCCAATGATGTGGTAATAAGGGGCAATAACTAGATGTAAAATGCAAAATAATGGATAGAATGGAAAGAATGAAAAGAATACAACCCTTTCCCTTTGTGCTTGTGTGATGTAGATGTGATGTAGATGTAGAAGAAGCCCAAATGCAGTCCCTTGCCTTAGTAGATAGCTGCCCTTGACGTGTATGATGTCCGCCCATAATGTGGTGAGTATGCTTTGTTTATTTTGGGATCTCTTGCTCAAATTTTGACACTTTGGTGACCCAAAACGGTCGACTATGACTTATGGGAATACACGGGGTTAAAGAAATTAAGACCACAAATCATGATGACACAAGCACCTAAAATCACTTGATCGGGTGCCTCTTTGGAACCCTAGGTGCCCCGATGCAGATAGAAAGATGAAAAATGAGCTAACTACGACATCTGAGACACTGTAAGAGATGACCAAAATTATAGAGACAACTGACGACTGAACTAGATAAACAAATAGGACAAATGACTCACCAACCATAAAAACCCTAGAAATAGGTCACTAGTGATTACTTTTATTACACAAGATCCATATATAAATTACCATACCCGACGATACAAATGTAATAGTAAAAGTGTGATTTTGTGATTACACATCCATCAAAGGATAATAAAAAGGAGTTTTTCTAAGATGTTGAAGGTTATAAGTGCTCTGGTAGTCATGTATGTAAAATGCATAAGCATACATAAGTCACTTGGACTATTCGACAAAAATGTCTCAAATAAATGTGATTTGACGGAATATGTCGATTTCAAGGTATGCAAAAATGGTGCTCTTGGACCGGGCTTTAATCCTTTAATCCTTTTCAGAGAAATTCCTTTCACCAAACTCCTCTCATGGAATGTCATGGTGGAAGGATACATAATGGGTTTTGTTGAAATGGTCATGGATGCAGTTAATAAAAGGCAATTGTAATGTTTAAATCCAAACTCCCCAACATTTTCATGTGTCCTCTCAACTTGTGCCATGAAGGGATATTTTGAACATGGTATGGGCCCAACTCGAAATTGACTATCTATAGACTAGTTTTTGTGATTTACATTGTATATGAGATGTAAAAATTTTAGGGAGTTGTAGACAGTAACAACTTCAAACAACTTGGAAAATTAATAGGCCATATATGTTTTTAAGCTTAAATCTCCTCTTAAGGGAGGCTACATTAAGTCAAAATTTTGTAAGTACCTTGCCAAACACCTCAGTTCGGTGTTGTATGTGGACTTACATTTACAATTTAATTTACCTAATATTAAATACTCTGACAGACATGTATGTAAAATGTGGATGTATATTAAAGGCAAGTATGCCGAAATGATAAACTAAATGAAAACAAATCAAATCCACAGGACATTCAAAGTTTGACTTTGCGAGATAAACATTCAAATTTATTTTGTCACTTTCAACAACTAAGCAAACATTTTACAAGTCTAAAATCCGGGATAATTTTTCTTCAATAAATGTCATAAACAATAACTATGTAGAGAGATAGAAACTTAAAAAGCAATGGCCAATTGAAATAAATTTTTACTGAATATACTAACAACACTACATTGCACACGTTTTTAATGTGTTTGATTCACAGGTTGGAAAATGCCAAAAGGTAATATTATCAACGTTTCATTAGGATATCCATGTCTACTCTTAGCTACAATTTTGATATTCCATGAGAACATGTTGCATATTTAAAATTGTATGCATGATAAAGAAACTAAGTTAATAAAAAGAACCTAACACCAAGTAGATCCAATAACTAAGCTAATTAATCATTAACATCAAGATAAATCCATTAAAAGGGAAAGCTAAACTAATACATCTAACATTACATGAAATGCTAAGCCACCTTTTGATGTTTTTGATGAGATCTGGATTGTAGACACCTCCGTTGGCGAGCCGTACGTAGCCACGTGTGATCAAAGGACTTCTCAAGGAAGAGGAAGAGGGCTCACTAATATGGCTTAATTGCCATTTTTGGTTATCCTCCTACTACTCTTACCAAGTATAAAATGGGAAAGGGGTTTTGTTATATCAATAAGTCTTTTCAGCTAAGAAAATGCTCTTATCTTATGCATATGGGTAAAGGGTAAAGGGGTAAAGGTGTAAAACTAAAAGGGAGGGGGTAGGTTCTTTATATAGTTTTCCAAATTGGAGAAACTTTCAACCTCATGAATGTGGGACAAAAACAACCTTTAGGGTTAGAAAGTGTTAAATAGACTCAATGATGGTCAAGAATGATTTAGGAGGATTAATTAGAATTTCCAACTTTCGTGAGTTGGGTGTAATTTAAATTAATCAATTAGATTGATTAATAGACCAATTTAGGCTTGTAAAACCTAGTTGGAGAGAAGTTGATGGATTACGAAGAAGGATCGGAGAGGGGAATGACCCAATAGGAGGGTAAACTCTCATTTAGAGGATTAACTAATCAATATTGGATAATTAATTAATTAAAATAGAATAGGATTATAACTAATAAAGTCTTTGTTAATTTGCATCCAAAATGAAGGGCGAGACTAATTAATTAACGAAGTGTCGTTAATCGACCGAGATAGAGGGAGTGTTTCTTGTAATCAACGAAAGATACTAATTATAACCAAATGATAGAAAATAGGATAAGAAGTTCAATTTTAGTGCTAAAAATGCGTACTCAAATTTAGGTGTATACATGTTGTCCACTCAAAATTTCCCCGTTCTTAAGAAGTCATTTTCAAAATTTTTTGAGTTTGTGTTCTCTAAAGTACCTAAGTCGTGAAATTGAGAAAATCTGCGTTTTTGGGTCATTTTGAGTGATTTTCGGGCCTATCGGAACTTTTTGTCCCAACTGTCCCAAGTTCAAAAGTGCGTTGTTCCCCGATCGGCCGATTTCCCCGAAGTTGTCCCGATTTCGGGCCCGTCGGAACTTTTCGTCCCAAGTGTCCCAAAACTTATTGTGCGAGTTGTTCCATTTTTGGCGAAACACCGAATCAGCGTACTTCGCACTTTTTGTCCCAAGTCAAAAGTGCAAGTTGTTCCATTTTCGGCCGAAACTCCCGAACCGTGTACTTCTGAGCTTTTGTCCCAAGTCAAAAGTGCAAGTTGTTCCATTTTCAGCCGAAACTCCCGAACCGCGTACTTCACGCTTTTTCATCTCAAATGTCCCAAACTTTTTCGGACCCATTGGAACCTTTTTGGCTGATTCGCCCGAATCGCGCACTTCATGCACTCATGTCCCGTGTGTCCCAAAAGACATTTGTGCGTCTTTTCCCCACCTTGCCCGAACCGGCCGAGCCGCGTGTTTCGCGCATCCGCGTCTCACATGTCCCTAATGAACCAAGTGTCATTCGTGCTTATTTTTCCCGCTCTACCCGAATATCATGCTTATTCAAATTGGTGGGTATGTATTAAATGCGCATTTATGACCTTTCTCTCTCCTAAACGGCTATATAACGAGCATTTCCCCTTTGCATTTTTCACACTACTTCCATGCTATCTTTTGCTCGAACCCTTGCAATTTGAAAACCTGCGCGTGTATCTCCTCCCTCTGTAATTCCTTTCCGAGTCTGGTTTGCGGCTCTGTCCTCCTAGCTACTATCAATATGAAGATCAAATTTCAGGGACAGGAACAAATTTCTCCACTTGAGTCTGCCATTCACAATATTGGGGACAACGAAGCTCGTCATCTTGATTTCAGTGATTTTTGGACAAGAATGGCGGACGCAAACCCTACACCAATGGCGCAGATGATTCACGATAGCGATTTGGCTTTTCTTTGGAGGTTTCCCAATCTCAAGTGCGGTGTCCGATACCGTGCTTTCATGCGGAGCTCACTTCGACCCGCTTGAGCGCGGGTGACCAATATACACGGGAACTCATCGCCAAACTGGATGCTGCTACCATTAGCACTGCTCTGAGGATTCCAGAGATGGATAATGCTATAGTCGTTTCCCGGGATCAAGCACAGGCCCTGTTCAATCAAGACAGCGACAAATACAAGGCACGAGTGGCGAAGTCATGGCTTAAAAACCCTAGGAAGGGAGCCTCTCGCCTGTCCAAAACCCTTTTCGGGCAGATTTTAATGAAGAATTGTCTGACTTTATAATTCTGCTGGCTCGGGTTATGGGTTTGCCCTCTACCAACGAATTCCACTTCTGGATGTGCCCGCTCATCAGCATGGTGTGCGAGGGAACGCAAAATATTAAGCTGGGCAGAGATCATCAGCATGAATTTGGCAGAAGCGGTTTGTCAATGTGCAAAGAAATGAAGAAGTTCTACATGACTTTGTACCTGATGTATACCCTGGCAGCGTCACGACAATGGTTTGGCTTTTCCTACCTTGACGCTCACAAAGATGATCCAATATATGCCTCACGCCCACAAATCACCCGGAGACCAAAGCAATCGTAATTTCAGAAGGGTCAAGGATGCTTTCACCATGTACGTGGTCAGGCTGCTCGAAGGTGATACTGCTAGAAGGTTTTCGGATGAAGCCATGAACCTGATATCGCAATATGGTGCTTATTTCATCCAATTCAGGAAATTTTCTTATATCAGGCTTGCTGGCTATGAGAGCACCCCTCTGAGGCTTCCCATGTTCTGCAATGATAAAATGGCCTTGATTGAAGTATGCGGCGATTAAAGTTAGACAAAGCGCACTGAGAACCTGCGAGGACAAGAAGATTTCCGGTTTGCACTTTCCCATCTCTTTGGGAAATTACACTTGTAAAACGACCTGGACGCCTTGAGAACATGAGAGAGCCCTGGTTCCTATCCTTTGTCCATTTCTTCAAGCCAAGAACCTGCTTTGACTTGAAGAAGTTCATTGAATGGAACATCAAGATAATCTACCATCATAGGGCAGATACAAAAGACTACTGGGCTGAATGTGCAGATGATTTTGAGGCCAGGAGAAGGCATTGTGGCGAGTTCTCCTGCGCATTGATCCAAGAACTCGGTTTGTACCAGGTCCCTGAAGGACTCCAGGATGATAATTCTGATCTATACTCATATGAGTATGACAGTGTGATTAAGCACACCCCCTTGGAGGACTTGGATTGGAACAGGAAAGAAAAAGATGATCTGGCTGAGATCCTTGCTCCAGTCTTAGTTAAAACTAAGGTCTGGTTTGATAGAAAAGTTTGAGAGCTTAGAAGGCACTCAGGAGAATCCTCTTCCAAGGATGCTTCAACACCACGGAGAGAGGCATCGGTTCCCAGGTCAGAAACACCAGTGCAAACCCCACCTGCCTCATCAATACAAGGACCTGCAGCTTCCATTCCTTCTTCATCCACTCAAGTGTACCAAAAGAAACTCAAGGAGGTTAAGAAGGAGCCTATGGAAAATGATCCTCAAAGAAAGCAGGTAGAAGTGCCTATGGGACTGGAGAATATCATTGTTCTCAGTGAAAGTGAAGAAAGCGAAATGCCAACCCCTGCAAATGCTCCTGAAGACCCAGCTGATAAAGATAAAGAAATCCAGAGCACTGAGCTTTCAGGTGATGTTGACTCTTACGCGCAATTGCCCCAAGTGTCCCACTCACCTCTCAACTCGAGTCAACAGCTGCACAGACCTTGAGTGTCATGAGCTCTATGTCTCTCGGTCCTCTTGCTCCTCCTACTGATTCCTCTTCCTCTTTTGCGTGGGTGCAACCTTTGGTTGACAATAGGAAGAGAAAATTTTCCTCTCGGAGTTCAGGGTCAAATTTTGATGCTGTCGCAGCCTTGTTGGGCACCACTCCTTCTCGTGCCAAGAAAGCCAGAACTATCTCCAGAATAGTGTCTGATGCTCAAGGTCAGCAATTCCTGGAGATTGCCAAGCCTACAACGGATAAATCAGAGCAGGACTTGCAGGTATCTGACTTAGAGCTCTCGAGAATCCCAATGGGAGAGTCTACTCCTGAAGGTGAGATTCATAACCTCCAGAAGCTTGATCACAAGAGTCATTGGGAGGGTAGAAAAAGGGCAGCAAACTATTGAGCAATTAGAAGAACAGGCCCAAATTCTCACAGGTTTCATCAAGTCTCTTTTGTCTAAGGAAAAAGTTTTAGACCCTACTCCATTGACCACTCTTCCACCACCTGTAATTTTGAGCCAAGATGAAGTACAGAGTATCAAAGACATGCACAAGTATTCCGTCTATGGCAGAGCTATGGAAGCCATGGTGGATGATATGCTTGTTGCAGGGTTGAACTTCATCGATGAAGCTTTCAAACTCCATGGAAAAGTGAATAATTTGCAACAGAAGCTGTCCTCTACTATCGGGATCATGGATAAAGAGCTCAAGCTCTGGAGTAGTTGCATAGTAGACCTCCGCCTTATGGGACAGACAGATGAGAACGTCTTACTGGCAAATAAGGTTTTTGATGATGCAAAGGATAATCTATCAAAGTCCTGGGTTTACAGTGTGGAGTGGAAAATCAAAGTCTTGGAGGAGGCTTTGGGAGAGCTGAAGAACAGTTGGCAGAAGGGTGAAGCTTTCAAGACACTGGTGGTCTCTGCTCAAAGATATACACCTGCCATCTTCAAGATGAAACTTCTGGTGTACTCCTTTCCTGCTAGAAATCAAAGCTCAATTGAGCTTTTGTCAAAGATAATCTATTCAAGGAAAGCTCCATCTCCAAGGAGAAAATGAAGGAGGTCTGCTCTCTTCGATCTGCCATTGAAGAAGCAAACAAAGATTATCATACTCATATCGAGTTTGATAAAGAAATGGATAAGTGTCTCGGTTTTGGGGCCGATCTACTGCACAACACATCAGTCCCTCGTGGCAGAGACATAGCCGAGTCATTGAAGAGATTCAGGCAGCGAATTCTAAAGTCAGTGGGTCCCTCTCAGTGACCGACCACCTGTCTTCTTCTCCTTATTCTTCTCTTCTTTTCTATTTCTTTTTCTCGGATTCATTGTAATAAGTTGAGGTATTGCGATTGGCAATCCTTAACTAATCTTTAGTTAAAAGAAGTAGTTACAAAGAGTAACTGACTTGTAAGCTATATAATGGCCTTTCCACGCCATTTTGAAGGAGGAAGAACTTGGCTTATTTTCCGAAAAGTGTAAATAGATTATAAAGAAATCAATACAGAAGGACTTTCCATTCTTTGTCTATCTGATCTCTGTTATTCCTAAGCTTTCATTTATTTTCTTTGTGAAGATCATTTGTCTCAAGTTTGTTAGTCTCACCGATTGCATACTCTTCAACTTTGCAAGCCTGGTGATCTTGTATAACCAAGAAGGAACTTTGTGTCCTTGATTAATGAATCTGTGTTATGTTAAGAAACTTTGTGTTCTAGCAGATGTTATTTACAGAACTTTGTGTCTCTGAATTCCATCTCATTTATCCAATACAAATGATCTTGTTTCAATTTACTGTGACTTCGCATACATAAAGAATTACTCTGATATCTATAATTATGTATGTTGCCTTTCTGCTCTTTCCCATACTCTTTTTCCTCAGTCCTTTTGTAATTGATGATCTTCATAGAAAACACTTTCGTAATATCCAAGTTTAACCAACAAATCATGCCTTGTACATTTGTAAATAGGTTCGTTTCTGAATAAGGGAACCTCTCCCATTAAAGAGGAGGGACTTCTTGTCCCCTGACTGTTGCTCTTCGTAAAGTCCTATCTGACGACCAACAATACACAAACTAATTTAAAAATATTGGACATTAGAACAATTACTCCATGAATTTTGTTAAACAGTTCACGTGTATGACCGCATGTGAATAAAATAGATGAAGCTTACACGACTTGGGAATCTTCAGAGTGATTCAATAGTTCAAAGAATTTGAAAGAATCCTTGTAACATGCATCATACACATAACTGTAATTAGGGCGATCCATGAAGCCACATTTGTGTAAGGCATTTTGTCAAATAGGTCATGTGCATTATGTTTGCTTCCACATTGTGCATACGTGTATACAAGGGCACCTACCAATACAACTTAAAATAATTAACTTTCCATTAACCTTTGCAGGATTTCCACGTGTTGTTCTAAATTTTCCATGGCATAACCCGAGAAGATAACAACAAAGGTTGAGTGTGGCTTCAACCCTACAAGTGTAAGTAATTGAACGATTGGTTGGTAGTTTCAACAAAACTATTTTGTGCATATCTTGCAATCATTTTAGTCAATGAGATATCACATATGTCAGGAATTTACTCAAATTGTTTGCATGTCCTGTGCAAGCTTCCACATTTTGTAGGCATATCTCCGGGGGCTTTTGTAAACATATATGTGAAGCCACATGTAGTTAAAACATTCGTTGATGTCCCTTCTTTAAAATGCATATATAAACTGTTTTGAGTTGGCAATCATAACATTTACAAAACTAACAAACCGAAGGGTTAAAAGAGAAGCACAATGGACACCTCCGGTGAAAAAAAAAAACAAATAACAATAACCATACATACCTCTTATATTTTTGAGCGGAAATGACTATCATGATAATAGGTTATTCTAGGTGTTGAATAAACCACATGGTTGGAGGTGTTGTATGATAGAAGATGAATATGGTGTGGTGTAGTTATAGGCAAAAGTAGATATTTAAAGCAGTTAATGATGCAACTATTACAACTAATACAACTAATGGCAACAACAATGCATGAGTCATTTAGTAAAAAGGAGCTTACCTATTTATGGTACAACCACCATGAAAGAGAAGGATGCAAGGAAAAATACATGGCGGTGTGGTGAAATAGTGAGATGTATTGTGTGTTTCTTAGATGGAGTAGACAATGAGACAATTAGGCAACTGGAAAGGAAAAACTTAGAATTTGACACTTCCCAGCCGAGGCTTCTCCAAAGGTGGACGCCTTCCCACAAATAATATCCACAATCCATCTAAGCTTGTGGAATGAAGAAGTGTTATCAAAATCTAATATTTATTAAAAATAATGAATAGAAGGTATGTGGTGAAGTTCTAAAAAATGTAATATTATCATTTCCATAACCATCAACGACATCTCACTATGTAATAAGGTGTTCTGAATAATCCCACAAATCAATAAAATTGCTTTACATTAATGATTTATAATAAAAATCCCCATAATAAATGTAATCGGTAGTGGTTTCTATGAGAGTTTTCCATGATTTTAGAAGGATCAGATCGTGTGGTGCATATTGAGATGTAAGTGTTGTTTCCCTTAAATTATCCTTTTACAATAGCTAGAACTAGCATTTGTACTAAAAGGAGGTGTAATGTTACACCAATAGTAAAATACGAGGGTGTATAGAGTTGCTGAAGTAATTTTAGGATGCATGGAAAAGGTAGGTTTGATGTAGGTAGTAAGGCACTTAAGGTTTGCAATGTCATTGAAGAAATTTTGAGATACAATGAAGAGACATACCTGACTTGGGTGCCCCGGGAACAAACATACGTATCCCCCAACCAATTGACCATTACATTAGTGAGAGGATTGCCTCTAGCGTGCCTTGGATCCTACTAGAATAAAGATCATTATATATCACTGCAGAGACCACGCGTGCGTGCGTAGAGAAACAACTTCAAGATACACCAACCCCACATGACCAAGCATATCCATAACCACTTTAGTGACATCAACAACACCTCCCAAACTAAAAACGAAAGAGAAGGCATTGAGTGAGCATTACATATTCTTATATTACTCGTAAACATCAACTATATGTTCACAATAAACATAAAATAATAATAATATTTATTAATATCATTATCGTGTATTTATTTAAATAGAAATATTTAAAAGTGTTTTTTTAAATTTGTTTATGTGTCGTTTTTTGGTATAATATATTATGTATATTTTGATAAACAAATTTAGAATAATTTTAAAATCAATTATTTTAGTTGGGATAGGATAGCAAACAATATAGATTTTAAGGTGTCACTTTTTTGACTTATTATTTATTCAAAAAGACCATTTTGGGTGGTTTAGGATGGGAACCTTCGATTTTGGTAAAGACCCTGACTCAAACCGACATGATCTAGACCTACCTCCTGTGGATCAACAATTTGTGGCGGTGGCTTAATTTTCCTTATTACTATCCTTTTTTAATGTAATTGATCTCTGTAACTAGGTTTTGTTTATTCGTTTTATTTCTAAGGCTTTTATTGGCCTAGTTTTTGTGAAAACTTTAGGGCGTGCCACCATACCGCCCTTTTTTTTGTGAATAGTTTTGTATCATTACGATGAATGTGTTTTCTTAAGAAGAAACATTGTTTTCCTCTAACACTTGTATCAACATGCAATGATCTTGTTAGTGTAGGTTATTATTTATCCTTTTATTTATTTATTAGGATAATTCTTACACTTGTGTTAGCCCTACACTTGTTGGGTTAGCTTGCTTAGGTGTACTAGTTGTGTGGAGTTAGTTTACTAGCTGTGTTGACTTAGCTTCTCGGTTATGTGGAGTTAGCTTACTAGTCTTCCGGAGTTAACTTAACTATCGGTATCATTTAGTGGGAGTTCTTTACCATTGATTTAGGTAGTAGTTGCACTTCCCTCGTCCTATATGTGCATCTTTCTTATTGAGTAATTCAAGTCTTTGTATTGTAATGTGTTGAGCATTATGGATTATGATGGATTTCCATATATGGTTTTTAGCTCTTGTTTTGCAAATCTAATGTGGTGTGCTATTATCATTTGAGATAGCGGCTTGGAACAATCTTCTTATCATTCCTTTCAGATCTTGATCATTTACTTGATAGGTTGTATCAATGCCCTCGAATTAAGTCTTTGTTGTCCATGTGCACCTTCATTTCCGTGGGAAAGTCACTTGCATGCTACTTATGGTTGATTTGGGGATTGTGTGGACGTGGACATAAGTGCAACAGAGAGGAAACATGAATGAAATTATAGCTAGAACAAATATTAATCGTAAGTAGGTTGTTAATAACAAGCTTGAAGATGGTCGAGCATGAATGCAACAAGACAACTATGTTCCCTCCGTCAGAATTGAGAATCATACGAGGAATTCGGGTGGAAAAATGTTTGTGTGAGCCTAGACTTTCTATCCCACGCTTATAGCTAATTATAGTCCTTTGAAAAGAAAATATTATATTCGCAATAAATCTAAAAATGGAATTAAACTCTTCATAAAATAAGATTTTTACTAATACATAGTTTATAATATATATTTTATAGTATATTTTACAATATATAACATATAATATAGTTTATCATATATAGTGTAAAATATAGTTTTTAATATAGAGTTTAATGGCCTTTGGAAATTCACACTCACAATGTGAGTGAGATCAAGTTGATAAAGTGGAACACAAATAGTGGATATTGCTTAGATGTTACAATTTGAGTCATGGAAAATGTAAGATACATGCGGGTATTTAATTTTCAGTTTTTATTTAAAACATTCCATTGATGTATTCGTCTTATCTAACAAATCAAACTCTATCCAATCAAAAACCTTGACATCATTTACGGTTGGGTCTTGGCATTGTAACATATTGGATTTTCCCATTTTTTATTTTGGCCCTTTTAAGCACAAATTACACTCATGTGAATAATGCTAGTGGGATCAAGATGATAAAGTAGGAGACAAATAGTGGATAATTATCGATGTTTATTTCCACATCGCCTATTTCACCGCACCTAACCTATTTTGTTGTACCTACATGAGCTTAGAGCTATAAAGGGAACTCCAAAGTGACGGTGAAGTGGAACACAAATAACATATAATTATCAATGATTGTTTACGCATATCCTATTTCCATGCATTTACTTGAGCTTAAAACTATAAATGGGGAGTACAAAGTGCTCTAAGAAACAAACATTTTAATTGGGTTTCAAACATGAAACATATTGGTTGTTATTTTTTTAATTTTGGCACCTTTAAGCACAAATTACACTCACATGGATAATGTGAACTCAATTATCAATGATTTTTCACACATCATCTGTTTTCCGCACTTACTTGATCTTAAAATTATAAAGGGGGCTACAAAGTGCTCCAAGAAACAAACATTTCTAGTTGGGTTTTGAACATGGAACCTGTTGGATTTTTCCCATTGTTTATTTTGGCCCCATTAAGCATAAATTGCACTCACTTGAATAATGCGAAGCGAGATCAATTTGATAAAGTGTAACACAAATAACAGATATTATTTGGGTGTTACAATTTAAGCCATGGGAAAGGTGCAAAACATGCAAGTATTTAATTTTCACTTTTTTATTTCCAACTTTCCATTGATGCCATTGTCTTATCTCACAAATCAAATACTATCCAATTGAAAACCTTGATGGCATTCATATTTGGGTTTTGAACTTAAAACCTATGAACATACCAAATGCGTTAACATAGCTAGAAATGGTGTTTGCCTCGACACCCATACCAACGTGTAGTGATCTCACATGTCTACCTTCTAGGCCTTATCAACACCCTTATATTAATCATGATCGTCACGTGTCCCTCTTATTTTGTGTTCGCTTCCATGGGAAATCTTCCTGCGGGTTTCTCATGGTGCATGGATGTTGACATAAGCGCAATGTGAGAGAGGGCAAATGAAAAAAATTATAGTCGGAACATACATTAATTGCAAACAAGATATTAATAACAATCTTGAAGATAGTCTAGTGTGAATGTAGTAGGATAGTTATGTTCCCTCTCTTAGAGGCGAGAATTGTAGGAGAAATTTGGGTGGGAAAATGTTTTTGTGATCTTAAAATTTTCTATCCCCTTCCTCTAGATAATTATAATCCTTCAAAAAGAAAATAATGTTCGCAATAAATTAAAAAAGGAATCAAGCTCTTCATAAAATAGGACTTTTAAAAATATATTATAATATATAGTTTATAATAGATAGTGTAAAATATAATTTATTATATATGGTTTAATGGCCCCTTTAAGGTAAAATTACACTCATAATGCGAGGGAGATCAAGTTGATAAAGTGGAACACAAATAGTGGATACTACTTGGGTGTTATAATTTGAGCCATGGAAAATATGTGGTCCATGTATTTAATTTTAACTTTTTTATTTCCAACTTTCCATTAATGTCTTCGTCTTATCTAACAAATCAAACAATATCTAATCAACAACCTTAACATCATTTACAATTGGGTCTTGACCCTTAAACCTATTGGATTTTCCCAATTTTAATTTTGGCCATTTTAAGCACCAATTGCACTCGGTGAATAATGCAAGTGAGATTGAGATTATAAAGTGGGATATAGATATGGATAATTACCAATGATTATTTGTGCACCACTTATTTTCCTGCACCTAACCTCTTTCCCTGCACTTACTAGAGCTTAAAGCTATAAAGGGGGACTGCAAAGTGATGATAAAATGGAATAAAAATAAGGCATAATTATCTATGATTGTTTTTATGTCACATATTTCCCTCCACCTAGTTGGGCATAGAACTGGGTGGAGTACAAAGTGCTCTAAGTGTGTTAAATGAAAAGTTGTAAAAGCCATGGATTTGGGGTAAGAATCTCTAAATAAACCCCAAAGGCTTTTAACAATCTGATCAATGGACCATGTGATAAGAAATGAGCAAGGTTTCCTTCTTTGCATACGTTAATTTGCATTAAACATGCAAACTAAACAAATGAAGTTAATCTCTATTCTTTGAAAGCTTGAAATAATGAACCTAAGAGGATCTGAGCATTCAGTTTATGTGTTAAGAGAAAGAGATCTCCCCATTAATGGCTTCAAGGCCAATGGATCTTCCCTTTTACTCTATATTAATGCTATGAAATACAAGATTAAATGCTTTTAGCTCAAATGAAAGAAGATGAAATACAAACTAAAGCCTAATCAAATTGCTATAATTTGTGCTAGGAAGAAGAGAGGATTCTTAGGAAATGAGGGAGGGGGTATAACCCTATTTATAGTTTTTGGTTTGGAAGAAAAGGGAGATTTGGGTGCATGTGGGACAAAGGATAAAGTCCAAAAAGCACTTTAGCAAGTCAAAGTGTGATTTGACTATGTTAGAGGGTAATTAACCTAGGTTAGACTAATTAATCTCTCTTAGAGAGTAATTAGGGTTATGGAAGGGTTATGAAGGGCTTATTCATTCCAACGAAGTGGATTGATCTTCCGGGGAGCTAATAGAAGCAAGCTAGAAGAAAATAAGAAGCTAATGTAGCTAGAACGAGGCGATAACTGCCTGTTTAAATGGTTTATAAGAGAAAAAAATGACCAAAAGGGGGTCGTAGGAAGGGAGTTAGATAGGCCTAGCTGGCGGTGTGTCGTCAATTTGCAAAAGGAAGGAGTGTCGATTGCACCATTAAAAATAATAGTGTATTGAGCAAACTACAGTGTGTCTACACTAAGAAGTAAACATTTCAATTGGGTTTCAAACATGGAACATATTGATATTTTCTATTTTTATTTTTGCACCTTTAGGTGAAAATTACGCCCACATGAATAATGTGAACTCAATTATCAATGCTTTTTCACATGTCATCTATTTCCTTGCACTTACTCAAGCTTACAATTATAAAGGGGGCCAAAAAGTGCTCCAAGAAACACACATTTCGAGTTGGGTTTTGAATATGGAACTGTTGGATTTTTCCCATTATTTATTTGATCTCTTTTAAGCATAAGTTGCACTCATATGAATAATGTGACCGAGATCAATCAATAAAGTGTAACACAAATATATGATATTATTTGGGTGTTACAATTTAAGCCATGGAAAAGGTGTAGAACATGGATATATTTAATTCTCATATTTTTATTTGCAACTTTCCATTGATGACTTCGTCTTATCTAAAAAATAAAATGTTGTCCAAATGAAAACCTTGACGGCGTTTGAATTTGGGTTTTGACCTTGAAACCTATTGTATTTTCACCTTTTTAATTTTTGATCCTTTAAGCACAAATTGCACTCATGTGAATAATGCAAGCGAGATTGAGACAATAATATGGAACACAAATAACCGATAGTATTTGGTTCTTACGATTTGACCCATGGAAAAAGTGTGATACATGTAGGCATTTAATTTTCACTATTTTATTTCCATCTTTCCATTGATGTTTTCATGCTTTCTAACAATTCAAACACCATCCATTCAAAAACCTTAATGGCATAAAAAAATAAAATTAAAAATAACCAAGCTTGGCGGGAGATAAATTTTGCCCTGTCACTCATATGACTAATCACTAGAGGGCCTTAATTATTAATAATTTTTCATGCATCACTTATTTTCCCACAATTACACATGCATTTACTTGAGCTTAAAACTAAAAAAGTAGGACTACAAAGTGCTAATGAAGAAAGCAATGTGGTTGGGTTTTGACCTTGGAACCTATTGGTTTTTCCTCATTTTTTATTTATTTTGGGCACTTTAAGCTAATTACACTCACATGAATAATGGAGTCTCAGTCTAAAATATTCACACACCATACATGTATGGAAAACCATTATAGGGACTTAATTATTGATGATTCTTCATGTATCACCAATTTTCTTGTAGTTATTCCATATTTAAATTTATAAGGAAGGTACAAAGTGCTCTAACAAGAAAGAATTTCAGTTAGGTCTCAAACATGGAACCTTGTGAAAAATCCCCACATTTTAGTTTGTCCTCTTTAAACCTAGATTTTACTCACGTGAATAATCCAAGTAAGATAGAGATGATCTGATAGAATACAACATCCTTCCCCTCCATCAAACTCCTTCCTAATCACCCCTCATCCTTTCCCTTTTTTTTATCTTCCTCAAATTTTTATTCTTCACTCCATCCCCTTTGATGTTTCCATCATATACTTCATGTAAGATTTACGGCTAGTTATAAATGACACTTAGCTCACATATCATTATGTAGACACAAAATCATGCACTTGAGTACATTTATAGGTCCTAAAATCAATATAGCATTTACATGATTCCTAAGTACGAAAAGCGGTGGTTCTGACTATCTTTGGCCTCTTTTCTTTGTCTCTTATTTTCTATTTGGTCTTACACACCATACTGACCAGTCAAAACTTTACTTATTTATCTTTCATGGCATCGAGACACTAGTACCTAGTCGGGACAGAAGCGCCCGAGGCTCCCTTGTCCCCTATGGGCGCCCCTGACCCTTTCTCACCTTACTTGCTTCTTTTGGGTCTCTTTTATCTTTTGGGCATATTTTTCACTTATGGGTTGTCCTTGGGTTGTCAATTACGAAATTCAAACAAGGGAATCATATAAATCCACAATTATGTGTTCAAAATAAGGGACCGAGTACTAAACATTACTATCATCACCTAAGATTGCATTCAAAAGGCACCTAAAGCACTCAAGGAATTCATCTAGCATCCATTCAAGGGACAAAGATACTCTACATACACAACATAGGAAGGGGAAGTTCATTCTATTCCATCCACACATTCTACTACACTGCTACATTCTAGCTATAACCCGCTATCAAGTGTAGCTTGCATGAGGGCATCCTAGGGCATCATTATCACACACACTCACAATAACTACACGAGTTTGATATGTAGTGTAATGATCACTCATAAGTTCACTCTCGGGGATTTGTTGGGGTCGATATGACTCCCCTTTTGTATTTTATTTTTAGGTTTGATGTGGTTTGTGGGCTTGTGCGGCAGTGAACATCTCGTTTGCAGGTTCTGATTACCTTCGGTGATCGTAGTGCGACTACCAAATGAGCAATAAAGAATATTTGTGACACCCTAGCGACACAACACAAACCATATCCGAGCTTTTATAGAGTCACGAGCACCCAAATCGGTCATCAAGACTTTGTCTGCCGTGGGCACCCTTTCTAAGTCAATATTTGTGGGTGACAAAATTTATAGAGATTAATTATGACATGAGTTGGCATTCTATTCATTAATTCTCTTCACCCATATTAGTCCTAAATTATGAGTAAACTAGCTAAGTCCTATCTCATTCTTCGTTGCTTAGGGTTTCACATTTTAAATCTTAGCTTGCTTTTGTCGTTTTTGTAGTTCACCATTTATACATCATTTATTTTAGTAGTGAATCTATAATATTAGATTTAATTAAAATTAAATTAAATCATTTGGTGAACCCCACTCGTGATCGGTCATTCAGATCCCTATTCTACTTGTTTCTCTTCTATGGCTTCTAAGGTTCCTCAAGTATCCTTACATGACCTGCTTCAAATGCACCCACCTCATAAATATTCTCTCCAAAAACCCTAGACACTATGTATCTCCCTCGCAATACGCCACCCACTCAAGTAAGTGCCATTTTCGATCATCTATCGATGACTCTATCGGTCCTAATCCTCCATCCAATCAACCCATCTTAGAGTCAATTCAAGCTTTGCATTGTTTATTTCAAGACAAAATTCAAGCTATGGAAACAATGATTACATATCTTGAAGCTAAAATCCAACATCTCAAAGATGCTTCTTAGGCTCATACTAGTTCTCTTTCTATATCTAAGTATACTTCTATGTCTTCTACACGTGCTCATGTCGGCGTGCTCATGTCGATGAACCTCAAGTCTTACCATTACGAGAACCTCTCGGGTTTGATCTCCATGCTTAAGTGACATGATATTCCTCCTCAGCTCCTCACTCACTAGTTGATCAAGTTGCCATCTACTAATTGCTACCCTCCTTATCGGCTTGCAAAATACCAAGGTATACCATTTTGAAATTATCACAAACTTAACCGACATCATGACAATGATTTCTATGCTTTAAAATGAAGAATTAAACACCTTGAGCATTTTATATCATTTGTTATACAACATCGACACATCTCCAATTTCTAAATCCCAATGGGCTCCTAAATCGACTCTTCCATCTCTAATGAGCATCATTCCATCATTACTAATGTTCATCCTTCGGTCAGTCAACCGCTGCCTATCCAACTCAATGTCATACCATATTCAAAAATATCTACCCCATTATCTCATTCTACTAATTCATCTACAACATTACCAATTCCAACTAAGCAACCTAATCTAAAAAAGGTCTATCCCCTCCTCCTCTCTAGTCTTCTACAATGTTACCAATCCCAAATAATCCACCATCATTCAAGATCCCTTCAAAACCTCCTTCAATTACAAGTCCAATTCTTTTTTCGAGACAAGCTAATCCTTATATTGATGGGCGAGACACATTTCAAACTCCTCCTGATGGTATGGTTCTTCTCATATCACTACATATATCTACATCACACACTTGGGGGCATCACACTTTCTTCCACCCCCCTCCTAGCATCATAAGTTGTCTATAAAATCTACTATCACGCTCCTTGCTTTATATCTAATCTCTCTCATGACTCTTACACACATCAATACACACCTTGTATCGTCATTTCCCTATGACACACTCTAGTTCCACGGTTCAATTCTTTGAGGTTCTAAATTTGAAATGAACCACACCTCACTCACACTTTTCAAGATCTATGCTTCATGATCTATCTTTCTAGCACACATTATCAAACCATTTCCCGATGACACTCTTGTTCTATGGTTCATTATTGATTGTTGAGGGGTATTTTATAAATGAACCTCATCTCATACACATATGTTGGGGGACACGTTGCTCTTATCACATTCACATTGCATACCATTCGATCCCACTCATATATTGCATATTACATATCTTGGTTGCACTTACTCTTACTTGCTTATACTTACATGATGCACTTTGCTTACTATGCTAGTCAGATTCAGTATGTCATTATCTTTATCATATACACATGCACATTCACTTGGTATCTAGTTGTGAATGCATATCTCTTAAAATTTTTCACACGTTACAATGATGCTCGACATTGTATCCTTAGCCAATCCACCAAGGATCCTAGGGGCATCTACCTTTACTACTATCACACATAATAGGTGTTATTGTTTCATTATTTACTACTTCTACTTTCTAACACATTAATTTTCATTGATACATACATGCCTTGACATACTATTTATCTTTCTAATATGTTAATAGGTGATTCATGTGCAACATTTTCATTGTAGGACTATATGCTACCATTGTTGTCTTATACATTTTTCTTGTCATTGTTTGTTATTGTATGCCATTGTTTATGGGCTATCCCTATGTCTTGTTTTATCACTTTGTTTGTATGCTTTTGGTCACTTCGGCCCTGATTATCTTGTGACATTGTGAGCGATGTCCCATGTTTGAAACCCACTTTTCATGGTCAATTTTTTTGCGCACTTGCTTGATCACATTGTCTTATACTACATGTTTGTCACGTTTTCTACTAACACATGTTGCTAGTCACTTTATTTGTACATTCCTTGGTTTTTACCATGCACATCCCCCTACCCCTATAAGTATCATTTTCAGATCAACATCATGTCCTCTCTTTTGGGACACACTCCTACATTAAATCGCATGCTCCCCAAACGAGGGGGCATACATTGGGTGAAAAAATCACCCCTACAACAACTCGAGCTATAGTTCATAATCGTATAGTACAAAATCATCATAGGAAAACATGTGCCGCATGTTGATTCTCTGCATAAGACATTGATATATTTAGCCTTATCCGATCCCTCTATCTACGTCATGCGGATGTCGAGCACGAAGTTTAATTCCACTTTCGGACTCGTGTTTATCCTTATCCTTTGTTCTTTATGCACATCCTTTCCTTTGATCTTATCCTTTCTTGCACGATGCTCTTTATGATTTCTCCGACATATATCCACTTTGTTCTTCTTATGCATATGATTCCTTCCTTTTTCCTTTGTACGATTGCCTCTTGTATGCTCCCCTTCTTTTACCTTACACAAACCCTTATATAATTCCCCGCGCCTCCAAAGAATAAATCACATGGGCCTAACACCACTCATATGTTTCCCAAGGAATAGGGGTTTGAATCCGTTCTTATGCCTTAGTAATTTTGGGTTTTCATCACAAAATTTAAAAGATAAAAGCTTTACATTGTATTCATCCCCTTGAAGTGTGGGCATGCCATGTTATCAAAGACCCAAAATGTGTTGCATGGGGTGAGGTGGTTGAATCCCACTCCCATGTCTCTCCTTTAGCTTTGGGCTTGTTTTATATTTGGTGGGAAAGATCCCACATTTTTGCATTGCAACCAACACTTGTCTTTTTAAAATCATGTTCGGATAAGGGAGGTTGTGGTTGCAACCACACATGTGTCATTTTATTTGAATTCCCTATAGGCTCAGTCTATAGCTTGCAGTGGTTATTATGGACTCGCCTCTAACCTGCGAGGTGGTTGCATTGATTTGTGTGGCTCGAGTGTAGTAATTATTGGTTAGCTCGTTGAACTTTGCACTTGACTCGATGATAATTGTGAGGTGGAAAGTTGTATGTGAGTTGGCTCATCAACTTAGCACTAAGTTGTATAACAATGTGACTCGGCTTGCGAGGTGGCAATGTGGAGATCTTGGTCTCC
Organism: Taxus wallichiana var. yunnanensis; assembly: GCA_018340775.1. Lineage (NCBI taxonomy): Eukaryota > Viridiplantae > Streptophyta > Pinopsida > Cupressales > Taxaceae > Taxus > Taxus wallichiana. Next base: position 793,346,432 of record CM031239.1, read on the forward strand.
AACTTGTTGATCTACTTGGGAATCTTTGACAACTATGTGGAATTATCCCCATATTGATGGTGTGAAGGTAGTATGAAGGCTTTATATGCAAATTCACATACCATCTATAGTGAAGAAAGGTGACAAATTCTCCATAAAAAAAAAAGAGTGAACTCCATGCCACTCTTTGGGCCCTCAAAAACATACCATGTGCGACCCACCTCGAATTTCAAGACCGGAGGCTAAAAACCAAATTTTGCTCGAGAAAACTCTACCACTTTTCACCACCACATTCGTCCGGTTGTGGCGCTCACACAGTGCCACATCGGCTCTGTGTAGCTTTGTCCCATTATTTTTTTTCGGTTGGAGAGGAAATTCAACGGGCTATATCTTCTCGCATACGATACCTATGTCACTCCGTTCAAAAGGTGTCGAAAAGCTCTCGATGAGCTCTTATGTATGTAATCTGTTTTAGAGATTGTGCAAACCATAAGAATTACGGGTATGCTCCAGATCAATATGTGACATTTTTTAGTGTCATGTGTCTACATTCAATGTGTACATATGTGGAATGTTTATTGCGAGATCGAGATGAATTTTTATTTAGTGGTAGTTTGAATTTATGCTCTTTACAGGTTGACTTATCGTGGCATTCTTGTTGTGATGTTATTGGTAAGAATATAGCAAAATGCATGAACCTACTCATTGTAATGGTATGGAATTTTATTTTGATTATAATAAATGCATTTCAATTTGGTATTTGGTTCCTCGACATTGAAATTAATTGTTGTGCCCATTGCAATGGTATAATTAGAATTTAGTCTACCATACAAAACACCAAATAACATGCCGAAGGTTGCTTTTTTCTTTTGGAATGCATATTCTTTAAATTGCCATGTTTTGTATGATGCGATTCAATTATATGATACTACATCATTCTAATTAATTTTAAACACATTTTTGCGTATTTGTGGTCACTCCAATAATAAGTTGTGACATTGTATCTTTGTATACACATGTTTTCTAAATGATTATGCTTTATATTTTTGATACATGAGCAAGAAATATGTACATATTGATGTTAAAAATAAGTTTATTTGAATTGTTTTTGCAACCTACTTTAAAAATGATTTGCCAGATTGTTTTGTTGCAAGGATCACTTAAATATTAGGAATAGTAATGTTCACATGTTTATGTTTGGCAAATATTACAGTTATATGTATATATTGTTATAGAAAAAGACATTGTGTGTTTCTGCTGTGTAAAACTAAGTGTCTTTCAGATTTGATATCAGAGCGACCGTAATTCTTTGCTTATGATGGAATTTTGAGCATAGCCAGAGGCAGTTAAGTTGTTTACTATTGCCTTGATACTGAGAAACTAAATTTGTGCATAATGTTTTTGTATAGAAATCAATAAGTTTTTTGTTTAGGTTTGGAGAATGTGTACAAAAGCTTTGATATTTCTCTTCCTACGCATGCAGCTCAGCTAAGCACCATTGTTTACAGTCAACCTGTGTAGATCAACACGGTCAGATTATCCTGTGCATTGATAAATATCAGGAACGTGGAACTTGGTCTTGGAATTTGTGTAAGACATGATTCGAAAGTTGGAACACTTATTTTTATAGAAAAGGGAAGGCACAATTGTAGAGGGAAAATGTGCAGTCCAGCCTGAGCATATATTATGATCTATGCATTAGATCTGGATTGAGTGACCTTTTAATGCAAGAACATCGAGATTTGCATTAAAATCTATCTTGGACTCGTTTTGGCCGTATTTTCCTGATTGTCATCATTAGTTGCACACAGATCTTGCAAATGTCAACCTACTCCTAGCTCAGTAAAGATTGTGGAAGGCACTCCTTGGTAGATCAACAAGACTTTGGCGACTTGCATTGCTCTTCGACCAGACTTCTGACATTGTTGACACCAGAGTGCTCATGCCTGCATCCAGGAGTTGTATTTCGTCCTCCTACCAGCGTGGAATTTCAACCTGCAACCAGGAGTTATATCAGATCTAGTTTACAACGTCTCAATTCATTCTCTCAACAGTTGTAGTTGACTATTCAATAATCGACTTGTATCTCACACAATCAGCACAACTGTCCATGCATCTGTCTGTAAAAGTAACGTGGCAGCGGCTAGTTCCAGGTGTGAAACTGAGATCCAAATTCAAGGTGTGCAACTACATGCATTCGTCCATGCATGCCTCGTTTATTAGATTGTAATTCCTGTTTTATGTTGAGTTTGTTTTTTTAGTTTGGAGTTTAGTTCGAAATCATAAAAAGTCGATTTGTCTTAAAATGTGCAAAGTAAAAAAAGGTATGTGAAAGTAAGTCTTGTAATCAAAAGAGTTGTTTATGTGGTCATTGTCAATTATTGTGTCCCATATAATACTATATAAATATTATAAAGAGTCTCATTATTTAGTTAAAGTGATATTGACTCCGTTTAATACATGAGTCCGTTTAATACATGTTGAACATATTGTCTATTCATTAAATGGTCTAGTGTATTAGGGTCATTGTGAAATTTAGCAGAAATTGTCAATTTAATAAGTCTTGGTATTGTCATAGTATTTATCATTAAAAGTATCGCCATTGAATGTCGCTTGTCCATGTGAAGTCTATTTTATTGTAGAGTCCTTTAATTTTGTTCGAGTAGTCAAATTTGTGAATTGTCGTCAAAAGTCTTGTCATTGTAAAAAGTCCGTAAATTTTTTTTTTTTTTTTTGCCTGTGAGATACATTTTCGGTGTTACCCGATGTCAGAAAAATAAAATGATTTCACATTATGGAGGGGGAGGGGGAGGTAGGGGAATAATAAACTCAATGTTGAAATTGTTGAGCTTTATATTCAAATCGACCGAGCTAGGAGCATGACATTAGAGGATGGAGGCAACGGAGGTGGAGGTTAGACAACGACCTCTTGTCGGTCACTAACAACGGGGCCACGCCAGCACTATGATGTGATTTTGTGGTGTGAATTTCTTTAATTTGTGTGCTTCAACTTCATATTACATGTTTTCGATATAGTGTGTAGTTTTCAACGAGGTGTGAAAAATAAGAACAAATGTCCATTCTTGTTCACATGTTTATGAGGGTATTCCTACAAATTCCCCATGTAAAAACATAATGAAGAATAAATAGCACAATGAAATGCAACATTATGAGTCTTGAAGAGGTTGAATAGTCAGATGTGTTCCTATTCATACCTAGGTTTTTGGTTAGCCTCTAGAAAACCATTGAAGGTTTTTCATATTGTTTTTTGCTCGAGTTCCCACACTGCTAAGTTAGATGTGTTCCCTAGAGTGACTGGTTGATAAACAGATGATTCCTGAGTGTGTTCCCATCCTCGTCGGTCAGATGTGTTCCCGATAGCACATGGTTGATAAGAAGTTGACGTGTTCCTTCTTTTACCTTCAATTTGAGTGTTGTACCAAGATCATGAGTAAGCACGGGTGGTAGACTACAGAGGAAGTGTGAAATTTCTTTTACTACCATGTAAACATTATGATCCGAAAATAATCGATTATTACTACTTGATCTTGGACCCTTATAGGCTTTAAATATTGCCGACAATTTGCTCCTTTTAAGTAATCAATTTAAAATAATGCAAGACAATAATGACAATTACACACATATTGATTACGGAGTTCAACAATTACCTACGTCTCCGGGTTCTTATTGAACCGTTCCACTAGTCAAAACTTGTAAGTTACAATAGTACTTTCACAAGAAAACCTAATGGAAACTATTTAAACTTGCTTAGAAGAATAACCAGACCTTCGGACGACAAGGGTGAAAAATAGCACTCGACTTCCACCTTCCTGGTGTATTCGGAAAGCTTTATGGCTCCAAATTCACTGTTTGGAAACCTCCGGTTCTCGATCGGCCTTCCAGACGCTAATACAACACCCTATGGCTCTCCGGTCGATATACCAGGCTTCGCAATAATTTACTGTGGCGCTATGGGCCGACTAGGTAGTATGAATAACTCCTAGCCACAAATATTCCATCTAATATTACCTAAAATAATAGGCCAATAGAAAATATTTGTTGACACATCTCACAAATAAGCTTAAAAAATAATAAGCTTCTCGGACTAATGTGTGTCCCCACAATAAGCTTAACAAATAATAAGCTTGGGGGTGTGTGTTTACAATGCAAATGGGTTCCCTATTTATACATTTTTAGGGCCCAAAAAATATGCATTGCATATTATCCTTAGGCTATTTTTAAACCTTACCCGTAGCATGTATAATGGTATTAAAACCCATTTTTGGTGGCATAGCATTTGATAAGGGATGATATCCCAAATGAGCGGCTTTTGTGAAGTGGGTTAAATCCCATATTTGGCGGGATGAAAATTGTTTGAGCATAACCGCCCCCTCCAACACCGCTTCACTTCGCCCTTCCACGTGGTCCTTGGAAAAATGGCGGTTAAGTGGTTGGTTTAATACTAATGTATAAACATTAATATGTATAGTTTGTGGCATAATGCGTGGTATGTGGAATTTGGGAATAATGCGTGGCATTTGGAAAGTGGACTTACCAAGTAAATATAATTTCGACCCATGTAATGTGGTATGGAAATAATTAACTCGGTCAATAGCATATATTCCACTTGTCGTCTCCCGATAGGCAAATCAATCATATTCGATTCATGGTGGCAAGCCACGTGGTGGCTTGTGGACCCACCACGTCGGCGATAATACCATAGTCCACACGGCGGCTGGGCTCCCCTCCGTAATAAAAGTTGAGCCTCTTGTTCTGACGTGCCATTCCATTCCATGATTGTCGACGACCAATGGTTAAAACCCCTCCAATTTTACCAACACCTTTTTGCCACATGTCGCAGTGCGATTGGTCCAATATTGACCAGTTGACCAGAGTTGACTTTCCTCTTGACCGAACTTTGACCGGACATAACTAGAGCTCTCGATGTCCGTTTGCCACGTTCTCACAGTCGTTGGAAAGCTCTCGAGATGATATTCTACAATGACACCATTTAGGGATGTTTAGGGAAATTTCAAAAATGATCACCGATCACACCTCCCCATCGAGAAAGACTTTTGTCCCAAAAAGCTTCCTTAATTAATTGGGTAAGGTATGAAAATTTTCCTTTCTATTTCCATTCAAATCAGATCTATTGTTATTTGTCATTAGTATATGAGTAAATTAGTATATGATTGTTCATGCTTGCGGTGGTTCGGCTTTTTTAATTTGCTCGATGCTTGGATTGTGAGGTTTGAGATTTCTGAGTTTGCAATGATTGAACTTGCTTTGGTGTCATGCCACTAAATCAAAGATTCTAGGTTTTACGGTGAACAATTGGTTGTATAAGTCATCATTATAAAACCGGGGCTTAGATTTGTTGTATTATTACAACAAATTTGAAAGGCCAAGGTGGGTTTTGTTAGGACAACTTACTGAGATGATTACTATTCTAGGTTTTTGTGGTGTAGATTAGGTCGAATACGTTGAACATAAAGCTCACTCTTGGACATGTCCCACTCCCACACCCAACAACTCTATTTCTTATTGGAGCCCCTTGTGAACTTTCAACGGTGCATAATTACGCATGGAAGGGACACGAAAGCAAGGCGATCATGCCATGTGGCACCCGATCAACACGTTCGCGAAAAATAAGGGTCCTTCATCGCTAGTGGTACGTGACCCATTTGACTGCCAGATTATATAAGATGCAAGCCTCGACCCGTCAACCCATTCAATCCGCCCGAGTCCCCGACCCACCGGTTCGTTGTGTACGCGAATTCTTTAAACCGCCCGACCCTGCGGTTTTTAGTGATTGGAAGGAAGTGAGTGAAGTTAATATGGCATCGGGAAGAATACTGCAGTAGTTATAATGGTGATGATGATGATGTTGTGCATATTAAGCGAGTAGGCCATCGGAGCGGTGAATGTGGGAAAACGCTAGTGAATGTGAAGGCTTGCACGAGTTTGAGCCCGTGCATCGAGCAACTAACAATTGAGGAAAATCATGGCGATGCCTGCATGTATGTGTGCAATCTTTACGTCTCCGTGGCTAAGTAGGTGGGAATCAATTTGGGGTCGCCATTACCATTCCTAAACGTTGTAATATAAATAACGAGCTCGTTAGAAAGAAATGTGGCCGTAAGTAATTTCTTTTAATTATTTAATTTTTTGATAGATTATTTATCATTTCTATCTCTATGAGACTTGTTTTCTTTGTAGAGGTTGAGTACTAGCGGACTAGAAGAGATTAAGTGTTTGAAGATTTTTTTGGTTTGTAAATATGTTTATTTATTTTTTTCCCATAGGCTTCTTAGAGACAACTTTCTTTGTAACTGATTTTTTTTTGGTAGTCGTCCTTTATTTTATAAAAAAATAAAAAAACATGTTGTTTCAAATAAATATCTTTATTATTGCAATATCTTCTTTCTTTGTAGAATCGCAATTGGACACCTAGTGACCTTCCACATTCTTCCTTTTCCTTGTCTCTCCACTTTCAATTCTCTCATCCCAATTTATATGCACCTATCGGTCTCTCACAAGCACCTATGGATATTTTTGGTAGTTTAATTAATTGAAAGTATGTCTTATCGACTACGTAATAGTTTTTTTAATTTTTGAGTAGAATTTTTCTATTGCTTAGTCAACAATTCAACTTGCTAATATATGTGATGAAAAGTATCTTCCCACTTCCATATTTACAAAAAATTGTACCATATTAAATAGTACAAGCAACAACCATCCATATCAATTAAAACTACAACCCTTTTCATTAAATAAAAATATTTAAGAAGTACTATTAAGGAATAAATTGAAGACTATAAATTTAGGAATCTTACAAAGTTTTTACTTATTTTAAGAGGAAAGATTTTAAATAGCATGCATGTTGAGTGAATATTAAATTATTGGTAACATTTATTTATTTTTGGTACTTTTGAGTGTTAAATTCATATATTTGTCATTCAATTTTAAATTAATTGAAGCACTAATTTCTATAGGAGGTTGAAAATGACCAATAAGACTAAAAATATATTACACAAAATTCAATACATAAAAGGAATGTCTCTTAAGATTTTGAAGTTTGCTATTTGGAAATATACCTAGAATTATCTATACACGAAGACTCAATTTAAATCTAATTAAAATAATTAAAAAAATCAAGATTGAACATTTCTCTAAGAATCTATAGAACTCTCTAAAAAGATAATAATATCTTACCTTCCCAAAACATGTCAATTAAAATTGTTTTCATCTCTTAAGATTTATATTTTTGTGAATGATGTTACAAGACACTACTATCATCAATATCAATTTCAAACTATTTTTTTTTTTAATTTCATTATATTTTTAAACTTGTTAAATTATTTATAATTGTTATTGTTATTAATTAATTTGATTTGTATATTTCTTTGATGGTGCGCGAGTTATGTGATTCCCTAGGTGACTTTGGAGTTCCTTATGCTTTAGGGGCTATATTCTATTTATTAAGAATAAAGGTGCCCTTATCTTGGCTTATATTTAATTGATATACCTAGTCTATAGGTCAAATGACAATGTTTAATGTTTGAAGTATATATAAAACATTAATAATATATATGGATAATTATTTTAGTTTTCGTCTTGGTTGGAAATTTTTTCCTATCGTCTTGGTTGGAAATTTCTTCTGCATCACTTATACTTGGTTGGATGTACAAGTTCTTTCTACATCACTTATACCTATGGTATGACTCCGAACTTTTGAAAACTTATTTATAAGTCTTATATCACTATTATAGATATTTTAAATGTTTTTATTAAATAAACTTGATAGATATTCATGTGGTCTATCCAAGACACTAATTTTTCTAATGATAAAATTTATCAATAAAATATATTATGTAAATTGTGTATTATTGTGAGGTTTTTTAAAACATAATTATTGTAGTTTGTAGACACAATTTTAATATGCTAGCATAAGCTAGTAATTTTGATTTTACGTACATAAAATTGTAATTAGAAAAAAATAAATAAAGAAAGTAAGAGTGAAATATTTGTTACTAATACGAAGGAATTTTTTTACATTGAATGTCGAAGCATTACAACAAAGTTATAGAAAAATTACAATATTGAGTAAGCATAAATGAGCTCCTTTAACTAAGCAACTACACTTGGTAATAGTTATCCACACCGTCAAAATCACACAAGACATGATCCACGACATTAACCTTTTAACTCTTTGCATCGGGGTGTCGGGGGCCTTTGCATTTAGCAATAATTGATCCTTGGTGGACTCTATGTGAACAAACAATTTCACCAATGGACCAAATGGTTCTTTGATAACATGATAGGAATTTGAATGAATTGTTTTAATAAGAATGTGGTGTCTTGAGGAGAATAATTTTACTATCATGCTAAAAGTAGGTAAATAATCTTTTAAATTTATATTAATCTTATCTTTTTATTCAATCAAATCCTATTTTTATACTCTAATTGAGAATTTTTTTTGAATAACATATATTTTATACTTTCATTGAAGCGTTTTCCAAACCGAGTAGAACTTATTGCACTTGACATATGCCATGAAACAAATGGTGCATATTCATTTGAACATTGATATATTACATCCTTTGAGCTGTTCATTTGGTGTGGTGAACAATGTTGCAAGATAGACACGAGGCTATTGTATCACATGAGAAAGCTTGCATGCGGGAGTAATGCTGACACATGAAAAAGTTCACCATAAATCTCTTCTATTGCATTGCAGTGCACCCCCAAAATTTTATTGTGGTTGTGAGAAAATGAGGGACATTGGTGTGGAGGAGGTCTATATTTTTAATTGATTTGGTGAATTTGGGTAGTTACTTGGACCGATACTAGTATTACGAGTAGTGTTTCTCTCATTACGATGTAAACCTCACATCCTTTCCCTAAATCACTTGTAAAACACTAAAACATAAAACTATCAATTGCACATGAGTTGGAAGATACGCCAGATGGGATGCAAATGGAATGTTCTCATTAAGTAATATAGTTTAATTCAAGTGTGTTTTTAATATCAATGTCAACTTTCCCAACAAGAAAATCCTAAAATTAAAAAAAAAAAACTTTGAAAAACCAAAACCATAAGAAGTAAAGTTCTCATGCCTTGTGTATGAATCCACATTTACATAAATATGTACCATAGAATTTCCAACTGTGACATCTGTAAAAGATCTAGGTTTCCCATGATTCTTTGATGGATGACCAAACCCAATTTTGAAGCTCTCATTTAGGCTTAAACTGAGAGGATGTTGGATATGTAAGATGCATTGATAAATTTCTCACCAACAAGAATATACTACAAATGTATTTTACCTTCATAAACACTAATCTAGAAACAATACAAATACATCATATTAAAATTGATAAATTAAAAATAAACGGAACATAGAACATTAGAAAAGGTAAACATTAACGGAGATTAATTTATTCTTTCAATGCAAAGTTCCCAAACTCTCCAAAAAATTACCAGGCTTGTTAATATTTATTAAATATTGCAAGCCTTCACTTTTATTTGCCTTTATATTTGATTAAGCCTAAGCAATAAAAACACTCCACCTCTGCGCTGATTTAGAAGTTGCCATACATTTCACAACAGAAGCAGATGTTGGCTCTTGAGGAGGAAAATACACTATTTTAAATCTCCCATTTTGATAGAGGCTAAGAGGATGTTGTCAAAGGTTGTGGAGTTTGGATTTACAACTACCAATTGCATTTCCCGAAAGTTTCTAAGGTCTTTTCAACAAACCTATTTGTTTTGTGCATATCCCACAATCATTGCAGTCCATGAGACCACATCTTTCAGGGTTTTGTCAAATAGTTCACATGCTTCCACATCTTGTAGACATATCTTCCAAGGCACTTCTGCAACTTAAACATCTGACGAATGCCCCCTTCTTCATAATGCTTGAAGGATGTCCACGCCTTGTTTCAAAATTCCTATTTTTGCACACGCCGATAGAATTCTAGTAAAGGTGAACTAAATTATGCTAATATTCTCCTATTTTAATTAGCCCTCCACAAAAGGAGTGGCCAATGCCAAAACATGGCCTACTATAACCCATTAATTGCATGAAAACAAAGCAAAGCATCCAACAACTCTACCTCTGCCGAGTGCAAAGATAGAGGCAATTATAGCGGTTTTCGTCTATGTCATGATGGCGTGTAATTGAGGATTTGGCCATATAAATGAACACCCCCATCATTAATCATCATACTATTTTGGGTTATTTAAGCTAGGTTCGGTTTATTGCGGTTGGGGTGGGCGGTTAATCTCTGCGATCCAAATACAATTGATCCACCAATAATGTGAGAGATGGTCTTACACAAGTTAGTAACATGCTAGGAAAGGTGAACCAATTAGTAGTCTCAACATCAGATAAATAAATGACATAACCACAAATATATATGTAAACGTAAGGAAGTGATAGAGATGTCTAGTGGGTTCTGACTCTCAAATATTTATTTAATGCAAATATCTATAGATTTGCATTACGATAAAAAGTAAACCAAATATTTTGTAAATTAGCCTAATAAATGTTTTTAACTAATATTTGTTTTGGCGATTATAGATGGTTCTCATGTTTGAGATAGGTAGTTTGTAGGTATTATACAACTTTAACAACCATATTGTGGGAATGCATTCCCCGATAAAAGTTTATCTGCTAAAAATACCGTTACTAAAAAAATGTTTTCCATAGGTGGCCATCAAAATTAAAGGCTAAATAGTCTTAGCTTGTGCTAAAATAAGAGCCTTGAACACGGTATGGACATCCCGATTAACTAAAAATATGGTTTTAATTATTTTTATGAGCTAATCTAAGTAGAAACTAAGTGTTGTATCAAAGTGCTACAACTAGATATTTTGCTTTTGTACTTGAATTAATTAAAATAATAGAAATGAAAGGGATATATTACTAACTTATAAATAACTTACCTCATTGTGTCTTTGGACTATGGCAGACTAGGTAGGCTATGACCGAATGATTTCATGAATGGTAGGAGTGATTTGTTTGTCTATCTTGAAGTGCTTGGGAGTGTCTTGGGGTGCCTTGGTCTAGATTCTAGGTCTTAGGAAGGCTGTGAAAATACTTAGGATTTGTGTTTGGCGGTGTTGTAAGGAGTTCTTAAACCCTACCTATCTATCGTGGTAGATTCGCTAGATGAAGCCTGAATAACGACCTAAAAACAAAAGGTTAGTGGGGTTGGACTATCCTCAACCACCAAACTAGTGGACTTATTGTTGATCACGACACTACATTACGGACCCTGATGTAGTTATGGTGTGTGTGTGTGTGTGTGTAATTTTTTGCCTAGGATGCCCTAACACCAATGACGCGGTAATAAGGGGTAATAACTAGATGTAAAATGTAAAATAATGGATAGAATGGAAAGAATACAACCCTTTCCCCTTGTGCTTGTGTGATGTAGATGTGATGTAGATGTAGAAGAAGCCCAAATACAATCCCTTGCCTTAGTAGATATCTGCCCTTGATGTGTGTGATGTCCTCTCATAATTTGGTGAGTATGCTTTGTTTATATAGGGATCTCTTGCTCAAATTTCGACACTAGTGACCCAGAATTGTCGACTATGACCTATGGGAATACATGGGGTGCCTGTTAGGACCGAGTTCAAATAAATAAATTAAAACCACAAATCACGATAACATGGGTGCCTAAAATCATGGACTAGGGTATCCCAAAGTGCAACCTTAGCGCCTTGATGCGACAGAAAGACGACAACCGATCTAACTATGACATCTGAGACACTATAAGAGATGGCTAAAAATACGAGAGACAACTAACGAATGAAGTATACAAACAAATACGACGATTGACTCATGACCACAAAAACCTAGAAATAGGTCACTAGTGAATACTTTTATTACGCAAGATCCATATATAAATTAACATACTCGACGGTATAAATGTAATAGTAAATGTGTGATTTTGTGACTACATTTGCCCTCACTTTATGTTGGTGAGTGGAAAGCTTGGTAACATAAAGTAGATTGGGATGCGTACACGAGAAAAAGCCGGAGAATCCCAAGTTGTAGAAGAACACAAAAATGTGTAGTAGAAGCGTGTCAAACCATGGATCGAGTCAATCCATGCAACATAAAGCGTAAATGTTGCGATGAAGTATGGAAGATGAAAATGACAATTAGATGATTTTGGATGTGGTTAAACATCAAATAGGTGGGTAGGGAGTGATCAATTCCTAACTTGAACACTTATAAATGAAATGGAATGATGGGAGGATTTGGGCATCCCGATGGCGGAGGAAGAGTGTGGGGAGAAAAGTGTGTTATTCTCCAAGCTTTAACTACATCCCCAAGATCTAGCCATTGTAGATGGACTTAGATAAAAAAGGTGGTGAATTTGGATCCAAATGAATTCGGTTTAAACATTTGACCCATATAGGAGTGATAAGGGGAAATACACTCTTGCCCCCACTTCATGGGTGTTACCGCAATGTAAAGGCTTCCAAGTTAGGTCATGAGGAAGTAATTTGTGTTAGAGAATGAGATGGCTTCAAGTTAGGTCATCGGAAGTGAGTGCGATAGAAAATCGGATGACTTCAAGTTAGGTCATGAGGAAGCATATGTGATAGAGAATGAGAGATGGCTTCCAAGTTAGGTCATACGGATGTGAATGTGGAGTATAGAATAAAATACCAAGTTATGTCATCTGCGGGAATGGAATGGTGAATGTAACTCCCAAGTTAGGTCATTTGGGAGGCGCTCATGAATTTAAAAGGTGCGATTTGAAAGTGTTGGCTTTTGATTGGTTGATCGGTTGGTTGGTTACTCGTGGAGAGGTTTTTGCTAATTACCCCCAAGTTAGCTCATTAGGGGAAGGTTGTTAGGGGTTGGTAAGATGTTGCGTAAGATGGTTTTTAGTCATGTATTTCCCCAAGTTAGGTCATTAGAGGGAATTGATAAGTTATGATGTGTGAAGGTGTTTTAGAAAATGTTACACGATTGTTGCTCCCAAATTAGGTCATTAGGGGATATTGATGGTGAAGTGTCTTGGTATAAGTTGTGAGGTGTCAGATTCACTATTTTGAGATGCATAGTGACATAAGGGGGGTTATAGGGATACCCCTAATGATATGCCCCCCTTTCAGCAGAGAGGGCATGGTGAGGGGAACAAACTCCAAGTTGAAAGTAATGACAAGAGGTTAAAACGTAGTTGAAATGAATATAAAATATCAAGACGGTGTATAACATGTGTGAAACATGTATAGTATGGTGGTAGGTGGAATTTTGAAAAGAATGCCACAAACGGGGTGCAAATCAGAGTAAAAATGCTCAAGTTATGACCGAACCGGTGTTGCTTGTATTAATGGTTATGATAAACGTGAAGTGTAGGCCATAGTAAAGGTGGCATTTGTAATGGGATTATAAATAGGAAAGTGAAAAGGTAACTTATCACTTCATTTGTTTTTGGCACGAGTGTAAGAGTGTATGCGAAGTGAGTGAGGATGCCTCAGCAAGACAACTACGTCCGACCCGGTTTGAGAGAGTAGCGACCGCGGTAGCATCGTGTACTATTGCGGAGTTGGTAAGTGTGTTATTTTTGCTAAAATGTAGGGTTGGATAGGTTGTTGAGTTGAATTTTTGCATTTTTGATATTTTTAGTTTTCTCGATGTTAAGGACTTGGACAAAAGTGGTGAGGGCACTAGTGACCCTTGGGACTGGAGCGCTTAGAGCCTAACGCTAGTGTCTTGCTCTGGGCACCCTGATCCCCGATCTTTGGGCACCCCGGTCGGGGAATTTTGGATTTATGGATACTACTATGGAATGTGTTTCTAATATGTTGGGAAGTTATTTTTGAGCACTGGAAAGTGTTCTAATCGTTGGGTTTATTGTTGTTTTGGGTTGTGGAGAGGGATATCCGCTCGAGGAGCTTGCGGTGGTCGACATCTAAGTACACTATTGGGATTGGGTTTGTCGGATGATGAGTGGGATGTGATGGACCGTTCTGGCCTATGACATATATCATGGATGAGGATGTGCCCCATAATATGCCTATGTTGATTGTGTTGTGTGAGAGATGGTGTGTAGAAACATGCACATTTTGGTTGCCTATGGGAGAGATGACAGTGACACCAGAGGATGTATATCACATCTGCGGTTCTTAGTGGTTGGGGAGAGACACAGTGATGAAAGTAGTGGATATGGAGTGGCGAGATGCGCTTGACTAGGTGATATTTCTTTGGGGTCCAGGTTCCCATGGAGGTGATATAAGTCTGGATGTGATATTGCAGTCGAGGGTTCCACGTTTGTGGAAGTTCATCACAATGGTGATAGTGTCTTGTATAATAGTGGACGGAAGGGGTCTTAGCATCTTGTATAAGATGGACGATATATGTTCGTAGATAGAGGAGGATGAGACGAGATATGCGTGGGCGCGGTGTATGTTGGCCCATATGTATAGGAACTTGTATCAGTTTACACACAATGAGCATGGTAGGGGTATAGGGGCCACCACACTACTACATGTATGGGCATATGAGTACATAGCCATTATGAGGTCAGTTAGAGGGCCACAAGGAGAGTGGATGCGGCCTGAGATATTTACGTGGGGTTGGGTGTATATTTGTGGTAGGAAGATGGACACTGATAGATTTAGAGTATTGATAGACAAGATGGGTCTGAGTCAGTGACATGGAGGCTGTATCATGAGTACTGGGGATGGCCCGAGGATGCGATAGAGCTACGATGTATTCAGAGAACCATGTGGTTAGTGAACCGCTTTTCAGGTGTATTAGAGTTGTTTCAGGTGGAGAGAGTGTCGCGACAGTTTGGGATGGCATAAGATGTGCCCCCAGAGCCATATATATGGCTACTGGCCGTGAGAGCTCCTAGGAGGATCGGTGCTAGGCCAGGGCCCACAACGAAGTAGTTGGTACCATCGAGGTTAGATGTGGTAGACCTAGTGATAGGAGCTATGGATGGGGATGATGTGGGTGAAGATCGAGGATTATCGGGCGTGGTGGGCATCACATCAATGGGTGTTGCTATACCCAGTATTTGCAGGTGCTATGAAGTTACTAGTATGAGGAGCGGGTGAGGGAGGTATTCCTGACCCTGTAGTGATTCATCGGGAAATGATTGAGGTGTGCTAGATGAACGATGAAGAGTGTGATGAAAGGTTCTTAAAACTAATCCCTCAACAGTTGTGTAAGAACTGTAAAAACACAAGTGCGTCATCGGGGGGAAAGGTGATAATGATCACCTACTAACGACCAAGATGACAAGTGGAAATGGATGCATATGGAATAGATGGAGCATGAGTGTTTGAACTGAAGTGTGTGTCATATGGAGTGACCATGGGATATGTAGAGATCTGGCGAAACCCATGGGATGGATGTGATGGATAGTGTGAGTGAGATGAATGTAATGAATATGGAAGTGGAAGGAATGGAGGCAGTGGATAACGAGCATGCAAGGGTGGTGATTGATGAACAAACTAAGTACCAGGCGTAGGAGACCTAAGGGGTGTATACCTACACTATCGTGGTGAAGGAGACAATGATTTCTCATGAGAGGCAAAAGATATGACACCAGTGTCCTCTAAATGTTGTAACCACTCACGTAAAACAAGATAGTAATTGTCACGATGGCCACTAATATGGTGGTAATTACAGTAATATTGACCATGTTGTCATTGTAACCGGTGTGGAGGGTGGTGGTGATTGGAGCGAAGCCGAATTGATAACTCGGTAAGTAATATACACAAAACATCATGAGCTTGAGCATTAGGTGAAAAAAATAAAGGCTCATGGTACTGAGGTGAAGGAGTAGTAGTGGTAAGTGGTCGCAGAGGTGGAGAGACATGTGTAGGAGATGGGGGAGGAGACTAAGGTTGTTTCTGTGTACTTTGGGTTGAGCTAAGGGTTACTTTGGAGTGTTCTTTGAGAGGTTAAGTAGGAGTAACATTGTTTGTTGGAGCTTTAGACAATGGTGGAGGTTGCGAGGATAACAACTTGGAGATGTAAGTGGAAAAGTAGAGGGCCTAGTAATTATAGATACGGGGAAGGATCGATAGAGAAGAAGTAAGAAGGTCTTGTTCTAGATCAATAACCTTATAACAAAAATGATAAAGGACTCACAAGTATCATCTTGTAGCGCGTTGCTTGAGAGGAATAAGACCATGACAAAAGAGGAACTACTTTTCTAAGTCACTAGGATGACAAATAAGTTGATGTACATGCATGCATTGAAGTGTAAGATCTAATCATTAATAGGTTCACAAGAGCCTTAATGGAGAGTGGGAATGTGATCGTATGTGACCCTAAGACCAACATTGATAATAAATCTACGAAGGAAGACATCCTTAATGTTGTAGAAAGTACTAATAGAACCAAAAGGGAGATGGGTATACCATTGAAGTGCATCATCAACTAAACTAAACCGAAAGGCCTTGAGTAATAGGCGATCTTTGGAATGAGATGCCATAAGAGTGTGATAATGTGCAATATGAGCATGAGGGTCACCGGTACCATCGAAACAAGTAAATGTGGGCATGGTGAAATCCTTAGGAAAGCTGAGTTATGAATTTTCTTGTGAGCGAGATTACCATGCAAGGAATTGTTGCCTATAGACGCGTAGTAAGCCCTACTTTCTAAGTTAGAGAGTGAACACGAGGCTGAAGTTGTCTATGACATGCATGAGGGATAGGATGTCTGTGATGGAATAGAAGAGGATGGAAACAATGCATTAAGAGGTTAGAGCTTGCCATTGCGAGTGATCATAGGTATATCAAGAAGGGAGATATTAGGCTCGAAGCTAAAGATACGTGAGGAGTATGAGTCAAAGGAGCCACATGAGAAGATGAAGGGGAAATATTACTAGAAGTAACATGTGGTGTGGGTGAAGTAGAAGAAGGGAGTGTAGATAAGGTAGGAGTAGAATGAGAAGAAAAAGCGAGGCGAGACTCATGCACTACAGTAGAAGCAATCATAGGAGAAGAAGAAGATAGAAGAGGTGAAGCATTCTCAACAATGTAGAAAGAAGGAGACTCCTTAGGAACAAAAGACGGAGTGTTATGGTTAATGCTAGCTGAAACACTACTATCAATGGGATCATCAAGGTAATAAGAATGTGTTGATGAACTAGAATGGGATGTTGGGGAAACACAATGATAAGCGATAGGAGACATGGGAGTAGCGAGGGGAGTGGTGGAGGAAAATTAGGTTGGGAATCAATGCCTACATGAGATAATCAATGATAGAAGGATCTAAAACATCGGTGGCGTATCAAAAGAAGAATAAGAAGGATCCGGTGCCACCTTTGGATGACATGGCATACACCTGAGTAAAAGAAATGGGGACATCAACAAGGCATATGCTGATAAGAGAGTCATCATGATTGGTGGGCACATGTTTTTGACCTTCTAGGAGGAGTTATTGAGTGACATCGGGTAAGGTCATAAGAGTACTATATAAAGATGTAAGTTCAAAGATGGTAGCCTCACCCTAAATGGGGTTGAAACTAAAATGCGACACGATATTAATAAAAGAAGATCTATGATAATGAAAATAATAAAAAAGTAATAATGTTTGAAATAACGGGTTCACCAAAATGATTAACTAAAAATAGGGTTTTTAACTATTTTTATGAGCTAATCTAAGTAGAAACTAAGTGCTAGAACTAGATATTTTGCTTTTGTACTTGAATTAATTAAAATAATAGAAATGAAAGGGATATGTTACTAACTGTAAATAACTTACCTCATTGTGCATTGGGTGTGGCGAGAATGGTATGCGAATCGCCCAGGCGCTATGGACCGAATGACTTCGGGAAGGGTAGGAGCGTTTGTTTGTCTATACCTTGAGGCATCGGGAGTGTCTTGGGGTGCCCCGAGGTGCCCAGGTCTAGATTATGGGCACTGGGAACTGTGAAAATACTCAGGATTTGTGTTCGGTAGTGTCACAAGGAGGTCTAAAACCCTACTTGTTTGTCACACTAGATGAGCTGAATAGTGACCTGCAAAACAAAAGGTTAGTGGGGTTAGATTTCCCTCAACCGCCAAACTAGTGGACTTATTGTTGAGCACTGCACTACATTAAAGACCACGATGTAGTTAAGTGCGTGTGTGTGTAATTTTGTGCCTAAGGTGCCGTAGCACCAATGATGTGGTAATAAGGGGCAATAACTAGATGTAAAGTGCAAAATAATGGATAAAATGGAAAGAATGAAAAGAATACAACCCTTTCCCTTTGTGCTTGTGTGATGTAGATGTGATGCAATGTAGAAGAAGCCCAAATGCATTCCCTTGGTTTAGTAGATAGCTGCCCTTGACATGTATGATGTCCACCCATAATGTGGTGAGTATGCTTTGTTTATTTAGGGATCTCTTGCTCAAAGTTCGACTTTGGTGACCCAAACGGTCGAATATGACTTACGGGAATATACGGGGTGATTGTTAGGACCAATCTCAAATAAAGAAATTAAGAGCACAAATCATGATGACACAAGAACCTAAAATCACAGAGTCGGGCGCCTGTGGAACCCTAGGTGCCCCGATGCAGATAGAAAGATGACAAATGAGCTAACTACAACATACGAGACACTTTGTAAGAGATGGTAAAAATTACGAGAGACAACACGACGACAGTGAACTAGATAAACAAATAAGACGAATGACTCACCAACCATAAAAACCCTAGAAATAGGTCACTAGTGATTAATTTTATTATGCAAGATCCATATATAAATTTCCATACTTGACGATACAAATGTAATATTAAAAGTGTGATTTTGTGATTACACATCCATCAAAGGACAATAAAAAGGAGTTTTTTCTAAGATGTTGAAGGTTACATGTGCTCTGGTAGTCATGTATGTAAAATGCATAAGCATACACAAGTCACTTGGACTATTCGACAAAAATGTCTCAAAGAAATGTGATTTCATGGAATATGTCGATTTCAAGGTATGCAAAAAATGGTGCTCTTGACTAGGCTTTAATCCTTTAATCCTTTTCAGAGAAATGCCTTTGACCAAACTCCTCTCATGGAATGTCATGGTGGAAGGATACATAATGGGTTTTGTTGAAATGGTCATGGATGCAGTTAATAAAAGGCAATTGTCATGTTTAAATCCAAACTCCCCAACATTTTCATGTGTCCTCTCAACTTGTGCCATGAAGGGAGATTTTGAACATGGTATGGGCCCAACTTGGAAATTGATTGTCTATAGACTAGTTTTTTGTGATTTACATTGTATATGAGATGTAAAAATTTTAGGGAGTTGTAGACAGTAATAACTTCAAACAACTTGGAAAATTAATAGGTCATATATGTTTTCAAGCTTAAATCTACTCTTAAGGGAGGCTACATTAAGTCAAAATTTTGTAAGTACCTTGCCAAACACCTCAGTTCGGTGTTGTATGTGGACTTACATTTACAATTTAATTTACCTAATATTAAATACTCTGAGACATGTATGTAAAATGCGGACATATATTAAAGGCAAGTGAATTGAAATGATCGACTAAATGAAAACAAATCAAATCCACAGGACATTCAAAGTTTGACTCTGCAGACAAACATTCAAATTAATTTTGTCACTTTCAACAACTAAACAAACATTTTACAACGAGTCTAAAATCTGGATAATTTTTCTTCAATAAATGTCATAAACAATAGCTATGTAGAGAGATAGAAACTTAAAAAGTAATGGCCGGTTGAAATAAAATTTTACTGAATATACTAACAACACTACATTGCACACATTTAATGTTTAATGTGTTTGATTCATAGGGTTGGAAAATGCCAAAAGGTAATAATATCAACATTTCATTAGGATATCCATGTCTACTCTTAGCTGCAATTTTGATATTCCATGAGAACATGTTGCATATTTAAAATTGTATGCATGATAAAGAAACTAAGTTAATCAATAGAACCTAACACAAAGTAGATCCAATAACTAAGCTAATTAATCATTAACATCAAGATAAATCCATTAAAAGGGAAAGCTAAACTATTGCATCTAACATTACATGAAATGCTAAGCCACCTTTTGATGTTTGTGATGGGATCTGGATTGTAGACACCTCCGTTGGCGAGCCGTACGTAGCCATGTGTGATCAAAAAACTTATCCAAGGAAGAGGAAGAGGGCTCACCAATATGGCTTAATTGCCATTTTTGGTTATCCTCCTACTACTCTTACCAAGTATAAAATGGAAAAGGGGTTTTGTTATATCAATAAGTCTTTTTAGTTAAGAAAATGCTCTTATCTTATGCATATGGGTAAAGGGTAAAGGTGTAAAGGTGTAAAACTAAAAGGGAGGGGGTAGGTTCTTTATATAGTTTTCCAAATTGGAGAAACTTTCAACCTCTTGAATGTGGGACAAAAAGAAGCTTTAGGTTTAGAAACTGCTAAATAGACTTAGCAATGGTTAGGTATGATTTAGGGAGGATCAATTAGAATTTCCAACTTTCGTGAGTTGGGTGTAATTTAAATTAATCAATTAGATTGATTAATAGACCAAGTTAGGCTTGTAAGACCTAGTTGGAAAGAAGTTGATGGATTTTGAAGGATCAGAGAGGGGGAATGACCCAATAGGAGGGTAAAATCTCATTTAGAGGATTAACTAATCAATATTGGATAATTAATTAATTAAAATAGAATAGGATTATAACTAATAAAGTGATGTTAATTTACATCCAAAATGAAGGGGGAGACTAATTAATTAACGAAGTGTCGTTAATTGACCGAGATAGAGGGGAGTGTTTGCTAATCAACGAGAAAGATGCTAATTATAACCAAATGATAGAAAATAGGATAAGAAGTTCAATTTTAGTGGTAAAAATGCGTAGTCAAATTTAGGTGTGTACACAAACTAATTTAAAAAAATTGGACATTAGAACAATTACTCCATGAATTTTGTTAAGCGAGTTCACGTGTATGACCGCATTTGAATAAAATAGATGAAGCTTACACAACACGGGAATCTTCAGAGTGATTCAATAGTTCAAAGAATTTGAAAGCATCCTCGCATGACATGCATCATATATATAACCTGCAATTAGGGCAGTCCATGAAGACACATTTGTGTAAGGAATTTTATCAAACAGGTCATGTGCATTATGTTTGCTTTGCCACATTGTTCATACGTGTATACAAGGGCACCTACCAATACAACTTAAAATAATTAACTTTCCATTAACCTTTGTAGGATTTCCATGTCTTTGTTCTAAACTTCCCATGGCATGTTTGAGAAGATAACAAAAAGGTTAAGTGTGGCTTCTTGACCCTACAAGTGTATGTAATTGAGCGATTGCATGGTAGTTTCAACAAAACTATTTTGTGCATATCTTGCAATCATTTTAGTCAATGAGATATCACATATGGGGAATTTACTCGAATTGTTTGCATGTCTGTGCAAGCTTCCACATTTTGTAGGCATATCTCGGGGACTTTTGTAAACATATATGTCAAGCCACATGTAGCTGAAACATTCGTTGATGTCCCTTCTTTAAAATACACATATAAAACTGTTTTGAGTGGCAATCATAAAATTTACAAAACTAACAAACCGAAGGGTTAAAAGAGAAGCACAATGGACACCTCCGGTGAAAAAAAAACAAACACATAACAATAACCATACATACCTCTTATATTTTTGAGCGGCAATGACTATCGTGATAATAGGTTGTTCTAGGTGTTGAATAAACCAGATGGTTGGAGGTCTTTGTATGATAGAAGATGAATATGGCGTGGTGTAGTTATAGGCATAAGTGGATATTTAAAGGAATTAATGATGCAACTATTACAACTAATACAACTAATGGCAACAACAATGCACAAGTCATTTAGTAAAAAGTAGCTTACCTATTTTTATGGTGCAACCACCATGAGAGAGGAGGATGCGAGGAAAAATACATGGTGGTGACAGGTGAAATAGTGAGATGTATTGTGTGTTTCTGCGGGAGTAGACAACAAATAATTAGGCAACCGGAAAGGAAAACTTAGAATTTGACACTTCCCCAGTTGAGGCTTCTCCAAAGGTGGACGCCTTCCGCTAATAATATCCACAATCCATCTAAGCTTATAGAATGAAGAAGTGTTCTCAAAATATAATATTTATTAAAAACAATGAATAAAAGGTATGTGGTGAAGCTCTAAAAATGTAATATTATAATTTCCATAAACATTCACGACATCTTACTATGTAATAAGGTATTCCGAATAATCCCACAAATCAATAAAATTCTTTGTACATTAACGATTTATAATAAAAATCCCCATAATAAATGTAAGTAGGTAGTGGTTCCTATGAGAGTTTTCCATGATTTTAGAAAGATCAGATCGTGTGGCGCATATTGAGATGTAAGTGTTGTTTCCCTTAAATTATCCATTTTTTTACAATAACTAGAACTAGCATTTGTACTAAAAGGAGGTGTAATGTTACACCAATAGTAAAATACGAGGGTGTATAGAGTTGCTGAAGTAATTTTAGGATGCATGGAAAAGGTAGGTTTGATGTAGGTAGTAAGGAACTTAAGGTTTGCAATGTCATTGAAGAAATTCTGAGATACTGATGAAGAGACATACTTGACTTGGGTACCCTGGGAACAAACATACGTATCCCCCAACCAATTGACCATTACATTAGTGAGAGGATGGCCTCCATCGTGCCTTGGATCCTACTAGCATAAAGATCATAATATATTACCGCAGACCACGTTGTGCGTAGAAGCAACTTCAAGATACACCAACCCCACATGACCAAGCATATCCATCACTAGCTTTGGTGACATCAACAACACCTCCCAGGCTGAAAACAAAAGAGAAGGCATTGAGTGAGCATTACATCTTCTTATGTTACTCATAAACATCAACTATATGTTCACAAAAAACATAAAATAATAATAATATTTATTAATATCATTATGGTGTATTTATTTAAATATAAATATTTAAGAGTGTTTTTTTTTAAATTTGTTTATGTGTTGGTTTTGGTATAATATATTATGTATATTTTGATAAACAAATTTAGAATAATTTTAAAATCAATTATTTTAGTTAGGATAGGATAGCAAACAATATAGATTTTAAGGTGTCACTATTTTTTTGACTTATTAATTCTTCAAAAAGACCGTTTTGGGTGGTCTGGGATGGGAACCTCCTGATTTTGGTAAAGACCTGCTAGACTCAAATTGGCATGATCTAGACCTACCTCCTGTTGATCAACAATTTATGGCGGTGGCTTAATTTTCCTTATTACTATCCTTTATTAATGTAATTGATCTCTGTAACTAGGTTTTTCTATTCGTTTTATTCCTAAGGCTTTTATTGGCCTAGTTTTCGTGGAAACTTTAGGGCGTGCCACCATACGCCCTTTTTTGTGAATAGTTTTGTAACATTACGATGAATGTGTTTTCTTAAGTAGAAACATTGTTTTCCTCTAACACTTGTATCAACATGCAATGATCTTGTTAGTGTAGGTTATTATTTGTCCTTTTATTTATTTATTAGGATAATTCTTACACTTGTGTTAGCCCTACACTTGTTGGGTTAGCTTGCTTAGGTGTACTAGTTGTGTGGAGTTAGCTTACTAGTTGTGTTGAGTTAGCTTCTCAGTTATGTGGAGTTAGCTTACTAGTCTTCTGGAGTTAACTTAACTATCAATATCAGTTAGTGGGAGTTCTTTACCATTGATTTAGGTAGTAGTTGCACTTCCCTCCTCCTATATGTACATCTTTCTTATTGAGTAATTCAAGTCATTGTATTGTAATGTATTGAGCATTATGGATTATAATGGATTTCCATATATGGTATTTTAGCTCTTGTTTTGCAAATCTAATGTGGTGTGCTATTATCATCGAGATAGTGGCTTGGAACAATCTTCTTATCATTCCTTTCAGATCTCGATCATTTACCGATAGGTTGTATCAATGCCCTCGAATTAAGTGTGGTTGTCCATGTGCCACTTCATTTCCGTGGGAAAGTCACTTGCATGCTACTTATGGTTGATTTGGGGATTGCTTGGACGTGGACATAAGCTGCAACAGAGAGGAAAAATGAATGAAATTATAGTTGGAACAAATACTAATTGTAAGTAGGTTGTTAATAACAAGCTTGAAGATGGTCGAACATGAATGCAACAAGACAGGTTGTGTTCACTCTGCGAGAATTGAGAATCATACGAGGAATTCGGGTGGAAAAATGTTTATGTGAGCCTAGACTTTCTATCCCTCGCTTGACTAATTATAGTCCTTTGAAAAGAAAATATTATGTTCGCAATAAATCAAAAAATGGAATTAAACTCTTCGTAAAATAGGATTTTTACTAATACATAGTTTATAATATATAGTATATAATATAGTTTATAATATATAGTGTAAAATATAGTTTTTAATATAGAGTTTAATGGCCTTTTAAAGGAAATTCACACTCACAATGTGAGTGAGATCAAATCGATAAAGTGGAACACAAATAGTGGATATTGCTTAGATGTTACAATTTGAGTCATGAAAATGTGTAGTACATGCACGGGTATTTAATTTTCAGTTTTTATTTAAAAGATTCCATTGATGTATTCATCTTATCTAACAAATCAAACTCTATCCAATCAAAAAACTTGACATCATTTATGGTTGGGTCTTGGCATTGTAACATATTGGATTTTCCCATTTTTTATTTTGGCCTCTTTAAGCACAAATTACACTCATGTGAATAATGCAAGCGGGATCAAGACGATAAAGTAGGATATAAATAGTGGATAATTATCGATGTTTATTTCCACATCACCTATTTCACCGCACCTAACCTATTTCGTTGTACCTACATGAGCTTAGAGCTATAAAGGGGAACTCCAAAGTGACAGTGAAGTGGAACACAAATAACATATAATTATCAATGATTGTTTACGCATATCCTATTTCCTTGCATTTACTTGAGCTTAAAACTATAAAGGGGGAGTGAAAAGTGCTCTAAGAAACAAACATTTTAATTGGGTTTCAAACATGAAACATATTGGTTGTTATTTTTTTTTAATTTTGGCACCTTTAAGAACAAATTACACTCACATGAATAATGTGAATTCAATTATCAATGATTTTTCACACATCATTTGTTTTCCTGCACTTACATGATCTTAAAATTGTAAAGGGGGGCTACAAAGTGCTCCAAGAAACAAGCATTTTAGTTGGGTTTCAAACATGAAACATGTTGGATTTTTTCCATTATTTATTTTGGCCCCTTTAAGCATAAATTGCACTCACGTGAATAATGCGAGTGAGATCAATTTGATAAAGTGTAACACAAATAACAAATATTATTTGGGTCTTATAATTTAAGCCATGGGAAAGGTGCAAAACATGCAATTATTTAATTCTCACTTTTTTATTTCCAACTTTTCATTGATGCTGTTGTCTTATCTCACAAATCAAATACTATCCAATTGAAAACCTTGATGGCATTCATATTTGGGTTTTGAACCTAAAACCTATTGAATATACCAAATGCGTTAACATAGCTAGAAATGATGTTTGCCTCGACACCCATACCAACGTGCAAGTGATCTCACATGTCTACCTTGTAGGCCTTATCAACACCCTTAAATTAATCACGATCGTCCACGTGTCCCTCCGCTTTTGTGTTCGCTTACATTGGAAATCTTCTTCGCAGGCTTCCCATGGTGCATGGATGTTGACGTAAAGCATAGCAAGAGAGGGTCAATGAACAAAATTATAGTCGGAACATATATTAATTGCAAACAAGATATTAATAACAATCTTGAAGATAGTCTAGTGTGAATGTAGCATAATAGTTATGTTTCCTCTCTTAGAACCGAGAATTGTAGAAGAAATTTGGGTGGGAAAATGTTTTGTGATCCTAAAATTTTCTATCCCCTTCCTCTAGATAATTATAGTCCTTCAAAAAGAAAAATGTTATGCGTAATAAATTAAAAAAGGAATCAAGCTCTTCCTAAAATAGGACTTTTAGAAAATATAATATAATATATAGTTTATAATAGATAGTGTAAAATATAATTTATTATATATGGTTTAATGGCCCTTTAAGGTAAAATTACACTCATAATGCGAGGGAGATCAAGTTGATAAAGTGGAACACAAATAGTGGATATTACTTGGGTGTTACAATTTGAGCCATGGAAAATATGTGGTCCATGTATTTAATTTTAACTACTTTATTTCCAACTTTCCATTAATGTCTTCGTCTTATCTAACAAATCAAACAATATCTAATCAACAACCTTAACATCATTTATAATTGGGTCTTGACCCTTAAACCTATTGGATTTTCCCAATTTTAATTTTTGCCATTTTAAGCACCAATTGCACTCATGTGAATAATGCAAGCGAGATTGAGATTATAAAGTGGGATATAGATATGGATAATTACCAATGATTATTTGTGCAACACCTATTTTCCCGCACCTAACCTCTTTCCTTGCACTTACTAGAGCTTAATGCTATAAAGGGGGACTGCAAAGTGATGATTAAATGGAATAAAAATAAGGCATAATTATCTATGATTATTTTTACGTCACCTATTACCCTCCACCTACTTGGGCATAAAAGCTGGGTGGAGGACAAAGTGCTCTAAGTGTGTTGATGAAAAGTTGTAAAAGCCATGGATTTGAGGTAAGAATCTTTAAATAAACCCCAAAGGCTTTTAACAATGATCAATCGACCATGTGATAAGAAATGAGAAAGGTTTCCTTCTTTGCATACGTTAATTTGAATTAAACATGCAAACTAAGCAAATGAAGTTAATCTCTATTCTTTGAAAGCTTGAAATAATGAACCTAAGAGGATCTCGAGCATTCGGTTTATGTGTTAAGAGAAAGAGATCTCCCCATTAATGGCTTGAGGCCAATGGATCTTCCCTTTTACTCTATGTTAATGCTATGAAATACAAGATTAAATGCTTTTAGCTCAAATGAAAGAAGATGAAATACAAACTAAAGCCTAATCAAATTGCTATAATTTGTGCTAGGAAGAAGAGAGGATTCTTAGGAAATGAGGGAGGGGGTATAGCCCTATTTATAGTTTTTGGTTTGGAAGAAAAGGGAGATTTGGGTGCATGTGGGACAAAGGCTAAAGTCCAAAAAACACTTTAGCAAGTCAAAGTGTGATTTGACTATGTTAGAGGGTAATTAACCTAGGTTAGACTAATTAATCTCTCTTAGAGAGTAATTAGGGTTTTGGAAGGGTTCTGAAGGGCTTACTCAATCCAACGAAGTGGATTGATCTTTTGGGGAGCTAATAGAAGCAAGCTAGAAGAGAATAAGAAGCTAATGTAGTTAGAACGAGGTGATAACTTCTTGTTTAAATGGTTTATAAGAGAAAAAATGACCAAAAGGGGGTCGTAGGAAGGGAGTTAGATAGGCCTAACTGGCGGTGTGCCGTCAATTTGCAAAAGGAAGGAGTGTCAGTGCACCATTAAAAATAATAGTGTATTGAGCAAACTACATGTGTCTACACTAAGAAGTAAACATTTCGATTGGGTTTCAAACATGGAACATATTGATATTTTCTATTTTTTATTTTTGCACCTTTAGGTGAAAATTACACCCATATGAATAATGTGAACTCAATTATCAATGCTTTTTCACATGTCATCTATTTCCTTGCACTTACTGATGGTTACAATTATAAAGGGGGGCTAAAAAGTGCTCCAAGAAATACACATTTTAGTTGGGTTTCGAATATGGAACCTGTTGGATTTTTCCCATTATTTATTTGATCTCTTTTAAGCATAAGTTACACTCACATGAATAATGTGACTGAGATCAATTCAATAAAGTGTAACAAAAATATATGATATTATTTGGGTGTTACAATTTAAGCCATGGAAAAGGTGTAGAACATGCATATATTTAATTCTCATATTTTTATTTGCAACTTTCCATTGATGTTTTCGTTTTATCTAAAAAATAAAATGTTGTCCAAATGAAAACCTTGACGGCGCGTTTGAATTTGGGTTTTGACCTTGAAACCTATTGTATTTTCACCTTTTTAAATTTTTATCCTTTAAGCACAAATTGCACTCGTGTGAATAATGCAAGCGAGATTGAGACAATAAAGTGGAACACAGATAATCGATAGTATTTGGTTCTTTCGATTTGACCCATGGAAAAAGTGTGATACATGTAGGCATTTAATTTTCACTATTTTATTTCCACCTTTCCATTGATGTTTTCATACTTTATAACAATTCAAACACCATCCATTCAAAAACCTTAATGGCATAAAAAAATAAAATAAAAAATAACTAAGCTTGGCCAGGAGATAAAATTTGCTTGTCACTCATATGACTAATCACTAGAGGGCCTTAATTATTAATAATTTTTCATGCATCGCCTATTTTCCTACAATTACACATGCATTTACTTGAGCTTAAAACTAAAAAAGTAGGACTACAAAGTGCTAATGAAGAAAGCAATGTGGTTTGGTTTTGACCTTGGAACCTATTGGTTTTTCCTCATTTTTTATTTATTTTGGGCACTTTAAGCTAATTACACTCACATGAATAATGGAGTCTCAGTATAAAATATTCACACACCATACATGTATGGAAAACCACTATAGGGACTTAATTATTGATGATTCTTCATGTATCCCCTATTTTCTTGTAGTTATTCCATATTTAAATTTAAAAGGGAAGGTACAAAGTGCTCTAACAAGCAAGAATTTTAGTTAGGTATCAAACATAGAACCTTTTGAAAAATCCCCATATTTTAGTTTGTCCTCTTTAAACCTAGATTTTACTCACGTGAATAATCCGAGTAAGATATAGATGATACAATGGAATACAATGTTCTTCCCCTCCATCAAACTCCTTCCTAATCACCTCTCATCCGTTCCTTTTTTTTATCTTCCTCAAGTTTGTATTCTTCACTCCATCCCCTTTGATGTTTCCATTATATACTTCACGTACGATTCTTTGGCTAGTTATAAATGACACTTATCTCACATATCATTGTGTAGACACAAAATCATGCACTTGAGTACATTTATAGGTCCTAAAAGCAATATAGCATTTACATGATTCCTAAGCAATAAAACTAGTGGTTCACAACTATCTTTGGCCTCTTTTCTTTGTCTATGATTTTCTATTTGGTCTTACACACCCTAAAACCCAGTCAAAACTTTACTTATTTATCTTTCATGGCTTCAAGCACTAGTACCCGGTCGGGATAGAAGCGCCTGGCTCCCCTATGCCTTATGGGCGCCCTTGACCCTTTCTCACCTTACTTGCTTCTTTTGGCTCTCTTTTATCTTTTGGGCATATTTTTCACTTATGGGTCGTCCTTCCAGTTGTCAATTACGAAATTCAAACAAGGGAATCATATAAATACATAATTATGTGTTCAAAATAAGGGACCGAGTACTAAACATTACTATCATCACCTAAGATTCCATTCAAAAGGCACCTAAAGCACTCCAAGGCATTCATCTAGCATCCATTCAAGGGAAAAAGATACTCTACATACACAAGATAGGAAGGGAAGTTCATTCTATTTCATCCACGCATTCTACTACACTACTACATTCTAGCTACAACCCTCTATAAAGTGTAGCTTGCATAAGGGCATCCTAGGGAATCATACTCACACACACTCACAATAACTACACGGAGTCTGAGATGTAGTGTAATGATCACTCATAAGTTCACTCTTGGGGTGATCGTTGGGGTTAGTCGACTCCCCTTTTTGTATTTTATTTTTAGGTTTGATGTGGTTTGTGGGCTTGTGTAGGTGAACATCTCTTTTGCAGGTTACAGTTACCTATTTTCAACGATCGTAGTGTGACTACGAAGCGAGCAATAAAGAATATTTGTGACACCCTAGTGACACAACATAAACCATATCCAAAGCTTTTATAGAGTCATGAGCGCCCAAATTTGGTCACCAGCACCCCTTTGTCCTTCCGTGGGCGCCCTTTCTAGTCAATATTTGTGGGTCACAAAATTTATAGAGATTAATTATTACACGTTGGCATTCTGTTCATTAATTCTCTTCGCCCATATTAGTCCAAAATTACGAGTGAACTAGCTAAGTCCTATCGATTCTTCATTGCTTAGGGTTTCACATTTTAAATCTTAGCTTTACTGTGTCATTTTTGTATTTCACCATTTATACATCATTTATTTTAGTAGTGAATCTCAGTAATATTAGATTTAATTAAAATTAAATTAAATCATTTGGTGAACCCCACTCGTGATCAGTCATTCAGATCCCTATTCTACTAGTTTCTCTTCTATTGCTTCTAAGGTTCCTCAAGTCTCCTTGCATTATCTCGCTTCAAATGCACCTACCTTGTATATATTCTCTCCAAAAATCCTAGACACTATGTACATCCCTCGCAATATGCCACCCACTCAAGTTAGTGCCATTTTCGATCGTTTATCTGATGACTCTATCAATCCTAATCCTCCATTCAATCAAACCATATTAGAGTCAATTCAAGCTTTACATTGTTTATTTCAAGACAAAACTCAAGTTATGGAAACAACAATTACATATCTTGAAGCTAAAATCCAACATCTCAAGGATGCTTCTTAGGCTCATACTAGTTCTCTTTCTATATCTAAGTATACTTCTATGTCTTCTACACGTGCTCATGTCAGTGAACCTCAAGTCTTACCATTACTAGAACCTCTCAGGTTTGATCTCCATGCTAAGCAACATGATATTCCTCCTCAGCTCCTCACTCACCAGTTGATCAAGTTGCCATATACTAATTGCTACCCTCCTTATCGGCTTGCAAAATACCGAGGTATACCCTTTTTAAATTATCACAAACTTAATGGACATCACGAAAATGATTTCTATGCTTTAAAATGAAGAATTAAACACCTTGAGCATAAAGGTTTTTATATCATTTTTTGTACAAAATCGACACATCTCCAATTTCTAAATCCCAATGGGCTCCTAAATCTGGTCCTTCCATCTCTAATGAGCATCATTCCATCATTACTAATGTTCCTCCTTCGGTTAGTCAACTGCTGCCTATCCACTCAAAGTGTCATACCATATTCAAAAATATCTACCCCATTATCTCCTCCTACCAAGTCATCTACAACATTACCAATTCCAACTAAGCAACCTAATCTAAAAAATGGCCTATCCCCTCCTCCTCTCTAGTCCTCCACAACGTTACCAATCCCAAATAAGCCACCATCATTTAAGATCCCTTCAAAACCTCCTTCAATTACACGTCCAATTCTTTTTTTCAGACAAGCTAATCCTTACATTGATGGGTGAGACACATTTCAAAATCCTCCACAATGGTATGGTTCTTCTCATATCACTGCATATATCTATGTCACACACTTGCGGGGCATCACACTTTCTTCCCCCTGCTAACATCATAAGTTGTCTATAAGATCTACTATTACGCTCCTTGCTTTACATCTAATATCTCTCATCACTCTTACACACATTAATACACACATTGTATCGTCATTACCCTATGACACACTCTAGTTCCACGGTTCAACTTTGAGGTTCTAAATTTGAAATGAACCACACATCACTCACACTTTTCAAGATATATGCTTCATGATCTATCTTTCTAGCACACATTATCAAACCATTTCCGATGACACTCTTGTTGTATGGTTTCATTATTGATTGTTCGGGGTATTTTATAAATGAACCTAATCTCATACACACATATGTTGGGGGACACGTTGCTCTTATCACATTCACATTGCATATCATTTGATCCCACTCATATATTACATATTACATATCTTGGTTGCACTTACTCTTACTTTCTTATACTTACATATCACATATCACTCTCACTTTGCTTACTATGCTAGTCGGATACTCAATGTGTCATTATCTTTATCATATACACATGCACATTCACTTGGTATCTAGTTGTGAATGCATATCTCTTAAATTTTTCACACGTTACAATGATGCTCGACAATCGTATCCTTAGCCAATCCCATCGAGGATCCTAGGGGCATCTACCTTTACTAGTATCACACATTATATGTGTTATTGTTTAATTGTTTACTACTTCTACTTTCTAACACATTAGTTTGATTGATACACACATGCCTTGACATAATTTTTATGTTTCTAACATGCTAACAGGTGATTCATGTGCAACATTTTCCTTGTAGGACTATATGCTACCATTGTTTTCTTATACATTTTTCTTGTCATTGTTTGTTATTGTATGCCATTGTTTACGGGCTATCCCTATGTCTTGTTTGATCATTGTTTGTATGCTTTTGGTCACTTTGGCCCGATTATCTTGTGACATTGTGAGCGATGTCCCATGTTTGAAACCCACTTTTCGTGGTCAAATTTGTTTGCGCACTTTCTTGATCAATCTTATATTACATGTTTGTCACTTTTTCTACTAACACATGTTGCTAGTCACTTTGTTTGTACATTCCTTGGTTTCTACCATGCATATCCCCTACCCACTATAAGTATCATCTTCAAATCAACATCATGTCCTCTCTTTTGGGACACACACTCCTACATTCGTCACATGCTCCCCAAACGACGGGGCATACATTGGGTGAAAAATCACCCCTACAAAAAATCGAGCTATAGTTTAGAATCGACAATACAAAATCATCATAGGAAAACAATCACAAAATGACCTGGAATCAGACTTGGGTCAGAATCATAGCATAGACACCAATGCCGAGACTCGTAGAAAATAGTTCCCGAGCACCTATGTCCTCCCATGGGTGCTTATGTCCTGGGGGAACATAAAATCAACTTATCATATCAACACAATTCACAAAATTCTTTGAATAGTTTTACAAGTACAAGCACATTCCTCTAGCAACAACATGCATGCAATCTCTTACAATCAATTTCAATCAGAACAATCAATACATTCAAAACTAATTCGGGACATAAGGAACAAAGTAGAGATGCACCATCTCGCAATGGTGTTTATTGGGAAGAGTCATGGAAGGAGAGTAATACTAGACCTCTCTCCCCAACACTTTCTTTGGCATGAGATCACCTAAAATAATTGCTCTTGATGTGAGATCGCCCAAAAATTCACTCTTGGTGTGAGATCTCCCAAAAACTCACTCTTCACAAAATATTGCTCATTTTTAGGACACTTTTCTACCCTTTACACTCTTTGACATCAGTGCACACTTTCCTTTACATACTTATGCACATGTTTCTCGATTTATCATATACATGAATTTGAATACATTCTTTCTCTTCTTTCAGTGTACGTCATGACAAGAAGTAATAACCACAAGCACAATAACAAGTACAACTAGTAAAACACATACGCTTCATCCCTAGGGTAAATTTTCTTTCCTAGTCTCCATGCTTCACTTTACATCATTCCACGCTTCACTTGTCCACTCGGCTCTCATTTTTTTCTGCATGATCTACAAGATTATAAGGTACACATCTCTTATCTACTTTATGTTATCAAGTATTCACTCAACAACATAAAGTGAGGGAAAATGTAGACACAAAATCACACACTTGGGTACATTTCTAGGTCCTAAAAGCATACTAGCATTTACATGATTCCTAAACAAGAAAACTAGTGGTTGATAACTATATTTGGCCTCTTTTCTTTGTCTCTTGTTTTCTATTTGGTCTTACACACCCTACAACACAATCGAAACTTTACTTATTTATCTTTCATGGCTTTAGATACCAACACCTACCAAAAAACAACAACTCCGAAGCCTTGTCCCCTATGGGCGCACCTTAATATTTCTCACCTTACTTACTTCTTTTGGTTCTCTTTTATCTTTTGGACATATTTTTCACTTATGGGTCAGTCTTCCAGTTTTCAATTACGAAATTCAAACAAGGGAATCATATAAATACACAATTATGTGTTTAAAATGAGGGACCAAACACTAAACAATACTATCATCACCTAGGTTTGTATTTAAAAGGAACCTAAAGCACTCAAGGAATTCATCTAGCATCCATTCAAGGGAGGAAGGGACTCCATAATCTGCATACATAACATAGGGAGGGGAAGTTCATTCTATTCCATCCACACATTCTACTACATTTCTACATTTTAGCTATAACTGTTATCAAGTGCAACTTGCACAAGGGCATCCTAGGGCATCATTCTCATACACACTCACAAGAACTACATGGATTCTGAGATGTAGTACAATGCTTGGTCGTAAGTTCACTCTCGGGTGACCGCTGGGGTAGGACTGACTCCCCATTCTACATATTTCTTATTAGGTTTGATGTGGTTTGTGGGTTTGTGTAGGTGAACATCTCTTTTGGAGGTTACAGGTACCTTCAACGATCATAATATGACTACCACGCGATAACCAAATAATATTTACGACACCCTAATGACATTACAAAAACCAGATCCGAAGCTTTTGCATAGTCACGAGCGACCAAATTTGGCCACCAGCACCCCAGGCGCCCCTGTCTTGTCGGGGTGCCCCTACCCTGCCGTGGGTGCCCCTGCCTGTCATTCTTTGTGAGTAGCATAATTTACAGAGATTAATTATGACATTGTTGGAATCATGTTCATCACTTCTCTCCACCCAAATCAGTCCCAAATTACGCGTAAACCATGTAAGTCCTCTCTCCTTCTTCTTTGCTTAGGGTTTCACATTTTAAATCTTAGCTTGCTTGTGTCATTTTTGTATTTCAACATTTATACATCATTTATTTCAGTAGTGACTCTGCAATATTAAATTTAATTCAAATTAAATTAAATCAATTGGTCTCTTGACTTTTCCTTTTATTCTTCATTCTAATTAAGGTAAATATGTTTTCTATTCCACTATAAATTTGGCAAAAAAATTGAATGAGTTTCATAATTATAAAGCATGCTCAACCCATATCCATCACATCAAGTATGTAAATAAACTAAAAATAATATTTTTAATTAGTCTTACACCAACAAAATAATCAACAAAACACAATATAATAATATAAATTCACAATAATAATTATTGACTAGTAATTACTAACTAGTCTCATATCGATAAAATAACTAATAAACACATAAATACACTAATACCATAAAGCAATTAATTAATCTCATACCACTATTAAAAAAATAAACACATAGGGTAATTTGTAATGACATTCTTGTTGTGATGATATTAGTAAGAACAT
The DNA here is from genome assembly GCA_018340775.1 of Taxus wallichiana var. yunnanensis. Classification (NCBI taxonomy): domain Eukaryota; kingdom Viridiplantae; phylum Streptophyta; class Pinopsida; order Cupressales; family Taxaceae; genus Taxus; species Taxus wallichiana. The sequence continues at coordinate 793,381,543 of CM031239.1, forward strand.
AACAAAATGTATAAACCTATTCAATGTAATGGTATGATATTTTATTTTGATTCTAATAGATACAATCTAATTTGGTATTTCATTATTGGACACTGAAACTTATTGTTGTGTCAAGTGCGGTCACAATGGCACTTTCAAAATTAATTTTACCATAAAAATCATCAAACAACATGTTGAAGGTTGTTTTTTTCCTTTTAGAATGTGTATTCTTTAAATTGCCATATTTTGTATGCATGTGAATTGGTGATATGATTCTACAGTGTTGCGATTAACATTACCCTATTTTCAAGCATCTATAGCCTCTACAATAACAAGTTGCGACTTTGTATCTTTGCATATATATGTATTCTAAATGATTTTGCTTTGTATTCTTATAGTACATGAGAAAGAAATATGTGTGTATTTTATGTTAAAATTTCCTTTGTTGGAAGTATAAAGTTCAATATATATTAGTTTAGGAATGTGAATAGATTAACATGTAAAAAAATCCCATTTTTGTTTTTTTCCACAATATAGTAATTTTTTAATTTTCTCCCGTGTTCAATATTTTTCTTTACGAAGTTGGTTTTTTTTAAAGATAAAGAAACATTAATCAAGAGGTGGCCATAGAGGTGACAATTTACGATATATTTTGTAATATTTATTAAATTTGCAACAAAATTTTAAAAGTATGAAAAAAATGTTGAATGGTTGTTGTGTCGTAAGGATTAGCTAAAGAAATAGATCAAAAACCAAATTACATAAGGAATACATTAATGTGAACAATGAATACATAAATACATTGGCACCATATCCATTGCCTATTCCCAAATATTAATTCACTTATATTAATTGTAAAAGTTTTAGACTAAATAACTTTACATATTTTTTCAGACCTTTGCTTTCAAGATCATATGTTTCTTTTCCTTACTCTGCTACCCTCTATGGCATTTCCATTGTACCTTTGGGGTGTGATTGATGCTTATATATACCAATAATACAAAATGGAAAAATCACCTTTCTAAATGCCTTTATATAATTGAGATATTTTTCCTAGAAAGATCTTAAGCGAGTTAGCTAGCATTGTCTAGCTATTAAAACATAAACTATTAATATTTTTAGTGTTAAAATCTTTAAGATTGTCTAGATATTAACAAATAAACTATTAGTATTTTACAATGTTAAAATCAATACATTCAACAAAATTCAACTTGGAATACATTCAACAAATCCACTATACGGATGTCAAGAACATTGGACACGTTTGTTGGATTGATGTCCCAACCACTCTATTTCTTATTGGAGCCCCTAAAGAAGAACACTCATAATTATTGTCTAAATATTAACAAATAAACTACTAACATTTATTAAATGTTAAAATCGTTACTTTCAATTCCATTGAACTTGAATGGAATGACTATCAAGCCAGATAAAATATCCACTTTCTTCATCTAATATTTAAGAAGATCACAAAACTAGCCATATACCCAAACATCAAATCCACTATACACAATGTGAAGAGCATTGGACACCCTCCACACACCTCTTTGGATTGATGTCCCACTTTGAATCACTCTATTTCAGGTGCGAAGAGCATCAAACACCCTCCACACCCCTATTGGATAGGTACAAGGAATATGTGTCAAGAAGTACGTAACTTTGAAACTAATGTCCAAAGAACACATATATACATTGACACCATATCATTGCCTATTCGCAAATACTATTTTGCTTGTATTAATTGTAAAAGTTTTAAATTGAGTAGCTTTACATACTTTTTTTTACCTCTACTTTTGATCATATTTTTCTTTTCCTTACCCTATTACCCCCTTCAACATTCCGTTGTACCTTTGGGGTGTGATTGCTACTTATAAATGCCAATAATACAAAATCTAAATGCCTTTATAAATGAGAACTTTGTCACGAAAGACCTTAAAAAGCAAGTTAGCTAGCATTGTCTAGCTATTAAGACAAACTATTAGTATTTTTTAGTGTTAAAACTTTAACATTGTCTAAATATTAACAAGCAAACTATTAATATTTTTAAATGTTAAAATCAATAATTTCAACACCATTCAACTTGAACTCATTGGTCACTCTACTACAAATAAAATATTCATTATCTTTAGAAAGATCACAAAACTAGTCATATCAGAAAACAACAAAACCGATATACATATGACAAAAACATTGGATACCCTCCAAACTAGTCAATTGAATGGTGTAACTATCAACAAATGGAAAATAAAAAAATATCCACTGAACATTCACCTAATCTTTAAGAAAACCACAAAATAATCATATCAAAGTGTGAAAATCAAGTCCATAATGTCATTCCACACCTTGAATGTCCCCTACCCCCAACATTCAATACCCGACTGAGTTCTTTAAACCGCCAGACCCGCTAGTTATTCAGTCCGAGGAAGAAAGGCAGTGAGATAAAATGGCGTGATGATAGAAGCATATATGAAGTTTAATAGATTGGTGATTATTGTTCATAAGTCTTATATCACTATTGCATATATTTTTAATGTTGTTTATTCTCTAAAAACTTCACGGATGTAATTTCATGTGGTTTATACAAGGCACTGCAATTTTTTCCGATAATAAAATTCATTAATAAAAAATATATTAGTTGTTTATTATTATTATTTTGATTGGTAAACAAGGATTGAAGGGACCCTTTCCCTATGTGTCACTTTTTTAATCACCAGAGTGACAACCAGTCTAGGACACAACCGAGGGCCCCAAATCACCAAGACCACACAACCTCGATAAATCATCATTGTATCCCATAAAGCAAACCGCATGCCAACCTTTGAGCATTACCACAATTGAAATCACCTCCTTTTTTGAGCATTGCCATAAAAAAATCACCTACTCCATCACAGGACTCACCCACATGTTCCATAAGATCTATGCGTTGAATACTCACGGACACAACCGACCTCAAATTCCTCAATGGGAATCAAAACTTGGTGGGCTTGGAAACATCCAAATGACTCAAGCAACTCACCCCCACTTCATTGACAATCTATGTGTTTTATTATTATTATTATATTATTATTTTGATAATTTAACGCTTTTGACCGGAGCTTTGAACCGGGGGGTTAGGCCCCAACCTAACAAGAGTGAAGAAGAAGAGGAGAAAAGACAAGAAGAAGTAAGATAGAAGAAGGAAGGATAGAGGAAGAAGGGCTACTGCCCACAACGCTCAGAGAGAGCCCAACAACTAAACAACATAAAAAATGACCATTGCAGCCAAAAGAAACACTACGCTTCACATGTGATGGATATATCCCGCATGATGATTGGCCTCTTAAAATGATTCTATATGCTCCGCGTGCCCTGTCCCTTAAAGCATTCCAATGATCAATTGCTAAATAAACAGGAAAACCGGTAGCCTCGATGTCCACCTCTGGCAGAAGATGATGATCGAGCCGCCCCATCGTGAAAAGGTTGTTAACGCTTTGAGCATGATTGGTAATGTATGTATTAACCACATATCCACTGGATGTCGTGTCCCGAGCCGATTGCTAGTTCATGACCTCTTCTACCCATAGAAGAGGATCCGACAGGGAGAAGACGACCAATTCCTCACTAAGGCCCACACGATGAGTGGAATGAATAACAGAGTTAGCAATGAATTCGACTACAACCAGATCCTCCTAATTGAATGAAGAATGAGACGAAGGCAGCTGCGATTTCGCATTGGTAATAAAATGCATTAAGATTGAAATATAAAGGAGTTGTTTATTGTCTCGATTTTTGGCTTCTGGTCCGAGGAGAAATGGAAGACCTCCGAGAGGTGGGAATGATCAATCGCCATGGTTGTGGTGATGTCCGGCACCGATCTCTGGAGGAGAACAAAGGGGAACCCGAGAAATGCCATTGAACGCGGAAAGACCAACAACGAGGAAGCGAAAACAAAAGGGCACAAAGCAAAGAGAAGACAACCATCTCCCTTAAATGGGGCGTTGCACACGCGAGAAGCCAAATCTGTCCTGTAAAATCAAGTTGGTCCGCTCGCATGAGATAATACTTGAAAGACCTTGCCATGCTTCAATGGTATCTGATATGACACTGGCGGTAGGGTGATCTATTGCAAAGTTTGCCAAAAGATCAACAACATGATTGGTTTCCGATAATTGTGCATGATGTGCCAAGTACCAATCTTGCCCAACCAAAAGAAAATATGGGGGATAAAGATGTTGATTTTCCACAAGGGGGAAGAGCCTCTAGAGACTGCATGAACAATTATTTGTGAGTCTCCTTCAATATAAAGTTGTGAGCAACCCAATTGGGCTGCCATCTTAATCTATCGTTTATTATTGTTACGTTGTTCTTAAACCAAATTATTGTATGTATGCCAACAATTTTTTATAATTACAAAAAAATAGATAAATAAAGTTAGGGCAAAATAATTTTTATTGACATGATGGGAATTTGAATGAATTGTTTTAAGAAGAATGTGGTGTACTTAAAAGATAATTGTTTTTCTGCCCAAAAATAGATATATAGCCTTTTATCTTTTTATTAATCTTATCTTTTTAATTTAATCAAATTTTAATATTTAATAGTAAATGTTTTTGAATAATATATATTTTATATTTATTTATAAATAATATTCCTTTTACATATTATTGGTCTCTTCACTTGTCATTTTATTTTTTTCTACTTAAAATAAATATTTATTTTATTCCATGGAATTTTTTGGAGTTCTATCATTTTAAATTACATACCATTCATATGTATCATATCTACCACAAATAAATTAATACAATATTAATTAAAAATTAGTCTCATACCAATAAAATAATTAATAAAAAATAATATAGTAATTATTAAAATATAATTTTACAATAATAATTATTGACTAATAAGTACTAACTAGTCACATAGTCCATACCAATAAAATAGTTAATAAACACATAAATACACTAATAGCATAACAATTAACTAATATTAGATTAATAATAAAAACATAAATTGATATCTTAACAATTAACTGATGTGGATCCAACTGCAAGAGGTTGAAATACCTCCAAAACACACACACAAACAGTTTGTAAATAAACCAGAAGCTTCAAAATACTTTTCTTCTCATTCCAAAATCCACACTAATCTTTTACATCATTCCAATCTTTCTTTTATTTCACATTAGTTCTAAAAACCCTAGAATGCCAAAAAACCCTAAAATGCCAAAAATTACTTACTAGAAAAACACCTCGGATGGGCCCCAAATTTTTGCCTGCCAAATATGCCTTCGTAAATTAAGGCCCACACAAAATTTTGGCTTATTCTATAAAATGTGGAAAAAGTTATTAAAACTCTAAGACCTAGTCAAAAGCAAAAAAAACATTTAGAGCCAATTTTAGACCACTAGATGAAGGAATACAACCCCAAAAAATATTCCAAAATGAGCCATAGCCTTTGTAATAAAGTTGGCCCCAACATAATACTAATGAATATCTAGCACCTCGAAAAATTTCAAGACGATCTAACGGTCAGATCAAAAGTTATGGCCTTAACAAGTTATGCTCCCGCATCATTAACATATTGTATATCAATATTAAAAACACAATTTAACTAATATTATATTAATTAACTACTCATACCAATAAAATAATTATTAAACGCATAAAGGCAGTTAATACCATAACAATTATCTAGTCTCATACTCATATTTAATGTTTATTGTTTTCGTGTATATTACTTTCTATCGTATATTAATTACATTTAATGCAATAAAATCTATCATGATCAAGACCTTGTTTGTCTATCGACTTTCTTTAATAAATTATCTTCAATTATGTGCACCTTTCTTATTTTATCATTGCATTATATATGTGTTAAAATATAGTAGAGTATTTTTAAAAATTGGGTAGTCATTTCATTTTTTTAATCCACATAAAGTCTAAGTAATATTTAGGAGTATGATTAACACTTTATCTTACTTCAAGCTTCTATTTCTTCCCAATATATTTAATTTCTAATCAGATTGGTGAGATTGAATCTCAATTTGTCCTTCCACATTCACCTAAGAGGAGTAAGAGGTGTATGATTAGTGAGAAAAGTGCCTCTCTAGATCTGTGATAATGGATATGATAAAGACCTTAAATGGGCCTCACCTATGGGCATGTAGAAGTGTCCTGTCAAGTCGTGGGTAGACTTGGTTCACTAGAGGAAGGCGGTAGAAGTGTCAGAGATGAAAAAAATCACCCGTCTTGAAAGGTGAAGGAATATGGTTGAAATTACCTAAAAAAATCCGTCAATTGAGCCAAAAAAAAGCTCATAGACTCTCTAGTGGGTAAGTTTCTTGTCTCAAGAATTGATATAGATGTTTTTAGATGTTGGGCATTGAAAAAATGGATTTTGAAGGGTAAAATTGAGATCTTTTCTCTAATAAAAGGTTTTTCTTAATCTCTTTCTCTTACCATGAAGACTGTATTCATGTCCTTTTGGATGGTCCATGATATTTAGAAAAATAGGACTTGTTCTTGAGGAAATAAAAGCCTGGTTATGACCTGGATAAGGAGGACATAAATATTACTCCAATCTAGGTTCATTTTCCCAGTCTACCTCAATACTACTACACAAAGTCTGAATATTGCTAATTTTTGAGTCAATTTTGCATCAGAAATTAACCTTTTTGAGTATTCGGATGTGTTTCTATGAATAATTTGTGTTGGGAAAGGTGTTGTAACTTTTATTCGAATATAATTTTTTTTATTTTCTTAGTTTTATGTCACTTTAACGCCGCTATAGTGTTGCTATAACATCTATTTTGCACCACATATAATTGACACAACCTTTTATTTTTGCTTCACTCTAGTGTGGAAAAAAAATGATTTTGAGAATAAACACTTTCATTTAAATATAATTAAAATGGTTTTGAGAATAAACAAGACTAAACATTTCTTCAACGATCTATAGAAATCTCTAGAAAGACAATTGTCTCTTACCTTCTGAAGATACATTGGTTAAAAATGCTTTTTTTTTTTAAAATTAGGGTAAACGAGGGTGTTGAAAGGACCCACATCATTGTACAATTGAGGATTTTTGAGAGGATCCACAACCTAGGTTACAATCAAGGGGACCACCATTAAGAACCCAATTGAAGCAACCATAAAGCCATAGTGAAGATGCAACGACCAACAAAAATGACCACAACGAGTGGAACAACTACCAATGACGACAGCGAGAGGAGCAAGAACTAACGTCAATAGCGAGAGGAGAAACAACCAACGTCAGCAATGAGAGGAGAAACAACCAACATCAATAGCGAGAGGAGCAACCATCAATGACAACAAGGAGAGGAGTAGCCACCAAATGTCGAGGTGGCGAGAGAGGAGCAGCCATTAGCGTCAGCAACGAGAGGAGCAACCACCAATGATAGCATCAGCCACCAACATCAACAACGGGAGGAGTAACCACCAGTGTCAACATGAACATAGATGCTGCATCTAGTGGTGAACCACCTCCGAGGAGGATCATGCCTCGGGGGGATTTGAACATGGGTGGGAAAACACACAACCATGTGACTTGACCACACCACTCCCACCCCATCGACTTGGTTAAAAATGCTTTTAATTTTTTTAAAGTTTATATTTTTATAAATGATGTAACAAGACACGCTATTATCAACAACATCAAATGAACTAAACTTTTTTTAAATTTATTTTTATCTCTTAAAATTTATTTATGATTGTAATGGATTAATTTGGTTTATATTCTTTCTTTGATGGTGTGTAGGTTATGTAATTCCATAGACAAATTTGGAGTTCCTTGTGTTTTAGGGATGTTATATTCTATTTATATAAGAATACCAACACTCAGTCTAAACATCACATATGTTTGCAAGATTGACCAATCTACCAATCAATGATAATTCCTCCAAAACGTGGTAAACAAGTTGACTGATCAACCTTACAAAAACATTCTAAACAAAAGTGCCCTTTAATGACTTCTCTATAGTTAATGTAACATATTCATTATCTAAGTATACCTATAGCCTATAACTCCTATGACAATGGTTAATGTTTGAACTTAGTTATATATATGAATAATTATTTTAGTTTTCATCTTGGTTGGAAAAACTTTCTTCCTACATCACTTGACACCGATGCTCGAACCACTTTGAACTTTTTAAAAGGATTAAATCATTTGCAATTTATCAAAATATATGATAGATTTACCATATATGAAGTTCGATAGATTGGTTCTTATTGTTCATAAGTCTTATATCACTATTACAAATACTTTTGATATTTTTTATTCTCTAAAAAATTCACAGATGTTAATTTCATGTGGTCTATACAAGGCATTGTAATTTTTTCCGATAATAAAATTCATTAATAAAATATATATTAGCTATTTATTATTATTATTTTGATTGGTAAACAAGGTTGAAGGGCCCCTTTCCCTATGTGTCACTTTTTTAATCGCCAGAGCGACAACTGATTTTGGACACAACTAGGGGCCCCAAATCCCCAAGACCACACAACCTCAACGAATCATTGTATCCCATAGACTACAAACCGTGCCAACCTTCGAGCATTACCACAAGGGAAATTACCTCCTCCATCATAGGACTCACCTACATGTTCTATAAGATCTATCATTGAATACAACCGACCTCAAATGCCTCAATGGGAATTAAACCTTGGTTGGCTTGGAAACATCCAAATGACCTAAGCAACTCACCCCAGTTCATTGACCATCTATCGTTTATTATTATTAGGTTGTTCTTAAACCGAATTATTGTATGTATGCTAACAATTTTTGATTTTATCCAAGTAAAATTGTAATTAGAAATAAATAAATAAACGAAGTTAGAGCAAAATAATTTGTATTAACATGATGGGAATTTGAAATAATTATTTTAAGAAGAATGTGGTGTGGTTAAAAGATAATTGTATTTTCTACCTGAAAATAGATATATAGCCTTTTAACTTTTTTATCTTATTAGTGGTAAATGGTTTTAGGAGGGACTATACCTCGAGTTACAAAAAATCCCAAAGGCCAGATAAGCATGAGTTGCAACATGATTTTTTGAAAGGTGGGGGCCACACCCCAAAGAAAAGGCCTAGAAGATAGATACAACAAATTATAACAAAGGCAAAGTAAAAATTGCCAATATGGAGCACAAGAATAGCAAAACTGCAGCCCTACCACAACTACACTACCGATAAGAAACACCAAAAATACATAAAGACCAAAAGGAGCCAAGCACCTTTACTGAAGATTTTTGAAACACTTTTTTCACGTTCTCCAGTGCTTTGAAGAGATTCAGAGAAGTCCACTTTGTTGGGTCCTTGCTGCTAGAGGAGAAAGTCTTCTTTATTGCTTTTCCACCTTTCCAGAGATCCTCTGGGATACCACTGACATCACATATTTTCTTAACCTGAATATGCAAAAATTTGAGAATGGCCTTTTGCATGATGAGATGATTGACTTGTTTGGTGACAATCTTCTCAGAGTATCCTCCATGGCCTTTTTCTTTGACTTAGATCTTCAAGCTTTTTCTCAATATCCATTATAGGGACCTGATTGAATTTTGCACCCTCATTAAAAAGAACAGTCACATCATCCCCCATACTCTTGAAATTCTCAACTTGTTCTTGAATATTGGTTTGCATGTCTCCGATGGCCGAGGGATACAGGTTAGTCTGACTTATGGTCAACAGACTCTCAACAACTTCCACATCTTTACCTTTACGAGCACTTCTAAGAATCCTTTTGGCCAAAGGGGTGAAGGAGGCCTGAATTTTTTGGTCTTTTTGGGTTGCATGGGAGGGGGAAGATTGGAGCTGGAGGGGATATTGGAAACAATTTTTTTATAGTAGTAGTGGAGGAGTAGAATAACACCTTGGTGGTGAGGAAGACCTCTCTGATGTGAGTGAACCAACAAAATAGATCTCTCAAGAGATTGCAAAATGTAATAAGAGAGGCTAACTCTAGGAGACCTTCTAAAATGATTCAAGTGGACAAAATGGTGAAGGGGAAAAGTGGAAAATCTACCTTCTAAGGTAACATACCTAACCACCATTCGAGCCACGTCATCGTAGGGGGCTAGAATGGATGAACAAACAATGCCTGCTTTGCCAATCTACATGGTTTCAAATCCTTGAAGAAATTTCTTTTCTTCCGTATCCTTATCAAAATTGTTCCTATAAAACTTAATGCCATCTGAGCTCAAACTAGTAACAAAAGATATCAAATTCTCTGTAATTTGGAAATATTTACCTTTATAATCGAGGACCTGGTTTTGCCAATGTTTGGCAAACATGGCGGAAATGTGTTTGCCTTTTAACTTTTTATTAATCTTATCTTTTTAATTTAATCAAATTTTAATATTTTAATATTTCAGTAAATATTTTTGAATAATATATATTTTATATTTATTTATAAATATTATTTATTTTACATATTATTGGTCTCTTCACTTGTCATTTTATTATTTTTCTAATTAAAATATAAATTTATTTTATTCCATTAGAAAAAAATTGGAGTTTTATCATTTTAAATTACATACCCTTCATATGTATCATATCTACCACAAATAAATTAATACAATATTAATTAATAATTAGTCTCATATCAATCAAATAATTAATAAAAATAATATAGTAATTATTAAAATATAATTTTACAATAATTATTATTGACTAATAAGTACTAACTAGTCACATATCAATAAATTAATTAATAAACACATAAATACACTAATAACATAACAATTAACTAATATTATACTAATAATAAAAATAAAAATTAATATCTTAACAATTAACATATCATATATCAATAATAAAAACACAATTTAACTAATATTATATTGATTAACTACTCATACCAATAAAATAATTATTAAACACATAAAAACACTAATATCATAACAATTATCTAGTCTCATACCCATATTTAGTGTCTATTATTTTCATATATATTACTTTATACCGTTTATCAATTACATTTATTCGTAATAAAATCTATCAAACCATGTTTGTATGTCTATCGATTTTCTTTAATAAATTATTCAATTATGTGCACCTTTCTTATTTTGTCATTGCATTATTTATGTGTTAGACTAGAGTAGAGTGTTTTTAAGAATTGGTTAGTCATTTCATTATTTGTATCCACATAAGTCTAAGTAATATTTAGGAGGATGATTAACACTTTATCTTACTTCAGGCTTCTATTTCTTCCCAATATATTTTATTACTAATCAGATTGGTGGGATTGAATCTCAATTTGTCCTTTCACATTCACATAACATTAAAGTTGCAGCGATTTTAAGATTTACTTATCATTTTTTACAAACATGTTTGTTGATGTTACTTAAATTATTCTCTATGTATTTTAAGTTATCTTAAAGTCATCAATATTTATTTTTGAATGAAACTTGAGCGAGAATCGTGGGAGTACGAGTGGGAGGAGGATTTTAGATGTGTGGGAAAATGTAGAGAGGAGTAAGAGGCGTATGATTAGTGAGCAAAGTTCCTCTCTATCTGTGACAATGGATATGATAAGGACCTTAAATGGGCCTCACCTGTGGGCCTGCAGAAGTCTCTTGTCAAGTCATGGGTAGACTTGGTTCACTAGAGGAAGGTGGTAGAATTGTCAAAGATGAACAAAATCACCCGTCTTGAAAAGTGAAGGAATATGCTTGAAATTCCCTAAAACATCCATCAATTGAGCCAATAAGAAGCTCATAGACTCTCTAGTGGGTAAGTTTCTTATGTCAATAATTGATATAGAAGTTTTTAGACGTTGGGCATTGCAAAAATGGGATTTGAAGGGTCAAATTGAGATCTTTTCTCTAATAAAAGGTTTCTTCTTAATCTCTTTCTCTTACCATGAAGATTGTATCCATGTCCTTTTGGATAGTCCATGATTTTTAGAAAAATAGGACTTGTTCTTGAGGAAATAAAATCCTGATTTTGACCCAGATAAAGAGGACATAAATATTATTTCAATCTAGGTTCATTTTCTCGAGTCTACCTCAATACTACTACACAAAGTCTGAATATTGCCAAATTTTGAGTCAATTTTGCATCAGAAATTAACCTTTTGAGTATTTTGGATGTGTTTCTATGAATAATTTGTGTTGGGAGAGGTGTTGCAAATGTGATGCAACTTTTATTCGACTATACTTTTTTTATTTTGTCAACTTTACGTTAGTTTTGTGTCACTTTAACGCCACTATAGTGCCGCTATAACATCTATTTTGTGCCACATATAATTGACACAACCTTTAGTTTTGCTCAACTCTAGTGTGGAACATAAATGACACAAATTCTAATCACAAAAATAAAAAATAACTTATAGGTAATTATATTATATAATACTATATATTTTTAATGCAAATATAATATTTAACATTTGATTTGTTTTATTATATATAATTATTGTATATTATCATGATTATTCTTAATATAAAATGAATTTTTGTTTATTAAAACTTGACAAAATATCATAATATTATTCGAATAGGAACAATAAAATAAATACATGTTATATATATTAAAAATACAATATTTATAATACCATTTACTTTTATACAGTAATATATAATATTTTACATTTGTAAATGACAAAAAGGACCAATTCTCTTCAAAATTACAAAACAAATAAATGTGAAACCAATTTTCTTAGCTTTCTTCCTTAATTGTGTTTTGAGTTGTGAGGATTACGTTTCTTCATTTTCTTCTTCCTTTCACACTCCCCATCATAGTTGGAGTATTTCGATTGTTTCTGAGTGTGTTAGGGCCTCATATTATCATCCTCGACTCTTTTGGGTTGTTTCTTCATCAAAATTAATCATGAAATCCATTTTTTCTTCACTTCTTCATATTTCACAGTAATTGGTGTCGGTCCAACGACCGTCCTCGGTTCGATCTGACTGTCTTCGGTTTACCTGACTGGTGTCGGTTACCAGCTCTTTTCGTTATTTTACCCAAATTTCTACTTTTTCCAAATAATAATCAACTAACCATGCATGTAGGTGTATTGGAAGCTCACAGAAGAATGTCTCATATAATTAATTGTAAATATTATCCTCGACCCACTTTCTTGGAGAGAAATCCTTACAAATGGGATGATGTTGTATGAAAGCATCCTCAACATTGTGTAGCCAAGAGCTTTGATATTATTTTGCGTTAAATGTTACATCTTCTGTCCACTTCATCCTTGCATTTTAATGAAGGTCCTTACAACATAACAATTTTTTTGAGGTCTAGTTGTCTTCCTGCCTTATTCACACACCATTATTGTGTCAATTGTGCATGAGTTTCCCCCCTTGTGCTGGCATATCACGCTTAGTCAGTCTAAGATGAGCTCACCTAAAGCGTGAGAGGTTTCCAAGTCCTATCATAACTTAACAAGAGTGAAGTGAATTGATTTGTTAATTCAACAATTAGACTCGTGGTTTTAATACATCACAATAAAACAAGACCATGCATAAACCAAATACATACATCTATACTAGGCCCCTTCATGGGTATTTATACCAGTGGGAACTTATCCTACACTAGTCTTACAAGGGCTAATAATAACCTTTGATTTTATAACAATGTGATATTTCTAGTTGATCATGGAAATTAACAATTTGGTTCTATCTCGGGCTATTTTACCCTGGGGCCTATCGGTCTCCTTTGCATTTCATGGAGTTTAACTACTACATTGAGTTGGTTAGCCAAATTATCCTTTTACTGATTTAAACATGTGCCGCATGTTGATTCTCTACATAAGGCATTGATATATTTAGCCTTATCCGATCCCTCTATCTGCATCATGCAGATGTCGAGCACTGAAGTTTAATTCCACTTTCAGACTCGTGTTTATCCTTATCCTTTGTTGCTATGCACATCCTTTCCTTTGATCTTATCCTTTACTACACGATGCTCTTTATGATTTCTCCGACATATATCTTTTGTTATTCTTATGCATATGATTCCTTCCTTTTTCCTTTGTACGACTACCTCTTGTATGCTCCCCTTCTTTTACCTTACACACACCCTTATATAATTCCCCCGCGCCTCCAAAGAATAAATCACAAATAAATAATACGAAGTCATCATGGACTTAAAGAATAAAGAATATGATAAACATGGGCCCAACACCACTCATATGTTTCCCAAGGAATAGGGGTTTGAATCCCCTTCTTAGTGGGTAAGTCATTTGTAAATAATCCCATTATTAGCTCTTTAATTCATGCAATTGATGGTTGTGCACTGTAATTTTGGGTTTTCATCACAAAATTTAAAAGATAAAAGCTTTACATTGTATTCAGCCCCTTGAAGTGTGGGCATGCCATGGTATCAAAGACCCAAAAATGTGTTGCATGGGGTGAGGTGGTTGAATCCCACTCCCATGTCTCTCTTTTAGCTTTGGGCTTGTTTTATATTTGGTGGGAAAGATCCCACATTGTTTGCATTACAACCAACACTTGTCTTTTTAAAATCATGTTCGGATAAGGGAGGATGTGGTTGCAGCCACACATGTGTCATTTTATTTGAATTCCCTATAGGCTCAGTCTATAGCTTGCATTGGTTACTATGGACTCGCCTTTGACCTACGAGGTGGTTGCATTGATTTGTGTGGCTCGAGTGTAGTAATTATTGGTTAGCTCGTTGAACTTGGTACTTGACTCGATGATAATTGTGAGGTGGAAAGTTGTATGTGAGTTGGCTCATCAACTTAGCATTAAGTTGTATAACAATGTGACTAGGCTTGCGAGTACATCCTTAGCCCTTGGTGGCAATGTGGAGATCTTGGTCTCCAACTAGTTGACCTACTTGGGAATCTTTGACAACTATGTGGAATTATCCCCATATTGATGGTGCAAAGGTAGTATGAAGGCTTTATATGCAAATTCACATACCATCTATAGTGAAGAAAGGCGAAAAATTCTCCATCCAAAAAAAGAGTGAACTCCAAACTCTTGGGCCCTAAAAAACATACCATGTGGGACCCACCTCGAATTTCGAAGACTAGAGGCTAAAAACCAAATTTTTTGCTCGAGAAAACTCTACCACTTTTCACCACCACATTCATCCAGTTGTGGCGCTCACATAGTGCCACATCAGCTCTGTGTAGCCTGTCCCATTATTTTTTTTAGTTGGAGAGGAAATTCAACGGGCTATATCTTCTTCATACGGTACCTATGTCACTCTGTTCAAAAGGTGTCTAAAAGCTCTCGATGAGCTCTTATGTATGTAATCTGTTTTAGAGATTGTGCAAACCATAAGAATTACGGGTATGCTCCAGATCAATATGTGACATTTTTTAGTGTCATGCGTCTACATTCAATGCGTACATATGTGGATTGTTTATTGCAGTATCGAGATGAATTTTTATTTAGTGGTAGTTTTAATTTATGCTCTTTACAGGTTGACTTATTGTGGCATTCTTGTTGTGATGTTATTGGTAAGAATATAGCAAAATGCATGAACCTACTCATTGTAATGGTATGGAATTTTATTTTGATTATAATAAATGCATTTCAATTTGGTATTTGGTTCCTCGACATTGAAATTAATTGTTGTGACCCATTGCAGTGGTATAATTAGAATTTAGTCTACCATACAAAACACCAAATAACATGCCAAAGGTTGCTTTTTTCTGTTGGAATGCATATTCTTTAAATTGCCATGTTTTGTATGATGCGATTCAATTATATGATACTACATCATTCTGATTAATTTTAAACACATTTTTTGTGTATTTGTGGTCACTCCAATAATAAGTTGTGACATTGTATCTTTGTATACACATATGTTTTCTAAATGATTATGCTTTATATTTTTTAATACATGAGCAAGAAATATGTACATATTGATGTTAAAGATTTTCTTGTTTGGAGTATATAGTTCAATAAATATTGGCTAAGGAAATTGCATAGATTAACATGGAAAACATATTCCCTTTTTTTTTCATTTTTGCACAATATACTAAATGTTCTTATTTTTTTTCATGTGTTCAATATTTTCATTTGTTAAGCCCGCAACTTAGTTGGGAAGGTGAGGGATTGGTTGTTGTTTTTTTGGCTAGACAAAGCAACATTTTTGAAGAGGTGACCATAACGGTGACAGGTCAGGATAGGTTTATTTGAATTGTTTTTGCAACCTACTTTAAAAATCATTTGATAGATTGTTTTGTTGCAAGGATCACTTAAATGTTAGGAATAGTAATGTTCACATGTTTATGTTTGGAAAATATTACAATTATATGTAACAATATATTCTTATAGTTGTGTTGTACCGTAAAGCTATTAACAAAGAATTTGGTATTATGCTTCCTATTTATTAGGAAGTTTGTTTTGTCACTCTGACTATATATTAGTCGATTACACTATGCAAGAAATATAGAAAAAGACATTGTGTGTTTCTGCTGTGTAAAACTAAGTGTCTTTCAGATTTGATATCAGAGTGACCTTAATTCTTTGCTTATGATGGAATTTTGAGCATAGCCAGAGGCAGTTAAGTTGTTTACTATTGCCCTGATAATGAAAAACTAAATTTGTGCATAATGTTTTTGTATAGAAATCAATAAGTTTTTTGTTTAGGTTTGGAGAATGTGTACAAAAGCTTTGATATTTCTCTTCCTACGCATGCAGCTCAACTAAGCACTATTGTTTACAATTAACCTGTGTAGATCAACACGGTTAGATTATCTTGTGCATTGATAAATATCAGGAACATGGAACTTGGTCTTGGAATTTGTGTAAGACATGATTCGAAAGTTGGAACACTTATTTTTATAGAAAAGGGAAGGCACAATTGTAGAGGGAAAATGTGTAGTCCAGCCTGAGCATATATTATGATCTATGCATTAGATCTGGATTGAGTGACCTTTTAATGCAAGAACATAGAGATTTGCATTCAAATCTATCTTGGACTCGTTTTGGCCGTATTTTCCTGATTGTCATCATTAGTTGCACACAGATCTTGCAAATGTCAACCTACTCCTAGCTCAGTAAAGATTGTGGAAGGCACTCCTTGGTAGCTGTATCAATTTCAAGCTCCATCGATGGCTTTGATCAACAAGACTTTGGTGACTTGCATTGCTCTTGACCCGGACTTCGACATTGTTGACACCGAGTGCTCATGCTTGCATCCAGGAGTTGTATTTCGTCCTCCTACTAGCGTGGAATTGTTGAAAATAGAAGCAAGAAACTCAATTTAATTTTCTGTCTAAATTAAATTGAGGAGGAAATTTGAAATTCACATCATCAAAAGGCCACTTGGATGTGTTAGTTGAGTCACAATCGGTTAACTCATTAAATTCGAGTTGAGACAATGATATCAATTAGTTATAAAGATTCCTATATTTTAGGAACCTAGGTTGAGTTTATTTGAGTTATAAATCGATTAAAACTAGTTTCAAGTGGCCGAACTAGTTAATGATTAGTTAGGTGGTTGGACTTGAGTCTAACCTAATGATCATTTAGTTAAGCGATCAATCAACCCATATTTTGCTCATGCATGTGAATAATTTGAATTCTTAAGTTGTGGTGGAATTTCCAAGGTAGATGACAGCAGGTGCAAACTAATTAAGTGTACAGGAGTTTTGTTTTAGTGATCTGACTGAGATAGACCTTATATAGGTAGGTTGTGCTCAGTTGAAAAACCTGAATTGTAATTGATCTCTTCCATTTGATTAATGCAAAACAGATTTTATGGGGTTTTGGGTAGTAAGCTTTCCTTGGGTTTTGATATATCTTGTCTCTGTATTTATGCAGTTTCTGTGTGATGTTTTTATTTATGCAGTAGATTAGATTTGTGTCTCATGATTTAGATAAATTTCATGAGCAGTTGTGAATCTATTGAAATTTCTACATGGTATCAGAGCTTTAATCACAGAAGAACAGGGAATTCGAAGTTTCTCCTCAGGTCTACAGGTCAGTGCAGCAGCATCTCTACAGAGCTTGGAAGATGGCTTTCAACGGGTTGAGGCTAGAATTTGCCTTGGATGGCAGCTCCAACTTCGTAGCTTGGAAGGATCGCATGGAGGCAGCATTTGCAGATAATGGGTTGTTGGAATATATCGAGTCTGATATTCCACAGCCAGCTGCAACAGATGTCCAACTTGCTCAGTGGAAGAAGGATGTGGTGAAAGGAAGAAGAATTATCCTCGAAGGGGTTTGAGATCATATTGTCTCAAACCTCCATGGGAAGACTTCTCCATTCGCAATGTGGAAAACATTGTGAGTTGTTCTAGAATCGAGTGACCAGAGAGAGAAAGTGACACTCAAGGATAAACTTCAAAAGATCAAGATGGAGAAAAATGATACTATTCCGCATGATTCGAGCAAGCTCACACAGTGTTGTTAGGAAATAAGAGATAAAATATGCGGAATAATCCCTTACTGTAATCGCAAAGATAGAAACTAATATGCGAGAAAATATTACAGAAGATCTCAAATAAAAGTGCGAATAAATAACACAACAGAGAGACAAGATTTAACGTGGTTCACCCAATTTGGGCTACGTCCACCAAGAATCACTTGCTTAGATTTTATTACAAGCCTCACTCTCTCAATACAATACCAGATCCGTTTGGAGCTATGCTCAACAAACTCTACTGAATTCACACCGAATTCAAAACACATCTACAATACATTTTCTTGTACATCTATCATATGCATAAGACCATATAAATAGACAAGCTTAAGCAATTTTACAAAACCGTGGGTATCAAAACAATGGGGAAAAATAAAACTATCCCATAAACCTATGGGTAGCGAAGAAGCGGTTTTAAAAACAACGGGTAGAAAAAAACATGGGCCCAAAACAGCCCATAAAGATTACCCATTACCCATGGGTTAATAAACCACCCATGAAAATTTACTTTGGGGGCTTCGCCCGACCCCATGACCCGCTCACGGCGAGTGGGACCGTAGTAAAAATACCGAGTGTAACACATAGAAGGTGTACCACACTCTAACATGAAAATAGGCTCCACAAACATAACAAGTCTTTGTGATGAGCTTGGTGGTGTTGGAGTTACTGCTCCAGAAGATGATTTGGTGAGTCTAGCATTGCTAGGTCTTCCCAAGAGTTGACACAGTTACCAAGATTCCGTAAATGGTCGAGAAAAGCTACCTGATTGGTCACGCTTGTGGTCTGATCTTCAGCAGGAAGAATTTAGGCGAAGCACAAGAGATGGATCCTCATCCAAAGTTGATGAAGAGGAAAACTTTGCATTGATGGGAAAAGGGAAGAAAGGGAAAGGGAAGAAATTCCAACCCAAGCCCGATTCTAATCATGGCGGAAAAAGGAGATTTGTTGAAGGTGAAGTGCTTCCACTATCACAAGTTTGGGCACTACGCAACCAGATGTCCGTAGAAGAAATCCAGCAAGAAAACTGTAGCTGTAGGTGAAGCTCTAGCTTCACAGTTCGAGCTTGATTTCACACTCGTTGCATGCATGGCCAACATAGTAATGAGTACCGTGTGGTATTTGGATTCAGGTGCATCTTTTCACATGACTGGAGGTAAAGATTTCTTCAATGAAATGGAGGAGAAGGATCTGCAGATAAATATCAAGCTAGGCGATGATGGGTGGTATGGTGCAAGTCCCAGTATAAACCTTTGTAACCTTCCGAGAGAGAGTTGGGATCAGATCTTCAACTCAAAGATGTCATGTATGTGCGGGATTGAAGAAGAACCGATCTTGGTAGCAGTACTCAAAGACCGTGGTTATGATGTGGTATTCAGCTAGGGAAAAGTATTCCTGAGACACATAACCACTGGGCAAGTAAAGCAGATCGGGGTTCGTGTGAAGAACCTCTACAAACTTGATATAGATGGTAGTGCAACATTGATGGGTAAAGCAGACAGTGTGGTGAGCCAGGATGAAGGTGAGTTATGGCATAGGAGATTGGGCCATCTACACCACGGTGCTTTGAAGATCATGCAACAGATTTCTACTGAGTCTTCCAAAGGGTATTGTTCCACGAGATAGACACATGCAAGGGATGTACCATGGGGAAGTATACAAAAGCCACTTTTCATGAGAAGGAGAACCAAGCAACGGAAATCCTTGAGAGAGTCCACTCAGACATGTGTGGACCATTCTCAATAGCTTCCATAGCAAAACACAGGTATTATGTGATTTTTGTTGATGATTTTTCTAGAAAGTGTTGGATCTACTTCATGCAGAAGAAAGATCAGATGTTCTCAAAGTTTTGTGAGTTCAAAGCACTAGTAGAGAAAGATATAGGGAAGAAGGTGAAGGCTCTAAGGAGTGAAAATGGTGGTGAGTACATCTCTAATGAATTCAAGAACTTCTATGCCAAAGAAGGAATTCAGAGAGAGTTAATTGCACCTCATAACCCACAACAGAATGGGGTTGCAGAAAGAAAGAATAGAACAATTGTGGGAGTAGCATGAGCTATGTTACATGATCAAGGCCTACCATTGCATTTGTGGGCAGAGGCATGCAACACAGCCGTATTTGTGCAAAACTATAGTCCTCATCGGATACTTGGCATGAGTACACCAGAGGAGGCTTTTATTGGTAAGAAACCTGATGTTTCATATTTTAAATTTTTGGCTCATCTGTCTATTGCCATGTGACCAAAGATGCCAGGAAGAAGCTAGAACCAACTGCAGAGATTGGGATATTTGTGGGGTATACTGATACTCCCCACAACTATCGGGTGTATTTCCCAGCTAACAGGATGACAGTTGTCAGAAGGGATCTTAAATTTGATGAGGAGAAAGCCATGCGATTGTCCCTTGAGAGGGAGCTTGATTTGCATGTAGATGAGGAACTCTTAGTTCCAAAGGATGAACCTCAAGATGTGGAGCAGTCACATGCAGAGGATCATGGAGTGGCAGAAACCACTCATGCAGAGTCATCCACTAGAGATGGCAGCAAGCGAACAGGGAAGTTGATAGATTGTTGCATGATGCTAGAGAGAGTGTGGGACAACCCACATCACAGCATAGGCAGACGAGGTTACCAAGTTGGTACACTAACTACATGGCTCTGATGAGCATGAGTGTAGAGACTGAGCCATCCTCATTCGAGGAAGCTGTAGAGCAACCTAGTATGGGTTGATGCTATGGTAGAGGAATTTGATTCCATTGTCAGAAATAGTGTTTGGGAGGTGGTCCCAAGACTAGCAGAAAAATCAGTGGTAGGTTCAAGATGGCTTTACAAAGTGAAGCATGTAGCAGACGGAAGCATCGAGAAACATAAGGCTAGATTTGTGGCCAAGGGGTTTTCTTAGGTAGAAGGTATTGATTACGAGGAGACTTTTGCTCCAGTAGCAAGGTACTCTTCCATCAGATCTATTCTTTCTTTGTCCACGTAGATGGGGTGGAAGATCCACCAAATGGATGTAAAAACAACATTCCTCAATGGATTGATTGAGGAAGAGGTGTATATTGAATAGTTAGGAGGGATTTGAGACCTTTGACAGAGAGTCGCATGTGTGCAAACTCAAGCAAGTGTTATATGGGCTCAAGCAAGCATCTCATGCTTGGTACACAGGATTAACAACTATTTCACCGGGTTAGACTTCACCAAAAGTGAAGTAGATGCAAACCTTTATCATATTGTTGTTGAAGGTAAATTATTGACTATCGTGCTATATGTTGATGATTTAATTTTGATCGGTGATGAGCAGTTTATCAATTCTTGCAAAGAGGATCTTGTAAGAGAATTTGAAATGAAGGACATGGGACTCATGCATTGTTTCCTAGGTTTGGAAGTATGGCAAGGAGATGGAGAAATTTTTGTTTCTTAAGGAAAGTATGCCAATGAGATATTGAAAAGATTTCACATGGAGAAGAGTAAACCCATGGAGACACCTCTTGCAGGAAGTTGGAGGAAGGAGGATGCTACTTCAGGTGAAGTAGTAGATGCTACCACTTATAGGCAACTTGTAGGTTCACTTATGTATTTGGTGAACACACATGACTGGACATGTGTTATGCCATTAACCAGCTTAGTCAAGCCATGGTTAAGCCAACCAAACTGTATTGGAAGGCAGCAAAGCATGTGTTGCGATACCTTAGAGGCACTACTCAGTTTGGTCTTTGGTACAGACGGACAGAGGGAGTGAAGCTGCAAGGCTTCACAGATGCAGATTGGGCGGGAGTCCATCAGACAGAAAGAGCACATCAGGAGGAATTTTCAGTGTTGGGTCAGCAGCGGTTTCTTGGTACAAAGAAGAAGTGGAGATTTGTGGTGCTCAGCTCACCAGAAGAAAAATACATGGCTGCAAGTCAAGCAGCATGTGAGGCTATCTGGATGAGAAAGATTCTTGTTGGTTTATTTGGTCGGTTAATGGATCCTACGATGATTCACTGTGATAATCAGAGTTGTATCAAACTCTCTGAGAATCTAGTTTTTCATGATCGTTCCAAGCATATTGATATCCGGTATCACCATCTTCGAGATTGTGTGTAGAGGCAGATTATGTTGCTACAAGTACATCCCGACGGAGGAACAAGATGCAGATATTTTGATGAAGGCTTTGTCAAGAGGCAAATTTGAATTCCATAGGGACAGGATTGGGGTCCATGATAATCCCTTTCTTGCTGAGAGGGAGTGTTGAAAATAGCAGCAAGAAACTCAATTTAATTTTCTATCTAAATTAAATTGAGGAGGAAATTTGAAATTCCACATCAACAGGCCACTTGGATGTGTTAGCTGAGTCATTAGCAATCAGTTAACTCAGTAAATTTGAGTTGAGATAATGAGATCAGTTAGTTACAGAGATTCCTATATTTTAGGAACCCAGGTTGAGTTTATTTGAGTTGTAAATCAGTTAAAACTAGTTTCAAGTGAAACTGAACTAGTTAATGATTAGTTAGGTGGTTGGACTTCAGTCTAACCCAATGATCATTTAGTTAACTGATCAATCAACCCATATTTTCTCATGCATGTGAATAATTTGAATTCTTAAGTTGTGGTGGAATTTCCAAGGTAGATGACAGCAGGTGCAAACTAATTAAGTGTACAGGAGTTTTGTTTTAGTGATATGACTGAGATAGACCTTATATAGGTAGGTTGTGCTCAGTTGAAAAACCTGAATTGTAATTGATCTCTTCCATTTGATTAATGCAAAACAGAGCTTGTGGGGTTTTGGGCAGTAAGCTTTCCCGGGTTTTGATATATCTTGTCTCTGTATTTATGCAGTTTCTGTGTGTGATGTTTTTTTATTTATGCAGTAGATTAGATTTGTGTCTCATGATTTAGATAAATTTCATGAGCAGTTGCGAATCTATTGAAATTTCTACAAGAATTTCAACCTGAAACCAGGAGTTATATCAGATCTAGTTTACAACGTCTCAATTCATTCTCTCAACAGTTGTAGTTGACTATTCAATAATTGACTTGTATCTCACACAATCAGCACAACTGTCCATGCATCATGTCTGTAAAAGTAACGTGGCAATGGCTAGTTCAGTGTGAAACGAGATCCAAATTCAAGGTGTGCAACTACATGCATTCGTCCATGTATGCCTCGTTTATTAGATTGTAATTCTTGTTTTATGTTGAGTTTGTTTTTTTGTTTGGAGTTTAGTTGAAGTCATAAAAAGTCGATTTGTCTTAAAATGTGCAAAGTAAAAAAATGTATGTGAAAGTAAGTCTTGTGATCAAAAGAGTTGTTTATGTGGTCATTGTCAATTATTGTGTCCCATATAATACTATATAAATATTATAAAGAGTCTCATTATTTACTTTAAGTGATATTGACTCCGTTTAATACATGAGTCCGTTTAATACATGTTGAACATATTGTCTATTCATTAAATGGTTTAGTGTATTAGGGTCATTGTGAAATTTAGCCAGAAATTGTCAATTTAATAAGTCTTGGTATTGTCATAGTATTTATCATTAAAAGTCTCACCATCGAATGTTGCTTGTCCATGTGAAGTCCATTTTATTGTAGAGTCCTTTAATTTTGTTCGAGTAGTCAAATTTGTGAATTGTCGTCAAAAGTCTTGTCATTGTAAAAAGTCAGTAAAATATACTTTTTTTTGCCTCACGGATACATTTTCGGTGTTACCCGACGTCCGAAAAATAAAATGATTTCACATTATGGGGGGTAGGGGAATAATAAACCCAATGTGGAAATAAATTGTTGAGCTTTATATTCAAATCAGACTGAGCTAGGAGCATGACATTAGAGGATGGAGGCAACGGAGGCTGGAGGTTAGACAATGACCTCTCATCAGCCACTAACAATGGGGCTGCACGGAGCTGTGATGTGATTTTGTGGTGTGAATTTGCTTTAATTTGTGTGCTTCAGTTTCATATTACATGTTTTACAATATAGTGTGCGAGTTTTCAACGAGGTGTGAAAAATAAGAACAAATGTCCATTCTTGTTCACATGTTTATGAGGGTATTCCTACATAATTCCCCTATGTAAAAACATAGTGAAGAATAAATAGCACAATGAAATGCAACATCATGAGTCTTGAAGAGGTTGAATAGTCAGATGTGTTCTTGTTCATACCTAGGTTTGTGGTTAGCCTCTGGAAAACCATTGAAGGTTGTTCATATGTGTTCTTGCTTGAGTTCCCACACTATTAGGTCAGATGTGTTCCCTAGAGTGATTGGTTGATAAACAGATGATTCCTAAGTGTGTTCCCATCCTCATCGGTTAGATGTGTTCCCGATAGCACATGGTTGATAAGAAGTTGATGTGTTCCTTCTTCTACCTTCAATTTGAGTGTTGTACCAAGATCATGAGCAAGCACGGGCGGTAGACTATAGAGGAAGTGTGAAATTTCTTTTACTACCATGTAAACATTAAGGGGGAATGTTAGGAATATTAATGTTCACATGGGTATTAATATGTATGTTTGGTAAATATTACGTTTATATGTAATATATATTGTTATAACAACAATATATTCTTATAGTTGTGTTGAACCCGTAAAACTATTAACGGGGAACTTGGTATTATGCTTCCTATTTAGTAGGAAGTTTGTTTTGTCACTCTGGCTATATATTAGCCGATTATTATGTGCAAGAAATATAGAAGAAGACATTGTGTGTTTTTGCTGTGTAAAACTAAGAGTCTTTCAGATTAAAGAAACACATTAAAAGACAAATCACATAAGAAATACATGTCAACAAGAAATCAATGCTCAATGAACACAAATACACTAATATCATATCCATTTTCTATACCCAAATATTGCTCTACTTATATTATTTATGAAAATTTTAAACTTCCATTTTACCTTTTTGTACCTTTATTTTCATTCATATCTTTTGTTTTCTTACAATGCTACCCACTTTTAGCTTCTCTATTATGTGTATTGGGTGCAATTGCTAGTTATATATGCTAGCAAGACAAAATGGAGAAACCACCTTTCTAATTGAAATCTTTGTTAAGAAACAACTTAAAAAGCAAGTTACCTAGCATTGTCTAACTATTAAAACATACACTATTAGTGTTTTTTAGTGTTAAAATCTTTAACATTGTCTAGATATTAATTACACTGAAGGTGTCCCCCTATGGGAAAGGCCTTTTCGGCCAATTTGTTCATCTCATTGTGTTAAGTTTGACAGCCATCACTGTTAAGATAAGGCGATATGCAAGTGTCGGTTTGGCCAAATAATTCACGAATGATCTGCAACGCAAAAGACTGTATTTTGGGTTGTGATCCAGATCCCTAAACCACCCTTGCCTGCATGCCTTGTGTGTTTTCCGACTAAGAAACCCATTCACCATTGAGGTACATCCTTGTAATTCCTCATTAAGCGTGCATGCACATATGGGCTGCCTATGTTCATAGAAGATCTGCTCTGATGGTAGACTGAAACATGGAATGGAAATCCATGAAGAGGCAGTGAGAAGAGGATTACAGTCAGATGCCTTTGTGGGAAATGCCCTAGTAGATATGTATGCAAAATGTGGAAGCATAGAGAGTGCACGCCATATGTTTGATATAATGCCTCAACGAGATGTAGTGTCATGGACAAGTATTATTGCAGGGTGTGAGAAGAATGGGTTCTTTGAAGAATCCCTAGAGCTATTCCATCGAATGCAGCAGGAGGGTGTGAAGCCAAACTTGAAAACTTTCACAAGTGCTCTATGAACTTGCATTTAGATGTTTTTTTGTATTTTTAGCCAATGCTATAGCTGTTCGCATGAAGCAAATACCAACGTTGGACAAGATTGTAGGAATGCCACAAGAGGTAAAATTTGGCCTCAAAAGTGATTCTTGTAGTATGAGAATTACAGCTTCATCGAAAAAATGGATGAGAACGTTGATGGCTATTTCCCCTAATCCATGGTTTAAAGTTAAATTGTGAGATTTTCTGATGGATTAAAGTTTCTATTGATAGTTTTAATCAACATGATTGATAAAAGAAGTTTGCATTAATGTTGTTTGCAAATAACATCATCTATTTTTCTAAGCTTAATTTATATGACAGTAGTGAGTACAAGGAGGTGAAGGATAAAGAAGATGTAGGGAAATAGGAGGAACAATAGGGAATTGTCTTTTTTTTTAGATTCCTTTGGGCTTGGAAACAGAGGGAGTCTCTTTCCTAGCATTTTGATTAAGATCCTTTTAATTATCCATTCTTTATAAGGCCTTTTGGAAGATCTTTTGGCAGATTTTTTTGGATCGGATGGATTCTTTGGTGAACAAAGTAGTGGCTTTAGTCAGGATTATCACCCACAACGGCAGGTGTTTTTTAATTTAATCTAGGTTTTTTTTCTTGGAGTTCATACTCTTTAGATTTATAGCCCTATAATTTGTTGAAGATACTAATAAATGAGGAGTGTGATAGTTTGGTCAAAGGGGCCCTGTGATTGAAGAATTGCTTGATGGGCATGAGGATGCATCTGGCCCAAAGCCAAAAACAAGTCGGGCGACCATTGTTGAAGATCTAGATGATGATGAGAACCAAGGTAAAGAAATATTTGAACTAACCTTACTATATCTAGAGCATGTTAGATGATACTTATTGAGGCTTTGTTCTAAAAAATAACTGTCACCTTGTAATTAGAAATAATTTGTGGATGTGTCGTAGTCTTTGGTACAGAGCAGAAAGTGTAGAGGCATAGTAGGAGTAGTGTGTACCAGGAAAATAATCATTCTTATGGGAGTAGAGCCCTCCTCAAACTTACAGGTTCCAAATCTCTTCTGTCACCTATGGAGGAATAAATGGGGCATATTATACAACCTCAACAACTAGGAGAGATGGTTCCAATGGGGTAGGTTTTGATATTATCTTACTATTCTAATCAGAAGAATATATATTTTTTGGAAGTAAAAATCATTGAAATACTCAAACATATTTTAAATTGAGAGGCAAGAGGCTTGTGTTTGTTGTATTTATCTATCACACGTCTCGCTCTGTTTGAAGTCCCGTGTTCCTGTTTGATGTTATTGGTTTTGTCTTTGCTGCAGTTTGTATGCTTTGAATCAGCCAAACACTAGGGGGATTGCACATAATTGGCTGAGAAAATTGCTGCTGCGAAGCAGTTTATAGAGAACCATTACAAGAATCAAGTCAAGAACCTCCAGGATCATAGAGAAAGGTATGTTATGGAGTACATGATGTTGATTTTATACTTTTCTTTCTGCATAAGGAATAATTTGTGCTATTGATTAATTTTATTGAGGATTGATCCCCCAATACATTTTTTTATCTTTACTTTGTCTCTGTAAATCTGCCACTAAAATGCCCCAATTGATAACAAATCAATAATTTAGTCTTAATTTTTATTCTGTATTAATTTGTAGTGGTGCTAGATCTTTAAACTTCATGTAGAAATAAGTAAACAACAATGATTAGTATTGCTTCATAAATGGTTTTTGGCATAAAAAGAGTGTCAATGGAGGCTTTTTAGCCCACAAAAATCCTAATAAAAGGTCCAACAATCCAACAAACAGAACAATCACAGAGTAGAGGGGGTGTTATGCTGACCAATTCAATTACCATTAATGATTAATGTAATCCTACTTTATTATGTAAGCATAGACAACTCGCCCTTTTACTAACTTGGTTATAGAAAACAAAGGATCTCCTTTAACAACTATTTTCAATGAAAGCTATAGTCATATAACAACCAGTTTGGGTATTGTTGCTAGGTGAAAAGGATTTTCTTAAGAAAGTTGGAGAGGATCTTCTGGAATCATTTGTTGATTAGGTATGAATGTAGATCACAACTTTACTATAATTTGTCAAAAAGTTAGTTATTCGTCATAGTCAATAATCACAGTTTTGGTATTGAATGATATATTGTTAATTTAAAAATTGTAGTAAATTCGTATCTGATCAACATCTAAGAAGACGTGGTCTGCCTCATAACCGATTAATAGTTCCTATCAGTCACCAAATTTTCACCGCGGTTTGTGAAAATGTGTGAACAATTTAATCTCATTCCTCCACATTATGCAAAACAAAAGTTGTGTCAGGCCTCCATCATTTGACCATGCAAGCTCTTCAAAATTGCATAGATTTTCTCTGATTCTGGATGTGATCTATCTCATATGCTAAATAGATGGATCCCATTCTTGACTTTAATCCAACTCCATCTGAGATTTTCTTCAAGACCTTGTCTTTCATCATTATTCTCAGTTTTGTGGCATCATCCCACTTACCAACCCATGCATATATGTTAGACAAGAGTACATAATATCCACTATGCTCAGGTTCTAACTCAAACAAGTGTATAGTGAATGCTACCACATTTACCATACATATCTATCAGTGCATGCCCCACAAAAACATTTGAAAAGGAATCCCCTTCGATATGTGTAAGCATGCATCTCTTTACCAAGTTGTAGTATGACCAAGAAGGTACAAACTCAAAGAACACCCACGATTGTAACTGAATCAGAAGTTGTTTCTTTCAATTGAAGTTCACTGAAGCATTGTAAGGCCTCCTTTGAATGTCCATTTTGGGAATATCCTGTAATCATTGCATTCCATGAGACCACATTTCTGTGAGGCATGGTCTCAAACATTTTCTGTGCCAATTCTATATTCCCACATTTTGCATACATGTCCAATAGAGCAGTACCAACAAAAACATCGAAGTTAATTCGATTTCTGATAGTATAGTTGTGGATTTCCTTTCCTTGATTCAGAGTTGTTAATTGAGCACATGTTGAAAGAATACTTGCAATGGTATTTGAATCGGGTGTTAGCCCTGTCAATTGCATTTTTTGAAAGCATTTCAAAGCCTTGTTGGCTTCCCTGCACTAGGAAAGCCCAACAATAATGCCACTCTATAAGACGACATCTTTTTCATCAATGCCATTAAACAAATTGTGTGCCTCCTCTATATAGTCACATTTGGCATACATTGTTACAAGGGCATTCCCAACATAGGCATTAGCCTCAAAACCATTTCTTATCATGTAATTATGGATTCCTTTTCCGTGGAGCAAGGCTCCTAAGTGGGCACATGCCAACAAAACACTATATATGGTCATTAAAAAACCCTGTTATATTCATTTAACTACACCTTTACTTGAATAACTAAAAATTATTATTTGTCATAAGATCTATCATTATTTGTCATTAGTATATGAGTAAATTATTGAAAAACCAGTCTGTCATCTATAACAGGAGTAGAGTTATCATCCTCAGATAATTGTTAACATCCAACTGCTCTTGGAATCTTCAGTGCTTGCGTAAGCAAGTGCAACATTGACATAAAATAAGGATTGCCTTAATTAATTGGGTAAGGTATGAAAATTTTCCTTTCTATTTCCATTCAAATAAGATCTATTGTTATTTGTCATTAGTATATGATTGTTCATGCTTGTGGTGGCTCAATTTTTTTAATTTGCTCGATGCTTCAGATTATGAGGTTTGAGATTTACAGAGTTTGCAATGATTGAACTTGCTTTGGTGTCATGCCACTAAATCAAAGATTCTAGGTTTTTACAGTGCACAATTAGTTGTATAAACCATCATTATAGAACTCGGGGCTTAGATTTGTTGTATTGTTACAACAAATTTGAAAGGCCAAGGTGGGTTTTGTTAGGACAACTTTACATATGATTACTATTCTAGGTTTTTGTGGTGTAGATTAGGTTTGAATACGTTGAACATAAAGCTCACTCTTGGACATGTCCCACTTCCACACCCAACAACTCTATTTCTTATTGAAGCCCCTTGTGAAATTTCAGCGGTGCAGAATTACGCACGGAAGGGAAACTGAAAAGCAAGGCGGTAATGCCACGTGGCACCCCGGTCAACACGTTCACGGAAAATAAGGGTCCTTCATCGCTAGTGGTACGCGACTGTTTGACCCACCAAATTATATAAGATGCAAGCCCCGACTGTCCAACCCATAATCCGCCGAGTCCCCAACCCGCCGGTTCGTTGTGTACGCGACTTATTTAAACCACCCGACCCGCCGGTTGTTTAGTGATTGGAAGGAAGGAAGTGAAGTTAATATGGCGTCCGGGAAGGATGGTGCATATATAAAAATGGTGATGATGGTAATGTTGTGCATAAATGAGTAGGCCATCGGAGCGGGTGAATCTGGGAAAATTTTTGAATGTAATATTTGTTCTAATTGAGAAAATATTTTTGAACAACATATATTTTATACTTTCATTGAAGTGTTTTCCAAACCGGAGTAGAACTTATTACACCTGATATATGCCATGAAATAAATGGTGCATATTCATTTGAACATTGATATATTGCATCCTCTGAACCGTCCATTTGGTGTGGTGAACAATGTTGCAAGAAAGACACGAGGCTATTGTATCACATGAGAAAGCTTGCATGCGGGAGTAATGCAAAGATATGAAAAAGTTCACCATAAATCTCTTCTAATGCATCGTACCAGTGCCCCCAAAATTTTATTGTGGTTGCAAGAAAACGAGGGACATTGGTGTGAAGGAGGTCTATATTTTTAATGATTTGGTGAATTTGGGTAGTTACTTGGTGTGAAGGATCTATATTTTTAATTGTCTTAGCTTGTGCACAAAATAAGAGCTTTGAACAAGATGGACAACCCGATTAACTAAAAATATGGTTTTTAACTATTTTTATGAGCTAATCTAAGTAGAAACTAAGTGTCATATCAAAGTGCTACAACTAGATATTTTGCTTTTGTACTTGAATTAATTAAAATAATAAAAATGAAAGGGATATGTTACTAACCTATAAATAACTTACCTCACCGTGCGTTGGATGCAAGGATATATAAGATGTAGTATGCAGCAAGAATATACTAGGTAGGCTATGACCGAATGACTTCATGAAGGGTAGGAGTTGATTGTTTGTCTATCATTAGAGGGCATTAACGGGAGTGTACTAGGGTGCCATGGTCTTGATTCTAGGTGCTAGGAACTGTGAAAATACATAGGATCTGTGTTTGGCAGTGTCGTAAGGAGGTCTTAAACCCTACCTATTTGTTGTGGTAGATTCGCCAAATGAACTGAATAATGACATGCAAAACAAAAGGTTAGTGGGGTTGGACTATCCTCAACCACCAAACTAGTGGACTTATTGTTGAGCACTGCACTACATTACGGAACCTGATGTATTTATGGTGTGTGCGTGTGTAATTTTGTGCCTAGGGTGCCCTAGCGCCAATGACGTGGTAATAAGGGGCAATAACTAGATGTAAAATGCAAAATAATAGATAGAATGGAAAAAATACAACCCTTTCCCTTTGTGCTTGTGTGATGTAGATGTGATGCAGATGTAGAAGAAGCCCAAATGTAGTCCCTTGCCTTAGTAGATAGCTGCCCTTTATGTGTGTGATGTCCGCCCATAATGTGGTGAGTATGCTTTGTTTATATAGGGATCTCTTGCTCAAATTTCGACACTAGTGACCTAGAAGCTCAACAGATAAATAAATGACAACTATGACCTATGGGAATACACAGGGTGACTGTTAGGACCGACCTTGAATAAAGAAATTAAAACCACAAATCATGATAACATGGGTGCCTAAAATCATGAACTGGGGAACCCCGGTGCAACCCTAGGTGCCTTGATGCAGATAGAAAGATGACAACTGATCTAACTACGACATCTGAGACACTATAAGAGATGGCCAAAACTACAGAGACAACTAATGAATGAAGTATATAAACAAATACAATGATTGAATCATTGACCACAAAAACCCTAGAAATAGGTCACTAGTGAATACTTTTACTACGCAAGATCCATATATAAATTAACATACCTGGAGGTATAAATGTAATAGTAAATGTGTGATTTTGTGACTGCATTTTTCCTCACTTTATGTTGGTGAGTGAAAATCTCGGTAACATAAAGTAGATTGAGATGTATACCTGAGAAAAAGCCCTAGAGAATCCCAAGGTGTAGAAGAACACAAAAATGTGTAGTAGAAGCGTGCCGAACCATGGATCAGGAGTCGATCCATGCAACATAAAAGTGTAAATTTTGTGATGAAGTATGGAAGATGAAAATGACGATTAGATGATTTTGGACGCGGTTAAACATCGAATAGGTGGGTAGGGAGTGATTAGTTCCCAACCTGAATGCTTGTAAATGAAATGGAATGATGGGAGGATTTGGGCGTCTTGACACTAGAGGAAGAGTGTAGGGAGAAAAGTGTGTTATTCTCCAAGCTTTAACTACATCCCCAAGATCTAGCCCTTTGCAGATGGACTTAGATAAAAAGGTGGTGACTTTGGATCCTAGATGAATTTGGTTTAAACAGTTGACCCATATAGGAGTGATAAGGGGAAAGGCACTCTTGCCCCCACTTCATGGGTGTCGCCGCAATGTAAAGGTTTCCAAGTTAGGTCATGAGGAAGTAGTCATGATAGAGAATGAGATGGCTTCCAAGTTAGGTCATTTGGAAGTGAGCGCGATAGAAAATCGGATGACTTCCAAGTTAGGTCATGAGGAAGCGGATGCGATAAAGAATGAGATGGATTCCAAGTTAGGTCATCTAGAAGCGAACGTGGAGTCTAGAATAAAATCCCAAGTTATGTCATCTGGGAATGGAATGGTGAATGTAACTCCCAAGTTAGGTCATTTGGGAGACTGCTCGTGAATTTGAAAGGTCTGATTTGAAAGTGTTGGCTTTTGATTGGTTGATTGGTTGGTTGGTTACTCGTGGAGAGGTTTTTCGCTAATTGCCCCCAGGTTAGGTCATTAGGGGAAGGTTGTTAGGGGTTGGTAAGATGTTGCGTAAGATGGTTTTTACTCACTTATTTCCCCCAAGTTAGGTCATTAGGGGGAATTGATAAGTTATGATGTGCGAAGGTGTTTTAGAAAACGTTACACGATTGTTGCCCCCATATTAGGTCATTAGGGAGATTGATGGTTAAGCGTCTTGGTATAAGTTGTGAGGTGTTGGATTCACTATTTTGAGATGCATGGTGACATAAGGGGATTATAGGGGGACCCCAATGATATGCCCCCCTTTCGGTGAAAGAGGGCATGGTAAGCGGAACAAACTCAAGTTGAAAGTAATGACAAGAGGTTAAAACGTGGTTGAAATGAATAGAAAATATCAGGATGATGTATAACATGTGTGAAACATGTATAGTACAGTGGTAGGTGGAATTGTGAAAAGAATTCCACAAACGGGGTGTAAATTAGAGTAAAAACGCTCAAGATATGACCGAAACGGTGTTGCTTGTATTAATAGTGATGATAAACATGAAATGTAGGCCATAGTAAAGGTGGCATTTGTAATGGGCTTATAAATAGGAAAGTGAAAAGGTAACTTATCACTTCATTTGTTTTTAGCGCGAGTGTAAGAGTGTATGCGAAGTGAGTGAGGATGCCTTAGGCGAGACAACTATGTCCGACCCGGTTTGAGAGAGTAGCGACCGCGATAGCGTCGTGTACTACTGCGGAGTTGGTAAGTGCGTTATTTTTGCTAAAATGTAGGGTGGGATAGGCTATTGAGTTGAATTTTTGCATTTTTGAGATTTTTAGTTTTCTCGACATTTAGGACCTAGACAAAAGCGGTGAGGGCACTAGTGACCCTTGGGATTAGAGCACTCACAGCTTGACGTTAGTGTCTTGCTCTGGGGTACCCCAATCTTGATCTTTGGGCACCCAGTGCAAGGAATTTTGGATTTGTGGATACTATTATGGAATGTGTTTCTAACATGTTGGGAAGTTATTTTTGGGCTTGGAAAGTGTTCTAATCATTGGGTTTGTTGTTGTTTTGTGTTGTGGAGAGGGGTATCCACTCGAGGGAGTTTTGCGGTGGTCTACATCTGAGTACACTATTGGGATTGGGTTTGTCGGATGATGAGTGGGATGTGATGGACCGTTCTAGTCTACGACATATATCACGGATGAGGGATGTGCCGCATAATATGCCTATGTTGACTATGTTGTGTGAGAGATGGTGTGTAGAAACATGCACATTTTGGTTGCATATGGGAGAGATGATAGTGGAACCAGAGGATGTATATCACATATTGTGGTTGCTAATGGTTGGGGAGAGAGTACAGGTGATGGTAGTAGTGGATATGGAGTGGCAGATGCACTCGACTAGGTGATATTTTTCTGGGGCACGGGTTCCCATGGAGGCCGATATCGTCTGGATGTGATATTACGGTCGAGGGTTCACATTTGTGGAAGTTCATCACAAAGTGGTGATAGTGTCTTGTATAGTAGTGGAGGGAGGGGGTGTCGGTCATCTTGTATAAGATGTGTGACATATGTTAGTGGATAAAGGAGGATGGGACGAGATATGCGTGGGCACGGTGTATGTTGGCCCACATGTATAGGAACTTGTATCAATTTATGCACGATGAGCATGGTAGGGGTATAGGGGCCACCACACTACTACATGAATGGGCATATGAGTACATAGCCATTGTGAGGTCAGTTAGAGGGCCACGAGGAGAGTGGATGCGGCTTGAGATATTTGCGTGACGTTGGGTGTATATTCATGGTAGGAAGATGGACACGGATAGATTCTGAGTATTGATAGACAAGATGGGGCCCAAGTCAGTGATAATAGAGTAAATGTGAAAATAGATAAATGTATCATAATGAAGATGTGAAAATGTAATATAATGGTATGGTTAATGCTAGCCAAAACACTACTATCAATGTAGAAAGAAGGAGACTCCTTAGGAACAAAAGACAGAGTGGTATGGTTAATGCTAGCTGAAACACTACTATCAATGGGATCATCAAGGTAATAAGAATGTGTCGATGAACTAGAATGGGATGTTGGGGAAACACAATGATAAGCGATAGGAGACATGGAGTAGTGAGGGGAGTGGCCGAAGGAGAGGTAGGAGGAAAATTAGGTTGGGAATCAATGCCTAACAAATAATCAATGATAGAAGGATCTAAAACATCTGGTGGCATATCAAAAGAAGAATAATAAGGATCACAAGGCCACTGGATGACATGGCGTACAACGAGTAAAAGAAATGGGGACATCAACAAGGCATATGCTGATAAGAGAGTCATCATGATTGGTGGGTACATGTTTTTGACCTTCTAGGAGGAGTTGTTGAGTGACATCGGGTAAGGTCATAAGAGTACTTTATAAAGTTGTAAGTTCAACGATGGTAGCCTCATCGTAAATGGGGTTGACACTAAAATGCGACACGATAATAATAAAAGAAGATCTATGCTAATGACAAATAATCAAAAAGTAATAATGTTTGAAATAACAAGTTCACCAAAATGATTAACTAAAAATAGGGTTTTTAACTATTTTTTGAGCTAATCTAAGAGCTAATCTAGAACTAGATATTTTGCTTTTTTAAATTAATTAAAATAATAGAAATGAAAGGGATATGTTACTAACTTGTAAAGAACTTACCTCATTGTGCATTGTTTGTCACATTGGAATGACCGAATGACTTCGAAGAAGGGTGAGCCATTTGCTTGAATGGGAGTGTCTTGGGGTGCCCCGAGGTGCCTTGGTCTAGATTATGGGCAAACTATGAAAAACTTAGGAAGTCGGAAGTGTCACAAGGAGGGTTGAAACTTGTTTGTCACTGGACTCGTTTGATGAACTCGAATAGTGCCAAACAAAAGGTTAGAATTATTGTTGAGCCCTCAACACTAGTACATTATAAACCCGATGTAGTGTTTGGTGTGTGTGTGTGTGTGTAATTTTGTGCCTAAGGCGCCGTAGTGCCAATGATGTGGTAATAAGGGGCAATAACTAGATGTAAAATGTAAAATAATGGATAGAATGAAAAGAATAAAACCCTTTCCTTTTGTGCTTGTGTGATGTAGATGTGATGCAGAGGTAGAAGAAGCCCAAATGCAGTCCCTTGCCTTAGTAGATAGCTACCCTTGATGTGTGTGATGTCCGCCCACAATGTGGTGAGTATGCTTTGTTTATTTAGGAATCTCTTGCTCAAATTTCGACACTGGTGACCTGAAATGGTTGACTATGACCTATAGGAATACACGGGGTGACTGTTAGGACCGATCTCAAATAAAGAAATTAAGACCACAAATCATGATGACACAAGCACCTAAAATCACAGATTGGGGCGCCCCGGTGCAACCCTAGGTGCCCTGATGCAGACAAAAAGATGACAATTGAGCTAACTACGACATCTGAGACACTGTAAGAGATGACCAAAGTTACGAGATAACTAACGTGAACTAGATAAACAAGCAAGGATGACTCGACTGCCAACCAAAAAACTCTAGAAATAGGTCACTAGTGAATAATTTTATTATGGAAGATCCATATATAAAATAACATACCCGATGATACAAATGTAATAGTAAAAGTGTGATTTTGTGACTACACATCAATCAAAGGATAATAAAAAGGAGTTTTTTATGAGATGTTGAAGGTTACAAGTGTCCCTGGTAGTCATGTATGTAAAATGTGTAAGCATACACAAGTCACTTGGACTATTCGATAAAAATGTCGCAAAGAAATGTGATTTCATGGAATATGTCGATTTCAAGGTATGCAAAAAATGGTGCTCTTGACTAGGATTTAATCCTTTAATCCTTTTCAGAGAAATGCCTTTCACCAAGCTCCTCTCATGGAATGTCATGGTGGAAGGATACATAATGGGTTTTTGTTGAAATGGTCATGGATGCGATTAATAAAAGGCAATTGTCATGTTTAAATCCAAACACCCCAACATTTTCATGTGTCCTCTCAACTTGTGCCATGAAGCGAGATTTTAAACATGGTATGGGCCCAACCTAGAAATTGATTGTCTATAGACTAGTTTTTGTGATTTACATTGTATATGAGATGTAAATTTTTAGGAAGTCAGAGACAAGAACAACTTCAAACAACTTGGAAAATTAATACGCCATATATGTTTTCATGCTTAAATCTCATGTTAGGGAGGCTACATTAAGTAAAAATTTGAAAGTACCTTGCCAAGAACCTCGTTTAGTGTTGTATGTGGACCTACATTTACAATTTAATTTACCTAATATTAAATACTCTAACAAACATGTATATAAAATGTGGATGTATATTAAAGGCAAGTGAACCGAAATGATCGACTAAATGAAACCAAATCCAATCCACATGACATTCAAAGTTTGAATTTGTAGACAAACATTGAATTTATTTTGTCACTTTCAACAACTAAGCAAGCATTTTACTACGAGTCTAAAAGTCGGGATAAATTTTCTTCAATAAATGTCATAAACAATAGCTATGTAGAGAGATAGAAACTTAAAAAGCAATGGCCAGTTGAAATAAAATTTTACTGAATATACTAACAACACTACATTGCACACGTTTAATGTTTAATGTGTTTGATTCACAGGGTTAGAAAATGCCGAAAGGTAATATTATCAATGCTTCATTAGGATATCCATGTCTAATCTTAGCTGCAATTTTGATATTCCATGAGAACATGTTGCATATTACAAACTGCATGCATTATAAAGAAACTAAGTTAATCAATAGAACCTAACACCAAGTAGATCCAATAACTAAGCTAATTAATCATTAACATCAAGATAAATCCATTAAAAGGGAAAGCTAAACTAATGCATCTAACATTACATGAAAAGCTAAGCCACCTTTTGATGTTTTTGATGCACTCTGGATTGTAGACACCTCCGTTGGCAAGCATGCACGTAGCCACGTGCGATCAAAGGACTTCTCCAAGGAAGAGGAAGAGGTCTCACCAATATGGCTTAATTGCCATTTTGGTTATCCTCTTACTACTCTTACCAAGTAGAAAATGGGAAAGGGTTTTGCTAGATCAATAAGCCTTTTAGTTAAGAAAATGCTCTTATCTTATGCATATGGGTAAAGGGTAAAGGGTAAAGGTAAAACTAAAAGGGAGGGGGTAGGGTTCTTTATATAGTTTTCCAAATTGGAGAAACTATCATCCTCATGAATGTGGGACAAAAAGAACTTTTAGGATTAGAAAGTGCTAAATAGGCTTAGCAATGGTTAAGTATGATTTAGGGAGGATTAATTAGAATTTTCAACTTTTGTGAGTTGGGTGTGATTTAAATTAATCAATTAGATTGATTAATAGACCAAGTTAGGCTTGTAAAACCTAGTTGGAGAGAAGTTGATGGATTACGATGGATCGAGAGGGGAATGACCCAATAGGAGGGTAAACTCTCATTTAGAGGATTAACTAATCAATATTGGATAATTAATTAATTAAAATAGAACATGATTATAACTAATAAAGTGATGTTAATTTGCATCCAAAATGAAGGGGAGACTGATTAATTAACGAAAGTGTCATTAATTGACCGAGATAGAGGGGAGTATTTCCTAATAAACGAGAAAGATGCCAATTATAACCAAATGATAGAAAATAGGATAAGAAGTAAAATTTTAGTGCTAAAACCGCGTACTCGATTTACGTGTCTACATAAACTAATGTAAAAAAATTGGACATTAGAACAATTACTCCATGAATTTTGTTAAACAGTTCACGTGTATGACTGCATGTGAATAAAATAGATGAAGCTTACACGACCTGGGAATCTTCCAGAGTGATTCAATAGTTCAAAGAATTTGAAAGCATCCTTGCAACATCCATCATATACATAACCTGCAATTAGGGCAATCCATGAAGCCACATTTGTGTAAGGCATTTTGTCAAATAGGTCATGTGAATTATGTTTGCTTCCACATTGTGCATACGTGTATACAAGGGCACCTACCAATACAACTTAAAATAATTAACCTTCCATTAACCTTTGCAGGATTTCCACGTGTTGTTCTAAATTTCCCATGGCACAAGCTGAGAAGATAACAACAAAGGTTGAGTGTGGCTTCAACCCTACAAGTGTATGTAATTGAACGATTGCATGGTAGTTTCAACAAAACTATTTTGTGCATATCTTGCAATCATTTTAGTCAATGAGATATCACATCTACCAGGAATTTACTCGAATTGTTTGCATGTCCTGTGCAGGCTTCCACATTTTGCAGGCATATCTCTAGGGGCTTTTGTAAACATATATGTCAAGGCACATGTAGCTGAAACATTCGTTGATGCCCCTTCTTTAAAATACATATAAACTGTTTTGAGTTGGCAATCATAAAATTTACAAAACTAACAAACCGAAGGGTTAAAAGAGAAGCACAATGGACACCTCCAGTGAAAAAAAAACAAACACATAACAATAACCATACATACCTCTTATATTTTTGAGCGGAAATGACTATCATGATAATAGGTTTTTTTAGGTGTTGAATAAACTAGATGGTTGGAGGTGTTGTATGATAGAAGATGAATATGGTGTGGTGTAGTTATAGGCATAAGTGGATATTTAAAGTAATTAATGATGCAACTATTACAACTAATACAACTAATGACAACAACAATGCACGAGTCATTTAGTAAAAAGTAGCTTACCTATTTATGGTGCAACCACCATGAGAGAGGAGGATGCAAGGAAAAATACATGGTGGTGATAGGTGAAATAGTGAGATGTATTGTTTGTTTCTCAGATGGAGTAGACAACAAATAATTAGGCAACCGGAAAGGGAAAACTTAGAATTTGACACTTCCCAGCTGAGGCTTCTCCAAAGGTGGACGCCTTCCCGCTAATAATATCCACAATCCATCTAAGCTTATAGAATGAAGAAGTGTTCTCAAAATCTAATATTTATTAAAAACAATGAATAAAAGGTATGCGGTGAAGCTCTCAAAAATGTAATATTATAATTTCCATAACCATCAACGACATCTCACTATGTAATAAGGTATTCGAATAATCCCACAAATCAATAAAATTGCTTTACATTAACGATTTATAATAAAAATCCCCATAATAAATGTAACGGGTAGTGGTTCCTATGAGAGTTTTCCATGATTTTAGAAGGATCAGATCGTGTGGTGCATATTGAGATGTAAGTGTTGTTTCCCTTAAATTATCCATTTTTTACAATAACTAGAACTAGCATTTGTACTAAAAGGAGGTGTAATGTTACACCAATAGTAAAATACTAGGGTATATAGAGTTGCTTTGAAGTAATTTTAGGATGCATGGAAAAGGTAGGTTTGATGTAGGTAGTAAGGAACTTAAGGTTTGGAATGTCATTGAAGAAATTCGAGATACAATGAAGAGACATACTTGACTTGGGTACCACGGGGAACAAACATATGTATCCCCAACCAATTGACCATTACATTAGTGAGAGGATGGCCTCCATTGTGCCTTGGATCCTACTAGCATAAAGATCATAATATATTACCATGAGACCATGTTGTGTGTAGGAGCAACTTCAAGATACACCAACCCCACATGACCAAGCATATCCATCACTAGCTTTGGTGACATCAACAACACCTCCCAAACTGAAAACAAAAGAGAAGGCATTGAGTGAGCATTACATCTTCTTATGTTACTCATAAACATCAACTATATGTTCACAAAAACATAAAATAATAATAATATTTATTAATATCATTATGGTGTATTTATTTAAATAGAAATATTTAAAAGTGTTTTTTTAAAAATTTGTGTATGTGTCGGTTTTTGGTATAATATATTATGTATATTTTGATAAACAAATTTAGATTAATTTTAAAGTCAATTATTTTAGTTAGGATAGATAACAAACAATATAGATTTTAAGGTGTCACTATTTTTGACTTATTAATTCTTGAAAAAGACCATTTTGGGTGGTTTGGGATGGGAAGCTGTCATCAGCAATCCGGCACTATGATAATTCTTCACCGGGAACTCCTCGTGCTATGATTATTTACTAATGCACAACCTTTAGTTTGGTGGATGTAATCTGGAAGCAAAACAACAACCGAACACAAGAATACCATTGACTATGATAAGACAGAATGACGACAAATCTGAAATATCAAAATAAATTATAATATTAACATGAAACTGTTACAATCTCACCCATGAGATACTTCAACAAGACTATGGGAGAAACTTTACAATTACACCTCTTGATGGCTTCTTCAACACACCTTTAACTGATGGCTTCCTTCGCACACTTCCTACAATATTTCTCACTACTTCTTTCTATGCTAAATGAGGGGGGTGGCCTCTCTATTTATAGAACTTCCAGGCTTATCCATCCTATCTCTAAGATAGGATAAGAAATCCACTCTGACGAATCATATTCCATACCTTAACTCTTATCTGTACATGTAAGCTTATCTGTTAAGATAAGATAAACCTTATCATTTTACATGGGTTCCACATTTTTAGACTTTTTACAAATAAAATACACAAAATATTTATGACCTCACTCCTTGTCCTTATTACCAATATAATATTTCTAATTCCTAATCATGTAGACCCTACTTCTCTAATTACCCAAACTTTGACATTTTAACATTACCGGACCACTTACGACAAATATTTACTTTTTACAACATTCCTATTGTACTTTGACTGTTACCGTACTCCACATTATTGGCGGCACCGTACTGACGGCGCCGTTATCTTCTATCGGATGCTACTACTAATTACACTTAACAACATCCTATTCCTAATACATACATTAATGAAATAGAAATTATGGAGGAAAATTTTAGTGTCGACATCTTCCCCCTTCCTAGCTTCTACTCCGTCCTCGGAGTAGACTATTCTGGTGCTTGGAAAATCTTCAACTTGTCGTGGTTGACCCATTTCGTAATGGGAGTGCCATCCAATTCCTCCAGTCGGTACATACCATTTTCATGCACAGCTGCTATTTTGTAGGGCCCCATCCATTTTGGAAGAAATTTTCTCTGTCTTCTTTTTTTGTATCTGGAATCATATACTAGGACCAAGTCATTCACATGAAATGGAGACCATCGGATCTTTTGATCAAAGTATTCCTTCTGCTTCATTTTCTTCTTATGGCTTGTATCCTTTGCTATTTCCCTCATTTCCTCTAGCAAATGAAGATGTACCAACCTTTCTTTTATTGAATCACTTTCATCCATCCTTTCATTTTTCATAACTCTCACAAAGGGGGAATATCAAACTCAATAGGAAGAAGCTGGATCAATGCCATAGGCCAACTGAAATGCGGAGTATCCTGTTGCTGACTTTGATGTTGCCCTATATGCCCACAATCTTTGCATGAATCATTTTATCCCATTTATGTACTGCAAAGGCTGCATCTTTTGCTAGAATTTGACACAAAGACAAAATTTGTTGTTCGCTCCACTGTCCATTTGTGCTTGGCTTGTATGTTGTTGCCTTCCTGTGCTTGATAGAAAACTTATTGACTAGGGCTTCTACCACCTCATTAATGAAGTGGCTTCCTTGATCTGTTACAATTTCTAATGGACAACCAAATCTGGTGACAATGCGTTCATATATGAACCTTGCCACTTCATCCATGGAAGCTGTTTTCAATGGCCTAGCTTCAACCCACTTGGTTAAATAATCTGTGGCAACTACAATATACTTATTTTGACGTGATGTAGTTGGAAGTGGACCTACAATGTCTATTCCCCATTTTTCAAAGGGACCAAGGGGAAGAATAGGACATAATGGAGCTGATGAAGTCTTACGGTTACCATGTGTTTGAAAAATATCACATGTCTTACAATAATTATAACAATCTTTAAAAAGAGTGGGCGGTGATAACTCGCATCCAAGATCCTTCTTGCTGTAAGTTGTCCAGAGAAGTGCCCTCCACATGTACCATTGTGGAATTCTTCTAGCAGCGCCTTTCCTTGATCACGTCCAACTGCCCTCTTGTACTGTCCATCAGGTCCTATTTGAAATAATGCTCCATGCAGAATAGAATATGGACGACTGGCTTGAGTAATCTTTCTCTTAGTCTTTGCATTGGCACCATCAGGAAACTTGAATTCATTCAGATAATTCCAAATATCTATGTATTCACTAGGGATTGTGTCAAGGGAGAACAATGCTGCATCGGAAAATCATCATCATCACAAGATGATCCTAAACCATCATAGGCTCGAGAGAGTGCATCTGCATTGACATGCTTCTTTCCTGGCCTATCTATAATATCAAATTCAAATTCTTGTAGCAAAATTATCCATCTTGCTATCCTCCCTGATGGGTTAGGCTTATTGACAATATATTTCAGAGCCTGATGATCCGTTACAACTATAAATTTCTGCCCTAGCAAGTAATTTCTAAACTTCTTTATAGCAAAAATGATAGCCAGAGCCTCTTTTTGATTACATGATAGTTTACCTCAAGACTTTGCTCATTTGTATCCGCTCCCAAAGTAAATTGGATGTTCATTCCCATTTTCATCCTTTTGGCTCAAAGTACTACCTAGTGCTGCATCTGAGGCATCAGTGTACACAATGAATGGCTTGCTCCAATCTGGACTCTTCAAAACAGGTGAAGACACCAGGGCTTCCTTCAGTTGTCCAAAAGCTTCATGCGCCTTGTTTCTTGGTTCATAAGCAACATCCTTCTTCAAGAACTGGGTTAGTGGCTATGCAATCTTTGAGAAATTCTTGATGAACCTTCTATAGTAACCCACATGGCCTAAAAATGATCTCAATTTACTTCTATTCATAGGAAATGGTAAATCTTTGATTTTTGAAACTTTATCAGGATCAGTACCAATACCATCTCTGGATACAACATGCCCTAACAAAACGCCTTTAGAACATCCAAAGACACACTTTGTAGGGTTTAGTGAGGCTTGTGCTTCATCTAACCTTTGAAATGCTGTCTCCATCTGGTGCAGGTGGTCCAACTTGCTCCCATAGATGCAAAAATCATCCAGAAATACTCTGATGAAGGTCCCAATGTAGGGTTCGAACACCCTATTCATCAAACGCTGGAATGTTGCTGGAGCATTACACAACCCAAAAGACATAACTCTATAAGAAAACGTTCCCCAAGGAGTGGTGAACGTGGTCTTCAGCTGATCTTTCTCTGCTATACGAACTTGGTTGTAGCCGCTATATCCATCAGCAAAACTATAGCACTCCGGCCAACGACTTTGTCAAGATCTGATCTGAAAATGGAAGAGGGTAATGATCCTTCTTTGTTGCCTTATTGAGCTTCCTGTAATCAACACAAATGCATAGCTTCCCATTCTTTTTATTGAGATCACAATGGGAGAAACCCATTCTGAATTCTCCACAGCAAATATGAATCCTGCATCAAGCAACTTATCTATTTCTTCTTTTACAGTCTTGGAAAAATTAGGATTCATTCTATATGGCATTTGCTTTATAGGCTTAGCACCATCTACCAGCTCAATACAATGTTCTACCCAACTTACTTGACGGAGTTCCTTGTAATCAAAAGTGAATAGGTGTATGTACCTTCGAAAGAGCTGGAGGTAGGATTCCTTCTCACTTTCCATCACAGCATCACCAATCTTTATTTGTTGGAGACGATCATCAACTTCTTCTTCAGATAATTTTATGGGGTCATGAGTTGGTGTGACTGGCAGGATATCCATGACTGAAACATCCACCTCACTTTCTTCATCTTCAGTGTCCACTTCACTGGTACTAGAGTAATCAGAGGATGTCCAATCATCAGTTTCATCACTTGAATCCACAGGTTCTACTTTATGATGTCGAGGGATCATGTTTATCTTCACCCTCTCTCTACCACGTCCAAGTGTCATGAAAC
Source organism: Taxus wallichiana var. yunnanensis (assembly GCA_018340775.1). Taxonomy (NCBI): domain Eukaryota; kingdom Viridiplantae; phylum Streptophyta; class Pinopsida; order Cupressales; family Taxaceae; genus Taxus; species Taxus wallichiana. The sequence goes on from CM031239.1 coordinate 793,426,475, forward strand.
CTTCATTCCAGTAGTTTCTTGCATGAACTCTCCTTAGCCATGGTCTTCCTAGCAGCATTGGGTACGCAACAGTACCATTTTTCATCACCTAAAAGTCTACCACACATACAACACCCATAACAGATATTGCCACATTTGAAATTACACCTTCTGGTTTAGTTTTTCCCTTATTTAATGACCTTAACATAAGTGTTGAAGGGCGATCAATTTTTAAACCCAACATATTCATTACAGACTCGGTCATTACATTAACTACAGCACCTCCATCAACTAAGACATCATGAATTGAAATACCATTACATAATACCTCAGCTTGTGGAGCATAGGGATCTGCCTTTGCCTCCAAAACAGGGACCTCAACCTCCTTCCTTCTTCGAGCATTGAGTCCACCTCGCAACTCCCGCCTCTTCTCAGAAGACATAGCCAAGAGTTGACCATATGTAATATTTGTAGGCCTTTTGGACAGATCTTCCAAGATGGAGTATGGTCCTTGCCCCTGTGAAATCAGAAAATCCTACACACCCAACTTTCTTCTCCTATGTTTCTTACTAGTTTCTTCTTTCATCTTCTTAGGATCATTTCCATCTTGATTATCTTTTTCTTTCTTTCTTTTTGTTACAAACACATCTACTTCATTATTTCTGGCTCTTATCTACTACATCAAAAGAATTCACAGTGCTTTTCCTTTATCATTATCTCCCTTACCAGATGTAGAAGCTCTATCTGGACAATTATACTTATAATGACCCTTTTATAACAACCATAACAAACAACTTGTAAATATTTCTTTTGGACCTCTATCTCCTCCCTGAGAACTAAATTCCTTTCCTTAAAGAAGATTAATAGTTAACTAACCCATCTTTTTGAGCAGATCTTCATACTCAGTAGATGTATTAGGAGAAATATTTGTGCTCACCGGGAGTGGTTGTGGATTTAGGACCAAAGGTCTTTGGTGTAGGCTTTACTTTAGCAACAATTTCTTTGGGCTCCTCTTCCATGCTTTCTTCTTGCCTTCTTGCAATCTCCTTTGCTTGTTCAATGGTAGTGGGCGGTCATACTTCACTCGTTGTCTGATTTCCGGCTTCATCCCAAGAATGAAGTGCTTATAGAGGAGATTATCCACGCCATTCATCAACCCATCCGCTAGTCCTTCCTTCCGGATCTGGGCATCGAGCTTCCTCCTTAGCTCTAGAACACGAGCATGATAATCCCTTATCTTCTCCTTCTCTCCTTGGGACATTTGTGTGATCTCGATCATGAGATCTCGCATATTTCGTTGTTCACCAAATTCTTCAAGAAAACTTTCGGTTAATAAATCCCATGAATTTTTCACATTATCACCTAGTGTTTCAAACCACCTAAGTCTTCGAACCATCCAAAAAGGTAGGAAAAAATTCAGTCCATTGTTCCCTTCTTATAAGGCCATTACAAATACAAGATCATTTAAACTCTTGAATGAAAGAAGAAGCATCTTCATTAGATTGAGCTGAAAAAATAGGAATCTTTCCCATTTTCAAAAGTAACCACCGTGAAATACCAACCCACAAGTACAATCAACAAGACATATGTGCCTGAGATAATTGGAATTTCTTGTAGAAATGACCACGGTAAACTATGGTAAAACTTGACTTACTGCAGTAAAAACTGATTTTACTGTGGTAAACACTATTCACGGTAAAAAGTGAAGTTACTGCGGTAAATACTATTCATGGTAAAAAGTGACTTTACTGTGGTAATTACTATTCCCAGCAAAAAGGACTTTACCAGGGTAACTACTATTCATGGCAAAAATGACTTTAACATGGTAACTACTATTCACGGTAAAAATGACTTTACCATGGTAACTACTATGCACAGTAAAAACAAGGTTACCCTCCAATTAATTTTTGCCTAAGTGGGAATATCTCTCCAGAAAATCCACCAACGAGGAATGGTCCCAAAGAACGGAACCAAAATGTCATCAGCAATCCTAAGACTATGATAATTCTTCACGGGAACTCCTCGTCTTATGATTATTTACTAATGCATGACCTTTAGTTTGGTGGATGTAATCTGGAAGCAAAACAACAACCGAACACAAGAATACCATTGACTATGATAAGAGAATGACGACAAATCTGAAATATTAAAATAAATTATAATATTAACATAAAAATCACATAATCTCACCCATGAGATACTTCAACAAGACTATGGGAGAAACTTTACAATTACACCTCTTGATGGCTTCTTCAACACACCTTTAAGCGATGGCTTCCTTTGCACACTTCCTACAATATTTCTCACTACTTCTTTCTATGCTAAATGAGGGGGTGGCTCTCTATTTATAGAACTTCCAGCTTATCCATCCTATCTCTAAGATAGGATAAGAAATCCACTCGACGAATCATATTCCATACCTTAACTCTTATCTGTACATGTAAGCTTATCTGTTAAGATAAGATAAACCTTATCATTTTACATGGGTTCCACATTTTTAGACTTTTTACAAATAAAATACACAAAATATTTATGACCTCACTCCTTGTCCTTATTACCAATATAATATTTCTAATTCCTAATCATGTAGACCCTACTTCTCTAATTACCCAAACTTTGACATTTTAACATTACCGGACCACTTACGACAAATATTTACTTTTTACAACATTCCTATTGTACTTTGACTGTTACCGTACTCCACATTATTGGCGGCACCATACTAACGGCGCCGTTATCTTCTATCGGACGCTACTACTAATTACACTTAACAACATCCTATTCCTAATACATACATTAATGAAATAGAAATTATGGAGGAAAATTTTAGTGTCGATGAGAACCTCCCGATTTTGGTAAAGACTTGCACGCACTCAAATTGGCATGATCTAGACCCGCCTCCTGTTGATCAACAATTTATGGTGGTGGCTTAATTTTCCTTATTACTATCCTTTTTAATGTAATGGATCTTTGTAACTAGGTTTTGCCTATTCGTTTTATTCCTAAGGCTTTTATTGGCCTAGTTTTCGTGGAAACTTTAGGGCGTGCCATCATACTACCTTTTTTTGTGAATAGTTTTGTATCATTACGATGAATGTGTTTTCTTAAGTAGAAACATTGTTTTCCTCTAACACTTGTATCAACATGCAATGATCTTGTTAGTGTAGGTTATTATTTATCCTTTTATTTATTTATTAAGATAATTCTTACACTTGTGTTAGCCCTACACTTGTTGGGTTAGCTTGCTTAGGTGTACTAGTTGTGTGGAGTTAGCTTACTAGCCGTGTTGAGTTAGCTTCTCAGTTATGTAGAGTTAGCTTACTAGTCTTCTAGAGTTAACTTAACTATCAATATCAGTTAGTGGGAGTTCTTCACCACTAATTTAGGTAGTAGTTGCACTTCCCTCCTCCTATATGTACATCTTTCTTATTGAGTAATTCAAGTCATTGTATTGTAATGTATTGAGCATTATGGATTATGATGTATTTCCATATATGGTTTTTTAGCTCTTCTATTTTGCAAATCTAATGTGGTGTGCTATTATCATCTGAGATCACGGCTTGGAACAATCTTCTTATCGTTCATTTCAGATCTTGATCATTTACCTTGCAGGTTGTATCAATGCCCTCCAATTAAGTGTGGTTGTCCACGTGCCCCTTCATTTCCGTGGGAAAGTCACTTTCAGGATACTTATGGTTCATTTGGGGATTGCGTGGACGTGGACATAAGTGCAATAGAGAGGAAAAATGAATGAAATAATAGCTGGAACAAATATTAATTGTAAGTAGGTTGTTAATAACAAGCTTGAAGATGGTCGAGCATGAATGCAACAAGAGAGTTATGTTCCCTCCCTCAAAATTGAGAATCATATGAGGAATTCGGGTGGAAAAATGTTTGTGTGAGCCTAGACTTTCTATCCCCCACTTGCAGCTAATTATAGTCCTTTGAAAAGAAAATATTATGTTCGCAATATATCTAAAAATGGAATTAAACTCTTCGTAAAATAGGATTTTTACTAATACATAGTTTATAATATATAGTATATAATATAGTTTATAATATATAGTGTAAAATATAGTTTTTAATATAGAGTTTAATGGCCTTTTAAAGGAAATTCACACTCACAATGTGAGTGAGATCAAGTCGATAAAGTGGAACACAAATAGTGGATATTGCTTAGATGTTACAATTTGAGTCATGGAAAATGTGTAGTACATGCAGGTATTTAATTTTCAGTTTTTATTTAAAAGATTCCATTGATGTATTCATCTTATCTAACAAATCAAACTCTATCCAATCAAAAACTTGACATCATTTATGGTTGGGTCTTGGCATTGTAACATATTGGATTTTCCCATTTTTATTTTGGCCTTTTTAAGCACAAATTACACTCATGTGAATAATGCAAGCGGGATCAAGACGATAAAGTAGGAGATAAATAGTGGATAATTATCGATGTTTATTTCCACATCGCCTATTTCACTACACCTAACCTATTTCGTTGTACCTACATGAGCTTAGAGCTATAAAGGGAACTCCAAAGTGACAGTGAAGTGGAACACAAATAACATATAATTATCAATGATTGTTTACGCATATCCTATTTCCCTGCACTTACTTGAGCTTAAAACTATAAAGGGGGAGTACAAAGTGCTCGAAGAAACAAACATTTTAATTGGGTTTCAAACATGAAACATATTGGTTGTTAATTTTTTTTTATTTTGGCACCTTTAAGCACAAATTACACTCACATGAATAATGTTAACTCAATTATCAATGATTGTTCACACATCATCTGTTTTCCTGCACTTACTTGATCTTAAAATTGTAAAGGGGGATACAAAGTGCTCCAAGAAACAAGCATTTCAGTTGGGTTTCAAACATGAAACCTATTGGATTTTTCCCATTGAGTATTTTGGCCCCATTAAGCATAAATTGGACTCACTTGAATAATGCGAGCAAGATCAATTTGATAAAGTGTAACACAAATAACAAATATTATTTGGGTGTTACAATTTAAGCCATGGGAAAGGTGCAAAACATGCAATTATTTAATTCTCACTTTTTTATTTCCAACTTTCCATTGATGCCGTTGTCTTATCTCACAAATCAAATACTATCCAATTGAAAACCTTGATGGCATTCATATTTGGGTTTCGAACCTAAAACCTATTGAATATACCAAATGCGTTAACATAGATAGAAATGGTGTTTTACTCTGACACCCATACCAACGTGCAGTGATCTCACATGTCTACCTTGTAGGCCTTATCAACACCCTCCAATTAATCACGATCATCCATGTGTCCCTCTGCTTTCGTGTTCGTTTACATGGGAAATATTCCTGCAGGCTTCTCATGGTGCGTGGATGTTGACGTAAGCACAACAGAGAAGGTGAATGAACAAAATTATAGTCGGAACATATATTAATTGCAAACAAGATATTAATAACAATCTTGAAGATAGTCTAGTGTGAATGTAGCAGGATAGTTATGTTCCCTCTCTTAGAACTGAGAATTGTAGGAGAAATTTGGGTGGGAAAATGTTTTTGTGATCCTAAAATTTCTATCCCCTTCCCCTGGATAATTATAGTCCTTCGAAAAGAAAATAATGTTTGCAATAAATTAAAAAAGGAATTAAACTCTTCCTAAAATAGGATTTTTAATATATATATTATAATATATAGTTTATAATAGATAGTGTAAAATATAATTTATTATATATGGTTTAATGACCCCTTTAAGGTAAAATTACACCCATAATGCGAGGGTGATCAAGTTGATAAAGTGGAACACAAATAGTGGATATTACTTGGGTGTTACAATTTGAGCCATGGAAAATATGTGGTCCATGTATTTAATTTTAAATTTTTTATTTCCAACTTTCCATTAATGTCTTCATCTTATCTAACAAATAAAACAATATCTAATCAACAACCTTAACATCATTTACAATTGGGTCGTGACCCTTAAACATATTGAATTTTCCCAATTTTAATTTTGGCCATTTTAAGCACCAATTGCACTCGTGTGAATAATGCAAGTGAGATTGAGATTATAAAGTGGGATATAGATATGGATAATTACTAATGATTGTTTGTGCACCACTTATTTTCCTACACCTAACCTCTTTCCTTGCACTTACTAGAGTTTAAAGCTATAAAGGGGGACTGCAAAGTGATGATAAAATGGAATAAAAATAAGGCATAATTATCTATGATTGTTTTTACATCACCTATTTCCCTCCACCTACTTAGGCATAGAACTGGGTGGAGTACATAGTGCTCTAAGAAGTAAACATTTCAGTTGGGTTTCAAACATGGAACGTATTGATATTTTCTATTTTTATTTTTGCACCTTTAGGTGAAAATTACACCCACGTGAATAATGTGAACTCAATTATCAATGATTGTTCACATGTCATCTATTTCCCTGCACTTACTCAAGCTTACAATTATAAAGGGGGGCTAAAAAGTGCTCCAAGAAAAACGCATTTCAGTTGGGTTTTGAATATGGAACCTATTGGATTTTTCCCATTATTTATTTGATCTCTTTTAAGCATAAGTTGCACTCACATGAATAATGTGACCGAGATCAATTCAATAAAGTGTAACACAAATATATGATATTATTTGGATTTTACAATTTAAGCCATGGAAAAGGTGTAGAACATGCATATATTTAATTCTCATATTTTTATTTCCAACTTTCCATTGATGTCTCCGTCTTATCTAAAAAATCAAATGTTGTCCAAATGAAAACCTTGACGGCGTTTGAATTTGGGTTTTGACCTTGAAACCTATTGTATTTTCACATTTTTAAATTTTGATCCCTTAAGCACAAATTGCACTCATGTGAATAATGCAAGCGAGATTGAGACAATAAAATAGAACACAAATAATTGATAGTATTTGGTTCTTACGATTTGACCCATGGAAAAAGTGTGATACATGTAGGCATTTAATTTTCACTATTTTATTTCAATCTTTCCATTGATGTTTTAATGCTTTCTAACAATTCAAACACCATCCATTCAAAAACCTTAATGGCATAAAAAAATAAAATTAAAAATAACCAAGCTTGGTCAGGAGATAAAATTTTCCTGTCACTCATATGACTAATCACTAGAGGGCCTTAATTATTAATAATTTTTCATGCATCACCTATTTTCCTACAATTACACATGCATTTACTTGAGCTTAAAACTAAAAAGGAGGACTACAAAGTGCTAATGAAGAAAGCAATGTGGTTTGGTTTTGATTTTGGAACCTATTGGTTTTTCCTCATTTTTATATTTATTTTGGGCACTTAAAGCTAATTACACTCACATGAATAATGGAGTCTCAGTCTAAAATATTCACACACCATACATGTATGGAAAACCACTATAGGGACTTAATTATTGATGATTCTTCATGTATCCCCTATTTTCTTGTAGTTATTCCATATTTAAATTTAAAAGGGAAGGTACAAAGTGCTCTAACAAGCAAGAATTTTAGTTAGGTATCAAACATAGAACCTTTTGAAAAATCCCCATATTTTAGTTTGTCCTCTTTAAACCTAGATTTTACTCACATGAATAATCTAAGTAAGATAGAGATGATACAATGGAATACAATGTCCTTGCCCTCCATCAAACTCCTTCCTAATCACCTCTCATCCTTTCCTTTTTTTTATCTTCCTCAAGTTTGTATTCTTCACTCCATCCCCTTTGATGTTTCCATCATATACTTCACGTACATGATTGCTGGCTAGTTATAAATAACACTTATCTCACATATCATTGTGTAGACACAAAATCATGCACTTGAGTACATTTATAGGTCCTAAAAGCAATATAACATTTACATGATTCCTAAGCAAGAAAACTAGTGGTTGACAACCATCTTTGGCATATTTTCTTGTCTCTTATTTTCTATTTGGTCTTACACACCCTACAACCTAGTCAAAACTTTACTTATTTATCTTTCATGGCTTCAGACACTAGTGCCCAGTCAGGACAGAAGCACCCAGGCTCCCCTGTCCCCTATGGGTGCCCCTGACCCTTTCTCACCTTACTTGCTTCTTTTGGCTCTCTTTTATCTTTTGGGCATCTTTTTCACTTATGGGCTGGACTTCTAGTTTTCAATTACAAAATTCAAACAAGGGAATCATATAAATACATAATTATGTGTTGAAAATAAGGGACCGAGTACTAAACATTACTATCATCACCTAAGATTCCATTAAAAAGGCACCTAAAGCACTCCAAGGCATTCATCTAGCATCCATTCAAGGGACAAGATACTCTACATACACAACATAGGAAGGGGAAGTTCATTCTATTCCATCCACACATTCTACTACACTGCTACATTCTAGCTACATCCCTCTATCAAGTGTAGCTTGCATGAGGGCATCCTAGGGCATCTAACTACATGGAGTCTGAGATGTAGTGTAATGATCAGTCATAATTTCACTCTCGGGGTGACCGTTGGGGTCAGTATGACTCCCCTTTTTGTATTTTATTTTAGGTTTGATGTGGTTTGTGGGCTTGTGCAAGTGAACATCTATTTTACAGGTTACAGTTACCTTCGGTGATCATAGTGTGACTACCAAGCGAGCAACAAAGAATATTTGCGACACCCTAGAGACATAACATAAACCATATCCAGAGCTTTTATAGAGTCACGAGTGCCCAAATTTGGTCACCAATGCCCCTATCCCTTTATGCCTGTGGGCGCCCCTTCCAGTCAATATTTATGGGTCAAAAATTTATAGAGATTAATTATGACACATTTGGCATTCTGTTCATCAATTCTCTTCACCCATATCATTCCCAAATTACGAGTAAACTAGTTAAGTCCTATCTCATTCTTCATTGCTTAGGGTTTCACATTTTAAATCTTAGCTTGCTTGTGTCATTTTTGTATTTCACCATTTATACATCATTTATTTTAGTAGTGAATCTGAATATTAGATTTAATTAAAATTAAATTAAATCATTTGGTGAACCCCACTTGTGATCAGTCATTCAGATCCCTATTCTACCAGTTTCTCTTCTATGGATTCTAAGGTTCCTCAAGTCTCCTTGCATGACCTGCTTCAAATGCACCCACCTTGTAAATATTCTCTCCAAAAAACCCTAGACACTATGTACATCCCTCACAATATGCCACCCACTCAAGTTAGTGCCATTTTCGATCGTTTATCTGATGACTCTATCGGTCCTAATCCTCCATCCAATCAACCTTTCTTAGAGTCAATTCAAGCTTTGCATTGTTTATTTCAAGACAAAATTCAAGTTATGGAAACAACAATTACATATCTTGAAGCTAAAATCCAACATCTCAAGGATGCTTCTTAGGCTCATACTAGTTCTCTTTCTATATCTAAGTCTACTTCTATGTCTTCTACACATGCTCATGTCAGTGAACCTCAAGTCTTACCATTACTTGAACCTCTCAGGTTTTATCTCCATGCTAAGCAACATGATATTCCTCCTTTGCTCCTCACTCACTAGCTAATCAAGTTGCCATCTACTAATTGCTACCCTCCTTATCGGCTTGCAAAATACCAAGGTATACCCTTTTGAAATTATCACAAACTTAACCGACATCATGACAATGATTTCTATGCTTTAAAATGAAGAATTAAACACCTTGAGCATAAGGGTTTTTATATCATTTGCTGTACAAAATCCTGACACATCTTTAATTTCTAAATCCCAATGGGCTCCTAAATCTGGCTCTTCCATCTCTAATGAGCATCATTCCATCATTACTAATGTTCATCCTTCGGTCAGTCAACCACTTACCTATCCAACTTAGTGGCATACCATATTCAAAAATATCTACCCCATTATCTCCTTCTACTAAGTCATCTACAACATTACCAATTCCAACTAAGCAACCTACTCTAAAAATCAGTCTATCCCCTCCTCCTCTCTAGTCTTCTATGACGTTACCAATCCCAAAGAAGCCACCATCATTTAAGATCCCTTCAAAACCTCCTTCAATTACACGTCCAATTCTTTTTTTCAGACAAGCTAATCCTTACATTGATGGGTGAGACACATTTCAAACTCCTCCACAATGGTATGGTTTTTCTCATATCACCGCATATATCTACATCACACACTTGGGGGGCATCACACTTTCTTGCCCCTGCTAACATCATAAGTTGTCTATAAAATCTACTATCACGCTCCTTAGTTTATATATAATATCTCTCATCACTCTTACACACATTAATACACACCTTGTATCGTCATTTCCCTATGACACACTCTAGTTCCACGGTTCGACTGCTGAGGGTCTAAATTTGAAATGAACCACACGTCACTCACACTTTTCAAGATCTATGCTTCATGATCTATCTTTCTAGCACACATTATCAAACCATTTCTTGATGACACTCTTGTTCTATGGTTCATTATTGATTATTTAGGGGTATTTTATAAATGAACCTCATCTCATACACATATATTGGGGGACACATTGCTCTTATCACATGTACATTGCATACCATTCGATCCCACTCATACATTGCATATTACATATCTTGGTTGCACTTACTCTTACTTGCTTATACTTAAATGATGCACTTTGCTTACTATGCTAGTCAGATACTCAGTATGTCATTATCTTTATCATATACACATGCACATTCACTTGGTATCTAGTTGTGAATGTATATCTCTTACAATTTTTCACATGTTGCAATGATGCTCGACACTGTATCCTTTGCCAATCCCACCGAGGATCCTAGGGGAATCTACCTTTACTAGCATCACACATTATAGGTGTTATTGTTTCATTGTTTACTACTTCCACTTTCTAACACATTGATTCTAATTGATACACACATGCCTTGACATACTTTTTATGTTTCTAACATGCTAATGGGTGATTCATGTTCAACATTTTACTTGCAGGACTATATGCTACCATTGTTGTCTTATGCATTTTGCTTGTCATTGTTTGCTATTATATGCCATTGTTTACAGGCTATCCCTATGTCTTGTTTGATCACTGTTTGTATGATTTTGGTCACTTTGGCCTTGATTATCTTGTGACATTGTGAGGGATGTCCCATATTTGAAACCTGCTTTTCACGGTCAAATTTTTTTGCGCACTTGCTTGATCACATTGTCTTATATTACATGTTTGTCACTTTTTCTACTAACACATGTTACTAGTCACTTTGTTTTCACATTCCTTGGTTTCTACCATGCACATCCCCTACCCCCTGTAAGTATCATCTTTAGATCAACATCATTTTCTCTCTTTTGGGACACACACTCCTACATTTTTCGCATGCACCCCAAATGAGGGGGCATACATTGGGTGAAAAAATCACCCCTACAATAGCTCAGAGCTACAATTCAGAATCAATACAATACAAAATCATCATAGGTAAACAATCACAAAATGAACCAGAATCAGACTTGGGTCATAATCATACCACAGACACCAATGCCTAGACTTAGACAATAGTGCCTGAGCACCTGTGTCCTCCCATGGGCACTTATGTCTTGGGGAACATAAAATCAACTTATCATATCAATACAATTCACAAAAGTCTTCAGAGTAGTTTTACAGTACAAGCACATTCCTCGAGCAACAACATGCATGTAATCTCCTACAATCAATTTAAATTAAAACAATCAGTACATTCGAAACTAAAAAAAGGACAAAAGGAACAGAGTAGAGATGCACCATCTGCAGTGGTGCTTATTGGGTAGAGTCATGGAAGGAGAGTAATACTAGACCTCTCTCCCCAAGACTTTCTCTTTGGCATGAGATCACCCAAAAAATTTCTCTTGACGTGAGATCACCCAAAAAATCACTCTTGGTGTGATATCTCCCAAAAAACTCACTCTTCACAGCATTTTCAGGACACTTTTCTACCCTTTACACTCTTTGACATCAGGTGCACACTTTCCTTTACATACTTATGCACATGTTTCTCAGATTTATCATATACATGACTTTGACTACATTCTTGCTCTTCTTTTGTAGGTACGTCCTGATAAGAAGTAATAACCACAAGCACAATAACAAGTACAACTAGTAAAACACATACGCTTCACCCCTAGGGTAAATTTTCTTTCCTAGTCTCCATGCTTCACTTTGCATCATTCCACGCTTCACTTGTCCACGGCACTCATTTTGTTGCATGATCTACAAGATCATAAGGTACACATCTCTTATCTACTTTATGTTATCGAGTATTCACTTAACAACATAAAGTGGGGAAAATGTAGACACAAAATCATGCACTTGGGTACATTTCTAAGTCCTAAAAGCATACTAGCATTTACATGATTGCTAAACAAGAAAACTAGTGGTTGACAAGCTATATTTGGCCTCTTTTCTTTGTCTCTTGTTTTCTATTTGGTCTTACACACCCTATAGCCCATTCGAAACTTTACTTATTTATCTTTCATGGCTTTAGACACCAACACTCACCAAAACAACAACGTCGAAGCCCTGTCCCCTCTGGGCGCACCTTAATCTTTCTCACCTTACTTCTTTTGGTTCTCAGTTATCTTTTAGACATATTTTTCACTCATGGGCTAGTCTTCCAGCTATCAATTACAAAATTCAAACAAGGGAATCATATAAATACACAGTTATGTGTTCAAAATGAGGGACCAAACACTAAACAATACTATCATCACCTAGGTTTGTATTTAAAAGGCACCTAAAGCACTCCAAGGCATTCATATAGCATCCATTCAAGGGACAAGGGATGCATACTCTGCATACATAACATAGGGAGGGGAAGTTCATTCTATTCCATCCACACATTCTACTACATTGCTACATTCTAGCTATAACATGCTATCAAGTGCAACTTGCACAAGGGCATCCTAGGTCATCATTCTCACACACACTCATAAGAACTACATGGATTTTGAGATGTAGTACAAAGCTCAATCATAAGTTCACTCTCGAGTGACCACTGGGGTCAGAATGACTCCCCATTCTACATATTTCTTATTAGGTTTGATGTGGTTTGTGGGTTTGTGCAGGTGAACATCTCTTTTGGAGGTTACAGGTACCTTTAACGATCATAATGTGACTACCACACGATCAAAAAATAATATTTGTGACACCCTAATGACATAATAGAAACCAGATCCGAAGCTTTTTCATAGTCACGAGCGCCCAAATATTGCCACCAACGCCCCAGGTGCCCCTTTCTTGAGGGGGTGCCCTGCCTACCGGGGTGCCCTGCCTGCCGGGGTGCCCCGCCGTGGGTGCCCCTGCCTATCATTCTTCGTGAGTAGTATAATTTACAGAGATTAATTATGACATTGTTGGAATCATGTTCATCACTTCTCTCCACCCAAATCAGTCCCAAATTACGCGTAAACCATGTAAGTCCTCTCTCCTTCTTCTTTGCTTAGGGTTTCACATTTTAAATCTTAACTTGCTTGTGTCATTTTTGTATTTCAACATTTATACATCATTTATTTCAGTAGTGACTCTGCAATATTAAATTTAATTCAAATTAAATTAAATCACATTGGTCTCTTGACTTTTCCTGTTATTCTTCATTCTAATTAAGGTAAATATGTTTTCTATTCCACTATAAATTTGGCAAAAAAATTGATTGAGTTTCATAATTATAAAGCATGCACGACCCATATCCATCACATCAAGTATGTAAATAAACTAATACAATAGTATTTTTTAATTAGTCTTACACCAACAAAATAATCAACAAAACACAATATAATAATATAAATTCACAATAATAATTATTGACTAGTAAATTACTAACTAGTCTCATATCGATAAAATAACTAATAAACACATAAATACACTAATACCATAGCAATTAATTAATCTCATATCACTATTAAAAAATAAACACATAGGGTAATTTGTCATGACATTCTTGTTGTGATGATATTAGTAAGAACATAACAAAATGTATAAACCTATTCAATGTAATGGTACGATATTTTATTTTGATTCTAATAGATGCAATCTAATTTGGTATTTCGTTATTGGACACTAAAACTTATTGTTGTGTCAAGTGCGGTCACAATGGCACTTTCAGAATGAATTTTACCATAAAATCATCAAACAACATGTTGAAGGTTGTTTTTTTCCTTTTAGAATGTGTATTCTTTAAATTGCCATATTTTGTATGCATGTGAATTGGTGATATGATTCTATATTGTTGCGATTAACATTACCCTATTTTCAAGCATCTATAGCCTCTACAATAACAAGTTGTGACTTTGTATCTTTGCATATATATGTATTCTAAATGATTTTGCTTTGTATTCTTATAGTACATGAGAAAGAAATATGTGTGTATTTTATGTTAAAATTTCCTTTGTTGGAAGTATAAAGTTCAATATATATTAGTTTAGGAATGTGAATAGATTAACATGTAAAAAAATCCCATTTTTTGTTTTTTTTCCACAATATAGTAATTTTTTAATTTTCTCCCGTGTTTAATATTTTTCTTTGCGAAGTTGGTTTTTTTAAAGATAAAGAAACATTAATCAAAAGGTGGCCATAGAGGTGACAATTTACGATATTTTTAAAAATATTTATTAAATTTGCAACCTAATTTTAAAAGTATGAAAAAAATGTTGAATATGTTGTTGTGTCGTAAGGATTAGCTAAAGAAATCAGTCCCAAATTACGTGTAAACCATGTAAGTCCTGCATCAAAAACCAAATTACATAAGGAATACGTTTCAACAAGAACTTGACTTTGAAACTAATGTGAACAATGAATACATAAATACATTGGCACCATATCCATTGCCTATTCCCAAATATTAATTCACTTATATTAATTGTAAAAGTTTTAGACTAAATAACTTTACATATTTTTTCAGACATTTGCTTTCAAGATCATATGTTTCTTTTCCTTACTCTGCTACCCTCTATGGCATTTCCATTGTACCTTTGGGGTGTGATTGATGCTTATATATACCAATAATACAAAATGGAAAAATCACCTTTCTAAATGCCTTTATATAATTGAGATATTTTTCCCAAAAGATCTTAAAAAGCGAGTTAGCTAGCATTGTCTAGCTATTAAAACATAAACTATTAATATTTTTAGTGTTAAAATCTTTAAGATTGTCTAGATATTAACAAATAAACTATTAGTATTTTAAATGTTAAAATCAATACATTCAACAAAATTCAACTTGGAATACATTCAACAAATCCACTATATGGATGTCAAGAACATTGGACACGTTTGTTGGATTGATGTCCCAACCACTCTATTTCTTATTGGAGCCCCTAAAGAAGAACACTCGTAATTATTGTTTAAATATTAACAAATAAACTACTAACATTTATTAAATGTTAAAATCGTTACTTTCAATTCCATTGAACTTGAACGGAATGACTATCAACAGATAAAATATCCACTTTCTTCATCTAATATTTAAGAAGATCACAAAACTAGCCATATACCCAAACATCAAATCCATTATACACAATGTGAAGAGCATTGGACACCCTCCACACACCTACTGGATTGATGTCCCACTTTGAATCACTCTATTTTAGGGTGCGAAGAGCATCAAACACCCTCCACACCCCTATTGGATAGGTACAAGGAATATGTGTCAAGAAGTACGTAACTTTGAAACTAATGTCCAAAGAACACATATATACATTGACACCATATCATTGCCTATTCCCAAATACTTTTTTGCTTTTATTAATTGTAAAAGTTTTAGACTAAGTAGCTTTACATACTTTTTTTGTACCTCTACTTTTGATCATATTTTTCTTTTCCTTACCCTATTACCCCCTTCAACATTTCCATTGTACCTTTGGGGTGTGATTGCTACTTATAAATGCCAATAATACAAAATCTAAATGCCTTTATAAATGAGATCTTTGTCACGAAAGAGCTTAAAAAGCCAAGTTAGCTAGCATTGTCTAGCTATTAAGACAAACTATTAGTATTTTTTAGTGTTAAAACTTTAACATTGTCTAAATATTAACAAGCAAACTATTAATATTTTTAAATGTTAAAATCAATAATTTCAACACCATTCAACTTGAACTCATTGGTCACTCTACTACAAATAAAATATTCATTATCTTTAGAAAGATCACAAAACTAGTCCTATTAGAAAACAACAAAACTAATATTTAAGAAAACCACAAAACTAGTCATATCAAGAACATTGGATACCCACAAAACTAGTCAACTTGAATGGCGTAACTATCAACAAATAAAATAAAATAAATATCCACTTTCTTCACCTAATCTTTAAGAAAACCACAAAACTAGTCATATCACCAAACATGATGTGAAAGAGCATACTACACCCTCTCACCCCTAGTAGATTGATGTCCCACTCCCAATCACTCTATTTCCGCCTCCACACCCCTATTAGATTGATGTCCCACTCCTAATCGCTCCATAGATTCTCGGAAACGAACTATTTTCTACCCTGAACATTCAACATTGCACAATTACACCATGCCATGCATTGCCACCTTGGTCAAGACGTGCGTTGAGAATAAGCGGTCCTTCTTTCATTGATGTACGCCGTTCACACCATCGTTCTGATTTCTCGGGCCACCTTCTATAAAACCTCCCCAATCCCCAACATTCGATCACCTAGAATCCTCCACCCGACCCGAGTTCTTTAAACCGCCTGACCCGCCGGTTAATCGGTCAAGAGATAAAATGGCGTCTGGGCATTGTGGAGTTGTTATAATGGTGATGATGATGATGTGTGCATAATCGAGCAAGATGCTGATGAATAGAAAGACATAGATAGATGTAGAAATGTAAGTAGTGTGTGGATGTCAAAATGAAATTCCTCTTCTATGAAGTGCATGTGGAGAATGAAATCCCCACACACCACTTGAATGGAGCTAGATGGATTCTTTGATGCTCTTGAAATTCCTTTGGATGCAACCTTAGGTGATAGTAATAGATGCTTAGATCTTGATACTTGATTATGGTCACATAAATTTATATTTATATGATTTCATTGTTTGAATTTCATAATTAACATCTAAAAGGCCGACCACCAAGAAAACAAGATGTCCAAAAGATAAAAAAGGCCCAAAATGGGAGAGTAAGATAAAAAGAGTTGGGGGCACCCGGAGGGGACAAGGGCACCTAGCACGATGTCTTAGCTAGGTGTTGGTGTCTAGAGCCAAGAAAAATAAAGTGGTGAAATTCTGAATGGGCAGTGAGGTGTGTAAAACCAAAAAGAAAGAAAGTAAAAAGAAATATGCCAAATATAGATGTTAATTATTAGTTTTTCGCTTATGATTAATATGAATAGTGGTATGTGATTAGGACCTTGAAATGTACCCAAGTTCATGATTTAGTGTCTACATTTTCCCACACTTTATGTTGTCGAGTGAATAATTGATAACATAAAGTAGATAAGAGATACGTACCTGATAACCATGTAGATAAATGGTGAAACCATCATTTGAGGAAAACAAAAAAAGCATGGAATGATGAAATGAAGCATTGGAAGTTAAAGAAGAGGAAGTGAACCTAGGGGTGAAAGTGTATGTGTTATGTTGTGTTGTACTTATTGTCATTGTTGCTTGTGCTTGATGATGTCATTCTTGCTTCCCATAAGGATTGAAGTCAAAAGAGAAGAGAAAAAGATTAGTTAAAGTCATGTATATGAAAAATTTGATCCAAGTCTATGAAAATATGAAAAAGTATGAAAAGGAACATATGCACCTAATTATGTGATGAGTGAAAAAGGATAGAAAGCATCCTCAAACACTATGGAGGATAAAGGGGTTTGTGATCGATGCCAAGAATGAGTTTTTAGGTGATGGGGGAATGTGCGAGAACGCCGGTAAATGTAGTTGCACAGAGTCGAGCCCGTGCATCGGAGCAGCTACCAATGCACATGACGAAAGTGGCACCCGCGTGCTGTGCACAAGTGAGAAAAAGCATGGCCATGCCCGCCTGTCTGTGTGTCTGTATTGTATTTGTCTCCCATGGCTAAGCGGTAGGAATCAATCTGGGATCGCCATTACCATTCCCAAACGTTGCAATATAAAAAACAGGTTCGCCGGAAAGAAATGTGGAGGTAAGTAATCTCTGTGTTTTTTTTTATCACACTTTACCATTTCCCATCTTTATCACACTTTTATATGTGATGGATATGTTCTAGAAGAATTTGTATCATGATTGATAGATATAAACAACAATCTTTCTCGTCAATTAGAACCATAATCTTTTTTTGTTATTTAAAATGATTTCAAAAGAATTATAGGTATTAGAGAATACATTGAATACAATTTAAATATATTTTTAGAAATTTAGAAATCTTGTAAGCACATTTTCTTACATAATTAGGAAAGTTTAAATAACACGTAAGTTGACTTAGTATTAATTTATTGACAACATTTTTTGGTTTTTGAGTGGTAAATCCATATATTTATCATATAATTTTAAATTAAAAATTAATTTATGTATTAATGTCTAATAGAATTTAAGAATGACTAATGAATTTGAAAAAGATATTACATTAATCCAATACATAAAGGAAATATATCTCTTGAAGTCATGAAACCCATTATTTAGAAGTAACAATTGATATTTATAGAATTATTTATATGTAAACACTTGACTTTAAATATAATTAAAATGGTTTTGAGAACAAACAAGACTAAACATTTCTTTAATGTTCTATAGAAATCTCTAGAAAGACAATTGTATCTTACCTTCTAAAGATATATTGGTTAAAAATGTTTTTAATTCTTTTAAAATTTATATTTTGATAAATGATGTAACAAGACACGCTATTATCAACAACATCAAATGAACTAAACTTTTTTAAAATTTCTTTTTATCTCTTAAAATTTATTTATAATTGTAGTGGATTAATTTGGTTTATATTCTTTCTTTGATGGTGTGCGGGTTATGTAATTCCGTAGATGAATTTGGAGTTCCTTGTGTTTTAGGGATGCTATATTCTATTTATATAAGAATACCAGCGCTTAGTCTAAACATCACACATGTTTCGCAAGATTGACCAATCTACCAATCAATGATAACTCCTTCAAAAAGTCGTAAACAAGTTGACCGATCAACCTTACGAACACATGTGATGGATATGATCTTCTAAACAAAAGTGCCCTTAAATGACTTCTTTATAGTTAATGTAACATATTCATGATCTAAGTATACATATAGCCTATAACTCATATGCCAATGTTAATGTTTGAACTTGGTTATATATATGAATAATTATTTTAGTTTTCGTCTTGGTTGGAATGTTTTTCTTCCTACATCACTTGACAGCGATGCTCGAGCCACTTCGAACTTTTGAAAAGGATTAAATCATTTGCAATTTATCAAAATATATGATAGATTTACCATATATGAAGTTAAAAAGATTGGTTCTTATTGTTCATAACTCTTATATCACTATTGCATATATTTTTAGTGTTGTTTATTCTCTAAAAATTTCACAGATGTTAATTTCATGTGGTTTATACAAGGCACTGTAATTTTTTCTGATAATAAAATTCATTAATACAAAATATATTAGTTGTTTATTATTATTTTTTTGATTGGTAAATAAAGATTGAAGGGACCCTTTCCCTATGTGTCACTTTTTTAATCACCGGAGCGACAACCAGTCTAGGAAACAACCGAGGGCCGCAAATCATCAAGACCACAGAACCTCGACGAATCATTAGATCCCATAAAACTGCAAACCCCACCAACCTTTGAGCATTACCACAATCAAAATCACCTCCTCACCTTCGAGCATTACCACAAGAAAAATCACCCCCTCCATCACGGGACTCACCCACATGTTCCATAATATTTATCGTTGAATACTCACAGACACAACTGACCTCAAATTCCTCAGTGGGAATCAAACCTTGGTGGGCTTCGAAACATCCAAATGACTCAAGCAACTCACCCCCACTTCATGACAATCTATCGTTTATTATTGTTACGATGTTCTTAAACCAAATTATTGTATGTATGCCAACAATTTTTTATTTTATCTAAGTAAAGTTGTAATTACAAAAACATAGATAAATAAAGTTAGGGCAAAATAATTTTTATTAACATGATGGGAATTTGAATGTATTTTTTAAGAAGAATGTGGTGTACTTAAAAGATAATTGTATTTTACGCCTTAAAAATAGATATATAGCCTTTTATCTTTTTATTAATCTTATCTTTTAATTTAATCAAATTTTAATATTTTAATATTTTAGTAAATGTTTTTGAATAATAATTATTTTATATTTATTTATAAATAATATTCCTTTTACATATTATTGGTCTCTTTACTTGTCATTTTATTTTTTCTACTTAAAATAAATTTTTTTTTATTGTATGGAATTATTTTGGAGTTCTATCATTTTAAATTATATACCATTCATATGTATTATATCTACCACAAATAAATTAATACAATATTAATTAAAAATTAGTCTCATATCAATAAAATAATTAATAAAAAATAATATAGTAATTATTAAAATATAATTTTACAATAATAATTATTGACTAATAAGTACTAACTAGTCACATACCAATAAAATAGTTAATAAACACATAAATACACTAATAACATAACAATTAACTAATATTAGATTAATAATAAAAACATAAATTGATATCTTAACAATTAAGCGATGTGGATCCAACTGCAAGAGGTTGAAATACCTCCAAAACACACACAAATAGTTTGCAAATAAACCGAAGCTTCAAAATAATTTTCTTCTCATTCCAAAATCCACACTAATCTTTTACATCATTACAATCTTTCTTTTATTTCACATTAGTTCTAAAAAACCTAGAATGCCAAAAAACGCTAAAATGCCAAAAATTACTTACTAGCAAAACACCTCGGATGGGCCCCAAATTTTTCGTGCCAAATATGCCTTTGTAAATTAAGGCCCACACAAAATTTCGGCTTATTCTATAAAATGTGGCAAAAGTTATTAAAACTCTAAGACCTAGTCAAAAGCAAAAAAATATTTAGAGCCAATTTTAGACCACTAGATGAAGGAATACAATCCCAAAAAATATTCCAAATGAGCCATAACCTTTGTAATAAAGTTGGCACCAACATAATACTAATGAATAACTAGCACCTCGAAAAATTTCAAGATGATCCAACGGTCGGATCAAAAGTTATGGCCTTCACAAGTTATGCTCCGCATCATTAACATATTGTATATCAATATTAAAAACACAATTTAACTAATATTATATTAATTAACTACTCATACCAATAAAATAATTATTAAACGCATAAAGGAAGTTAATACCATAACAATTATCTAGTCTCATACTCATATAATTTAATGTTTATTGTTTTCATGTATATTACTTTCTATCGTATATCAATTACATTTAATGCAATAAAATCTATCATGATCGGGTCCTTGTTTGTCTATCGAATTTCTTTAATAAATTATCGAACAATTATTTGCACCTTTCTTATTTTATCATTGCATTATATATGTGTTAAACTATAGTAGAGTATTTTTAAAATTGGGTAGTCATTTCATTTTTTTAATACACATAAAGTCTAAGTAATATTTAGGAGTATGATTAACACTTTATCTTACTTCAAGCTTCTATTTCTTCCCAATATATTTAATTTCTAATCAGATTGGTGAGATTGAATCTCAATTTGTCCTTCCACATTCATCTAAGAGGAGTAAGAGGTGTATGATTAGTGAGAAAAGTGCCTCTCTATTTGTGATAATGGATATGATAAAGACCTTAAATGGGCCTCACCTATGGGCATGTAGAAGTGTCCTGTCAAGTCGTGGGTAGACTTGGTTCACTAGAGGAAGGTGGTAGAAGTGTCAAAGATGAAAAAAATCACCTGTCTTGAAAGGTGAAGGAATATGATTGAAATTACCTAAAAAAATCCGTCAATTGAGCCAACAAAAAGCTCATAGACTCTCTAGTGGGTAAGTTTCTTGTCTCAAGAATCGATATAGATGTTGTAGACACCAAATTCGTGTCTCACGACCCCTTGTAACCCGCATCTCATCTCGCAACCTAAACTCATCACCTAAACCTTACACAATTATTTATTAATTACCTCATAATTGATAAATCCACATCGCCTTACCCGCCACCTCACTTGCCCACCTCACCATGACTTAGCCCTAACCCTAAACTAACCTAATTAAGACCCATGACTTGGTCTAGACTCACATCCATAACTAATGCCTCCTTACTCGCACCCAAAGCCGACCTTCTAGCCACTTGACCAAGCCCGCAACTGATCTCTCGGGAGAAAAACAGGGAAGGCGGGCTATTTTACTAAAAATAGCCTACTTTTTCCTTACCGATGCCGGTTCCTACTCGACCGCCGTCGGTTACGTAACCGCCATCGGTTCTCTGTAAATGGGCTTCCCAAACCAAAACAACGGATCGGGATTTCATTTTGGGAGATCAGTCGAAGGATTTTTTAATCAAAGGAGAGTCCAAAGCGATTAGCAGAGTCCAGAACTTCACTTGACCAAGCAGAGACGAGTGAAGAAACCAGAAGAGTTGGCAGCCAAGGAGATCAACTGGCATCTTCGTCAAAAACCAGTAAGTTACATCTTGCATGTCCTCCATTATAACATTTCTTATGCTTTTGGAATTACAGTCCTCCCAAATCCGTTTCTGGATCCATTATCCAACGTACCATTGCCTCTAGCTGTCATTCTTTTGTTTCTAACCATCCCGTTTCCCAAAAACTATCCAAAAATCAGCCATTACAAACTCCACAACCAGCCCAGAAGATCCTAGAACCCACCGGTATGGTTAGCGAAGAACCGCCATCGGTTATAGGTACCAGACCGCATCGGTTCCTTTGATCAAAAACCAGGAAAAACAGCCTTTCCCCTACCCAGTTCAGCCAAGCAATTTAATTGATATTTTACAGTATTTTGTGTTAACTCATATCGGCAGGGGAACTGACCACCTTCGAAAGGAAGTTTCATATTTCCTGGGCCCAAGGCAGTTCCCTCATTTACTATCTAATCAAAATCTTGTGGTCTTGTGTTCTTATTTGCAGGTAGTCCTTCCAAGACAAAAAGGAGTTCTTCGCAGTCAGCCTGATCTTTCTCTACGGTACGCGCACATCATCTCGACATTCTACAGGTATTCCTCCTAACCCTAACCTTATCTGTTTCTATAAGGAACGAAGCATTTCCGAGTGAAACATTTTGGCACGCCCGGTGGGACCCATTTTGGGTTTCTTTCTCTTGCTTATTTTCATTTTAGGAAGCATATTTCTTTGTTCTTGTTTTTGTTATATATTTTAGTAAAGAATTTGTCTTGCTTTCCTGGTTTCGCATTAGTGAAAGTCATCTCTTTTGCTTCATCGAATATCACTTTCGATTTGGGTTTTAAAACACGTGCATTGCATTCCTGCTTGTTGTTCTCCAATTCTAGTGAACATAGATTAAGTAACAGGTCGTACACGTGGGGGTGATATCCACGGTATTGACAGGAAATTAACCTTAGTTTCACTGCACAACACATACCGAATCACTTCACAATTAACACAACATCTCAAACATCCCCCCTTTTCCGCGGTATTCCTCCGCCCGATTGAGGTAACCTTATAAGCCAAAACAAACTTGACATTTCCCCTAAGTCTTGTTGTTTAGGATTCTGACATCATCTTACGTATAAAGGCATAAGCCCACAATAATTAAAATTAACCCTAAGGTTAATCTCTGGATTTGCGTGTGCATCTTGCTTGTTTGCTGTCCTGTTTTCTCTGTCATACTTTGTCTTCTGTGATCAATAAGTTGCTAAACATACTCAACGTTACTAAAATCAAATCAGCAGCCTTTTATATCTTCTTATCCTAGATTTTTGACACCGCCATCGGTTAAGGGACCGACGTCGTTTGATCTGTGACCGACACCGGTTACTAAACCGATATCGGTTACTGTCTTCATCAGCCCCTGACAAACCAGCAGCTTGCCAAATTCACCTTTCAGACGTTGTTTTTGTTCTGGATAGATTGAAACTTTCCTGGGTGTTCTAGTCTATGGTTGTCATCACTCGGAAGCAAGCCGCCGCCATGGTTTCACATGCCTGCTCTGTGTCTTTGCCTGAATCACCCCCTTCACATTCTATAGGGAACCCTACAGACACCAATGAGATCCCCCAAATTCCTGTAGGAGACAAGGACTTTGCCAAATTTCTGGATGCTAATCCCAGCGCTGTACAATACTATTTGTCTCATACCCCTGACCGTACGCCTGATGGTCAGCTCCTTATGGGCATGCCTATTAGTATAGCTGCTCATTTAGCTCCTACTCCTCCTGATAACAATACCTTACTTCCTGCATCACTAGCCCCGTCTCCCAATCCGACAGCTTCAGAGGTTCATACGACCCCGATTAGCTTTCCTTTGGTTAACCTGGGGCCCCACGTATCGCCACCACCAACTGCCCCTATCTCGTCTCTCTTTCAGACCACTCCATTCATGACTTACTCTCTGCCACCTATTCAAACGAGCTTTCCTTCTCAAGCTCCGCCTACCTTTTCATTCCCATACACGTATCCAGTAACCTCAACACCTTATATGGGACATCCCTATTCTGTGGCACCATCACCTCATCCAACCACAGATTTCATCAAGCAAATGATGGACAAAATGCAAAACCTGGAGGCTTCCGTTTCAGGAAGTCGTAGCGCCTTGACATACGAGCAAGTTTGTCGGGAGCCCATTCACCCTTCTGTCCCCCTTCATTCATATCCTCCTCAATGGGAGTTGCCAAAGTTTACTCGTTTTAACAGTAAAGAGGATCCTCAACAACACTTGCGATCATTTAGACATGCTTGTTATTTGATTGCCCATGATGATGCCTTGTTACTCCGCACCTTTCCCATGTCCTTATCAGGGCCTGCCTTGGAGTGGTACAGTGCTTTAACCCAGCACTCAATCTTCTCTTTTAACCAACTAGCCCAATCTTTCTTGGATCATTTCTCCATTAACATTGCCAAGAAAGTATCTATCACTGACCTCTATGCCATCCGACAATTTGAAGACGAATCTATCGCAGATTTCGTTGGACGATGGCGGGGCCTTATCAACCAACTTACGTATGCCTTGCCTCAAACCGAACTTATCGAGGCACATTTACGCGGGCCTGCGCTAAGCACATCTCCCCTACCCTCCAAATTCAAACTTTCCGTACATTCGACGAGGCCTTTACTATGGCTCGAAAATTAGAAATTCGAGCCTTAGAGGAAGAGAAACTGCGGTTGCGCAACAAGAACTCCACTTTCCGAACTCCTGATTCTACCAATAAACCAAATACCACCACTCCTCACGCGTCCACCTCTTCTAAATCAAAAGGAGCTGTCCACGCGGTGATGGTCAAATCCCAACCACCGTCCAATACTCCACCAAAAACCACCTATAAATACAAAGCCGAACCCATCAGCTACACTCCCTTGGGAGAAACCTATGATGTGATATTGGAGAAATTGCTCAAAGCTGGGGCTATCACCTTGCCCCCTGTTAAACCTCACTCTGGGTTTGACTCCACCCGCGCAATACCTTCCTGGTACAAAGAAAATGACTTTTGTAACTTTCACCGCGTAAAAGGACATAGTCATGAAAACTGCAAGATGTTGAAAAACATAGTGCAGGAAATGGTTGATGCAGGGGATATAACACTCGATAATCCTAACGCCCCTGCTAACCGAAATCTGAAAATTTTCAACAAGCCATTCCCGAATCACTCGTCCAGCAGCAACGTGAACCAAGATATCTTAGCTGAGGAGAGTGTTCATGAGATCCATGCAGTCTTCGATTCTCAGCCAAAAGCCTCTATTGAAAAATTTTAAATCAAGCCTCTTCACTAACACAGGAGCCCGAACCTCCTTTACCACCATCAAGCCAAAGCGAAATCGTTCCTTTACCCATAGAAGAGTTAACTGCCCAGGCTTCTCTTCTCATCAATGAGTCTTCTTACACCACATCCCTACAAGACTGTGAGCGGATGCTATCTAATTTATCTATTTCCCAAACGTCCCCTTCTACCACTCTTGCTACACAAGAGGAAGGCTCACCACTCCTTTTGACATCCTTAGACGAGAAATCTCTTACACTAACATCACCACATTCTTTTAATGTGACAGATCTCCTCGAACACGCCCTCCTACCTATTAGTCCCTCATCGCCTAAATCTTTTCAACGACCGGTTGACCTCCTAACATCTATTGATACAGTGCCTCATCTGCCTCCTGTGTCACACCCGCAATGGACTGGAATTACAACCCACCTTTCTTCCGTACCAAAATTACAAATCACACCTGGAGACTGTCATTCCACAGAAGATAGACAGGCCCTATGGGAACGTTTGAGTACCCCTTTTCCTACTCAAATGCAAATGACTAATCCTGATGTCTCCACCATCTACCCGAAGTGCTTACAGAAGCTTAAAATGCCCCTGTTCTCGCCTTCACCCCCCTCACCTCTACCAAATGCCCCGTCCACTTCTATCAACTTAACCAGATCTTCCCCTACGCTTGGGACCTCACCAATGCCCAATCTAACACACCCGCCTAAGCGACTCGATCTATCCAAAAATAAATCCGCTCCGCCACCTAGGAGACGAACGCAATCCGGGTCTCTATCACAATTAAAACCTTCATCGTCACACCCACCTTCCATATTGGGACCTCATCCCTCCACATTACACCAATATATCATACCTCCGTTGTTTTCTGCAAAACGACCTCCGCCTTCTACACCTATACAGAGATCAATGGGTATCACAACATCGTTACCCCGCGTATCCGGTCCACCTATCAACCCTAAACCAATCCCATCATCAAAGGATTTATTTTCTGTCACTCCCCTTTCTCCGTGGTTGTTTCCCGCTACCATGCCATCTCGTAGCCTCATCATCTAACCACAGGTGAACGTAACCACGTGTCCAAGAAACCACGTTTAGTGAAAAACATGTGTCAGCACCCCTCGGCTAAACCACCACCCATACGAACTAAACACGCCCAAACATTACCACAACCCACACAATCAATACCCTCATCTTCTTCTGATTTTGACCCACTCAAAGGATATTACGCCAAAATCCTTGCTATGTTGGTGGAGAATGCGACCATCTCCCTACCTCCACTTAGACCTTATGACCCATCTAAGCCCGACTGTGGATTATGATGAGTCTAAAATCTGCGCCTATCACCGCACACCTGGACATGATGTGGAAGGATGCAAAGCTCTAAAAACCATCCTTCGCCAGTCACCTCTTCCGGATAGAAAGATTAAGAAAGACAACTTACGAAGGGAGAGACCTCTAGCGTCAATTCCCTCTACTATACCATCTGTCCCCGCCTCACCAAGATCGATCATTATTACAACCCCACCTCTTAAAGACCATGAATTATCCCAACCATCTTCTTCATCTCAGGTCTACGAGATTAATATGATTAGTGTCGCTACTCGAGACGAGAAAAACAATGGGAAAGCGAAAGAAAACACACTGCGGCATCTCTTTCTCCTTCAACCATCCCGATTACACCACCACCTAAAGTGGTTATTCACGGACCCGCCTATCCCGTCTCTAATGGAGTTGCCCACCGAACCATGATCAAACAGCTTCATCAATCGCCCGTAAAAATGACACTATATGATCTCATTCAGACTTCTGAATCTCATCGACAAGCTCTCGTTGAGATC
Source organism: Taxus wallichiana var. yunnanensis (assembly GCA_018340775.1). Classification (NCBI taxonomy): domain Eukaryota; kingdom Viridiplantae; phylum Streptophyta; class Pinopsida; order Cupressales; family Taxaceae; genus Taxus; species Taxus wallichiana. The sequence goes on from CM031239.1 coordinate 793,454,134, forward strand.
CTTCAAGGGATAGAGGTTTTACCCAACGAAACCCTGCCCGTTGCCTCCATTCTAACACCCAATCACGTTGCCTCTCTCACCAAACAATCCATCTCCCCCACCACTTCTGTCTCAAAACAACAAGCCACTGCGGTTAGTTTCTCGGAAGATGAAATTATCGACTTTGGTGCAGAAGACCCTGACCCTGCCCTTTTCATTTCCGCTTACGTCCGAGACATTCGAGTACGTCGGGTTATGATTGACGGGGGCGCTAGCCTAAACATCATCTCTTCAAAAGCCTTCCAACAAATGAACATCCCTTCTAGTTGCATGTGTGCCAACCCCATCATGTTGCGATCATTCAATGATGCTATTACTTCTACCTTAGGCACCGTGATCCTCAACATTCGCGTAGGCCCACGTACTTTGCCCGAACTCTTCTATGTCCTTGAAGGAGAGTTCCAATATAATATATTGCTGGGTCGTCCTTGGATTCGAGCCATGGGATGTGTTCCCTCAACATTACATCGATGCATAAAATTTGAGTACGAGGGGAAGTCTTACACTGTAAAAGCTGATCCTCCCCCCTTCAAAACTTGCAATATGTTATACCGCCCAAACGATGTGCTTATACCAATTAAGACACCCATACATTCAACCCAACCTTCCTCTTCAAATGTACCTCAACCATCCACCTCAACTGCACCTACGCCTTCAACTGATGAAACCACCATCGCACAAACCACTTCTCTTCCCGCAGCTAACATCCCAACCTCCGACCCCTTAGTAGATGTTTTTCATCGCCTCACGCTGGGGGAGTACCGCCTATATAACGTTAGTTCTTTCCCTACCCCGCAGGAGTACGGACAATTACATGCGCATCCCACCTACGACTGTCGCGTGGGGGAGGTAATCTCTTACGGACCACCCCATTGCCGCACTAACCTAACGTATGGGGGTGTTGACACATCCTCCATTATCCCTGAACCTCCTCTTGGTGTGGTTCCCTTCCAATCCGATTTTCAATACTTGACAAATCGTCGTTTCGCCCTCACCTTCTTGACTCGCTGTGCGTGGAAAGGCTTTGGTTTTGGCCTTTACGAACAAGGCCGACATACACTCATTCCCGTGACCACACGCAAACATAATGATCGCAGTGGTCTCGGTTTTTCCGAAACACCTACACAAGAGACACCTCCTGTCAGCTGTATCTTGGAAGAGGAAGACGTTGCCCCTACCGAAACATCATCACCTACTTTGCCATCATCACCCACAGAATCGATGGACCCTGAATCTATCCCTCCTAACTTTTTTTTTTCATAAATGCTATCTTCATAGGTCCTCTCACTTATCAACGCGATAATGAGGACCCATCTTCTCTTCCCCTTCTGTATCCAGACATGATCGAAGAGGATTCGCCTTTGATTAATGTTGTTGAATGCCAGGATGACGACTCCATACTCACTTACCTGGGCGCGGATGATTCTTATATTCAACGCGCCCTACCATCTGAAACCCAAACTATGCTGAATGAATCTACTATAGAAATCAACATCCACACGGAGGAAGATCCTCACATAGTGAAGATTGGACAATCCCTTAACACATCAGAACAAGCCGCCTTTACTACCTTTCTCTGTGCTCGCAACCAAGCGTTCGCATGGTCTTACGCTGACATGCCAGGAATTGATCCTACCATTGCCGTCCATAACATCACCCTAAACCCCGATTCCAAACCAGTCAAACAGAAATTGAGAAAAATGCATCCACGCATTGCTCTCTTGGTCAAAGAGGAACTCCAACGACTCCTTTCTGTTTCCTTCATTCTGCCTATTGACTATCCTCAATGGATTTCTAACATCGTACCTGTCACGAAAGCGACGGGGGGACTTCGGATATGCACGGATTTCCGAGATCTTAACCTCGCTTGCCCTAAGGATGACTTCCCCCTCCCAAGTATTGATCAACTTGTTGATCTCACTGCGGGTCATGAAATGCTTTCTCTCATGGATGGCTTTTCAGGATACAACCAAATTTTGGTCGCCCCTGCCGATCAACACAAGACTGCCTTCATAACTCCTTGGGGAACCTTTTGTTATCGTGTCATGCCATTTGGCCTTAAGAATGCTGGTGCTACCTATCAGCGGGCTATGACCTACATTTTTCATGACATTATGCACACTATCCTTGAAGACTATGTCGACGATCTTCTTGGCAAGTCTAAACATCGTAGTGAACATCTCGATGTTTTAACCATTATTTTTGATCGCCTGTTACAATATTCTGTCCGCCTTCAACCTAAGAAATGTGTCTTTGGTGTTCTTTTGGGAAAACTTCTTGGCTTTATCGTCTCTTTGCGTGGCATTGAGGTCGATCCATCGAAAGTCAAAGCTATCCTAGAAATGCCCCCACCCAAAAATCTCAAACAACTGCGTAGTTTACAAGGTAAGCTCCAATCTATCCGACGTTTCATCTCCCAACTCTCGGATCGGTGTCAACCTTTCCATCACCTCCTTAAAAAGGATATTGCATTCCAATGGAGCGAAGAATGTCACCAAGCCTTCGAAGCTCTCAAAGCTTATCTCTTACAGCCACCCGTGCTTATCCCACCCCAAGACAACCGCCCTTTCTACCTTTACCTTTCCGCCACCGACCACGCTGTAGGAGCCATGCTTGCACATCGTGACTCTGAGAATCACGAACAAGCCGTTTATTATATAAGTCGTACTTTGGTGGACTATGAGACTAGGTACACACATGTAGAAAAATTGTGCCTTGCCCTATCATTCGTTGCCACCAAACTCCGACACTACCTTCTAAATCACAAGACTTTCGTCATCACCAATACAGACCCCATCCATTACATGTACGCCAAACCTCATCTGAACCAACGCATTGCTAGATGGCTCATGCTTCTCGCCGACCTCGACCTTGAGTTTATCCACCAGAAATCAATCAAAGGACAAACCATCGCAGACCAACTTGCGGACGCTCCTGTACCGGGGGAACAATTTACCAATTTCACATTTCCCGACGAACTCATCGCTACTCTTTCCCTCACGGAGGAGTCGTACCCAATGACCCTCTTCTTCGATGGATCTAAATGCCAGCGCGGCGGAGGAGCTGGCGTTGTTCTCATTCCTCTCAACGCTGAACCTATGCCTCTTTCATTCCGACTTGATTTCCCTTGCACTAATAATACAGCAGAATACGAGGCCCTTGTTCTGGGTCTCCAAGTTGCGTTACACTTAGGTATCAAATCTATCAACATTTTTGGCGACTCTCAATTGGTAGTCAATCAAGTTATGGGCGTCTACCAATGCAAAAACGAGGAACTTCAAAAATACAAACACTATGTGGATTCACTTCTAGCTTTATTTACCCACTATTCTATACAAACCATTCCCCGCTCCACTAACAAATTTGCGGATACTATGGCTTGCTTAGCCTCGCAAATTCCCGCCGCGCCAACTGACTCTGAATTATTCGTCGTGGTCCAACAACTTTTTGCCCCATCCTATTCAACCCGGTAGTTTATATGATAAATACTATGTCTACTAATTCACAGGATACGGTACCACCAATTTCACGACTACCTTACAATCTCTGTCCTCCCACCTGATCTTACTAGTAACGGCAAACGTGCTTTTCTTAAAAGTGTTTCGCGTTATGTTGTCATGGGGGGACTCCTCTATAAACGTGGCTTTGATGGTATCCTCCTTCATTGTCTAAGCGGCATGGAGGCCACTCATACCATCCAACGAGTCCATGACGGTATTTGTGGTGGACATTTTAGCGGCCTTCTGCGTGGCCAAACGAATCCTTCGCCTTGGTTATTATTGGCCTACTCTCAATAACGACTGCTACGAATATGTTAAGCGTTGTGTTATGTGTCAGCAACATGCCAACCTTCAACATACTCCTAGCCACCCGCTCCAGATCGCTCGAGATCTTTGGCCTTTCTCACAGTGGGGTTTAGACCTTATTGGTGAGATTCACCCAACCTCTTCACAACGTCACCGTTGGATACTCACAGTGACCGAATATTACACAAAATGGGTGGAGGCTATTCCACTCATTTCAATCAAAAAAGAAAAAATTGTCGAGTTCATTAACCACCACATTATCTGTCGTTTTGGTGTTCCTCACCGCCTGATAACAGATAATGGAAAATCTTTCAAAAACAAGTTGTTGCGAGACCTTTGTGACAACTTTGGTATCAAACTTAGTTTCTCATCACCTTACTATCCACAAGCCAATGGGCAAGCCGAGTCTTCTAATAAAACACTAACCAAAATCCTCATGAAAGTTGTCAATCAATCTGGAAGAAATTGGCACGATCACATTCCCTTTGCCCTTTGGGCTTATCGTACTAGCATTCGTACTTCTACTAATGCCACACCTTTTTCTTTGGTATACGGCACCGAGGCTGTTTTGCCTCTCGAAATACAAATACCCTCCCTTAGAATATCTCTTCAGGATATTCTCACCAACGATGATTTCCGCCAAGAGCGGTTAGCCCAATTGGAGCTTCTTGACGAATGCCGTCTTCTTACGGCTCTTGATCACCTTCAAATCTATCAAAAACGCATTAAACGTGCTTATGATAAGCGACTTCATGAGCGTACCTTTAAGGTTGGTGATCTTGTCCTCAAAGAGAATCAACATGTAACCAAACTAGAAAAGAGCAAACGTGGAAAATTTACTCCCAATTGGATTGGGCCTTATATAATCACTCACACCTATGGATCGGGCACTTATCGTTTTTTCGCTTAATGGTAAAGTAGCCGAGCTGAACCCCTAATGCCTTACATCTTCGCCCATTCTACTTGTTGAATCTAGTGTTATATCACTTCTTATCTACCTCTCTTGCTCGTCCCTTGAGCTCATTTACCGCTACATACACTTTGTTTTCTATATCTCTAAATAAAATCGAAATCACTTCGCACCTCCCCTTGATAATGCCTTCCCCTTTTTTAGTCTAGTCCATGACTTCAAAGTATTAAAATAAGCCGTATTCTTATGGGATTTTCTTGAGTCAAACTTCCTACTAAACTAGATGCTTCACGCCAAAAGAACATCTAGTCATCTAAAATTAAATATAGACTGCTCCCTCGAAGGACAGCTATATGCCAAACTATTGCTGCTACTATAAATAGACTGCTCCCCTGAAGGACAGCTATGCACTAAAATCATCTCTGCTACTATAAATAGACTGCTCCCCCGAAGGACAGCTATACACAGTCAGCCTTTATCAGAAGCTTCTCGCATTGATCAGCTTCGTGAAGACCTCAAGAATAAAACAATCAATATCCCTTGTAGACTTCCCGCATCGATCAGTCTACATTCAATAAAATAAAAGCCTCATTCAAAAGAACTTTTTGGGTCATGGACTTGTCTATTTAGGGTAGGTTCTCTTTCGTTGTAACAAGTTCTTTGTACCTCAGCTATATCATCCACCTCATCTCACCATTTGTTTCAATTCAAGGGACGTAACGTACACCTGATATATTGTGATCATACAACTCTTTTCAACTATGGACTTCTCGTCTATGCACGGCATTTAGGGCTTCAGGCTCGTTCTACGTTGTGTGGTTTGTTTAGCTCTTCTCACCTACGGAGCACTCTTTCCACTTTGCCTCGCGTCTAGAATTGTGTGTTGATCTTAATCAGGACACTATTCCCTACTACTTGGGTATGCTAACCTTTGCTTTACCTATACCTACACCAACAACATTATCCTATCAGCACCAACAACATTACCCTACCAACATCAAATTTTTACCAAACGACAAATTGCCTAAACCATACCAAATTGCCTAAATTCACCCCTCCCTGATCCTAAGGGAGAACTACATCGGTCTGAGGCCCTTCCTTGCTTTGTGCAATGGGCTATGTAGGCAGCACTTCGGAGACATGGGGTCTCCCAAGGTTAGCTCGACCATCCCCTACCATAACCTATCTTGTGTGGTGAATATAAATATTTTTGTGTATTTTTATTTTAATCACATTTCTCTTTATCCTTTTTCGAAACACCGAAAATCAAAACACCGACAATCTTATTATTATCATAACTCAAATCAACATACATATTCAGTTTTATTTAGATGTTAAACAAATACATCTTCTCTATCATCGACACGCAGGTCGGCATCCTTATTTATTCTTATACCTCGCTAACATATACTCAGACCATCACAACTCATCCCGAACTAGGTGATGATCGTGATCGTCGACCCCTCTCGCCGGGCCTCTCTGTCCTCAAAGGTACCGCATGCTATTGGTACCGCCACCGATCCGCCAATCTTTCTGTAACATATGAATACGCCCTCTCGCATGGAGAACTCCAGCCTCTAGTCTCGCCGCGCCCGTGACTCCGCAACCACTAACAATCCTCTTGTCTCATTCACCTGCGTTTGGAGCTGCTGAACCAAACGCTGCAGACGATCCCTCTCTGCTGTAATCACCGCTATGTCAGGGCGCTCACGTACACCTCGCAGTTCTGCTACCCACCATAATCTATAGGCCTCTGTCATTCCTGCATCCATTACCCTGCGATCGGCTGCTATCTCCTCAGGCCCTTCTGGAGGTGTTGGCCGGGGTGGTGAGAATGCTGCCTCGGCATCGATCCTCATATATGGTCTATAAGCCTGTGGTATGTCCTGCACAAATCCAAATTGTCGCCGCACGCGATCTATAGGAATCCTCTCATATTCACCTGGCCTGTGCCCCGCGATCCACCTCAATCGCTCTACACCTCTCAACTCCTCAGCTATGATTTCGGTTACCATATAGTTCCCGTATGGCCTCCAACAGATATCCGCAACCGTCACTCTCTCCCATACCTTCTGTAATACCCAATGTCACCGGCACGGCTGAGCTCTTGCCTCTTGTTCATCTCGGACCCATCGTCGAATCCCAACCTCGTACTCCGGTCTCTCTCGCTGGATGGATCGGCCTATTGTCGCACACAAACAATGTGCTCATAGGCCCAACAGTGTAATAAGAATGAGCAATCCAACGTTGTCCTGTGACTTCGCCTACAAGCCCATAAACCCCTGTATAGCTCCGCCAAATATGCAGGTGCCCAGGCAAAAGTCACGTTCCTTTCTATCATCTCCCAAATAACACACATCAATGCCTTTGGAAATCTTCCCCCTTCCGCCCTTGGTAACGCATAATACCCTACTGCTATCATTAATATCACTGCTAACCTTGTCTCCTCAGGGTGTGCTGCATACATTACCCCATATGTAAATGACAAACCTCGCTGTGTTAAGTCTCGTGCATATGGACCAAACACTTCTGTTATCGCTGCCCGCCCCGCGCTAGGTAGTGCCTGATATACTGGCTCTCCTGTAATAGGGAGTCTCAAAATACGAAACACATCTTCCAAAGTTACTGTCATTTCACCTGTTGGCAGATAGAAGGTATTTGTCTCAGGATTCCATCTCTCAATCAGCGCCTGTAACATACCATGGTTACGTGCGATTCGTGAATAATAACGGATTCCACTTAACCCCAAACGATTTATCAATGTCCATTCCGCTGGTGTTACATCCGCTCGGATTCGCGACAACAGCGCTGGCACACTATCATTCATCCTCAACCCTGTCTCTGCCTGCATACACCAAAACAACAAACAACCATTCAATCCGTCAGGGTTTTTTCAAACATCTCGGAAATTCCTCCGAGAATCGGTACGGTTATACATAACCGATATCGGTTGAGTAACCGATACCGGTTCTCCCTAACCGCTACCGGTCACTGTCAATTCTAGACACCTTCCTTAAAAACAACCACCTACGACAATAATTTGCTCGTTTATTCCTTTTTATATATACAAACATACCTGAGACCCCTGATTGCCTACCCTATAACATTTACCTCACCTGCAACCCTTGTCATCATGTTTTCTTTCTCATATCTACCCACCTACTCTCCCCCATCTTATTCACGAAACATGCAGTAGTCAAATCACAAACAAAACAATACCTCTTGGGTTGCAGTAGCTTGAGGTGGCCCTTGTCTTCCCTCATGTCCTTGCCTGCTGGATGCTTCTCCTCATTCTGCCATGATCACCACCCTTTTCAACTTTGTCTTTCTGCCTTCTGAACCTCGGATCACATTTACTTTCCTTGTCTCTTTTCTCCTTCTCACCCAAATCTCTCATGCAAATACCTGTCTCAGTCGTAAAAAAGCGTCGCGTTCGCGTATTTAACCTCTTGCATGGCTCTAAAATTAAAACTTAAGTTGCCACCCTAGCTTTTCTATTTTTAGAAAAGCTCATACCTAAATAACCGGTATCGGTTAGTTAACCGGTATCGGTCTATGAGCTACCGATATCGGTTCCCTAACCGATATCGGTTACACACCTTCCTTTTTGAAACAGGGTTCTTTTCTTCATTTCTCCTCTAAATTTTTGTCGCGCCCGCCTCTTTGCCTGCATAAACAACACAATTTACCACATTTTGTTCATCCACCACACATAGCATTACAATTTCATCAACATCATTTATTTTATAAATAAACAAACCATCAACTACAGATACCAAAAAACTATCACTCTATACATCATTTAGATCCAACTCATCAGTTACATATATCACACTGTCACAAAACCACCAATTTATCACATAACCTGACATTCATATATACGCACAAACAAACAAAAACATCAGCATCATCTATCTATCAACATGTCAATTAAACTCATCACACATTCTATATATTACCAACCATTTATTTCAACACATTTTAAACACAGCATGTGGATCAAAACATCATCTATATATATATATCCCAGTTTTCAAAAATACAATGTGCCCTACATCGGGGCCTCTGTGATCTCATAATATACCAAAGCCGGCACGCAGGCCGCAATACCTACCAAAAATATCGACTCGGCTCGCAGGCCGGTCTCTCATATCAAAAATATACTCGGGCTCGCAGCCGGATATCAAATGTACAAACCGTGCATTTTGGCTCGCAGCCGGTATATAATAAATAAATAAATCAAAACAATGAATAAGTGTAGGCACGCAGGCCTCTATCAATGCAACCGGTTCGCAGACCGGTGCCCATGTCCCTATACAAAACCATGTCGGGATCTATCGCCTTTCTCCCCACCGCCTCGGCACCTCTCCCGCTGGTCCTCGTGGTGCCTCTCGCCTCCGCCCGTCCACGGACACGCCGGTGTGTTGTAGCTGCCCCTCCCTGAGATCTCTGGCTGTGCGAGGTCTCTGCCTATGCGCTGCATACGCCTGATACTCGACTCCGCTACTATCAAGAATATCCTGATAATAACGGGCCTCTGCTCTAACCTCCATATAACGATCTCTCGCCACTGAAGGAACTGGGGCTGGTCCCCTGGCACCTAACACCAATATCCCCGAGCTCGTACTCGCACTGTGGGTTTGTGTGTGCTTTGGTGGAGGTGCTTACTGTGCTCGTACACCGCACTGTGGCCGTGGTGGTATCGGGGGTTTGTGGTTCTTCTGCTGTGCTGTACGGCCGCTGTACTGCACTCGCACTGTGGTGCCATTTGCCTTCTTTGGTGGTGGCGCTTTGCTCGTGCTCGCACACCGAGCTCTGGGCTAGCTGCCCCTGTAGGACCCCTATCTCGTGCTCGTGCGCACAGCCAATCGTCCCTGTAATAGCGCACTTTCGCCCCGGAGCTGATCTCTCTCTCGAGTGCAGAATCGCAGCCTAAGTCCAGGCTGCGCAGGCGGTACTATCCTCGCTGCTCTCTGCCCAGCCCACCAGACCCTGTATGCTGCCGTGCACCCGGCATCATCCACACCCTCACCTGCTGGTCTCTCCGCTACCCAGTCCGGATCCCAAGGCGTGCAGTGGCTGGCAGTGGGGCCTCTACATCATCCCTCCTGTACTGAGGGAAGGGAGGTGGCTCGTCCTGTGGCAGCCCCATCTGCCTGCGTACCCTCTCTAAGGGTATCCGCTCGTACTCTCCCGGCCTACGTCCTGCTATCCAGAATGTATACTGGATCAGGCGCAGCTGTACGCGGGCTCCTCTGCCAGGCTGGTGACCTCTGTAGGGTCTCCATATAATGTCTACTGCTGTAAGGCCCTCTAACATATGTCTATAGTAGGCCACATCCCGACCTGCAACAACTGCTCGTGGCTGGCCCACGATCCCCAACCACCTCTGAAATCCATATCGGTACACGACCTGTGGCCCTGGCTGCTGGGGTAGCCCTACCGGCCTGATGCATACGATGTGCTCGTATGCCCAACAGTGCAACAAAAATGTAGAACAAATACCAAATCGCCTCCTCCGGCGATAGCCCCATAACTCCCTGTATAATTGCACCAGATACACTGGTGCCCATGCAAAACAGGTGTGCTCCTCCACCATCTCCAGTAGCACCCCCATCAATGCCCGTGGGAAGCGGCCTCCCTCTGAATCCGGGAGGGCGAAGCAGGTGATCCCTATCATCATCAACACGGCAAGCCGTGTCTCATGTCTGTGTGCGCGGTACATGTCACCATATCCAATGCTCGCGCTATGATATGTAAGAAGCGCGGCTGCATCCCCAAAAACCTGCAGTATGCTATCCATGGCAGTCTCTGAATCTACCTGGAAAACGGCCTCTCCCTCGATCGGTAGCCGCAGGATGCGATACACATCCTCTAATGTGACCGTCATCTCCCCGGTCGGCAGATGGAACACATTGGCCGCCGGATCCCATCTCTCGATGAGGGCGACCATCAGGCTGTGATCTCTGTCTATCGCTCTGTACCTCTGGACCCCGCCAAGTCCCACCTCGCGCATGATGGCCCAATGCGCCGCAGATATGTGTGGCCTCATCCGACTCAATAGTGGAGGCATCCTATCACGCATCGTCAACTGCTGACGTGCCTGCAAAACCAACCCACATTCTTAGACCCACTCTTTATTATAACACCTACTTTACCATCTAAACCCCCTTTTGTAACACCCAAAATCTAAACCCACACCTCACCTTTCTCCACCCCAAACTCTAAACCCAATCCCATCCCAACCCACCTTCACACCTAGACCCTAAACCCTAAACCCTACACAACTAACTCAACCCACCCCAACCAACTCAACCCAACCCATTCAACCCCCCAACCCACAAAAACCTAGACCCTAAATCCTAAACCCTACACAACTAACTAAACCAACCCACCTCAACCCAACCCATTCAACCACCCACCCCACAAAAACCTCGTCCCTAAACCCCCAACCTACACCCTAAACCAACCCAATCCAACCTACACCCTAAACCAACCCAATCCAACCCCCACCCTAAACCAAACCAAACCAACCCAACCCACCCACTCAACCACCCAACCCACAACAATCCCCCACGACCCCCAACCCCACCGATACCGGCCGATGCGAAACCGACACCGGTTTCGATCAAACAGAACCTTACCTTTTTTCGACCGATGCCGGTCGCCTAGTGACCGACATCGGTCACTGTCCACTACCCGAGCCGAACCCGCGCACGGCCCCAAAACTCATTTTTTTACCTATTTCTACCCATCTACCCACCCAAAAACCCTAAAATTTTACACACCTAGCCGCCTTAGCCTATCTAACCTATCTACCCTCTCCCTTTCTCAAATTACCTCCATTTACCCATTATTTCCTACAAACTACCAATTCCTACCCAAATCCCAAAAACAACATAACTCAACCAAATCACCAAAATAAAGAGTTTAGAACCTACCGGTACGACGACACGTCGTCGTGGTGGGATGGGTGGTGGCGGTCCAGCTGGTCCAGCCCCTCCAGCTCCTCCTGCCTGTGCCATGGCTCCAATCCTGATCTGCTGGGTCCCCGGCCAATCACCTGCGGCCTCCTCAACTATTCGGGCCCACTATCAACTCTCTCCGCCAATCAAATAGCTCCACCTCACTCAATACCCCTCCAAATCAACTCTCCACGTCAGACAAGTCAATTTTGGATTACAAATAACAAAAGTGACAATGACAGGCCGTATGTTTCTTTTTATAGGTTTTTCGACCTAAACCGATGTCGGTTTCCTTTTTGCCCTAGGAAACCGGTATCGGTCCCTTAACCGATATCGGTCATGATGAATCGACGTCGGTTTGATACCCCTTTCACCCCATTCTTTGCCGTTCCTTACTCCTTGCCTCTTTTTCACCAATATCGCCTCTGTCCACCTTTGCTGCACAACATTTGTTCCCTGGTCCGGCCCAACCCAAGGCCTCGCCCTACCAATTGGCCCGACCCAAGGCCTCAACCTACCTATTTGGCCCGACCCAAGGCTTCGCCCCACTTATTTGGCCCGACCCAAGGCCTCAACCTACCTATTTGCCCGACCAAGGCTTCGCCCACTTATTTGGCCCGACCCAAGGCCTCAACCTACCTATTTGGCCCGACCAAGGCTTCGCCCCACTTAATTGGCCCGACTCAAGGCCTCAACCTACCTATTTGGCCCGACCCAAGGCTTCGCCCCACTTATTTGGCCCGACCCAAGGCCTCAACCTACCTATTTGGCCCGACCTAAGGCCTCGCCCTACCAATTGGCCCGACCTAAGGCCTCAATCTACCTATTTGGCCCGACCCAAGGCCTCGCCCCACTTATTTGGCCCGACCCAAGGCCTCAACCTACCTATTTGGCCCGACCCAAGGCCTCAACCTACCTATTTGGCCCGACCCAAGGCCTCGCCCTACCTATTTGGCCCGACCCAAGGCCTCGCCCTACCAATCGGCCCGACCCAAGGCCTCAACCTACCTATTGGCCCGACCCAAGGCCTCGCCCTACCTATTTGGCCCGACCCAAGGCCTCGCCCTACCAATTGGCCCGACCCAAGGCCTCAACCTACCTATTTGGCCCGACCCAAGGCCTCGCCCTACCAATTTGGCCCGACCCAAGGCCTCACTCTACCGTTATGGTCTGACCCAAGGCCACAACCCAACAACTTGGCCCGACCCAAGGCCGCATCACTTCCATACCATACCCACAATCAACGTTTTATTTTATCCATCCATCATGTACCTTGTGTTCAATCGAGCTCACCTGTTCATGTTTTAGCATGATTAGGGTCCTTGACTTGATCTGTCAACCAGCTTTGCCCAGACCTAGACCGTGACGTTTATCTCAACCAAACCAACCACTTGGTACTGCCGAACATGCCTAAACGTTCCTGTACCTCACCTGTTATATACCCTGGAGCTACTTCCTCTGCCTTGGATACCAGGATTATATCACCCTTGTTTGGATAAACTATCGACCTTTGCCTACACATTGCTGGTTTGCTTGTCAAATCATGTACCCTCCTCGTACTATTGCATTTCAACATGCGTCTGCTTCCTTGGACCTACCCCACCACCTTACCATCCTCTCTACAACATGTACCCTTTATCAACCCTATCCCTGATTTCCCGTTCACTCCATCTGTGATAGATTTGAGGGGGATTACCTATACCCTTAACAGGGGAAACCACTTCATATTATTGTCCGCGCAGCTTTACAGAACAAGCTACACGACAATAAGGGGCTAATGTAGACACCAAATTCGTGTCTCACGACCCCTTGTAACCCGCATCTCATCTCGCAACCTAAACTCATCACCTAAACCTTACACAATTATTTATTAATTACCTCATAATTGATAAATCCACATCGCCTTACCCGCCACCTCACTTGCCCACCTCACCATGACTTAGCCCTAACCCTAAACTAACCTAATTAAGACCCATGACTTGGTCTAGACTCACATCCATAACTAATGCCTCCTTACTCGCACCCAAAGCCGACCTTCTAGCCACTTGACCAAGCCCGCAATCGATCTCTCGGGAAAAACAGGGAAGGCGGGCTATTTTACTAAAAATAGCCTACTTTTTCCTTACCGATGCCGGTTCCTACTCGACCGCCGTCGGTTACGTAACCGCCATCGGTTCCCTGTAAATGGGCTTCCCAAACCAAAACAACGGATCGGGATTTCATTTTGGGAGATCAGTCGAAGGATTTTTGAATCAAAGGAGAGTCCAAAGCGATTAGCAGAGTCCAGAACTTCACTTGACCAAGCAGAGACGAGTGAAGAAACCAGAAGAGTTGGCAGCCAAGGAGATCAACTGGCATCTTCGTCAAAAACCAGTAAGTTACATCTTGCATGTCCTCCATTATAACATTTCTTATGCTTTTGGAATTACAGTCCTCCCAAATCCGTTTCTGGATCCATTATCCAACGTACCATTGCCTCTAGTTGTCATTCTTTTGTTTCTAACCATCCCGTTTCCCAAAAACTATCCAAAAATCAGCCATTACAAACTCCACAACCAGCCCAGAAGATCCTAGAACCCACCGGTATCGGTTAGCAGTAACCGCCATCGGTTATAGGTAACCGGCATCGGTTCCTTTGATCAAAAACCAGGAAAAACAGCCTTTCCCCTACCCAGTTCAGCCAAGCAATTTAATTGATATTTTACAGTATTTTGTGTTAACTCATATCGGTAGGGGAACTGACCACCTTCGAAAGGAAGTTTCATATTTCCTGGGCCCAAGGCAGTTCCCTCATTTACTATCTAATCAAAATCTTGTGGTCTTGTGTTCTTATTTGCAGGTAGTCCTTCCAAGACAAAAGGAGTTCTTCGCATCGGCTGATCTTTCTCTACTTTCAGTGTACGCGCACATCATCTCGACATTCTACAGTGTATTCCTCCTAACCCTAACCTTATCTGTTTCTATAAGGAACGAAGCATTTCCGAGTGAAACAGATGTTTTTAGATGTTGGACATTGAAAAATGGATTTTGAAGGGTAAAATTGAGATCTTTTCTCTAATAAAAGGTTTTTCTTAATCTCTTTCTCTTACCATGAAGACTGTATTCGTGTCCTTTTGGATGGTCCATGATATTTAGAAAAATAGGACTTGTTCTTGAGGAAATAGAAGCCTGGTTATGACCCGGATAAGGAGGACATAAATATTATTCCAATCTAGGTTCATTTTCCCAGTCTACCTCAATACTACTACACAAAGTCTGAATATTGCTAATTTTTGAGTCAATTTTGCATCAGAAATTAACCTTTTTGAGTATTCTGGATGTGTTTCTATGAATAATTTGTGTTGGGAAAGGTGTTGTAAATGTGATGTAACTTTTATTCGACTATAATTTTTTATTTTCTTAGTTTTATGTCACTTTAACGTCGCTTATAGTGTTGCTTTATAACATCTATTTTGCACCACATATAATCGACACAACATTTTATTTTTGCTTCACTCTTGTGTGGAAAAAAATGATTTTGAGAATAAACACTTTCATTTAAATATAATTAAAATGGTTTTGAGAATAAACAAGACTAAACATTTCTTCAATGATCTATAGAAATCTCTAGAAAGACAATTGTCTCTTACCTTCTAAAGATACATTGGTTAAAAATGCCTTTTTTTGGAATTAGGGTAAATGAGGGTGTTGAAAGGACCCACATCCTTGTACAATTGAGGATTTTTTTGAGAGGATCCACAACCTAGGTTACAATCAAGGGGACCACCATTAGGAAACCAATTGAAGCAACCATAATCCCATAGTGAAGATGCAACGACAAAAAAAAATGACCACAACGAGTGAAACAACTACCAATGATGACAACGAGAGGAGAAAAAACTAACATCAATAGTGAGAGGAGAAACAACCAAAGATCAACAATGAGAAGAGAAACCACCAACATCGGTAGTGAGAGGAACAACCATCAACGAAAACAACGAGAGGAGGAGCCACCCCACAATCGATAGCAAGAGGAGCAGCCACTAGAATAAACAATGAGAGGAGCAACCACCGGTGATAGCAGTAGCCGCCAACATCAACAACGGGAGGAGCAACCACCGGTGTCAACACGAACAAAGATGCTGCATCTAGTGGTGAACCACCTCCAAGGAGGATCGTGCCTCGGGGATTTGAACATGGGTGGGAAAACACACAACCATGTGACTTGACCACACCACTCCCACCCCATCAACTTGGTTAAAAATGATTTAAATTTTTTTAAAGTTTATATTTTTATAAATGATGTAACAAGACACGCTATTATTAAGAACATCAAATGAACAAAACTTTTTTAAAATTTATTTTTATCTCTTAAAATTTATTTATGATTGTAATGGATTAATTTGGTTTATATTCTTTCTTTGATGGTGTGTAGGTTGTGTAATTCCATAGACAAATTTGGAGTTCCTTGTGTTTTAGGGATGCTATATTCTATTCATAGAAGAATACCAACACTCACTCTAAACATCACATATGTTTGCAAGATTGACCAATCTAACAATCAATGATAATTCCTTCAAAACGTGGTAAACAAGTTTACTGATCAACCTTACAAAAACATTCTAAACAAAAGTGCCCTTTAATGACTTCTCTATAGTTAATGTAACATATTCATTATCTAAGTATACCTATAGCCTATAACTCCTATGGCAATGGTTAATGTTTGAACTTAGTTATATATATGAATAATTAGTTTAGTTTTCATCTTGGTTGGAAAAACTTTCTTCCTACATCACTTGACACACGATGCTCGAGCCACTTTGAACTTTTTAAAAGGATTAAATCATTTGCAATTTATCAAAATGTATGATAGATTTACCATATATGAAGTTCGATAGATTGGTTCTTATTGTTCATAAGTCTTATATCACTATTACAAATACTTTTGATATTTTTATTCTAAAAAATTCACAGATGTTAATTTCATGTGGTCTATACAAGGCATTGTAATTTTTCCAATAATAAAATTCATTAATAAAATATATATTAGCTATTTATTATTATTATTTTGATTGGTAAACAAGGGTTGAAGGGCCCCTTTCCGTATGTGTCACTTTTTTAATCGCTGGAGCGACAATCGGTTTTGGACACAACCGGGGCCCCAAACCCCAAGACCACACAACCTCAACGAATCATTGTATCCCATAGACTACAAACCGTGCCAACCTTCGAGCATTACCACAAGGGAAATTACCTCCTCCATCATAATACTCACACTACACGTTCCATAAGATCTATCATTGAATACAACCGACCTCAAATGCCTCAGTGGAAATTAAACCTTGGTTGGCTTGGAAACATCCAAATGACCTAAGCAACTCACCCCGGTTCATTGACCATCTATTGTTTATTATTATTAGGTTGTTCTTAAACCAAATTATTGTATGTATGCTAACAATTTTTGATTTTATCCAAGCAAAATTGTAATTAGAAATAAATAAATAAATGAAGTTAGAGAAAAATAATTTGTATTAACATGATGAGAATTTGAAATAATTATTTTAAGAATGTTGTGGTGTGGTTAAAAGATAATTGTATTTTCTACTTGAAAATAGATATATAGCCTTTTAAATTTTTTATCTTATTAGTGGTAAATGGTTTTGGGAGGGACCATACCCGAGTAACAAAAAGCCCAAAGGCCGGATAAGCACGAGTTGCGCAACATGATTTTTGAAAGGTGGGGGCCACACCCAAACAAAAGGCCTAGAAGATAGATACAACAAATTAGAACAAAGGCAAAGTAAAAATTGCCAACATGGAGCACAAGAATAGCAAAATTGCAGCCCTACCACAACTACACAACCGACAAGAAACAACAAAAATACATAAAGACCAAAAGGAGCCAAACACCTTTATTGAAGATTTTTTTGAAACACTTTTTTCACGTTCTCCAGTGCTTTGAAGAGATTCAGAGCAGTCCACTTTGTTGGGTCCTTGCTGCTAGAGGAGAAAGTCTTCTTTATTGCTTTTCCACCTTTCCAGAGATCCTCTGGGATACCACTGACATCACATATTTTCTTAACCTGGATATGCAAAAATTCGAGAATGGCCTTTTGAATGATGAGATGCTTGACTTGTTTGGTGACAATATTCTCCAGAGTATCCTTCATGGCCCTTTTCTTCTGACTTAGATCTTCAATCTTTTTCTCAATATCCATTACAGGGACTTGATTGAATTTTGCACCCTCATTAAAAAGAACAGTCACATCATCCCCCATACTCTTGAAATTCTCAACTTGTTCTTGAATATTGGTTTCGTATGTTTCCGACGGCCGTAGGGATACGGGTTAGTTTGAATTATGGTCAACAGACTCTCAACAACTTCCACATCTTTACCTTTACGAGCATTTCTAAGAATCCTTTTGGGAAAATGGGTGAAGGAGGCCTGAATTTTTGGTCTTTTTGGGTTGCATGGGGGGAAGATTGGAGCTGGAGGGGATATTAGCAACAATTTTTTTATAGTAGTAGTGGAGGAGTAGAATAACACCTTGGTGGTGAGGAAGACCTCTTTGATGTGAGTGAACCAACAAAATAGATCTCTCAAGAGATTGCAAAATGTGATAAGAGAGGCTAACTCTAGGAGACCTAAAATGATTCAAGTGGACCAAGTGGTGAAGGGGAAAAGTGGAAAATCTACCTTCTACGGTAACATACCTAACCACCATTCGAGCCACATCATCGTAGGGGGCTAGAATGGATGAACAACTAATGCTCGCTTTGCCAATCTACATGGTTTCAAATCCTTGAAGAAATTTCTTTTCTTAGTATCGTTATCAAAATTGTTCTATAAAACTTAATGTCATTTGAGCTCAAACTAGTAACAAAAGATATCAAATTCTTTGTAATTTGGAAATATTTACCTTTATAACCGAGGACTGGTTTTGCAATGTTTGGCAAAACATGGCGGAAATGTGTTTGCCTTTTAACTTTTTATTAATCTTATCTTTTAATTTAATCAAATTTTAATATTTTAATATTTCAGTAAATATTTTTGAATAATATATATTTTATATTTATTTATAAATAATATTTATTTAACATATTATTGGTCTCTTCACTTGTCATTTTATTATTATTTAATTAAAATATAAATTTATTTTATTCCATTAGAAAAAATTGGAGTTTTATCATTTTAAATTACATACCCTTCATATGTATCATATCTACCACAAATAAATTAATACAATATTAATTAATACTTAGTCTCATATCAATCAAATAGTTAATAAAAATAATATAGTAATTATTAAAATATAATTTTACAATAATTATTATTGACTAATAAGTAATAACTAGTCACATATCAATAAATTCATTAATAAACACATAAATACACTAATAACATAACAATTAACTAATATTATACTAATAAAAATAAAAATTAATATATCATATAATAAAAACACAATTTAACTAATATTATATTGATTAACTACTCATACCATTAAAATAATTCTTAAACACATAAAAACACTAATATCATAACAATTATCTAGTCTCATACCCATATTTAGTGTCTATTATTTTCATATATATTACTTTATACCGTTTATCAATTACATTTATTTAATAAAATCTATCAAACCATGTTTGTATGTCTATCGATTTTCTTTAATAAATTATTCAATTATGTGCACCTTTCTTATTTTGTCATTGAATTATTTATGTGTTAGACTAGAGTAGAGTATTTCTAAGAATTGGTTAGTCATTTCATTATTTGTATCCACATAAGTCTAAGTAATATTTAGGAGGATGATTAACACTTTATCTTACTTCAGGCTTCTATTTCTTCCCAATATATTTTATTACTAATCAGATTGGTGGGATTGAATCTCAATTTGTCCTTTCACATTCACATAACATTAAAGTTACAGTGATTTTAAGATTTACTTATCATTATTTACAAACATGTTTGTTGATGTTACTTAAATTATTCTCTATGTATTTTAAGTTATCTTAAATCATCAATATTTATTTTTGAATGAAACTTGAGCGAGAATCGTGGGAGTACGAGTGGGAGGAGGATTTGGATGTGTGGGAAAATGTAGAGAGGAGTAAGAGGTGTATGATTAGTGAGCAAAGTGCCTCTCTATCTGTGACAATGGATATGATAAGGACCTTAAATGGGCCTCACCTGTGGGCCTGCAGAAGTCTCTTGTCAAGTCATGGGTAGACTTGGTTCACTAGAGGAAGGTGGTAGAAGCACAAAGATGAACAAAATCACCCCTCTTGAAAAGTGAAGGAATATGCTTGAAATTCCTAAAACATCCATCAATTGAGCCACGATAAGAAGCTCATAGACTCTCTAGTGGGTAAGTTTCTTATGTCAATAATTGATATAGAAGTTTTTAGGCGTTGGGCATTGCAAAAATGGGATTTGAAGGGTCAAATTGAGATCTTTTCTCTAATAAAAGGTTTCTTCTTAATCTCTTTCTCTTACCTTGAAGATCGTGTATCCATGTCCTTTTGGATAGTCCATGATTTTTAGAAAAATAGGACTTGTTCTTGAGGAAATAAAAGACCGATTTTGACCCAGATAAAGAGGACGTAAATATTATTCCAATCTAGGTTCATTTTCTCAGTCTACCTCAATACTACTACACAAAGTCTGAATATTGCCAAATTTTGAGTCAATTTTGCATCTAAATTAACCTTTTGAGTATTTTGGATGTGTTTCTATGAATAATTTGTGTTGGGAAAGGTGTTGCAAATGTGATGTAACTTTTATTCGACTATACTTTTTTTATTTTTTCAACTTTACGTCGGTTTGTGTCACTTTAACGCCACTATATTGCATTTATAACATCTATTTTGTGCACATATAATTGACACAACCTTTAGTTTTGCTCAACTCTAGTGTGGAACATAAATGACACAAATTCTAATCACAAAAAAATAAAATAACTTATAGGTAATTATACTACATAATACTATATATTTTTAATGCAAATATAATATTTAACATTTGATTTGTTTTATTATATATAATTATTGTATATTATCGTGATTATTCTTAATATAAAATGAATTTTTGTTTATTAAAACTCGACAAAATATCATAATATTATTCGAATAGGAAAAATAAAATAAATCCATGTTACATATATTAAAAAATACAATATTAATAATACCATTTACTTTTATACAAAGTAATATATAATATTTTACATTTGCAAATGACAAAAAGGACCAATTCTCTTCAAAATTAAAAAACAAATAATTATGTTACTCTTGAGGGCGGGTTCTCTACTATCCAACTGCATCACCTGATCTTGCTCAATCGTTTCAAGCGTGTGATTAAGGTGAGTTTGTCTTATTATATTGTGCATTCAATGGAAAAGTCAGTTTTGGAGGTTCAGATTCATAAGAGGATTGTTCCTCTACATCAAGGGGTCATTTTTCTCATAAATTAGTACGTCCTTGATGTAACGACCCTTTCCCACCTTTAGCCCCTTCGCCTCCTCAACAACCTTGAATCCACTTCAAGAAACCCATGTTCCATAACCTTGTCACATAACCTTCTCCTCCCAAAAGGATTATTCAAGCAAAGCAAAAAGGACAAGGAAATTATGGTTGAGAAATCCCCCGATGTCGGTCTTGTTACTACTTGTGATCGGACACCTCCTCTATTATGAAAAAATTTAAAATGCAAGTTGAGACACTAAAAATAATTGAAGATACGTGGAATTTCTTCTCAAGTCTAGCATTAAGGACTTAGCTTCTGACTCTATTCCTAGCCTCGGGAGGAAATTAACACTCTTGCCATCGAATTCAAATATCATGAAAATAAGAATAATAATTACTTGGCCATCCACAGAGCAGTTCTTGACCTTATGCAAGTTCACATTTGTTAGATCAGCGATCTCAATGGTGTTTCGACCTTGGCCTAGAAGAACGGAAAGATCACCATAAAATTTAAAGCTTCTAAGCGGGATCCAACCACCTGGTACTAGCTTCGAACTTTTGAAAAGGATTAAATCATTTGCAATTTATCAAAATATAAGATAGATTTACTATATATGAAGTTAAAAAGATTGGTTCTTATTGTTCATAACTCTTATATCACTATTGCATATATTTTTAATGTTGTTTATTCTCTAAAAACTTCACAGATGTTAATTTCATGTGGTTTATACAAGGCACTTCATTCACCGTGCTTGTCTTCGCATAAGTACTGGCTCCTGCATGTGAATGGAAAACAATTTCAAAACGATGCTTATTTTGATACGACTTATGCTTAGAAATCTATATCACTACTTGCCACATATGATGACATTGAATTACCTTCCAATTTTGGTGCTGGATACGGTGAGGAGGGGCCATCTCGGAACATGTCTTCATTTACCGTGCTTGTCTCCACATAAGTATTGTCTCCTACACGTGAATGGAAAATAATTTCAACATGATGCTTATTTCATTATGACTTATGCTTAGCAATCTACATCGGTAACATATGATGACATTGAATTACTTGTCACTTCTGGTGCTTGATATGATGAAATTGACACATATCACTTGCGAAGTTCCAACCCCTTCAACACATGCTTACATATGTTTCCTCTGATAGCCCAAGCACATTCGCATACGTCCAAGGCTCTGCATTGCCTTACCAAATACCATATACTTCTAGTTGTTTGGCTCCTCACCCAAAATTGATTGCAATCAGGTGTAATTGCAAGGCAATCTGTATCATGAATACTCTTTGCTCTCTCAACTACTGTCAATAGTTGTCTTTCTTTTTTGAAAGTGGTCAAGAAGACAGATTGTTGCAACTTCCTCTTATGTTTGTAAAATGGCTCCACCTTGTATACAAGCGTGTAAAACAAATAGTCCATCCGATGAGTACATTTTTTTGTCTATCACACAAGTATATAGTCTTCAGAAAATAATGGTAGGACTCGATGGATGCATTTGTTTCCTGATTTGCATGGGAGATGTTGTAAATATCTCCCCCTCAAGTAGAAGAATATGGAAATCAAAGAAATTCAAAGCTCCGATGTTTTATGTGCCAAGGCGCAGTTAAGGGTGCACAAGAAAGGATGTCGACAAGTAAATAGATGCACCAATGTGCGGAGTTAAGGCGCACAACAAAGGATGTCGACATGTAAATGGATGTGCCAAGGCGCAGGTTAAGGGTGCACAACAAAGGATGTCGACATGTAAATGGATGCGCCAAGGTGCAGGTTAAGGGCACATAGCAAAGGATGTCGACATGTAAATGGATGCGCTAAGGCGCAGGTTAAGGGCGCACAACAAAGGATGTTGACACGTAAATGGATGTGCTAAGGCGCAGGTTAAGGGTGCACAACAAAGGATGTCGACACGTAAATGGATGCACCAAGGCACAGGTTAAGGGTGCACAGCAAAGGATGTCGACACGTAAATGGATGCGCCAAGGCGCAGGTTAAGGGCGCACAACAAAGGATGTCGACATGTAAATGGATGCGCGGCGCGCGAGTTAAGGGTGCACAAAAAGGATTTCAACATTAACATGGATGCACCTCTCGGCACACTTAAGAGTATGATGACACGCACATGGATGCGCCAAGGTGCACCTTCAGGAGGTGCAACATTTTGAGCAACCGACAGAAGTAGACACGACCCGGAGATATTTAGGACGGCCATAACTTTTCACAGGGAGCTCGGATTCATGCAAGGTTGGACTTTTTGGAAAGCTTACGAGGTCCTATGTCCAACTATGACTAGATATATTTAATTGGGTGGGAAAAAGTTCTTAAAAATGCAAAATACAGTTCGCCACTTTTTGGGTTTGCTAGGGTTCTCACCTACCACCATTATGAGATGAATTAAATGTAACCTAGAGGTGGTTGGGGTAGATTTTGAATTCCTCTCTCTTTTCTCTCTCATTCTTCCTATAAATTGTAAGGAGGGGCTTCTTTCTAAAGGTTGGACATTCTTGTTTTGCCCCCTCCCTTCTTCTCTTTGGCAGGTGAATTTGTGGAGTTCAAACCTCCCATCTAAAACTGTAATGCAACTTTGCCTCTTGGCATTTTGTAGTGTATTGTATCATCTTTGGAGAAAATAATGCATGTCTGTGGATGATTCTCAACCCTCTCTGTGTTCATTTGCATCCTCCTGATCTTTCACTGCAAATTTTGTTATCTGTGCATGATCTTGCATTGCATTTTAATGGTTTGTGTTTATTGGCAAGACAGGTGTTCTTCATTCCTCGGTGCATCACCTTTGTAGTTTAGGTTTTATTTTATGCATCTTCTTACCCTATCTCCTTGGAAAGTTAGTTTAGGTTTTGAGTAAACCCTCTACAATTTTTACGTGTGCATCTGAACAGAGGAATAGGAACCGGCCTTCATCTAGAGAGCTTTTCCGATTTCGCAAGGTCCCACACTTGGGAAAAGCTCCATGTTATGCAATCCCACTGAGAGTCACAACCCATCGAGTTGCAGACATTCGGGGTGCTTTGTGATTCGCCATCAACGGAGAAGTTTCTAAAATTTGTATCCCACATAGCTATCAAGTGACATGGATTGAAAATTAGTGACACTATAAACCAATAATTATTCTTGATGGTAATTAATAAGGAAACACACAAAGGATCGTACTCACCAATACATTCTTCGCTCTCACACCATGTATTCTTGAAGTACTCGAGGAACCTAGTTTCCTCTTTGAATTCATTGAAGAAGTCTTGAATGATTCAAAATGTGTGCTTGTGATGCATTTTGGAACCATACATGATGGTACCTAGTCTCTCAAAAATCTTCCACTTGGACTCCTTGCTACAATACCTATGTATGTTTTTGAACCATGCCCTACGCACATGCCATAGGCATAACAATACACAACAACCGAACCACATCTAATGGCTTGGATTTCAGCCAACGCATCATCCGTGATGAACGCATTAGTCCGCCAATCGACACAAAGATGTTTTCCTCGTTTCTATGCTTTTGCTAACCACTCGTAAATATCTTCAATCTTATTCCTCAAAGAAATGGCCCATGCTATAGACACCCCAACCTCTTGCTCATCGAAAACAAACATCATGTATAATTAGTACTGTAAGGAATATGACATCAAAGGGTAACATGGGGTTTAATATAACAGAAAGGGAACATTATTACTGATACATGAATCACACATCATTTCAAAATTCATTCCAATTACCTATGCCATATTTGTTCATAACAAATGTCGAATCCATAGAGATTATGAAATTGTGTGAATGTTGAACCATTCTCTCACACATCCACGGTGCTTTGCAACCCCATAATGAATGTAATGATGGTTCCATTTGGGCGTTGATAGTAGAAAAAATGTCTCTTTCCTCCGCATGCCAATTTCACACTCATGGCATCATCAACGTGATTTTGAGACCTTCTAGAGCGAACTCTGTTCCATGCATTCACCACATCCTTTCTTGTCAAGTATTCATCCCTCTTGCTCTATATACCCATGTTGGATGGATCATATATATATTTATTGTACACCGTTTCTACGGTGACACCCATCAACAAAAGACTCTCGATATAAGTTTTGCATTCATTTGATAAGTACGAGGCAACATTGACATGAGGATCGTTAATGGTATTTTCGTTCCTCCCATGAAAACACTCACCATTTACATCACAATGAAACAAATTGTTGTATAATATTATGGCCATTTCCGGTCTCCCATAAAAAAATTTCACATTGAAATGACATTGACAACCCCTTTAAATTATACACCTACTCACTTTTTCACCTATTTCTGGCTTATTTCTATTGTCATCTGGACTATATGAACACCAGTAGCTGTAATTAAGAATGTTAACATCAAATGTTATACAAATGTTTACGAAAAGAACGTACAAAAAAGAATTGTT
This sequence comes from Taxus wallichiana var. yunnanensis, assembly GCA_018340775.1. NCBI lineage: Eukaryota > Viridiplantae > Streptophyta > Pinopsida > Cupressales > Taxaceae > Taxus > Taxus wallichiana. Next base: position 793,479,737 of record CM031239.1, read on the forward strand.
AGAAAAGTTCTGAACCTAGTATATGACTTGGTTGTATGTGGTTTAGGATTTTCTATATTTGTTGACTTGTGATTTGTGTGAGTGAATGTAGTCTCAAAAAATTCATTAGAACCTTCCCCCTTTAGAAATGTTTGTAGTCTTGCGAGTGGTATGGTGGAAAAAATGTCGACATTCGGCTCATCCCCGATTGGTGTCCATTCTAGGTCATCATATGCAAACTGACTCTTTTCCTCTGTTATCTCTTGGACAAGAAGATCGATCATGCTCTGCTATTTGGGCCTCCTTCCCATCCTAAAAATTATTACATGGAGTTTTGCATCCTTAATGAAACAATTATTTCATACTTTCCGAAATAAATTTTGAGTTGTGATTGATCATCATCAACATAAATACCATCTTAAAACATTGGAAGCATTTGAATTTTTGTCTAATTCAAAAGCCACTTGTATAAAAAAGATGTATTGAAATGCAAGGAAAACAATAATTTATAGGACTACCTACTACTTCCAGTACACAAGCATATCACAATATGGTCATCTATAATGTGACATAATAAATATAATGTGACAAAGAATGTTACAAAATTAATATTATTTCAAATACACTTATTCAATGTTGAGAGAAACTTCCATAGAAAATAATATAATTAACCTTATAAATATAATTCATGAATCACATTGTATAATAATATATTTTATGGTTCTTATTTTATTTATAAAATAATATTTTTCAAAAATGATGTATATAAAATAGAAATTATTATATTTAGCTAAAAAATAAAAAACTAACAACACAAAAACATCTCTGTTCGCTTTGCCAAGGATTGGAATGAGAGGATGGTCGACTATGGAGGGCAGAAGATTCTTATTAATGACGAACTCATAGCCGAAGCGACTGGCCTCAGCTTGGAAGGATACCGCTTCTTCAACAAGAGGGTTATCAAAGAGGCTGAAGAGAGAAGATTTGTGGAGGAGGAGGAGAAGCTTATATTCAACACCGCGGGTCTGCTTGTTAATTCAATTCCTTCTCCGTATGATGAAGTCACCCGCATGATGATTCGCTACATATCCTTGGAAGGCAGGTTTGTTACTGTCCCTGCCAAGCACCTTGTCTTTTTGAATCACTTTCGTAGGAGTAGGTTGGTTTGCTTTCCCCACTATCTGTTAAACTCTCTTGAGCGCTCCATTTTGGAGTTCCAGAAGCATACCCGGGCGGTTCCCCTTCACCAAGGGCTTATTCTGCTTATTCACAAGCACTGCCTTATTAAATTCCCCGGTCTCCCTTCCTCTCCCGGCCTGGCTTTGGGCTCTGTTGCTGCCAGTCCTGTCTCCCCTGCTGTCCCTGCTGCTGCCCCCGCCTCCGGTGCTGATGCCCCCATGCAGGCTGCTCATGCTTCTCCTTCTTTTCCTCCTGCTGCTGCCCCTGCCACCCACACTGTCTCTACTTCTAAACGTGTCACCAGGGCTTCTAGGAGACTCAACCTTGAGTCTACTGCTGAGGGGGATGAACCTTTGGATGACATTGCTCGTGATCTGCTTTGAACATTATATAGTGCCGGTCCCAGCGGCACCAACGGATAACCCTTCTAGAAGATTGGAGGCCTTAGAGGTGAGCTTAAATTCTTTGAAGGATGAGGTAAAAAATCTTGCTAAGCAAAAAGGCAAAAAAAGCATTGAGGGAGAAGGGAGCATTGGCAATAGCCAGCTTGATGAAATATACAAAAAACTGACCTCCCTTGACTCCCGCCTTGGGAAAACGAAGACTAGGCATGAGTATAATATTGCAGCATTCAGGGCCATAGAGGAATTCATCGAAGGACATGCAAGAAGTGTTTCGCAACTCAGCGGTGTCCCGATGACTCTTTGGGGCAATGAGAAAGAGAGTAAAAGAACCAGAGAGGAGCTCGATAAGACGGATCTTTGCTCATATGACCCATGCTGGGTATGTACCATGCTTGGAAAAAGTAAAGATGAGTATTGATCAAGCGGCCAAGAAGTAGTCTGTTTTACTCTACCGCTTCGCCGTAGGCTTCTGTTTTGTTTTGTTGCCGTTGTTTCTTTGTTAAGTCTCGTTTGTGTTCTTTGTTTCTAGGCTTCGGTGTTCTTTCTTTGTAACTTTTGTGCTTTGATACTGACTTCTCTGCTCCTCTCTCTTATTCTGGCTTTTAGGCCTCCTTTTGTACACAAGGGTATAGTCCCTTTCAAAAAACTATTTACCAATATTAAAAAAAAACAACACAAAAACATGTTTATTTAAAAGAAGTTACAAATCAACAAATTAAATTATTAAAATATTAATAACATCTTTAATATATATATATATATATATATATATATATATATATATATGCATGACAAAACATAATAATTAAACAACAATAAAATAATAATGTTCGCAACACCCATGTACCCTACTTTTTGAAAAAGGTGAACTTAAAAACTAAAATTGAAGAATATTGTCATTTCAATTTTTTTTTTTGAAAAATGTGATTTCTCCACAATGAAATTTATAAAATATGGATATTCCAAAAAATTATTTTGTCATGTATGAAATTATGAATATTATTCACGATTGAAAATTTTTACCTTGTTTAAGGATTTATCATCCGTGGGTAAATTATAATAGCGTATACTATCCACATCTATAGTTTTACTTATATTTTGTTAGTGTATATTATTAAAACAATAGAAATCACTAGCATATTAAATTTCCCACAATGTAGGTATTTCAAATTTTGTGGATAATACAAACTCAATATTATAATGTGTAGAATTTTCACACATTTATTTGCAATTTAAAAATGGAGCTAAACTTTTGAATCGTAATAAAAATTATTTACTATACATTTTGAACAACTAGTATTCAATGACATACTAAAGTGTCTATAATATACATATAATTTATAAATTGTTAATAAATTGAGGACTATTTTTAGGAACTCTTGCAGTTTTCAAACTTTCTATGCGAACTCCCTTCATCTTCAATTTTGTGAAGGCTTGTATTTGTATATGTCTTCATTTTACCATCGGGATCGGGAGAAATCGGACTCTGGTATTCATATTCACTACACAAAAGAGTAACTAGTACACAAAAGAAGCATATAATTAATGTTAGTACGATACATGACAAATCTAATATACATCATCCAATATGATAAAATAATCACAATTTCAGAAAGTTAATATCCATGACAAATTCAAGTATGAATAAATGCCAACGACTATCCTTCACTCAAAATACACCCTCCCATAATATCACAACCATCCATTGCAAAAGGGTCCGTTGTGATATTATGGGAGGGTGCATTTTTGAGTGAAGGCTAGCTTTGGCAGGAAGCTTTAAAAACCTTTGCGCAACACAATCTACCACCCAATTATTGATGCATAATCCACGAGGGGTAAGCCCCTTCAAAGATGCAACGATAATTGGGCGTATTGATGTGGCATCCTAAGGGCAAGCCCCTTCAGCATGCACCGATTCCTGTCTTTGCAGAGGCACTTGCCCCCATATGCTGAATTGAGAGTGAGAGTATGACAACACATAATTTTTATAGCTTCAACTTACATCAAACATTCACAACCTTACAATTACCAATATTTAACAACTAATTAAAAAATTATACATACAAATGATCTACACATTAGCAATATTTACAACTATAATGAATCCAAAAAATCAAACTTTTCCTAATGTATTCCATTTAACACAGCTAAGAGCAATGAAATTACAACTAAGAGCTCGAAGATCACATGCATATTTAAATGAAATTTTTATATTTTCTTACGATAGTAATAGATCGACATGCAAATCTAGAACTTATTTATACTTATAGATAATATTAAGAATCATCTCAAACACTTATAACATTAAATGTGTTCAATTTGTTTAACTATAATTGTATTAATGTTTGAGTTATAACTATAATAATGTTTGAGTTCATATTTCAAGACATTTATTATTAAGGTTCTTGTTAAAAAATATGAGTTAAAATATTAATTTCATACTAGTGTGACTTCAGAAAATTCAGTTTTGTAAATGAAAACATGTGGAAAACTATTGTGTTTTTCAACGTCTTTGAAAAATACACCTGCATTTTTCAGCATGTTGAAAAACACACTATTTTTTCATCAATATGAAGAACACGTTGTGATTTCCTCATGTTAATCACCAAACATTGATTACCTGGTTGTTACATGGTTGTAGAAGTTTTAACCACTAATTTTTCATTATCATAAGTAATTTCTACTTACATGAATTTGTAGCTCGTGAAAACAAACGTCTGGATATATTTTTAGAAGCCCGAATATGAGGAGGTTATTGCATGGTTGTTGAAATTTATTAGTAAATTCTAAAAATGCAAATGGAATTTAAATCTCTAATGAAATCCATAGATAGAGAACATAAATTCATGTGCAAACCACAAGTGTATGATATAACATATATCCGTGAGCATTGGGAGCTAGTTTTAGATATATGCAATCGAATTGCGAGACTTCATAAAATAGATTTTTCCTTGAACTATAGTACGGAATAATAATCATATTGGGAGTTTCTATTTCTAAATGTTTCATATATGGATCGAGTAAGAATGTTCATCCTTTTCCCTTTTCTTAAGATCTATTAAGAGGTTCAATTCTACTTCTTAATACCCTAACATGTTATATTACATGTACTTCTACCTTGGATATGAATGTGATAGAAAGTTATGGTTCTCTATATTATTACTTGCACATGGTTATATGCACTTGTAGATAAGTTTTTCATGTGTATAGGTATGTATACTCATGAAGTTTCTAGCGTATCTTGATGGTTCCTTTTGTATAAGGTTGTGGATGTGCTCTAGTATTGCTATTAGGTGTGTATTTTGAGTGGACGAGTTCTACAATTATTATATGTTATATATGACATGAATACACCTCAATTATTTTGAGATGAGATATTTATAGTATATCTCACTCACCTCAAAAAAGGGGGAATTCAATGTGGTTATCGCAAAGCATAGAAATGCAATTCGAGAGATATATAAAGCTTACAAACATTAGAATACAATAGAATATGTTATATAGGGACACACTTACATGTACAAATAAAAACCATTCATAGATATTTGATCTAGATGGAATCATCCAATAGAGGGTTAAAACATTAGATTTTATTGTCCCAAATATATTTTATTTTCCTAAGTTTTTGCAAACATCCAGAATGTCTACAAAAATACGGGTTTTTAAAGGTCTCTAAAATAGCTTTAGGGATAGATACACGATTTCAACATAGATTTTACTACATCTTATGATAAAATGTAAGAGTCATACTGCAAGAGGATTTTGTCAAGATATTTAAAATACATCTTATGAAAGTTCCATGTGAGTTATGAAGAGATATTGACTAGCTTATGTAGGCTTTCGTAGTTAAAATGTCAGTTCAAGAATGCCCCTTACAAAATTAAATGACACATATAAGATAATCAAATTGAAAATGTATTCGTTTCAAAAAGGGGTCAAGACCATAGTTCTCTATGACATGCATATATGTATCAAATATCAAGTGGCAACTATTTGTTTCCATGTTTTCAATATGTATCAACTACTCTTTTTTTCGCTTCTTGATCATTTATTACAAGACTTTTATACCTTTAACTTTTTTATCTATACCAAATGAATATACATTTTTATTTCCCATATTTATACATTCTATAATATTATATACTTTATCCTCTATCGAACAATCTATTGTAATTAACGTTTTGTCACATCCCACAACAACGAATTTTTATCCTCAAAATGCCTATCAGTTTCCTTCCTTTACATGAAGGTGCATTCCTTTATTTGAGGTTCATTCCTTTACCATAATCTACATAGCTCTTGGAATTTAGTTAAATTTAATTTCATCAAACATTTTAATGATTTTGATTTGCATCAATTTGGTGTAATAAATTAGGTGTTGGCACTATATGTTTCATAACCCATTTTAGGCATCCTAGATTATGGTGTTTGAACAACCATGTAAGAATGTATTATTGATATATAATATGTTCCAGAATATTTTCCCATGGGCACAAGGACACATTAGACCCCTAATGTGGGTTACAAACATGTAAAGCAAGCACTTGATGTCAACCTAAGGATCCTAGAAATCCAGATAATGGTAATAACAATAATAAGTTTTACTTATTGCTTATCCTTTTTTTTTCATAGTATGAAAATGCATGCATTTCCCTTGCATTTAAATAGGGTAAACTATCAGATTAAAAGAAGGTGTCTAAGGAAGGAGAAAGGTTGAATCAATAACAAGCCAATACCTTGATCTTAATTTCCAAATGACTCGTGTATAGATATGGGTAGTCCCCCCCTATCTAGATATGGGCTTTATCTAGATAGGGGGGGGCCTACATATAGATAGGGGCGCCCCCCCCCTCCCCGTCCTCCTTATATTCTATATATATGGGTGAGAGAGGGTGTATAGATAGGGCAATTAATGAACCACCGTGCAGTGGTGGCGGTTCGATGGGCAACTAGATGAGCTGGTTTAGGTGGGTAAACTCACCTCCCAAATGTATTTAATGTGAGCAGCCATTGACGGTGATACAAAGTATTTGTGATTTCGAGGAGCTCGGACATTGATAAAATAATTGTTGGCTCGACACAACTTGTCCTTTACTCGCCACTTCATCCTAAAGGATGGTCATTATGCATGTTTTTATGGGGGTGCACCATAGATAGGTACAAAATGAGTGAAGGGTAGTCGCTTCTGATTTAAATCATGCTCAATGAGTAATAGTCGAGAGAGGGACTAGGATACCTATACCTCGAGTTCCATGGAAAGGGAAAGTTAAATTTTTTTGGGGGAGGGAGATAAAAATGGGATATTTTAACATTAATAGGGTCTCATGAATTTTAATTTTGCAAAAAAAAAAAAGGAGTCCTTAGTACTAAAGAAGGCCGAATGTACCGCCATACATAAAACTACCCATAAAAGACACCGTAGAGACATGAGCCTACGTGTCGGTAAAATCATAGGTTTTTGTTTTTGAATATATCCTATTGAAATAATATGGTTGTATGTGAAAAGTGCTAGGCGGATTGGTAGGAGCACACTAATAACTAGTAGGTCACATGTTCAAATCATTGTAGGCATTTGTATAATGTGTTGCCAAAATCACAATTAGAAGTATGGTCCCATGAATCTCGAATAAATTGTTAGAAGTAAAAATTGAGAGGGAAATTTAAATTGAAATGCCAAGTGTCATGAAAGTTGTTTAATGGGGCTGTAATTCCTCTACATGAAATGTATCTACTAAGATTTTTTAGGAATTTTGTTGAGTTTTAGCGAGTGATAATATTTTTAAACATGGGACCACATTTCTCACTCAAATAGGAGCAATAGTCCCTAGCATGGGACCGCCCTCTTGGTCCCATGCAAAAGGCAAGTTAAATTTATTGACTAGAGAGACAGAGAGAGAGATAAAGAGAAGCGATATTTTAGTATCAATATGGTCATATGATTTTTGTTCTTGAGAGACAAAATAGAAAACTTTAGTAGTAGCATTAATACGAATCCATAAATCCCTGAACAAACTATTGGAAAGAAAAATTGGGAGGAAGCTCAAACAGAGATGCCGAGGAGTGGCGAGAAAAATTGCATAATTTTTTTAAGCAATTGGTTTTTTGGCACCACCCACAATTTTATGGGGATGGAAATCATTCTCCTAAATTGTACTTGCTCATAAATTTTGGGAGTTTTGTTGGGTTTAAGTGATGATGATAAAACAATTATGTGGGACCACATTTTTCAAATAAAGAGGAGCGGTAACCCCCAACAGGGGACCACACTTTTAGACCTATTGACCTTGAGATATTTGCATTCTTTAGAGACCAACGAACCTATTGAGGGAGTTTTTGTTTCTAGTTTTATGTTGTAAATGGTCCCATGTAAAAATATCTTGAATTATAAAAATAGAATCTTCTCCTAAAATTGTTGAGCAAGCAACAAGGTGAGAATTTACGACACACATGAAAAGAAATTTTAGGGTTATTTTTGCCAAATGTCGATTGCATATCAGTTATGTTAATTTTTTAATTCTTTTTGAAAATAATTAATAAATTTTTATTCTGACCCCAAAATATAGAAGCTATCCGAATTTTTACAAATCATGAGATTGTAGTCTTGCAAAAATCATCCTAAAATGTAGTTAAATTACTCGCATCGATATTTATGGTTTTCCCTTTCCATGGACCAATACTTTAAGATGCACTTTGTAGTTTTCCACCGCGCGGTCTGGTTTTGCTTTTTCATTTGTCAAGTGCATGTGGTAAATTGGTGATTTCTTATCCATATACCCTTGTGTAATCAATCAATTACATGAGTTGTTTGGTATTCCCAAAGGGAGGTCAATGTTTAATTTGTTTAGGTTTTTAAAATGTAGGTCATCATATTTTATCAAATAATCCTCATATGTTTTATATGCTTTAACATTTTACATATATTATTATAAAGGGGTTATAACAAAAATTGTTCTTGTACATTCTTTGATTGATTTCTATTGTGACTCTCTTCTACACTTCTCAATTATGGATTCCCTTCTAGTCAAGTTGCACGGATCCCTTTTTGTTTGTTTTGTCACATTAGTAATTTGTGGTCTCTGGACACTAGCACACAGCGCTTGTGTCCCTTCTAGGTGCTCATGTCCTCCTTATTATTTTTGCACATTTTATCATTTGTGGTCAACCTTATTTCTTTTCTTATCCTTATCTCCCGTTCGTGGTCAGCCTTTTGTGTCACTAATGCCAAAATTCAAGCAAGAGATTCATATATATATACAACATGCTCACTATTATCCTAGTGGGCAAATCAAAAGGGCTATCACATGTACATACTACTACCACTACTGAAAGGGACTACATTTTGGGTTGCATACACTACATAGGAAGGGAAGTGTTGAATTCCATACAAGACATTTGCATCAAAGCTAGTTATAGCCCACTAGGGAAGTGTTCAAATTTAAGGAAATTTGTAACTATCGACAATGCTCAAACATTATACGCAAGTTATTGCAATGATATTTCACTAATCCATAGACTATCCAATTGTCTAAATAGACTTGAAGAAACTTAAATATAAAATCTCCAAAGGAGGTGACAACAATGCGCGAGTAAATAGCGGGTGCATTCTTCAACCCAAATGACATGACTATGTAGGCATATGATCCCTATTTGGTCACAAAAGCTATCTTTGGTCTATCTTATTTTGCACTTTGGACTTGGTGATAGCAAAGAACCCATCTATGAAAGTATATATTTCCCCCAAATTTATGCCTACTAAAATTTCTCTGTAAAGGGAGTAAGGAAGGAATCAATTATACAAACAAATTTCAAAGTGTGGTAATCCACATAAATTCTGATATACCCATCCTTCTTTATTTTGATCACAATAGGGCTTACCCATTCAAATTCCTCTATGGTACGGTGACTCTTGCACCCAATGTTCTTGTTTTACTTTCATTCTCAGATTGGGATTCATCCTATATGGGTGTTTTTTAGTGGCTTAGCCCCTTTATTAGTTTGATATGCATCATTCCTAATGATGGGTGTAATCCCTTCATTTTTGGTACCCTCGGGAAATATATCTTCATACGCTGGCGTTCAACTCAACAATCTTAGCAATCTCTGTTTCACTACGGTAGTTACAATGGTTGCCATCTTTGGTCCAATCTTGCTACGAATGTTAAACTGGATGGATTTGAAAGTTTAATCTAGTAGGAAAATCCCTTGTTTATTTCTATCTATGACCCCTCACGACCCATAAGAAACATCCATGCATAGATAATAATTGTCATCTTCATCGGTTATTTGGCGCACCACTTTGTATTAACCTTTATGTGCGTAAATTTGTCGCTTCAATGTTACTTTTTCTCTTCAATGGATATATTTTTCCCAACATCCTCGAAGCTGTTTTAGTTAGCACGAACCCAATATATTTATGTAGTGCCAAATTTTTTTCCTCTATAGGAGCGTCATCTCTAAATATCACAGCTTTTAAATATCGAAGGGTGGGGGTTAAGTGAATAGCGGTGATACAAAGGAGAAGGTATGGAGGAATTATTGAGTCAATATTTCCCAAGAATGTGATTCTCTTCACAACTCACAACTGACGTACCACGCTCATGCCCATACATGTAATGTATGATAGAATATACATGTAGCGCTAACTTATGTAGTCGTCTCTATTTCTATGCATTTATGAATATGTTCATCGGGGTGATTGACTGCACTATAGGTGTAGTATCTTTAGGCACCATTTGTTCATTTGAACCAAGCCTTCATGGTCTCCCTTGTGTCCACTCATGATAATAACATTAGAAGATATATTGCCCGCCATCTTATTGTGGCAACTTTTAACAAATAGCTTAGACAATTCAAACGCGTGTTTTTAGTTGGCATATAGGCTCCCATGTCTTTAAGAAAAGGTAAAATATATTCACTCTCACTAAAACATGGTGGAGATTGAGTGTTATCAAGTTCTTGATCGCTGAATCATACCACATTCTCACCCTATTAGTTCGTATGATCGTGCGCCTAATTGTCACATGTCACACTAGTCATGTCAAACATTGATTGGTTGTCACCCCGCTTTAGCTCTCCTTGCAATGTTGGCTCAAAATTTTCTATCCTTGTAGCCTAGATATTATATATATGCTCAAAATCTATGTGCTCTTCCATAGTCTCCAAATACAATGTACTCTGTTTAAGGTCCATTGAGAAGATAAAATGTTGACCATCAATTTTGAAACTCACAACATTTTTCTTAAATTGTATGTTGACATTATTGGCATAACACCACGATCTTATAAGTAGTCTTTGGAAAATTATCTAATTTGGATAACAGTGTGAATTCAAAATCTCCATGGAAACTTCGCCCCCATAATACTGATTAGGGCATTCTTTAAAACTTCGATAGGAACAACCCATGTTTTGTTAAGCATGAACAACACATGTGAGGATATATGTGACGTTGGTATCCTCATCTTGTCCCAAGGATTGATTGTGAATATGTTAACTTCGCATCGGTATCAACCAAGATGTCATTAATGTTTCCTCCGTATATATAGGCATTGATAAGTATTTCTCTATCAAAACCTTCGATTTTTTTGTAGTATGAGAATTATAGCTTCAACAAAAAAATGGATGAGAACGTTGATGGCTATTTCCCCTAATCCAGGGTTTAAATATAAATTGTGAGATTTTTTGATGGATTAAAGTTTCTATTGATATTTTTAATCAACGGGATTGATAAAAGAAGTTTGCATTAATTTTTTTGCAAATAACATCATCTATTTTTCTAAGCTTAATTTATATGATGAGATAGTGAGTTCAAGGAGGTGAAGGATAAAGAAGATGCAGGGAAATAGGAGGAACAATAGGGAATTGTCTTTTTTTTTTTTTGATTCCTTTGGGCTTGGAAATAGAGGGAGTCTCTTTTCTAGCTTTTTTGATCGAGATTCTTTTAATTATCCATTCTTTAGAAGGCCTTTTGGAAGATCTTTTGGCAGATTTTTTGGATCGGATGGATTCTTTGGTGAACAAAGTAGTGGCTTTAGTCGGGATTATCACCCACAACGACATGTGTTTTTAATTTAATCTAGATTTTTTTCCTGGAGTTCATACTCTTTAGATTTATAGCCCTATAATTTGTTGAAGATACTAATAAATGAGGAGTGTGATAGTTTGGTCAAAGGGGCCCTATGATTGAAGAATTGCTTGATGGGCATGAGGATGCATCGGCCCAAAGCCAAAAAAAGTCGGGCAACCATTGTTGAAGATCCAGATGATGATGAGAACCAATGTAAAGAAATATTTGAACTAACCTTACTATATCTAGAGCTTGTTAGATCATACTTATTGAGGATTTGTTTTAAAAAATAATTGTCACCTTGTAATTAGAAATAATTTGTGGATGTGTCGTAGTCTTTAGTACGAGAGAAGAAAGTGTAGAGGCATAGTAGGAGTAGTGTGTACCGGAAAATAATCATTCTTATGGGAGTCGATCCCTCCTCAAACTTACGAGTTCCAAATCTCTTTTTCACCTATGGAGGAATAAATGGGGCATATTATACAACCTCGAAACTAGGGAGATGGTTCCGATGGGGTAGGTTATGATATTATCTTACTATTCTAATCGAGAAGAATATATATTTTTGGAAGTAAAAATCATTGAAATACTCAAACATATTTTAAATTGAGAGGCAAGAGGTGGTGTTTGTTATATTTATCTATCCCCGTCTCTCTATGTTTGAAGTTTTGTGTTCATGTTTGATGTTCTTGGTTTTTTCTTTGCTACGGTTTGTATGCTTTGAATCAGCCAAACACTAGGGGATTGCACATAATTGGGTGAGAAAATTGCTGCTGCGAAGTAGTTTATAGAGAACCATTAAGGGAATCAAGTCAAGAACCTCCAGAATCGTAGAGAAAGGTATGTTACGGAGTACATGATGTTGATTTTATACTTTTATGTCTGCATAAGGAATAATTTGTGCTATTGATTAATATTATTGAGGATTGATCCCCAATACATTTTTTTATCTTTACTTTGTCTCTGTAAATGTGCCACTAAAATGCCCCAATTGATAACAAATCAATAATTTAGTCTCAACTTTTATTCCGTATTAATGTGTAGTGGTGCTAGATCTTTAAATTTCATGTAGAAATAAGTAAACAACAATGATTAGTATTGCTTCATAAATGGTTTTGGCATAAAAATGAGTGTCGATGGAGGATTTTAAGCCCACAAAAATCCTAATAAAAGGTCCAACAATCCAACAAAGAGAACAATCACGAGTAGAGGGGGTGTTATCTTTGACCAATTTAATTACCATTAATAATTAATGTAATCCTACTTTATTATGCAAGCATAGACAACTCGCCCTTTTACTAACTTGGTTGTAGAAAACAAAGGATCTCCTTTAACAACTATTTTCAATGAAAGCTATAGTCATATAACAACCAGTTTGGGTATTGTTGCAGGTGAAAAGGATTTTCTTAAGAAAGTTGGAGATGATCTTCTGGAATCATTTGTTGATTAGGTATGCATGTAGATCACAACTTTACTATAATTTGTCAAAAAGTTAGTTATTTGTCATAGTCAATAGTCACAATTTTGGTATTGAATGATATAATGTTAATTTAAAAATTGTAGTAAATTAAGTATCGATCAACATCTAAGAAGGCGTGGTAGTACGCCCCATAACCGATTAATAGTTCATATCAGTCACCAAATTTTTACTGTGGTTTGCGAAAATGTGTGAACAATTTGATCTTATTCCTCCACATTATGCAAAACAAAAGTCGTGTCAAACCTCCATCATCGACCATGCAAACTCTTCAAAATTGCATAGATTTTCTCTAATTCGGATGTGATCTATCTCATATGCTAAATAGATGGATCCCTTTCTTGACTTTAATCCAAATCCATCTTGGGATTTTCTTCAAGATCTTGTATTTCATCATTACTCTCGTTTTGTGGCATCATCCCACTTTCCAGCCCATGCATATATGTTAGACAAGAGTACATAATATCCACTATGCTCGTGTTCTAACTCAAACAAGTGTATAGTGAATGCTACCACATTTACCATACATATCTATCGGTGCATGCCCCACAAAAACACACGAAAAGGAATCCCCTTTGATATGTGTAAGCATGAATCTCTTTACCAAGATGTAGTACAACCAAGAAGGTACAAACTCAAAGAACAACCACCATTGTAATTGAATTAGAATTCGTTTCTTTTAATTAAAGTTCAATAAAGCATTGTAAGGCCACCTACGAATGTCCATTTTAGGAATATTCCGTAATCATTGCATTCCATGAGACTACATTTCTGTCAGGCATGGTCTCAAACACTTTCTATGCCAATTCTATATTCCCACATTTTGCATACATGTCCAATAAAGCTACCAAAAAAAACATCGAAGTTAATTCGATTTCTGATAGTATAGTTGTGGATTTCCTTTCCTTGATTCAGAGCTGTTAATTGAGCACATGTTGAAAGAATACTTGTAATGGTATCTGAATCGAGTGTTAGCCCTGTCAATTGCATTGTTTGAAAGCATTTCAAAGCCTTGTTGGCTTCCCTACACTAGGCACGGCCAATAATAATGCCGCTCCATAAGACAACATCTTTTTCATCAATGCCATTAAACACATCGTGTGCTTCCTCTATACAGTCACATTTGGCATACATTGTTACAAGGGCATTCCCAACATCAACATTAGCCTCAAAATCATTTCTTATCATGTAATTATGGATTCCTTTACGTGGAGCAAGGCTCCTAAGTGGGCACATGCCAACAAAACACTATATATGGTCATTAAAAACCCCGTTATATTCATTTAACTACGCATTTACTTGAATAACTAATAATTATTATTTGTCATCGGATCTATTGTTATTTGTCATTAGTATATGAGTAAATTATTGAAAAACCATCTGTCATCTATAACGGGAGCAGAGTTATCATCCTCGGATAATTGTTAACGTCTAACTTGCTCTTGGAATCTTGATGCTTGCGTAAGCAAGTGCAACATTCACATAAAATAAGGATTGCCTTAATTAATTGGGTAAGGTATGAATATTTCCATTCAAATAAGATCTATTGTTATTTGTCATTACTATATGAGTAAATTAGTATATGATTGTTCATGTTTGCGAGTGGCTTAGTTTTTTTAATTTGCTTGATGCTTCGGATTATGAGGTTTGAGATTTACGAGTTTGCAATGATTGAACTTGCTTTGGTGTCATGCCACTAAATCAAAGAATCTAGGTTTTTTACAGTGCACAATTGGTTGTATAAGTCATCATTATAGAACCCGAGGCTTAGATTTGTTGTATTGTTACAACAAATTTGAAAGGCCAAGATGGGTTTTGTTAGGACAACTTTACTGAGATGATTACTATTATAGGTTTTTGTGGTGTATATGAGGTTTGAATATGTTAAACATAAAGCTCACTCTTGGACATGTCCCACCCCCAACAACTCTATTGTGAAATTTTAACGGTGCGAATTACGCACGGAAGGGACACCGAAAAGAAAGGCGGTCATGCCACGTGGCACCCCAATCAACATGTTCGCAGAAAATAAGGTTCCTTCATTGCTAGTGGTACGCTCAATAGTCATCACACCATACTTATAATGCATGACCCGTTTGACCCACCCAGATTATATAAGATGCAAGCCCCGACCCATCCAACCCATTTAATTCGCTCGAGTCCCGACCCACCGGTTCATTGTGTACATGAGTTCTTTAAACCGCCCGAGCACCGTCGGTTGTTTAGTGATTGGAAGGAAGTGAGTGAAGTTAATATGGCATTTGGGAAGAATCTTTGTAGTTGTTATAATGGTGATGATGATGATGTTGTGCATAACTAAGTAGGAAATCGGAGCGGGTGAATGCGGGAAAATCCTAGTGAATGTAGTTACACAGAGTCGAGCCCATGCATCGGAGCAGCTAACAATGCAAAGGTGAAAGTGGAATGCGCGTGTTGTGCATGTGAAGTGAGGAAAATCATGGCGATGCCTGCGTGTATGTGTGCAATCTTTCTGTCTCCCCGGCTAAGAAAGGGAATCAATTTGGGGATAGCCATTACCATTCCTAAACGTTGCAATATAAATAACAGGCCCGTCATAAAGAAATGCGGGTGTAAGTAATTTATTTTATTTATTTAATTTTGTTGAAAGATTCTTTATCATTTCTATCTCTATGAGACTTGTTTTCTTTATAGATTTTGGTACTAGCAGACTAGAAGAGATAAAGTGTTTGAAGATTTTTTTGGTTTGTAAATATGTTTATTTATTTTTTTGCCGATAGGCTTCTTAGAGACAACTTTCTTTGTAACTGATTTTTTTGGTAGTCGTCCTTTATTTTATAAAAAAATAAAAAACCATGTTGTTTCAAATAAATATCTTTATTGTTGCAATATCTTCTTTCTTTGTAACTGCAATTGGACACCTAATGACCTTCCACATTCTTCCTTCTCCCTTGTCTCTCCACTTTCAACTCTCCCCTCCCAATTTATATGCCTATCGGCCTCTCACAAGCACCTATGGATGCTTTTGCTAGTTTAATTAATTGAAAGTATGTCTTATTGAATACGTAATAGATTATTTTTAATTTTTTGAGTAGAGTTTTTCTATTGGTTAGTCAACAATTCAACTTGCTAATATATGTGATGGAAAATATCTTCCCACTTCTCTATCAACAAAAAATTGTACCATATTAAATAGTACAAGCAACAACCATCCATATCAATTAAAACTACAACCCTTTTCATTATTTAAAATTATTTAAGAAGTACTTTTAAGGAATAAAGTGAAGACTATAAATTTAGGAATCTTACAAGGTTTTTACTTATTTAAAGAGGAAAGATTTTAAATAGCATGCATGTTGACTGAATATTAAATTATTGGTAACATTTTTTTTTGGTACTTTTGAGTGTTAAATTCATATATTTGTCATTCAATTTTAAATTAATTGATGTACTAATTTCTATAAGAGGTTCAAAATGACCAATAAGATGAAAAATATATTACACAAAATTCAATACATAAAAGGAATGTCTCTTAAGATTTTGAAGTTTGCTATTTGGAAATATACCTAGAATTATCTATATAGGAAGACTCAATTTAAATCTAATTAAAATAATTTAAAAATAGTCAAAATTGAACATTTCTCCAAGAATCTATAGAAATATCTAAAAAGATAATAGTATCTTACCTTCCCAAAATATGTCAATTAAAATTGTTTTCATCTCTTAAGATTTATATTTTTGTGAATGTCATGTAACAAGACACTACTATCATCAATATCAATTTCAAACTATTTTCTTTTTTAATTTCATTATATTTTAAAATTTGTTAAATTATTTATAATTGTTATTGTTATTAATTAATTTGATTTGTATATTTCTTTGATGGTGCGCAGTTATGTGATTCCCTAGGTGACTTTGGAGTTCCTTATGCTTTAGAGGGGCTATATTCTATTTATTAAGAATAAAGGTGCCCTTATCTTGGCTTCTCTTTAATTGATATACCTAGTCTATAGGTCAAATGACAATGTTTAATGTTTGAAGTATATAAAACATTAATAATAAATATGGATAATAATTTTAGTTTTCGTCTTGGTTAGAAATTTCTTCTTACATCACTTATACTTGGTTGGATGTACAAGTTCTTTCTACATCACTTATCGATGGCAAAGTGAACTCGAACTTTTGAAAACTTATTTATAAGTCTTATATCACTATTATAGATATTTTAAATGTTTTTATTCATACAAACTTGATAGATATTCATGTGGTCTATCCAAGACACTAATTTTTCTAATAATAAAATTTATCAATAAAATATATTATTTAAATTGTTTATTATTGTTAGGTTTTTTTAAAACATAATTATTGTAGTTTGTGGACACAATTTGAATATGCTAGCATAAGCTAGTAATTTTGGATTTTACGTACATAAAATTGTAAATAGAAAAAATAAATAAAGAAAGTAAGAGTGAAATATTTTTTACTATAGACGGAATTTTTACATTGAATGTCGAAGCATTACAACAGGTTATAGAAAAATTACAATATTGAGTAAGCATAAATGAGCTCCTTCAACCAAGCAACTACGGGTAATAGATATCCACACCGTCAAAATCACACAAGACATGATCCTGACATTAACCTTTTAACTCTCTGCATCATCGGGTGTCAGGGCCCTTTGCATTTAGCAATAATTGATCCACTGGTGGACTCGATGCGAACCAAACAATTTCACCAATGGACCAAATGGCTTGATAACATGATAGGAATTTGAATGAATTGTTTTAACAAGAATGTGGTATACGAGGAGAATAATTTTACTATCATGCTAAAAATAGGTAAATAATCTTTTAATTTATATTAATCTTATCTTTTTATTCAATCAAATCCTATTTTTTATACTCTAATTGAGAAAATATTTTTGAATAACATATATTTTATACTTTCATAGAAGCGTTTTCCAAACCGGAGTAGAACTTATTGCACACGATATATGCCATGAAAAAAATGGTGCATATTCATTTGAACATCGATATATTGCATCCTCTCGAACCGTCCATTTGGTGTGGTGAACAATGTTGCAAGATAAACACGAGGCTATTGTATCACATGAGAAAGCTCGCATGTAGGAGCAAAGCAGCGCATGAAAAAGTTCACCATAAATCTCTTCTATTGCATCATACTAGTGCGCCCCCAAAATTTTATTGTGGTTGCGAGAAAACGAGGGACATTGGTGTGAAGGAGGTCTATATTTTTTAATTGCTGGTGAATTTGGGTAGTTACTTGGACCGATACTAGCATTACGAGTAGTGTTTCTCTCATTACGCTGTAAACCTCACATCCTTTCCCTAAATCACTTGTAAAACACTAATACATAAAACTATCAATTGCACACGAGTTGGAAGATACATTAGATGGGATGCAAATGGAATGTTCTCATTAAGTAATATAGTTTAATTCAAGTGTGTTTTTAATATTATTGTCAACTTTCCCAACAAAAAAATCCTAAAATTTTGGAAAAAAAACTTTAAAAAATCAAAACTATAAGAAGTAAAGTTCTTGTGCCTTGTGTATGAATCCACATTTTATATTAATATGTACCATATAATTTCCAACTGTGACATCTATAAAAGACCCAGTGTCCCATGATTCTTTGATGGATGACCAAACCCTATTTTGAAGCTCTCATTTAGGCGTAAACTAAGAGGATGTTGGATATGTAAGATGCATTGATAAATTTCTCACCAACAAGAATATACCAAAAATGTATTTTACCTTTATAAACACTAATCTAGAAACAATACAAATACATTATATTAGAATTGATAAATTAAAAATAAATGGAACACAGAACATTACAAAAAGGTAAACATTAATGGGGATTAATTTATTCTTTCAATGCAAAGTTCCCAAACTCTCAAAAAAATACCAGGCTTGTTAATATTTATTAAAGATTGCAAGCCTTCACTTTTATTTACCTTTATATTTGATTAAGCCAAAGCAATAAAAACACTCCACCTCTGCGATTTAGGAGTTGCCATACATTTCACAATGTAGTAGATGTTGGCTCTTGAGGAGGAAAATACACTGTTTTAAATCTCCCATTTTGATAGAGGTGAGAGGATGTTTGAAAGGTTGTGGAGTCTGGATTTACAACTACAATTACATTTCCTTGAAATTTTCTAAGGTCTTTTCAACAAACCTATTTGTTTTGTGCATATCCCATAATCATTGCAGTCCATGAGACCACATCTTTCAAGGGTTTTGTCAAATAGTTCACATTCTTCCACATCTTGTAGACATATCTTCCAAGGCACTTGCAACTTAAACATATGACGAATGCCCCTTCTTCATAATGCTTTGAAGGATGTCCACGCCTTGTTTCAAAATTCCTATTTTTGCACACGCTGATATAATTCTAGTAAAGGTGAACTAAATTATGCTAATATTCTCCTATTTTAATTAGCCCTCCATAAAAACGAGGTGCAAATGCCAAAAAATCATCTGTTATCACCCATTAATTGCATGAAAACAAAGGAGCATCCAACAACTCTACTTCTGCCGAGTGCCAAAGATAGAGGCAATTATAGTGGGTTTCATCTACGCCATGATGGCGGGTAATTAGGGATTTGGACATAAAAAATGAACACCCCCATCATTAATCATCATACTATTTTGGGTTATTTAAGCTAGGTTCGGTTTATTGCGGTTGGGGTGGGCGGTCAATCTGCATTGCAAATACAATTGATCCACCAATAATGTGAGAGATGGTCTTACAAAAGTTGGTAACGTGGTAGGAAAGGTGAACCAATTAGTAGTCTCAACATCCGATAAATAAATGACATAGCCACAAATATATATGTAAACCTAAGGCAGTGGAAGAGATGGCTAGTGCATTATAACTCTCAAATATTTATTTAATGCAAATATCTCTAGATCTGCATTCTAACAAAGAAGTAAACCAAATATTTTGTAAATTAGCCTAATAAATATTTTTAACTAATATTTTTTTATCAAGCTATTATAGACGGTTCTCATGTATGAGATCGGTAGTTTATAGGTATTATACAACTTTAGCAACCATATTGTGGGAATGCATTCCCCCATAAAAGTCTATCTGCTAAAAATAACGTTACTAAAAAATTGTTTTCCATAGGTGGCCATCAAAATTAAAGGCTATTATCTTAGCTTGTGCTAAAATAAGAGCTTTGAACACGGTATGGACATCCCGATTAACTAAAAATATGGTTTTTAACTATTTTTATGAGCTAATCTAAGTAGAAACTAAGTGCTATAACAAAGTGCTACAACTAGATATTTTGCTTTTGTACTTGAATTAATTAAAATAATAGAAATGCAAGGGATATGTTACTAACCTATAAATAACTTACCTTAGTATGTGAATGGATGTAAGGCGGTATCGGGTATGTGGACTAGGCAAGGCTATGACCGAATGACTTCAAGAAGGGTAAGAGCTACTCTTGTTTGTTTGTACTTAAGGCACAGGAGTGTCTTGGGGTGCCATGGTCTAGATTCTAGGCGCTCGGAACTGGGAAAATATTTAGGATCTATGTTCGACAGTGTTGTAAGGAGGTCTTAAACCCCCGCCTATCGTCGTGGTAGATTCACCATATGGCCCGAATAATGACCTACAAAACAAAAGGTTAGTGGGGTTGGACTGTCCTCAACCACAAAACTAGTGGACTTATTGTTGAGCACTACACTACATTACGGACCTTGATGTAGTTATGGTGTGTGTGTGTAATTTTGTGCCTAGGGTGCCCTAGCACCAATGACGTGGTAATAAGGGGCAATAGCTAGATGTAAAATGCAAAATAATAGATAGAATGGAAAAAATACAACCCTTTCCCTTTGTTCTTGTGTGATGTAGATGTGATGCAGATGTAGAAGAAGCCCAAATATAGTCCCTTGCCTTAGTAAATAGCTTCCCTTGATGTGTGTGATGTCCACCCATAATGTAGTGAGTATGCTTTGTTTATATAGGGATCTCTTGCTCAAATTTCGACACTAGTGACCTGAAACTGCCGACTATGACCTAGGGGAATACATGGGGTGACCTATTAGGACTGACCTCGAATAAAGAAATTAAGACCACAAATCACGATAACATGGGTGCCTAAAATCATGGACTGGGGCACCCGGTGTAACCCTAGGTGCTCGATGCGAGACGGAAAGATGACAACCGATCTAACTATGACATCTGAGACACTATAAGAGATGGCCAAAACTACATAGACAACTAATGAATGAAGTATACAAACAAATATGGCGATTGACTCATCGACCACAAAACCCTATAAATAGGTCACTAGTGAATAATTTTACTACGTAAGATCCATATATAAATTAACATACCCGAGGTATAAATGTAATAGTAAATTTGTGATTTTGTGAGTACATTTTCGCTCACTTTATGTTGGTGAGTGAAAAGCTCGGTAACATAAAGTAGATTGAGATGCGTACTTAAGAAAAAGTCAGAGAATCCCAAGTGTAGAAGAACACAAAAATGTGTAGTAGAAGCGTGTTGAACCATGGATCAGGATTCGATCCATGCAACATAAAAGTGTAAATGTTGCGATGAAGTGTGGAAAATGAAAATGATGATTAGATGATTTTGGACGTGGTTAAATATCAAATAGGTGGGTAGGGAGTGATCAGTTCCCAACCCGAACGCTTGTAAATGAAATGGAATGATGGGAGGATTTGGGCGTCTTGATGCTAGAGGAAGAGTGTAGGGAGAAAAGTGTGTTATTCTCCAAGCTTTAACTACATCCCCAAGATCTAGCCACTGCAGATGGACTCAGATAAAAAAGGTGGTGATTTTAGATCCAGATGAATTCGGTTTAAATAGTTGACCCATATAGGAGTGATAAGGGGAAAGGAACTCTTTCCCCCACTTCATGGGTGTCGCTACAATATAAAGGCTTCCAAGTTAGGTCATGAGGATGCGGCAATCGCGATAGAGAATGAGATGGCTTCCAAGTTAGGTCATCTGGAAGTGAGTGCGATAGAAAATGAGATGACTTCCAAGTTAGGTCATGAGGAAGCAGATGTGATAGAGAATGAGATGGATTCCAAGTTAGGTCATCTAGAAGTGAATGTGAAGTATAGAATAAAATCCCAAGTTATGTCATTTGGGAATGGAATGGTGAATGTAACTCCCAAGTTAGGTCATTTGGGAGACTGCTTGTGAATTTGAAAGGTTTGATTTGAAAGTGTTGGCTTTTGATTGGTTGATTGGTTGGTTGGTTACTCGTGGAGAGGTTTTTCGCTAATTTCCATTAGGTTAGGTCATTAGGGGAAGGTTGTTAGGGGTTGGTAAGATGTTGCGTAAGATGGTTTTTAGTCACTTATTTCCCCCAAGTTAGGTCATTAGGGGGAATTTATAAGTTATGATGTGTGAAGGTGTTTTAGAAAACATTACACGATTGTTGCCCCTAGATTAGGTCATCAAGGGAGATTGATGGTGAAGTGTCTTGGTATAAGTTGTGAGGTGTCAAATTCACTATTTTGAGATGTACGGTGACATAAGGGTGATTATAGGGGGACCCCCAATGATATGCCCCCCCTTTCAGCGAAAGAGGGCATGGTGAGCAGAATAAACTCCAAGTTGAAAGTAATGGCAAGAGATTAAAATGTGGTTGAAATGAATAGAAAATATCAGGACGGTGTATAACATGTGTGAAACATGTATAGTATGGTGGTAGGTGGAATTCTGAAAATAATTCCACAAACGGAGTGCAAATCAGAGTAAAAACGCTCAAGATATGACCAAAATGGTGTTGCTTGTACTAATGGTGATGATAAACGTGAAATCTATGCCATAGTAAAGGTGGCATTTGTAATGGGCTTATAAATAGGAAAGTGAAAAGGTAACTTATCACTTCATTTATTTTTGGCGTGAGTGTAATAGTGTATGCGAAGTGAGTGAGGACGCCTTAGGTGAGACAACTACGTCTCCCGGTTTGAGAGAGTAGCGCACGGTAGCATCATGTACTATTGCGGAGGTAAGTGCGTTATTTTTGCTGAAATGTAGGGTGGTATAGGTGTTGAGTTAAATTTTTGCATTTTTGAGATTTTTAGTTTTCTTGATGTTTAGGACTGGACAAAAGTGGTGAGGGCACTAGTGACCCTTGGGACTGGAGAGCCCAGATCCTGATGCTAGTGTATTGCTTTGGGGCACCCGGTCACCCGATCTTTGGAGGGAATTTTGGATTTGTGGTACTACTACTATGGAATGTGTTTTAACATGTTGGGAAGTTATTTTTGAGCCTAGAAAGTGTTTTAATCGTTGGGTTTGTTGTTGTTTTGTGTTGTGGAGAGGGATATCCACTCGAGATAGTTTCACGGTGGTCGACATTTGAGTACACTACTAGGATTGGGTTTGTCGGATGATGAGTGGGATGTGATGGACTGTTCTAGCCTACGACATATATCATGGATGAGGGATGTGCCCCATAATATTCCTATGTTGACTGTGTTGTGTGAGAGATGGTGTGTAGACACATGCACATTTTGGTTGCCTATGGGAGAGATGATAGTGACACTAGAGGATGCATATCACATACTGCAGTTGCTAGTGGTTGGGAAAGAGTATAGGTGATGGTGGTAGTTGATATGGAGTGGCAGATGCACTCGACTAGGTGATATTTTGCTGGGTCCCAGGTTCCCATGGAGGCCGATATCAGTCTGGATGCAATATTGTAGTCGAGGGTTCACATTTGTGAAAGTTCATCACAATGGTGATTATGTCTTTTATAGTAGTGGAGGGAGGGGGTGTTGACATCTTGTATAATATGCATGACATATGTTAGTGGATAGAGGAGGATGGGATGAGATATGCGTGGGTGCGGTGTGTGTTGGCCCACATGTATAGGAACTTGTATCGGTTTACACACGATGAGCATGGTGGGGGTATAAGGGCCACCACACTGCTACATGTATGGGCATATGAGTACATAGCCATTGTGAGGTCAGTTAGAGGGCCACGAGGAGAGTGGATGTGGCCCGAGATATTTGCGTGACGTTGGGTGGATATTCATGGTAGGAAGATGGACATAGATAGATCAGAGTATTAATAAACAAGATGGGGCCTGAGTCGGTGACATGGAGGCCGTATCATGAGTACTGGGATGGCCCAAGGATGCGATAGAGCTACTGATGTATTCAGAGAACCATGTGGTTAGAGGACTGCTTTCTAGGTGTATTAGAGTTGTTTCAGGTGGAGAGAGTGTCATAACAGTTTGGGATGGCACAAGATGTGCCCCCAGAGCCATATATATGGCTACTGGCCATTAGAGCTCTTAGGAGGACTGGTGTTAGGCCAAGGCCCATAATGAAGTAGTTGATACCATCGGGGTTAGATGTGGTAGACCTAGTGATAGGAGTTGTGGATGGGGATGATGCGGGGAGTACTGAGGATTATCGAGCGTGGTGGGCATCACATCAATGGGTGTTGCTATACCAAGTATTTGCGGGTGCTATGAAGTTACCAGTAGGAGGAACAGGTGAGGGAGGCATTCCTAACCCTGTAGTGATGGTGATGGTAGATCGTAAGTATTCGTGTATGCTAATGTGGTTAATGAATTGGTTATGTTGTGATTTGTATGCGGTTGACTAACATGAGGTTGTATGTTGTGTATGTAGGGGATGCCTATTGGTCATTTATAGTAGACACATCGATCCACACATGTAACGCAAAATGTGCCTAGCGATGTGCTATGTGGGGGATACTAGAGCACGTGGATGAAATCACAAGTGAGCATTCCCATTTGTTTGAGCCAGTAGCCATAGCTGGAGTAACATGTACGATTTGCTTAATGAGAGGGATGAGGCATATGAGGAGACTCGTCATGCCGAGAGGTGGTAGGTGGTGGTCCCTTGGCTCAGGAGGTGTTCACCCGATATTTAGATTTACAATGTCAGTTCTTGGAGAAGAACATAGAGATTATGATGTTGCGCAGATAGGTGGAAAAGTTTCGGGGCTGCGAAATGCAATGTTGCATTGAGTTGAGTTCCAGGGCTCTCGTGATACATGAGAGTGATAGTGATGATGAGTTGTGATCAGAGATATTATGTAGGGGCCTTGCCCCGCAGTGAGGAAACATGTTTTTGTGATGATGATTGTATGTATGCAATCGATAATTGAGATGTTTTATTATTTGTGATGTAATGGAAATCATATGGCTATATGGTTATTTTTCTAGTATGTGTATTGTGGTGTATGTGATGAATATAAATTTGTATGATGATGTGAATAATGGTAGATAGAATATGATGATGTAGATAATGAAGGTAATGTGATTGATGAGATGAATAAATTATGTAGCGTGTAGGCAATGTAATGGTGATAATAGAGTAAATGTGAAAATAGATAAATGTATCATAATGAAGATGTGAAAATGTAATATAATGGTAATATGATAATGTGAGGAAAATAAGAGGGGGGGATTAACGATGCCCCCCATTATATAGATGAATAGGCTCATGTAGTAAGACCCCTCAGTAGTCAAGGCTGAGCCGCATAAGTGAGAGTGCATCATCGGGAAATGATTGAGGTGCGCTAGATGAATGATGAAGCGCATGATGAAAGGTTCTTAAAAATAAACCCTCAATAGTCGTGTAAGAACCTTAAAAACACAAGTGCGTCATCGGGGTAAGGTGATAATGATCACCTATTGACGACCAAGATGATAAGTGGAGGTGGATGCATATGGAATAGATGGAGCATGAGTGTATGAACCGAAGTGTGTGTCATATGGAGTGACCATGGGATATGCAGAGACCGGCGGAAACCCATGGGATGGATGTGATGGATAGTGTGAGTGAGATGAATGTAATGAATATGGAAGTGGAAGCAATGGAGGCGGTGGATAACGAGCATGCAATGATGGTGATTGATGAACAAACCGAGTACTAGGTGTAGGAGACTTAAGGCATGTATACCTATGTTGTCGTGGTGAAGGAGACATTGATTGCTCACAAGAGGAAAAAGATATGACACCATTGTCCTCTAAATGTTGTAACCACTCACATAAAACAAGACAATCATTGTCATGATGGCCACTAATATGGTGGTAATTACAGTAATATTGATCATGTTGTCATTGTAACCGGTGTGGAGGGTGGTGGTGATTGGAAGGAAGCTGAATTAATCACTTAGTAAGTAATATACACAAAACATCATGAGCTTGAGCATTAGGTGAAAAACACAAAGGCTCACGGTACTGAGGTGAAGGAGTAGTAGTGGTAAGTGGTCGCAGAGGTGGAGAGACATGTGTAGGAGATGGGGGAGGAGACTGAGGTTGTTGCCTGTGTACTTTGGGTTGAGCTAAGGGTTACTTTGTAGTGTTACCAAGAGGTTGAGTAGGAGTAACATTGCTTGTTGGAGCTTTAGAAAATGGTGGAGGTTACCGAGGATAGCAAATTGGAGATGTAAGTGGAAGAGTAGAGGGCCTAGTAATTAGAGATACGGGGGAAGGATCTACTAGAGAAGAAGTAAGAAGGTCTTGTTCTAGATGAATAAACTTGTAACAGTAAAAGGATAAAGGAATCACAAGTAGCATACTATAAGTGTTGCTTGAGAGGAGGAATAAGACCACGACAAAAGAGGAACTACTTTTCTAAGTCACTAGGATGAAAGATAAGTTGATGTATGCATGCATTAAAGTGTAAGATATAATCCTAAATAGGTTTAGAAGAGCCCACGATGGAGAGTGGGAATGTGATCGTATGTGACCCTAGGACAAACATTGATAATAAATCTATGAAGGAAGACATCCTCAATGTCGTAGAAAGTGTTAATAGAACCAAAAGGGAGATGGGTATACCATTGAAGTGCATCATCAATTAGACTAAACCGAAAGGCCTTGAGTAATAGGCGATCATTGGAATGAGATGCCGTAAGAGTGTGATAATGTGTAATATGAGCATGAGGGTCACCGTACCATCGGAACAAGTAAATGTGGGCATTGTGAAATCCTTAGGAAAGGCTGAGTTATAAATTTTATTACAGAACGAGATTACCATGCAAGGAAATGTTGTCTATATAGACACGTAGTAAGCCCTACTTTCTAAGGTTAGAGAGTGAACCTGAGACTGAAGTTGTCCCATGACATGCATGAGGGATAGGATGTCCTATGATGGAATATAAGAGGATGGCAACAATGCATTAAGAGGTTGGAGCTTGCCATTGTGAATGATCATAGGTATATCAAGAAGGGAGATAGTAGGCTCGAAGCTAAAGATACATGAGGAGTATGAGTCAAAGGAGCCACATGAGAAGATGATGGGAAACATCACTAGAAGTAACATGAGGTGTGGGTGAAGTAGAAGAAGGAAGTGTAGATAAGGTACTAGTAGAATGAGAAGAAACAAGAGGCAGAGTCTCATGCACTACGGTAGAAGCAATCATAGGAGAAGAATAAGATAGAAGAGGTGAAGAATTCTCAACAAAGTAGAAAGAATGAGACTCCTTAGGAACAAAAGACAAAGTGGTATGGTTAATGCTAGCTGAAAAATTACTATCAATGGGATCATCAAGGTAATAAGAATGTGTCGATGAACTAGAATGGGATGTTGGGGAAACACAATGATAAGCGATAGGAGACATGGGAGTAGTGAGGGAGTGGTGGATGAGAGGTAGTAGGAAAATTAGGTTGGGAATCAATGCCTAACAAATAATTAATGATAGAAGGATCTAAAACATCAGGTGGCGTATCAAAAGAAGAATAAGAAGGATCACAAGCCACCGGATGACATGGCGTACAACGAGTAAAAGAAATGGGGACATCAATAAGGTATATGCTGATAAGAGAGTCATCATGATTGGTGGGCACATGTTTTTGGCCTTCTAGGAGGAGTTGTTGAGTGACATCGGGTAAGGTCATAAGAGTACTATATAAAGTTGTAAGTTCAATGATGGTAGCCTCATCGTAAATGGGGTTGACACTAAAATGCGACATGATAATAATAAAAGAAGATCTATGCTAATGACAAATAATCAAAAAGTAATAATGTTTGAAATAATGGGTTCACCAAAATGATTAACTAAAAATAGGGTTTTTAACTATTTTTATGAGCTAATCTAAATAGAAACTAAGTGCTATAACTAGATATTTTGCTTTTGTACTTGAATTAATTAAAATAATAGAAGTGAAAGGGATATGTTAATAACTGTAAAATAACTTACCTCATTGTGCATTGGGTCGTGGCAAAATGGTATGTGGATTGGGCAAAGCTATGACCGAATGACTTTAGGAAGGGTAGAAGTGATTTGCTTGTCTATCTTGAGGTGCCTCGGGAGTGTACTAGGGTGCCTCAAGGTGCCCTAGTCTAGATTATGGGCACTGGGAACTGTGAATATACTCAAGATTTGTGTTCGGCGGTGTCACAAAGAGGTCCAAAACCCCGCTTGTTTGTCACACTGGACTCACTGGATGAACCGAATAGTGACTGCAAAACAAAAGGTTAGTGGGGTCGACCGCCTCAACTACCAAACTAGTGGACTTATTATTGAGCACTATACTACATTATAGGCCCCGATGTAGTTTCAAAAGTGCGTGTGTGTGTAATTTTGTGCCTAAGGTGCCATAACACCAATGATGTGGTAATAAGGGGCAATAACTAGATGTAAAATGCAAAATAATGGATACAATGGAAAGAATGAAAATAATACAACCCTTTCCCTTTGTGCTTGTGTGATGTAGATGTGATGCAGATGTAGAAGAAGCCCAAATGCAGTCCATTATCATAGTAGATAGATGCCCTTGATGTGTGTGATGTCCGCCCATAATGTGGTGAGTATGCTTTGCTAATCTAGGGATCTCTTGCTCAAATTTTGACACTAGTGACCCGAAATGGTCGACTATGACCTATCGGAATACACGAGGTGACTATTAGGATCGATCTCAAATAAAGAAATTAAGGCCACAAACTATGATGACACGAGAACCTAAAATCATGGATCGGGGCGCCTTGGTGCAACCCTAGGTGCCCCGATGCGCATGCAGTAAAAGATGACAACCGAGCTAACTATGACATCCGAGACACTATAAGAGATTACCAAAATTGGGAGAGAATTGATGACCGAACTAGATAAAAATCGGGATGTGACTCACCAACCATAAAAACCCTAGAAATAGGTCACTAGTGAATAATTTTATTACACAAGATCCATATATAAATTAACATACCCAACTATACACATGTAATAGTAAAAGTGTGATTTTGTGACTACACATCCATCAAAGGATAATAAAAAGGAGTTTTTTCTGAGATGTTGAAGGTTACAAGTGCCCTGGTAGTCATGTATGTAAAATGCATAAGCATACACAAGTCACTTGGACTATTCGACAAAAATGTCTCAAAGAAATGTGATTTCATGGAATATGTCGATTTCAAGGTATGTAAAAAATGGTACTCTTAACTAGGCTTTAATCCTTTAATCCTTTTCAGAGAAATTCCTTTCACCAAAATCCTCTCATGGAATGTCATGGTGGAAGGATACATAATGGGTTTTGTTGAAATGGTCATGGATGCAGTTAATAAAAGGCAATTATCATGTTTAAATCCAAAATCCCCAACATTTTTATGTGTCCTCTCAAATTGTGCCATGAAGGGATATTTGAACATGGTATGGGCCCAACTCGGAAATTGACTATGTATAGACTAGTTTTTTGTGATTTACACCGTATATGAGATGTAAACATTTTAGGGAGCTGTAGATAGTAACAACTTCAAACAACTTGGAAAATTAACAGGCCATATATGTTTTCAAGCTTAAATCTCCTCTTAATGGAAGCTACATTAAGTCAAAATTTTGTAAGTACCTTGCCAAGCACCTCAGTTCGGTGTTGTATGTGGACTTACATTTACAATTTAATTTACCTAATATTAAATACTCTGACAGACATGTATGTAAAATGTGGAGGTATATTAAAGGCAAGTGAACCAAAATGATTGACTAAATGAAAGAAAATCCAATCAATAGGACATTCAAATTTTGACTCTATAGACAAAGATTCAAATTTATTTTGTCACTTTCAACAACTAAGCAAACATTTTACTACGAGTCTAAAAGTCGGGATAAATTTTATTCAATAAATGTCATAAACAATAGCTATGTAGAGAGATAGAAACTTAAAAATTAATGGCCAGTTGAAA
Organism: Taxus wallichiana var. yunnanensis; assembly: GCA_018340775.1. Taxonomy (NCBI): domain Eukaryota; kingdom Viridiplantae; phylum Streptophyta; class Pinopsida; order Cupressales; family Taxaceae; genus Taxus; species Taxus wallichiana. The sequence goes on from CM031239.1 coordinate 793,510,002, forward strand.
TAAAATTTTACTGAATATACTAACAACACTACATTGCACACGATTAATGTTTAATCTGTTTGGTTCATAGGGTTGGAAAATGCCGAAAGGTAATATTATCAATGCTTCATTAGGATATCCATGTCTACTCTTAGCTGCAATCATTAACATCAAGATAAATCCATTATAAGGGAAAGATAAACTAATGCATCTACATTACATGAAATGCTAATCCACCTTTTGATGTTTTTGATGGGCTCTAGATTGTAGACACCTTCGTTGGCGAGCATGCACGTAGCCACGTGCAATCAAAGGACTTCTCCAAGGAAGAGGAAGAGGGCTCACCAATTTGGCTTAATTGCCATTTTTGGTTATCCTCCTACTACTCTTACCAAGTATAAAATGGGAAAGGGGTTTTACTATATCAATAAGTCTTTTCAGTTAAGAAAATGCTCTTATCTTATGCATATGGGTAAAGGGTAAAGGTGTAAAGGTGTAAAGGTGTAAAACTAAAATGGAGGGGGGTAGGTTCTTTATATAGTTTTCCAAATTGGAGAAACTTTCATACTCATGAATGTGGGATAAAAAGAACTTTTAGGATTAGAAAGTGCTAAATATACTTAGGAATGGTTAAGTATGATTAGGGAAGATTAATTAGAATTTTCAACTCATGGGAGTTGGGTGTAATTTAAATTAATCAATTAGATTGATTAATAGACCAAGTTAGGCTTGTAAAATCCATTTGGAGAGAAGTTGATGGATTTTGAATGATCGGAGAGGGGGAATGACCCAATAGGAGGGTAAATTCTCATTTAGAGGATTAATTAATCAATATTGGATAATTAATTAATTAAAATAGAACATGATTATAACTAATAAAGTGATGTTAATTTGCATCCAAAATGAAGGGGAGACTGATTAATTAACGAATTGTCGTTAATTGACCGACATAAAGGGGAGTATTTCCTAATAAACGAGAAAGATGCTAATTATAACCAAATGATAGAAAATAGGATAAGAAGTAAAATTTTAGTGCTAAAACCGCGTACTCAGATTTACGTGTCTACATAAACTAATGTAAAAAAATTGGACATTAGAACAATTACTCCATGAATTTTGTTAAACAGTTCATGTGTATGACTGCATGCAAATAAAATAGATGAAGCCTACACGACTTGGGAATCTTCTAGAGTGATTCAATAGTTCAAAGAGTTTGAAAGCATCCTTGCAACATCCATCATATACATAACCTGCAATTAGGGCAGTCCATGAAGCCACATTTGTGTAAGGCATTTTGTCAAACAGGTCACGTGGATTATGTTTACTTTCACATTGTGCATACATGTATACAAGGGCACCTACAAATACAACTTAAAATAATTAACTTTCCATTAACCTTTGCAGGATTTCCATGTGTCGTTCTAAATTTCCCATGACACAAGATGAGAAGATAACAACAAAGGTTGTGTGTGGATTCTACCCTATAAGTGTATGTAATTGAACGATTGCATGGTAGTTTCAACAAAACTGTTTTGTGCATACCTTACAAGCATTTTAGTCAATGAGATATCACATTTGCAAAGAATTTACTCGAATTGCTTGCATGTCCTGTGTAGGCTTCCACATTTTGCAGGCATATCTTCGGGGGCTTTTGTAAACATATATGTCAAGGCACATGTAGATGAAACATTCGTTGATGTCCCTTCTTTAAAATACATATAAATTGTTTTGAGTTGAAAATCATAAAATTTACAAAAATAACAAACTTAGAATAAACAAATTTAGAATAATTTTAAAATCAATTATTTTAGTTAGGATAGGATAGCAAACAATATAGATTTTAAGGTGTCACTATTTTTTGACTTATTAATTCTTCAAAAAGACCGTTTTGGGTTGATTTTGGTAAAGATCCGAGACTCAAATTGGCATGATCTAGACTGCCTCATATGGATCAACAATTTATGGTGGTGGCTTAATTTTCCTTATTACTATCCTTTTTAATGTAATTGATCTCTATAACTAGGTTTTGTCTATTCGTTTTATTCCTAAGGATTTTATTGGCCTAATTTTTGTGGAAACTTTAGGGCGTGCCACCATACCGCCCTTTTTTGTGAATAATTTTTACCATTACGATGAATGTGTTTTCTTAAGTAGAAACATTGTTTTCCTCTAACACTTGTATCAACATGCAATGATCTTGTTAGTGTAGGTTATTATTTATCCTTTTATTTATTTATTAGGATAATTATTACACTTGTGTTAGCCCTACACTTGTTGGGTTAGCTTGCTTAGGTGTACTAGTTGTGTGGAGTTAGCTTACTAGTTGTGTTGAGTTAGCTTCTCAGTTATGTGGAGTTAGCTTATTAGTCTTCTGTAGTTAACTTAACTATCATTATCAGTTAGTGGGAGTTCTTCACCATTGATTTAGGTAGTAGTTGCACTTCCCTCCTCCTATATGTACATCTTTCTTATTGAGTAATTCAAGTCATTGTATTGTAATGTATTGAGCATTATGGATTATGATGGATTTCCATATATGGTATTTTAGCTCTTCTATTTTGCAAATCTAATGTGGTGTGCTATTATCATTTGAGATCGTAACTTGGAATAGTCTTCTTATTGTTCCTTTCAGATATTGATAATTTACCTTGTAGGTTGTATCAATGCCCTCCAATTAAGTGTGGTTGTCCATGTGCCCCTTCATTTCGTGGGAAAGTCACTTGCAGGCTACTTATGGTTGATTTGGGGATTGCGTGGACGTGAAAAAAGTGCAACAAATAGGAAATATGAATGAAATTATAGCTAGAACAAATATTAATTGTAAGTAGATTGTTAATAACAATCTTGAAGATGGTCGAGCATGAATGCAACAATACAATTATGTTCCCTCCATCGAATTGAGAATCATATGAGGAATTTGGGTGGAAAAATGTTTGTGTGAGCCTAAAATTTCTATCCCCCACTTGCAGCTAATTATAGTCCTTTGAAAAGAAAATATTATGTTTTCAATAAATCTAAAAATGGAATTAAACTCTTTGTAAAATAGGATTTTTACTAATACATAGTTTATAATATATATTTTATAGTATATTTTATAATATATAGTATATAATATATAGTGTAAAATATAGTTTTTAATATAGAGTTTAATGGCCTTTTTAAGGGAAAATTACACTCACAATGTGAGTGAGATCAAGTCGATAAAGTGGAACACAAATAGTGGATATTACTTAGATGTTACAATTTGAGTCATGGAAAATGTGTGGTACATGCAGGTATTTAATTTTCAGTTTTTTATTTCAAACATTCCATTGATGTATTTGTCTTATCTAACAAATCAAACTCTATCCAATCAAAAACCTTGACATCATTTACGGTTGGGTCTTGGCATTGTAACATATTGGATTTTCCCATTTTTTATTTTGGCCCTTTTAAGCACAAATTACACTCATGTGAATAATGCAAGCGGGATCAAGACGATAAAGTAGGAGATAAATAGTGGATAATTATCGATGTTTATTTCCACATTGCCTATTTCACTGCACCTAACCTATTTCGTTGTACCTACATGAGCTTAGAGCTATAAAGGCGAACTCCAAAGTGATAGTGAAGTGGAACACAATAATTATCAATGATTGTTTACGCATATCCTATTTCCCTACACTTACTTGAGCTTAAAACTATAAAGGGGGAGTATAAAGTTCTCCAAGAAACAAACATTTTAATTGGGTTTCAAACAGAAACATATTGGTTGTTAAATTTTTTATTTTGGCACCTTTAAGCACAAATTACACTCACATGAATAATGTGAACTCAATTATCAATGATTGTTCACACATCATCTGTTTTCTTGCACTTACTTGATCTTAAAATTATAAAGGGGGCTACAAAGTGCTCTAAGAAACAAGCATTTCAATTGGGTTTCAAACATGAAACGTATTCGATTTTGCCCATGTGTATTTTGGCCCCATTAAGAATACATTGGACTCACTTGAATAATGCGAGCGAGATCAATTTGATAAAGTGTAACACAAATAACAAATATTATTTGGGTGTTATAATTTAAGCCATGGGAAAGGTGCAAAACATGCAATTATTTAATTCTCACTTTTTAATTTCCAACTTTCCATTGATGCCATTGTCTTATCTCGAAATCAAATACTATCCAATTGAAAACCTTGATGGCATTAATATTTGGGTTTCAAACCTAAAACCTATTGAATATACCAAATGCATTAACATAACTATAAATGGTGTTTGCCTCGACACCCATACCAATGTGCAAAGTGATCTCACATGTCTACCTTGTAGGCCTTATCAACACCCTTAAATTAATCACGATCGTCCACGTGTCCCTCCGCTTTTGTGTTCACTTACATTGGAAATCTTCTTGCAGGCTTCTCATGGTGCATGGATGTTGACGTAAGCGCAATGCAGAGAGGGTGAATGAACAAAATTATAGTCGGAACATATATTAATTGCAAACAGGATATTAATAACAATCTTGAAGATAGTCTAGTGTGAATGTAGCAAGATAGTTATGTTCCCTCTCTTAGAAATGAGAATTGTAGGAGAAATTTGGGTGGGAAAATATTTTTGTGATCCTAAAATTTCTATCCCCTTCCTCGGATAATTATAGTCCTCCGAAAAGAAAATAATGTTCGCAATAAATTAAAAAAAGGAATTAAGCTCTTCCTAAAATAGGATTTTTAAAATATATATTATAATATATAGTTTATAAAAGATAATTTAAAATATAATTTATTATATATGGTTTAATGACCCCTTTAAGGTAAAATTACACCCATAATGCGAGGAGATCAAGTTGATAAAGTGGAACACAGATAGTGGATATTACTTGGGTGTTACAATTTGAGCCATGGAAAATATGTGGTCCATGTATTTAATTTTAACTTTTTTATTTCCACTTTCCACTAATGTCTTCGTCTTATCTAACAAATAAAACAATATCTAATCAACAACCTTAACATAATTTACAATTGGATCTTGACCCTTAAACATATTGGATTTTCCCAATTTTAATTTTGCCATTTTAAGCACCAATTGCACTCATGTGAACAATGCAAGCGAGATTGAGATTATAAAGTGGGATATAGATATGGATAATTACCAATGATTTTTGCACACCACCTATTTTCCTGCACCTAACCTCTTTCCCTGCACTTACTAGAGCTTAAAGCTATAAAGGGGGACTACAAAGTGATGATAAAATGGAATACAAATAAGGCATAATTATATATGATTGTTTTAATGTCACCTATTTCCCTCCACCTACTTGGGCATAGAACTGGGTGGAGTACAAAGTTCTCTAAGAAGTAAACATTTCGATTGGGTTTCAAACATGGAACATATTGATATTTTCTATTTTCTATTTTTGCACCTTTAGGTGAAAATTACACCCACGTGAATAATGTGAACTCAATTATCAATGATTTTTCACATGTCATATATTTCCCTGCACTTGCTCAAGCTTACAATTATAAAGGGGGGCTAAAAAGTTCTCCAAGAAACACGCATTTCAGTTGGGTTTCAAATATGGAACTTGTTGGGATTTTCCCATTATTTATTTGATCTCTTTTAAGCATAAGTTGCACTCACATGAATAATGTGACCGAGATCAATTCAATAAAGTGTAACACAAATATATGATATTATTTGGGTGTTACAATTTAAGCCATGGAAAAGGTGTAGAACATGCATATATTTATTTCTCATATTTTTATTTCCAAATTTCCATTGATGTCTTCGTCTTATATAAAAATCAAATGTTGTCCAAATGAAAACCTTGACGGCATTTGAATTTGGGTTTGACGTTGAAACCTATTGTATTTTCACCTTTTAAATTTTGATCCTTTAAGCACAAATTGCACTCATGTGAATAATGCAAGCGAGATTGAGAAAATAAAATGGAACACAAATAACTAATAGGATTTGGTTCTTATGATTTGACCCATGGAAAAAGTGTGGTACATGTAGGCATTTAATTTTCACTATTTTATTTCCATCTTTCCATTGATGTTTTCATGCTTTCTAACAATTCAAACACCATCCATTCAAAAACCTTAATGGCATAAAAAAATAAAATTAAAAATAACCAAGCTTGGCTAGGAGATAAAATTTGCCTGTCACTCATATGACTAATCACTAGAGGGCCTTAGTTATTAATAATTTTTAATGCATCGCCTATTTTCCTACAATTACACATGCATTTACTTGAGCTTAAATTTAAAAAAGTAGGACTACAAAGTGCTAACGAAGAAAGCAATGTGGTTTGGTTTTGACCTTGGAACCTATTGGGTTTCCCTCATTTTTATTTTATTTTAGGCACTTTAAGCTAATTACACTAACATGAATAATGAAGTCTCAGTCTAAAATATTCACACACCATAAATGTATGGAAAACCACTTTGTAAGGACTTAATTATTGATGATTCTTTATGTATCCCCTATTTTCTTGTAGTTATTCCATATTTAAATTTAAAAGGGAAGGTATAAAGTGCTCTAACAAGAAATAATTTCAGTTAGGTCTCAAACATGGAACCTTTTGAAAAATCCCCACATTTTAGTTTTTCCTCTTTAAACCTAGATTTTACTCACATGAATAATCCGAGTAAGATAGAGATGATACAATGGAATACAATGTCCTTCTCCTCCATTAAACTCCTTCCTAATCACCCCTCATCCTTTCCTTTTTTATCTTCCTCAAATTTTTATTCTTCACTCCATCCCCTTTGATGTTTCCATCATATACTTCACGTACAATTGCTGGCTAGTTATAAATGACACTTATCTCACATATAATCTGGTAGACACAAAATCATGTGCTTGAGTACATTTATAGGTCCTAAAATCAATATAGCATTTACATGATTCCTAAGCAAGAAAACTAGTGGTTGACAACTATCTTTGGCCTCTTTTCTTTGTTCCTCAAGTCTCCTTGCATGACCTGCTTCAAATGCATCTACCTTGTAAATATTCTCTCCAAAAACCCTGACACTATGTACATCCCCTCGCAATACGCCCTCCACTCAAGTTAGTGCCATTTTCGACCGTTTATCTGATGACTCTATCGGTCCTAATCCTCCATATAATCAACCCATCTTAGAGTCAATTCAAGCTTTGCATTTTTTATTTCAAAACAAATTCAAGTTATGGAAACAACAATTACATATCTTGAAGCTAAAATACAACATCTCAAGGATGCTTCTTAGGCTCATACTAGTTCTCTTTCTATATCTAAGTCTACTTCTATGTCTTCTACACATGCTCATGTCAATGAATCTCAAGTCTTACCATTACCGGAACCTCTCAGGTTTGATCTCCACGTTAAGCAACATGATATTCCTTGTCAACTCCTCACTCACTAGTTGATCAAGTAGCCATCTACTAATTTCTACCATCCTTATCGTCTTGCAAAATACCAAGGTATACCCTCTTGAAATTATCACAAACTTAACCGACATCATGACAATGATTTCTATGCTTTAAAAAAAGAAAAATTAAACACCTTGAGCATAAGGGTTTTTATATCATTTGTTGTACAACATCCCGACACATCTCCAATTTCTAAATCCCAATGGGCTCCTAAACGGCTCTTCCATATCTAATGAACATCATTCCATCATTACTAATGATCATCCTTTGGTCAGTCAACCGCTTCCTATCTAACTCGGTGTCATACCATATTCAAAAATATCTACCCCATTATCTCCTTCTACTAAGTCATATACAACATTACCAATTCCAACTAAGCAACCTACTCTAAAAATCGGTCTATCCCCTCCTCCTCTCTAGTCTTCTACGACGTTACCAATGTTAGGAATTAGTATTCACATGGTTAGTTTTATATATATTGTTATAACAAATGTGTAACAATATATCAATACGGGTTATTATTGTTTGTATACTTCCTATTTTATAGGAAGTTGTTCAAACTACATTCTTGGCTATATAATAGCCATTGTATTAGCATGAAAGATATAGAGAATTAATAATATATTCCGTGTTTAACCTGTGGATTGTTTTTCATTTGGTATCGGAGCAGCATTTGATCCATATAATGGAGAGTTAATTTGCATACGGGCAACAGTGTATTACGTTGCCTGGAGAGAGAGCAGTCTCAGCTTTGTAGAGAAGTTCCACAAAAATATTGGAAGAGAGAAGCGTGATAATTAATGATCTGGTCTATAGCATTTGGCACCAGTCTATCCTCTGTCAAGATTAGCAAAACGTCCACACTCTGTCAGCATTAATTTGTCATTGCTCACTCAGTCTGGTTGAATCGACTCCAGTTTTGTCAGCATTGAAACTGCATTGCATGCTTTGGATCCCGCATTGACATCAAAGGTTTCAACAGATTGTCGATATCAAAAATCCTGGTCTCTGCGCATTGTCAGCATATATCAACGCCATGCAGATCTGAGACGCATGCATATTCACTCACATGCAAGTAAAAAATAACAAGGCATGACAGATCATTCAAAGGCCGATCCATACGAAGTGGATCTCACAGTCTGACTCGAGTATCCATCCTGTTCGATTCCTGTGCAAAGAAAAGAAAAAAAAACGTTGCGGGCTCGATGGTATTTTGGCTTGAGCCAAGGTGCTAGACATTGACCTCCAGAAGCAGCTGCGACCCTACATGCAAGACATGGTGCCTCTTCCTGGAATTTTTGATCCTGATTTCATAGCCGCAAACCAAGGTGAAAGGGCAAATAATATCATCAAGGGTTCCAAGAAGGAACAGGTGCAGCAAATTGTTCAAGACATTACGGAGTTCAAGGTGAAAACAAAGGTGGACAGAGTAGTTGTTCTTTGGACTGCAAATACGGAACGATACAGCAATGTTATGGTGGGTCTGAATGACACAAAGGAGACCCTGTTAGCATCTCTGGAAAGGGATGAATCTGAGATCTCGTCTTCGACTCTTTATGCTCTGGCTTGTATTCAGGAGAATATTCCCTTCATCAATGGTAGTCCCGAACACCTTTGTACGAGTGTCCGATAGAATTTTCCATTGAGAATTCATTGACACGAGTATTGGAGATCATAGCTTATAATATTTTTTGTCCGTATTGTTAATCATTTTGTGGTATTTAGTGTCTTGTTGTGTTTTTTAACTTTATAGGTAGTCATATTGTCTGCCAAGGTCGATATAGATATGTGTCAAATTTCATCTATAGTCAAAGTAAATGTCTATGTTATTTGGATATGTTTTTGGTCTATTCAAATAAAGTTTATGTCATCCTTTTAAAGTTGGAGTCAAAAATACTTTCTAGTATTTAATTGGTTTTTGTAATCTAAAATTTGAGTCGTAAAAATCCAATCTTCAATTGGATTTTGTATCGTCAATTCAAAATTGTAGTGTTTGTGTCAAAATAACGGGTCTTTTTCAAAATTTGTCATTGTATGTCGGTTGTATATCGTCAAAGTCATATAGGTGATTTTATGATTTTTTAGTTGTTATCAAGAGTTAGAGTCGTCTAATTGTAAAAATCGTAAAAATAATTTTTTTACCTCATGGACGCATTTTCGGTGTTACCTGACGTCCGGAAAAAATAAAGTGTTTCACATTGCGGGAGGGAAGAAAAGAATAAGATCAATGTGGAAACAAATGCACTTCATGTTCACATCTTGCTGAGTTAGCAGCATCTTACCTGGGAGGACGGAGGCACAGGAGGCTGGAGGTCAGACAACGACCTCTCGTCAGTCACCAACGACGGGGCCGCACAGAATGATTTGGTGGCACAGGTGTGCAGTGTGAGTATATGATTTTCAGTGTGGTTTCCATTTTCTCAGAGTGATTATGTTTGCAGAGTTCCTGTTTTGTTTGGTATTTGATGGATGTTGGAAAGAAAGTTGTGTTGGAGCACAGATGACTGTCAGTGATCCTCTGACTGACTTGGTCCTCTGACTGCCGTACTTCGTTGGAAGATGGTCAGCTAGGAGAATACGTTCACTAGCATTAGTGACCATGTGCAGCAAGACCTAACTAGCAAGATCCATTCAGGAGTATGTTCTTCGATGCAGTTTGCTTCTCAGTATCTATATGAGTGGAATTTCACATTGTGGGGGGGAATACATACCAATGTTCCATTCCCATTCTGCACCCAAAACGACTTAGTCAAGGAAAGCTTCCAGTGGCAGTGGCAGTTTTCTATGTTGTTCGAGATCGAGTGGCAACGATCAAAGACAGAGACTACAATTAAGAACATTACGATTCTTATAGGAAGTAATGTGAAATTTTTTCAATATATCTTCTATTGTGTAGTTTTGTGATATGCAAGTTGTGTTTCCTACATAATTCCCTGATGTATAAGCATAGTGGTGAATAGTAGCACCAGAGTAAGTCAGTTCATGGATCTTGAAAGGGTTTGTGGGAGGATCCAAAAAACCACACGAGGTCAACAATTGATGAGGTTTTGTCACTTCAAGGTTTGTGGTAAGCTTGTTTAAAAGCATGGAAGGAGAGAGCCTTTCTTTTGGATCAAGGTCATGAGTCATGATTTGGACATGCCACAGGGGTGAGCATACTGCAGAGGAGTGTGTGGATGTTTTTCTACCATGTAAACACTAAGGGGGGGAATGTTAGGAATTAGTATTCACATGGTTAGTTTTATATATATTGTTATAACAAATGTGTAACAATATATCAATACGGGTTGTTATTGTTTGTATACTTCCTATTTTATAGGAAGTTGTTCAAACTACATTCTTGGCTATATAATAGCCATTGTATTAGCATGAAAGATATAGAGAATTAATAATATATTCTCGTGTTTAACTTTTGTGGATTGTTTTTCAACCAATCCTAAATAAGCCACCATCGTTTAAGATCCCTTCAAAACCTCCTTCAATTAGACGTCCAATTCTTTTTTCAGACAAGCTAATCCTTACATTGATGGGCGAGACACATTTCAAACTCCTCCACAATGGTATGGTTCTTCTCATATCACCGCATATATCTACATCACACACTTGGGGGCATCACACTTTCTTCCCCCCTGCTAACATCATAAGTTGTCTATGAAATCTACTATCACACTCCTTGCTTTATATCTAATCTCTCTGACCACTCTTACACACATTAATACACACCTTGTATCATCATTTCCCTATGACAGTTCCATGGTTCGACTGCTGAGGGTCTAAATTTGAAATGAACCACATATCACTCACACTTTTCAAGATCTATGCTTCATGATCTATCTTTCTAGCACACATTATCAAACCATTTCCAGATGACACTCTTTTTCTATGGTTCATTATTGATTATTTAAGGGTATTTTATAAATGAACCTCATCTCATACACATATGTTGGGGGACACATTTCTCTTATCACATTCACATTGTATACCATTCGATCCCACTCATACATTGCATATTACATATCTTGGTTTCACTTACTCTTACTTGCTTATATTTACACGATGCACTTTGCTTACTATGCTAGTTAGATACTCAGTATGTCATAATATTTATCATATACACATGCACATTCACTTGGTATCTAGTTGTGAATGCATATCTCTCACAATTGTTCACATGTTGCAATGATGGTCGACACTGTATCCTTTGCCAATCCCACCGAGGATCCTAGGGGCATCTACCTTTACTAGCATCACACATTATAGGTGTTATTGTTTCATTTTTACTACTTCTACTTTCTAACACATTAATTCTAATTGATACACGCATGCCTTGACATACTTTTTATGTTTCTAATATGATAATGGGTGATTCATGCACAAAATTTTCCTTGTAGGACTATATGCTACCATTTTTGTCTTATAAATTTTGCTTATCATTGTTTGTTATTGTATGCCATTGTTTGCAAGGTATCCCTATGTTTTGTTTGATCATTGTTTGTATGGTTTTGGTCACTTTGGCCCCGATTATCTTGTCACATTGTGAGGGATGTCCGATGTTTGAAACCCACTTTTCACGGTCAATTTTTTTCCGCACTTTCTTGATCACATAGTCTTATATTACATGTTTGTCACTTTTTCTACTAACACATGTTACTAGTCACTTTGTTTGCACATTCCTTGGTTTCTACCATGCACATCCCCTACCCCCTACAAGTATCATCTTTAGATCAACATCATGTCCTCTCTTTTGGGACGCACACTCCTACATTCGTAACATGTACTCCAAACAAAGGGGCACACATTGGGTGAAAAATCACCCCTACAACAGCTCAGAGCTATAATTCGAATCAATACGGTAATAAATCATCATAGGAAAACAATCATAAAATGACCTGAATTAGACTTGGGACAGAATCATAGCATAGACACTAACGCCTAGACTCGCACAATAACGTCGAGCACCTATATCCTCCCATGGGCACTTATGTCCTGGGGAACATAAAATCAACTTATCATATTAGCAAAATTCATGAAGTATTCGAGTAGTTTTACAAAGACAAGCACATTCTTCCAACAACAACATGCATGCAATCTCCTATAATCAATTTCAATTAGAACAATCAGTACATTTGAAACTAATTCGGGACAAAAGGAACAAAGTAGAGATGCACCATCTGTAGTGGTGCTTATTGGGCAGAGTCATGGAAGGAGAGTAATACTAGACCTCTCTCCCCAACACTTTCTCTTTGGCATGATATCACCCAAAAAAATTGCTCTTGACATGAGATCGCCCAAAAATCGCTCTTGGTGTGAGATCTCCCAAAAAAATCTCTCTTCACAGCATTTTCGGGACACTTTTCTACCCTTTACACTCTTTAACATCAAAGCACACTCTCCTTTACATACCTATGCACATGTTTTTTGATTTATCATATACATGACTCGACTACATTCTTGCTCTTCTTTTGTAGGTATGTCTTGACAAGAAGTAATAACCACAAGCACAATAACAAGTACAACTGGTAAAACACATACGCTTCACCCCTTGGGTAAATTTTCTTTCCTAGTCTCCATGCTTCACTTTGCATCATTCCACGCTTCACTTGTCCACTCGGCACTCATTTTGCTGCATGATCTACAATATCATTAGGTACACATTCATTATCTACTTTATGTTATTGAGTATTCACTTAACAACATAAAGTGGGGGAAAATGTAGACACAAAATCACGCACTTGGGTACATTTCTAAGTCCTAAAAGCATACTAGCATTTACATGATTGCTAAACAAGAAAAAAAGTGGTTGACAACTATATTTGGCTTCTTTTCTTTGTCTCTTAGTTTCTATTTGGTCTTACACACCCTACAACCCAGTCAAAACTTTACTTATTTATATTTCATGGCTTTAGACACCAACACCAAGCCAAAACAACAATGTCGAAGCCCTGTCCCCTCTGGGCGCACCTTAATCTTTCTCACCTTATTTATTTTGGTTCTCTTTTATTTTTGGACATATTTTTCACTTATGGGCGATCTTCCAGCTTTCAATTACGAAATTCAAACAAGGGAATCATATAAATACACAGTTATGTGTTCAAAATGAGGGACCAAACACTAAACAATACTATAATCACCTAGGTTTGTTTTTAAAAGGAACCTAAAGCACTCCAAGGCATTTATCTAGCATCCATTCAAGGGAAAAGGGAGTACATAATCTGCATACATAACATAGGGAGGGGAAGTTCATTCTATTCCATCCACACATTCTACTACATTGCTACATTCTAGCTATAACTTGCTATCAAGTGCAACTTGCACAAGGGCATCCTAGGGCATCATTCTCACATACCCTCACAAGAACTACATGGATTCTGAGATGTAGTACAACGCTCGGTTGTAAGTTCACTCTTGGGTGACCACTAGGGTCAGACTGACTCCCCATTCTACATATTTCTTATTAGGTTTGATGTGGTTTATGGGTTTGTGCAAGTGAACATCTCTTTTGGAGGTTACAAGCTTACCTTCAACAATGATAATGTGCCTACGATGCAATCAAAAATAATATTTGTGACACCATAATGACATAATAGAAACCAGATCTCGAAGCTTTTTGCATAGTCACGAGTGCCCAAATCTAGCCACCAACACCCTGTGCACCCTGTCCCACGGGGTGCCCCGCCTCTACCGTGGGTACCCCTTATCATTCTTCATGAGTAGAAAAATTTACAAAGATTAATTATGACATTGTTGGAATCATGTTCATCACTTCTCTCCACCCAAATCAGTCCCAAATTACACGTAAAACATGTAAGTCTTCTCTCCTTCTTCTTTGCTTAGGGTTTCACATTTTAAATCTTAACTTGCTTGTGTCATTTCGTATTTCAACATTTATACATCATTTATTTCAAAGTAGTGACTCTGTAATATTAAATTTAATTCAAATTAAATTAAATCACATTGGTCTCTTGACTTTTCATTTTATTCTTCATTCTAATTAAGGTAAATGTTTTCTATTCCACTATAAATTTGGCAAAAAAATTGATTGAGTTTCATAATTATGAAGCATGCACAACCCATATCAATCACATCAAGTATGTAAATAAACTAATACAATAGTATTTTTTAATTAGTCTTACACCAACAAAATAATCAACAAAACACAATATAATAATATAAATTCACAATAATAATTATTGACTAGTAATTACTAACTAGTCTTATATCAATAAAATAACTAATAAACACATAAATACACTAATATCATAGCAATTAATTAATCTCATATCACTATTAAAAATAAACACATAGGGTGATTTGTCATGACATTCTTGTTGTGATGATATTAGTAAGAACATAACAAAATGTATAAACCTATTCAATGTAATGGTATGATATTTTATTTTGCTTCTAATAGATGCAATCTAATTTGGTATTTCGTTATTGGACACCGAAACTTATTGTTGTGTCAAGTGCGGTCACAAAGTGGCACTTTCGAATGAATTTTACCATAAAAATAATCAAACAACATGTTAAAGATTGTTTTTTACCTTTTAGAATGTGTATTCTTTAAATTGCCATATTTTGTATGCATGTGAATTGGTGATATGATTCTACAAGTGTTGCGATTAACATTACCCTATTTTCAAGCATCCGTAGCCTCTACAATAACAATTTGTGACTTTGTATCTTTGCATATATATGTATTCTAAATGATTTTGCTTTGTATTCTTATAGTGCATGAGAAAGAAATATGTGTGTGTATTTTATGTTAAAATTTCCTTTGTTGGGAGTATAAAGTTCAATATATATTAGTTTAGGAATGTGAATAGATTAAGATGTAAAAAAAATCCCATTTTTGGTTTTTTTTCCACAATATAGTAATTTTTTATTTTTCTCCCGTGTTCAATATTTTTCTTTGCGAAGTTGGTTTCTTTTAAAGATAAAGAAACATTAATCAAAAGGTGGCCATAGAGGTGACAATTTACTTATATATTTTGTAATATTTATTAAATTTGCAACCTAATTTTAAAAGTATGAAAAATATTGAATATGTTGTTGTGTCGTAAGGATTAGTTAAAGAAATACATCAAAAACCAAATTACATAAGGAATAGGTTTCAACAAGAACTTGACTTTGAAACTAATGTGAATAATGAATACATAAATACATTCGCACCATATCCATTGCCTATTCCCAAATATTAATTCACTTATATTAATTATAAAATTTTTAGACTAAATAACTTTACATATTTTTTAGACCTTTGCTTTCAAGATCATATGTTTCTTTTCCTTACCCTCGCTACCCTCTATGGTATTTCCATTGTACCTCCTGGGGTGTGATTGATGCTAATATATACCAATAATACAAAATGGAAAAATCACCTTTCTAAATGCCTTTATATAATTGAGACATTTTTCCCAAAAGATCTTAAAGCGAGTTAGCTAGCATTGTCTAGCTATTAAAACATACACTATTAATATTTTTAGTGTTAAAATATTTAAGATTGTCTAGATATTAACAAATACACTATTAGTATTTTAAACGTTAAAATCAATACATTCAACAAAATTCAACTTGGAATACATTCAACAAATCCACTATACGGATGTCAAGAACATTGGACACGTTTGTTGGATTGATGTCCCAACCACTCTATTTCTTATTGGAACCCCTAAAGAAGAACACCCGTAATTATTATCTAAATATTAACAAATAAACTAAATGTTAAAATCGTTACTTTCAATTCCATTGAACTTAAACGGAATGACTATCAATAGATAAAATATCCACTTTCTTCATCTAACCCATTCAATCCGCCCGACCCGTCCAACCCATTCTATTTCTTATTGGAGCCCCCGTGAACCTTCAACGGTGCAGAAGTATGCACGGAAGGGACACCGAAAAGGCAGGCAGTCATGCCACGTGGCACCCCCAGTCAACACGTTCGCGGAAAATAAGTATTAAGGATCCTTCATCGCTAGTGGTACGCTCAAAACCATACTTATAATGCGCGACCCGTTTGACCCGCCACATTATATAAGATGCACCCCCGACCCGTCCAACCCATTCAATCCGCCCGAGTCCCCGACCCGCCGGTTCGTTGTGTACGCGACTTCTTTAAACCGCCCGACCCGCCGGTTGTTTAGTGATTGGAAGGAAGTGAGTGAAGTTAATATGGCGTCCGGGAAGAATACTGCAGTTGTTATAATGGTGATGATGATGATGCTGTGCATAACTGAGCAGGCCATTGGAGCGGGCGAATGCGGGAAAACGCCAGTGAATGTAGCTGCACAGAGTCTGAGCCCGTGCACCGGAGCAGGTAACAATGCAAAGACGAAAGTGGCACCCGCGTGTTGTACAGAAGTGAGGAAAATCATGGCGATGCCTGTGTGTATTTGTGCAGTCTTTCTGTCTCCCCTGGCTAAGCAGGCGGGAATCAATTTGGGGGTCGCCATTAGCATTCCCAAACGCTGCAATATAAAAACAGGTTAGCCGGAAAGAAATGTGGAGGTAAGTAATCTGTGTTTTTTTTTTTATCACAGTTTACCATTTCCCATCTTTATCACACTTTTATATGTGATGGATATGTTCTAGAAGAATTTGTATCGTGATTGATTCGCCGGAGGCGTTTACTTTGAAGAAGGCATTGCTGGAAAGTGTCAAATTCCGGCGATTAACTTTACATGTTGCCTGATTTTAGATATTTTTTTACAATCCAAGATATTTTTCTACAATCTTAGATATTTTTACTATCCTAGATATTTACAATCCTCAATTCGTTTCAAATCTCTTAACCCTGCTATAAATTTGATATTTACAGTCCTGGTGGTTAAACAGATCCAATGGCCATAATGCCATTTCTGCTCCTTGCTCTCAGAGATACATATCTCCCAAGGCGAAGGTGTGTGTGTAGTTGTACACTACACTCCATATATTACTACTGAATCGCTTTACCTATGTTGAATTGTTATAATTTGTGGTTTCAGAGAGAGCGCCAGATGTCGTTTTTTTGTGTCATGGGGTAGACTTGATCAACACGCTTCATCTTCCATATATGGTTCGAACATTTGCAGCGAACCCCTGTACTTACAGAGCATGGTATTTTTGGATCTGCTTGCCACTCGTCTGGGTTGGTTTGGCCTTTGCCACGCTTTGGGGACGCCCCCACGTACTTTCCAAGTACCAAATAAATGATTCCTTTTATGAACAGACATGGGCCATACCACGCCTCGGCTTTCAGGTCAGAATATCATTTTCATTTTCAGGATTCATTGATTCAGCGCATGTTTAGAGTATCACAAGATTGGTTTTTGTGCAGTTTTTGCTGCCATTTGGGCAAGATAAAATTAACAAGCTCCTAGAGGAGGCAATCCTGGAAGCAAAATTAATAATTACGGTAGGAAGAAGATGCTCTGTTCTTGTGGATGCCATAAGGGTTTCTGTAGTAGAAATTTTTGTGGAGGGCTCAATTACCAGATATCCAGATTGAAGGATCTTATTGGTTTTTGTAAATTGCAGATGAAAGGAAAATAGATGAGCTCAGAGATAACACTGGGAGGAGACGTTTTCAGTGTGATTGTGCAGCCTGGTTTTGAACAAGCTTTCATTATGGGCTTTGTTTTCAATCTTGAACTTGGCGTTTATTAACAAAAGTTCATATTTTGGCATTTAAATGTTCCCAAAGCGTAGACAACAATCCCATTTTGTCAGTATCCTTCAATCACTTCATTCCATGAGATGACATATCTCTAGGGAATTTTATGTTTGGTGGGTAGATGAGATTAAGAAACCTGCCAATGATACCCAAGATGTTGTAGCGGAAGAGCATCTCCACGCTTCTTATAAACGAGGCTTCTATCTTTGTGTTCTTATCCATCTGATTCTACTCTCGTTGTACATATTCATCAGCTTTTGCAACCGCTTGCACCACTCAGGCACAAAGAGTGGTTTCCTGTTTACATTTTCCAACATACTCCTCGCCTTGTTTCACCATATGCAACAAACAGGGCTCCAACCCAATTAGTTTAAATTTTCCAAAGTACTCCTAACATGTGCCAAAATATAGAGGAATTTTGTTAGATATAGTTGCAAATGTTTTGATAGACATGTATGCAGAATGTGGAACCTTACATAAAGACATGTGAACTGTTTAGCAAAATGTAACTTATGTTCTTCACTCAAACATCTATCATAGATCATAGAATATATTTTACACCCAAACCATATTATACACATAAAATTCAAGCCTTCTTCGGCGTAACTTGCAACTCATTTGCAATTGCTAGTAGATATAAACAACAATCTTTCTCGTCAATTAGAACCATAATCTTTTTTTGTTATTTAAAATGATTTCAAAAGAATTATAGGTGCTAGAGAATACATTCAATACAATTTAAATATACTTTTAGAAATTTAGAAATTTTGTAAGCACATTTTCTTACATACAATGATTTTTAAATAACACTTAAGTGACTTAGTATTAATTTATTGACAACATTTTTGGTTTTTGAGCTGTAAATCCATATATTTATCATATAATTTTAAATTAAAAATTAATTTATGTATTAATGTCTAATAGAATTTAAGAATGACTAATGAATTTGAAAAAGATATTACATGAATCCAATACATAAAGGAAATATATCTCTCGAAGTCATGAAACCCATTATTTAGAAATAACAATTGATATTTATGGAATTATTTATATGTAAATACTTCAGTTTAAATATAATTAAATGGTTTTGAGAACAAACAAGACTAAACATGTCTTTAATGTTCTATAGAAATCTCTAGAAAGACAATTGTATCTTACCTTCTAAAGATATATTGGTTAAAAATGTTTTTAATTCTTTTAAAATTTATATTTTGATAAATGATGTAACAAGACACGCTATTATCAACAACATCAAATGAACTGAACTTTTTGAAATTTCATTTTATCTCTTAACATTTATTTATAATTGTAGTGAATTAATTTGGTTTATATTCTTTCTTTGATGGGTGTGCAGTTATGTAATTCCGTAGACGAATTTGGAGTTTTGTGTTTTAAGGATGCTATATTCTATTTATATAAGAATACCAAACGCTTAGTCTAAACATCACATATGTTTGCAAGATTGACCAATCTACCAATCAATGATAACTCCAAAAAGTTGTAAACAAGTTGATCGATCAACCTTATGAACACATGTGATGGATATGATCTTCTAAACAAAAGTGCCTTTTAATGACTTCTTTATAGTTAATGTAACATATTCATGATCTAAGTATACATATAGCCTATAACTCATATGCCAATTGTTAATGTTTGAACTTGGTTATATATATATGAATAATTATTTTAATTTTTGTCTTGGTTGGAATGTTTTTCTTCCTACATCACTTGACACGATGCTCGAGCCACTTTGAACTTTTGAAAAGGATTAAATCATTTGCAATTTATCAAAATATATGATAGATTTACCATATATGAAGTTTAATAGATTGGTTCTTATTGTTCATAAGTCTTATATCACTATTGCATATATTTTTAATGTTGTTTATTCTCTAAAAACTTCACAGATGTTAATTCCATGTGGTTTATACAAGGCAATTGTAATTTTTTTCGATAATAAAATTCATTAATACCAAATATATTAGTTGTTTATTATTATTATTTTGATTGGTAAACAAAGATCAAGGGACCCTTTCCCTATGTGTCATTTTTTTAATCACAGAGCGACAACTACCTAAGACACAACCAAGGGCCCCAAATCACCAAGACCATACAACCTCAATGAATCATTGTATCCCATAAACTAAAAACCGCACCAACCTTTGAGCATTACCACAATCAAAATCATCTCCTCACCTTCGACCATTACCACAAGAAAAATCACCCCCTCCATCACAGGACTCACCCACATGTTCCATAAGATCTATCGTTGAATACTCATGGACACAACCGACCTCAAATTCCTCAGTGGGAATCAAACCTTTGTGGGCTTGGAAACATCCAAATGACTCAAGCAACTCACCCCCACTTCATTGACAATCTATTGTTTATTATTGTTACTACTGTTCTTAAACCAAATTATTGTATGTATGCCAACAATTTTTTATTTTATCTAAGTAAAATTGTAATTATAAAAATAGATAAATAAAGTTACGGCAAAATAATTTTTATTAACATGATGGGAATTTGAATGAATTGTTTTAAGAAGAATGTAGGGTACTTAAAAGATAATTGTATTTTCTACCCAAAAATAGATATATAGCCTTTCATCTTTTTATTAATCTTATCTTTTTAATTTCATCAAATTTTAATATTATATTTTATATTTATTTATAAATAATATTCCTTTTACATATTATTGGTCTCTTCACTTGTCATTTTATTTTTTCTACTTAAAATAAATATTTATTTTATTCCATGGAATTTTTTTTTTTGGAGTTCTATCATTTTAAATTACATACCATTCATATGTATCATATCTCCCACAAATAAATTAATACAATATTAATTAAAAATTAGTCTCATATCAATAAAATAATTAATAAAAATAATATAGTAATTATTAAAATATAATTTTACAATAATAATTATTGACTAATAAGTACTAACTAGTCACATACCAATAAAATAGTTAATAAAGACATAAATACACTAATAGCATAACAATGAACTAATATTAGATTAATAATAAAAACATAAATTGATATCTTAACAATTAACTCGATGTGGAACCAACCGCAAGAGGTGAAATACCTCCAAAACACACATAAACAATTTTCAAATAAACCAGAAGCTTCAAAATAGTTTTCTTCTCATTCCAAAATCCACACTAATCTTTTACATCATTACAATCTTTCTTTTATTTCACATTAGTTCTAAAAAACCCTAAAATGCCAAAAACCCTGAAATGCCAAAAATTACATACTAGCAAAAACACCTCGGATGGCCCCCAAAATTTGCGCGTGTCAAATATAGCTTCAGTAAATTAAGGCCCACACAAAAATTCGGCTTATTCTATAAAATGTGGCAAAAATTATTAAAACTCTAAGACCTAGTCAAAAGCAAAAAAAATATTTAGAGCCAATTGTAGACCACTAGATGAAGGAATACAACCCCAAAAATATGCCAAAATGAGCCATCACCTTTGTAATAAAGTTGGCCCCAACATAATACTAATGAATATCTAAAGCACCTAGAAAAATTTCAAGACGATCCAACGGTCAGATCAAAACTTATGGCCTTAACAAGTTATGCTCCCGCATCATTAACATATTGTATATCAATATTAAAAACACAATTTAACTAATATTATATTAATTAACTACTCATACCAATAGAATAATTATTAAACGCATAAAGGCAGTTAATACCATAACGGTTATCTAGTCTCATACTCATATTTAATGTTTATTGTTTTCGTGTATATTACTTTCTACAAGATATCAATTACATTTAATGCAATAAAATCTATCATGATCAGGTCCTTGTTTGTCTATCGACTTTATTTAATAAATTATCTTCAATTATGTGCACCTTTCTTATTTTATCATTGCATTATATATGTGTTAAACTATAGTAGAGTATTTTTAAAATTGGGTAGTCATTTCATTTTTTTAATCCACATAAAGTCGAAGTAATAGTTAGGAGTATGATTAACACTTTATCTTACTTCAAGCTTCTATTTCTTCCCAATATATTTACTTTCTAATCAGATTGGTGGGATTGATTCTCAATTTGTCCTTCCACATTCACCTAATAGGAGTAAGAGGTGTATGATTAGTGAGACAAGTGCCTCTCTATATGTGACAATGGATATGATAATGACCTTAAATGGGCCTCACCTATGGGCATGCGAAGTGTCCTGTCAAGTCGTGGGTAGACTTGGTTCACTAGAGGAAGGCGGTAGAAATGTCATAGATGAAAAAAATCACCCGTTTTGAAAGGTTAAGGAATATGCTTGAAATTACCTTAAAAATATGTCAATTGAGCCAACAAAAAGCTCATAGACTCTCTAGTGGGTAAGTTTCTTGTCTCAAGAATTGATATAGATGTTTTTAGATGTTGGGCATTGAAAAAATGGATTTTGAAGGGTAAAATTGAGATCTTTTCTCTAATAGAAGGTTTTTCTTAATCTCTTTCTCTTACCATGAAGACTATATTTGTGTCCTTTTGGATGGTCCATGATATTTAGAAAAATAGGACTTATTCTTGAGGAAATAGAAGCTCGGTTATGACTGGATAAGGAGGACATAAATATTATTCCAATCTAGGTTCATTTTCCAAGTCTACCTAAATACTACTACACAAAGTTCGAATATTGCTAATTTTTTAGTCAATATTGCATAAAAATTAACCTTTTTGAGTATTCGGGTGTGTTTCTATGAATAATTTGTGTTGGGAAAGGTGTTGTAAATGTGATGTAACTTTTATTCGACTATAATTTTTTTATTTTGGTAGTTTATGTCACTTTAATGCCATTATAGTGCTGCTATAACATCTATTTTGCACCACATATAATCGACACAACTTTTTATTTTTGCTTGACTCTAGTGTGGAACAAAAATGATTTTGAGAATAAACACTTTCATTTAAATATAATTAAAATGGTTTTGAGAATAAACAAGACTAAACATTTCTTCAATGATCTATAGAAATCTCTAAAGACAATTGTCTCTTACCTTCTAAGATACATTGGTTAAAAATGCTTTTTTTTTGTAATTAGGGTAAACGAGGGTGTTGAAAGGACCCACATCCATGTACAATCGAGGTTTTTTTTTTTTGAGAGGATCCACAACCTAGGTTACAATCAAGGGGACCATCATTAAGAACCCAATCAAGCAAACATAAAGCCATAGTGAAGATGCAACGACCAACTAAAATGACCACAACGAGTGGAACAACTACCAATGACGACAAAGAAGAGGAGCAAGAACTAACGTCAATGGCGAGAGGAGAAACAACCAACGTCAAGCAATGAGAGGAGAAACCACCAACATCAAGAGCGAGAGGAGCAACCATCAATGACAACAACGAGAGGAGCAGCCACCAACGTTAATAGCGAGAGGAGTAACCACTAGCGTCAAAGAACGAGAGGAGCAACCACGGTGACAACATCAGCCACCAACATCAACAAATAGGAGAAGCAACCACCAAAGTGTCAACACTAACAGAGATGTTGCATCTAGTGGTGAACCACCTCCGAGGAGGATCATGCCTCAGGGGGATTTGAACATGGGTGGGCAAACACACAACCATGTGACTTGACCACACCACTCCCACCCCATCGACTTGGTTAAAAATGCTTTTAATTCTTTTAAATTTTATATTTTTATAAATGATGTAACAAGACACGCTATTATCAAAAACATCAAATGAACTAAACTTTTTTAAATTTCTTTTTATCTATTAAAATTTATTTATGATTGTAATGGATTAATTTGGTTTATATTCTTTCTTTGATGGTGTGCAAAGTTATGTAATTCCGTAGAAAATTTTGAGTTCCTTGTCTTTTAGGGATGCTATATTCTATTTATATAAGAATACCAACACTCAGTCTAAACATCACATATGTTTACAAGATTGACCAATCTACTAATCAATGATAATTCCTCCAAAACGTGGTAAACAAGTTGACTGATCAACCTTACAAAAACATTCTAAACAAAAGTGCCCTTTAATGACTTCTCTATAGTTAATGTAACATATTCATTATCTAAGTATACCTATAGCCTATAACTCCTATGAAAATGGTTAATGTTTGAACTTAGTTATATATATGAATAATTATTTTAGTTTTCTTCTTGGTTGGAAAAAATTTCTTCCTACATCACTTGACACCAATGCTCGAGCCACTTTGAACTTTTTAAAAGGATTAAATCATTTGCAATTTATCAAAATATATGATAGATTTACCATATATGAAGTTCGATAGATTGGTTCTTATTGTTCATAAGTCTTATATCACTATTACAACTACTTTTGATATTTTTATTCTCTAAAAACTTCACAGATGTTAATTTTTGTGGTCTAGACAAGGCATTGTAATTTTTCCAATAATAAAATTCATTAATAAAATATATATTAGCTATTTATTATTATTATTTTGATTGGTAAACAAGGGTTGAAGGGCCCCTTTCCCTATGTGTCACTTTTTTAATCATCGGAGAAACAACCGGTTTTGGACACAACCAGGGGCCCCAAATCCCCAAGACCACACAACCTCAATGAATCATTATATCCCATAGACTACAAACCATGCCAACTTTCGAGCATTACCACAAGGGAAATTACCTCCTCCATCATAGGACTCACCTACACATTCCATACGACCTATCATTGAATACAACCGAACTCAAATGCCTCAGTGGGAATTAAACCTTGGTTGGCTTGGAAACATCCAAATGACCTAAACAACTCACCGCCGGTTCATTGACCATCTATCGTTTATTATTATTAGGTTGTTCTTAAACCGAATTATTGTATGTATGCTAACAATTTTTGATTTTATAAAATGTAAAATTGTAATTAGAAATAATTAAATAAATGAAGTTAGAGAAAAATAATTTGTATTGATATGATGGGAATATGAAATAATTATTTTAAGAAGAATGTGGTGTGCTTAAAAGATAATTGTATTTTGTACCCGAAAATAGATATATAGCCTTTTAAAAAATTCTCATTCGTGGTAAATGGTTTTAGAAGGGACTATACCCCGAGTTACAAAAATCCCAAAGGCCGATAAACATGAGTTGCAACATGATTTTTTGAAAGGTGGGGCCACACCCCAAAGAAAAGGCCTAGAAGATAGATACAACAAATTGGAACAAAGGCAAAGAAAAAATTGCCAATATGGAGCTCAAGAATAGAAAACCTGCAGCTCTAGCTAACAACTACACTATCGACAAGAAACAACAAAAATACATAAAGACCAAAAGGAGCCAAGCACCTTTATGAAGATTTTTTGAAACACTTTTTCACGTTCTCCAGTGCTTTGAAGAGATTAAGAGCAGTCCAATTTGTTGGGTCCTTGTTGCTAGAGGAGAAAGTCTTCTTTATTGCTTTTCCACCTTTCCAGAGATCCTCTCGGGATACCACCGACATCACATATTTTCTTAACTCTGAATATGCAAAAATTTGAGAATGGCCTTTCGCATGATGAGATGATTGGCTTGTTTGTTGATAATCTTCTAGAGTATCCTCCATGTCCTTTTCTTCCGACTTAGATCTTCAAGCTTTTTCTCAATATCCATTACAGGACCTAATTCAATTTTGCACCCTCATTAAAAAGAACAGTCACATTCTCCCCATACTCTTGAAATTCTCAACTTGTTCTTGAATATTGGTTTTCATGTCTCCGACGGCCGAGGGATTCAAAGTTAGTCGACTTATGGTCAATAGACTCTCAAAGAACTTCCACATCTTTACCTTTATGAGCACTTCTAAGAATCCTTTTGGCCGGAGGGGGTGAAGGAGGCCTGGGTTTTTTTGGGTTGCATGGGAGGGGGAAGATTGGAGCTGGAGGGGATATTAGCAACCATTTCTTGATAGTAGTAGTGGAGGAGTAGAATAACACCTTGGTGGAGAGGAAGACCTCTCTGATGTGAGTGAACCTACAAAATAGATCTCTCAAGAGATTGCAAAATGTAATAAGAGAGGCTAACTCTAGGAGACCTTCTAAAATGATTCAAGAGGACCAAATGGTGAAGGGGAAAAGTGGAAAATCTACCTTCTAGGGTAACATACCTAACCACCATTCAAACCACGTCATCGTAGGGGGCTAGAATGGATGAACAAACAATGCCCGCTTTGCCAATCTACAGGGTTTCAAATCCTTGAAGAAATTTCTTTTCTTCCGCATCCTTATCAAACTTGTTCCTATAAAACTTAATGCCATCTGAGCTCAAACTAGTAACAAAGATATCAAATTCTCTCGTGATTTGGAAATATTTACCTTTATAACCAGGACTGGTTTATCCAATGTTTGGCAAACATGGCGGAAATGTGTTTGCCTTTTAACTTTTATTAATCTTATCTTTTTAATTTAATCAAATTTTAATATTTTAATATTTCAGTAAATATTTTTGAATAATATATATTTTATATTTATTTATAAATATTATTTATTTTACATATTATTGGTCTCTTCACTTGTCATTTTATTATTTTTCTAAGTAAAATATAAATTTATTTTATTCCATGGAAAAAAATTGGAGTTTTATCATTTTAAATTACATACCCTTCATATGTATCATATCTACCACAAATAAATTAATACAATATTAATTAATAATTAGTCTCATATCAATCAAATAATTAATAAAAATAATATAGTAATTATTAAAATATAATTTTACAATAATTATTATTGACTAATAAGTACTAACTAGGCACATACCAATTAAATAATTAATAAACACATAAATACACTAATAAGATAACAATTAACTAATATTATATTAATAATAAAAATAAAAATTGATATCTTAACAATTAACATATCATATATCAATAATAAAAACACAATTTAACTAATATTATATTTATTAACTACTCATACCAAGTAAAATAACTATTAAACACATAAAAACACTAATATGATAACAATTATCTAGTCTCATACCCATATTTAGTGTCTATTATTTTCATATATATTTTTATACCGTTTATCAATTACATTTATTGTAATAAAATCTATCAAACCGTGTTTGTATGTCTATCGATTTTCTTTAATAAATTATTCAATTATGTGCACCTTTCTTATTTTGTCATTGCATTATTCATGTGTTAGTCTAGAGTAGAGTATTTTTAAGAGTTGGTTAGTCATTTCATTATTTGTATCCACATAAGTCTAAGTAATATTTAGGCGATGATTAACACTTTATCTTACTTCAGGCTTCTATTTCTTCCCAATATATTTTATTACTAATCGATAAGTGGGATTGAATCTCAATTTGTCCTTTCACATTCACATAACATTAAAGTTGCAACGATTTTAAGATTTACTTATCATTTTTACAAACATGTTTGTTGATGTTACTTAAATTATTCTCTATGTATTTTAAGTTATCTTAAGTCATTGATATTTATTTTTGAATGAAACTTGAGCAAGAATCGTGGGAGTACGAATGGGAGGAGGATTTCAAATGTTTGGGAAAATGTAGAGAGGAGTAAGAGGCATATGATTAATGAGCAAATTGCCTCTCTATTTGTTACAATGGATATGATAAGGACCTTAAATGGGCCTCACCTGTGGGCCTCGCAGAAGTCTCTGTCAAGTCATGGGTAGACTTGGTTCTATAGAGGAAGGCGGTAGAAGTGTCAAAGATGATCAAAATCACCCATCTTGAAAAGTGAAGGAATATGCTTGAAATTCCCTAAAACATCCGTCAATTGAGCCAATAAGAAGCTCATAGACTCTCTAGTGGGTAAGTTTCTTATGTCAATAATTGATATAGAAGTTTTTAGATGTTGGGCATTGCAAAAATGGGATTTGAAGGGTCAAATTGAGATCTTTTATCTAATAAAAGGTTTCTTCTTAATCTCTTTCTCTTGCCATGAAGACTGTATCCATGTACTTTTGGATGGTCCATGATTTTTAGAAAAATAGGACTTGTTCTAGAGGAAATAAAAGCCCGATTTTGACCCGGATAAAGAGGACATAAATATTATTCCAATCTAGGCTCATTTTCTCAATCTACCTCAATACTCTTACAAAAAGTCCGAATATTGCCAAATTTTGAGTCAATTTTGCATCATAAATTAGCCTTTTGAGTATTTTGGATGTGTTTTATGAATAATTTGTGTTGGGAAAGGTGTTGCAAATGTGATGTAACTTTTATTCGACTATACTTTTTTATTTTGTCAATTTTATGTCGGTTTTGTGTCACTTTAACGCCACTATAGTGCCGCTTATAACACCTATTTTGTGCCACATATAATTGACACAACCTTTAGTTTTGATTAACTCTAGTGTGGAACATAAATGACACAAATTCTAATCACAAAAATAAAAAATAACTTATAGGTAATTATATTATATAATACTATATTTTTTAATGCAAATATAATATTTAACATTTGATTTGTTTTATTATATATAATTATTGTATATTATAGTGATTATTCTTAATATAAAATGAATTTTTGTTTATTAAAACTCAACAAAATATCATAATATTATTCGAATATGAACAATAAAATAAATACATGTTACATATATTAAAAAATAGAATATTTATAATACCATTTACTTTTATACATTAATATATAATATTTTACATTTGTAAATGACAAAAAAGGACCAATTCTCTTCAAAATTACAAAACAAATAAATATGTCACTCTTGAGGGCAAGTTCTCTACTATCCATTGCATCACCGATCCTACTCAATCATTTCAAGTGTGAGATTAAGGTGAGTTTGTCTTATTATATTGTGCATTCAATGGAAAAGTTAGTTTTGGAGGTTCAGATTCATAAGAGGGTTGTTCCTCTACATCAATGGGTCATTTTTCTCATAAATCAATACATCCTTGACGTAATGACCCTTTCCCACCTTTAGCCCCTCCGCCTCCTCAACAACCTTGAATCCGCTCCAAGAATCCCATGTTCCACGACCCAGTCACATAACCTCCTCCTCCCAAAAGGATTCTTCAAAGCAGTAAAAAGGACAAGGAAATTATGGTTGAGAAATCCCCGATGTCAATCCTATTACTACTTGTGATCAGGACACCTCCTCTATTATGAAAAAATTTAAAATGCAAGTTGAGACACTAAAAATAATGAAGATAACATGGAATTTCTTCTCAAGTCTAGCATTAAGGACTTAGCTTCTGACTCTATTCCCAACCTCAGGGAGGAAATTAACACTCTTGCCACTCAATTCAAATCTCATGAAGATAAGAATAATAATTACTTGGCCATCCACAGAGCAGTTCTTGACCTTATGCAAGTTCACATTTGTCAGATCAGCGATTTTAGTGGCGTTTCGACCTTGGCCTGGAAGAATGAAAAGATCACCATAAAATTTAAAGCTTCTAACTGGGATCCAACCACTGGTACTACATTGAATCTCTATCAGGCACTCAAAATTTCTCTCAAGGTCTACGATAAATATATTAGGTAGTGCCTTTGTATCTCTATTTGATGTGCAACTATTTTATTGTTGTTGTTATGTTGCAGTTTTGTTGTTTTCTAATCGTAGTAGGGCTTCTTTTAGGTAGTCACCCTGCCTTAGTTGTTTTTTTTCTTTTTGGCTGGGGTGTGGCCCTCACCTATCAAAAAACCACATTTTTATGTATTTCTCATCTTGGCTTTTGAGCCTTTGGTTTTACTCTGGGTAAGGTCCCTCCAAAACCTTTTACCTTTAATAAATAAACAAAACAAATAAATATATGCCTAGGTACTAGTCCTCCTCTTCATCATCATCTTCATCTTCCTCCCCCTCCTCCTCGTTCATACGATCCGATCCTCATCATCATCCTTATCTTCATCCTCACCCCACCGACATCGCTGCTCCTTTTCTTCCTCTTCCAACTCACATTACCTATCAACTGCAAATATATAATGATAAAAATTTACCCATTGTTTTTAATACCATTGTGACATTTACCTATTGATGTGCTTACATTTAGTTGTACATGCAATAGTATAGAAAAGAACTAAGAATTTAGTAAAGCGACTAAGTTAATATAATGAGGAGATAAGTTACTTATGTTGGTTGTTTTCCTGAAGGATTTCTAGGATATATCCTTGTGTACTATTATATTTTGTGTATGTCATTTATCTTTTTTTGTTTATCTCAAAGATTATATGAAGTATTGGTTCTTTCATATTTATTTATCAAATCATTTCTTTTCAAATTGAAGCTTTTATAAATTCTATAAATAAAAAGGAGCTATAAATGCTAAATAAATTGAGGAATGGTGTTTATCCCTATTTTGAGAAGGCATCCAATGTGATATTTCTAGTTGATCCAATTTGGTTCTATATAAGATTTATAGAGTCTGCAAGCTTATGATAGGTATATGAATAAGATCATTAGAAGAATTTTTGTACAATATTGTCATAAGACTATATTTAGTGTACAGAGAGGCACTATTATGCCTAATTTTGCAATCTTTTTTCACATTAATTATAAAAGATTTGTTATTTTCTTATTAAGAGAATTGATTGAGATATTGCTTTGGTGAGATCTAACTATGATATAGGTTGTGTGGTATAAAGCATCCCTTCTATGGGAACCGTGACCATAATTGCACCAAGAAATAATGTGATTTACTTCCATGAAAGGATTATATGATGAGGATATGGATTTCAAGGATATAAGGGTTGCGTATGTCGAGTCCTGTCAACATGGATAAAAAGCCATGGTTACATGATTTTATACAGAGGGGATATTATTCAATAGAATATAGTTTTGTATACCCCAAGTATCTATGTAAGAAAATTTGATAGAGGAAAAAAATAGTGGAAGACTACTTGGTCATTTTAGTCTTGATAAGATATTGACTCACTTTATTAGTGAATGTATTTTTTTCAAAAAATGAGCACTGATGTGAACAAATTTGTGTGGTGGCTTAAAATTTGTTAGATAGGAAAGGTGAAAAGATTGAATTCAAGGTTATATCAAATATTTTTATTCCAAAGAGACCATAAGATCACATCAACACGGAATTTCTTTTAGGACTTCATAGAAAACATAAGTGTCATGACTCTTTTTGGTGGGGTGAATGGATATTTGAAAATGAAACACTTTATTGCATACAAGATGACTAAAAATGTTATGCATGTATCCAATTTATTTTTTAGGGAATTCATGATATTATGTGGGTAGGTGCAAAGTAAAATGTCATAGAGGTAGGAAGTTTGTAGGATATTTTGGAGGATAATTGTAGACACCAAATTTGGGTCACACTCCCCCTTTACCCCACATGTATATTAATTTAATTACCTATAATTAAATTAATACACATTATCAAAATATTCATTATTTAATTACCTTAATTGAGATAATTTCCACCTCACCTAGACACCTCACCCCACCACATCACCTACATACCTCATCATGGACCTATTCTTAGCATGTTTCCTTTTAACTAGGAATCAATCTCTATTTACCATAACTAACTGAGACTTATTCTAACCCTAACACTAGGTGCCTATTCTTCCTCTAACCACATGCACACTTAATTTCATGGAAAATACCATTTTGGATCTGCAACAATGGAAAAACTAGCCAAAAAGATAGCCAAGATCTGCTATTTTTGGCAACCTAGGATATCTCGCCTTAACCAACACTGGTCAACCCGAAACCGATGTTGGTCACCCTAAACCATCATTGGTTACCATATATTCACTTTGGGAACCTTTTTTGAGAGGTTGGAAGAATTATTCAAGTTTTGGAGAAGAGAGATCTGCATGCAAGCACGCACTGAGCCCTCTTGCACATCCAGACATCCTGAATCAACACCAAGACTGATCTGAAGGTTAAGCATTCATGGTAACGTTTCGGGAAGCACTGCCATGGCACTGACCACCAATTTCATAGATCAATCATCACCCTCATCTAACCACCAGTCTATAAGTACAAGTAAGTACATTTGGATCTACATCTTTCCATACTTATTTAGATCAATTTCTTTATCTCTGTTTGGGAGTCCTAGTCTCCTTTGCATTTCATCACCTCCCACCTTTGTCAATCCCTCCACCTAACCACCTACAACCTCCTAACTCTCTATATACCTAACCCCATACATCTCTGAGAATTCCTAGTGTCTTTGGAAACCTAATCCTCATTCTTTCATTCTCTGTGCAATCACAGAGAATCACCAAAACAAAACTTTATTGAGTTTTTATCAGCTCGACCCTACTAACGCCGGTTAACCCAAACCGTCGTTGGTTTCCTCTCAACAGACATCGATCATACCAAACCGACATTGGTCTTTGTATCTAGTAATTCTTCCTATAACAACAACCTCGTACCATTCACCCAAATAAACCAAACCACCCAAAACCTGATCCTAACTTGTCCTAGTCACCTTGGCTACTTGCCTAACCTCCAGATATGATCATAACCTGACCCATTAGATTAAATTTTCTTATTGTATTTGAATGAGGTACCTAAATCATATCAACTACAATAGGATGTTGTTTATTTACGTTATTTCTTGCATTGAATTATATTAAATAGTGGATTGACAACCATCTAGGAAGTATCACACTTCCCGGATCTAGCACACACTAGGCAGTCCACTGACATATATTGTTTAATATTCCTCTTGTGGTCTTGTTTTGTATTTATAGGTAGTTCCTCCTAGCAAAAAGGAAGTTCTCGCAATCAACATTGGATCAAGAAATCAGAATGCGTGCACTCTACCTTCCACCTTCATTCACAAGTATTCCTCCTCACCCTTACCCTATCTATTTTTCTCATACGTACGCAACTTATTAGCAAAACATTTTGGCACACCGGTGGGACTCTCGTTTGTGGGTTTCTTTCTATTCATATAGGTTGCATCTTGTGTGTTTCCTTTCTAAATTGTTATTCACTAAATCTTCTTCTTTGGTAATCTTCCCTTCTTTCTAATTGCTCTAAATGAAACATTTCTTTTGGTGCATTTAAAAAGAAAAATTCTTCTTTCTTTTTACATTAGTGAAAATCATCTCCTCTCCTATTCATCATTTTCTTCATCAAATATAATTGTTGATTTGGGTTATAAAAATTGTTGCATTTAATCATGTATGCTACATTATTAGCTCACATTTAAAATTGAGGGAAACCTATATGCTGGAATTCATGCCCATTGATGGTTGACATAATTGAATCGTAGAAAGCACATTTCTCTCTTCTCTCTCTTTTCCAAACTGCACAAATTTGAATTTACACATCTTCTTAAATAACACCTTACCTAGAAGAAGTTGTTAACGATAACACGATCAAAGGATTAATAGTGGGCGCTTAGTTGGTTTCTCTTCCTAGTCATTATCTAAGAGAAAGGACCGCCCCCACCAAAACATAACTTGAAACCTCACCTTTTAGATTACCTCTTCATAGGATGCCTTCCCAACCAAAAAACTATGTTCTAAGTTCGCAAGTCAGTTTCAAATAACATAAGATAAAGTAACATAAAATCCACTCATAGGATTGCATGTTTTTCTTATCTTTCTTCCTTAATTGCGTTTTGAGTTGCGAGGATTACATTTCTTCATTTTCTTCTTCCTTTCGCACTCCCCATCATAGTTGGAGGATTTTGACTATTTCTGAGTGTGTTAGGGCCTCATATTATCATCCTCGACTCTTTTGGGTTGTTTCTTCATCGAAATTAATCATGAAATCCATTTTTCTTCACTTCTTCATATTTCACAATAATTGGTGTCGGTCCAACGATCGTCCTTAGTTTCGATCGACTGTCTCGGGATTTACTGATCGGGTGTCGATTACAAGCTCTTTTGGTTATTTTACCCAAAAAGGCTTTCATCACCTTCTCTGTTCTATTTAAAGTCATCTGGACATCATCATATTCCCAACATTCGATATCACTGTCAAGTACAGTTTCCCCATTTCATTTTTCATCGGGATTCGCTCTTTTTTCTCAAATCGGTGTTTTCCCCACGAATAGGATCGATTATTGTAGCCGTCATCGTGCATCTTAAGCGCATCGGTTTCCTATTTTAATTCTTAATTGAAACATTGACCAAGTCTACTGTAGACACCTGTAGTTTGGCTAATGCACTATCATGACTAATATTGCGCTAGTTGTGCTTCTCCCTGCAAACCGATGATACACCGCTGGTTCGAGCTATCTAAATCTCTTCCTACGACATCCCTTTTGTCATTTTTCCTCTTGTAAACCATTTAAACAAGCTATAATAGTTTTGTTCTAACTAGACTAGCTTCTTACTTTCTTCTAGTCCACTTCTACCACCTTCCTGGCCTCTCAATCCATTCCATTGGATTGATCTGACCCTTCAAAACTCTCTCCAAACCCTAATCACCTCCTAAACATGTTTAACTAAGCTTAAACATGGTTTGTCACTCCCTAAACCTAGTCAAAGTAAGCTTTGACTTGCTAAAAGTGTTTTTTGGAATTTAGTGTTTGTCCCACATGCACCCAAGTTTCCCTTTTTCCCAAATGGAAAACTATATATAGGGCTAGACCCCCTCTCTCATTTTCAAGAATTCCTCCTTCTTCCTAAGCATAGATTATAGTATTTTGCATCTAGGTTCTAGATTTCATTTCTAGTTTAGATATTGAGCTATTTACTTCATTTTTTGTATTGCTAATCCAATTTAGAGGGTAAAAGAGAAGAACCATTGGCTCGAAAGCCTATAATGGGGAGATCTCTTTCCCTTAATCACTAAAACTGATTGCTTAGGGCTTACTAGGTTCATTATTTTAAGCTTTCAAAGAATAGAGGTAGTTTTAACTAGCTTAAACTTGAGTGTTTACTTCATAATGTATGCTAGTTAGAAAATCTTGCTCATTTCTTATCGCATGGTCCACTGATTTGTTGCTTGAAGCCTTTGGGGATTCTTTAGGAATTCTTACCCCAAATCCATGGCTTTTAACAACTTTTCTTTGAACACATTTGGCATGCCCGGTGGGACTCTGATGTCCATCCTTCATTAATGGAGGTCCTTTGAGATCTTCAAAGTCATTTTTCAAGTGTTTTAGTGTAAATCACTTGTTATTTTTCTCATTTCTGTTTTAAACCTTGGATTAATGAACTCTATTTACATGCATTTGTGGGTTTAACGTAGAAATAAGAAGCTTTGACTAACCAATAACCTGTTTGCTTTTAAAATTTTGAAAATCCGTGTGTTTTGTAGGTTTTTTACAGGGCACGCATAGGTGTTTTGAGGTAGCACATACATGTTGAGATACACACGTCTCCGTCGAAAGGCCACATACCCGTCAGGGTGTCCTCTGTGTTTATGAAATTTTCTTTGCAGGGATGCGTCTGCGTCTTTGTTGGTCTGTCCGCGTCTCCGTCTCTATGGACGCATCTGTGTAATTAATACCACTGTGTAAAATTTTTAAACTTCTTTTTGCTTGGGTCGCGTATCTGCCGGGTAGGAGCGCGCATGCGTTGAAACCCTTACGTAACTTTTGGATTAGGCCGCGTAGGTGTTGGTGTTTGTTTTGATCTTAATAGACCCGCGTAGGTGTTGGTATAGGCACGTACCGTTGGTTGGGGCGCGTATATGTCGGTTTAGGTGCACAAGTGTTATTGTCAAAATAATAAAAAAATTACAGTCGGTTTTAGCTATTTCTCTGACATTTTTGACAGGTTTCTAGAAGGTTGACAGGTTTAAAAATAGGGCTAACTCTTTAAAAATTTCAGTTTGCATGATTAAGTGTTTTTCATACCTTAGCTTAAATTAGGATTTGTGAAAGGTGCGTATGCTCTCTCCTTGCGCTTTCCAAAGTGATCTTGGAGATCAAAAGTACTTACACAAAATCTATTTTATATGTTAAAAACACTTGCTCTTTAAAGGATAAAGTAACATTTTTATGTGCTTTTTAGGGTTTCCACTTTGTGTATGCTCTTCCTTCGCACTTTCGGGTGATCTTAGGAATCAAAAGCAAGTGCGAGTTCTCTTTTACCTCAATCAGCAAAACAAAAAACTAATAACCAACTTGTTGTCTATAGGACCTAATGTTGGTCAAAGAAGGGTGTTAAGAACGAAGCGAAAACTTCTAATACACGTGTGTTTGCAGATTGCCAAAAGGTGTGCCAATTTTGAAACCACATTAAGATTAAAAAGATAAAAAACACACCACATTCAACACATTGTATTGCAGGTTTCGGAAAAGGGTAAGTCCCTCTCTGCTTAACTGGAACGTAACCCCTTTGGCATAACACCTTAAGCTATAACAATGGGGGTGGTTCCAAGAACCCCAAAGTAGTCCACCACTGAGTAACCTTGTGGACGAAACGGGAAGCGCCTCGCTTACCCACTTGACTAGTACACCTTGTGAGATAGCGTTACCGGTTGTCTATGTGGCAACCCCAGTGATAGTACACGTAGACGCACTAGTTGCCTATTGTTCTTGAAGGGGGTAAAGTAAAGCTGAGATACTTCCAAACTAGTTAGTGTGACTTTTTGGGTAAATCGCACTCGCTTAAGACAACCTTGAACACTTAGTTGAGAGAGCTTATTAAGGAAACCATTTTGTCTGGAGGCCAACTTTACTAGTCCATTCGCGTCGTTTTCCATCACGAAGTGACAACTTGTTTGGATTCAGCACCTTGTTTTTCGAACACGGTAACGAACCCATTCTAAGTTAGATCTAAGTGTTTTCCATCATGAATTTAGACAAACATATTTCTTAGCTTAGCTTCCTTCTCACTTTTTAATGAGGCGAAGCTCTACCCAAGTGAAACTAAGTCTATTTTCACATATTCTTGATCTACACCCATGCATTCATACTTTCCATGTTGGAAGTCGAATAGAGGCATACTTTACGTATCATGTCGAGATAGTGCTAGCTGCTTTTTGCACGCGTTTACACTCATCCATGTTCATAATTTGGGGTGTTAAATGACTAAAGTAGGTGGGTACATTTTCACGTCTTTGGTATTCCTATGATCTTGATTTTAGGATCTTCGTCATTATTACGGGTCATTTTTTTCATTTTGTCTCTCCCTAGTTTGTCAAATTTTGCTTGCATTTTAGTCATTTAGTATTGGCATTTACGTTACGTCTCCCATTCTTTGGGCACATAGTATAAATCCCTCTATTACACGGTTACGCTGCTTGCATCATCGCAAACTTCTTGTTATACCTTCTACTTGGTTTTAGTTCTGACATCATCTAGGTTTTTTGACGAGTGTTGATAACGCATTATATATATCGTCATGATGTTGTCTTGATATCGATGCCTTGCTTGCTTGGTTGAGATAGCTTGATAGTGTTGTTACACTATATCTAATTACGACTTCCACTTTTCAATACACTTGGCTTGTTGTCAGTACTTGAGTCAGTTCTAGGTATACCTTGTTAGAGGACTTTGTCAGTATTGTGCTGATATTCAAGCCTTGTTAGATTTCTAACTTTGGCCCACATATCTGGTATAACATTGTCATTCATCTTGGTCTTTTAAGTATAGATTTGACATAACGTAACTTAGGTGAGTGGTACATTTTCATCTGTCCATATCGGTATCCTTTGAAAACTAGTAAACATAGTGTTGCATCTGAGTATCGGCTAGTAATGCCTAGACTTTTCAAAATGGCAACAAAATCCAATGAGCTTAATGCAGGAGCTAATCCTTTCAATGATTTCCCCTTTAGCGGTAACAATTTAGGACCACTCTTCTCTCAAGTCAAAGATACAGAGACGTTAATCGATCATAGTGGAGAAGAGTCAGACTCTTTGGGAGAACAACAAAGGTTAGACCTAAACAGATTTGACAAGCTCTTATATTATAACAAAGATCAAGTACTCGTGAGAGTCTTGGCATTAGGAGCTAAACTTCCGCATGAGCGTGAAGAAGAAACAAAGGTTGTTGACCCTAACTTAGGAGAGCGAAGATTCATCTTAGACACAGATAATCCTTTTGATGTGGGATATGCATCCACTTCTGGGAAACATAAGGCCACTGTTGAAGGAGAAACATCACATAAACCTCACTTTAGGGCTTCGCGTAAAGTAAAAACTAAGCGGAAGGCCTCCCCTCCTCCAAAA
This sequence comes from Taxus wallichiana var. yunnanensis, assembly GCA_018340775.1. Lineage (NCBI taxonomy): Eukaryota > Viridiplantae > Streptophyta > Pinopsida > Cupressales > Taxaceae > Taxus > Taxus wallichiana. The sequence goes on from CM031239.1 coordinate 793,548,059, forward strand.
TTCAATGAAGAAGAGGATCCCCTGGTTGAGGAGGAGACCCTCCAAAAATAGATCTTAAAGTTGAGTCAGAAATTAGTGAACCTAGGTGCTTCAAAAAGAAACATAGGTAAAGACAAAGACAAAAATAAACTTAACGAGTTTCAATTTGATCCGCATATAGACTATACCTTTAAGGCAACTCAGGCTCAAAGGTCAATATCACCTACTAAGGAGAAACTCATTTAGGATGAATTGAAATCTATGAAAGATACGATCACAACATTACAACAGGGAAATATAGGCCAAAACAAAAAGTATCTCTACGAAGAACTATGTCCTTATCCCTTCGATAAAGACATGCTACTGCAGCCCTTTCCTAAACATTTCACTATTCCAAAGCTCGACAAGTACAAAGGCAAAGGTGATCCCCGTGATCACGTCAAAGAATTTTACATGGCTTGTCAAGAGGTCGCCTACAATGATAATTTTCTAATACGACTCTTTCCCCAGTTTGGGAGCTTTGGCGATTGAATGGTTCTGTAGCATACCTAAAGGATCTATAACAACGTGGCCGACACTAGTAGAAAAATTTGTGCGGCACTATTCTTTCAATATTGAAAATGATGTCACGATGAATGACCTTTGCAATGCAAAGCAAAAACCTAATGAGACCTTCACGGGTTTCTTACAACGATGGAGAGCATGGCTAGTCGCTTCCCTTGTGCTTTACCTGAAAAACAATTAGTGAGCATTTTTGTTCCTAATTTAAACTCAGAGATAGCCTTCCATCTTCAGATGCATTGTGGATCTAACTTCAAGGAAGTTATAGAGAAAGGTAGCCAAATTGAAAAGGCTCTTATTACCAAAGGAACACTTAAACCCTTTGTCAAAGACAAACATGAGGCCAAATCTATAGACAAACCTAAGTTCTTTAATAAGAACAAACACATTGTCGGTGATGGAATTACTGACTCCAAAAGAGTCCAAGCTGTGCAAATAGGTCCGCTTTTGAAGCTTTCACAAGGACCTCGTCCCAAGGCACCTACAAAATGTACGTTCACAATGTTGAGTGAACCCCTGACTGCTATATTAAAACAATTAGATGATGCTAAAATGGTAGAGTATCCAAGTACCATAGTACCATTCCCAGAAAATGCTCCAAAACCTGGTTGGTATAAAGACCATGAATATCCAACTTAAATGGTCCACCCCCTATTACCCTCAAGGTAATGGGCAAGCAAAGGCTAAAAACAAAACTCTTATGCGCATTATGGAGAAAATGGTCAGTAAACTGGTCGTTATTGGCACTTGCAAATCCACCTCGCCCTTTAGGCTTATCAAACCTCCATCTCGCACCCTACTGGTGTGACCCCGTATTCACTTGTCTATGACACTGAAGCCATCATACCTTTGGAAGTGGAGCTTCACTCCCTGAGAATATCTCTCCGGGACTACCTCGACAAAGATGAAGACTACAGAGTTGCTCGCTGCGAGTTGGAACTGTTAGATGAACGACGTATTAGAGCGCTTAATCACCTTAAAGTATATCAAAATAGAGTATCCAGAGGATACAAAAACACATCATTCGTAGGGAATTTGATGTAGGTGATCTCGTACTAAAATAAAATCAAAAGAATACCACCAAAGACAAAGAAAAGAAAGGTAAATTTGAGGCCAATTGGCTCGGTCCCTATGTGGTGACCGCTAAATATGGATCAGGGGCATATAGACTTGCCTATTTAGATGGTGAAGAGCTTCCAGAGCCCATGAACGCCATTCACCTCAAGCACTTCTATGCTTAGGCGTGGCTGGAATATTGAGATAAGAAACTAAAAAGTAGAAAACAAAGAAAAAACAAGCAAAAATTTGAAAAATTGAGAAAAAGTAAAGAAAAAAATAGGTCGTCCTCGTGTGAAAACCACGCAATTGTGGCATAGTGGGCATGTCCTTTTGTGAAAACTGGTTTTTCAGCGCTCAAGGAAGGTTTCTCATACACAAGTCACTCTTGTGATAGGATGGGTAACTCTTGCCACTTGCTAAATTCTGCAGTACCCTAGCTAGGTCTAGGAATCCGACCTCAAGCTCCCTTGCAGGACCTATGATCTGGTTTACTTACGCTATATCTGTGTGATGGATGTGGCCTATTTGTATATTCCCACATCCTCTGGGGGCACATTCACACTCCACTTCATCATACGCTAACACGTGGAATTTGACCCTTTGTATATTCCCACATCACGTTGGGGCCATTTCATGTTTCTTTCAAGCTTGTACATTGCTTTCAAAACATGACCTTGAAAATACAAAAAAATTTAGAAAATGATACACAAAAATCTAAACATCTAGAAAATTTCCCTTTTCAGGGATAAAGCTACATTCATCTCACAATGTCATCTTAGGGAAACCTAGACAACAATGATGAACGCAGCTACGAAAACTTATCTTTTGGATAAACCCAAAAACATTAGAAAATATGTCAATACTTGTCCCGTAAAAACAAAGTGGTAGTTAGATTGCTTTTAGTTGTTGGTTTGTATAGTTTTGATGTACTTAGCTTGTTGTGTTGTTTGTTATTTGAATGATTCTTTGCTTACATTATATTAGATCTTGTTAGGTTTAATTATGTGTTGCACTGTGTTCATTATTACGAATTTTATGCTTGTAATTAATTGTTGTATGTTTCTTTGATTGCCATGTGGATTTGTTAGAACTCATTTTTACATGCTTAGATTAAAGTGTTAGATTAATCTTCCTTTTAATTGCATTGTATTGTGTTGCATGTGTATATTTGTTTAGTTTTGTTAACTTTTTCTTGTGTGTTTGTTTAGCACAGTTGTTTGTTATCACATCTATCATCCATCATTTCATCACATCTAACATCATCTATACATCATATATAAATAAAATGCTAAGTATTACATCATGCATGTATGCTAAGCTAATCATCACATATCGTATCATCAATGGGGTAATGTGGGGGTTGTGCATAATCACTAATCCATCCCCCACACCAAGTATCATCTAGTATCATGCCAAAATATTAGCCATATGGAATCAAACATCTCATAAATAAAAACACATAATATCAAATACATGAGTATATCATCGCTATGAAAGAAAAACATGTCCATCTCTACATCTGAAAGTATGTCACATACATGAAGAGAAACAAGATATCACATGAACATCAATAAAACATAATTACCATGACAATATATCAATGCATGACAAGATATACAAGATAATGTCTATATGGTACATGTATAATAAAAAACCTCGATGTCGATTTTGGTATATACAAAATGCTCTGTCCATCTGCCATATAAAAGGGGTAGGGATCAAATACTAAGCCTGCATACAGAGGCATGGTGGTACATAACAAAAGTATATACATCAATCAAAATCGGGCCTTCATCAAGAGGCATCCACAAAAGAATCTAAAGAATCTATACATGGTCAAAATCTGCCTTCATAAGAGGCATATACAAATGAATACATACATATATATCATGGCATGAGTAGGAGACTCAGCCACAACTCTCACCCTCACTGGGGCTACTAGGACCATGTCCTGGAGGATGGAATAATGGAGGTCATGATGGGCCTGCCCCTGAAGAACCTGCTAACTGTGAGGAGGGACCCTGTGTACCCCTCTGCTATGTACTCGACTCCGGGCCGCTTTGATCGACTTGGCCAACCTCCATGATCTAGAGCTGTGTGGCTCACATCAAGCTAGGCATAAGGCATCACTCACTCCTCTACTGGAACTACTGAAAGTAGGTTGTCCTGTAATAAAGAGCCTCACCTGTGGCCCTAATAGTGTCACATATCAAATCCTCATCTCCTATGGCTAAGGCTGCCTGTAGGGTGGCATCACGCTCGCCTATCAATCAACCTCTATCCACATCATCCTACCTAGCAGCAGCGGCCTCTTGATCCCTCTCTAGTGTGATAGTCTATAAATCACTACGGGCCTGGTCTCTCTCTATCAGATAGGTTTGTCCCTCGGCCTGCACTTGATCATGTTGAACCATGACACTATGTAACTGGCTCTGTGCCTGGCCTAAGGCACCCACTAACTGAGTGCCCTACACTGCCAACTATGTAATCTGACCTAGTTGTATGACCCTACCACTATCTCGCACCTGAGACCTAGCTGGTCTCTCTCGGTAGTCAATACCTAAATCTACGCTCTGGCCCGATCTCTCTCTCGCGGCAACTGAAGATGTACCACTATCGCGGCCTTTAACTGCGCCGTAGTGTAGGAGGCATGCCCATCACCACCTCCTAGAGCCTAGGGAGGTGGACCCTGCTATGGTAGAACCTGCTGTAAAGGGACATATATGCCCACTGGAATGCCTACTGGAGGCAACAGACCAGCTGGGGCTTGGTGTACTGTCTAGGTATAGGCCTAGGACCCTGTACCTGTGGCTATGGAGCCCTACCTCTAACTCAATGCTACACATCGGGGCCACCCTCGTCATCTGAATCATCATCATCAGTACCACCTCTAGCGCCATCATCATCACTAGGTGGCCCCACTGGGGGAGGCCTCATGCCTGCATCATATGCTGCCCTCAGAATGGTCAGCCTGTGTGGAATCACGCCATGGTACCAGGGTGCGTACTCTATTGTGCACCCTAGATCTCGAACCTGCCTCAAAGGTACCCATGTAATGGGTACCACCTATGTAAAACTAGCCTGTGCTCTGCGTCGAAGGCTATCTGTGGCCCCATGTCAAAATACTCACGCGCCCTCCGCACATACCACATATCAAGCCCCGGAACATCCTATGTGGTGCCAAACTATCGCTGCATCGTCCCACCGTATAAAAATCCCACATATAGCTGCTGCGGTTGCCCATGATAAAATGATCTACTTTGGCTATAGATAGCTCTCGGGCATCCTCGGGCCACTAGAAATGTCGATATGGCCTCCATACCACGGCCGCCTATTGTAAGTCATCAAGCTCTCGATGATAGGGATAAGGATTGCCTGTAAGGCCGAACATCGTCCCCGACGAGGACCCAACCCATGGTAGATGGCTCCTCTGGAGCCCAAACTCTCAGAGTGCCTAAAGGGCACCCGATAGCAATGTGATCCCAGGCCCATATCATGAGGAGCCTGGCCGGACCTACCGTCTTCTGACGGTAGTAGGTGATAAGATGAAGATCCTAGTAAAGATGTGCCAGAATGCACTGGCCCCAACAATAAGTCTCTCCCTGTATCAATCCAAGTATGACCCCAAGTAGTCCAAGAGGGAATGAGGAACTGGTCTTGTCAGGGAGTAAAACTCCACTGAAAAAGGCCATCATATAGACTACGACCTGATCTAGAGAAAGGTCATCAATGCAGCGTGACAATCTCACCGTCATCCCGTGACGAGGTATCGTCGGGACTCTGAATAGTTGTGCAATGCATCCATCCAATGCTGCTCTGTCACTCACATACTGAATGGGCTGGCCAACGATGGGAACGCGCATGATGCACCAAACATCCTCCAATGTGATGGTAATCTCCCCTGTAGGCAGCCGAAAGCACTGGCTCTCGCTGTGCCATCTCTCTACTATGGCTGTGAGAAGGCCATGGTCCAATGTGATCTGGGGCATGTCAGCCACGTAGGCTAACCCTGTGACATAAAGGAGGATATCTAGTATCCCCCTATCTCCATCCTTGAACTGCACCTCTATCGTCTCGAGGCGGCCATATCTCTCCCATGTCTGAAGTGCGGGTAATCTACGTTGTAAGATAAAAAACAAGTGTTAGGCACTTATCTAACTTCTAGCTATCTTTCTAAGGAAAAATGGTTCGCTGAGTCCGTTAACTTACTAAATTTCCTTTTTCTTCCTAATTCTTCTAATTTTTCTCCTAGGCACTTTGTTATTTTATTGCTATAAGTGTTTTTCATTTTCTTCCGGATGCATGTGTGCCCCTTTCGACGCACACACGTCCTCCTCGACGCATACGCACCCTAACCAACGCGTACGTGCCCCCTACCTTTTCTACTTTTCACATGTATACCACACAGGATGCCAACGCGCCTAGTGTGACACCTACGTGCCCCTCCTAGCGTGCACACGTGCGCGCATCCATTCCCGGTAAAATTCAAAATTTTTACTCCCCAGCCTTCTACGCGCTAGTCGGCACGACGCACGCGCACATCTCTGCTTTTCCCCCTTTGATGGATACACGTGTGCGTACATGTTTTTCAACACATACACCCGCGCATATCCACTTTTTTTGACGCCAGACGCGTGCGCGCTCTCTGTATTTTCGACACATGCGTGCGCATGCATCTTTTACCCACCTACTTACCCTAGAAACGACCTAGAAAAGCATTAAATGCGTAATTTAAGAGAGAAGGGATAGACTACTCATGAAGGGTCCATGCGCGGGGTCTCACTGGTACTCTCAGATCTGGTCTGCTCACCTCCGTCTCATCGGTAACCTCTCCATCACACTCTAAGCTCTCTCACTAGTACCTCGCAATAAAAATTGCAAGAGCTCTGGTACAAATGAATTGATCATGATTGTTTTTACCCCTCGGGTGGGTATATTAACTCGTCGCGGTGCCCCTGGGGCATGTTTTCTCTACCACGGTCCTTCTAATATTCTTCTACCCGCCATGATAATTTATTTATTATTAAAATAATTATTTTTATTAATTTTCACACGCTGGGGAACTTTGTGCTACCCCGTGGACACTTCCTCTTAACCTTGGCGTTGGTTACGAACCTTACATGTGTTTTCCTCTATTTCGATTCCTCTTTTTCGTCTATCTACCTCTCGTCGTGAACAATAATTATTATCATCCTGTCTTTCTTTCCATCGGAATACCCTTTTGGCTCTTTTGCGGCCTCGCCTTCCCCCGTTCACCTCTGCGTGTACTTTTTTTAGAAGATCTTTGATCTTTTGAATTCTTCTGACCGATCAAAAAATTGTAAAATTGGTTTAGAAATATCAAAAACAGTGTAAAACTTTGAAAATAAACTAAAATCGGTAACCAACTCATTTTTCAGCTGAAATCTGTGTCTTTTGCATGGCACTCATCCCATATCCTACTGACATTTTTCACATGATTTGAAGCAACGACTTGCGAATCACCCTGATCTACAATCATTTACAAAAGACCTCTCGCTTACTTTGTTTGTACTGGGGCACTATTAGTAGAGTCCTGCATCTTTGTTTCATTATGCACATTGATTTTCATCGGACCCAAGTGTCCTCCGTCATTTCCCTTGCATGTGCATATTGCTTGGGGCATCATTCTTACCCTTGTCATTTATCAGAACATTTGGGACTTCAACTTGATAACAAAATATTTGTGCAACCTTCTTGAACGTTGTTGGTTTAAGTGTGTGTGATTGTACTTATTTCCCTGTTACATGAGTTTGTTTACTTCTCGTTTTACGTTACATGTTTGTATGTTGCACAAAGTTGGCATTTTAGCAATAGACAGTTGTTTTGTATCTTGGCTTTTCATGTCACTATACACTTCTGTTGTATGCTCACATTTTTAATAAGGACCAATGAGGAGGTCTCTAAGCAAAATGATGATAGTGGATACTATTGATTTGTGGATAGCTCAATATCTCTTTTCTTGTTTTATCCTCTTCTCTTCACTTTCCTATTCTTCTATCTATGTCTCACCTTTTCGAGCGTCGATCGACTTCTTTCATCACCCCATCGACACTCGAGGGGGCATCCTTCATCCTATTAATTTTTCTTCTATCCCTTCAAAAAATTTCTTCTCTTTTATATTTGTCTACTTTCTTTGAAGTGATGTAACTTACATCACCTCAAAGAGGGGAAAATGTAGACACCTGTAGTTTGGCTAATGCACTATTACGACTAATATTGTGCTAGTTGTGCTTCTCCCTGCAAACCGACGATACACCGCCGGTTCAACCTATCTAACTCTCTTCCTATGACATCCCTTTTGTCATTTTTCCTCTTGTAAACCATTTAAACAAGCTATAATAGCTTTGTTCTAACTACATTAGCTTCTTACTTTCTTCTAGTCCACTTCTACCACCTTCTTGGCCTCTCAATCCATTCCATTGGATTGATCTGACCCTTCAAAACTCTCTCCAAACCCTAATCACCTCCTAAACATGTTTAACTAAGCTTAAACATGGTTTGTCACTCCCTAAACCTAGTCAAAGTAAGCTTTGACTTGCTAAAAGTGTTTTTTGGAATTTAGTGTTTGTCCCACATGCACCCAAGTTTCCCTTTTTCCCAAATGGAAAACTATATATAGGGCTAGACCCCCTCTCTCATTTTCAAGAATTCCTCCCTTCTTCCTAAGCATAGATTATAGTATTTTGCATCTAGGTTCTAGATTTCATTTCTAGTTTAGATATTGAGCTATTTACTTCATTTTTGTATTGCTAATCCAATTTAGAGGGTAAAAGAGAAGAACCATTGGCTCAAAAGCCTATAATGGGGAGATCTCTTTCTCTTAATCACTAAAACTGATTGCTTAGGGCTTACTAGGTTCATTATTTTAAGCTTTCAAAGAATAGAGGTAGTTTTAATTAGCTTAAATTTGAGTGTTTACTTCATAATGTATGCTAGTTAGAAAATCTTGCTCATTTCTTATCCCATGCTCCACTAATTTGTTGCTTGAAGCCTTTGGGGATTCTTTAGAATTCTTACCCCAAATCCATGGCTTTCAACAACTTTTCTTTGAACACACTACCTACTAGTATATATTCATCCCATTCCTATTGCTTTCTGTGTCATCTGCAGAATATAGTTTCACCAGGTCAATGCTAATTCACATGGTGTTGACTCGTAACCAAACCAAAACCATTATATTTCATGCTATTCTTCAGCCACTCCCACCTAGCCCTTCCTTGCCTTCCATCCCATTGCCTATGGATCCAACTTAGCCTATCACAATTTCTACCGGTGACGAGGAGTTCACAAGACTCCTTGATCAAAATCCCATGACCTTACAATACTATCTTGCCCACTCATCTACCCGAAACTCCTTAGGACAACTAGTGTACGACATGCACGTATCTATTCCTTTCCGCATTTGCCCTTAGTTTTGCATCATCTACCACTAGCTCTCTGCCCTCATCCACATTACCCCTTGTGGTCTCATTGTTAGGTCCCACCTTTGTCATAGCTACTGCCCTAACAACGTCTATTGCACCCATGGTGTCAACCGTTCCTTCACCAACTACCTTGAACATGGCCCCATATGCCCCCTTTTCCTCGTATATACCAATTGCATCACAACCACCTCTAGTGTTGGCAACCCACACCCATGTACCAAAACCTGGTTCTTTCCATCCCTCAGTCTCTACCACCCATTACCACAAGAGTCGTTGTGACCACCCCACCTATTTACACGCATCACCAACAACCCCCAATCTTGTCTATCGCTTATTCAGGGTACATTCCACCTGTATCTATCCCCCTTCACAATTTTCATATTCGGTACCCCATGTACTAGGATTTCATCCACATCATACACCCATCATCAACCTCCCTTTACTGCAAGAGGCACCCATTCCTCATAACCCACCAATGACCTCATTAGGATGATGATGGAAAAGATGCAAACATTAGAAGCATTAGTTTCTCGGCTCTCGTAACTCCTTGACCTATGATGAAATTTGTAATGATCCTATTCATCCATCCATTCCTATTCACCCATACCCCATGCATTGGGAAATTCCCAAGTTCAATCATTTTAACAGAAAGAGGACCCACAACAACACTAGTAGTCATTCAAACATGGGTGTTACCTAATTTCCCATGATGATGATTTGTTTCTACGAACATTCCCCATGTCCCTCACAGGACCCACCTTAGATTGGGACAACAGTTTACCTAGACATTCCATCTACTCCTTTAACCAAGTGGCTCAAGCATTCCTGAACCACTTCTCGATCAATGTAGTAAAAAAGGTCACCATGACCAACCTATATTCGACACAACAGTATGACGATAAATCTATTACAAATTTTGTTGCTCGTTAGTGAATTCTTATCAACCAATTGACATTCTAGTTACCTCAAGCTGAACTTATTGAGTTGTTCATTAGAGCTTGTGCTAGAAACATCTCACCAACTCTGTAGGTACAAACCTTATGTACCTTCGACGAAGCATTCACCATGACACAAAAGCTGGAAATTCACGCCATTGAAGAAAAGAAAATCCAATTACGAACAAGAAATCCCCGTTCAAATAAAACGATTCTTCTTCACCTTTAAAACCCAAAATAATTATTCAAAAGCCAAAGGATTTGCCAATGCAAAGCAGATTATCAAATCTGGTCGATCTCATCTTTCTAATCAAGCCAAACCTTCTTCCAATCTTTCCCCTGTCTAGGCTTTTCAATTCCGGCGGGAACAACGGTTATACTTCAATGGAGAGCCTTATTCTTGACTTTAGAAAATCTTCTTAAACTGGAGCCATTAACCTTCCCCCATAAAAGCTCATACTAGTTTCAATCCCACTCATCCTATGCCCGCATGGTATAAGGAACATGACTACTATAATTAGCATTGCGTCAAAGGCCATAGTGACGGTAATTGCATAACTTTTAAGAAAATTGTTCAGGAAATGATAGATAATGGAGATCTCGTCTTGGACAACCCGAACGCGCCAACAAATCAAAATTTGCACATCTTTAAGAAGACGCCCCTAACCATAAACCATCATCTAATCAAAATAGTAAAACCTCAACCGTTGATAACAATGTCCGTGAAGTCCACGCAATTTTTGATATCTCACCAACCGTTCCTCAAATTCCACCTATTTAAATCTATCAAGAAATTCGGAGAAATTCCACAATATAGTAATTTTTGTTTTTCTTTGCGAAGTTGGTTTTTTTAAGATAAAGAAACATTAATCAAAAGGTGGCCATAGAGGTGACAATTTACGATATTTTTTAAATATTTATTAAATTTACAACCTAATTTTAAAAGTATGAAAAAATGTTGAATATGTTGTTGTGTCATAAGGATTAGCTAAAGAAATACATCAAAAACCAAATTACATAAGGAATACGTTTCAACAAGAACTTGACTTTGAAACTAATGTGAACAATGAATACATAAATACATTGGCACCATATCCATTGCCTATTCCCAATATTAATTCACTTATATTAATTGTAAAAATTTTAGACTAAATAACTTTACATATTTTTTCAGACCTTTGCTTTCAAGATCATATTTTTCTTTTCCTTACCCTCGCTACCCTCTATGGCATTTCCATTGTACCCTGGGTGTGATTGATGCTTATATATACCAATAATACAAAATGGAAAAATCACCTTTCTAAATGCCTTTATATAATTGAGATATTTTTCCTAAAGATCTTAAAAAGTGAGTTAGCTAGTATTGTATAGCTATTAAAACATAAACTATTAATATTTTTAGTGTTAAAATCTTTAAGATTGTTTAGATATTAACAAATAAACTATTAGTATTTTAAACGTTAAAATCAATACATTCAACAAAATTCAACTTGGAATACATTCAACAAATCCACTATACGGATGTCAAGAACATTGGACACGTTTGTTGGATTGATGTCCCAACCACTCTATTTCTTATTGGAGCCCCTAAAGAAGAACACCTGTAATTATTGTCTAAATATTAACAAATAAACTACTAACATTTATTAAATGTTAAAATCGTTACTTTCAATTCCATTGAACTTAAACGGAATGACTATCAATAGATAAAATATCCACTTTCTTCATCTAATATTTAAGAAGATCACAAAACTCGCCATATACCCAAACATCAAATCCACTATACACAATGTGAAGAGCATTGAACACCCTCCACACACCTCTTTGGATTGATGTCCCACTTCGAATCACTCTATTTCAAGGTGCGAAAAGCATCAAACACCCTCACCACCCCTATTGGATTGGTAAAAGGAATATGTGTCAAGAAGTACCTAACTTTGAAACTAATGTCCAAAGAACACATATATACATTGACACCATATCATTGCCTATTCCCAAATACTATTTTGCCTCTATTAATTGTAAAAGTTTTAGATTAAGTAGCTTTACATACTTTTTTTGTACCTCTACTTTTGCTCATATTTTCTTTTCCTTATCCTATTACCCCCTTCGACATTTCCATTGTACCTTTGGGGTGTGATTCTACCTATAAATGCCAATAATACACAATCTAAATGCCTTTATACACGAGATCTTTGTCACAAAAGAGCTTAAAAAGCAAGTTACCTAGCATTGTCTAGCTATTAAGACAAACTATTAGTATTTTTAGTGTTAAAATCTTTAACATTGTCTAAATATTAACAAACAAACTATTAATATTTTTAAATGTTAAAATCAATAATTTCAACACCATTCAACTTGAACTCATTATCTTTAGAAAGATCACAAAACTAGTCATATCAAAAACAACAAAACCAATATACAGATGACAAGAACATTGGATACCCTCCACACTCTTGTTGGATTGACGTTCCAACAACTCTACTTCTTAGTAGAGCTTGTAAAGAAGAACACCCACGAACATTGTCTAATTATTAACCAATAAAATAATATTTTTAAGTGTTAAAATCAATACTTTCAATGTCATTCAACTTGAATGGCGTAACTATCAACAAATAAAATAAAATAAATATCCACTTTCTTCACCAAATCTTTAAGAAAACCACAAAACTAGTCATATCACCAAACATCAAGTCCATAATACATGATGTGAAGAGCATCCTACGCCCTCATTCGTAGGATTCTCTTTCACATCAAACATCAAGTCCATAATACATGATGTGAAAGAGCATCCTACATTCGTCGCATGCTCCCCAAATGAGGGGCCATACATTGGGTGAAAAAATCAACCCTAAAATAACTTAGAGCTATAGTTTAGAATCGAAGACAAGACAAAATCATCATAGGAAAACAATCACAAAAGGACCTAGAATCAGACTTGGGTTAGAATCATAGCATAGACACCAACGCCCAAACTCGAGAAAATAGTTCCCGAGCACTTGTGTCCTCCCATGGGTGCTTATGTCACGGGGAACATAAAATCAAATTATCATATCAACACAATTCACTAAAGTCTTGAGAATAGTTTATAAAGACAAGCACATTCCTCTAGCAACAAATTACATGCAATCTCTTACAATCAATTTCAATCGTAAGCAGTCAATACATTCAAAACTAATTCGGACAAAAGGAACAACGTAGAGATGCACCATCTGCAATGGTGCTTATTGAAAGTGAGTCATGAAAGGAGAGTAATACTAGACCTCTCTCCCTAACACTTTCTCTTTGGCATGAGATCACCCAAAACAATTGTTCTTGACGTGAGATCGCCCAAAAATTCGCTCTTGGTGTGAGATCTCCCAAATAACTCACTCTTCACAAAGACATTTTCAAGACACTTTTCTACCCTTTACACTCTTTGATATCAGTGCACAATTTCCTTTACATACTTATGCACATTTTTCTATGATTTATCATATACATGACTTTGACTACATTCTTTCTCTTCTTTGGTAGGTACGCCACGACAAGAAGTAATAACCACAAGCACAATAACAAGTACAACTAGTAAAACACATACGCTTCACCCCTAGGGTAAATTTTCTTTCCTAGTCTCCATGCTTCACTTTATATCATTCCACGCTTCACTTGTCCACTCGAAACTCATTTTGCTGCATGATCTACAAGATCATAAGGTACACATCTCTTATCTACTTTATGTTATCAAGTATTCACTTAACAACATAAAGTGGGGGAAAATGTAGACACAAAATCACACACTTGGGTACATTTCTAGGTCCTAAAAGCATACTAGCATTTACATGATTCCTAAACAAGAAAACTAGTGGTTGATAACTATATTTGGCATCTTTTCTTTGTCTCTTGTTTTCTATTTGATCATACACACCCTACAACCCGATCGAAACTTTACTTATTTAACTTTCATGGCTTTAGACACCAACACCCGACCAAAACAACAACGCCAAGCCCCGTCCTCTATGGGTGCACCTTAATATTTCTCATCTTACCTACTTCTTTTGGTTCTCTTTTATCTTTTGGACATATTTTTCACTTATGGGTCGGTCTTCCAGTTGTCAATTACAAAATTCAAACAAGGGAATCATATAAATACACAATTATGTGTTTAAAATGAGGGACCAAACACTAAACAATACTATCATCATCTAGGTTTGTATTTAAAAGGAACGTAAAGCACTCCAAGGCATTCATCTAGCATCCATTCAAGGGACAAGGGACTGCATATTCTGCATACATAACATGGGGAGGGGAAGTTCATTCTATTCCATCCACACATTCTACTACATTTCTACATTTTAGCTATAACCCGCTATCAAGTACAACTTGGACAAGGGCATCCTAGTGCATCATTCTCACACACACTCATAAGAACTACATGGATTCTGAAATGTAGTACAATGCTTGGTCATAAGTTCACTCTTGGGTGATTCTTTGGGGTCGATGACTCCCCATTCTACATATTTCTTATTAGGTTTGATGTGGTTTGTGGGTTTGTGTAGGTGAACATCTCTTTTGGAGGTTACATGTACCTTCAACGATCATAATATGACTACCACGCGATCAACAAATAATATTTACGACACCTTAACGACATAAAAACTAGATCCGAAGCTTTTGCATAGTCACGAGCGCCAAATTTGGCCACCAAGACCCCAGCGCCCTTGTCTTCTTTGGGGTGCCTCACTGTCATTCTTTGTGAGTAGCATAATTTACAGAGATTAATTATGACATTGTTGGAATCATGTTCATCACTTCTCTCCACCCAAATCAGTCCCAAATTACGCGTAAACCATGTAAGTCCTCTCTCCTTCTTCTTTGCTTAGGGTTTCACATTTTAAATCTTAGCTTGCTTGTGTCATTTCGTATTTCAACATTCATACATCATTTATTTCAAGTAGTGACTCTGCAATATTAAATTTAATTCAAATCAAATTAAATCAAATTGGTCTCTTGACTTTTCCTTTTATTCTTCATTCTAATTAAGGTAAATATGTTTTCTATTCCACTATAAATTTGGCAAAAAAATTGAATGAGTTTCATAATTATAAAGCATGCTCAACCCATATCCATCACATCAAGTATGTAAATAAACTAAAAATAGTATTTTTAAATTAGTCTTACATGATGTGAAGAGCAGGCCATTGGAGCGGGGGAATGTGCGAGAACGCCGGTGAATGTAGTTGCACAGAGTCTGAGCCCGTGCATCGGAGCAGCTACCAATGCACAGACGAAAGTGGCACCCGCGTGCTGTGCACAAGTGAGAAAAAGCATGGCCATGCCCGCCTGTCTGTGTGCTGTATTTCTGTCTCCCCTGGCTAAGCAGGTAGGAATCAATCTGGGGATCGCCATTACCATTCCCAAACGTTGCAATATAAAAAACAGGTTCGCCGGAAAGAAATGTGGAGGTAAGTAATCTCTGTGTTTTTTTTTATCACACTTTGCCAGTTCCCATCTTTATCACACTTTTATATGTGATGGATATGTTCTAGAAGAATTTGTATCGTGATTGATTTATAATTGTAGTGGATTAATTTGGTCTATATCGTGATTGTAATCTGTGTTGCAATATAAAAAACAGGTTCGCCGGAAAGAAATGTGGAGGTAAGTAATCTGTGTGTTTTTTTAAACACTTTACCTTCCCATCTTTATCACACTTTTATATGTCATGGATATGTTCTAGAAGAGTTTGTATCATGATTGATAGATATAATCTTTTTCAATTAGAAACATAATCTTTTTTTTGTTATTTAAAATGATTTCAAAAGAATTATAGGTATTAGAGAATACATTGAATACAATTTAAATATATTTTTAGAAATTAGGAAATTTTGTAAGCACATTTTCTTACATAAGAGTTTAAATAACATGTAAGCTGACTTGGTATTAATTTATTGATAACATTTTTTTGGTTTTTGAGTGGTAAATCCATATATTTATCATATAATTTTAAATTAAAAATTAATTTATGTATTAATGGACCTAATAGAATTTAAGAATGACTAATGAATTTGAAAAAGATATTACATTAATCCAATACATAAAGGAAATATATCTCTTGAAGTCATGAAACCCATTATTTAGAAGTAATAATTGATATTTATGGAATTATTTATATGTAAACACTTAAATTTAAATATAATTAAAATGGTTTTGAGAACAAACAAGACTAAATATTTCTTTAATGATCTATAGAAATGTCTAGAAAGACAATTGTATCTTACCTTCTAAAGATATATTGGTTAAAAATGTTTTTAATTCTTTTAAAATTTATATTTTGATAAATGATGTAACAAGACACGCTATTATCAACAACATCAAATGAACTAAACTTTTTTTAAATTTCTTTTTATCTCTTAAAATTTATTTATAATTGTAGTGGATTAATTTGGTTTATATTCTTTCTTTGATGGTGTGCAGGTTATGTAATTCCGTAGACGAATTTGGAGTTCCTTGTGTTTTAGGGATGCTATATTCTATTTATATAAGAATACCAACGCTTAGTCTAAACATCACATATGTTTGCAAGATTGACCAATCTACCAATCAATGATAACTCCTCCAAAAAGTCGTAAACAAGTTGACCGATCAACCTTACGAACACATGTGATGGATATGATCTTCTAAACAAAAGTGCCCTTTAATGACTTCTTTATAGTTAATGTAACATATTCATGATCTAAGTATACATATAGCCTATAACTCATATGCCAATGTTAATGTTTGAACTTGGTTATATATATGAATACTTATTTTAGTTTTCGTCTTGGTTGGAATGTTTTTCTTCCTACATCACTTGACAACGATGCTCGAGCCACTTCGAACTTTTGAAAAGGATTAAATCATTTCAACATGATGCTTATTTCATTATGACTTATGCTGATAAATCTACATCGTTAACATATGATGACATTGAATTACTTGTCACATTCGGTGCTTGATATGATGAAATTGACACATATCACTTTCGAAGTTCCAACCCCTTAAACACGTGCTTACATATGTTTCCTCTGATAGCCCAAGCACATTCGCATACGTCCAAGGCTTTGCATTGCCTTACCAAATACCATATACTTCTAGTTGTTTGATCCTCACCCACAATTGATTGCAATCAGGTGTAATTGCAAGGCAATCTGTATCATGAATACTCTTTGCTCTCTCAACCACTGTCTTGTCTTTACTTTTTGAAAGTGGTCAAGAAGGCAGATTGTTGCAACTTCCTCTTATGTTTGTAAAATGGCTCCACCTTGTATACAAGCGTGTAAAACAAATAGTCCATCCGATGAGTACATTTTTTTTGTCTATCACACAAGTATATAGTCTTCAGAAAACAATGGTAGGACTCGATGGATGCATTTGTTTCCTGATTTGCATGGGAGACGTTTCTAAAATTTGTATCGCACATAGCTATCAAGTGACACAGATTGAAAATCAGTGACACTATAAACCAATAATTATTCTTAATGGTAATTAATAAGGAACACACAAAGGATCGTACTCACCAATACGTTTGTCACTCTCGCACCATGTATTCCTGAAGTACTCGAGGAACTTAGTTTCCTCTTTGAATTCATTGAAGAAGTCTTGAATGATTCGAAATGTGTGCTCGTGATGCATTCTAGAACCATACATGATGGTACCTAGTCTCTCGAAAATCTTCCACCTGGACTCCTTGCTACAATACCTATGCATGTTTTTCAACCATGCCTTGCGCACATGCCATAGGCATAATAATACACGACAACCAAAACCACATCTGATGGCTTGGATTTCAGCCGACACATCATCCGTGATGAACACATTGATCTGCCAATCGACACAAAGACGTTTTCCTCATTTCTATACTTTTGCTAACCACCCGTAAATATCTTCAATCTTATTCCTTAAAGAAATGGCCCATCTTATAAACACCCCAACCTCTTGCTCATCGAAAACAAACATCATGTATAATTAGTACTGTAAGGAATATGACATCAAAGGGTAACATGGGGTTTAATATAATAGAAAGGGAACATTATTACTGATACATGAATCACACATCATTTCAAAATTCATTCTAATTACTTATGCCATATTTTTTCATAACAAATGTCGAATCCATAGAGATTATGAAATTGTGTGAATGTTGAACCATTCTCTCACACATCCACGGTGTTTGCAACCCCAAAATGAATGGAATGATGGTTCCATTTGGGCGTTGATAGTAGAAAAAATGTCTCTTTCCTCTGCATGCCAAGTTCATGCTCATGGCATCATCAACGTGCTTTTGAGACCTTCTGGAGCGAACTTTGTTCCATGCGTTCACCACATCCTTTCTTGTCAAGTATTCATCCCTCTTGCTCTATATACCCACGTTGGATGGATCATATATATATTTATTGTACACCATTTCCACGGTGACACCCATCAACAAAACACTCTCGATATAAGTTTTGCATTCATTTGATAAGTAAGGGGCAACATTGACATGAGGACCGTTAATGGTATTTTCATTCCTCCCATGACAACACTCACCATTTACATCACAATGAAACAAATTTTCGTATAATATTATGGCCATTGTCGGTCTCCCATAAAAAACTTTCACATTGAAATGACATTGACAACCCCTTTTAATTATACACCTACTCACTTTTTACCTATTGTTGGCTTATTTCTTTTGTCGTCTGGACCATATGAACACCAGTAGCTGTAATTAAAAACGTTAACATCAAATGTTGTACAAATGTTTACGAAAAGAACGTACAAAAAATAAATGTTAGGAAAGTTCTGAACCTAGTATATGACTTGGTTGTATGCGGTTTAGGATTTTCTATATTTGTTGACTTGTGATTTGTGCGAGCAAATAGTCTCAAAAATTTCGTTAGAACCTTCCCCCTTTAGAAATGTTTGTAGTCTTGCGAGCGGTATGGTGGCACAAATGTCGACGTTCGGCTCATCCCCGATTGGTGTCCATTTTAGGTCATAATATGCAAACTGACTCTTTCCTCTTGTTATCTCTTGGACAAGAAGATCGATCATGCTCTGCTATTTGGGCCTCCTTCCCATCCTAAAAATTATTACATGGAGTTTTGCATCTTTAATGAAACAATTATTTCATACTTTCCGAAATAAATTTTGAGTTGTGATTGATCATCATTAACATGAATACCATCTTAAAACATTGGAAGCATTTGAATTTTTTTCTAATTCAAAAGCCACTTGTATAAAAACAGTATTGAAATGCAAGGAAAACAATAATTTATAGGACTTCCTATTGCTTCCAATGCACAAGCATATCACAATATGGTCATCTATAATGTGACAAAGAATGTGACATAATAAATATAATGTGACAAAGACTGTTACAAAATTAATATTATTTCAAATACACTTATTCAATGTTGAGAGAAACTTCCATAGAAAATATTATAATTAACCTTATAAATATAATTCACATTGTATAATAATATATTTTATGGTTCTTATTTTATTTATAAAATAATATTTTTCAAAAATGATGTATATAAAATAGAAATTATTACATTTAGCTAAAAAATAAAAACTAACAACACAAAAACATGTTTATTTAAAACAGAAGTTACAAATAAGAAAATTAAAATATTAAAATATTAATAACATCTTTATATATATATATATATATATGAATGCCAAAACATAATAATTAAACAACAATAAAATAATAATCTTCGCAACACCCATGTACCCTACTTTTTGAAAAAGGTGAACTTACAAACTAAAATTGAAGAATATTGTCATTTCAAAAAAAAATTGAAAAATGTGATTTCTCCACAATGAAATTTATAAAATATGGATATTAGAAAAAAATATTTTGTCATGTATGAAATTATGAATATTATTCATGATTGAAAATTTTTACCTTGTTTAAGGATTTATCATCCGTGGGTAAATTATAATGGCATAGACTATCCACATCTATAGTTTTACTTATATTTTGTTAGTGTATATTATTAAAACAATAGAAATCACTAGCATATTAAATTTCCCACAATGTAGGTATTTCAAATTTTGTGGATAATACAAACTCAATATTATAATGTGTAGAATTTTCACACTTTTATTTGAAATTTAGAAATGGAGCTAAACTTTTGAATCGTAATAAAAATTATTTACTATACATTTTGAACAACTAGTATTCAATGACATACTAATATAATATACATATAATTTATAAATTGTTAATAAATTGAGGACTATTTTTAGGAACTCTTGCAGTTTTCAAATTTTTTATGCGAACTCCCTTCATCTTCAGTTTATGTGGAGGCTTGTATTTCTATATGTCTTCATTTTACCAACAGGATCGGGAGAAATCAGGCTCCTGGTATTCATATTCACTACATAAAAGAGTAACTAGTACACAAAAGAAACATATAATTAATGTTAGTACGATACATGACAAATTTAATATACATCATCCAATATGATAAAATAATCACAATTTCAAAAAGCAAATATCCATGAAAATTCAAGTATGAATAAATGCCAACGACTATCCTTCACTCAAAATGCACCCTCCCATAATATCACAACCATCCATTAAAAAAGGGTAGTTGTGATATTATGG
Source organism: Taxus wallichiana var. yunnanensis (assembly GCA_018340775.1). NCBI lineage: Eukaryota > Viridiplantae > Streptophyta > Pinopsida > Cupressales > Taxaceae > Taxus > Taxus wallichiana. Next base: position 793,568,659 of record CM031239.1, read on the forward strand.
GAGGGTGCATTTTTAGTGAAGGGTAGCTTTGGCAGAAAGCTTTAAAAACCTCTGCACAACAAAATCTACCACCCAACTATTGATGCGGAATCCTGAGGGGCAAGCCCTTCAACATGCAATGATAGTTGGGCGTATCGATGTGGCATCCTAAGGGGCAAGCCCCTTCAAACACACTGATTCTGTCTTTGCAGAGGCACTTGCCCCCATATGCTGAATTGAGAGTGAGAGTATGACAACACATAATTTTTATAGCTTCAACTTACATCAAACATTCACAACCTTACAATTACCAATATTTAACAACTAATTAAAAAATTATACATATAAATGATCTACACATTAACAATATTTACAACTATAATGAATCCAAAAAATCAAACTTTTCCTAATGTATTCCATTTAACACATCTAAGAGTAATGATATTACAACTAAGAACTTGGAGATCACATGCATATTTAAATGAATTTTTTTATATTTCTTACGATAGTAACAGATCGACATGCAAATCTAGAACTTATTTATACTTATAGATAATATTAAGAATCATCTCAAACACTTATAACATTAAATATGTTCAATTTGTTTAACTATAATTATATTAATGTTTGAGTTATAACTATAATAATGTTTGAGTTCAGATTTCAAGACATTTATTATTAAGGTTCTTGTTAACAAATATGAATTCAAATATTAAGTTCATACTAGTGTGACTTCAGAAAATTCAATTTCGTAAATGAAAATGTGTGGAAAATTGTGTTTTTCAACGTGTTGAAAAACACACTGCGTTTTTCAGCATGTTGAAAAACACACTATGTTTTTCATCAAGATGAAGAACACGCTGTGATTTCCTCATGTTAATCACCAAACATTAATTACCTGGTTGTTACATGGTTGTAGAAGTTTTAACCACTAATTTTTTGTTATCATAAGTAATTTGTACTTACATGAATTTGGAGCCCATGAAAACAAACGTCTGGATATATTTTTAGAAGCCGAATATGAGGAGGTTATTGCATGGTTGTTGAAATTTATTAGTAAATTCTAAAAGTGCAAATGGATTTGAAATCTCTAATGAAATCCATAGATAGAGAACATAAATTCATGTGCAAACCCTAGTGTATGATATAACATATATCTGTGAGCATTGGGATCTAGTTTTAGATACATGCAATTAGAATTACGAGACTTCATAAAAATAGATTTTCCTTGAACTATAGTATGGCATAAGAATCAGATTGGGAGTTTCTATTTCTAAACATTTCATATATTTCTAAATGTTTCATATATGGACTCAGTAAGAATGTTCATCCTTTTCCCTTTTCTTAAGATCTATTAAGAGGTTCAATTCTACTTCTTAATACCCTAACATGTTATATTACATATACTTCTACCTTGGATATGAATGTGATAGAAAGTTATGGTTCTCTATATTATTACTTGCACATGGTTATATGCACTTGTAGATAAGTTTTCATGTGTATAGGTACATACTCATGAAGTTTATAGCGTATCTTGATTGTTGCTTTTGTATAAGGTTGTGGATGTGCTCTAGTATTGCTATTAGGTGTGCATTTTGAGTGGATGTGTTCTACAATTATTATATGTTATATATGACATGAATACACCTCAATTATTTTGAGATGAGATATTTATAGTATATCTCACTCACCTCAAAAAAAGGGGGAATTCAATGTGGTTATCGCAAAGCATAGAAATGCAATTCAGAGACACATAAAGATTACAAACTTTAGAATACAATAGAATATGTTATAGGGACATACTTACATGTACAAATAAAAACCATTCATAGATATTTGATCTAGATGGAATCATCCAACAGAGGGTGAAACCATTGGATTTTGTTGTCCCAAATATATTTTATTTTCCTAAGTTGTTGCAAACATCCAGAATGTCTGCAAAAATACGGGTTTTTAAAGGTCTCTAATATAGCTTTAGGGATAGATACACAATTTCAACATAGATTTTACTACATCTTATGATAGAATGTAAGAGTCATACTGCAAGAGGATTTTGTCAAGATATTTACAATACATCTTATGAAAGTTCCAGGTGAGTTATGAAGAGATATTGACTAGCTTATGTAGGCTTCCGTAGGTAAAATGTCAGTTCAAGAATGCCCCTTAGAAGATTAAATGACACATATAAGATAATCAAATTGAAAATGTAGTCGTTGGAAAAAAGGTCAAGACCATAGTTCTCTATGACATGCATATATGTATCAAATATCAAGTGGCAACTATTTGTTTCCATGTTTTCAATATGTATCAACTACTCTTTGTTTCCGCTTCTTCTATCATTTATTACAGGAATTTTATACCTTTAACTTTTTTATCTATACCAAATGAATATACATTTTTATTTCCCATATTTATACATTCTATAATATTATACACTCTATCCTCTATCGAACAATCTATTGTAATTAACATTTTGTCACATCCCACAACAAAGAATTTTTATCCTCAAAATGCCTATCAGTTTCCTTCCTTTACATGAAGGTGCATTCCTTTATTTGAGGGTTCATTCCTTTACCATAATCTACATAGCTCTTGGAATTTATTTAAATTTAATTTCATCAAACATTTTAATGATTTTGATTTGCATCAATTTGGTGTAATAACTTAGGTGTTGGCACTATATGTTTCATAACCCATTTTAGGCATCCTAGATTATGGTGTTTGAACAACCATGTAAGAATATATTGTTGATATATAATATGTTCCATGAATATTATCCCATGGGCACAAAGGACACATTAGACCCCTCATGTGGGTTACAAACATGTAAATCAAGCACTTGATGTCAACCTAAGGATCCTTGAAATCCAGATAATGGTAATAACAGTAATAAGTTTTACTTATTGCTTATCCTTTTCTTTTCATAGTCTGAAAATGCATGCATTTCCCTTGCATTTAAATAGGGTAAACTATCGGAGTAAAAGAAGGGGTCTAAGGAAGGAGAAAGGCCGAATCAGTAACAAGCCAATACCTTGACCTTAATTTCCAAATGACCCCTGTATAGATATCTAGATAGGGGGCCTACTATATAGATAGGGGGGGGCCTACATATAGATAGGGGCGCCCCCCCCCTCCTCCTTCTATTCTATATATATCTATATATATGGGCGAGAGAGGGTGGTATAGATAGGGCAGTTAATGACCCCCCGTGCACTGGTTGGACCCAACTATATTATTCAAATATACAACTCGCACACACTCCCTTTCCGAAATAGATCAGTACACCAAGTACCACACTTAGATTTATTATATTTGTTTCTAAAATATTGGTATTTAACCCGAAACCCCCAACGGAGGGCCAATAAACTGAACTTTTCTCGACCAACCCTAAATTTTATTGTTAAGCGACTAAAATTTTCCTACGGGCACATTACTTTGTGCGAATTTAATTATTCAAATGTGAATGGTAATTAATGTTTAGTGATTAACATGTGGAAATTGTGTGTAGAAGCTTAGTTGTCATTGATGAGTCAATATGAAATTGATCTTGTCATATAGACATTTAGTTGTTAGTCAATGGAAATAGGACTTTTTGTCTATATATGGAAAAGGTCTCTATGACCATGCTAGGAACCAATAAAATGGCATAAAGAGGAGTTCAATTTAAATTAGTAATAGTGTTTAATGGTCAATCACAACTTGTCACATAGGTTGTAAGTTAACGAGACACCATTCACATATTTTACGATGTTATAAGTCATTTAATTGGAACTAAGTAAATTCAAAATATACTTTTCACTGTAATGAAGAGTTCCAAAATAATAAATTAATGACACAATACTTGTATTATTTGATTTTTTAGTACAACATATAAGTATTATTTAAAAAAATTATGAATCCATTGTGTTTTTCAACACATTAAAACCACAATGTGTTTTGTAACAGTGTTCAAAAACAATAAAATTTTCCACACAATATACACAATTTATTTCTAATTAGTGTGTTTATTTATAATTTTATACACAATATTTTTGCAATTAACATGTTGATTACATAGACAATTTCCCTTTCATTATGGGAATTTGAAAGAGTAAATTAAACTTGAAATATTTCTTTCTCTTACAAAATTAATTCAGTGCAATCTAATTAAAGTTATGAAATTACTTGTATGGGCATGGAGAAACTGTGAAGGAGCTTCTTCGGTAATGGTAAACTCGTTTGGCTATATTAATTGCCTCCTGTCTGTCTCGCTAACGGTAAACTCGCTTGGATTAATATTGCCTCCGTATTAGCACTTTAGTTTATTGCCTCCACATATAAAACTTTGAGCATCATCGATAATGCAGAGAAGGCGGGCTAGGAGGCGACGGTGTTCATGATTTATTGCTTACTTTACTCAGCTTTGTGCATTCTAAAATGAAGCAAACATGATATAAGCCACTGGTGGTTGGATGGGCAACTAGATGAACCGGTTTAGGTGGGTAAACTCACCTCCCCAAACGTATTTAATGCGAGCAGCCATTGGCGGTGATACGGAGGATTTGGTAGATTTGAGGGAGCTCCGACATTGATAAAAGAATTTTCGGCTCGACACAACTTGTCCTTTACCTACCACTTCATCCTAAAGGATGGTCATTATGCATGTTTTTATGGGGGGTGCACCATACATAGGTGCAAAATGAGTGAAGGGTAGTCGCTTCCGATTTAAATCATGCTCAATGAGTAATAGTCGAGAGAGGGACTAGGATACCTATACCTCGTTTCCATGGAAAGAGAAATTTAATTTTTTTTAGGGGGAGGGAGAGAAAAATGGGATATTTTAACATTAATAGGGTCTCATGAATTTTTAATTTTGCAGAAACAAAATAGGAGTCCTTAGTACTAAAGAAGGCCGAATGTACCACCATACATAAAACTACCCATAAAAGACACCGTAGAGACATGAGCCTACGTGTCAGCAGTAAAATCATAGGTTTTTTGTTTTTTGAATATATCCTATTGAAATAATATGGTTGTATGTGGAAGGTGCTAGGTGGATTGGTAGGAGCGCACTAATAATTAGCAGGTCACATGTTCAAATCGTTGTAGGCGTTTGTATAATGTGTTGCCAAAATCACAATTAGAAGTATGGTCCCATGAATCTCGAATAAATTGTTAGAAGTAAAAATTGAGAGGGAAATTTAAATTGAAATGCCAAGTGTCATGAAAGTTGTTTAATGGGGTTGTAATTCCTCTACCTGAAATGTATCTACTAAGATTTTTTAGGAATTTTGTTGAGTTTTAGGAGTAGCAATAATTTTTTAAACATGGGACTACATTTTCACTCAAATAGGAGCAATAGTCCCCAACATGGGACCGCCCTCTTGGTCCCATGCAAAAGGCAAGTTAAATTTATTGAGTAGAGAGAGAGAGAGATAAAGAGAAATGATATTTTAGTATCAATATGGTCATATGATTTTTTTTCTTGAGAGACAAATAGAAAACTTTAGTAGTAGCATTAGTGCGGATCCATAAATCCTGAACAAACTATTGGAAAGAAAAATTGGGAGGGAAGCTCAAACAGAGATGCCAAGTGGTAGAAAAATTGTATAATTTTTTTAAGCAATTGGTTTTTTGGTACCACCCACAATTTTATGGGGATGGAAATCATTCTCCCTAAATTGTACTTGCTCATAAATTTTGGGAGTTTTGTTGGGTTTAAGTGATGATGATAAAACAATTATGTGGGACCACATTTTTCAAATAAAGAGGAGCGGTAACCCCCAACATGGGACCACACTTTTAGACCTATTGACCTTGAGATATTTTCATTCTTTAGAGACCAACGACCCTATTGAGGGAGTTGTTGTTTCTAGTTTTATGTTGTAAATGGTCCCATGTAAAAATATACCGAATTGTAAAAATAGAATCTTCTCCTAAAATTGTTGAGCAACAAGGCTGAGAATTTACGACACATGCAAATAAATTGTAGGGTTACTTTTTGCTAAATGTCAGTTGCATATCAAACTTTATGTTAATTTTTTGATTCTTTTTTGAAAATAATTAATAACATTTTTGTTACAGCCCTCAAAATTTAGAAGCTATCCAGAATTTTTACAAATCATGAGATCGTAGTCTTGCAAAAATCATCCTAAAATGTAGTTAAAGTACCTGCATCGATATTTATGGTTTTCCCTTTCCATGAGACCAATACTTTAAGATGAACTTTGGAGTTTTCCACCGCGGTTTGGTCTGGTTTTGCTTTTTCATTTGTCAAGTAACATTTTGGAGTCGCGAGTCCAAACATGGCTAACCTGCTAACTTGGTGTGGTAAATTGGTGATTTCTTATCCATATACCCTTATGTAATCAATCAATTACATAAGTTGTTTGGTATGCCCAAAGGGAGGTCAATGTTTAATTTGTTTAGGTTTTTAAAATGTAGGTCATCATATTTTATCAAATAATCCTCATATGTTTTATATGCTTTAACATTTTACATATATTATTATAAAGGGGTTATAACAAAAATATACCATGTCAACATATGGATTACAGTATGTTGTTATGGACCAAGCCCATCAACATCAGTGTGGGACTTTTTTTTGATGTTTGTAAACATAAAATTATGCACGTATCGCCACTTTAGCATGTCATCGGTATATTGTTATATGCATGGATCTTAAGTTAGAAAAGTACACATTAGTGACACTTTCCCTTGTCCTTGTACATTCTTTGATTGATTTCTATTGTGACTCTCTTCTACACTTCTCAATTATGGATTCACTTCTGGTCAAGTCACATGGATCCCTATTTATTTGTTTTGTCACATCAGTCATTTATGGTCTCTAGGACACTAGCACACAGGCGCTTGTGTCCCTTCTGGGCGCTCATGTCCTCCTTATTCTTTTTGCACATTTTATCATTTGTGGTCAACCTTATTTATTTTCTTATCCTTATCTCACATTCGTAGTCGGCCTTTTGTGTCACTAATGTCAAAATTCAAGCAAGAGATTCATATATATACACAACATGCTCACTATTATCCTAGTGGGCAAATCAAAAGGGGCTATCACATCTACATACTACTACCACTACTGAAAGGGACTGCATTTTGGGTTGCATACACTACATAGGAAGGGAAGTGTTGAATTCCATACAACACATTTGCATCAAAGCTAGTTATAGCCCGCTAGGGAAGTGTTCAAATTTAAGGAAATTTGTAACTATCGACAATGCTCAAAAATTATACGCAAGTTATTGCAATGATATTTCACTAATCCATAGACTATCCAATTGTCTAAATAGACTTGAAGAAACTTAAATATAAAATCTCCAAAGGAAGTGACAACTATGTGTGAGTAAATAGTGGGTGCATTCTTCAACCCAAATGACATGACTATGTAGGCATATGATCCCTATTCGGTCACAAAAGCTATCTTTGGTCTATCTTATTTTGCACTTTGGACTTGGTGATAGCCAAAGGACCCATCTATGAAAGTATATATTTCCCGGCCAACTATGCCTACTAAAATTTCTTCTGTAAAGGGAGTAAGGAAGGAATCAATTATACAAACAAATTTCAAAGTGTGGTAATCCACATAAATTCTGATATACCCATCCTTCTTTATGTTGATCACCATAGGGCTTACCCATTCAAATTCCTCTATGGTACGATGACTCTTGTAGCCAATGTTCTTCTTTTACTTTCATTCTCAGATTGGGATTCATCCTATTTGGGTGCTTTCAGATTGGCTTAGCCCCTCTATTAGTTTGATATGAATCATTCCTAATGATGGGTGTAATCCCTTCATTTCATGGTACCCTCAAGGAAATATATCTTCATACGCGCGTTACAACTCAACAATCTTAGCAATCTCTGTTTCACTACAGTAGTTACCAATGGTTGCCATCTTTGGTCCAATCTTGCTACCAATGTTAATCTGGATGGATTTGAAAGTTTAATCCAAGAGGTGACTCCCTTGTTTATTTCTATCTATGACCCCTCACGACCCATAAGAAACATCCACGCACAGATAATAATCGTCATCTTCATCGGTTATTTGGCACACCACTTTGTATTAACCTTTATGTGTGTAAATTTGTCACTCCAATGTTACTTTCTCTTCTTCAATGGATATATTTTTCCCAACATCCTCTGAAAATGTTTTAGTTAGCACGAACCCAATATATTTATGTAGTGCCAAAATTTTGTCCTCTATAGGAGCATCATCTCTAAATATCATACCTTTTATATATCAAAGGGTGGGGGTTAAGCGAATAACTGGTGATACAAAGGAGAAGGTATGGAGGAATTCTTGAGTTAGTATTTCCCAAGAATGTGATTCTCTTCACAACTCACAATTGACGTACCACGCTTACGCCCATACATGTAATGTATGATAGAATATACATGTAGCGCTAACTTATGTAGTCATCCATATTTCTATGCATTTATGAATATGTTCATTGGGGCAATTGATTGCACTATAGGTGTAGTATCTTTAGGCACCATTTGTTCATTTGAACCAAGCCTTCATGGTCTCCCTTGTGTCGCGCTTATGATAATAACATTAGAAGATATATTGCCCGCCATCTTATTGTGGCAAATTTTAACAAATAGCTTAGACAATTCAAATCGGTGTTGTTAGTCGGCATATAGGCTCCCATGTCTTTAAGAAAAGCAAAAATATATTCACTCCCACTAAAACATGGTGGAGATTGAGTGTTATCAAGTTACTGATCATTGAATCATACCACATTCTCACCCTATTAGTTCGTATGATCCGTGCGCGTAATTGTCACATGTCACACTAGTCATGTCGAACATTGATTGGTTGTCACCCCGCTTTAGCTCTCCTTGCAGTGTTGGCTCAAAATTTTCTATCCTTGTAGCCTAGATATTATATATATGCTCGAAATCTATGTGCTCTTCCATAGTATCCACATACGGTGTACTCTGTTTAAGGTCCATTGAGAAGATAACACGTTGACCATCAATTTTGAAACTCACAAAAATTTTCTTAAATTATATGTTGACATTATTGCCATAACACCACGATCTTCTAAGTAGTGCTAGAAAATTATCTACTTTGGATAACAGTGTGACTTCAAAATCTCCATGGAAACTTCACCCCCATAATACTGATTAGGGAATTCTTTAAAACTCCGATAGGAACAACCCATGTTTTGTTAAACATGAACAACACATGTGAGGATACATGTGACGTTGGTATCCTCATCTTGTCCCAAGGATTGATTGTGAGTATGTTAACTTCCGCATCGGTATCAACCAAGATGTTATTAATGTTTCCTTCTCTATACATGCATCGATAAGTATTTCTCTATCAAAACCTTTTGATTTTTTTGTCTTGGCATCATGCCTTGCGTCGTCCTTAATTACTTCTGAAGCACTACTTTTCTTAACTTATGATATGACCATTGATCTAACAAGGGTAGTATACCTTCCGTGCACAACAACCTACATATCTCCTAGAACTCATTTTTGTTGACCCGCTCATCCTCGAAATATTTTAACTTTTCATTGTGTAGTCTTGTCTCGTCTCTACAAAATTTTATTTCTCCTTGGAGTTCCCTTATCAAATATTTCACCTCTTGAAGGACCTCCTTCTATTTCTTACCATCAGGATAAGGTTTTACTGAATGAAGTTCGGTTGGCCACACTTTGTTGAAAGGTATCTCTTGTGCATGTATAAATGCGCGTGTCGTCGTTACCTAAATTTTGGTGATTGGTCCCTCTATCGATATAACTTTCAACTTATCCTTATTCCCGATAATGTGTGCAATTTTAATCATTCCTAATCCCTTTTTGCCTTCATCTTTCATTATTATATACAAGTCATGGTAATCTTCCACCTTGTGTTCCTTTTGACAATGTGTGTAGATTGGGAAAGATGGGAAATAACATTGGTAATGATATGGAGAACCACGTTTATAACAAGTTATTGTTGGATATCTACCAAATACGCGCCCTCCTCCACCTTGTCCATTTCTTCCACGACTGTATCCACTACACTCTATAATGGCATCATTTACAATAGCTTGATGGATTCCCAATGATCTGGATTTTTGAATTTGATCAATGATGTGACACTTTAATGTATCATAAGTGTGTGTGTCACATATTTTGCAATAGGTGGCTACTTTTGACTTTTGGAATGGTGTAGTGTGGGGTAGTTTGGAGCGTTGTGGTTACCTTCACAAATATCGCATGATATAAGCATGGCCTTAAAAAATTTACGCGGGTATGTGTTCTTGGTGTGGCCTTCCACCTCACAGTCAGTATACCAAATGTCACTGCATATTGCGTAGGCATTATTTGTTGTTAACTTCTCTAGTTGTGTCAACATAGATGTGCTTTGTGCCTCCATGAATGGGCTCACACCAATGTCAAGACTGTGTGACAATTTGCACCTAAATGGTAGTAAGAGCCCTCCCATAAACCATTACACATGTTGTGTAGGATGTATTTCATATGAGAGTTTGGAAATGAGGATTTTAAAACATGCATCATAATCTCATACACTCTCTGTGAGTTCTTGCTTGATCTCTTTGAGCGCTAAAATAATATGTTGCTCAAACTCCAAAATATCAAATTATGTTAAAAATGTCACTTTAAGTTGATCGTAATCAACTACTACTTATGATGGGTCATGAATTTGATACCAAGTATGGGCACACCCAAGCAACGTAGTTACAAACTGAGTTGCCTTGAGTTCATAACAAGCAATACCTTTTTCTCACCATATTAGTTCACATTTGAGCACATATTCTGCCACATTTTCAACCCCATGGTACTTCGACAAGTGTAGAGACGTTTCATAAAATATATTTGGCATGGCTACCTATTATGTAGTGTTCCCAACCCCACCATATATGGGGTTAGTCATTATAGGCGCAACGTTCCCAACTCTGACTTCCACTAGTAGGTGAAGGATTATTTCCTGCGACCTGTTGTGTCACTGTATTTCCTTACGCACTTGTAGTGATTGGTGATGTTGTATTTGTATTCATCATCCTGAATCATTACGTTTTTGGTATTAGATTTCAATGGTTGTCTCTTTGGTGTTGGTTGCAATGACTGTAGAACATATGGTAAACTATTGTCTAAAGTTTCTTTCCTTTTAATATGTTGTACCTCACCATCACTCACTTTCTATTAAAATTTTCTTTGTATTAGTTGACCCAGTTGCGTGAGTAGGAGAAGATGGTTAGATGAAGATCCCATCAAGCATTAAATCATCCTTCGTCATCCTCGGGTCTCGTAAATTCTCTTGGTATGGTGTTATACCTTCTTGGAGCTCCTTGTTTTTGCTACTCTCTCCCTGCCTTAACCAATGTTGTTGGTCATCACCTATAGTCCATGGAGTTGAGTAACAAAGCCGTACTAGCTCTATCTCTAATGATTTATGCCTTTGATCTTTAAATTGCTTCTTCCTAAGGGTACATTCATCCGGAGTATCCATAACTCATTCCTGGTATCATCCTGTCCTTCTTATGTCCTTTGCTACCCATGTTGCAAAGCGTTTAGTCTTCCATGGGGAAAGTTTCTATCCCCATATCAATCATCATTTTCTTAATCTCCAATGGTAAGTGTTGTAGGTAGGATCCTCGTGGCTCTTAGAAAAAAGTTATATTGTGCTTCGTTTGCACAAGAGAAGGTTGAGACTGAATATTCATGAATATAGCTTTGAAGTGTGCCTTTCCACTAGTGATTGACCATGTGTGTCCAGGTTACGTCGTATTGTGCTAGCTTATTTGTGCACGTAGAGGTCCACGGATGCTTTCGACCCAAATTACTACTTTTTCCAAATAATAATCAACTACCATGCATGTAGGTGTATTGGAAGCTCATAGAAGAATGTCTCATATAATTAATTGTAAAGATTATCCTCGACCCACTTTCTTAGAGAGAAATCCTTACAAATGGGATGATGTTGTATGAAAGCATCCTCAACATTGTGTAGCCAAGAGCTTCGTATTATTTTGCGTTAAATGTTACATCTTCTATCCACTTCATCCTTGCATTTTAATGAAGGTCCTTACAACATAACAATTTTTTTGAGGTCTAGTTGTCTTCCTGCCTTATTCACACACCATTATTGTGTCAATTGTGCACAAGTTTCCCCCTTGTCACGCTAGCATATCACTCTTAATCAGTCTAAGATGAGCTCACCAAGCGTGAGAGGTTTCCAAGTCCTATAATAGCTTAACAAGAGTGAAGCAAATTGATTTTTTAATTCAACAATTAGACTCATGGTTTTAATACATCACAATAAAACAAGACCATGCATAAACCAAATATGTACATCTATATTAGGCCCCTTCATGGGTATTTATACCAGTGGGAACTTGTCCTACACTAGTCTTACAAGGGCTAATAATAACCTTTGATTTTATAACTTCAGTTTAACTACTACATTCAGTCGGTTAGCCAAATTATCCTTTTACTGATTTAAACATGTGCCGCATGTTGATTCTCTACATAAGACATTGATATATTTAGCCTTATCCGATCCCTCTATCTACGTCATGCAGATGTCGAGCACTGAAGTTTAATTCCACTTTCAGACTCGTGTTTATCCTTATCCTTTGTTGCTATGCACATCCTTTCCTTTGATCTTATCCTTTATTGCACGATGCTCTTTATGATTTCTTTGACATATATCCACTGTTCTTCTTATGCATATGATTCCTTCCTTTTTCCTTTGTATGACTACCTCTTGTATGCTCCCCTTCTTTTACCTTACACACACCCTTATATAATTCCCCCGCGCCTCCAAAGAATAAATCACATGGGAATATGATAAACATGGGCCCAACACCACTCATATGTTTCCCAAGGAATAGGGGTTTGAATCCCCTTCTTATGCCGTAATTTTGGGTTTTCATCACAAAATTTAAAAGATAAAAGCTTTACATTGTATTCATCCCCTTGAAGTGTGGGCATGCCATGTTATCAAAGACCCAAAAATGTGTTGCATGGGGTGAGGTGGTTGAATCCCACTCCCATGTCTCTCCTTTAGCTTTGGGTTTGTTTTATATTTGGTGGGAAAGATCCCACATTGTTTGCATTGCAACCAACACTTGTCTTTTTAAAATCATGTTCGGATAAGGGAGGTTTTGGTTGCAGCCACACATGTGTCATTTTATTTGAATTCCCTATAGGCTCACTCAGTAGCTATGCAGTGGTTACTATGGACTCGCCTCGACTACGAGGTGGTTGCGCATTGATTTGTGTGGCTCGAGTGTAGTAATTATTGGTTAGCTCATTGAACTTGCACTTGACTCGATGATAATTGTGAGGTGGAAAGTTGTATGTGAGTTGGCTCATCAACTTAGCACTAAGTTGTATAACAATGTGACTCGGCTTGCGAGGTGGCAATGTGGAGATCTTGGTCTCCAACTAGTTGACCTACTTGGGAATCTTTGACAACTATGTGGAATTATCCCCATATTGATGGTGCGAAGGTATTATGAAGGCTTTATATGCAAATTCACATACCATCTATAGTGAAGAAAGGTGAAAAATTCTCCATCAACAAAAAGAGTGAACTCCACCGGCTACTGGGCCCTCAAAAAAATACCATGTGGGACCCACCTCGAATTTCGAAGACTGGAGGCTAAAAACCAAATTTTTTCTCGAGAAAACTCTACCACTTTTCACCACCACATTCATCTAGTTGTGGTGCTCACACAGTGCCACATCAGCTCTGTGTAGCCTGTCCCATTATTTTTTTCAGTTGGAGAGGAAATTCAACGGGCTATATCTTCTTCATACGGTACCTATGTCACTCCGTTCAAAAGGTGTCAAAAAGCTCTCGATGAGCTCTTATGTATGTAATATGTTTTAGAGATTGTGCAAACCATAAGAATTATGGGTATGCTCCAGATCAATATGTGACATTTTTAGTGTCATGTGTCTACATTCAATGCGTACATATGTGGAATGTTTATTGCGAGATCGAGATGAATTTTTATTTAGTGGTAGTTTGAATTTATGCTCTTTAGAGGTTGACTTATCGTGGCATTCTTGTTGTGATGTTATTGGTAAGAATATAACAAAATGCATGAACCTACTCATTGTAATGGTATGGAATTTTATTTTGATTAAAATAAATGCATTTCAATTTGGTATTTGGTTCCTCGACATTGAAATTAATTGTTGTGCCCATTCAATGGTATAATTAGAATTTAGTCTACCATACAAAACACCAAAGAACATGCGCGAAGGTTGCTTTTTTCTTTTGGAATGCATATTCTTTAAATTGCCATGTTTTGTATGATGCGATTCAATTATATGATACTACATCATTCTGATTAATTTTAAACACATTTTTTGCGTATTTGTGGTCACTCCAATAATAAGTTGTGACATTGTATCTTTGTATACACATATGTTTTCTAAATGATTATGCTTTATATTTTTTGATACATGAGCAAGAAATATGTACATATTGATGTTAAAAATAAGTTTATTTGAATTGTTTTTGCAACCTACTTTAAAAATCATTTGACAGATTGTTTTGTTGCAAGGATCACTTAAATGTTAGGAATAGTAATGTTCACATGTTTAGGTTTGGCAAATATTACAGTTATATGTATATATTGTTATAACAATATATTCTTATAATTGTGTTGTACCCGTAAAGCTATTAACAAAGAATTTGGTATTATGCTTCCTATTTATTAGAAAGTTTGTTTTGTCACTCTGACTATATATTAGTCGATTACACTGTGCAAGAAATATAGAAAAAGACATTGTGTGTTTCTGCTGTGTAAAACTAAGTGTCTTTCAGATTTGATATCAGAGCGACCTTAATTCTTTGCTTATGATGGAATTTTGAGCATAGCCAGAGGCAGTTAAGTTGTTTACTATTGCCCTGATAATGAGAAACTAAATTTGTGCATAACGTTTTTGTATAGAAATCAATAAGTTTTTTGTTTAAGTTTGGAGAATGTGTACAAAAGCTTTGATATTTCTCTTCCTACGCATGCAGCTCAGCTAAGCACCATTGTTTACAGTTAACTTGTGTAGATCAACACGGTCAGATTATCCTGTGCATTGATAAATATCAAGAATGTGGAACTTGGTCTTGGAATTTGTGTAAGACATGTTAATATTAGTAGCTTGGATAGTTGTTTGTCCTCACCCTAATATAACAACATTATTTATGGGTAGTTTGGACAACTGTTCATTCTGGCCTAGAATTTAGAAAAATAGTTGTTAGGATAAAAACAATTGTTATTTAATATTGACTCCTTTTAGGTGACACCTCATAACCAAGGTTGTTAATGGTTATTGAGTTGTCTTAATCTCAGCCATTCACTTGTATTAATCTCGGCCGTTGATTTTCAACGAGAGTAGTAGTATATAGGGGGTCATTGGGTCATTTGTAATAGGAAATTTTTAGAGAAACTTCCGTAGTGTTAGCAAGTAGTCTGCAGTAGTGTTAGCAAGGAGTAGTGATAGCATTGGAGATAGCGGTGGAGGAATATCGGCAGGAGGATTAGGAGATTGTCGGAGCTGCAGAAGAGGCAAGCAAAGATTGTATCTCTTGATTTGCTGAAGTTTAATATATTTCTCATATGTAGTACTGGTTTTCCCTATGGGGTTTTTCCAGGGACAATTGTCCGAAAATATTGTGTTCACCTTATTGGGTATTTTTTATGTGTTTGTATTTGTGAAGTTACAGTTGTGTTATTTTCCAATATTTGTTGATCAAATAATCTTACAAGATAGGAGGTTAATAATCAGTAACTGTAATAGATTTTTCACATGGTATCAGAGCTAAGTTCGGGTAGAAGAGATTTACCCTAGGTGAAAGAAAGTGAGGGTTTATAAAACCCAGTTTAACCTCTTCAAAATTATTATTATTATTTTCTTTTAAGATGGCCTCAACAGGTTTAAGAGATCAGGACAGATTGGATGGAGCCTCGAATTTTGGTGTCTGGAAAGCCAAAATTTCTCTATTGCTGGAAGAGAATGGTATCAAGGAATATGTGACCACTGTTGTACCTGTACCTACAGATGCAACACAACTCTTAGCATATAAGAAGGAAGATGCCAAGGTGAGGAGGCTGATTCTTGACGGTGTCAAGGATCATATTGTTCCACATATTGCAGAGTTAGATACAACGAAGATGATGTGGGATGCCATTATGAATCTGTACCAGAATGCTACCACTAACCAGAAGTTGATTCTCAGAGAAAAGTTGAGGAATACCCGGATGAATAAGGGAGAAGACGTCACAAGTTACCTCACTAGACTTAGACTTGTCAAGGATGAATTGGCAACTGTTGGAGACAAACCAAATGACGACGAGCTAGTGAGAATAGCCCTAAATGGGTTTACTAAGTAGTGGGATGTCTTTGTTCAAGTCATCAATGGACGAGACACCTTACCGAGTTGGGATCAACTATGGAGTGATTTCACTCAGGAGGAGCTTAGACTAAGTCTTGTCAATGGAGCCAACAATAAGAGTCAGAAAAGTGAGGTGGAACAGGAAAATGTTGCCCTAGCGGGTAAAGGGAAAGCAAAGAAGGGGTCTAGTAAAAGATCAAATTCACAAGGTGAAAAGAAGAAGAAAGATTTTTCGAAGATCAAGTGCTATGGCTGTCACGAGTTTGGCCACTATGTCAGTGATTGCCCAAAAAGGAAGAAGAATGAAAAGAAAGGCAAGAAGCAAGTTGTGGCTTCAGCAAGTGCAGATGAGCTCTCTAGTAGAATGGAAGATGAGTTTGCACTCATAGCATGTATGGTTAGCTCAACCTCACAGAGTGTTTGGTACATAGATAGTGGGGCGTCATATCATATGACAGGAGTTAGAGAATACTTCTCTAGTTATAAGGAAGAGAGCACCAGAATCCAGATCTCTATGGGGAACATGTCCAAACTCAACTCAGTTGGGAAAGGGACTATTCAATTTTCAGAGGGAGAGTGGTAAGATGATTCCCCTTCATGATGTGTTGCATGTTCCAGGCTTAGGGATGAATTTGATTTCTGTATCTATCCTTCAGGACAAAGGGTACAATGTACTCTTTAGAGGGGCACATGTGTTGATCAAGCACAAGGATTGGAAATCACCCATAGCTATTGGAGTTAGGAGTGGTCGGCTTTATAGGCTGCAGTTTGATATTCCTAAGGCACTCATGAGCAACAGTAATATTAGAGATCAGGGAGAGCTATGGCATAGAAGGATGGGCCATATCCATCATGGAGCCCTTAAATTACTTCATGAGACAGTGACAAGTGTTCCTGAGGTGAGCACAGAGCACGATGATGTATGTAAGGGATGTGTGTTGGGGAAGTTTGCTAAAGCATCTTTTCCAAGGAGTGACACTAGATCCAAGGGCATTCTTGATCTAGTACATTCAGATGTATGTGGACCAATGTCAACGAAGTCTCTCAGAGGGTATGAGTAATTTGTTACTTTTATTGATGATTTCTCCAGGAAGACATGGATATACTTCTTGAAGACCAAGGATGAGGTTTTCAGTCACTTCCAAGAGTTCAAAGCTCTTGTGGAGAATTCGACAGAAGGAAGATAAAAGTTCTTCGACGACAATGGAGGTGAGTACAAAAGTAATGAGTTCTAGGAGTTCTGTACCAGAGAAGGAATCAAGAGAGAGTGGACTGTTCCTTACAATCCGCAACAGAATGGAGTTGCTGAGAGGAAGAATCGGTCTATAATGGAGGCATCAAGGGCTATGTTGCATGACCAGGATATACCCCATTATTTGTGGGCAGAGGCATGCAAAGATAGCAAGTATACATACATAATAGAGTTCCACATAAGGTACTAGGGAAGATGACACCAGAGGAAGCATTCACTGGGAAGAAGCCAGATGTCAGTCACTTTAGGATCTTTGGGAGTTTGGCATATTGTCACATTCCTAAGGATACACGTACCAAGTTAGATCAGACTGCGGAGAGAGGGTACTTTGTGGGGTACAGTGAAACCTCAAAGGCATATCGGATATTCATTCCGGGGACCAGGAGGATTATTGTTCGACGTGATGTCAAGTTCATGGAGGACAAGGCATTTAGAAGGTCTAGAGATTTGCCAGTAGATGATCAGAGTGAGCAGCCAACAGAAGCTCCAAGGATCACTCAATCGAGTCAAGGGCAGCAAAGCTCGAGTACAGTTACTAGTACAAGCATAGACTCAGGAGGAGAGAGTTTTCAAAGTATGGAGCAACAGGTGCAAGAAGAGATGCATCAAGAAGACATGGAGGTTGATATTTCATCCTCTACAGTTGGCAGCAAGAACCGTGAGGTTCAAGAGATACGTAAGAATACTCGGGAGTTAGTGGGTACTCTTAGGAGGAGTAATAGACAAGGGAAACCACCAGCCGGTGTATGATGACTATGACTATGTTGCATTAGTTAGTATGTTGGTAGATAGTGAACCTTCTAGCTATCAGGAGGCTGCACAACATCAAGTGTGGCAAGAAGCAATGGTTGAGGAGTATACTTCAATTATGTAGAATGATGTGTGGGAGGTAGTGCCTAGACCAACAGATATATAGGCCAGTGGTTGGATCACGTTGGATCTATAAGATCAAGCATGGTGCAGATGGTAGCATCGAGAAATATAAGGCAAGGTTCGTGGCAAAGGGGTTCTCTCAGAAAGAGGGAATAGACTATGAGGAGACATTTGCTCCAGTTTCTAGGTATACTTCTATACGAGCTGTAATCTCAATTTCAGCACAGATGGGATGGCAGATCCATCAAATGGATGTCAAGACAGCGTTTCTTAATGGTGAGTTGAAAGAGGAGGTATACATAGAACAACTGAGAAGGCTTTGTAGCACACAAAGAAAGAGACCCACGCATGTAGATTGAAGAGAGCGTTGACGGACTCAAGCAAGCTCTCGAGCATGGTATGAGTGCATTGATAGTTACTTGCAGGAAATGGGCTTTGTGAAGAGTGAGGCGAGATGCTAATCTCTACTACTTGGTAGTTGGAGGTGAGATTCTCATTCTTTTCCTATATGTAGATGACTTGTTTCTTACAGTTCATTTGGGCTTATAGAAGAATGCAAGAGGGATCTTGCAAATGGAGTTCGAGATGAAGGATTTGGGACTTATGCACTACTTTCTAGGCATGGAGGTATGGAGAAAGATGGAGAGATTTTCCTTGGGCAAGGGAAATATTGCATGGAAATCTTGAAAAGGTTGAGGATGGAAGATTGCAAATTCATGTCTACTCCCATGATCATGAATTGGAGGAAGGTAGACACATCCAGGAGAAGGATGTAGACCCCACCTTATACGAGGGTAGTTGATTGGTTCTCTCATGTATTTGGTCAATACCAAGCCGAGATATAGCTTTTGCAGTTAACTCTCTTAGTCGGTTCATGGTTGAGCAAAGAGAGTGCATTGGACTGCGACAAAGCATGTGTCTTTGCGTTATTTACGAGGTACAATCGAGCATGGAATTAGATATGCTCGAGGTGAAGGAATCAGTTGATGGGCTATATTGACGCAGATTGGGCAGGTAGTATAATGGACAAGAGGAGCACTTCAGGGTGTTGTTTCAGTCTGGGATCAGGAGTTGTATCTTGGTTCAGCAGGAAGCAAAAGTCTGTGGCTCTGAGTTCAAGCAGAGTCAGAGTACATAGCAGCTAGCATGGCAACATGTGAAGCTATATGGCTTCGGAAGTTGCTAGTAGCTTTGTTTGGTCAGAAGGTTGAGACTACGGTGATACACTGCGACAATCAGAGTTGCATCAAGTTGACTGAGAATCCGGTGTTTCATGATAGGTCAAAACATATAGACATCAAGTATCACTTCATCAGAGATTGTGTACAGCGCGGGGTTGTTAAGCTACAGTTTGTACCTACAGATCAGCAGGTAGCAGACATTCTGACAAAGGCATTGGGGAAGGAAAAATTCATCTTCTTCAGAGAGATGTTGGGTGTCATGCAGAACAACTTCCTCGCTAAGAGGGAGTGTTAATATTAGTAGCTTGGACAACTGTTTGTCCTCACCCTAATATAGCAGCATTATTTATGGGTAGTTTGGATCAGCTGTTCGTTCTGGCCTAGAATTTAGAAAAATAGTTGTTAGGATAAAAATAATTGTTATTTAATATTGACTCCTTTTAGGTGACACCTCATAACCAAGGTTGTTAATGGTTATTGAGTTGTCTTAATCTCATCCGTTCACTTGTATTAATCTGGCCGTTGATTTTCAATGAGAGTAGTATATAAGGGGTCATTGGGTCATTTGTAATAGGGAAGTTTTTAGAGAAACTTGCAGTGTTAGCAAGTAGTCTTGTAGTGTTAGGAAGGGCGCAGTGATAGCGTTGGAGATAGCAGTGGAGGAATATCGCCGTGGAGGATTAGGAGATTGTCTGAGCTCGCCAAGAAGAGGCAAGCAAAGATTTGTATCTCTTGATTTGCTGAAGTTTAATATATTTCTCATATGTAGTATCTTGGTTTTCCCTACGGGGTTTTTCTAGGGACAATTGTCCGAAAATATTGTGTTCACCTTATTGGGTATTTTTTATGTGTTTGTATTTGTGAAGTTACAGTTGTGTTATTTTCCAATATTTGTTGATCAAATAATCTTACAAGATAGGAGGTTAATAATCAAGAATCGTAATAGATTCTTCACAAGACATGATTCAAAGTTGGAACACTTATTTTTATAGAAAAGGAAGGCACAATTGTAGAGGGAAAATGTGCAGTCCAGCCTGAGCATATATTATGATGTATGCATTAGATCTGGATTGAGTGACCTTTTAATGCAAGAACATCGAGATTTGCATTAAAATCTATCTTGGACTCGTTTTGGCCGTATTTTCTGATTGTCATCATTAGTTGCACACAGATCTTGCAAATGTCAACCTACTCCTAGCTCAAGTAAAGATTGTGGAAGGCACTCCTTGGTAGATCAAGAAGACTTTGGTGACTTGCATTGCTCTTCGACCAGACTTTGACATTGTTGACACCAGAGTGCTCATGCCCGCATCCAGGAGTTGTATTTCGTCCTCCTACCAGCGATGGAATTTCAACCAGAGTTATATCAGATCGAGTTTACAACGTCTCAATTCATTCTCTCAACAGTTGTAGTTGACTATTCAATAATCGACTTGTATCTCACACAATCAACACAACTGTCCATGCATCTGTCTGTAAAAGTAACGTGGCAGCGGCTAGTTCCAGTGTGTGAAATTGAGATCCAAATTCGTCCATGCATGCCTCGTTTATTAGATTGTAATTCCTGTTTTATGTTGACTTTGTTTTTAGTTTGGAGTTTAGTTCGAAGTCATAAAAGGTCGATTTGTCTTAAAATGTGCAAAGGAAGTAAAAAAGGTATGTGAAAGTAAGTCTTGTAATCAAAAGAGTTGTTTATGTGTGTCCCATATAATACTATATAAATATTATTATTGTGTCCCATATAATACTATATAAATATTATAAAGAGTCTCATTATTTAGGTAAAGTGATATTGACTCCGTTTAATACATGAGTCCGTTTAATACATGTTGAACATATTGTCTATTCATTAAATGGTTTAGTGTATTAGGGTCATTGTGAAATTTAGCAAAAATTGTCAATTTAATAAGTCTTGGTATTGTCATAGTATTTATCATTAAAAGTCTCGCCATTGAATGTCGTTTGTCCATGTGAAGTCTATTTTATTGTAGAGTCCTTTAATTTTGTTCAAGTAGTCAAATTTGTGAATTATCGTCAAAAGTCCTATCATTGTAAAAAGTCCGTAAAATATACTTTTTTTTTCCTCATGAGATACATTTTCGGTGTTACCCGACGTCAAAAAAATAAAATGATTTCACATTATGGAGGGGGGTGGGGGGAGAGGTAGGGGAATAATAAACCCAATGTGGAGTTTGTTGAGCTTTATATTCAAATCAGGATGAGCTAGGAGTATGACATTAGAGGATGGAGGCAAAGGAGGTGGAGGTTAGACAATGACCTCTTGTTAGTCACTAATAACGGGGCCGCGCGCAGCTATGATGTGATTTTGTGGTGTGAATTTCTTTAATTTGTGTGCTTCAGCTTCATATTACATGTTTTATAGTATAGTGTGTAGTTTTCAACGAGGTGTGAAACATAAGAACAAATATCCATTCTTGTTCACATGTTTATGAGGGTATTCCTACATAATTCCCATATGTAAAAACATAGTGAAGAATAAATAGCACAATGAAATGCAACATCATGAGTCTTGAAGAGGTTGAATAGTCGGATGT
Source organism: Taxus wallichiana var. yunnanensis (assembly GCA_018340775.1). Classification (NCBI taxonomy): domain Eukaryota; kingdom Viridiplantae; phylum Streptophyta; class Pinopsida; order Cupressales; family Taxaceae; genus Taxus; species Taxus wallichiana. The sequence continues at coordinate 793,590,862 of CM031239.1, forward strand.
GTTCTGTTCATACCTAGGTTTTCAGTTAGCCTCTGGAAAACCATTGAAGGTTTTTCATATGTGTTTTTGCTCAAGTTCCCACACTACTAAGTTAGATGTGTTCCCTAGAGTGATTGGTTGATAAACAAATGATTCCTAAGTGTGTTCCATCCTCGTTGGTAGATGTGTTCTCGATAGCACATGGTTGATAAGAAGTTGATGTGATCCTTCTTTTACCTTCAGTTTGAGTGTTGTACCAAGATCATGAGTAAGCACGGGTGGTAGACTACAGAGGAAGTGTGAAATTTCTTTTACTACCATGTAAACATTATGATCCGAAAATAATCAAATTATTACTACTTGATCTAGGACCCTTATAGGCTTTAAATATTGCCGACAATTTGCTCCTTTTAAGTAATCAATTTAAAATAATGCAAGACAATAATGACAATTGCACACTGATTGATTACGGAGTTCGACAATTACCTACGTCTCGGGTTCTTATCGAACCGTTCCACTAGTCAAAACTTGTAAGTTACAATAGTACTTTCACAAGAAAACCTAATGGAAACTATTTAAACTTGCTTAGAAGAATAACCAGACCTTCGGACGACAAGGGTGAAAAATAGCACTCGACTTCCACTTTCTTGGTGTATTCGGCAAGCTTGATGGCTCCAACTCCATTTTCGAAACCTCCGGTTCTCGATCGGCCTTCCAGACGCTAATACAACGCCCTATGGCTCTCCGGTCGATATACCAAGCTTCACAATAATTTACTGTGGCGCTATGGGCCGACTAGGTAGTATGAATAACTCCTAGCCACAAATATTCCATCTAATATTACCTAAAATAATAGGCCAATAGAAAATATTTGTTGACACATCTCACAAATAAGCTTAAAAAATAATAAGCTTCTCGGACTAATGTGTGTCCCTACAATAAGCTTAACAAATAATAAGCTTGGGGTGTGTGTTTACAATGCAAATGGGTTCCCTATTTATACATTTTTAGGGCCCAAAAAATATGCATTGCATATTATCCTTAGGCTATTTTTAAACCTTACCCGTAGCATGTATAATGGTATTAAAACCCATTTTTGGTGGCATAGCATTTAATAAGGGATGATATCCCAAATGAGTGGCTTTTGTGAAGTGGGTTAAATCCCATATTTGGTGGGATGGAAATTGTTTGAGCATAACCGCCCCCTCCAATATCGCTTCACTTCGCCCTTCCACGTGGTCCTTGGCAAAATGGCGGTTAAGTGGTTGGTTTAATACTAATGTATAAACATTAATATGTATAGTTTTGTGGCATAATGTGGTATGTGGAATTTGGGAATAATGCGTGGCATTTGGAAAGTGGACTTACCAAGTAAATATAATTTTGACCCATGTAATGTGGTATGGAAATAATTAACTCGGTCAATAGCATATATTCCACTTATCGTCTCCCAATAGGAAAATCAATCGTATTCGATTCATGGTGGCAAGACATGTGGTGGCTTGTGGACCCACCACGTCGGTGATAATACCATAGTCCACATGGCAGTTGGGCTCCCCTCCGTAATAAAAGTTGAGCCTCTTGTTCCAACGTGCCATTCCATTCCACGATTTTCGACGACCGGTGGTTAAAACCCCTCCAATTTTGCCAACGCCTTTTTGCCACATGTCATAGTGCGATTGGTCCAATATTGACCAGTTGACCAAAGTTGACTTTCCTCTTGACCGAACTTTGACCGGACATAACTAGAGCTCCCGATGTCCGTTTTTCCGCATTCTCACAGTCGTTGGAAATCTCTCGAGATGATATTCTATAATGACACCATTTAAGGATGTTTAGGGAACTTTCAAAAATGATCCCTTGATCACACCTCCCCACTGAGAAAGGCTTTTTGTCCCAAAAAGCTTCTTTAATTAATTGGGTAAGGTATGAAAATTTTCCTTTCTATTTCCATTCAAATCAGATCTATTGTTATTTTTCATTAGTATATGATCGTTCATGCTTGCAGTGGCTCATTTTTTTAATTTGCTCGATGCTTCGGATTATGAGGTTTGAGATTTACAGAGTTTGCAATGATTGAACTTGCTTTGGTGTCATGCCACTAAATCAAAGATTCTAGGTTTTTACAGTGCACAATTGGTTGTATAAGTCATCATTATAGAACCCGGGGCTTTGATTTGTTGTATTGTTACAAAATTTGAAAGGCCAAGGTGGGTTTTGTTAGGACAACTTTACAGATGATTACTATTCTAGGTTTTTGTGGTGTAGATTAGGTCTAAATACGTTGAACATAAAGCTCACTCTTGGACATGTTCCGCTCCCACACCCAACAAATCTATTTCTTATTGGAGCCCCTTGTGAACTTTCAACGGTGTAGAATTACGCATGGAATGGACACTGAAAGCTAAGGCGGTCATGCCACGTGGCACCCGGTCAACACGTTCACGAAAAATAAGGGTCCTTCATCGCTAGTGGTACATGACCCGTTTGACCCGCTAGATTATATAAGATGCAAGCCTCGACCCGTCAACCCATTCAATCCACCCGAGTCACCGACCCGCCGTTTGTTTGTGTATGCGAATTCTTTAAACCGCCCGACCCGCCGGTTGTTTAGTGATTGGAAGGAAGTGAGTGAAGTTAATATAACATATGGGAAGAATACTGTAGTAGTTATAATGGTGATGATGATGATGTTGTGCATATTAACCGAGCGAAGCCATCGAGAGTGGGTGAATGTGGGAAAATGCCGGTGAATGTAGTTGCACAAAGTCGAGCCCGTGCATCGGAGCAGCTAATAATTGAGGAAAATCATGGCGATGCCTGCATGTATGTGTGCGGTCTTTCTTTCTCCCGTGGCTAAGTAGGCGGGAATCAATTTGGGGGTTGCCATTACCATTCCTAAACGTTGCAATATAAATAACAGGCTCGTCAGAAAGAAATGCGGCCGTAAGTAATTTCTTTTAATTATTTAATTTTGTTGAAAGATTATTTATCATTTCTATCTCTATGAGACTTGTTTTGTTTGTAGATGTTGGTACTAGCGGACTAGAAGAGATTAAGTGTTTGAAGATTTTTTTGGTTTGTAAATATGTTTATTTATTTTTGCCCATAGGCTTCTTAGAGACAACTTTCTTTGTAACTGATTTTTTTTTTGGTAGTCCTTTATTTTATAAAAAATAAAAAACCATGTTGTTTCAAATAAATATCTTTATTATTGCAATATCTTCTTTCTTTGTAACTGCAATTGGACACCTAATGCCCTTCCATATTCTTCATTTTCCCTTTTCTCTCCACTTTCAACTCTCCCCTCCCAATTTATATGCGTATCGACCTCTCACAAGCACCTATGGATATTTTTGGTAGTTTAATTAATTGAAAGTATGTCTTATCGACTACGTAATAGTTTTTTTTTAATTTTTTGAGTATAATTTTTCTATTGCTTAGTCAACAATTCAACTTGCTAATAGATGTGATGAAAAGTATCTTCCCACTTCCATATCTAAAAAATTGTACCATATTAAATAGTACAAGCAACAACCATCCATATCAATTAAAACTACAACCCTTTTCATTTAAAATTATTTAAGAAGTACTATTAAGGAATAAATTGAAGATTATAAATTTAGGAATCTTACAAGGTTTTTACTTATTTTAAGAGGAAAGATTTTAAATAGCATGGTGAATATTAATTTATTGGTAACATTTTTTTTGGTACTTTTGAGTGTTAAATTCATATATTTGTCATTCAATTTTAAATTAATTGAAGCACTAGTTTCTATAGGAGGTTCAAAATGACCAATAAGACTGAAAAATATATTACACAAAATTCAATACATAAAAGGAATGTCTCTTAAGATTTTGAAGTTTGCTATTTGGAAATATACCTAGAATTATCTATACACGAAGACTCAATTTAAATCTAATTAAAATAATTTAAAAATAATCAAGATTGAACATTTCTCTAAGAATCTATAGAAATCTCTAAAAAGATAATAGTATCTTACCTTCCCAAAACATGTCAATTAAAAATTGTTTTCATCTCTTAAGATTTATATTTTTGTGAATGATGTAACAAGACACTACTATCATCAATATTAATTTCAAGCTTTTTTTTTAATTTCATTATATTTTAAAACTTGTTAAATTATTTATAATTGTTATTGTTATTAATTAATTTGATTTGTATATTTCTTTGATGTGTGCGCAGTTATGTGATTCCTAGGTGACTTTGGAGTTCCTTATGCTTTAGAGGGCTATATTCTATTTATTAAGAATAAAGGTGCCCTTATCTTGGCTTCTATTTAATTGATATACCTAGTCTATAGGTTAAATGACAATGTTTAATGTTTGAAGTATATATAAAACATTAATAATATATATGGATAATTATTTTAGTTTTCGTCTTGGTTGGAAATTTCTTCCTGCATCACTTATACTTGGTTGGATGTACAAGTTCTTTCTACATCACTTATACCTATGGTAGTAACTCGAACTTTTGAAAACTTATTTATAAGTCTTATATCACTATTATAGATATTTTAAATGTTTTTATTTGTACAAACTTGATAGATATTAATGTGGTCTATCCAAGACACTAATTTTTCTAATGATAAAATTTATCAATAAAATATATTATGTAAATTGTGTATTATTATAGGTTTTTTTAAAACATAATTATTGTAGTTTGTGGACACAATTTTAATATGCTAGCATAAGCTAGTAATTTTGGATTTTACGTACATAAAATTGTAATTAGAAATAAATAAATAAAGAAAGTAAGAGTGAAATATTTTTTACTAATACGAAGGAATTTTTTTACATTGAATGTCGAAGCATTACAACATGTTATAGAAAAATTACAATATTGAGTAAGCATAAATGAGCTCCTTTAACTAAGCAACTACGGGTAATAGTTATCCACACTTTCAAAATCACACAAGACATGATCTTGACATTAACCTTTTAACTCTCTACATCGGGGTGTCAGGGGCCTTTGCATTTAGCAATAATTGATCCTTAGTGGACTCTATGTGAACAAACAATTTATCAATGGACCAAATGGTTCTTGATAACATGATAGGAATTTGAATGAATTGTTTTAACAAGAATGTGGTGTACTGAGGAGAATAATTTTACTATCATGCTAAAAGTAGGTAAATAATCTTTTAAATTTATATTAATCTTATCTTTTTTATTCAATCAAATCCTATTTTTTATACTCTAATTGAGAAAATATTTTTGAATAACATATATTTTATACTTTCACTGAAGCGTTTTCAAACCAGTAGAACTTATTGCACTTGACATATGCCATGAAACAAATGGTGCATATTCATTTGAACATCGATATATTGCATCCTCTGAACTGTTCATTTGGTGTGGTGAACAATGTTGCAAGATAGACACGAGGCTATTGTATCACATGAGAAAGCTCGCATGCAGGAGTAATGCAACACATGGAAAGGTTCACCATAAATCTCTTCTATTGCATTGTACCAGTGCACCCCCAAAATTTTATTGTGGTTGTGAGAAAATGAGGGACATTGGTGTGGAGGAGGTCTATATTTTTTAATTGACTGGTGAATTTGGGTAGTTACTTGGACCGATACTAGTATTACGAGTAGTGTTTCTCTCATTACGATGTAAACCTCACATCCTTTCCCTAAATCACTTGTAAAACACTAAAACATAAAACTATCAATTGCACAAGAGTTGGAAGATACGCCAGATGGGATGCAAATGGAATGTTCTCATTAAGTAATATAGTTTAATTCAAGTGTGTTTTTAATATTAATATCAACTTTCCCAACAAGAAAATCCTAAAATTTAAAAAAAAAAACTTTAAAAATCAAAACCATAAGAAGTAAAGTTCTCTTGCCTTGTGTATGAATCCACATTTTACATAAATATGTACCATATAATTTCCAATTGTGACATCTGTAAAAGACCCAGGTTTCCCATGATTCTTTGATGGATGACCAAACCCAATTTTGAAGCTCTCATTTAGGCGTAAACTGAGAGGATGTTGGATATATAAGATGCATTGATAAATTTCTCACCAACAAGAATATACCACAAATGTATTTTACCTTCATAAACACTAATCTAGAAACAATACAAATACATCATATTAGAATTGATAAATTAAAAATAAACGGAACACAAAACATTAGAAAAGGTAAACATTAACGAGGATTAATTTATTCTTTCAATGCAAAGTTCCCAAACTCTCCAAAAAATACCAAGCTTGTTAATATTTATTAAATATTGCAAGCCTTCACTTTTATTTTCCTTTATATTTGATTAAGCCTAAGCAATAAAAACACTCCACCTCTGCGGATTTAGGAGTCGCGATACATTTCACAACAGAAGCAGATGTTGGCTCTTGAGGAGCAAAATACACTGTTTTAAATCTCCCATTTTGATAGAGGCTGAGAGGATGTTGTCAAAGGTTGTGGAGTCTGGATTTACAACTACCAATTGCATTTCCCTGAAAGTTTCTAAGGTCTTTTCAACAAACCTATTTTTTTTTGCATATCCCACAATCATTGCTAGTCCATGAGACCACATCTTTCAAGGGTTTTGTCAAATAGTTCACATTCTTCCACATCTTGTAGACATATCTTCTAAGGCACTTGCAAACTTAAACATCTGACGAATGCCCCTTCTTCATAATGCTTCAAAGGATGTCCACACCTTGTTTCAAAATTCCTATTTTTGCGCACGCGCCGATAGAATTCTAGTAAAGGAGAACTAAATTATGCTAATATTCTCCTATTTTAATTAGCCTCCACAAAAGGAGGGGCCAATGCAAAACATGGCTGTTATCACCCATTAATTGCATGAAAACAAAGGAGCATCCAACAACTCTACTTCTGCCGAGTGCCAAAGAAAGAGGCAATTATAGTAGTTTCTGTCTACATCATGATGGCATGTAATTAGGGATTTGGCCATAAAAATGAACACCCCCATCATTAATCATCATACTATTTTGGGTTATTTAAGCTAGGTTCGGTTTATTGCGGTTGGGGTGGGCAGTTAATCTGTAGTCCAAATACAATTGATCCACCAATAATGTGAGAGATGGTCTTACACAAGTTGGTAACATGCTAGGAAAGGTGAACCAATTAGTAGTCTCAACATCCGATAAATAAATGACATAACCACAAATATACATGTAAACCTAAGGTAGTGGAAGAGATGGCTAGTGGGTTACAACTCTCAAATATTTATTTAATGCAAATATCTCTAGATCTGCATTTTGACAAATAAGTAAACCAAATATTTTGTAAATTAGCCTAATAAATATTTTTAACTAATATTTGTTTACTGGCGATTATAGACGGTTCTCATGTATGAGATAGGTAGTTTGTAGGTATTATACAACTTTAGTAGCCATATTGTGGGAATGCATTCCCCCAATAAAAGTCTATCTGCTAAAAATATTGTTACTAAAAAAATGTTTTCCATAGGTGGCCATCAAAATTAAAGGCTAAATAGTCTTAGCTTGTGTTAAAATAAGAGCCTTGAACACGGTATGAACATCCCGATTAACTAAAAATATGGTTTTAATTATTTTTATGAGCTAATCTAAGTAGAAACTAAGTGTTATATCAAAGTGCTACAACTAGATATTTTGCTTTTGTACTTGAATTAATTAAAATAATAGAAATGAAAGGGATATGTTACTAACCTATAAATAACTTACCTCATTGTGTGTTGGACTATGGTAGACTGGTATGCGAGACTAGGTAGGCTATGACCGAATGACTTCATGAAGGGTAGGAGCTGATTTTTTGTCTATCTTGAGGCACTGGGAGTGTCTTGGGGGTGCCCTAGTCTGGATTCTAGGCACTAGGAACTATGAAAATACTTAGGATTGTGTTTGGTAGTGTCATAAGGAGGTCTGAAACCCTACCTATCTATCATGGTAGATTCACTAGATGAACTGAATAATGACCTACAAAACAAAAGGTTAGTGGGGTTGGACTGTCCTCAACCACAAAACTAGTGGACTTATTGTTGAGCATTGCACTACATTATGGACCCTGATGTAGTTCTGGTGTGTGTGTGTGTAATTTTATGCCTAGGGTGCCCTAACACCAATGATGCGGTAATAAGGGGCAATAACTAGATGTAAAATGTAAAATAATAGAATGAATAGAATGGAAAGAATACAACCCTTTCCCTTTGTGCTTGTGTGATGTAGATGTGATGCAGATGTAGAAGAAGCCCAAATGTAGTCCCTTGCCTTAGTAGATAGTTGCCCTTGATGTGTGTGATGTCCACCCATAATGTGGTGAGTATGCTTTGTTTATATAGGGATCTCTTGCTCAAATTTTGACACTAGTGACCCGAAATTTCGACTATGACCTAGGGGAATACATGGGGTGACTATTAGGACCAAACCTCAAATAAATAAATTAAGACCACAAATCACGATGACATGGGCACCTAAAATCATGGACTGGGTGCCCGGGGTGCCCAGTGCAACCCTAGGTGCCCTGATGTAGACTAAAAGATGACAACTAAGCTAACTACGACATCTGAGACACTATAAGAGATGGCCAAAAATACAGAGACAACTAATGAATGAAGTATACAAACAAACAACTATGATGATTGACTCACTGACCACAAAAACCCTAGAAATAGGTCACTAGTGAATACTTTTACTACGCAAGATCCATATATAAATTAACATACCGGTGGTATAAATGTAATAGTAAATGTGTGATTTTGTGACTACATTTTCCCCACTTTATGTTGGTGAGTGAAAAGCTTGGTAACATAAAGTAGATAGAGATGCATACCTGAGAAAAATCCAGAGAATCCCAAGTTGTAGAAGAACACACAAATGTGTAGTAGAAGCGTGTCGAACCATGGATCAATGAGTTGATCCATGCAACATAAAAGTGTAAATGTCATGATGAAGTGTGGAAAATGAAAATGATGATTAGATGATTTTGGATGTGGTTAAATATCAAATAGGTGGGTAGGGAGTGATCAATTCCCAACTTGAATGCTTGTAAATGAAATGGAATGATGGGAGGATTTGGGCGTCCTGATGCCAGAGGAAGAGTGTAGGGAGAAAAGTGTGTTATTCTCCAAGCTTTAACTACATCCCCAAGATCTAGCCACTACAGATGGACTTAGATAAAAAAGGTGGTGATTTTGGATCCAGATGAATTTGTTTAAACAATTGACCCATATAGGAGTGATAAGGGGAAAGGAACTCTTGCCCCCACTTCATGGGTGTCACCGCAATGTAAAGGCTTCCAAGTTAGGTCATGAGGAAGTAAACCACGATAGAGAATGAGATGGCTTCCAAGTTAGGTCATCTGGAAGTGAGTGCGATAGAAAATGAGATGGCTTCTAAGATGACTTCAAGTGAGATGGCTTCATGTTAGGTCAGGAAGTGAATGCGATAGAAAATGAGATGGCTTCCAAGTTAGGTCATCTAGAAGTGAACGTGGAGTATAGAATAAAATCCCAAGTTATGTCATCTGGGAATGGAATGGTGAATGTAACTCCCAAGTTAGGTCATTTGGGAGACTGCTCATGAATTTGAATGGTCTGATTTGAATGTGTTGATTTTGATTGGTTGATTGGTTGGTTGGTTACTTGTGGAGAGGTTTTTGCTAATTGCCCCTAGGTTAGGTCATTAGGGGAAGGTTGTTAGGAGTTGGTAAGATGTCACATAAGATGGTTTTTAGTCACTTATTTCCCCAAGTTAGGTCATTAGGGGGGAATTGATAAGTTATGATGTGTGAAGGTGTTTTAGAAAATGTTACACGATTGTTGCCCCCAGATTAGGTCATTAGGGGAGATTGATGGTGAAGTGTCATGGTATAAGTTGTGAGGTGTTGGATTCATGATTTTGGGATGCATGGTGACATAAGGGGGATTATAGGGGACCCCTAATGATATGCCCCCTTTCGGCAAAAGAGGGAGTGGTGAGCGAGAAAAACTTCTAAGCTGAAAGTAATGACAAGAGGTTAAAACATGGTTGTAATGAATAGAAAATATTAGGATGGTGTATAACATGTGTGAAACATGTATAGTATGGTGGTAGGTGGAATTCTGAAAAGAATTCCACAAATGGGGTACAAATCGAGTAAAAATGCTCAAGATATGACCAAAATGGTGTTGTGTGTATTAGTTGTGATGATAAGTGTGAAATGTAGGCCATAGTAAAGGTGGCATTTGTAATGGGCTTATAAATAGGAAAGTGAAAAGGTAACTTATCACTTCATTTTTTTTTGGTGTGAGTGTAAGAGTGTATGTGAAGTGAGTGAGGATGCCTCAAGTGAGACCACTACGTCCGACCCGGTTTGAGAGAGTAGCGACCGCGGTAGCATCGTCGTGTACTACCTTGCAGAGTTGGTAAAGTGTTATTTTTGCTAAAATGTAGGGTGGATAGGTTGTTGAGTTGAATTTTTGCATTTTTGATATTTTTAGTTTTCTTGGCATTTGGGACTTGGACAAAAGTGGTGAGGGCACTAGTGACCCTTGGGACTGAGCGCCCAGATCCTAGAGCTAGTGCTAGTGTCTGGGGGCCCCAGATCCGATGTTGGGCGCCCTGGTCCAGAAAATTTTGGTTTTGTGGATACTACTATGGAATGTGTTTCTAACATGTTGAGAAGTTGTTTTTTGATCATGGAAAGTGTTCTAATCATTGTGTTTGTTGTTGTTTTGTGTTGTGTAGAGGGATATCCACTGAGGGAGTTTCGCGGTGGTCGACATCTGAGTACACTACTGGGATTGGGTTTTCGGATGATGAGTGGGATGTGTTGGACCATTGCCAGCCTATGAAATATAGCATGGATGGGGATGTGCCCCATAATATGCCTATGTTGACTGCGTTGTGTGAGAGATGGTGTGTAGACACATGCACATTTTGGTTGCCTATGGGAGAGATGACAAGTGACACTTTGGAGGATGTATATCACATATTGTGGTTTCTAGTGGTTGGGGAGAGAGTACAGTGATGGTGGTAGTGGATATGGAGTGGCAGAATGCTTGACTAGGTGATATTTTATTGGGGCCTAGGTTCCCATGGAGGCCCATATTAGTCTGGATGTGATATTATAGTTGAGGGTTCCATGTTTGTGGAAGTTCATCACAATGGTGATAGTGTCTTATATAGTAGTGGAGGGAGGGGGTGTCGGCATCTTGTATAAGATGCATGACATATGTTAGTGGATAGAGGAGGATGGGATGAGATATGCATGGGGCGTGGTGTGTGTTGGCCCACATGTATAGGGACTTGTATCAGTTTACACACATGATGAGCATGGTGGGGGTATAGGGCCACCACACTGCTACATGTATGGGCATATGAGCACATAGCCACATGAGAGGTTAGAGGGCCACAAGGAGAGTGGATATGGCCTGAGATATTTACATGGCATTGGGTGGATATTGTGGTAGGAAGATGGACATGGATAGCTTTAGAGCATTGATAGACAAGATGGGGCTTGAGTCAGTGACATGGAGGTTGTATCATGAGTACGGGGGATGGCCCGAGGATGCGATAGAGCTGTGATGTATTTAGAGAACCATGTGGTTAGAGGACCGCTTTCAGGTGTAGTAGAGTTATTTTCAAGTGGAGAGAGTGTCATGCAAAGTTTGGGATGGCACAAGATGTGCCCCCAGAGCCATATATATGGCTACGGGCCGTGAGAGCCCCTAGGAGGGCATGTGTTAGGCCAGGGCCCACATGGAGAAGTTGGTACCACCGGGGTTAGATGTGGTAGACCCATAGAGATAGTGAGTATGGATGGATGATGATGCGGGAGTATGAGGATTATCGAGCAGTGGTGGGAAACACATCAATGGGTGTTGTTATACCCAATATTTGTGGGTGTTATGGAGTTACTAGTAGGAGGAGAGGGTGAGGGAGGCATCCTGACCCTAGTAGTGGTGGTGATGATAGATCGTAAGTATTTGTGTATGCTAATGTGGTTAATGAATTTTTTATGTTGTTTTTTGTATGTGGTTGACTAACATGAGGTTGTATGTTGTGTGTATGTAGGGGATGCCTATTGGTCATTGATAGTAGACACATCGATCACACATTGAACATGTGAATGTGCCCTATGATGTGTTATGGGGGATACTAGAGCATGTGGATGACATCGTGGGTGAGCATGCCCATTTGTTTGAGCTAGTAGCCATATAATAGCAATGTGACATGTGGTGCTGCTTAATGAGAGGGACGAGGCACATGGGAGGAGACTCGTCATGCCCGAGAGAGGTGGTAGGTGGTGGTCCCTTGGCTCAAGATGTGTTCACCCGATATGTAGATTTTAATGTCAGTTCTCGGAGAAGAACATGGAGATTGCGATGTTGCAGATAGGTGGAAAATTTTGGGGCCACAAAATGTGGCATCACGTCGGTGGTGAGGCATCGAGTTCTAGGGCTCTCATGATACAAGAGTGAGAGTGATGATGATGATTTGTGATAGTGATGATCGGATATGATGTAGGGGCCTTGCCCCCAGTGATGAAACATGTTTTTGTGATGATGATTGTATGAATGCTATATGTATGGACACCTATTTTGGATATGTATGTGATCAATAATTGAGATGTTTTATTATTTGTGATGTAATGGAAATCATATGGTTGTATGGTTATTTTTCTAGTATGTGTATTGTGGTGTATGTGATGAATATAAATTTGTATGATGATGTGAGTAATGGTAGATAGAATATGATGATGTAGATAACTAATGTAATGTGATTGATGAGATGAATAAAGTATGTAGCATGTAGGTAATGTAATGGTGATAATAGAATAAATGTGAAAATAGATAAATGTATCATAATGAAGATGTGAAAATGTAATATAATGGTAATATGATAAAGTGATGAAAAATAGGAGGGGGGGGATTAACGATGCCCCCAGTGTATAGATGAATAGGCTCATGTAGTAAGACCCCTCAGTAGTCAAGGATGAGCCACATAAGTAAGAGTGCATCATTGGGAAATGATTGAGGTGTGCTAGATGAAATGATGGAGCGTGATGAAAGGTTCTTAAAACTAATCCCTCAACAATCATGTAAGAATTGTAAGAACACAAGTGCATCATCGGGGGTAAGGTGATAATGATCACCTACCAATGACCAAGATGATGGGTGGAGGTGGATGCATATGGAATAGATGGAGCATGAGTGTATGGACCAAAGTGTGTGTCATATGGAGTGACCATGGGATATGTAGAGACTGGTGGAAACCCATGGGATGGATGTGATGGATAGTGTGAGTGAGGTGAATGTAATGAATATGGAGGTGGAAGCAATGGAGGTGGTGGATAGTGAGCATGTGCATGTGGTGGTGGTGATTGACAAACAAACTGAGTACCTAGTGCATAGGAGACCTAAGGGGTGTATGCCTATGTTGTCGTGGTGAAGGAGACAATGATTACTCATGAGAGGAAAAAGATATGACACCAAGTGTCCTCTAAATGTTGTAACCTCTCACGTAAAGAAAGATAATCATTGTCACGATGGCCACTAATATGGTGGTAATTATAATAATATTGATCATGTTGTCATTGTAAACGGTGTGGAGGGTGGTGGTGATTGGAAGGAAGCTGAATTAATCACTTAGTAAGTAATATATAAAAACATCATGAGGTTGAGCATTAGGTGAAAAAACAAAGGCTCACGGTATTGAGGTGAAGTAGTAGTAGTGGTAAGTGGTCGCAGAGGTGGAGAGACATGTGTAGGAGATGGAGGAGGAGACTGAGGTTGTTGCCTTTGTACTTTGGGTTGAGATAAGGGTTACTTTTTGGATTGTTGTTGGGAGGTGGAGTAGGAGTAACATTGTTTGTTTGAGTTTTAGACAATGGTGGAGGTTTTGAGGATGTAGAACTGGAGGTGTAGGTGGAAGAGTAGAGGGCCTAGTAATTAGAGAAAATGGGGGAAGGCTCTACTAGAGAAGAAGTAAGAAGGTCTTGTTCTAGATCAATAACCTTGTAACACAAAAGGATAAAGGACTCACAAGTATCATATTGTAAGTTGCTTTAGAGGAGGAATAAGACCATGAAAAAAGAGGAACTACTTTTCCAAGTCACTAGGATGAAAGATAAGTTGATGTATGCATGCATTAAAGTGTAAGATGTAATCCTGAATAGGTTTGGAAGAGCCCTGATGGAGAGTGGGAATGTGATCGTATGTGACCCTAGGACCAACATTGATAATAAACCTATGAAGGAAGGCATCCTCCATGTCGTAGAAAGTGCTAATAGAACCAAAAGGGAGATGGGTATACCATTGAAGTGCATCATCAACTAGACTAAACCGAAAGGCCTTAAGTAATAGTGATCATTGGAATAAGAGGCCATAAGAGTGTGATAATGTGCAATATGAGCATGAGGGTCACCGGTACCATCAAACAAGTAAATGTGGGCATGGTGAAATCCTTAGGAAAGGCTGAGTTATGAATTTTTTTGGGAACGAGATTACCATGCAAGGAATTGTTATCTATAGATGCAGTAGTAAGCCCTACTTTCTAAGGTGAGAGAGTGAACTTGAGACTGAAGTTGTCCTATGACATGCATGAGGGATAGGATGTCCTGTGATGGAATAGAAGAAGATGGAAACAATGTATTAAGAGGTTGGAGCTTGCCATTGTGTGTGATCATAGGTATATCAAGAGGGGAGATAGTAGGCTCCAAAGCTAAAGATACGTGAGGAGTGTGAGTCAAAGGAGCCACATGAGATGATGAAGGGGAAACATAATAGAAGTAACATGTGGTGTGGGTGAAGTAGAAGAAGGAAGTGTAGATAAGGTAGGAGTAGAATGAGAAGAAAAAACATGAGGTGGAGACTCATGCACTATGGTAGAAGCAATCATAGGAGAAGAAGAAGATGGAAGAGGTGAAGCACTCTCAACAAGTGTAGAAAGAAGGAGACTCCTTAGGAACAAGAGATGAGTGGTATGGTTAATGCTAGCTGAAAACACTACTATCAATGGGATCATCAAGGTAATAAGAATGTGTGATGAACTAGAATGGGATGTTGGGAAACACAATGAGAAGTGGTAGGAGACATGGGAGTAGCGATGGGAGTGGCCGGAGGAGAGGTAGGAGGCAGATTAGGTTGGGAATCAATGCCTAATAGATAATCAATGATAGAAGGATCTAAAACATCGGTGGCATATCAAAAGAAGAATAAGAAGGATCATAGGCCACCAGATGACATGGCATACAATGAGTAAAAGAAATGGGGTCATCAACAAGGCATATGTGATAAGAGAGTCAACAGGATTGGTGGGCACATGTTTTTGACCTTCTAGGAGGAGTTGTTGAGTGGCATCGGGTAAGGTCATAGGAGTACTATATAAAGTTGTAAGTTCAACAATGATGGTAGCCTCATCATAAATGGGGTTGAAACTAAAATGTGACATGATAATAATAAAAGAAGATCTATGCTAATGACAAATAATAAAAAAGTAATAATGTTTGAAATAATGGGTTCACCAAAATGATTAACTAAAAATAGGGTTTTAACTATTTTTATGAGCTAATCTAAGTAGAAACTAAGTGCTAGAACTAGATATTTTACTTTTGTACTTGAATTAATTAAAATAATAGAAATGAAAGGGATATGTTACTAATGTTTAAATAACTTACCTCATTGTGCATTGGACTGTGGCGGTAATGGTATGTGGATCGGGAAAGTGGCTATGACCGAATGACTTCAGGAAGGGTAGGAGTTGACTGCTTGTCTAAACTGAGGTTCCTGGGAGTGTACTGGGGTGGCCCGAGGTGCCCTAGTCTAGATTATGGGTGTTGGGAACTGTGAAAATACTAGGATCTGTGTTTGGCAGTGTCACAAGGAGGTCTAAAACCCTGCTTGTTTGTCACACTGGATTCACTAGATGAACTGAATAGTGACCTGCAAAACAAAAGGTTAGTGGGGTCAGACTACCCTCAACCACCAAACTAGTGGACTTATTGTTGAGCACTACACTACATTATAGACCCTGATGTAGTTTTGGTGCGTGTGTGTGTAATTTTGTGCCTAAGGTGCCCTAGCACCAATGATGTGGTAATAAGGGGAAATAACTAGATGTAAAATGCAAAATAATGGATAGAATGGAAAGAATGGAAAGAATACAACCCTTTCCCTTTGTGCTTGTGTGATGTAGATGTGATGCTAGATGTAGAAGAAGCCCAAATGTAGTCCCTTCCTTAGTAGATAGCTTCCCTTGATGTGTGTGATGTCCGCCCATAATGTGGTGAGTATGCTTTGTTTATATAGGGATCTCTTGCTCAAATTTTGACACTAGTGACCGAAATGGTCGAATATGACCTATGGGAATACATGGGGTGACTATTAGGACCGATCTCAAATAAAGAAATTAAGACCACAAATCATGATGACACGAGCACCTAAAATCATGGATCAGGGGCCCGGGTGTGGAACCCTAGGTGCCCTGATGCAGAGATAAAAGATGAAAATTGAGCTAACTATGACATCTGAGACACTGTAAGAGATGACCAAAATTGTAGAGACAATTGATGACTGAACTAGATAAACAAACAAGATGACTGACTCACCAACCATAAAAACCCTAGAAATAGGTCACTAGTGAATACTTTTATCACGCAAGATCCATATATAAATTAACATACCCAACGATACAAATGTAATAGTAAAAGTGTGATTTTGTGATTACACATCCATCAAAGGATAATAAAAAGGAGTTTTTTCTAAGATGTCAAGGTTACAAGTTCCCTGGTAGTCATGTATGTAAAAGGCATAAGCATACACAAGTCACTTGGACTATTCGACAAAAATGTCTCAAAGAAATGTGATTTCATGGAATATGTCTATTTCAAGGTATGAAAAAATGGTGCTCTTGATGGGCTTTAATCCTTTAATCCTTTCAAGAGAAATTGCCTTTCACCAAACTCCTCTCATGGAATGTCATGGTGGAAGGATACATAATGGGTTTTGTTGAAATGGTCATGGATGTAGTTAATAAAAGGCAATTGTCATGTTTAAATCCAAACTCCCCAACATTTTTATGTGTCCTCTCAACTTGTGCCATGAAGGGAGATTTTGAACATGGTATGGGCCCAACCTGGAAATTGACTGTGTATAGACTAGTTTTTTGTGATTTACTCTGTATATGAGATGTAAAAATTTTAGGGAGCTGGAGACAGTAACAACTTCAAACAACTTGGAAAATTAATAGGCCATATATGTTTTCAAGCTTAAATCTCCTCTTAATGGAGGCTACATTAAGTCAAAATTTTGTAAGTACCTTGGCAAGCAACTCAGTTCAGTGTTGTATGTGGACTTACATTTATAATTTAATTTACCTAATATTAAATACTCTGACAGACATGTATGTAAAATGTGGACGTATATTAAAGGCAAGTGAACCGAAATGATCAACTAAATGAAAACAAATCCAATCCATAGGACATTCAAAGTTTGACTCTGCAAACAAACATTCAAATTTATTTTGTCACTTTCAACAACTAAGCAAACATTTTACTACGAGTCTAAAAGTTGGGATAAATTTTCTTCAATAAATGTCATAAACAATAGCTATGTAGAGAGATAGAAACTTAAAAAGTAATGGCCAGTTGAAATAAAATTTTACTGAATATACTAACAACACTACATTTCACACGTTTAATGTTTAATGTGTTTTATTCACAAGGTTGGAAAATGCCAAAAGGTAATATTATCAATGTTTCATTAGGATATCCATGTCTACTCTTAGCTGCAATTTTGATATTCCATGAGAACATGTTGCATATTACAAATTGTATGCATGATAAAGAAACTAAGTTAATCAATAGAACCTAACATCAAGTAGATCCAATAACTAAGCTAATTAATCATTAACATCAAGATAAATCCATTAAAAGGGAAAGATAAACTAATGCATCTACATTACATGAAATGCTAAGCCACCTTTTGATGTTTTTGATGGGCTCTGGATTGTAGACACCTCCGTTAGTGAGCTATACGTAGCCACATGTGATCAAAGGACTTCTCCAAGGAAGAGGAAGAGGGCTCACCAATTTGGCTTAATTGCCATTTTTGGTTATCCTCCTACTACTCTTACCAAGTATAAAATGGGAAAGGGGTTTTTCTATATCAATAAGTCTTTTCAGTTAAGAAAATGCTCTTATCTTATGGTAAAGGGTAAAGGGTAAAGGTGTAAAGGTGTAAAGGTGTAAACTAAAAGGGAGGGGGTAGGTTCTTTATATAGTTTTCCAAATTGGAGAAACTTTCATCCTCATGAATGTGGGACAAAAAGAACCTTTAGGGTTAGAAAGTGCTAAATAGACTTAGCAATGGTTAAGTATGATTTAGGGAGGATTAATTAGAATTTTCAACTTTCGTGAGTTGGGTGTAATTTAAATTAATCCATTAGATTGATTAATAGACCAAGTTAGGCTTGTAAAAACTAGTTGAAGAGAAGTTGATGGATTTTGATGGATCAGAGAGAGGGAATGACCAAATAGGAGGGTAAACTCTCATTTAGAGGATTAACTAATCAATATTGGATAATTAATTGATTAAAATAGAACATGATTATAACTAATAAAGTGATGTTAATTTGCATACAAAATGAAGGGGGAGACTAATTAATTAATGAAGTGTCGTTAATTGACCGAGATAGAGGGGAATGTTTGCTAATCAACAAGAAAGATGCTAATTATAACCAAATCATAGAAAATAGGATAAGAAGTAAAATTTTAGTGCTAAAACTACGTACTCAAATTTACGTGTCCACACAAACTAATGTAAAAAAATTGGACATTAGAACAATTACTCATGAATTTTGTTAAACAGTTCATGTGTATGACTGCATGCGAATAAAATATATGAAGCCTACACGACCTGGGAATCTTCAGAGTGATTCAATAGTTCAAAGAATTTGAAAGCATCCTTGCAACATCCATCATATACATAACCTGTAATTAGGGCAGTCCATGAAGCCACATCTGTGTAAGGCATTTTGTCAAACAGGTCACGTGCATTATGTTTGCTTCCACATTGTGCATACATGTATACAAGGGCACCTACCAATACAACTTAAAATAATTAACTTTCCATTAACCTTTGCAGGATTTCCACGTGTTGTTCTAAATTTCCCATGGCACAAGATGAGAAGCAAAGGTTGATTTCTACCCTACAAGTGTATGTAATTTCATGGTACTTTTCAACAAAAGCTGTTTTGTGCATATCTTGCAATCATTTTTGTCAATGAGATATCACATGAGGAATATGTTGCATGTCTGTGTAGGCTTCCACATTTTGTAGGCATATCTCTGGGGGTTTTGTAAACATATATGTCAAGGCACATGTAGATGAAACATTCATTGATGTCCCTTCTTTAAAATACATATGAACTGTTTTGAGATGGCAATCATAAAATTTACAAAACTAACAAACCAAAGGGTTAAAAGAGAAGCACAATGGACACCTCCAGTGAAAAAAAAAAGAACACATAACAATAACCATACATACCTCTTATATTTTTGAGTGGCAATGACTATCATGTTAATAGGTTGTTCTAGGTGTTGAATAAACCAGATGGTTGGAGGTGCTATATGATAGAAGAGGAATTTGGTGTGGTGTAGTTATAGGTAGAAGTAGATATTTAAAGTAGTTAATGATGAAACTATTACAACTAATACAACTAATGGCAACAACAATGCATGAGTCATTTAGTAAAAAGTAGCTTACCTATTTATGGTGCAACCACCACAAGAGAGGAGGATGCAAGGAAAAATACATGGTGGTGACAGGTGAAATAGTGAGATGTATTGTCTGTTTCTCAGACGGAGTAGACAACAGACAATTAGGAAAATAGAAAGGGAAAGCTTAGAATTTGACACTTCCCAGCTGAGGCTTCTCCAAAGGTGGACCTTCCATGAATAATATACACAATCCATCTAAGCTTGTAGAATGAAGAAGTGTTATCAAAATCTAATATTTATTAAAAACAATGAATAAAAGGTATGTGGTGAAGCTCTCAAAAATATAATATTATAATTTCCATAACCATCAACAACATCTCACTATGTAATAAGGTGTTCGAATAATCCAACAAATCAATAAAATTGCTTCACATTAATGATTTATAATAAAAATCCCAATAATAAATGTAATCGATAGTGGTTCCTATGAGAGTTTTCCATGATTTTAGAAGGATCAGATCGTGTGGTGAATAGTGAGATGTAAGTGTTGTTTCCTTTAAATTATCCATTTTTTGACAATAGCTAGAACCTACATTTGTACTAAAAGGAGGTGTAATGTTACACCAATAGTAAAATACGAGGGTGTATAGAGTTGCTAAAGTAATTTTAGGATGCATGGAAAAGGTAGGTTTGATGTAGGTAGTAAGGCACTTAAGGTTTGCAATGTCATTGAAGAAATTCTGAGATACAATGAAGAGACATACCTGATTTGGGTACCATGGGAACAAACATACGTATCCCCCAACCAATTGACCATTACATTAGTGAGAGGACCGCCTCTAGCGTGCCTTGGATCCTACTAGCATAAAGATCATAATATATTACCGTAGACCACATCGTGTAGAAGAAACTTCAAGATACACTAACCCCACATGACCAAGCATATCCATATCCAGCTTTAGTGACATCAACAACACCTCCCTAAAATGAAAACGAAAGAGAAGGCATTGAGTGAGCATTACATCTTCTTATCTTACTCATAAACATCAACTATATGTTCACAAAAAACATAAAATAATAATAATATTTATTAATATCATTATGGTGTATTTATTTAAATAGAAATATTTAAAAGTGTTTTTTTTTTTAATTTGTTTATGTGTCGATTTTTGGTATAATATATTATGTATATTTTGATAAACAAATTTAGAATAATTTTAAAATCAATTATTTTAGTTAGGATAGGATAGCAAACAATATAGATTTTAAGGTGTCACTTATTTTTTGACTTATTAATTCTTCAAAAAGACCGTTTTGGGTGTTCTGTGATGGGAACCTCTTGATTTTGGTAAAGATCCACCAGACTCAAATTGGCATGATCTAGACCTACCTCGTGGGGATCAACAATTTATGGCGGTGGCTTAATTTTCCTTATTACTATCCTTTTTTAATGTAATTGATCTCTATAACTAGGTTTTGTCTATTCATTTTATTCCTAAGGCTTTTATTGGCTTAGTTTTTGTGGAAACTTTAGGGCGTGCCACCATACCGCCCTTTTTTTGTGAATAGTTTTGTATCATTACGATGAATGTGTTTTCTTAAGTAGAAACATTGATTTCCTCTAATAATTGTATCAACATGCAATGATCTTGTTAGTTTAGGTTATTATTTATCCTTTTATTTATTTATTAGGATAATTCTTACACTTGTGTTAGCCCTACAATTGTTGGGTTAGCTTGCTTAGGTGTACTAGTTGTGTGGAGTTAGCTTACTAGATGTGTTGAGTTAGCTTCTCAGTTATGTGGAGTTAGCTTACTAGTCTTCTCGAGTTAACTTAACTATCAGTATCATTTAGTTGGAGTTCTTCACCATTGATTTAGGTAGTAGTTGCACTTCCCTCCTCCTATATGTGCATCTTTCTTCTTGAGTAATTCAAGTCATTGTATTGTAATGTATTGAGCATTATGGATTATGATGGATTTCCATATATGTTTTTTTAGCTCTTCTATTTTACAAATCTAATGTGGTGTGCTATTATCATTTGAGATAGTGGCTTGGAATAGTCTTCTTTTATTGTTCCTTTCAGATCTTGATCATTTACCTTATAGGTTGTATCAATGCCTTCCAATTAAGTGTGGTTGTCCATGTGCCCCTTCATTTCCGTGGGAAAGTCACTTGCATGCTACTTATGGTTGATTTGGGGATTGCGTGGACGTGGACATAAGTGCAACAAAGAGGAAAAATGAATGAAATTATAGCTGGAAAAAATATTAATTGTAAGTAGGTTGTTAATAATAATCTTGAAGATAGTCGAGCATGAATGCAACAAGACAATTATGTTCCCTCCGCCAAAATTGAGAATCATACGAGGAATTCAGGTGGAAAAATATTTGTGTGAGCCTAGACTTTCTATCCCCCGCTTGCAGCTAATTATAGTCCTTTGAAAAGAAAATATTATGTTCACAATAAATCTAAAAATGGAATTAAACTCTTTGTAAAATAGGATTTTTACTAATACATAGTTTATAATATATATTTTATAGTATATTTTATAATATATAGTATATAAATAGTTTATAATATAGTGTAAAATATAGTTTTTAATATAGAGTTTAATGGCCTTTTTAAAGGAAATTCACACTCACAATGTG
The DNA here is from genome assembly GCA_018340775.1 of Taxus wallichiana var. yunnanensis. NCBI lineage: Eukaryota > Viridiplantae > Streptophyta > Pinopsida > Cupressales > Taxaceae > Taxus > Taxus wallichiana. The sequence continues at coordinate 793,613,174 of CM031239.1, forward strand.
AGTGAGATCAACTCGATAAAGTGGAACAAAAATAGTGGATATTGCTTAGATGTTACAATTTGAGTCATGGAAAATGTGCAGTACATGTAGGTATTTAATTTTTAGTTTTTTATTTAAAAGATTCCATTGATGTATTCATCTTATCTAACAAATCAAACTCTATCCAATCAAAAACCTTGACATCATTTATGGTTGGGTCTTGGCATTGTAACATATTGGATTTTCCCATTTTTTATTTTGGCCTTTTAAGCACAAATTACACTCATGTGAATAATGCAAGCGGGATCAAGATGATAAAGTAGGAGATAAATAGTGGATAATTATCGATGTTTATTTCCACATCACCTATTTCACTGCACCTAACCTATTTCGTTGTACCTACATGAGCTTAGAGCTATAAAGGGAACTCTAAAGTGATAGTGAAGTGGAACACAAATAAAATATAATTATCAATGATTATTTACGCATATCCTATTTCCCTGCATTTACTTGAGCTTAAAACTATAAAGGGGGAGTAAAAAGTGCTATAAGTAACAAACATTTTAACTGGGTTTCAAACATGAAACATATTGGTTGTTAATTTTTTTAAAATTTTGGCACCTTTAAGCAAAAATTACACTCACATGAATAATGTGAACTCAATTATCAATGATTTTTCACACATCATCTATTTTCCTGCACTTACATGATCTTAAAATTGTAAAGGGGGCTACAAAGTGATCCAAGAAACAAGCATTTTAGTTGGGTTTCAAACATGAAACCTATTGGATTTTTCCCATTGTGTATTTTATCCCCATTAAGCATAAATTGGACTCACTTGAAGAATGCGAGTGAAATCAAATTGATAAAGTGTAACACAAATAAAAAATACTATTTAGGTGTTACAATTTAAGCCATGGGAAAGGTGCAGAACATGCAATTATTTAATTCTCACTTTTTTATTTCCAACTTTCCATTGATGCCATTGTCTTATCTCACAAATCAAATACTATCCAATTGAAAACCTTGATGGCATTCATATTTGGGTTTCAAACCTAAAACCTATTGAATATACCAAATGCATTAACATAGCTAGAAATGGTGTTTGCCTTTGACACCCATACCAACGTGAAGTGATCTCACATGTCTACCTTGTAGGCCTTATCAACACCCTCCAATTAATCACGATCATCCACGTGTCCCTCCGCTTTTGTGTTCGCTTAAATGGGAAATCTTCTGCAGGCTTCTCATGGTGCATGGATGTTGACGTAAGTGCAACAGAGAGGGCGAATGAACAAAATTATAGTTGAAACATATATTAATTACAAACAGGATATTAATAACAATCTTGAAGATAGTCTAGTGTGAATGTAGCATGATAGTTATGTTCCCTCTCTTAGAATTGAGAATTGTAGAAGAAATTTGGGTGGGAAAATGTTTTTGTGATCCTAAAATTTTCTATCCCCTTCCTCTAGATAATTATAGTCCTTCGAAAAGAAAATAATGTTCACAATAAATTAAAAAAAGGAATCAAGCTCTTCCTAAAATAGGATTTTTAAAATATATATTATAATAAATAGTTTATAAGAGATAGTGTAAAATATAATTTATTATATATGGTTTAATGGCCCCTTTAAGGTAAAATTACACTCATAATGCGAGGGAGATCAAGTTGATAAAGTGAAACACAAATAGTGGATATTACTTGGGTGTTACAATTTGAGCCATGGAAAATATGTGGTCCATGTATTTAATTTTAACTTTTTTATTTCCAACTTTTCATTAATGTCTTCATCTTATCTAACAAATCAAACAATATCTAATCAACAACCTTAACATCATTTACAATTGGGTCTTGACCCTTAAACCTATTAGATTTTCCCAATTTTAATTTTGGCCATTTTAAGCACCAATTGCACTCATGTGAATAATGCAAGTGAGATTGAGATTATAAAGTGGGATATAGATATGGATAATTACCAATGATTATTTGTGCAACACCTATTTTCCTACACCTAACCTCTTTCCTTGCACTTACTAGAGCTTAATGCTATAAAGGGGGACTGCAAAGTGATGATTAAATGGAATAAAAATAAGGCATAATTATCTATGATTATTTTTACGTCGCCTATTTCCCTCCACCTACTTGGGCATAAAACTAGGTGGAGGACAAAGTGCTCTAAGTGTGTTCAATGAAAAGTTGTAAAAGCCATGGATTTGGGCTAAGAATCTCTAAATAAACCCCAATGGCTGTTAACAATTTGATCAATGGACCATGTGATAAGAAATGAGAAAGGTTTCCTTCTTTGCATACATTAATTTGAATTAAACATGCAAACTAAGCAAATGAAGTTAATCTCTATTCTTTGTAAGCTTGAAATAATGAACCTAAGAGGATCTAAGCATTCAGTTTATGTGTTAAGTGAAAGAGATCTCCCCATTAATGGCTTCAAGGCCAATGGATCTTCCCTTTTACTCTATGTTAATGCTATGAAATATAAGATTAAATGCTTTTAGCTCAAATGAAAGAAGATGAAATACAATTTAAAGCCTAATCAAATTGCTATAATTTATCTTTGGGAAGAAGAGAGGATTCTTAGGAAATGAGGGAGGGTATAGTCCTATTTATAGTTTTTGGTTTGGAAGAAAAGGGAGATTTGGGTGCATGTGGGACAAAAGCTAAAGTCCAAAAAGCACTTTAGCAAGTCAAAGTGTGATTTGACTATGTTAGAGGGTAATTAACCTAGGTTAGACTAATTAATCTCTCTGAGAGAGTAATTAGGGTTCTGGAAGGGTTATGAAGGGCTTACTAAATCCAACGAAGTGGATTGATCTTCCGGGGAGCTAATAGAAGCAACCTAGAAGAGAATAAAAAGCTAATGTATTTAGAACGAGGCGATAACTTCTTGTTTAAATGGTTTATAAGAAAAAAATGACCAAAAGGGGGTCGTAGGAAGGGAGTTAGATAGGCCTAACTGGTGGTGTGCCGTCAATTTACAAAAGGAAGGAGTGTTAGTGCACCATTAAAAATAATATTTTATTGAGCAAACTACAGGTGTCTACACTAAGAAGTAAACATTTCGATTGGGTTTGAAACATGGAACATATTGATATTTTCTATTTTTTATTTTTGCACCTTTAGGTGAAAATTACACCCATATGAATAATGTGAACTCAATTATCAATGCTTTTTCACATGCCATCTATTTCCTTGCACTTACTAAAGCTTACAATTATAAAGGAGGGCTAAAAAGTGCTCCAAGAAATACACATTTCAATTGGGTTTCGAATATGGAACCTGTTGGATTTTTCCCATTATTTATTTGATCTCTTTTAAGCATAAGTTGCACTCACATGAATAATGGGACCGAGATCAATTCAATAAAGTGTAACACAAATATATGATATTATTTGGGTGTTACAATTTAAGCCATGGAAAAGGTGTAGAACATGCATATATTTAATTCTCATATTTTTATTTCCAACTTTCCATTGATGTTTTCGTTTTATCTAAAAAATCAAATGTTGTCCAAATGAAAACCTTGACGGCATTTGAATTTGGGTTTTGACCTTGAAACCTATTGTATTTTCACCTTTTTAATTTTTGATCCTTTAAGCACAAATTGCACTCATGTGAATAATGCAAGCGAGATTGAGACAATAAAATGGAACACAAATAACTGATAGTATTTGGTTCTTACAATTTGACCCATGGAAAAAGTGTGATACATGTAGGCATTTAATTTTCACTATTTTATTTCCACCTTTCCATTGATGTTTTCATGATTTCTAACAATTCAAACACCATCCATTCAAAAACCTCAATGGCATAAAAACATAAAATTAAAAATAACCAAGCTTGGGTAGGAGATAAAATTTACCTGTCACTCATATGACTAATCACTAGAGGGCCTTAATTAATAATAATTTTTCATGCATCACCTATTTTCCTACAATTACACATGCATTTACTTTAGTTTAAAACTAAAAAGTAGGACTAGAAAGTGCTAATGGAGAAAGAAATGTGGTTTGGTTTTGACCTTGGAACCTATTGGTTTTTCCTCATTTTTATTTATTTTGGGCACTTTAAGCTAATTACACTCACATGAATAATGGAGTCTTAGTATAAAATATTCACACACCATACATGTATGGAAAACCAGTGTAGGGACTTAATTATTGATGATTCTTCATGTATCCCCTATTTTCTTGTAGTTATTCCATATTTAAATTTAAAAGGGAAGGTACAAAGTGCTCTAACAAGAAAGAATTTCAGTTAGGTCTCAAACATGGAACCTTTTGAAAAATCCCCATATTTTAGTTTGTCCTCTTTAAACCTAGATTTTACTCACGTGAATAATCCGAGTAAGATAGAGATGATACAATAGAATACAATGTCCTTTCCCTCCATCAAACTCCTTCCTAATCACCCCTCATCCTTTCCCTTTTTTTTATCTTCCTGAATTTTTTTTTTTCACTCCATCCCCTTTGATGTTTTCATCATATACTTCACGTACGATTGTTGTCTAGTTATAAATGACACTTATCTCACATATCATTATGTAGACACAAAATCATGCACTTGAGTACATTTATAGGTCCTAAAAGCATGATAGCATTTACATGATTCCTAAGCAAGAAAACTAGTGGTTGACAACTATCTTTGGCCTCTTTTCTTTGTCTCTTATTTTCTATTTGGTCTTACACACCCTACAACCCAGTCAAAACTTTACTTATTTATCTTTCATGGCTTCAAGCACTAGTACCCAGTCAGGATAGAAGCGCCCAAACTCCCCTGTCCCCTATGGGTGCCCCTGACCCTTTCTCACCCATCGGCTTCTTTTCGCTCTCTTTTATCTTTTGGGCATATTTTTCACTTATGGGTCGTCCTTCCAGTTGTCAATTAAGAAATTCAAACAAGGGAATCATATAAATACATAATTATGTGTTCAAAATAAGGGACCGAGTACTAAACATTACTATCATCACCTAAGATTCCATTCAAAGGCACCTAAAGCAATCCAAGGCATTCATCTAGCATCCATTCAAGTGATCGTAGTGTGACTACCAAGCAAGCAATAAAGAATATTTTCGACACCCTAGCGACACAACATAAACCATATCCAAAGCTTTTATAGAGTCACGAGCACCCAAATCTGGTCACCAGCGCCCCTGCCCTGCCGTGGGTGCCCTTTCTAGTCAATATTTGTGGGTCACAAAATTTATAGAGATTAATTATGACACAGTTGGCATTTTGTTCATTAATTCTCTTCACCCATATTAGTCCTAAATTACGAGTAAACTAGCTAAGTCCTATCTCATTCATCGTTTCTTAGGGTTTCACATTTTAAATCTTAGCTTGCCTATGTTGTTTTTTTATTTCACCATTTATACATCATTTATTTTAGTAGTGAATCTGTAATATTAGATTTAATTAAAATTAAATTAAATCATTTGGGGAACCCCACTCGTGATCATCATTCAGATCCCTATTCTACTAGTTTCTCTTCTATTTCTTCTAAGGTTCCTCAAGTCTCCTTGCATGACCTGCTTCAAATGCACCCACCTTGTAAATATTCTCTCCAAAAAATCCTAGACACTATTTACATCCCCTAATATGCCACCCACTCAAGTTAGTGCCGTTTTCGATTGTTTATCCGATGACTCTATCAATCCTAATCCTCCATCCAATCAAACCATCTTAGAGTCAATTCAAGCTTTGCATTGTTTATTTCAAGACAAAAATCAAGTTATGGAAACAAAAATTACATATCTTGAAGCTAAAATCCAACATCTCAAGGATGCTTCTTAGGCTCATACTAGTTCTCTTTCTATATCTAAGTATACTTCTATGTCTTCTACACATGCTCATGTCGGTGAACCTCAAGTCTTTCCATTACTAGAACCTCTCGGGTTTGATCTCCATGCTAAGCAACATGATATTCCTCCTCAGCACCTCACTCATGAGTTGATCAAGTTACCATCTACTAATTTCTACCCTCCTTATCGGCTTGCAAAATACCAAGGTATACCCTTTTGAAATTATCACAAACTCAACCGACATCATGAAAATGATTTCTATGCTTTAAAATGAAGAATTAAACACCTTGAGCATAAATATTTTTATATCATTTCTGTACAACATCTTGACACATCTCCAATTTCTAAATCCCAATGGGCTCATAAATATGGCTCTTCCATCTCTAATGAGCATCATTCCATCATTACTAATGTTCATCCTTCGGTCGATTAGCCACTTTGCCTATACAAACTCAAAGTGTCATACCATATTTAAAAATATCTACCCCATTATCTCCTTCTACTAATTCATCTACAACATTACCAATTCCAACTAAGCAACCTAATCTAAAAATGGTCTATCCCCTCCTCCTCTCTAGTCTTCTACAACGTTACCAATCCCAAATAAGCCACCATCATTCAAGATCCCTTCAAAACCTCCTTCAATTACACGTCCAATTCTTTTTTCAGATAAGGTAATCCATACATTGATGGGCGAGACACATTTCAAACTCCTCCACAATGGTATGGTTCTTCTCATATCGTGCTTTGCATATATCTACGTCACACACTTGTGGGTCATCACACTTTCTTCCCCCGCTAACATCATAAGTTGTCTATAAAATCTACTATCACGCTCCTTGCTTTATATCTAATCTCTCTCATCACTCTTACACACATTAATACACACCTTGTATCGTCATTTCCTATGACACACTCTAGTTCCATGGTTCGATTCATTTGAGGGTCTAAATTTGAAATGAACCACACATCACTCACACTTTTCAAGATATATGCTTCATGATCTATCTTTCTGGGGTATTTTATAAATGAACCTCATCTCATACACATATGTTGGGGGACACGTTGCTCTTATCACATTCACATTGCATACCATTCGATCCCACTCATATATTGCATATTACATATCTTGGTTGCACTTACTCTTACTTGCTTATACTTACATGATGCACTTTGCTTACTATGCTAGTCAGATACTCAATATGTCATTATCTTTATCATATACACATGCACATTCACTTGGTATCTAGTTGTGAATGCATATCTCTTAAATTTTTCACACGTTACAATGATGCTCGACACTGTATCCTTTGCCAATCCCATCGAGGATCCTAGGGGCATCTACCTTTACTAGTATCACACATTATATGTGTTATTGTTTCATTGTTTACTACTTCTACTTTCTAACACATTAGTTCTAATTGATACACACATGCCTTGACATAATTTTTATGTTTTGTTATCCTGCAAAATTGTCAAGGGCAATTTGCAGGTAACCATACCCAAAAATTTGTTTTGGCCCCAAGGAAGTTTGACAATGTTCGAAAGAAGCCCAAAATTCTCTTCCGAAAATCAAGTTTTAAGGACTTAGCCATTTTTCAGTCTTTTTTTCGAGAAAGGGCGAGAAGTTCCTGTTGACATGCTGAAAAGTGCGCCAAGGCGCAAGGAAGTTCATGCTGACACGATGAAAGGTGCGCCAAGGGTGCTGATAAGTTCATGTTGACATGCTGAAGAGTGCACCAAAAGGCGCAAGGAAGTTCCTATCGACATGCTTTGAAAAGTGTGCACTAGGGTGCTGATAAGTTCTGTCGACATCTTTGAAGAGTGCACCAAAAGGCGCAAGGAAGTTCCTATCGACATGCTGAAAAGTGCGCCCTTTTACACTGAAGAGTAGTTTCTTCCTGGGATCCATTGATCGTTTTTGTAAAATATTTAAAAAGCATGTTGGCATACATGATGACATCATCCATGTTGCACCATGGGATGTTGCCATCCAAAAACTTGCCCAAGTCAACAGTTGAATTTTTAGATATTTTCTAGATATTTTGTAAGTGGTTGGTTTGCTTTTGTCTTCTTTTCTCCTCTCCTTCTATAAATACTTGGATACTTGTTGTATTCAAGGGGTGGACATTTTTTAGATGAAAAATAGAAGTGAGAAGAAAAGGCTTTGTACTTTTTGTAACAGAAGAAAACATTAATACAAATATTGAGACTTTGTGCTGAATACATGTGTTATATGCATTAGATCTTTCTTACGTCAGATCTATGTGTTTATTCTGTTAGATTCATATCTCTACTTTTTTGTCATTTGCTCATCAGTATTGCTTTGTTCTGTCTATGCAAGTAGGTTCGGCTCTGTTTACTACCAGCCCAAAACATAGACCCTCTGACCTTTCTACTTTGGAATTCATTTCTTTTCTCCCTTCAGATCCATCTTCCTTCCTTTCCTTCCTTCATTCCTTTCTGTTCTTCGTCGGAACTACTCTACTGGGATGAGATCCCAAACCCCCTGAAGGTAGAATATTGTAAGACTTGCACAGGTTCCTGCTGGTAGAATAGCAATAAACCAGTTTCGCTTTGTCTCAAAGAGGGGCTATGCCCTGCACACTGTTGGCTCGTCTATCCATAGATCTGCTCTCACGACATATTTTCAAACCAACATGTTTCTAACATGCTAATAGGTGTTTCATGTGCAACATTTTCCTTGTAGGACTATATACTACCATTGTTGTCTTATACATTTTTCTTGTCATTGTTTGTTATTGTATGCCATTATTTACAAGCTATCCCTATGTCTTGTTTGATCACTATTTGTATGCTTTTGGTCACTTTGGCCCTAATTATCTTGTGACATTGTGAGGGATGTTCCATGTTTGAAACCCACTTTTCGTGGTCAAATTTGTTTGCGCACTTGCTTGATCAGTCTTATATTACATGTTTGTCACTTTTTCTACTAAGACATGTTACTAGCCACTTTGTTTGTATATTCCTTAGTTTCTACCATGCACATCCCCTACCCCCTATAAGTATCATCTTCAGATCAACATCATGTCCTCTCTTTTGGGACACACACTCCTACATTCATCACATGCACCCCAAACGAGGGGGCATACATTGGGTGAAAAAATCACCCCTACAACAAATCAGAGCTATAGTTTAGAATCGATAAGAGTACAAAATCATCATAGGAAAACAATCACAAAATGACCTACAATCAGACTTGGGTCAGAATCATAGCATAGAAACCAATGCCCATACTCATAAAATAGTTCCCGAGCACGTATGTCCTCCCATGGGCGCTTATGTCTTGAGGGAACATAAAATCAGCTTATCATATCAACACAATTCACAAAATTCTTCAGAATAGTTTTACAGTACAAGCACATTCCTCTAGCAACAACATGCATGCAATCTCTTACAATCAATTTCAATCAGAACAATCAGTACATTCAAAACTAATTCGGGACATAAGGAACAAAGTAGAGATGCACCATCTACAATGGTGCTTATTGGGTAGAGTCATGGAAGGAGAGTAATACTAGACCTCTCTCCCCAACACTTTCTCTTTGGCATGAGATCACCCAAAACAATTGCTCTTGACTGAGATCACCCAAAAAATTCACTCTTGGTGTGAGATCTCCCAAAAAACTCACTCTTCACAACATTTTTAGGACACTTTTCTACCCTTTACACTCTTTGACATCAGGTGCACACTTTCCTTTACATACTTATGCACATGTTTCTCTGATTTATCATATACATGAATTTGACTACATTCTTTCTCTTCTTTGGTAGGTACGTCATGACAAGAAGTAATAACCACAAGCACAATAACAAGTACAACTAGTAAAACACATACGCTTCATCCCTAGGGTAAATTTTCTTTCCTAGTCTCCATGCTTCAATTTATATCATTCCACGCTTCACTTGTCCACTCGGCTCTCATTTTTCTGCATGATCTACAAGATTATAAGGTACACATCTCTTATGTACTTTATGTTATCAAGTATTCACTTAACAACATAAAGTGAGGGAAAATGTAGACACAAAATCACACACTTGGGTACATTTCTAAGTCCTAAAAGCATACTTGGTATTTACATGATTCCTAAACAAGAAAACTAGTGGTTGATAACTATATTTGGCCTCTTTTCTTTGTCTCTTGTTTTCTATTTGGTCGTACACACCCTACAACCCGATCAAAACTTTACTTATTTAACTTTCATGGCTTTAGATACCAACACCCAGCCAAAACAACAACGCCGAAGCCCTGTCCCCTATGGGCGCACCTTAATATTTCTCACCTTACTTACTTCTTTTGGTTCTCTTTTATCTTTTAGACATTTTTTTCACTTATGGGTCAGTCTTCCAGTTGTCAATTACGAAATTCAAACAAGGGAATCATATAAATACACAATTATGTGTTTAAAATGAGGGACCAAACACTAAACAATACTATCATCACCTAGGTTTGTATTTAAAAGGAACCTAAAGCACTCCAAGGCATTCATCTAACATCCATTCAAGGGACAAGGGAATCCATAATTTGCATACATAACATAGGGAGGGGAAGTTCATTCTATTCCATCCACACATTCTACTACATTTCTACATTTTAGCTATAACCTGTTATCAAGTGCAACTTGCACAAGGGCATCCTAGGGCATCATTCTCATACACACTCACAAGAACTACATGGATTCTCGAATGTAGTACAATGCTTGGTCGTAAGTTCACTCTCGGGTGACCGCTGGGGTTAGACTGACTCCCCATTCTACATATTTCTTATTAGGTTTGATGTGGTTTGTGGATTTGTGTAGGTGAACATCTCTTTTGGAGGTTACAGGTACCTTCTACGATCATAATATGACTACCACGCGATAACCAAATAATATTTACAACACCCTAATGAAATTAGAAAAACTAGATCCGAAGTTTTTGCATAGTCACGAGTGACCAAATTTGGCCACCAAAGCACCCCCCAGGCACCCCTGTCTTGTCGGGGGTGCCCCCGCTCGCCGTTGGTGCCCCCCTACCGTCATTCTTTGTGAGTAGCATAATTTACAGAGATTAATTATGACATTGTTGGAATCATGTTCATCACTTCTCTCCACCCAAATCAGTCCCAAATTACACGTAAAACATGTAAGTCCTCTCTCCTTCTTCTTTGCTTAGGGTTTCACATTTTAAATCTTAGCTTGCTTGTGTCATTTCTGTATTTCAACATTTATACATCATTTATTTCAATAGTGACTCTGCAATATTAAATTTAATTCAAATTAAATTAAATCACATTGGTCTCTTGAATTTTCCTTTTATTCTTCATTCTAATTAAGGTAAATATGTTTTCTATTCCACTATAAATTTGGCAAAAAAATTGAATGAGTTTCATAATTATAAAGCATGCTCAACCCATATCCATCACATCAAGTATGTAAATAAACTAAAAAATAATATTTTTTAATTAGTCTTACACCAACAAAATAATCAACAAAACACAATATAATAATATAAATTCACAATAATAATTATTGACTAGTAATTACTAACTAGTCTCATATCGATAAAATAACTAATAGACACATAAATACACTAATACCAAGCAATTAATTAATCTCATACCACTTTGTTAAAAAATAAACACATGGGGTAATTTGTAATGACATTCTTGTTGTGATGATATTAGTAAGAACATAACAAAATGTATAAACCTATTCAATGTAATGGTATGATATTTTATTTTGATTCTAATAGATACAATCTAATTTGGTATTTCATTATTGGACATGAAACTTATTGTTGTGTCAAGTGCGATCACAATGGCACTTTCAAAATTAATTTTACCATAAAAATCATCAAACAACATGTTGAAGGTTGTTTTTTCTCCTTTTAGAATGTGTATTCTTTAAATTGCCATATTTTGTATGCATGTGAATTGGTGATATGATTCTACAATGTTGTGATTAACATTACCCTATTTTCAAGCATCTATAGCCTCTACAATAACAAGTGTGACTTTGTATCTTTACATACATATGTATTCTAAATGATTTTGCTTTGTATTCTTATAGTACATGAGAAAGAAATATGTGTGTATTTTATGTTAAAATTTCCTTTGTTGGAAGTATAAAGTTCAATATATATTAGTTTAGGAATGTGAATAGATTAACATGTAAGAAAATCCCATTTTTTGTTTTTTCCACAATATAGTAATTTTTAATTTTCTCCCGTGTTCAATATTTTTCTTTACGAAGTTGGTTTTTTTAAAGATAAAGAAACATTAATCAAGAG